>CM040125.1:198130101-200530101 GCA_022559845.1 Amorphophallus konjac | reverse complement strand
TTTGTTGACCTAGGGCAGAGTTCCCTAGGTAATGGAAGTAGTCTTGGACCACTTGCTTCATCTCCTCTGGGCTATGCCTTTGTGGCTCAGGTTGGAGTATCAATTTGTCCTGGCTCTTTTGCTGGTAAGCCAGTCTTGCCACCTGAGCATTCAAATGCTCGGTTTTGGAGTATCTGAAGATATCAGCCTATCTGGCACAGGCTCTTGGTCTTCTTGCAGCAATCACAGTGACTGGTTCACTCCTTCTCACATTGCCAATTTGGCAGCAGTTGGCAGCAGCATCATGGTTCTTTCTTTGCCATCTTCTGCCCCCGGCCCTGGAACGGGTGGCAGTAAAGTCCTCCTTCTTTTCATATCTTCTACCCTTCATCATGGGGCAAGCAGCAGTCATATTCCTTCCTTGACCCTCAGTCTCATCTCTCCTCCCCCGGGTCCTGGGACAGACAGCAGTAGCATTTCTTTCGTCTTTTCTCTCTTCCCTTCTGCCCCCTGCTCTGAGGCGGGCAACAGTGACATCAGTAAGATTCTCTCTGTCTCGAGCTGGGACCCAGCTTTGTATCTTCTTCAGCCGCCAGACCTATTTGTATCTTGCTGGCTTGGGTGCCAGCGTCTTCCTTTCATCAGCTTCCCGGTTGGCCCTCCTGGTGGCCAGAACTTGGAACTTGTTGTTGGTTGGGATGGTCGGGATAATCCTGTCCGGACGGATCTCCCTGGGGCGGCCGTCAAGGTTCACCCTAATATCACCCATCATCATCGTCTTCCTAGAATTGGAAAGACGACGGTTAGCAGCGGCACACCGGCTTCTCCGGTTGGTTCTTTTCCCCTTCTGGGCAGCAGCGGGGACCATGTCCTTCCTTTGGACATGATGGACATAGCAGGAGACAACGGTGGAAGCTGTCTTCTTCAGTAAGCTAGCTTTCTCATCAGTGGTCTGCGTCGGGGCACTTGCGGCAGTGCCTTGCTCATCGTTGTCGACCTACAGAAGGTCGGTGAAGACGAGGCCCAGGCAGTTGGGCAGCCCAACGGCAGGCGACATTGATCCGAATGTAAGAGGTACCGCCAGGTAGCCCTCTCGCACATGCATGTCAATCGGTTGCTGGTCGAAGTAGACAGACATGATTCCAGCCGTCATTGTAGATTCCTGAAAATGAGGAAAGTGGACGGAATCAGAGGTTTGAGGGGGGCCCGCTGGGCCTCCTACTTTAGCGTAAAGATGAAGGGAGACTAGGTCCCACCGGGCGTGCCAGACTTGTGGACGCGGATTTTTATTTATTTTATTTATTTATTTATTTATTGTTTATTATTTGATTTATTGGCGTGCCTGGATTGGCTTGATTAAAGTGACGGGGGGTTCAATTGTACGGAGGAGTAGGCTCCTGGGGCAGGTTGTGTGTGCATGTAGGTTCCCGGCGCGAAAACCACCATGCCGGGAAGGGTTCTTCATGAGGTACTGTTTGAGGTGCCGGGAAGTTGGTGTTAATGTCATTCTGCATGAAGGAGGGTAGCGTTCTCGGCGCCATGCGATGCCAAGGAGGGGTTAGGTCCTCGGCGCCATAAGATGCCAGTGGGTTAGGCTCTCGGCGCATGAAGATGCCAAGGGGGGATCCCGGAGCGCAGGGGAGAAGGCCAAGCCGGTTCTCGGCGCGGCCAAGGTGCAGGGGCTTCCGGCGCGCAGGGGAGGGGGTCAAGATGGTTCTTGGCGCCTGAAAAGTGGCGCCGAGAGCTGTTCATCCAGTTCCCTGTAAGCGGGGCCGAGAGGTGTGAGGGCGCCGGGATAGGAACAGAGCTTACGGTACTCTGTTTTGGGGTTTCATGATGATCGGGTTGAAGCAAATGGGCCATAAGGAGTCAAAATGGCTCAATTCACTGGACTTCAACCTATTTCAGTGTAGGTTCCTAAGGAAGGCCAGGAACATAGAAAAGTTTGGGAGGGGAACAATGAAGTATAGGGAGCCTCTGTCACCATTGATAGATAAGGTCCCGGGGATAGGTTTCATGTCATCTCTGTCATCCTGGGGTAATTTTGACAGCACCTCCCCTGGACTTGATATTTGGCAGAGAATGATAGATGATCACCCACGGAATGCCGGGGTGAAAGTCAAAAACAGAGGGGTATAGGGCCCCTGACGCCTGTATGTGCTTGCAGCACTATCTTGATATTACCTTTGAGACCGTAGAAGCTTATGCAGTGGCAGAGCTTCCTTGGTCCTTATGGTTATAAAAGCCGATCGGGTTCGGGAAACCACGTGGAAAAAGGGGAGTCGTTCCCACTAATTGTCGCCCCTGAAGTGCATGTGATGACTCAAGGCATTCTTGATAGAATGTAGGGTATACTGAGCAGTTCACAAGGGTATCTGTGGGGTTTCTTCAATGATAGCAAGGATTTTCGTCCAAGGTTCAAGAGATGGAGAGCTCACGGCTTAAGGAGGCCCTTGGCTTGAAAAAGGGTGGTTCCCGGCGCCAAAACCATCGCGCCGGGAAGGGTCCTTCAAAAGCTACTGTTGGGCGCGCCGGGGAGCAAACACAAGGGCTCTCGGCGCACGAAGTTTCGCGCCGGGAAGAGTCCTTCATGCGCTACTGTTCAGCGCACCGGGAACTGGCAAAGGGAGATCTCGGCGCAGGCAAGGTAGGGTTATCGGCGGGGGAAGGCTCGCACCGAGGACTATTCACCTGCTTTACTGTTTATGGGGCCGAGATGGATGAAGGCTCCGAGATGGGTTTAGGGTTTTACGGCACTCTGTTTTGGGTTTAATGATGATCGATGCCGAAGCAAATAGGCTTTATAGGATCGAAACTGATCAAGGGGTCGACCCTGAACTGGATTAGGTTTGGGCTTCATAGAGGTATCAGGGTTCAGGAGGGATCTGGGGAGGCCGAGGTCTGGATGCCCCTGTCTATCGCCATTATCACGCAGGACCCTGGGGACAACCTTGATATGGTCATTCATCGCCCTGGGAGCCAAAAGATGACTGTCTCTGGACCCAGAGGCGACTTCGACGACGCCAACGGACAAAGCACATACACTTAGAACTCCGGGGTCTCACAAGCTTCGATCATTGCATAGCACGGCATCATCCCAGAAGCCAAGGGATAGTATGTCCCGGGCTCTGAGATAAGCACTGATGGTGCTGCAAAGGAAGAAAAAAAGGCAAATCGGCGGATCGTCAATCCACTGGGGAAGAGGATCATCATGCTACTGGTCTACAGATAACACGAAGAAAGGCAATAGAGCTCCAAAGGAATCGAAATCAGGCTTGAACTGTAGCCCATATATATATATATATTCATTTGACGATATCTATCAGGGAAGACACATGGTGAGAAAACCCAGACGATACATCGTTCCAATACTCAAACCGATTACAGGGAGAGAGTGAGAGAAAGGGGGGTAAACAGATGCCGAGATATCTCAGCTACATCCAAGGAATCAAGACAACACTTGAACGATTACTTGAAGCAGAAGAAAAGAAAACATGGGGGAGGGCGGAGCATTGACTCCTCTCCCTCCCCGGATGCCCACCTGGAGCTTCTTCCCTTGGGATTGATCTCTTCTCTCTTTCTTTTTTTCAGCGGAGGAGGCTCTCTCTCTCTGTAGGCTTCTTCTCTTTTTTTTTTCTTTTTGATCGATCGCCCGACCTCGATCCCCTTTTCATTTCAAAGAGGGTTTGTTTTTATAGACCCCATCCTCCCGTCCTCTTGGTGGAGGGCAGTCGGTGTGGCTTGTTCTGTTCGACACAGCTCCCGGCGTGACAAGTGGCCCCTCGTTGAGGTTCCCGGCGCCAATCTCAGAAGCCCAAATGGCCGGCCCATCTGGTGCCTTTAGGCCTCACACGTGCCTTAGGATTCTCTTTCTTATTTGAATTGATTTCCATCAAGACTGAATAAGGCCTCTTTAGTAGCGACATGACTTTGTTGAGATCTTCTTGAGGTTCCATCAGTGAACAAACTGGGGTTTAATCAGTATTGCCATCTGAATGATGACAAAACCGGGTATGTTTCATCAGCATTGTCAACCGAACGGTGACAAGACCGGACATCAGCCTCAGTCTGAAAAGACTTCGGCCGGGTAGATGGTTAACGAGCTTCATCAGTGATCTTTCACTGTAGGTCTGACTTCCCTTTCAATTCTGCTTCCACCTCTGTTCATTTTCAAGGTGTCAACAGCGTCTTTTCGAGGTTAGCTTTGGAAGTGCTGTCTTGGTGAAGCCTTGTCCTGTGTCTGCTTAAGTGTGGACTGTGTTAATTTTGAGCCTGATCTGCTCTTTGTTCGACGGTTGCTTGGCTTTGGACCCAGATTTTTGTATTTGGGGGCCGTTGTGCACCGTGTTCGACGTGCCGTGTTTGGCGGCTGTTGAGCTACGATGGTTTAGTAAGCGTTCTAGGACGTTAGGATAATATGAGATTAGCATTTCTTTGTGCTTGTGCTGAAGCTGGTGCTCTTCCTGGTTTGCACTATGGCGACTTGTGATCGGTTGTTAGCAGGATCAGTACTCGAGGCGTGGTACGTTACGATTTCGTATATTGCAATGGCGTCGAGTGTGTGCTGAGATGCGGATGCCGAGTTGTTCTTGCTGCCTGTGTGCATATGTTGAGCGTGCAGTGGAAGCGTGTGGGATGATAACCCATTGTTCTAGGATTTGTCGGCTGGAAGATTCTGACCGGCTGAGGGGTTTGTTTTCCTCGATGTATCTTCCACTTGGCTATGTGTGCATTGATGTTGTTGGTTGTTGTGCCATTGTTTGGAGATATTTTGGTTGTTGGCGCTGGCGTGTGAGAGGATTAGGGAATCTGTCAGCATATCTGCTGGTCGAGTACCTTTTCTTCTCTGTATTTTTCTTGGATGTTGTGCTCTAGGGACGTGGTCGTGGTCCTCGAGATGCATTCCCCGATATTGTTGTTGTTGTCGTGGGTCCTTGTTTGTGACCTGTTCGCAGTGTGGATTGTATATGCTAGCCGTGTGTTCAGCCGTTAGTGTTCCTAGATGTGACCCAGCTTGCAGTTGTGTCCCGTGGCTCTACAGGTGTTGTTGATTGTCATTCGTTGGTGGTTTTGTTCACCTTGGGAGGAGTTCCCTATGAGTCTGATTTGGCATTGTGTGGACCGAGGTCTTGTCAGTTGGTTTTGCTGTACTCTTATATCATGATGGAGTTGGCATGCGACTCGAATCGATGTAATGTCTGAGTGAGGACTAACTTGATTATGCTCGTGGTCCAGTGTTGACATTGGCGTTCTGTGTGCCAGTTTTGTTATTATTCTTGGCACGGAAGCCGATGATGTGTTCGAGCTGTCAGCTGAGAGGACTATATTTCCTTGTTTAAGCTGATGCTTGTTGTGTCTATCGTGTGGTTTATCTGTAGCAATTTTCGTGGCATGGGTCGTGTCTCCTTTCCCTGTGAGACGGAAGCGATGTTGCCTTGTTTCGGAGGTGTCGGACTTGTGTTCACTAGGGTGCCGTGCTTGTTCTTTGGATCGGTGTGCCTGTGATTGTGGTCTGGCAGTGTTCCTCTGAATTATGTTTTTCAAGAATTGTGTTATCGTGTTTTGTGTTTAGAGTTTGGATGATGCTTGGAGAGCGTAGCCAGTGTTTGAGTTTGTTCTTCCCTTGTTCACTTGTTAGCTCCTTGAATTTCGAGGATGAAATTCCTATAAGGGGGGAGGACTGTAATATCTGTTGGGAACAATGGTATGCTTTGATACCACTGAATAGGTCCCACGTAGTGCAGTCAGATCTCGAAGGGGGGGTTGAATAGATCCTTTCAAGAACCCTGGCCTATTTAAAGACTCTTAGGCTACTGAAAGTATAAACCACTCCTGTAAAGCAATTGAATTACTTACACATTGTACAGCAGAGTTTAAATGGAATGGCTTAAGACGAAATGGTAGTTTAGATATTACACAGGTTGACCAGTGTAGACAAAGTGTATGCTTGGAGCCCAACCGAGTCAACTGGAGTGTATGCAATGGTGATCAGCCAAGGCGTATGTGTGCACGCAAGATGATCCCCATTAACTGGAGAATGCTCCCTTATGCCTGTGTGCAAGAGTGCAGCAGGCATTCAAGGACATAAGATTGGTAGCAACAGATAAACGGTGTACAGGTGAGACTACAGAAACAACACTCAGAAGTGAGAGTGAGGTAGCACAAACTGCATGCAATGAAATAAGCACACCGACCTGTGAAAGGAGAGAGAAGATATGGAATAAGCCCACAAATGATTCAACCCACAACACATGGATTTTAAGGTGATTCGGTTGTAAACCCACAACCTACATCCACCCCACACCAAACCTGGTGAGGCTTTCCGGCTGACACACAGCTTGATCCGCTGAGCAACATAGCTTACTTTTTCACCAAGAGGATCAGATCCTCTCTTCATCTGAAATCACAAAGGGAACCCGATCCCTAAACAGGGGATCGGACAAATAGGATGAAGAGATGGTTGATCGAATCAAAACAAAAGAAGGAAAAACTACAAGTGCAGTATTAATGACAAGAACAAAAGAGATGTAAGCACCAACTTAAACTACATATAGTGATCAGCAAGTTGGTAACCGCAGCTACTATGTCAAATCCAAAGATCTATCTTCTCATGTTCCGATAGACCGAAGGATGGCTTTCTCTCTCAAGGCCGCTCTCTCTTCTTCTCTCAAGGCTGCTCTCTCTTTTCTTCTTCTAACAACACTGGACTAGTCAACCAAGTGTTGGGGCTACTCTCACGCTTTCTCAGGAATGTTTTTGGTAGATGCTCTAGAGCATGGCACTGTGTGGACGGCAGCGGCAGCTTCTTCATAGGAAGCTAGATAATATATATATATAGTGAGCCACGTGGACAAATGGTGAGGAATCTTTTCCCTTCAAGTTTTCCCTCCAAGAGCGTTCCCTTACTTTGAAGAAGATACTATGCAAGATTTGGCTTGAGCTGACTTTGTTGAGGTACAAGGATGGGACGGTGACAGACTGTGTAAAGAGGTAGAGCAGATTTCCTTTTTGTCAGTTCCAGATCTTTACATTCAATGTCCTTCAGACATGTAGTCTTCTTATTCTGCTTGAAGTGTACATTTCTGTGAACTCTGCCTGGTCAGACAACCCATTGGTTGACAACACGTTAGTGGGAGACTGTGAAGTGTCCTATTCCCTAGTGGCAGACTGTAAAGATTGGCAGACAGTGAAGACTATCTCAGTGGTAGACTGTAAAGAATCCTCCTCCAGCTGGATTGCTGACAGAAGTGTCTTCAAGTCAATGACATGTTGGTAGGGACACAAGTCAAACCTGGGTACTGTGGACGCACTAAAATTCGAGGGGGAATCTGTTCGTTTGTTGGTCGGGGTTAATTCGCTTATTTAGTGCGAGGGCGTACCAGTCACAAAGTGACGATTTATTCGGGCTTCGTGGAAGCCCATGGTGCGCGCGATCTGACTAATCAGACAATTGTGTGGTTCGTGTCGGGACCGAAACCCGCCGTGCCGTAAAGGCCACAGCGTTATTTACATCCCCCATAAGGCGGAACACCCTTGATTGATTGCTGGGAATAAGGGCCCTACGGCCTAAAGAGAATACTAATAATGCAGGAGGATAGTGAAAGATGAACTATGCTAGAAACCCGTCTCGGGACGTGAATGTTCAGACTATGTCGGTCACTCATGGGCCACTGCATGTTCGGACGTAGGTCCGTGTTTGTAGTATAAAAGATGATAACAAAAACCGCGCAAATGTCTGCCACGAACGAGGCAAGTTTAATGAGAATACGGGATTGGATCCCGGTAGAGACGGATCGAGTTGATAGATTGTTGGCCGGAGATGATTTCGGACTATGGCCATGTCGGAAATTCCGTAAACCACGTCTGATACCATAAGGCGTCGTCGATTTTCTCTTTGCACCCAGTCCGAGGGAGTGAATTATTAAGTGCATAGCCCGAGCTCACTAACGTGCGCCCTCACACGCGGATCGACCTGCGCAGTCAGGTCGGGAGGTTGATCTTTGCACAGGTAATAGAGCTCCTTTAATTTTTTTATTTGGTATTGATCTTTGCATTTTTTTGTTTGAACCTTTCTCCCTTTTATTATTATTATTTACCTCCCCCCCTTTATATAAAAGAGGCACGCCGGTTAAATGGATATGAAGGAAGAGAGGAGGGGCGCACCGGTTAGATGGACACTAGGGGCGCGCCGGTTTAACATGATGCAAGGGAGAGGCGCGCCGGCTATGGAGGTGTAAAGGGGGCGCGCCGGGTTAAGTTAATGCCAAGGAGGGAGAGGGGTCGCGCCGGAATAGCCTAAGAAGAGTGGGGCGCGCCGGTTTGAGCTCCGGAAATCCGAAGTGGGTTTGAGTGTGGAGCTAATCCGGCGCGGGGGGCTAGCGCGCCGGATTAGCCCACGCCGGATTAAGGGGGCACCGAGTTAAGCCTTATTTCATTCTGTTTGTGCTCTGTTTATTCTTTCTGTTTCCGTTCTTGTTTCTTCAACCTGTAGATTGACATTTCGATTGGTTAATTCACTTGATTGATGGGTTAAGTTGATAGAGAAGGTGGTCAAAGCTTTTTAATCATTTATTAAGATGAACGAGCATGAAGATTGAAGGAACTCAGAAGTTCAGGCTGAAAGCTATTCTTTCCCCCCACAGAGCTAAGTCTATTCGTCTGCTCTCGTGTTCGGAGAACTCATCCTGTTCGTCTGTTCTTGAGTGTTCTTATTCTGGCGAAGATTGGGCAGCACCTCCCCTGGACTGGGAGTTGCCAGAGCAAAATAAGGGGCACCAAACGGATAACTCCGGGGTACGCCTCAAATCTAGACCTCATGGCGGTCCAAAAACCCAAATGTGATTGTTGGAGAGCTCGAGGTCTAGCCTTCAAGAGCTCTCACAACTCACGGGTGATGAATTCGTGGAACGGGACGGATGTAGGCCGTAGGTGGCCATGACTGTTCACCCTTCGAACGGGTTCCCTCAGAGTTCATGCCACAGAAGGGCAAGCTTCCGAGGACCCCAAGTGATTCAGAGAACCAGAGAAATGAAACGGAAGAAAAGGGGGGAAAGGATCAGAGCCATAGAATACTGCGCATGCTTACAAAGTCATTCTTTTATTCATTCTCAAGGGAAAGGAAAGGAAGAATACAACGGAGAAGATAAAAGAGAAGCTAAGTGTTGAGGTGGGAAAAGAAGATACATCGGTGGGGGAGAAGGAGGAACAGAGCACAAGCTCTTCCCCCTCTCTCCCCTCTCTCTTTCTCACCCTCTCTCTTTTTCTTCTTCACCTTGCAGATGGGGATGGATGTAGCTTCCTCTTCTCTTCGGACGTTAGGGACCTTAGCCGAACCAGCAGCCTTCCCTTTTGCCTCTCCCTTCTTCCTCTTCTCTCTTCTTCTGTTCCCTTCTTCTCTTGATCCTCCTCTCTCTTTGGCTTCACAATACTGCCCCCTTTATATATCAGCCAGCCTGGGAGCGTCCCTGCCACTTCCACCTCGTCCGCAATGAGGTCGAGAGTTGACTGGCTGTGCTGGACGCTGTTCATTTGTCCCGTACATTGCTGCTCGTCCGAGGATGGGACGCTCAGAGATCTGTCGGAGCTTGCCTTGCTGCTACTGCTTGTGTGCTATCGAACGAAGGTAGAAGCAGAGTCATGGGCATTGAATGTTCTCTACACGCCATAATGATGCAAAACAGAGCATCGGAATGTAGATGGGATGGATTGTTTGCGCGCCGGATTCACGTGAAATGCAAGGGAAAGGGTGCGTGCCGGTTTAACCCATATGAAGGGGAAAAGGGGCGCGCCGGTTTAACCCAAGATGAAGGGCGCGCCGGTTTAAGGCCAAAGCAAGGGCACATGAAAAAAATGGGGCGCGCCGGTTTAAGGCCAAAGCAAGGGCACATGAAAAAAATGGGGCGCGCCGGTTTAAGGCCAAAGCAAGGGCACATGAAAAAAATGGGGCGTGCCGGCTTAAGATGTTGAAGGGGCGCGCCGGTTTAAGGCCCTTTCGCGCCGTTTTAAGCCTCGAATGGATTCTTTTCGAAGCCGCAACCATTTATTCGAGTGTCGGCGCTCTTGGAATGTTCTAGTTGCAACGTATAGCCTTCATAATATTCTGTTTACAGCCTTTGGGGCTTGGTCCTAGACTTTGCATGACTTTCGGTGCATCCCGAGACTATGCCGGAGTTCCCGACTTTTCTTTGATTCAGCTCTTGACATGGCCGGTCGGAGCGTTGTAGCTGTATCTTCCGCTTGGGGGGCTTCCTTAGCGGGTAGTAGACCACCAAGCCAGTTCTCGTCCTGATCGGGCGAGGCGTGAGGATTATTCGGCAGTTCTGTCTTCGACTCGTGCTCTAATGTGTAGACGCGAATGTCGCCATGATCATCATCGTCATTTTTTGGCGTCCACAGGTACCCCATTCGGACCTCGAAATCCGTGAGATTGGACAGTTGCGGTGCCTTTTTCTCTCTCTAGATGGCCCACTAGATATGACAGACTTTTGGCTTGAGTGCTTCTGGAAGAACAAAGGTGTCGACCTCTTGCTTGGAAAGTGTCGACACTACTCAGTGAGACAGCCAATGTTACACTTTCAGGAATGGTCACAGGTCGACCTCTTGAGAGAGACAGGTCGACACATTCCTTTGACCTTCTTTGGATAGATGGTGCTTGGGAACTGCGTGCACCGACCTTGACTTGAATATGCTCAGACCTTGATACTTGGACCTTGAGAAATGCTCAGACTTGATTTGAGCTTGAACCTTTAGCGGCTTGCACGGACCTTGTCTTGCCAGAAGGTGAATATGCACAGACCTTACTTGTTTGAAGGAAGCATTGCACAGACCTTCATCAACGTGCTTAGACTTTGTCTTTATATGTGCACGGACCTTCTAGTGTTGAAGGAAGAATGTTCACCTACCTTGTATCGCATGGATGACAAACGTGCACAGACCTTGTTATGTGCTGGTCGGAGGTTGCACCGACCTTGATCTTTATAAGTGCTCAACCCTTGGCTCATAGGAACAGAAACTTGCACCGACCGTGTCTTTGAAGGCAGGACTTGCACGGACTGTCTCTTTGAAGGCAGGACTTACACCGACCTAGTCTTGCGCTGGCTGCACCGACCTTGTGACAGATGTGCACAGACCTTCGTCTATACTTAATAAGGATTGCACCGACCTTAGTTGCTTGAAGGCAAAAATGGCATCATCCTTGGAAGCTTGCCATCAAACGTGCACCGACCTTCCGTTGCTGGAACACTCAAGTGGCATCGACTTCAGTTGCTTGAGAGCATAGCTAGCATCGACCTTAGTTGGCTAAGGGATGACTATGGTGTCGACACTTCTCTAGTTGGTGTCGACACGTCAGTAGTTGGTGCCGACACTTCTCTCTTCAGCATGTATAGAGACTACAGCAGTTGCACTGACCTTGAATGCTTGAAGGCGAAACTAGCATCGACCTTAATGTGAAGTGGCCAAAACAAGCGTCGACCACAGTTGTATGTTGCCTGGACTAGAATTGACCTTGGTCTGCTGAGGAATGGCTGTGGTGTTGACACTTCTGTAGTAGGTGTCGATATTTCTCTTGTGACGCCTTCTTTCTTCAGCAATTGCTCAACTTCAACGGTTGCACTGACCTTGACAACATGGAATTATGTGAAACCTATTGCCTTGTGTTGCCAGTGGGACCTGAAATACACGAATGTTGACATTGATTAAATGTAGGTCAAACATATTGATGACTTATTAGTAGACATCATCAAAACAATAGAATTTAAGCATGTTGCATACATGCCCAACATTCTCTCCCTTTTTGATGATGGCAAATATGAGTCATTAAGAGTACTCTGTAAGTCAAGGTGTAATGAAATGTAATCATGAATTGAAGCACAAAGACTTTCAATGATTTTCTCTCCCCAGATAAATCTCTCCCCTTTATGCAAAAATTCAAGACTTTCCCCCATACCCATGACACATATAGATTCTCCCCCATGCTCTAGTTAATGACACATATAATTCTCTCCCCCTTTGACATCATCAAAATAACATACTAAAGAGAATATATGGCATAATTAGGAAGTTATGAGTAAAGGAGATTTTTAGCACAGGATGTACAATGTAGAAATGAGTATTTACTTGGAGGAAGTAACTAAAAGTGCAGTCACCCTGAGGCGTCTTCTCAGTGTTCAGAAATTGATGTGAAAATACATACCAATGATTGTATAGTCAGTATACCACCTGTTGATACCCTGAGATGGTGCATGGTCTCTCGTAAATGAAGGTAAAGCATGTAGTATGCAGAGAGAAAATCGTGCAGACATGGAGATGATACCACTTGTAAGAGAGTGATGACCAATGTTCAGTAAACAAGTGATACCAATCGTTGATGACAGCACAATGATAGCAAGACATTTAATCCTGGCAATATGATGTGACACCACCTTGGGGTGATAGTCACAAGACCGAAGCACCTTGGACTTTAACAAGCAAGCACAATTCACAATTGAAACGGACCGAAATTGGCGGCCACTCACCCGACACTCACCCAAATCTAGGGGTAACTCGGCGATGCCGAGTACAGGTTGTGAGGGCTGGGCCCTTGCTGGTAGAGGGCCAGCAAGGCCAAGGTTTTTTTCCCCAAGGGATTGGAGGTCCAACTCAATGGGGCCGACCCAGGTGCCGAGGGCACGGGTCACACTCTCTTCCACGGCAGCCACTCGAAGCAATGGAGCTTGCGGACCGGGCACTCACTCTCACGGGCCAGCGGAGCTATGAGCTAGTATTGAAAAAATAAGACACCAAATATGAGTAAGGGATAGAGCACTTACTCGACTGGCTTGAAGAAACCAGTCCCGCTCGGAGACGTAGGCGAGCGGGGAAGAGTGGGTTCCCCACACGCCGCGCCGGTGTAGCTTCGACATGTTCAAGGTTTTACATCACTACGCCCCATGCAAGGGGGTTGAACTTGGAAAAGGGAAGCCATCGGCACTGCTGCGGACTCCCCCGAGCTCCGTTGGTGACGAAACCAGTGGCAAAATCTTCATAGTTGACTCAGAAAGACGTTCAAATTTTGGGGGAATTTCAGAATGACGGCGATGGTCGGGGCAGGGTCGTGAACAGTGCCTCTGCTTTCTGGTTTCGATAGCTATGGTACCACTGCAGTAGGAAGATGAGGTCACCACAGGCGCTCCTGATCTCTGATTCAAGCGAGGCTGGAGTCGCTGGATTCGTTGTCGAGTCCTCTTCAAACGGAGACCCACGGGAATGTCGGAGGAGGTCGGAGTAGAAAAAGGCATCCCAAACAGTGATCAAGTGTCTGTTCAGTCCCAGAGTGGATAGAACAGCGCACTTGAGGGAGGAAATTGAGAACCCTTAGCTCCGGATGCCGAACGGGATGCCGCTTCTTGGTACTTGAAGAAGACGTGTAGACGAAGCTCCCAGTTAAGTGCCGCCTCTAGATCTTCAAGGGGCTAGCCATGGGAGGCTCTGCAAGCGGCTTCAGGTTGCCAGTCTGGAGGAAGACGCGCAGTGTGGGGAGATCGGCTCCCCCGGGTAGCCACAAGCTCCGGTTGGGACGAGACCACCGCCGTTGCGAAGAAGACAGGGAGACGCTTTCGACGGTACCACTTGGGTCCCCAGGGACGCTGGGATGAAGTTGGGGTCGCCTCTGCAAGCTGCTGCTCCCCTGTTGATTCTGAGTTGCGAACTGGCTGGTTGGGATTAGCTTCAATGGCAAAAGAGATAGGGGAGGGAGGTGACTAATGGTGAAGGGAAGTGGAAGAGGTGGAGGGAAACAATCCAAATTCCCCTTGGGAGCTGTAAGATTGTGTGGGGACTAGGGTGAATTGTGTTGGGAAGGTCAAGATTCTCTTAGGGAGGGAGGAGATTTTGTGGGAGTTGGTGGAGGGGTAATGAATGCACCTAGGGAAGTGATGAGGTGGTTGGGGTGACTAGTGGTGTGTGGATGAGGTGGAGCCTAGGTGGAGGAGAGAGGAGAGAGAGGGGAAATTCAAAATTTGGGGAGGGGGGAAGAGAGAGAGGGGGGGCGGCCCCCTTAGAGAGAGAGAGAGTGAGAGAGAGTGAGAGAGAAGGGAAGGGCTTCTCACCCTAGGGCTTCACACCCCACTAATGGATTCTCTCCACAAGAAACTTGAATTTTGGATCTCAATATATGGCAATTTCATTTACTTCAAATGGGGGGGAATGGGGTCCTATATATAGGCAACCCACATTTTACAAAAAGTCCCTAACTCTTGCTACAATGACAAATAACCAAGGGGTAGGGGGCGCCCCTGGGCCAAACCCAATGAATTGGGTCCATTAACTAATGTAATCAACCCGATGACACTTAAGTTAGGTTGATGACTCATTAACCTAGGTACTGGACTCAAATAAAAGGAAAATTATAATGATATGACTCAAATAAAATATGAAAATACAACATATGACTCAAAATAAATGACTAGACCATGTCGGATGCTTTTGGGGCGAGGAGACGAGCCGTGAGTGTGGGCACGGGAGGTGATGTCCCCATCATACTCCCGGGGTGCGGAGAACTCGACTCCGTCGAGTAAGAGTCCTTCCCTCCCCGGAGGGTGTAGAAGTGATACCGCCCACAAGTCTTCCGAAGGAGACCGATCCATCCACCCGACGAGATAGCGTTCATACACCTTGCTCCTGGTGGCAGTGACCTGTTCATCCAATATTCGCTCAATTCGCTCACGCCGGGCTCTCCTGGCTAGAGGACTCTTCTCACGGGTGGGTGCTCTCTCAATGAGGGGTGTGGGCTCAATATCTTAATTGGGTACCACAGTAGGACCCTTATATGGCACTAGGTCGGCCACGTTGAATGTGGGGCTCACTCCGTACTCCTCGAGAAGACATAACTCATAGGCATTAGTGCCAATTCACCTCAGAACCTGGAAGGGACCAGCCCCACGAGGCCTCATTTTGGAGATGGCTCCCGGGGAGAGCCTCTCCGTCCTCACCATCAGAAAGTCACCCACGTGAAATTCTTGGTGACGCCGAGGGGAGTCAGCCTGTCTTTTATAAATCTCATTTTCCTTGCTGATGTGCTTGCGAAGGTTTTCATGCAATTTTGTGAATGCGGACATTCTAGGGGTGATGGGTGGACCTAGGCAACCAAAAGTAGACCAATCATGCTTTGACGTCAAGAAGACTTTGATGGAATGGGGAGGACCGAGACATCCATAGGTGATCCGGTCATGCATGGGGGTGACAAATGCCGGGAGACTCGGACATCCATGAATACTCCTATCATGCCTACGACCCATGATTAATGAAGGAGGACCATTACACCCGAATATGGACCACTCTTATTTCCTACTTGACCTGTGGGTGATGTGAATGAATGGACCCAACATAGTGTTCATGCCAAGTGGTGTGGTAAGCCTGGACACATGCATGCTTATCCCAAAGGTGACTTCCATATGCATTCCATGTGGGATGACCTTTGAAATTCCATGTGAAAGGGTCGAAGGGATCTAGGAAGGTGGATATGGGGTGGGGAATTTCCTCTATCTCTAGGTGGGTGTTGCCTAAGGTCATGGCTCCTTTGATGTTACATGGGTTATGGATGAGGTGAGCTTGGCCCAACATGGTTGGTGAGGGTAGGAAGGTGCGGTGGGTAAGGTGGTTAGGTCACATGGGTTCCACGGTTCCCATTGGAAGGGATCAAAGGGATCATGAAAATGGTTACCAAGGGGGGGGCCCTATGTCCTCAAGATCCTCAAATGGTGGTGGGTCATCCTCCTCTAATGAAACAGTTGGGCCGAAGTTCTTGGTGGGTGGGTCGGCCATGAGGGGAGGGTTTGGCTTTCTACCCAATATAAGAAGCTCCAAATTGAGTAGAAGGTTAGGCTCATCGGGTGTGGGGAGGAATAGAAGGAGGTCACTAATGTAGCAACCAATGGTGTATACCGAGGTGATGGACCCGACACATAGGTATAGGAGGTCAAAACTCCCTGGTTGGTTGTCCATTGTGATCAACATGCTGGTAATCTCCATTTGCCAAGCTAAGCCCATGAGAAGTTCCCCTAGGTTCTCTACTCGGTGAGAGGATTGGATGGTGGTGTGATGGGAGAAGATGGGCACTATAAAGAGGTCTTGCTCCACGGGTAGATAGATATTGGTCATGATATCTCTGATTGAGCTCTCCCTTAGCCACCTAACAAGGGGTTCTTCTAAGATGAGTTCGGCCTTATCTAGAGAGGGTGGTGTAGGGTGAAGATCCTTGTGCGAGGCTTCCCCTTCAATTTGGACATGGATGCCCTCCATGCAGGGGAAAGGATCTGTAGGGGCATTTGTCTCCATGTGGCAAAGTGGGTGGGCTACTTCTTCTAAAGCTAATGGGGTGGGAAGGTTCTTTGAGGGTGGGGTGATGTTGGCCGGTGTGTGGTGCACCCGGGGTGGTGAACAAGGGTAAGACTCCAGCGGATGGGAGAGTACTTCCCAGAAGGTGTTGCGGATGCACTAGGCAAGTCCGACGTGTTGGGTCGATGTCGACATTCCTTTCATCTAACCATTTCTTACCTAGGATTATGCATGGACCTGCCAATGTTCCTACTTGACACCAAGCCCCATAAAAATACTTAGTCTCTCCAAACTATCTATGGAATTCAACAAAGACTTGGTCTCCATTGTGCATAATTTATCCGATCCTAGAAAGAGAGGCAACGATATCAGGGGATACCCAACTATCAGACTCTAAGTCAATGGAATAAATTTCCGTGGGCTCTCCATTAGGTAGGTATGCATGGGATATGATTGGGAGAGGGGCCATTTGACCCTAGACTCAACGATGACAATGGTGGGTGGACAATGCAAGGGTTGGACCGATGATGACTCCAATGCAAGTATGCCCTAGGACTTGACTTGTAGAGACAAGTCAATGACTTGCTCTGATACCAATTGATATGACACCACCTTGGGGTGATAGTCACAAGACCAAAGCACCTTAGACTTTAACAAGCAAGCACAATTCACAATAGAAACAGACTGAAATTGGCGGTTGAAGGGGCGTGATCTCGCGCTTGTCCTGAGCTGGGAGGATGATCACCGAATAGTGAACTACAGAGAAAGGGAAACGAATCAGGAGGCCCAGGGATGGTTCCTTGGGGAAAACCCTCCAATGCTTAAGTCAGTAGAGCAATGGTGGAAGGTATTGAGGGAGGTAGAAAGAGGTGCACGAGATCCCCCAACACCAAGATGGTGAAGTGATTCCTGCTCAGGGAGTTTTAGGCGTGTATTGGCCTTACCTTCCGCTGGAGGGAGTCCCTGGTTTATATAGCGAGCTCACCTGATGAGTCCCGTAAGCTGAGGAGTTTCAGGCGGGAGTTATGTCCTTATCATGGGATCGTTACATCCTCATCGTGGGATCTTCATGGCCTTGAGGGATCATGGGTCCTTTATCCCCATAAACTCCTGCTCATAAAGGGCTCACAACGGCTGCAGGGATAAGCACTTGTCAGTCGGTCCGAGCATAAAAGGTGCCAGCCCTATCCGGGTGATAGGCATAGCTCTGATGCAGTCATATCGGAGTGGGTGCAGAGCGCTCGCCTCTATCCCGATGGAGGGATAACTCGGGCGTGGGTCTTCCTCCGTTCTGATGCTCGGGCCTTCCGAGCCTAAGGGCCGCCGAGGAAGGGTGGGATCCTGAGTGATCTTTATTGGGCTTTTTTGCATAAGTGGGCCCTAGGGGGCTGTCACTTGGATAAGCAGAGCCTCGTTTGGTCCTGATGGGCCTAGTTCGGCTGCTCTTAGTTGGGCTACAGAAATCCCCCTCTCCACTTGTCCACTCCCGAGCTTTAGTAAGCTCGACAGAGTAGCTGTTTGGGGTTTCGGACCAGTGTGGCTCAGGTGGGTGGAGATCTGGCAGTGTTAGGAAGCCACGTGTCGTGGTCACCTAGGCCCGTGTTAATGATGATCGTGACGGATTTGAACTGAAGGAGCCCCCTTTTCTCGGAGGTCGGAACGACGCGCCGCCTCCCGTGTGGGTGTATAGGCGTTGGGCGCTGTTGACAATAAAAATATTCCTAATATTTCCTGACTTCTGCTTCTGCATGTCTTAAGTTCTGATCGGGTGCTCTTGTGCCGACAGATAAGAAAAGAAAAGAAGGAAAGGAGTGATAGATGCCAAACAAAGATGAGGAACAAAAGAAGAAGAGAAGAAAAGAAAAGACGCCCGGTTCTAATGGACAGTCGCTGAAGCAAGACTCAAGAGCTCAGAAAAGGCTCGGGACCATCCCCGAACAAACAAGATAAAAACTCGGACAGCAAGATAAGTCAGTCGACGGGCCAACCCTCACAAAAGAAGAAATGAACACAAATGGGCCTAAACAAACAAAAATGGGCCAAAAGATGCTTAGAAATGAGCTAAAACCGGCACGAGAGTGAATCGGCACAGAAGTGAACCGGCACGGTAGTGAACCGGCACGGAAGTGAACCGGCACGGAAGTGAGTCGGCGCAGCATTACAATCGGCGCGCAAACACCAATCAGCGTGCCGGTTCCTCTATGTGCCGATGGAAACAAGGCCACGCCCTCTATATATATAACCCAAGTCTTCAAAAGAGCAGAGAGAGAGAAGGGATCGAAGCCAGAGCAGCCACAAAAAGAAGAGAGACGAGAGCCCGCTGAAAGGGATCTGAAGAGGGGGAGAGAGCAGCAGAAGCCCGGGGAAGGAGATCCAAGGTGGGGGTTCGTCTATCAAGCGCCTTCAGGGGCTATATTCTCCCCTTCCCCATCTTTGTTTTGCTCCGTTTTCTTTCTTCTTTTTTTGTATGCTTCCGAGCGCTATTCCTCCGTTGATATCAAATGCCGGTATAGTCCGGTAGATTGTAAAGGGGCATCATCTGCATGTAAATTTACTATATTCGATAGCTGTTGTGAATAGATTTCATTCCATTGTATGCACATCTCTCAGATCATCTGAGTGGTCTCTATTGCATCGTCTCTGCGTTTTCAACCTCATAATCACGATGAGAGCCTGAGACAGTCCATCTCATGGCTTCTCATTCGTGAGATAAAGAGGGATATGTTCGAATCAAATCTTATGGAATTCGATCGATGATCTGGCTCCCAGTGAGGATTTAGAGTGACATTCCTCTTCTCCTCTGAGTGATTTCTTCCCTTTCCGGCCATCTCAAAACCCCTGAATAAAACCCCTCTAAGCCTTAGGCGAAGCCTCTCAGAGCCCTTAAACAAAACCTCCCAGAACCCTAAGGTAAAAACCCCAACGATCCACAACCTCGCAAACCCTTAAAACCCCCCTGAAACCTCTACTATCGGGGTAGGAAGGTCTCTCGGCATGGCCCTCTTTCGACGCGGGTTCCGCGCCGAGTGATGGGCACGTCGAGGAACACCAACGCGCCGACCACCCTTCAAACAGCTCCCCAGGCCGATGGCCCTTTGTGTTCTTTGTCGCGCCGAGACTAGCTGCGCCGACACCTTCATGCTGACACCCTCATGAACCCACCCAGCCTGATCATCTCCAGTATAAAACCATCACCCCCCCGGGGAAGAGTAATATCCCTTCATTCAAGCCCATGGGAGCTAAATTAACGGGGTTAACCCCCCTACATTCTGTCACCCCACTGGTCTTTGGAGTTCTGCCCCTGCATGTTCTCCCATGGCCTCTTCACAGGGATATTAACAAACACCACGATGAGTGGACATCGTCCCGTCGGATTACGGTCCTTTTGGATCCCGGGCTACGCCCATCTCTATTATGGATTCCGTCTCGGCTCTCCGTGGACGGTTTCTTATATACCCCATCAACCCTCTGGGTACGGGGGAGATGCTGCCGGATTTTTGCCAGACATAAAGACTAACTGTCTAACTGTTAATAAAATAAAATAAAAAAAACATAATAAAGAAAATGAAACAAATAATAAATGTAAATGAATAAAATAAATAATAATAATAATGATGATGAAAATGAATAAACAAATAAATAGAATAAAAATAAACAAACAAATATATATATATAATAATAATAAGTAAATAAAAAAAATGCCAAACAGAATCGGTATGGGGTTTCCTCTCGGTGCCATTGCTTCTCGGCGCCAAAACCGCACCGAGATGAAAGCATGCCGAGATGAAAAGCCACGTCGAGATCCCCGTTGTGTATAAAAAAAACAATAACAACAAAAAAGTTGTCCAACTCCTGCTCACATAAAAAAAAGGGTGGAAAGGTGCCGCCGACGGGTACCATTCGGCGGCACTTCATCCCCTTTTATCTTAAAACGAATAAACACGACGCACACGTGCACTTCACACTACTTGCA
This sequence comes from Amorphophallus konjac, assembly GCA_022559845.1. Lineage (NCBI taxonomy): Eukaryota > Viridiplantae > Streptophyta > Magnoliopsida > Alismatales > Araceae > Amorphophallus > Amorphophallus konjac. Next base: position 200,509,835 of record CM040125.1, on the reverse strand, counting down.
TGCACTTTACACTTTACCCATTAAACAAATCATGTGGTACACTTAAAAGCAAAACACACCTAATCTCCCCACTAGCCTTAATCCATGCATAACCGCGTTACAATAAATGCACATATGCATTCAACCCATTCACCCCTCCGTTAACAAAGAAAAAAAACTAAAACTAAAACCAACCTAAACACTAACTCATTAAAACAAAAAAAATGTTAACATTAAACTCCCCTTAATAAGCCATGCACAAACACTCACGTTATACACTCCCCCATATACATATGCATATAAATATAAATATTTACATAACAAATAAATACAATGCATAAACATTTCATGTGCATCTAATAAAAATAATAAATACAATATGATGTGATGAAATAAAATAAAAAGGAGAGTGAAAGAGAGAGATAAGAATACATAATAAACAAATAAATGACAACAAAAGAATTAAAAAGGGGGTGAATAAATAATAAAAAAAGTGAATAAATGAATAATTGTCAAACAAATACTAACAAAGGGAATCTAAAGATGCATGCATCCAGTATAAGAAAATATAAAATAAATAAATGGTAAATAAATAACAAGTGAATAATGAAAAGGGGGATAACATAAATAAAAATGAGAATAAAAGTAGTCATGTATCTAAAATAATAATAAGACCAAATAAAGGAGTAATGAATCTGGCTGCGTCCGCCCCAGAACCTTCATCTTCCCCAGACCCCGAGTATGGGATATTAATGATGCTCCGACAAGCCGTGCTTGGATCTCGGGGCTCGCCCCACTATAACCAAAGCGTGACCTTGTCCTGGGCCGATAACTCACTGAATTTGATTTGTTCCGATCGGGTTTTAATCGCGTTCCCTCGGTTCTTGAACAACAAATTTACCGCTCCCCGGCATACATTGTCCCGACAATCTTCAGACTTGCTCGAATACGGTCACACCTTGCCACTTCATGGGTCCATGTATGTGCACCGTAATGTCGTGTACAGCTTCAAAATAGGAGGGCCATGATGCCCCTCGGAGTAGAATGGTGGTGCCAAAGTCTCTCTCGAAGTTATAAATGAATGATCAAACAAATAATAAGCGATAATACTGACTACTGTTATCTTGCATGCTGGCATGATCCGATTCTCCGGTATATTAAATAGTGATTTATGAAAAGTCGGGTTATGCCCGATCGGAATCTATCACCATGCATGATGATGGTCTTCAGACCTAAGTTCTCCGCCCCGTACCGAGAGTCGATTTAATAAATACGTACTACTACATTGTGTGCTTGCATGCAATTGCATTTTAGTTATATGGGCCCCATGGTCTTTATTTTGGCGATTAATCAAGGGTTGTCTCTCTTTCGGAGGGGCGTAATTAATGTCGTCTCCTTTATGGTACGACGGGTTTTGGGTCCCGACACGATCACCCATAATTATCTGATTAGTAAGATGAGCACATAATAAATTATCACGACAGTGACTGGCACGCCTAATTAATAAACCAAATAAACAAGCAAAATAAACAAATAAATATCAAATAAAATATTCTAATAAAAATCTCATCTCCCACAAGCTGGCACGCCCGGTGGGACCCAACCTCCCTTCATCTTCTCGCCAAAATAAATGGACCATGGGGTCCTCGCTCAACTACTTCAAACCCTAACTACTCATTCGTCTTGTCTTTCCCCTTTACAGGTTAAAACGATGGGGAACGGACTATCCGGACTTGACTTTGGCCCTCAGATCATGTCCGATCATGCTGCACAAGGCTACCTTGCTGTACCTACCACCTTCGGTAACTTTTCCCTGGTCGTTGGCTTCCCCAACTTCCTGGGAGTTGCATTCGCGGATCTCCTGGACGTGGAAAATTCTGAACCTACGAAGCTGAAGAACAACAAACCTATGGCCCCGCAAAGTGAGGGTCAAATCAAGAAAACTTTGCTGAAGAGCCCGGTGATCGTGAGTTGCCACGTTCACCATATTACATGCCTGACTGGGGCATATGAGAAGAGGCCCGCTGGGGGCAACAGAGAAAACTTTAGAAGAAGAAGAGTCACTGCTACTTCCCAATGCCGACTCTCGGCATCTGGGAAGTCCATGATGATCGGGGGCATCCGAGTCTACTTCAATGGCCATGCTGCCAAAATTCTGCCAGATCGGATCACCCCGACTGTGCCCACTCACAACACCTTCCAAGTGCTAGCAAGTCAGAGGGTAAATTTTAATGACAACAAGCAATGGAGGCCGACCCCAAATCTCTTAAAGTTCAGACAAGTCTGGGTTCCCAAGAAGACCCGAAACACTACGCCGGCCTCGTAGAACTTCAACAATTCTACTGATGTCCCCAAAAGAGGGGGCAAAAGGGATGCCCGTGCAGAAGATACCATGGTTGTGATCCCTTCACCCACCATCGGGGTCTCCGCAAGACAAGCCCACATCTCCAAGTTATCGAGGAATTTCGATCAAGTGGCCAAACTGACACGGCTTTCATACATGCCGTCAGCCCAAATCCAAGTGCTACCTTCTACCATCTCTACAGAATGCAGTTGGGAAGACACAATGAGGATGGTCCGGGAATATTTCCATGGCTTTAGAGGTCCCATCATGGGTCGGCAAAGGTCACCTCGAGTCATCAGGGCCGAAGAGGAAGAAAAAGACAAGAGGGCACCAGTTGAGGTGAATGAAGAGGGGAGGCGAGCCAAAGCTAGAAGCCTTGAAAGGCCGCCACAATATGAAAAGATGAAAGGAGCTTCTATATATGAAGAGCCGACTTTCTCCCATCGGGCTCGAAGGGGAGTCATAAAGCACAAAAGAAGAATGCAAATTCTTACATGCAATATGACAGGGGTGATGAGTACACCTGGTCCCCTACCAAATGAACAAGAAGAGTCGGCCGAGATTGCCAGAAGAATAGACCCGGCGACAAGACGGGGTAAAAATGAGGCTGAGCTACTGCAAACCACAAAGTCAAGCAGCTTGTTGAAGAAAACATCACTACTGTCACCGCTATAATAGTGGCATCTGAGCAAGGGGGAGCATCCCCACCTCCTTCAATTGAAGCTCCTTTGGGTAACACGCTCAAGGGCATCAGTGATAAAACAACAATGGACCCTGCCATCCTGATGCTGCTGCAAGGATATCAGCGGGAGAAAAAGCTGCTGAAGAGTAAATTAAATGAAAAGACTGAGCATGTTGCGGCGCCCGAGCAACTGGGGGCACAAAATGGGCCATCACAGGAAGGTTTTAACCCCGGGGGTGCTCCTTCACACGTCGTTCTACAAACTGCTGATCAAAACTGGGCCACTCCCCAGCATTATTCTCAATGGCTTCAGCCAACATGGCTAATGCCTCCCCAAATGCAACGGCAGGCTCCCTTGTTAGAGCCTTCGCCGTCCAATGCTATGACTTCGGCCCCATTATCAATGCAGCCATTTCACCTCCACACTCAACCAATGGAGCCAGCTATGGTAAATAAATTGATGATGGAATAGATGATCAAGGCAAGGCTGGGAAAGAGGGGTGGTGATGATTGCGCCCCCTTCAAAATATATGAAGTGCCATATCCAGCTCACCATGCTGCCAAAAGACTACCCCCGGGCGTCAATAAACTCCCAAAATTTGACAAATACAATAGGAAGGGCTCCCCGAAAGAGCATGTTGCACACTATATAGCAGCCATGGGCGACTTGGCAGCGGACGAGTCGTACCTACTGAAGTTCTTTGGGTCTTCATTAACAGGACCCGCCTTCGAATGGTATTCGAACTTACCGGTCGGGTCTATCCACGACTGGCCAGACATGCAGCAGAAATTCAGCGAAAGATTCTATGTCATTGAGGCAGAGATGACCGTGGCTGAGCTGCAAGCGATCAAGCAAAAAGATGATGAAACAGCTGCAAAATACATCAAGAGGTGGAGGGATCTCAGCACAAGATGTCGGCATCCTCCGCATCCAGAAGATGCAATACCAATATGCAAACAAAATCTGAAGAAGGAGGTTTTTGAAAAGATGATCAGAATAGAAATCAGGTCATTTGACCGATTAAGTAATATTTCCGTGGAGGTTGAAGATTTCTTCATAAGATTTCCCTCCATTTCTGTCGACTCAAGTCATCAAGCTAGGCAGGTTAATAAACGACCGATGCTGAAAGCGGTCCATGCTGTTAGCCTAGGGGCGAAAAGGCATAAATGGATGCACAATCCTCCTCTCAATGAACCTGTTGGACGTCGGGAGAGGCCTCCTCCGCAGAACAAAACAAAGAAGCTCTATGCCTTCCCCCGAGACAAGACTCGAGCATTGTTCGAGTGGGCTGTCAAATATAGCAAAGTCATCCTTCCGAAGCCAAAGAGACCAGATGACGTCAAAAGAAGAGATGATCCTTATTTCTACCCCTACCATCAAATCTTGGGACATTCTATTGAAGATTGCCAAATATTCAAGGACATCGCCCAAGGCTTAATAAAAAAAGGGGATCTGCAAATGGGGAAGGACAGAGTCGATCCTCCATGCCCTCATGAGGTGCCCGCTACGGGGGCATCAATTAACATGATATCTATATGCCAAAAACTGCCCGAAGAAATGCCAGAGGGCTGTGTCTAGCACACTCATGAAGACTATATCCCATTGCATGAAAGGGAGCAAGAGAATTAGTGAGCATCGCTAATAAAGAAAGGAACAGAGCCGACTTATCGCCCGGCACTGGAAACCCAAATTCCTGGCGCCATGGACCGGCCTACTCTGCCTCTTGCAGTCTCTGCCCACCTTCAAATAGCCTCTCCAATGGCCATCAAAAGGTCAACTGACAATAAAAAGAAGAAACAGACCCCGTCACGGGTACATGAAGTTGCTAGCTCAGCCATGGAGCGGTCACAAGCTATTATAAGTGAGCCTGATAACCATGAGCAGCCAAAGAACCAGTCTATGCAGCTCAAAAAGCATGCCCCTCGAGGATGTAATGAGTCCCGCGGGTTAACAAAAAGAACTGAAGAAAAAGCAGAAAAGCTGAATGCATCAAATAGCCCACTGTGGGGGCAGGTGCCGACCATGAAGGGAAATAAAAAGAAGAATGCAAAGGCTGAAAGGAGGAATCTTGTTTTCTCCTACAACACATTGGCAACATCTTCCAGCGGGGCACAAAGTGCTGATGAAGAAGATGAAGAAATTTGCCTTGTGCCAAAGGAAGCAACTCCAGCTAAAGCTTCCGCCTCTCACCCATCTACCGGATCTGGGAGAATACCAAGACACTCACCAGCCAACAAGGGGGGGCAATACCACGTTCCTCGTCCATTCAAAGGTATAAAACCCAGGGAGTCCATCTCAAAGAAACCGGGCACGTCCGGCAACAATGACGGGATGCCACTCACCCTAGTCAGATCGGAGGCGCAAGATAGCACTCCCGGTCCCTCTTGGCAAGGCCCCGCTGTGATAGCACTACTAAACCAGAAGCAGTAGAAAATTGAAATGCTGCAAAGGCAGCTGAATGAAATGAATCTAAGTCCACCTATGCCGCAACTGGTAGGACATCTACATGAGGTGACACAAGGTAGTGCTAGCTCACCTGAAGCTTCAGCATGGCCAGTCATACCCCGAATAGCACATGATCTTACAGGGGGTATCCTCCCTCAACCACTCAAGCATACAGTCTCCCGGGCACGTCGGGGGACAACTAAAGCATCTCTGGCAATGAGGTCGATGAGGCCGCATATGCAGCCAACTGCCGTACACCCGAGATCAGCGGGTCTAGCCACAATGGACAAGCCAAAGGTGGAACGAACAATGAATACAAAGACGACTGAAGAAGAAGTCACTGAAGCTGAATTACAAGCAGCCAAACAAAATGATGATGAGTCCGTCAGGGACTACATAAGCAGATGGAGGAGCCTTCGTGAAAGATGTAGGCACCCGCCTAGTTACAAGGAGTCTGTCCAAATTTGCAAAGAGAATTTGAAGATGGAAATTCTGCGATGGGTCATTGACTTCGAAGTCACAACCTTTGAATATTTAAGTGACATCGCAGCAGAAGCCGAAGCAGTCCTTGCAAGGCTTTGCCCAGCCTCCACAAGCTCGGGTCAAAAGAATAAACCAATCAACAAACCTCCGGCACAAGAAGAAGCTTGCATCTCAAATTTTGAAGCCTTCGAGCAACAGAAGAAGAAAATGAAAGAGGCGTCTTCCACCGATCCGACAAAACAAGGGCCCTCATTAAGGGGCAAAACGATGAAACTGTATTCCTTTCCAATGGACAAGACTAGGACACTTTTTGAGTGGGCCCGTGAATACGGCAATGTAGTGCTCCCGGAGCCAAAGAAGCCAGGCGATGCCGAAAGAAAAGAAGATCCACGATTCTGTCCTTATCACCAAATGTTGGGACATCCTATTGAAGATTGCTATGTGTTTAAGGACATTATTGAAGGCCTGATCAGAAAAGGTGAACTATAGATGGGCGAGTATAAGGTGAACCCACCGTGCCCTCATCAAATATCTGTCCATAGAAGAGCAGCCCCGCGCGGCGTTACCGCCTCAACTGCTCCTCACAAAGCTTGCTGAAGCCGATGTCTAGCAAGCCCGCATAGCTTGAATGCGGATGCTTGCTAACAAAAAGAAGAATGGCAAAAAAAAGAAAAAAGAAAAGAAAAAATAAAGAAGAAAAGAAAAGGAAAGGAAAAGGGCTTGTTCTGAGGGTAGGCACCAAAAAAAAAAAGAGAAGAAATTTAAAATAAAATGAGAGAGGCCTTGATGGCTACGTCTACCAAGGGAGATATCACTCCCCTCATGTCTTGGTCCATGCCAAATAAGAAACTACCATTGTGGGATTGGTATGGTGGAGCGAACCACTTATCCCATTTCTGAGAGGGTGAGCGCTCTCCTATGCATCCACTTTGGTCTGTTTAAAAATAAATGGATAAAGGGTGGCGACTTTACACTACACTGCGCTATTAGCATCATCTGAGCTGCCCGTTCAAAAAAGGAGAAGAAGGAGAAGCATAGATGCAAAAAGAAAGGGGGGGGAAGGAACTTATATGGTCAGCAAGGCCTCCCCATCCTCCCCATGGGCAGAAGACTCCTTAGTAGCATTGCATGGTGAATGTCCAAGGAGTAATGAAATGAATACATCATCTGTGAAGGTGGGAGGACCCTGCAACTACAGCTTCTCAGAATGAGCATCAAGAGGAGGACACTTGGCGTAAGCGCCGAAGGCCCGAACCGAAGCTATTTGGAGCATCTCCTAAAGAAGTCAATGACAAAAGAAGATAACTATTGATCTGATGTATAACTGTCACTGAATACTTCCAGGGGGATCATGTTGATCAACAGTCTCACCGATGCTATAGAACCTTCATTAGCCACTAGGCCCCCCATTTCAGATACGGGTCCAAACCCTGTTGGGGAATGAAAAGAACAACCCTTACTGAGTCAGCTACACCCTCGACTCCTTACCAAGCCAGCAAATAAATGCCTTTCGGCTTCGAACGGCCTATCTCAGCACCCCTGGTCCCACCAGAATTCATGATGCCTTGCTGCCCTCCTATCCTGCGGGGATATTCGCCACTCGTCCCACTGGGACTAACCTTCCACCCTTGATCTGGGACCTATGCTCCCAGTCAATCCACTCTCGTTGTCTTTCAGCATTCAGCCGCAGCAGTGCCATATTTGTCCCATGGGACTCTCCCATCACTGCCGATTTGGATTCCATGCCCAATGTCAACCCAATAAAATCTCCTTTTCCTTGGCATAAGGCACTCTGCCCTTGTCGAGCTTAATAATTCGCCCATCAGTCCCGTCGGGCTGTGTCCATAAAGATCTCCCTTGGTCGGAGGCGCTCCGCCCTAGCCGAGCTCGAAAATAAACTCTATCCCATTGGGCTCGGTCCACAAAGTCTTTTCCTTGGCTTGAGGCACTCCGCCCCCCCTGAGCCCCAAAATTACCCTTTATCCCACTGGGCAGGACTCATAAAACCCTTTTCCTTGGCCCAAGGCACTCCGCCCTTTCCAGGCTCACCAGGCTCTTGGACATCAATCACTAGCCTCACCAATAGAATAAACAATCAAATTCATCAATAGTCCCACCGGACAAAATATCCCGTGTCGTAGACGAGACTGCGTCAGGGAGCCCAACAAAAAAATAAATAACAAAAAAATAAAAAGAAAACAAAAAGAAGAAAGGACTGAATAAAAAAATAATGAAAATGAATGAAGAAAGGAAAATGATGATTTAAAATAAACTTAATGAATCAACAAAACTCAATAAACCCAATAGGCTAAGCAAGATCAATCAACTCAACAAATCAATAAACCTAACAAACCAAATAAACTAAATGAATCAATGAACCCAACAAACTTAATAAACCTCAACGAACTCAACCAACAAACTTAATAAACCCAACAAGCTCAACTTAACCAATAAATTGAATGAACTTAACAAACTCAATAAAACCAACAAATCCTATAAAACCAATAAACTCAATAAACTTAACAAATTCAATAAACCTATCAAGTCCAAACAAATAAATCGATGAAAAGATTCCTTCACTTCGTCTTAGACCTTCTATCTAAGCAAGGTTTGTCGATCCCGATATCTCCGCGGGTCGATGTCCATATTCTGTCCAAGCTTAGACCTCACGTCTTCGCCAAGTTGGTCAGCTTCGACATGACGTCGGGTTGACATCTTCATCTACACATTCTACCCTTATTTCAGACCGTCCGTCTGAGCGAGGTCGGTTGACTCTGACATTTCGTCGGGTTGACACTAATATCTAGCCCTGGGTATGGGCCTCTCATATGTCTGCATTCTAGCCAATCCTTGCCCCAAATCTTCCATCGGGGCAGGGCCCGTTGACTTTGATGTTCCGTCAGGTCAACACCTATCCTATGTTCTACCCCTGGCTTAGGCCTCACGCCTTTGTCAAGTTCGTTGACTTCAACATGACGTCGAGTTAACACTTATCCCATATTTTACCCTTTGCTTAGGCCTCACGCCTTTGCCAAGTTCATTGACTTCGACATGACGTCGAGTCAACACCTATCCTATATTATACCCTTGGCTTAGGCCTCACGCCTCTGTCAAGTTCGTTGGCTTCGACTTGATGTCAAGTCAACACCTATCCTACAATATGCCCTTGGCCTAGGCCTCACGTCTTTGCCAAGTTCATTGACTTCGACATGAGGTCGAGTCAACACCTATCCTACATTATACCCTTGGCTTAGGTCTCATACCTCTGCCAAGTTCGTTGGTTTCGACATTCTGTCTGGTTGACACCTATTCTATGTTCTGCCCTTGGCTCAGGCCTCATGCCCCCGCCAAGTTCGTTGACTTCGACATGACGTCGGGTCAACACCTATCCAACATGATGCTCTTGGTTTAGGCCACACGCCTTCGCCAACTTCGTTGACTTTGACAGAACGTCAAGCCAACACCTATGTTATATTCTTCCTTTGGTTCAGGCCTCACGCCTTTTCCAAGTTGGTTGACTTTGGCAAGTCTGTCAAGTCAACAACCATGTTCTGCCCTGGCCCAGACCCTTCGTCTCTTCCAGGTTGGTCGTGTTCGACATGATGTCGAGACGACAATAATGCTTTATTTCTGCCCTTTCCTAGACATGCCGTCTAGGCAAGGTCTGTTGACTCTGACATCCCGTCAGGTTAACGCTCATATTTTACCTCTGGCTCGGACCTTTCATCCAGTCAGTCAACAAAAAGACCCCTTTACCTTTGACGCGGACTTTTCATCTAGTTAGTCAACAAAAAGACCCTTTCACTTTTGGTCCGGACCTTCCGTCTGACCATACAACAAAAAGACCCTTTTACCTCTAGCTCGGACCTTTCGTCCAGTCAGCCAACAAAAAGACCCTTCTACCTTTGGTTCGGACAATCCGTCTAGCCAGAGAACAAAAAGACCCCTTTCACCTTTGGGCTCACACCTTCCCTATGACCAAAGAATAAAAAGACCCTTTTATCTTGGGCTTGGATCTCTTATCCAGCCAGACAACAAAAAGACCCCTTTTACCTTTGGCTCATGACCTTTCGTCTAGCCAGAGAACAAAAAGACCCCTTCACCCTTGGCTTCGGCCTTCCGCCTAAGCCAAGTTGTACGGCGTCATGACTCTATGTCTAAGCCGTTAAATATTCTGCCTTGGCGTCATGGCCTCCCGCCTAAGCCAAGTTGTACAGCGTCATGACTTTATGTCTAAGCCGTTAAATATTCCTGTCCGGCGTCATGGCTTTCCGCCTAAGCCAATAGATATTCTGCCTTAGCATCATGGCCTCCCGCCTAAGCCAAGTTGTACGGCGTCATGACTTTATGTCTAAGCCGTTAAATATTCTTGTCCGGCGTCATGGCTTTTGCCTAAGCCGGTAAGTATTCTATCTCGGCATCATGGCCTTCCGCCTAAGCCAAGCTATACGGCATCATGACTTTATGTCTAAGCCGTTAAATATCCTTGTACGGCGTCATGACTTTACGTCTAAGCCGTTAAATATTCTACCTTGGCGTCATGGCCTTCCGCCTAAGCCAAGTTGTCCGGCATCATGGCTTTCTGCCTTAGCCGATAAATATTCTGCCTTGGCGTCATGGCCTTCTGCCTAAGCCAAGTTATACGGCGTCATGACTCATGTCTAAGTCGTTAAATATCCTTGTATGGCGTCATAACTTTACGTCTAAGTCGTTAAATATTCTGCCTTGGCGTCATGGCCTTCCGCCTAAGCCAAGTTGTCCGACGTCATGACTTAACGTCTAAGCCGTTAAATATTCTACATTGGCGTCATGGCCTTCCGCCTAAGCCAAGTTGTGCGGCGTCATGACTTCATGACTAAGCCGTTAAATATCCTTGTACGGCGTCATGACTTTGCGTCTAAGCCGTTAAATATTCTTATCCGGTGTCATGGCTTTTCGCCTAAGTCGGTGAATATTTCTGCCTTGGCAACATGACACACCGTCTAGGCCAAGTTTGATGAGGGCATCTCCCGACACCCCTCTAGCTTTGATCGCCTGCACACTCTTGATATGGATTGATCATGGTCTACACTTGTTATCTTCATTTCCCAAGTTTCATTTTATGTATTTTCTTTTTATTGAGTCCTATCTTATGTATTTTCCTTTATTGAGTCATATGGTTTTAGTCCATTTCCCTTGTTATGTTTAATTGGGCCTTATTACTTTAGTTATGGGCCCATAGGATTGAGTCTAGGATATGCTCGGTCTTTTATCTTATTGTCAAGGGTATTTTGGTCATGTAAAGAATGGTTGCCTATATATAGGCCCCATCTCTCCTCTTGTATTCAACTTTTGATGAATATTGAAGAAAACCCTATCAAACTCTCTCAATATCTCTCTCTCTCTCATTATCTCTCCATTCTCTCTCCTCCTCTCTCTAAATTTCGAAATTCACTCTCTCTCCTCCCCCTCTCAACCACTTCCAACCCCCACCTACCTCCATTAACTCCCCACAACTTCCCACAACCCCTCTTTAATCCTCACCTAGTCCCAAGGAAGTTCCACCACTCAAAACCCCACCCTCCAACCACCACCTACCCCTTTCACTTCCCTAAGCATATCTCCACCTTCCCAAGGCTGAATTAACTCATTCCAAAGCCCAAATTCGAATATCCCCTTCCCTCCTTGCTCCCTAGGTCGCACCCCTCCTCTCCCCTCAAGCCAAGTTCGCCCCCTCCTCTCTTCTCCACTCCAGCTTTGTGTGCAGGCCGACCTGCAGATTAGCACTCTGTTGCAGCGACGTCCACGACTGCATCCTGGATCTTCTGGTGGCAGTGGCCTAACATTATGGAAAGGCCTCCCTGTGCTCTTCGCAGGCGAGGTGGAATCACTCCATTCCGAGTTCGTGGCCGTCCGTGAAGGCTGTTCTTCCCCGACTACGCAGAACCTCTCAGACCAGAGCCAGAGCGGCAGAGAAGACTCTCCCACGACGAACCTTGAAGGAATCAGCCTTCAGGGTCTTCTAAAAAGATCTTCCTCCCCCTGTCAGCATCCAGGAACAGAAGGCGGAGCTCCGTTCGGCATCCGAAAACTAGAGATATCAATTTTATACCACAACCACGCCGGTCTGCCTCCTCACAGTCTGCCCCGACCACCGTCCACTTCTCTGGACACCCAGCTCATCTCCGACATCAGAAGACTTCCCCGTTTCTTTTTATGCAAAGTAGACTCGTCCACGATTCCAACGAGTCCAGCGGTGCTAGATTTGGAGCTCAGGAGAGACCGCGACCGCTTCTCCAACCTGCTGTTTCAGACTGAGCTCGGCCAGAGACCAGAGCTGCATCCATCTTCCAGTCACCGGAACAGTCAGCCCCCAGATCAGAACGTCGTCCAAAAATTCAGGCTGCACCCCTCTCCGGTTAGCAATCTTTTGGCGCAAGTCTCATCAGATTCTGAGCTCGGTGGATTTATTGGATGCATCAACATCGACTCCCTATCCAGAATCACAGAAGCTAGACAGAATCGGCGAAGCTCGGAAACTCGGTTTCCTTTGCATCTCTCCCCTCCCCGCTTGGCCGGCTGAAGGCCCCTCCCTGCGTGGAGGTAGTTTTGAATGTATTAAGCATAACCCCCACCCCAAGATCACCCCTCCTGCGTGAGGAGTAGTGCTGTACCGTTTGCAATTTCAGGTCAAGCTACATCGCCGCGGCGATCGGGTGCATACCCTCGCCTCCCGGCGCGCCCTCGTCTCCGATCGGGATCGGTGTCTTCACACCGATCAGGTGAGCTTCTGATACTATCCTTAGTAGCCTTATTCTTGCTAATTTAGTATTGCTTTGATTGCTCGTCGGCGGTGAGAAGAGGGCTCGAACTTGCATGCTAGTTTGTTAGTGTCCACCGCGGACCGTGAGTGAGTGCCACCAAGCCCCCGCCTTGCGGGCCAGCCGCTCACAAAGTTGGGTATCCTAGACTCATTTGGGGTCAGCCCTAGCATTGTAAGTCCATTAGAACAATTGGGTCCCGCCCCGGACCCTCATCATTATCTCCCGGACCCACCGGGTGAACGTGTGAATCGGGTGAGCAAAAATCGTCATTGTGAGAATCATTGAGCGCTTGTATGCTTGCGGGTCTAAGTCCTAGGGTCATCTCATCATGTTTAGTGGTCTTTGGGCTGTGTCACATCAAGTGGTATCAGAGCGGTCATAGGCTTGTCCTTACAAGTCTAGTCTTGGGTCACACTAAATCTTTCATAGGTGCATCCACACACCCTTGCATAGCCCACCCAACCTTGCATGACCACTCATAGTGGTACTCGCTTTCAACCCAATACTACATCTTCCAATCCCACAATGAATCCAAAACCCCAAGGGATGCCTACCACTAACACTCATGACTTCAACTACTTCATGAAAGCCTTGACCTATGCCAATGAGCGGCTTGATAACATATCGGGCCGACTCAACCAACTTGGAAAAAATAGGCCCGCCCTAAGGACGGACGATAGGATGGCCCCTTTCCCACTTCCCACCTTTGATGGGACCTCTCCTAGCAAATATTTAGATTGGGAAGCTACAATGGACCAATACTTCAATTGGTATCATATTTCCGAGGATGTAAAGGCATGGGTTGCCAAAATACAACTAACCAAAAGGGCTCAAACTCATTGGTGTAAAATTGAGGGCTTAAGGATAATTAGACGGGAAGCTCCCCTCACCACATGGGAGGACATGAAGGATCAACTAAGGGCTAGGTATGTGTCCCCTTCCCACTCGGATCACCAAAACCCAAGGAGCACTCCCACTCCTCCCACCCCACCCGTCCAAACCCATATCACTAAAACCCAAGTACCTAAGACCTCCACCTCCCCACCTAACCCCATGAGGTCCCCCACATCCCAACCAAAACCCCCTTCCCTAACCTACACTAGTCAAGCCCCTTTAGCCCCCACTTCCACCCCACTTGATCCCAAGGGCAAGAGACCCCTAACCAACCCAATTCCCTCCATGGTGACCACCACTCATCCAACCCTCACCATTAAAAACCACGTGGACACCATGTCCACCCCTCCACCAAGACCCATAATGGCCACCACCCCAAAACCCAAAACCCCTCACCCAACCCACCTCCCGCTTCCTACACCAATCTTACCCCAAATTAGGCCTCCACTACTTCCACTCCCAAGTCCAACCCATGTCCGACCTTGCTCACCTCCTCGAGTGCGCCATGCCTCAACTAACACCAACCCACCCACCATAGACCTTCCTACCCCATTGTCCTTAGGAGTTGCAACCCACAAACCTACCCAAGTGGAGAGGGATACCAATTCGGATCCACCTCCCAAAATCAAGGAAATCCAAGGGCCATACAACTCACCCACCCCTCCTAAATTAGTTCCTCAAGAGCTATACACCCTTCCCCATGACACCATCACCATAGATAAGTCCATATTCCTATGGCTTAAGCGAGGCCTCACCATTCCTAGTTTACAACCAAGCCACCTACTCATGGGACATCAATCCCAACTCATTCCCACTCAGCCTCATGTCACTTATCAAACCTCCTATTGTGTAGAAGATTTGGGAGACTTAGTGGCCTACCTACATTGGCAAGTCCACTTGACCGATATGCTAGCCATGAGGCCATCAGAGTCTAGCACCATTAGCCTAGCTTACCCCACCATTGGCTCCATCACTTCCATCTACACCAATGGCCAATTTACAAGTGAGATCATACTCCTTCTTCCCATGGAGGAGGAACCCATCCTAGTCTACTCCCCAACCATTGAGATCCCAAGTACTTTGATTGGCCAACCCATTAGCAACCTTGGCCCAATTATCTTAGAGAGAGATGATTCGCCATTTGAGGATCTTGAGAACATGGAGTACCCCTACCTAGGTGACCCTTACCATAATCCCTTTGACCCTTTTCTATGGGAGCCTAAATCTCCATGTGACCCACTTTCCCTATTCACCACCCACCTCACCTTACCCACATCGCCCATGTCGACCCAAACTCCTCCCTTCCTAGAATCGGTTTACAACATGAGAGCCTTGACCTTAGGCAACAAACACCTTGGGATTGATGAAGTGCCCCACCCCATAACCACGTTCGTAGATCCCTTCGACCCATTCACGTGGACGTTCAAAAGTCATCCCACATCTATGCACATGGAAGTCACCTTTGGGATAAACATGCATGTGTCCAGGCCTACCACACCATTTGACATGATTCATAAGTCGGGTACATTCATCCACATCACCCACATGTCAAGTAGGCAGCATAAGTGGACCATATTCGGATGTATTGGCCCACCTTCATTCATCATGAGTCTTAAGCATGATAGGAGCATACATGGATGTCCGGGTCTCCCGACATTTATCACACCCATGCATAAAAGGTTCATCTATGGATGTCCCGGCCCTCCTAAGACTACCACAGTCTTCATAGCATCAAAGTGTGATCGGTCTACATTTGGCTGCCCAGGTCCACCTTGGCATACACATTCTCGCAAGCATATAGGAAGGATCAATGAGACTTACAAAAGGCGGGCAGATGCTCATCGACGCCACTACGAGTTCCAAGTGGGAGACTCGGTGATGGTGAGGACGGAGCAGCTCCTTCCGGGACCTACCTCCAAGTTGAGGGCACGGGGTTCGGGACCCTTTCGAGTTCTACGATGACTTGGCAGTAATGCTTATGAGCTTGACCTACCAGAAAGCTATGGGGTGCACCCTACCTTCAGTGTGGCGGACCTGGTACCCCACAAAGGCCCCGCGGTGGAACCCAGTGAGGAGCTTGAGCCTTTACCCCCCCTTATGAGAGACACTCCCGGAGGGACTCCACTTTCTAGCTTGAGAGACCGACGAGAGCAGGTAGAGGCAATACTGGATGAGCAGAGTATCATTACGAGGCACAGGGTGTATCAGCGCTATCTGGTTAGGTGGAAGAGCCGTCCCCCGATCGAGGATACATGGGTGAGTCGGGAGGATTTGATATGCTTGGATCCCGACATGATGGAGCAGTACGACAGCCAGGCAGACCCATACTCGACAGGGTCGAGCTCTCCCCACCCCGGGGGATTTGATGAGGGCATCTCCCGACACCCCTCTAGCTTTGATCGCCTGCACACTCTTGATATGGATTGATCATGGTCTACACTTGTTATCTTCATTTCCCAAGTTTCATTTTATGTATTTTCTTTTTATTGAGTCCTATCTTATGTATTTTCCTTTATTGAGTCATATGGTTTTAGTCCATTTCCCTTGTTATGTTTAATTGGGCCTTATTACTTTAGTTATGGGCCCATAGGATTGAGTCTAGGATATGCTCGGTCTTTTATCTTATTGTCAAGGGTATTTTGGTCATGTAAAGAATGGTTGCCTATATATAGGCCCCATCTCTCCTCTTGTATTCAACTTTTGATGAATATTGAAGAAAACCCTATCAAACTCTCTCAATATCTCTCTCTCTCTCATTATCTCTCCATTCTCTCTCCTCCTCTCTCTAAATTTCGAAATTCACTCTCTCTCCTCCCCCTCTCAACCACTTCCAACCCCCACCTACCTCCATTAACTCCCCACAACTTCCCACAACCCCTCTTTAATCCTCACCTAGTCCCAAGGAAGTTCCACCACTCAAAACCCCACCCTCCAACCACCACCTACCCCTTTCACTTCCCTAAGCATATCTCCACCTTCCCAAGGCTGAATTAACTCATTCCAAAGCCCAAATTCGAATATCCCCTTCCCTCCTTGCTCCCTAGGTCGCACCCCTCCTCTCCCCTCAAGCCAAGTTCGCCCCCTCCTCTCTTCTCCACTCCAGCTTTGTGTGCAGGCCGACCTGCAGATTAGCACTCTGTTGCAGCGACGTCCACGACTGCATCCTGGATCTTCTGGTGGCATGGCCTAACATTATGGAAAGTCCTCCCTGTGCTCTTCGTAGGCGAGGTGGAATCACTCCATTCCGAGTTCGTGGCCGTCCGTGAAGGCTGTTCTTCCCCGACTACGCAGAACCTCTCAGACCAAAAGCCAGAGCGGCAGAGAAGACTCTCCCACGACGAACCTTGAAGGAATCAGCCTTCAGGGTCTTCTAAAAAGATCTTCCTCCCCCTGTCAGCATCCAGGAACAGAAGGCGGAGCTCCGTTCGGCATCCGATAACCAGAGATATCAATTTTATACCACAACCACGCCGGTCTGCCTCCTCACAGTCTGCCCCGACCACCGTCCACTTCTCTGGACACCCAGCTCATCTCCGACATCAGAAGACTTCCCCGTTTCTTTTTATGCAAAGTAGACTCGTCCACGATTCCAACGAGTCCAGCGGTGCTAGATTTGGAGCTCAGGAGAGACCGCGACCGCTTCTCCAACCTGCTGCTTCAGACTGAGCTCGGCCAGAGACCAGAGCTGCATCCATCTTCCAGTCACCGGAACAGTCAGCCCCCAGATCAGAACGTCGTCCAAAAATTCAGGCTGCACCCCTCTCCGGTTAGCAATCTTTTGGCGCAAGTCTCATCAGATTCTGAGCTCGGTGGATTTATTGGATGCATCAACATCGACTCCCTATCCAGAATCACAGAAGCTAGACAGAATCGGCGAAGCTCGGAAACTCGGTTTCCTTTGCATCTCTCCCCTCCCCGCTTGGCCGGCTGAAGGCCCCTCCCTGCGTGGAGGTAGTTTTGAATGTATTAAGCATAACCCCCACCCCAAGATCACCCCTCCTGCGTGAGGAGTAGTGCTGTACCGTTTGCAATTTCAGGTCAAGCTACATCGCCGCGGCGATCGGGTGCATACCCTCGCCTCCCGGCGCGCCCTCGTCTCCGATCGGGATCGGTGTCTTCACACCGATCAGGTGAGCTTCTGATACTATCCTTAGTAGCCTTATTCTTGCTAATTTAGTATTGCTTTGATTGCTCGTCGGCGGTGAGAAGAGGGCTCGAACTTGCATGCTAGTTTGTTAGTGTCCACCGCGGACCGTGAGTGAGTGCCACCAAGCCCCCGCCTTGCGGGCCAGCCGCTCACAAAGTTGGGTATCCTAGACTCATTTGGGGTCAGCCCTAGCATTGTAAGTCCATTAGAACAATTGGGTCCCGCCCCGGACCCTCATCATTATCTCCCGGACCCACCGGGTGAACGTGTGAATCGGGTGAGCAAAAATCGTCATTGTGAGAATCATTGAGCGCTTGTATGCTTGCGGGTCTAAGTCCTAGGGTCATCTCATCATGTTTAGTGGTCTTTGGGCTGTGTCACATCAAAGTTGTATGATGTCATGGCTCTATGCTTAAGCTAGTAAATATTTCTCCCTTGGCATCATGACCTTCCGTCTAGGCCAAGTGGTCCGACATCAAGGCTCCTTGCCTAAGCCGGCGAATGCTCTTTCTTGGCGTCATGGCCTTACGCCTAAGTCAAGTCATTCGGCGTCATGACCTACCGTCTAAGCCGACAAACCTCTTACCATTGGCTTGGAATTGCTATCCGAACCAATGAACGAAAAGACCCCCTCTGGTTTCATACCAACCCTTGATCCCTCCAGGGATTCACCATAACATGTAACACCTTCTCTCCATCGCCGTGGCATCAGCCACCCACCTGTAAGATAGTTGGCCTGCGGATGTACTTACTATGCCCTCCAAAAAAAAAAAGAGAGAAAGAAAGAAGAAAAAGGGGGATAAAAAAAGAGAAGAAAAAAATAATAAATAAAAAAAGGGGAAAAAAGAAAGAGAAAAGAGAGCAAAAAAAAGAAGAGAGAAAAGAAAAGAAAAGAAGAAGAAATGATGATCATGACGTGATTTATGTGCTTGCTTGCCTCACGTGCATGTCTGCCTGAAGTATAGTATTAACACGCTTCCTTCAAATTTCTAAGGCCGTGTACTTCCTTGCGAAATAACGTTGCCCTACTTCAGGATATGTGTGCGTCACGGCACACACTAAGGAATGAAAAGCCAATTCTCGGTGAGTGCATACGACTGGGGAAAGAGTCGTAGCCATGTCGCTAGCATAACTCGCTGAATACACTCTAGACAAAACTCTCACACCTCGCACGTAATATGAGCAATGGTCCTTAGCCGTAGGGACGTCATAAATTCTTCTTAACACTTCATGGATGCTCAAATCTCTACACTCGCGCAAAGGGTGACCGTGAGGAAAAAGCTGCCTACCCCCTTTAAAAAAAAGAAAAAAAAGAAAAAAAAAGTATGATAATGGTAAGTGAAACGTGAACCCAACTAGTCGGGAATCCCCACTAAAATAAATGAGGAGACTCGCGCGAAAATGGTGCAGCAAACTCCACGATTAAAATAAGGATGAATCCTAGTAGCCGGGAATCCCTATTGAGACATATGAGGAAACTCGCGCCAAACAGTGAAATCCATCATAAACCCATAATATAGGATGAATCCTAGTAGCTGGGAATCCCCATTGAGACATATGAGAAAACTTGCGCCAAACGGTGAAATCTATCATAGAACCATAATATAGGATGAATCCTAGTAGTTGGGAATCCCCATTGAGACATATGAGGAGACTCGCGTCAAACGATGGAATCCACAATAGCATCATAATAAAGGACGAATCCTAATAGCCGGGAATCCTCATTGAGACATATGAGGAAACTCGTGCCAAACGGTGAAGTCTGAAATTAAGAAATGAACAAGGGGGTTGTGCGAAGCTACCAAAAGTTGAGAGCCTCGAATGTATGTGTAGGCGATGAAGTAATCTTCCAGTGTTACTTAGAACTTCTACACGTCCCTATATCTAGGGTTCACTACCCATATAATTGCACTTTCACGCTATGGAGGAATAGTCCTGGGTGTGGAATGTGGTTTATGCTATGCATATGTTCTACGCGGCGTCCCCTCTACGTATACACATCTCCTTTAGTTGTGCTTCGTGAGCCGCACTATGTCCGTGAATCTTGGGCGGTGTCCTTATCCTATCTCTGGTATAGGGGACCTATGCTACATATATCTATTCTATGCGTGCGGTCGTTGAATGCCTGCGTGCTTGGATGAGGCTATAAAAACAAAGATAATAAAAATGAATGAATGATGATAAATGAAAATGGAACAAAATATAAATAATAAAAAGACACATGTGTAATATTTTCAAATGGGCTATGGGCTACACCCGCGCGTCCTGCTCTTTCGTCTCTCTTTCGCGACACTCGCGGGTGGGGGGCTTTTGTTGACACTAAAGATATTCCTAATATTTCCTGACTTCTGCTTCTGTAGGTCTTAAGTTCTGATCGGGTGCTCCTGTGCCGACAGATAAGAAAAGAAAAGAAGGAAAGGAGTGAAAGATGCCAAACAAAGATGAGGAACAAAAGAAGAAGAGAAGAAAAGAAAAGACGCTCGGTTCCAATGGACAGTCGCTGAAGCAAGACTCAAGAGCTCAGAAAAGGCTCGGGACCATCCCTGAACGAACAAGATAAAAACTCGGACAGCAAGACAAGTCAGTCGACGGGTCAACCCTCACAAAAGAAGAAATGAGCATAAATGGGCCTAAACAAACAAAAATGGGCCAAAAGATGCTAAGAAATGAGCTGAAACCGGCACGAGAGTGAATCGGCACAGAAGTGAACCGGCACGGGAGTGAACCGGCACGGAAGTGAACCGGCACGGAAGTGAACCGGCACGGAAGTGAGTCGACGCAGCATTGCAATCGGCATGCAAACACCAATCAGCGCGCCGGTTCCTCTACGCACCGATGGAAACAAGGCCACGCCCTCTATATATATAACCCAAGTCTTCAAAAGCGCAGAGAGAGAGAAGGGATCGAAGCCAGAGCAGCCACAAAAAAAAGAGACACGAGAGCCCGCTGAAAGGGATCTGAAGAGGGGGAGAGAGCAGCAGAAGCCCGGGGAAGGAGATCCAAGGTGGGGGTTCGTCTATCAAGCGCCTTCAAGGGCTATATTCTCCCCTTCCCTATCTTTGTTTCGCTCTGTTTTCTTTCTTCTTTTTTTGTATGCTTCTGAGCGCTGTTCCTCCGTTGATATCAAATGCCAGTATAGTCCGGTAGATTGTAAAGGGGCATCATCTGTATGTAAATTCTTGTAGTCTGATTCCCCTTCCGTGCTGAATGTATGCGTTCCTTTGAATGAAATGAGATATGGGATTCTGAGTTTTTCCTCTCTCTGCCTCTCTGAAATTTACTATATTCGATAGCTGTTGTGAATAGATTTCATTCCATTGTATGCACATCCCTCAGATCATCTGAGTGGTCTCTATTGCATCGTCTCTACGTTTTAAACCTCATAATCACGATGAGAGCCTGAGACAGTCCATCTCATGGCTTCTCATTCGTGAGATAAAGAGGGATATGTTCGAATCAAATCTTATGGAATTCGATCGATGATCTGGCTCCCAGTGAGGATTTAGAGTGACATTCCTCTTCTCCTCTGAGTGATTTCTTCCCTTTCCGGCCATCTCAAAACCCCTGAATAAAACCCCTCTAAGCCTTAGGCAAAGCCTCTCAGAGCCCTTAAATAAAACCTCCCAGAACCCTCAGGTAAAAACCCCAAAGATCCACAACCTCGCAAACCCTTAAAACCCCCTCTGAAACCTCTACTATCGGGGTAGGAAGGTCTCCCGGCACTGCCCTCTTTCGGCGCGGGTTCCGCGCCGAGTGATGGGCGCGTCGAGGAACACCAGTGCACCGACCACCCTTCAAACAGCTCCCCAGGCCGATGGCCCTTTGTGTTCTTTGTCGCGCCGAGACTAGCTGCG
This sequence comes from Amorphophallus konjac, assembly GCA_022559845.1. NCBI lineage: Eukaryota > Viridiplantae > Streptophyta > Magnoliopsida > Alismatales > Araceae > Amorphophallus > Amorphophallus konjac. The sequence goes on along the minus strand of CM040125.1, from coordinate 200,488,203 downwards.
CTGACACCTTCATGCCGACACCCTCATGAACTCACCCAGCCTAATCATCTCCAGTATAAAACCATCACCCCCCCGGGGAGGAGTAATATCCCTTCATTCAAGCCCATGGGAGCTAAATTAACGGGGTTAACCCCCCTTCATTCTGTCACCCCACTGGTCTTTGGAGTTCTACCCCTGCATGTTCTCCCATGGCCTCTTCACGGGGATATTAACAAACACCACGTCGGATTACGGTCCTTTTGGATCTCGGGCTACGCCCATCTCTATTATGGATTCCGTCTCGGCTCTCCGTGGACGGTTTCTTATATACCCCATCAACCCTCTGGGTACGGGAGAGATGCTGCCGGATTTTTGCCAGACATAAAGACTAACTGTCTAACTGTTAATAAAATAAAATAAAAAAAACATAATAAAGAAAATGAAAAAAATAATAAACGTAAACGAATAAAATAAATAATAATAATAATGATGATGAAAATGAATAAACAAACAAATAGAATAAAAATAAACAAATATATATATATATAATAATAATAAGTAAATAAAAAAATGCCAACTAGAATCGACAGGGGGTTTCCTCTCGGCGCCATTGCTTCTCGGCGCCAAAACCGCGCCGAGATCCCCGTTGTGTATAAAAAAAACAACAAAAAAGGTTGTCCAACTCCTGCTCACATAAAAAAAAGGGGTGGAAAGGTGCCGCCGACGGGGACCATTCGGCGGCACTTCATCCCCTTTTATCTTAAAACAAATAAACACAACGCACACATGCACTTCACACTACTTGCATGCACTTTACACTTTACCCATTAAACAAATCATGTGGTACACTTAAAAGCAAAACACACCTAATCTCTCCACTAGCCTTAATCCATACATAACCACGTTACAATAAATGCACATATGCGTTCAACCCATTCCCCCCTCCGTTAACAAAGAAAAAAACCTAAAACTAAAACCAACCTAAACACTAACTCATTAAAATAAAAAAAACGTTAACATTAAACTCTCCTTAATAAGCCATGCACAAACACTCACGTTATACACTCCCCCGTATACATACATATATACATATGCATATAAATATAAATATTTACATAACAAATAAATACAATGCATAAACATTTCATGTGCATCTAATAAAAATAATAAATATAATATGATGCGATGAAATAAAATAAAAAGGAGTGTGAAAGAGAGAGATAAGAATACATAATAAACAAATAAATGACAACAAAAGAATTAAAAAGGGGGTGAATAAATAATAAAAAAAGGGTGAATAAATGAATAATTGTCAAACAAATACTAACAAAGGGAATCTAAAGATGCATGCATCCAGTATAAGAAAATATAAAACAAATAAATGGTAAATAAATAACAAGTGAATAATAAAAGGGGGATAACATAAATAAAATTGAGAACAAAAGTAGTCATGTATCTAAAATCATAACAAGACCAAATAAAGGAATAATGAATCTGGCAGCGTCCGCCCCAGAACCTTCATCTTCCCCAGACCCCGGGTATGGGATATTAATGATGCTCCGACAAGCCGTGCTTGGATCTCGGGGCTCGCCCCACTATAACCAAAGCGTGACCTTGTCCTAGGCCGATAACTCACTGAATTTGATTTGTTCCGATCGGGTTTTAATCGCGTTCTCTCGGTTCCTGAACAACAAATTTGCCGCTCCCCGGCATACATTGTCCCGATAATTTTCAGACTTGCTCGAATACGGTCACATCTTGCCACTTCATGGGTCCATGTATGTGCACCGTAATGTCGTGTACAGCTTCAAAATAGGAGGGCCATGATGCCCCTCGGAGCAGAATGATGGTGCCAAAGTCTTTCTCGAAGTTATAAATGAAAGATCAAACAAATAATAAGTGATAATACTGACTACTGTTATCTTGCATGCTCGCATGATCCGATTCTCCGATATATTAAATGGCGATTTATGAAAAGTCAGGTTATGCCCGATCGGAAGCTATCACCATGCGTGATGATGGTCCTCGGACCTAAGTTCTCTGCCTCGTACCAGGAGTCGATTTAATAAATACGTACTACTACATTGTGTGCTTGCGTGCAATTGCATTTTAGTTATATGGGCCCCATGGTCTTTATTTTGGCGATTAATCAAGTGTTGTCTCTCTTTCGGAGGGGCATAATTAACGTCGCCGCCTTTATGGTACGACGGGTTTTGGGTCCCAACACGATCACCCATAATTATATGATTAGTCAGATGAGCGCATAATAAATTGCCACGACAGTGACTGGCACGCCTAATTAATAAACCAAATAAACAAGCAAAATAAACAAATAAATATCAAATAAAATATTCTAATAAAAATCTCATCTCCCACAGGCGCTTGTTGTCATTCCAGACCCCCTCAGTCTTTATGGTTTTGACTCTCCTTCGTTCTTGATTTTGGGGCTCTTCGATGCGCCATGAGGACACGACGGAGGAGCAGAGGCTTGTCGCGGCATTTGAGGAGTTGGCGGAGATAACCGCGGAGGCAGTCCGGCAGCTTCCTCCTCCCCCGGAAACTTCAGGGTCTCGGGATCGCCTTTCCTCAGAGTCTTCTCCTGATTCCATGGCGGAGCAGCGCTCAGAGGTTGAGGAGTGGGAGGACGAGCCGGTGGTGAGGGCGCCGGTCCCAAACTGCAGCGAACTGGGGGAGGCGGATGTGAGGAGGCTGGAGCACTAGTATCGCCTGCCCCACAAGTTCAGTTTTACCGTTGCTTCTCCATACGAGATGAGCCTGGACTCTCGTACAGGCCACATCTGTATGTTTCTTCTGTCGTGGAAGGGTGGAGTCTGCCTTCCTTTCGAACCTTTTGTTCTTCAGCTTGTTGATTTTTTTTGGTTGGCGCCCATTCAGTTGGTAACCAACTCTTATCTCCTCCTTTCTGCCTTCCGCATTCTCTACCGCCAGTGTGGAGTTCCTCCTTCCATGGACCTCTTCCACTATTTTTTTGATTTGAAAGCACATCCTTCGGCTGGGAAGGGCTTCTATTTCATCCAGGCAAGGCGGAATAGGAGTTGTATCTCTTTGGCGGTGAAGGATTCTTCGCATAAGGGGTGGAAGACCCAATTCTTCTGGGTGGGGATTTGTTCAGTGGAGGAAACCTGGAGGTGCCTAGTAATCTCCAATTTCTATCCTAACATCCCTCCCAGACAGGACGAGTTCCCTCCTCATGTGGAGAAGTATGCTGCCATCTTGCTTAAGCACCGCCAGTCCACCGAAGAGCTGGTGACGCCGGAGATTATCGAGCGGTGTCTTCTCACGCGGCTGCATCCGTCAGGCTCAGGTGCCACAACTTAGATTCTCCTTTGGATGTGGGGGTCATCTTTCTTTTCCTAAACATGTCTTCTTCTTCGTGTAGACACCAGGCGGGAACCTCTGAAGGAGGCCGCAGAGGTGATCGAGCTTGGAGATGACTCGGCTGCTGATGAACCAGCTGCTCCCGTGGGTCGCTCCCGAACCAAAGATAAGGGCAAGGGAGCGGCCCAGGGCGAATCTGTTAGGGTGCTAGGCCTAGATACAGAGGGGGGTGAATGTATCCTTCTATGAATAATGGCCAAAAAAAACTCAGATGCTAGACGCAATCACAGAATAAAACTAATTCAATTAAACTTATGAGCAAACACATGAAGCGCGTCTATCCAAGCATCTAGCGGAAGCAATCACACAAAGCAAACCATTGCTCATAAGATTTTTAGGTGGTTCGGTCCTCTAGACCTACATCCACCCCTCACTCCCAACCGGAGTGAGGCTTCACTAGCAAACGCTAGAACCAAGCAGACTCAGTCTGCAAACAGTTGCTGCCACACAGCTTGACCAGGGGAACAGCCTCCCCTCTTCCTCCCAACCGGAGGGACACCCAAGTGACTCCCAGCCACTTAGAAACTAGAGGTCGCAGACCTCTCTTCCTCCAGACCAGGAGGGACCCCTGGACTTGCAACCCGCAAGTCCAGAACCGGAGGACCAATCCTCCCTTCCTCCCAACCGGAGGGAACCCACAAGTAGCTCCCAGCTACTTGCAACCGGAGATCAGATCTCCCTTCTCCTGACCCACCAGGAGGAACATGACCTTAGTCCAGAGGATCGGAAGTACAAAGATGGAAAGATAAAAAGGAAAATAAGAAAGGATGAAAAATCACAGCGCCAAAAGCTGGAAACAAAATACAAGTAATGTAGCTCTCAAGGGAGCAGGTCTGGCTTGGATTTGATCCAAACGCCAGAGGGCAGATCTTCAAGCTTTTCCCATTTCTTCTCTACGAACTCCTTCTCTCTCTCTCTCTTTCTCTTCTGCTACTTCACTCTTTTTCTTCTTCTTTCGCAGGCTCTCTCTGTCTCTTCTCTTCTCTTCTCTTCTGTTCTCTGCAACTCTTCCCTTCTGCTGGATCGAACCCTCACCACTTCTGTACTTCTGCTATTTCTGCTTCTCTCTTTTCGATCATTCTTCTTCAGACAACTGAGACTCCCCTTTATAGCAGCTCGAGCAGAGGCAGCACTGGGCGCGTGTGTCCTCCACATTTCCCGCCCAGATATTTGGCCACGTGTCAGCATTTCAGGTCCTTGGATCACGTGCCTTCAGCTCTCAAATAGTACCTGCCACACAGACATAGGAAGATATCAGTTGGATGTATATACTTGGTTCAGGTGTTAATAAGGTGTGTACAGTCAACCTGCAGCTTGAGTGTATAGACTTTGAAGTTAACAGTCGAGTGTATAGACTTAATGTAGAAACGCATGTTAAAATGCAGTGTACAGACTTGTGATGATCAAAGCATAAGCAAGACTGACCAATGAATGGACTTCGAATAGTTAACACATGGACAGAGTATAGACTTAGCCTTTGATGAACGACGGTTCAGTGTAATCCATAGTAATGTATAGACTTAGGCGTTCTGTTAAAAACAAAACCAATGTACAGACTTCATGCTATACAGACTTGATGTTGATCAATAGACCTTTGGACATCAGCCCAAGGCGTCAACGCTTCCATCGTGCAGCGTCGCCTCAGCTCCTCAGGCGAGATGCTCACGCCCTTGGCAACTGGCCAATGTGTCAACGCATCCAGTGTCAGCTTCGATGCAGTGAACAAGACAGAAAGCGAAAGACGCACAATTGCGTCTACGCAGTCACCCAAGTGTGTCAACGCACTAAAGGCACATAACCAATGAAGACAGACAGGCTGTATAGACTTTGATGCTCAAAGACGATTGTATAGACTTTGCCTTAGAAACGAGTGTATGGACTTTGAACCAGCAAATGAATAAGTATGTACACTGATGGAGTGTATAGACTTGGAACCCAAAGGCAGTGTACAGACTTGGTAAGTCTGAGCCAATGTATAGACATGGAAGTACCACTGTGGATGTATGGACTTGATGATCCAGTGTGGATGTATGGACTTGAGTGAGTGAAGCCGATGTACAGACTTGCCTATGCGAAGCCACTGTACAGACATTGAAAATGTGAAGCCAGTGTACAGACTTGAAGAACAGTTCAATGTATTGACTTAGCGTTGTATAGACTTGGCTTTGAACGCTTGAGCTGAAGACAATGTGCAAACTTAGCGATGTATAGACTTGATGAACACTGCAACAGTAATCAGATGTATAGAGTTGAAGTTTAGACAAACCAGTGTATAGACATGAAGCTTGACAATCCATTGTATAGAGTTGAGCTGTACTGACTTTGGCAATGTACAGACTTTGAAAGACATATGAATGTGTAGACTTCGAAGGATTGAGACGAACTGTTCACGCTGTACAGACTTGGTGAAAGCTGAAGGAGCGAGCGATGTACAGACTTCACCAACAAGCTTGAACACGAACAGGCTGCACAGTGCACTGTATAGACTTGGACCAAGGCATGAATAGTGGACGCTATAGTCCAATGTATGGACTTTGAAGGATTTGAGCGTGAGACTGTATAGACTTGGCCCCTTTCCGGATGTATAGACCTTGAGTCAAGAAGACCAATGTGTGGGCTTACTATAAAGAACAATGTTCTGATGGGTCAACGCATCAGCAAGGGTGGGTCGACGCACTGCTGTGTAGACAGAGACAAGCATGACTGAAGGGTTGACGCATCAGCACAATGAGTTGACGCACTGCTGTGTAGACTGTGCAGACAGAGTGTAGACAGAATTGAGTAGAGCATGTTATCTGATAGCCATATGAACTCCATTCACTTACATGATAAAACAGCATTATGATTAGAGAATGACTGAATAATAGCATGATGACACACACAGCAAGATGACTCACAATGAATAACTCACTTCAAAGGCCAATCATCAAAACCACCATTAAAACCATCATCAAAACCACAGGGGCACGACAATCTCCCCCTTTTTGATGATGGCAACACTACACAGTGAGTCAGTCTGATGACTCAAACTATTCTCCCCCTTTGACTTCATCAAAAAGAAAATAGTTTGAGAAATTATAGCATGTATAAAAATTCAGTCAATTTCTCCCCCTTGCAAGAACATGATTATCTCCCTTTAAGAGTTTCAGCAAAAGCATGAGTTAGAGATGATCAAAAGGAACCTGCATGCACTGATTGAATGATATCCTCCCTCTTGGGCAAACAATCTCCCCCTTTGGTATAATCAAAATAAACCATGGGAAGGGGTATGAATGTAGATGCAGATACCAGAAATATGAATGCAAGAGCACAATTCTTCTCCTTCTATGCATCATGATGCATATGTCATGGAAACTCCTCCTGAATAGATGCCAATTGATATGCATGTTGCATGGCTTCCAATTGATATAGTTTAGAAGAAGACCACCGAGGCTTTCAATGATAAGGTCAGTTCAATGAATCAAGGACAGTGAGCAGAAAAAATTCAAATAATCAGATTTTTCAAAGAGGCTTCAACTACAAGAATTTCAGTCAGATTTTCAAGGGAATGTCATTCTCATAAATCCAAATCAGAATATTTCAAAGTCTTCCATTATAAGGGCTTATGAATGATTTTTATTGATCAACATGGTTTAAACATGATGTATGCAGAGTTTATCAATAAAATTCTGTATTGATATCTAAAACCATGGTTTAATAAAAATGAACCAAGCCCTCATATTTATCTTGATAAAACTCCCTTTCTCTTACACAATCAAATTTATTGACTTCTTTCGGAATTACATGCATCAGTATTGAAATCAAGCAATTATGAAGTCATATGATTTTGTCTAGGGTTGTAGCAATTTGATTTTAGCATCAATATTCAGATATTTTAATTCGTTCAATAATTTTTCATGTTACAAATTTTACGAGCACTCTAGTTCAGTGCACACCTTGTAACTAGAGGATATACCTTGATCAGAGGCCAATATCCCTAAGTACTTAGTGTGACTAACTGTCATGCTTTATATGAACAGAGATAGCATTTACACATCATGACACACTTCAAATCATTTCTTGATGAGTGAGTTGTATTTCTCAATGTGCATGCCATTGCTCTGCCTGAATTTTAATGAGTTCTTAATCAGAGTTAACTATGGTACCTCATGACACAGTCCTTTGGACATGTGTTTCTCAGTGACCAAGGTCATTGCTCTGACAGATATTACCCTTTAGACTGTTCAGAAAAAATCATTTGCTTCAAGTCAATAATAATTTCATGTACTTAATCAGTTGAAGTCATGTATTCAAGAGTGCAGATTTCAGAAGATTTTACAAGACACAGCATGAAACAGATGGTTAAGGTTTATTAAACATGCTTCAGATATTTTTAAGAGATTTTAAAGCCAAACTCATTGAATACATTAAACTTAAACCACATGAGTTATTTCAGTCATTCATAAAAATGTATAATAGAAGATTTCTAGTTCAAGAGATTTCAGATTTATGATCGAGATAGTCCCATTGAAATCTTCATGAAAGACTGATGGAATTCTGAAGCCAAATGATACCAATTGATAGGAGAGATTTCGAAGCTTAGAAGGGATATGATCAAGGTTTGTCAACAAAAATGATAAGAGGGGATATGCAATGAATTCTGACAAATGTATGCATTTGACAACCTATATGCGATGCATTGACTCCCCCTGTCAACATGCATTCAGACACTCGTTATGGCATTTTCAATGAAATGAAATGCAATGCACTATATGTATGCAAAAACACATGCAACTAACTCCCCCTGAAAACATGCAATGTTTGCCATAAGAAACTGAACATGTGATTCCAAATGATATAGTGACTTGTGCACAATCAGATTGTCCTATTCAGCAAAGTGACCCATGGTACTAGGCAGAGCACTTGGTCTAAAAGACCACCTCACACATAGTAGGAACCTCCAGATAGATTTCCCTGTCTTTTGGTAGCTTACCATTTACATACCATAGTGGTCAATCATGATAATTCAATGTGCAGTCCTATGTATAAATCAGATTTTCAGTGAACTATGCACCAGACAGTTTTCAAACAGCATTCAAATGCAGTTCAGATTTTTTAATGTACTATACATGCAAATCACATATATGCACTTCAGATGAGGAGAGTTCATAGGCATCAATTCAGACAATGCAGATAAAGAATGAATATGTAAAAATAGATTTAGTATGTCATGCAGTAGAACTAAAAATATGAAGTGCAAGAAATTTATCTAAAAGATTCAGGAAGGGATTTTCATTCTTGAGTGCCTTGGTTTATTACCTCTTTTATTTCAGTCCCAAGGCACACCTGCATTGCAATGTTATTTTGCACAAACAGGTACCCAAGAAGTCTTGGGTCCTGACATGACAATATTACTCCTAGCAGCAGTTTTCAGATCTGATTTATGCACATTCTTGTTAGCATGAATTCTATGTGCATACACATGAGATTTTCTGTTAACAGAATAAAAATTCTGTTTACCAAAACCAGTTTGGTTTTGATATCCTGCCAGCCAACAGGTTGCAGCCCTGTGACCTGGCTTCCCACAATGATGGCATGAGAAAACAGAATTTAGGTTCTTTTTATGCACATCATCATGAACATGAATTGTATGTGCATTAGTATGGAAATTTCTGTTATTTGCATGACCAAACTGTTTTCCATAATCAACACATTCAAAGTTTTTCTTTTTGAAAACAACTTTGTTCTTTCTGAGAGCATTTGTACTAGCAGGGAATTTAAACTTTCCAAAAATGAATTTTTTCCCTTGAGCATGCCAACAGTCTTTGACTATGTGGCCATACTTTCCACAGTGAGAGCATGCAGGAGACTTTCTGTTAATGGCAGGGAATTTAACAGTTTTAGAATTGAATTTTCTACCCTGAGCATGCCAACAATCAATGGCCCTGTGACCATGCTTTCCACATTCAAAGCATGAAATAGAATTTCTTTTGAAAAAGCCTGACCAGCATTCAGAGGTCTTGTGACCAATTTTATTGCAGTTAAAACAGATGATATGCTGGTTCATTGAAACAGATTTGTTTTTATTAAAAATATGTTGGTTTGCAGGGAATTTAGCATGATATGAATAAAAAGTTTTCTTACCACTAGCAAACCAACAATGAGCAATTGAGTGTCCTAATTTGCCACAGTGCAGACATTCAATTTTCTTTTTCTGGAATGAAGACTTTTTATCATGAAGTTTCTTAGCATTCATTATCCCGGCCCTCATGTCATCCTTCTCCATCAATTTACACTCATGCATTAAATGTCCAAATCTATGACAGTAGTGGCATGACATTTTCCTTCTAGATGCATGTGAGTGTGTGTGAGGACTGTGATCAACATGCACAGATGAACCCTTTTTATTCATTTTCTGTTCTCCAATCATTTTTTGATTTTTATCTTGTTTCTGTGTTTTCTTAGCCTTATACTGAGGTGGAGATGAAGTAGAAGGCTTTTTCTGTTCAGAAGATTTAACGAAAATAGTTTATTTTTGGGTTCTTTGAACAGTGGACTGAGAAACATGTGACTTCTGAGAAGTGTGAGAAGTAGAGCTAGCAACAAAAGGTGTATGAATTATATTTTCAAAATTCTTTTTATTTACAGGATTATAACCTAACCCCTCCTTCTAAAAATTGACTTTTACTCCCAGCAGTTTGTTCAGATTATCTTGCCCACTAACAAACTTTGATAGAGAGTTCCTTAAGTCTTGGATTTCATTTTCTAAAGAGGTGATTTGTAACTCATAACTGGCAATCTCTTGTTCACTGTAATTCACACATTCAGTTAACACCTTGTTAGCAGTTTTATATTTTTCAATTTCTTGTTCCAAAATACTCAATTTTTCAAGAACTTCAACACACACCATTTTTCTTTTTTCTAAGGTTAGAAGTCTCTCAGACATCGCACTGTTTAACCGCTTCAATTTTTCAATTTCTTCTTTAAGCTTATCATTTTGAACCAATTCATTTATTAGAAGCTGGTCTTCTGAATTGACTTCATACTTTCTTCCATTTTCAATTTGCTTCATTTCTCTTTGTTGTATTTCAAAATCTTTCTGTAATTCTATGTTTACAGATTTGATGGCTTCAAATTTCTCGGTCAGCAGTTGTAGACACGGCAAAATTGACGTTACTATGAGTACATCTCATATTACCTTGTAATGCCCCAATTTGACCCTCAAATTAGTTCTATTTGAGTGGTTTTTCTCACTTTTCTTGGATTTCTCCCTTTTTTCTCTCTTTTCCTATTTTTCCTTATTTTTCTGGATTTTTCTAGATTTTCTGGGTATTTTTCCCTTATTTTTCTGAAATAACGACTTGACGTTGGGCGTCTTTTAAATAACGACTTATACTTAGGCATTTCTAAAAAAAATTAACGACTATAGTGGAGGGCGTCCATTCTTTCAAATTCCTATTTTTCTGGATTTTTTTGAGAATTTTTCGAATTTTTCGAGAATTAACGACTTAGCATAAGACGTTACTTTGAATTTGAAAAGAATAAAAAAATAAAAAAATTGAATAACGACGTTGTTGAGGGCGTCACTTTTTCAAATTGATTTTTTAATATTATTTTTCAACCCCCTTTCAGAGGCGATTTGGTGGCCTTCTGGGTGTCAGAAAAATTCGTAAAAATAGTCGTTGGAATCAGCACAACGAGATGCACCTCCACCTAAAAAATAGGAAAATAATATTGAGAATTGAAAAATGGCCCTATTTTGAATGTTTTGAATTAACGTCCTTTGTTAGGGCGCGTTTTAATTAACGCCTTTGCCTCAGGCGTGTTTCACAATTTTTAAATAAAGAAATATTTATTTCTAAAAAATGATCAAGGAGTTAACGCCTTGGTCTTAGGCGTGTTTTTAAAAGACGCCCTTTGGCAGGTCGTCAATTCTTGAATTGACGCCTTGGTCCAAGTCGTGTTTCAGTTTTGTGTTCCGAACGAACGCAGCCTTTCCCCAGAGAATCCCTGCTTCGTTTGGGCTCTTGCCCAGTATTATCTTCCCCTCTTTGGGCTCTTGCCCCTTCTTATCTTTTCCTCCGTAAGACTCTTTCCTTCTTATCTCTTCATTTGATCCTATTTAATAGAGCCATTGGCTCTGTTAACCGGTTGGTTCCTCCTGTTGGCCCCCCTTTCATCGATCCTTTTCTCCCTCCCTCCATTCTTCTTCTTCTTCTGTGTTTTCTTCTTCTTTTGTTTCTTTTGTATTTTTTCTTTCTTCTTGCAGGTGCTGCTGCTGTGGCTAGGAGGGGCTTCTCACGTCCTGTTCATCATCCTATTGAAGTCTTCTCCCCAACGATCATCAAAGCGAAGCAACGCACAGATTTTTCTTATCTCCCCTCTATTCCCTTTATTTTATTTTCATCATATGCATGCATTCATCATTATTTAACTCTCTTTTCTCAACACGTTGAGACTTTCCCCATAGTGCAACTCTTGCACAATCTCCTTTTATTTTCATATCATTTATCATTCATACATCTCCCACCCTTTTGCATAGGGGTTTAAGGGCCAACACCCACAAGGTGTGTTCATAATCAATTTTCATGCTCATCTATCTAAGAATTTGATGCTACACTCACCATATTCCTAATCCATATTCTTTTGGTGTTTGTTTTTTTTTTTACAAGGGTAATCAAATCAAGAACTCTCTTCATCGGCCGGCCGATCTAGAAGAGAAAGGAAAGCACTCACAATCACCCGCGTCTCAAGGTATTTTTCGCGATCCCTCCCATATTTTTATTGTTATATCTTTTGAGGCCTCGTGTCTCTGGCGATCACAAACTCCTCTTGTGCACCTCGTGCATGTTTCTCTCCACATTATTGTTTATTGTTTGCTTGTCTTGATATTTTCCTTAAGTGGGTTATTCTAAATTAGAGATCTACAAATTGGCGATCACGGTGGGACCCTTTGTGTTCTTCTTTCATTACCCCTTTCCTCTTAGGCACCCGCGTGTGCCATCTCCCTTATTTGCACCCTCGGTGCGTCTCCCTTTTGTGCCCCTCGGGCACCCTCCATTGTGCTTTGCACTCTTCCCTAAGTGATTGGTCAGTTTGTTATTTTTTTTCTTTAGAATTCCACTTATTCAAGAAATTGATGAGCATGCTTATTCTGTTGGTTGCCATGATCACGTGATTGTGAGTGTTTGTCATTTCTGGCCGGGGAAGATTTTCTGGAAAAGAGTGAATTAACGCCCCTGTCAGGGGCGTTCTTTATTTAACGCCCTAACCAAGGGCGTCTTATTCATATTTTACGCCCTCTGACAGGGCGTTTTCCAACATATATCCTGATTTCTCTTGGTTTTATTACGCTGCCTTTGAATTCACGCCCTTCTCCAGGGCGTTTCTTTATTGATTAGCGTCGCACATTAAGGCGTTTCTTGTGATTTGACGCCCGCTGGCAGGGGCGTCCTTTTATTGATAGCGCCTCAGTCTAAGGCGCATTTTTCTGCCCCTGGCCCCTCGCTTTGATTCACGACAGTCGCATCGTCGTGTCTTTGGTTAGTAGCGCCCCCAGCCAGGGCGCGTTTTTTTACTGTGGGTTTTTTCATGCTGATTGATGCCTATATTTATTGATTGATCATATTGTGCTGATTGGCTTATTTTCCCTGCTGCATTCATCTTTGCATCGGTTTGAGAGACCTCCTCTCTCTTCATTAGGATTCCACACACCCTCTTGGAATCGGGACGACCCTCCATTGAGCATTCCGTCTCTTTGGACCTTTCCAAGCCTCCGTAAGTCTCCGCACCCGTGGATTCCCTCACGGACGCCGGGCAGGTTGTACCCTTTTGAAGTCCCGAGTTAGTTGGCCTATGCGTGGTGAGAGAGGATCCCTAGTTGGTATTGGAGTTCAACTCATATTGAAACTAGGCTCCCCCCTTGTGTGAATCATTCCAAACTTTGCTAAAATTCATTAATTCACCAAGGTTTAAACAAATAAAAATCAAGGTAACCATTCCAACTTGTGTGTTTCTTTGCAAATTGTTTGCACATTATTTGGATTGCATAATGGCTTACTTTGATAAACAAAACAACATGTTTAGTTCAATTCATGAGGATGATCAACCTAGCACATCTTATAATCCTCAATTTCAACATGTTCAACATAATTCTCACCATTCTTTTAAAGGACCACGTCCTCATTTTTATGGTCATGTCCGGCCCATGGGCAATGTCCATTCTCATGGTCCTCCTACTCAATTTCAGGCCACTATTCCCTCAGGACCGTCTCCTCCCAATGACGAGAAGGTCTCTCGAATCATCCATGCATTAGATCATCTTACCCCTCAACAGATCCAAGCCCTTAAGGCGGCCGTTGAGGGTGCATCTCATTCATCTCTCCCTCCTTCTAAACCTATTCGGGTGGCCCATCACCCACCTCCCTCTTCTATTCACACTCGGGTGGCCCATCATCCACTTACATCTCCTCCTGTTCATGCTACTCGGGTGGCCCATCGCCCGCCTCCTTCCATTCCTCCTCCATCGCGGCCCCAAGGCCCATTTATTCCTTGCAATCCGGCCCATCCAGGTTCTTCCATGGGTCGGCCCATTAATTCCCCTCCACGGCCTTTTTATGCGGCCCCTCCTCCTTCAGTGCCCTGCCAACCCTCGGTTGCTCAGGTCACACCCCTCCAGCAAACTCTCCTCGATAAAATCACTTTGATGGAGGAACAATTAAAGAGGGTTACGAGCCCGCGGCCCGCTCCTCCTACTCCAGTCAATCCTCTTCACGCTTTCCTGGATGGTATTACCAAGATGGAGAATGAATGGAAAGATAGGAGAGATGATTATGACTTCGGCATTTCAAGCAAGCAGGAGCCGGCATTTGAAGAATCCGAGGCAGTGTACGATGATGATGAAGCTCCACGGGCACCCCTTCCGAGTTTCCTTCGCTTTCCACTCCCTCCATTATCATTTGATGAACCCCCTGCTCAGGACGAAGTCACCGTCCCCGATCCAACCCCTGTTTATGAGACTAATTGGTGTTACGATGATGGGTCGATACTCCAATCACCCACACCGACACCCCTTGAGTCTCCTCCTATCCCTAACACCGCTTCCACTAAACCTCCACTAATTACACTCCCACCAGTTATACCATTAACCTTCACAACACCAGCCTCCACCGAGTCTTCCATTAAACCTCTACCTATTAAGCCATTAACCGCCACACCACCGGCCTCCATTGAATCCACCATTGAACCTTCCCCAATTAACATCCCATTACCACCACCTCAACCCTCCATTATCCCTTTAACCCCAAAACCCATTTTGCCTATTCCCCCACTTAACCTTTCTCCTTTACCCATGGCTAATCCTGAGCAGGATCCACCCCTTTTTGCACTCGAGCCAATCCCAACTGCTTCCGAGCAGAGGGAGAAACTCGACGTGTTTGAACCTCCACTTATCCTTTCTCCAACGCCTTCTATTACACCATCACTATTCATGGAGCCTTTCGCCTCCGCTTCACCTCCCTCTACTACTCGGAATGGGGGGCCTTCTACAAGCACAGGTGCCGAAGATGATCAAGAGCCGGGCAGCAAGGATTTGGCTGTGGCTATGCCGTTCAAGATACAGGAATTCATTTGCCGGATGCCAATCCGGGTTATTGTGCCGAGCACGATTGAAGAGGCTAAGCCGCTGCCCTTGCTCAGAGGAGAATGCCGGGCGTTGATGTCGTCTAAGGGCCGGGCAGGGCATCCCTTGTTCCTACTTTCGAATTCTGAATTTATTATTCCTTACAAGGGGCGAATGCCCATTTTGCTCAACATTCCATATATACCACATTCAATGGGCAACACGATGCTTCCCGTTCCAACTCTCCAACTCCCTCACATTGTTGATCTTTGCCTTCCAAGGGGGTTGCCACTTATTAAAGCTCCTTTTATTGGGCCAATTGGCTATACACTTTCACTGCCGTGGAGGGGCAGTTATCTTGATGCTAAGGGGCCTTCCACTCCTTTATCCACCTCCCATTCAACTTCATCCCTATTCTCATCTTTCGCTTCATGGGCCATTCCAAGGGTAAAGAGGAGGATCTCATTCTCTCTCCCTTCATGTTCTTCACGTTCTTTGCATTCCATGCATTCTATCGCATTTGTGCATTCATCACATCCGTGCTACTGCATTCGCATGCATTTGCACCTCCTTCTTCCCAGGTTCCCGAACCCGTATCTCCCCCGCCTTCCGGCGCCTCCGGATATTTCGCACTTCTCATCTTCATCTTCATCTTTCTTTAATTCACTCCCCTTGGGGCATCGCGTCCCCATTCCTGCTATTTCCCTGGAACCTCCAGGAATTTTACCCCTCCTCTTTGGGCATCGCGCCCTTTCTGATTTTGTTATCCCTCCGGAACCTCCGGACTTTCCCCTCGGGCAACGCGCCCCTTTCCATCTTATTCCTCCGGAACCTCCAGATTTTCCTCCTAATCCTCCTTCATTCCTTTCTCTATTCCTCGGGCATCGCGACCCTTTCCATCTTATTCCCCCGGAACCTCCGGATTCCCCATCTGATTGTCTCAGTCTTTTCCTTGGGCATCGCGCCCCTCTCCATTTGCTACCTCCGGAACCTCCGGACCTTCCCCTCGGGCATCGCGCCCCTTTCCACCTCATTTCTCCGGAACCTCCGGACCTTCTTGGGCATCGCGTCCCTCCTTCCATCATTCCTCCGGAACCTCCGGATTCTCCGTCTTATTCTCTCTATCATTTTCCAGGGCATCACGCCCCTTTCCATCTCATTCCTCCGGAACCTCCGGACCATCCATCTTTCTTCCGATTCATCTTTCTGCTCCTCCGGGATATCACATCCTTCATTTTCTTCCTCCTTTTTCATCATCTTTTTCTCTATTTCTTCCCAGGGCATCGCGTCCCTTCTTTCGTTATCCCTCCGGAGCCTCCAGATTCTTCTTCTGCTCATGATTCTCCTCCACCACCTCCGGACCCTCCAGATCCGCCTCCTTCCATCGACCAATTTCTTCTTCTAATTCCTCCTAATTCTGGGTCTGACCCAACTTCTTCCACATCCACTGCCTTGGGCATCTGCTCATTCTCTCACTGCTTTCGAGGCTTTAGTCCTCACGCATCCTTCTAATTCTTCACTTCTTCTGTAGACTGTTCCATGTGATCAGGGTCTCCGCGCCTTAGTGAGGGAGTTCTAGCCCTCGCCTCTCTTCCCTTTTCTCCTTATTCGTCTGAGTCTGGTTTGAGTACCACTCATTCTTGTTAAGCCACTCCCAAAATCCTTTGCTTCCAATCCTTTTGACTCCCAAAGAGGACAAATCCCATGATGATCAACCTCGCCTCTGACAGCTGCTTCTACAAAGGTTGCAAGGTAACATATTGGCGTAAGTATGCATTTTAATGATATCATTTTCTCATTACTTCACGCATGATTTTCAAAATCAAGTGCTTCTTAACGAGATTAAGAGTGGTGTTTTAAACCTTTATCTTAAGCTTTTGTTTAATTGAAATCATTCTCAAAAGAGTCCTTTAGGGTTATTTTTTTGCAGCACCTCTGGTTAATAAAAACCCGCGCTGGGAATTCAACATTCTCTCCCCGCTTGTTAAGAGCAACCCTTAGTTGGGCACCGCACACACTTCACGGCGTCCTTAGCTGGCTCCTTTGATAAAAACACCGTTGCTATCTTGGCCATGCCATGAGAATATCTGAAAGTCTTTTCTCTTCTTTATTCGGCCACATGCAGGGGCAAGAGGTTGACGGATGAGATGCCCAACCTAGGTAATCCCCAATATGAGAGGAGTCTCAAATAGGGGCAGTCTTGACCCAAAATCAACATCAACATGAGTTTTCATATGAGTTTTCATGATATACATCTAGCCAAAAGGGCTATTATGAAAATCAAGTCAGAATTTCGATAAAAGCACAAGTATGAATTATGGCATGACAAGAGTGGCAAAGTCCCCGCTGGGAAAACCCTGGTCGTATGCATGTCAAGGGTCTAAAAATCAAAGGCATAAAGTCCCGGCACAACAGACTACCTCTTTGAAGGGAACACCTTGGAAGGAATTCAAGTCCCGATATCTCCCATCCTGCACAAAGCTTGTCACAATTATTCTTCTCTTCTCCCTCCAAGACCGAACATTTCTCGGGTATGGCCTTGGTAGGGGCACCGTTAATCAAAGGCAGTCAGTTATAGGGCGCCACCCTTCAATGCACGCCCGACTTTGGGCAGTTTTTAGCGAAAGGGGAAGGAACAAGGACCCCTAGCCAGTGGTTCCAAAACACCCTTTGATGCTGCTTTAGCAAAGTCTAAATCAAAATCTAAAAAAAAGAAAAAGAAAAAAAAAGTTGTTGAATATTTCTTGTGAAAAATCTAAAAACAAAAAAAAGAAGAATATTTTCTAAGCCAAAATAAAAAAATTGAATATTTCTTGAGCAAAATCTAAAAAAAAATTTGAATATTTTCAAAATTCTCATAAAAATTCAAATATTTTCAAAATCCACATAAGAATTCAAATATTTTCAAAACTCATAAAAATTTGCATATTCAAAAATTCAAAAAAAATTGCATTGTATTTTCTGATGGTGTTTTGCAGGAACAAAAATTTTCCAAGGAACAAGAGCACGGGATGAGTCCTCTCTCCACTTATTGCTATCTATTGATTTCTCCCGATATTCTCATGACATGCCACCTTGGGCATTTTTTGATTATATCATTTTGATTATATCTCCTGATTATCATATCTCATGATTATTCATCTCCAAATCTTTTTTAATCAACTCCTGCTAATTTCATCTGATCACTCCGCCGATGGGCATTATATCAGATCTTGATCATTCATCTCCAAATCTTGATTAGCCAGATTGTCTCCTCATGATAAAATAAGAAACAATGCTATGATTTGACTTATGCTTCATGCCATATACATGCTATAATTGATGCTTTGATGATTGCTATGCTTGAATGTCTTATTCATTGCTTGTTATATCTTGGCTAATGAATTTTTGAGCGCAGGAAGAGGCTCTTGGTCCCGCCGACTGGGCATCATCATCAAAGTCCCATAGTGCTTGCAGCTCATTTCTCAGTTCCTATGCTTATTGATATCACCATCTCCCTGTATGCATTCTACTATATGTTACATATGTTACTAGATTATATCAAGGACCTTGTGGCTTTGGTAAATCTGGGATTTGAGTTCCCCTTCATCAAAAACAATGATGATTCCAGAGAAGTCTTAGTTACACGGATAGGCCGTTGAGCCGTCCAAGACTGGGGACGATGGTTCCCTTTTGCGAATTGGTGCGTGGATAAACGGGCTTCGGCTTAGTATCAGCTCGCGAAATTGGTTTCTTGACCCAGTCTTGGCAGTTTAACAATATTATCCTTGATTATATTATATCTTTATTTGTTATTTTCCCTTTAGCCCAGCATGCATTCATGTAGGACTTTGAATCAACTGTTGAAAAATCATTCTGATGAGCTGTTTGGGAGTCGAATTGATCACTAATTTCCAAGATACGAGATTTTCATTGCCGAATTGAATCCTCAGTTTGTTTTGTCGCTGTTTTGGGTTGTTTTCCGGAAGCTCCTTGTTTGGATTTCTATCATCTTATTTTAATCCTTTCCTTTGATCCATCTTGGCTGCAGCACGTCCACATTAGCTGGTAACCGCTCCCCAATGGTGAAACCTACAGGTTTGTGACCTGAGGTACTTCCACCGCGCTGGAAGTTGATCATTCTCCTTCGTGCCCTCGTGCACATCTCCCCATTTTATCAAAACATTGTTGATTTCGTTGGATTTCCCGAGATTTGCTTCATCTCGAGCTTTTGATTTAATTCTCATCAAGTGATGTTAATTACGTGTCTCATCACACCTTGACATCTACTTTTTAGTTTGCTCTGCTCCCTTGCAAAGCAGACACCAAGGCGGGGCAGCTGTAGACACGCCAAAATTGACGTTACTATGAGTACATCTCATATTACCTTGTAATGCCCCAATTTGACCCTCAAATTAGTTCTATTTGAGTGGTTTTTCTCACTTTTCTTGGATTTCTCCCTTTTTTTTTCTCTTTTCCTATTTTTCCCTATTTTTCTGGATTTTTCTGGATTTTCTGGGTATTTTTCCCTTATTTTTCTGAAATAACGACTTGACGTGGGACGTCTTTTAAATAACGACTTATACTTGGGTGTTTCTAAAAAAAATTAACGACTATAGTGGAGGGCGTCCATTCTTTCAAATTTCTATTTTTCTGATTTTTCTGAGAATTTTTCAGAATTTTTCGGGAATTAACGACTTAGCATAAGACGTTACTTTAAATTTGAAAAGAATAAAAAAATAAAAAAATTGAATAACGACGTTGTTGAGGGCGTCACTTTTTCAAATTGATTTTTTAATATTATTTTTCAACCCCCTTTCAGAGGCGATTTGGTGGCCTTCCGGGTGTCAGAAAAATTCGTAAAAATAGTCGTTGGAATCAGCACAACGAGATGCACCTCCACCTAAAAAAGGGAAAAATAATATTGAGAATTGAAAAATGGCCCTATTTTGAATGTTTTGAATTAACGTCCTTTGTTAGGGCGCGTTTTAATTAACGCCTTTGACTCAGGCGTGTTTCACAATTTTTAAATAAAGAAATATTTATTTCTAAAAAATGATCCAGGAGTTAACGCCTTGGTCTTAGGCGTGTTTTTAAAAGACGCCCTTTGGCAAGTCGTCAATTCTTGAATTGACGCCCTGGTCCAAGTCGTGTTTCAGTTTTGTGTTCCGAACGAACGCAGCCTTTCCCCAGAGAATCCCTACTTCGTTTGGGCTCTTGTCCAGTCTTATCTTCCCCTCTTTGGGCTCTTGCCCCTTCTTATCTTTTCCTCCGTAGGACTCTTTCCTTCTTATCTCTTCATTTGATCCTATTTAATAGAGCCATTGGCTCTGTTAACCGGTTGGTTCCTCCTGTTGGCCCCCCTTTCGTCGATCCTTTTCTCCCTCCCTCCATTCTTGTTCTTCTTCTGTGTTTTCTTCTTCTTTTGTTTCTTTTGTGTTTTTTCTTTCTTCTTGCAGGTGCTGCTGCTGTGGCTAGGAGGGGCTTCTCACGTCCTGTTCATCATCCTATTGAAGTCTTCTCCCCAACGATCATCAAAGCGAAGCAACGCACAGATTTTTCTTATCTCCCCTCTATTCCCTTTATTTTATTTTCATCATATGCATGCATTCATCATTATTTAACTCTCTTTTCTCAACACGTTGAGACTTTCCCCATAGTGCAACTCTTGCACAATCTCCTTTTATTTTTATATCATTTATCATTCATACATCTCCCACCCTTTTACATAGGGGTTTAAGGGCCAACACCCACAAGGTGTGTTCATAATCAATTTTCATGCTCATCTATCTAAGAATTTGATGCTACACTCACCATATTCCTAATCCATATTCTTTTGGTGTTTGTTTTTTTTTTTTACAAGGGTAATCAAATCAAGAACTCTCTTCATCGGCCGGCCGATCTAGAAGAGAATGGAAAGCACTCACAATCACCCGCGTCTCAAGGTATTTTTCGCGATCCCTCCCATATTTTTATTGTTATATCTTTTGAGGCCTCGTGTCTCTGGCGATCACAAACTCCTCTTGTGCACCTCGTGCATGTTTTTCTCCACATTATTGTTTATTGTTTGCTTGTCTTGATATTTTCCTTAAGTGGGTTATTCTAAATTAGAGATCTACAGCAGTGTGTTCTCCTTTTCTAGTTTCTCTAAATTTTCTTCATTTTCTTTGGAGAACCCTCTAAGAGAGTCATTTTCTGATTTCAGCTTGTTTAATTCAGACTTAACGCATTCAAATTCTTTCAGCATTTGAGTATCAGACATATTAGCATCAAGGGCATTTTTCAGTTCAACACAATTTCTACAATCAACATTTAAATTGTCTGACCTACTACTTTTCTTCAATTTTTTGTATTATTTTCTTAACAGTTCATGAGACTCAAATAATTCAGCATATGCATTCTCCCAATCTTCTAGAGAAAAATTCTCGAAGACATTTACATCATCATCATCATCTTCTTCAGTTTGATTGCTGCCTTGATCACTTTTGTTGGCCATCATGCACAACGAGATGCACCTCCACCTAAAAAAGGGAAAAATAATATTGAGAATTGAAAAATGGCCCTATTTTGAATGTTTTGAATTAACGTCCTTTGTTAGGGCGCGTTTTAATTAACGCCTTTGACTCAGGCGTGTTTCACAATTTTTAAATAAAGAAATATTTATTTCTAAAAAATGATCCAGGAGTTAACGCCTTGGTCTTAGGCGTGTTTTTAAAAGACGCCCTTTGGCAGGTCGTCAATTCTTGAATTGACGCCCTGGTCCAAGTCGTGTTTCAGTTTTGTGTTCCGAACGAACGCAGCCTTTCCCCAGAGAATCCCTACTTCGTTTGGGCTCTTGTCCAGTCTTATCTTCCCCTCTTTGGGCTCTTGCCCCTTCTTATCTTTTCCTCCGTAGGACTCTTTCCTTCTTATCTCTTCATTTGATCCTATTTAATAGAGCCATTGGCTCTGTTAACCGGTTGGTTCCTCCTGTTGGCCCCCCTTTCGTAGATCCTTTTCTCCCTCCCTCCATTCTTGTTCTTCTTCTGTGTTTTCATCTTCTTTTGTTTCTTTTGTGTTTTTTCTTTCTTCTTGCAGGTGCTGCTGCTGTGGCTAGGAGGGGCTTCTCACGTCCTGTTCATCATCCTATTGAAGTCTTCTCCCCAACGATCATCAAAGCGAAGCAACGCACAGATTTTTCTTATCTCCCCTCTATTCCCTTTATTTTATTTTCATCATATGCATGCATTCATCATTATTTAACTCTCTTTTCTCAACACGTTGAGACTTTCCCCATAGTGCAACTCTTGCACAATCTCCTTTTATTTTTATATCATTTATCATTCATACATCTCCCACCCTTTTACATAGGGGTTTAAGGGCCAACACCCACAAGGTGTGTTCATAATCAATTTTCATGCTCATCTATCTAAGAATTTGATGCTACACTCACCATATTCCTAATCCATATTCTTTTGGTGTTTGTTTGCTTTTTTTTACAAGGGTAATCAAATCAAGAACTCTCTTCATCGGCCGGCCGATCTAGAAGAGAATGGAAAGCACTCACAATCACCCGCGTCTCAAGGTATTTTTCGCGATCCCTCCCATATTTTTATTGTTATATCTTTTGAGGCCTCGTGTCTCTGGCGATCACAAACTCCTCTTGTGCACCTCGTGCATGTTTTTCTCCACATTATTGTTTATTGTTTGCTTGTCTTGATATTTTCCTTAAGTGGGTTATTCTAAATTAGAGATCTACAGCAGTGTGTTCTCCTTTTCTAGTTTCTCTAAATTTTCTTCATTTTCTTTGGAGAACCCTCTAAGAGAGTCATTTTCTGATTTCAGCTTGTTTAATTCAGACTTAACGCATTCAAATTCTTTCAGCATTTGAGTATCAGACATATTAGCATCAAGGGCATTTTTCAGTTCAACATAATTTCTACAATCAACATTTAAATTGTCTGACCTACTACTTTTCTTCAATTTTTTGTATTATTTTCTTAACAGTTCATGAGACTCAAATAATTCAGCATATGCATTCTCCCAATCTTCTAGAGAAAAATTCTCGAAGACATTTACATCATCATCATCATCTTCTTCAGTTTGATTGCTGCCTTGATCACTTTTGTTGGCCATCATGCAGCTGTCCTCGTTTACCCTGTGAAATTGCTTCAGCCTATCCAGGATGTCCTTTACTGAGCTGCAATTATGAAGACAAGACCATAAGGCTCTGTCAGTAGCTGCTTTCATCAGGTTAAAGGCTTTCTGATTTTCTCCATCCTTTGATCTGTGTATGTCGGTCCATTTGAACACTTTCGTTGGTAAGGTGTGAGGACCTTGTGAAATTAATTTCCACAGATCAAGATTAGCAGAATTAACATAAGCATGTAAAGCAGTGTACCACTGACTGAAATCAGAACCACTAAAGACGGGTGGAAGAGCCATTGAAAACAAATAGCGAGTAAATTCAAAGCAACAGGAATATTTATGCACTAAAAATAAATTAGCACCTAAGACTGCAAGATCGAATCTGCAGGTCGCTGGACCTTGTATGCAGACACCGCTCTGATACCAACTGTTAGGGTGCTAGGCCCGGATACAGAGGGGGGTGAATGTATCCTTCTATGAATAATGGCCAAAAAAAACTCAGATGCTAGACGCAATCACAGAATAAAACTAATTCAATTAAACTTATGAGCAAACACATGAAGCGCGTCTATCCAAGCATCTAGCGGAAGCAATTCCACAAAGCAAACCATTGCTCAAAAGATTTTTAGGTGGTTCGGTCCTCCAGACCTACATCCACCCCTCCCTCCCAACCGGTGTGAGGCTTCACTAGCAAACGCTAGAACCAAGCAGACTCAGTCTGCAAACAGTTGCTGCCACACAGCTTGACCAGGGGAACAGCCTCCCCTCTTCCTCCCAACCGGAGGGACACCCAAGTGACTCCCAGCCACTTGGAAACCAGAGGTCGCAGACCTCTCTTCCTCCAGACTAGGAGGGACCCCTGGACTTGCAACCCGCAAGTCCAGAATCGGAGGACCAATCCTCCCTTCCTCCCAACCGGAGGGAACCCACAAGTAGCTCCCAGCTACATGCAACCGGAGATCAGATCTCCCTTCTCCTGACCCACCAGGAGGAACCCGACCTCAGTCTAGAGGATCGGAAGTACAAAGATGGAAAGATAAAAAGGAAAATAAGAAAGGATGAAAAATCACAGCGCCAAAAGCTGGAAACGAAATACAAGTAATGTTACTCTCAAGGGAGCAGGTCTGGCTTGGATTTGATCCAAACGCCAGAGGGCAGATCTTCAAGCTTTTCCCATTTCTTCTCTACGAACTCCTTCTCTCTCTCTCTCTCTCTTTCTCTTCTGCTTCTTCACTCTTTTTCTTCTTCTTTCGCAGGCTCTCTCTGTCTCTTCTCTTCTCTTCTATTCTCTTCTCTTCTCTGCAACTCTTCTCTTCTGTTGGATCGAACGCTCACCACTTCTGTACTTCTGCTATTTCTGCTTCTCTCTTTTCGATCATTCTTCTTCAGACAACCGAGACTCCCCTTTATAGCAGCTCGAGCAGAGGCAGCACTGGGCGTGTGTGTCCTCCACATTTCCCGCCCAGATATTTGGCCACGTGTCAGCATTTCAGGTCCTTGGATCACGTGCCTTCAGCTTCTCGAATAGTACCTGCCACATAGACATAGGAAGATATCAGTTGGATGTATATACTTGGTTCAGGTGTTAACAAGGTGTGTACAGTCAACCTGCAGCTTGAGTGTATAGACTTTGAAGTTAACAGTCGAGTGTATAGACTTAATGTAGAAACGCATGTTAAAATGTAGTGTACAGACTTGTGATGATCAAAGCATAAGCAAGACTGACCAATGAATGGACTTCGAACAGTTAACACATGGACAGAGTATAGACTTAGCCTTTGATGAACGACGGTTCAGTGTAATCCATAGCAATGTAAAGACTTAGGCATTCTGTTAAAAACAAAACCAATGTACAGACTTCATGCTGTACAGACTTGATGTTGATCAACAGACCTTTGGACATCAGCCCAAAGCGTCAACGCTTCCATCGTGCAGCGTTGCCTCAGCTCCTCAGGCGAGATGCTCACGCCCTTGGCAACTGGCCAATGCGTCAACGCATCCAGTGTCAGCGTCGACGCAGTGAAAAAGATAGAAAGCGAAAGACGCACAATTGTGTCTACGCAGTCACCAAAGTGCGTCAACGCACTAAAGGCACAGAACCAATGAAGACAGACAGGCTGTACAGACTTTGATGCTCAAAGACGATTGTATAGACTTTGCCTTAGAAATGAGTGTATGGACTTTGAACCAGCAAATGAATAAGTATGTACACTAATGGAGTGTATAGACTTGGAACCCAAAGGCAGTGTACAGACTTGGTAAGTCCGAGCCAATGTACAGACATGGAAGTACCACTGTGGATGTATGGACTTGATGATCCACTGTGGATGTATGGACTTGAGTGAGTGAAGCCGATGTACAGACTTGCCTATGCGAAGCCACTGTACAGACATTGAAAACGTGAAGCCAGTGTACAGACTTGAAGAACAGTTCAATGTATTGACTTAGCGTTGTATAGACTTGGCTTTGAACGCTTGAGCTGAAGACAATGTGCAGACTTAGCGATGTATAGACTTGATGAACACTGCAATAGTAATCAGATGTATAGAGTTGAAGTTTAGACAAACCAGTGTATAGACATGACGCTTGACAATCCATTGTATAGAGTTGAGCTGTACTGACTTTGGCAATGTACAGACTTTGAAAGACATATGAATGTGTAGACTTCGAAGGATTGAGATGAACTGTTCACGCTGTACAGACTTGGTGAAAGCTGAAGGAGCGAGCGATGTACAGACTTCACCAACAAGCTTGAACACGAACAGGCTGCACAGCGCATTGTATAGACTTGGACCAAGGCATGAATAGTGGACGCTATAGTCCAATGTATGGACTTTGAAGGATTTGAGCGTGAGACTGTATAGACTTGGCCCCTTTCCGGATGTATAGACCTTGAGTCAAGAAGACCAATATGTGGGCTTACTATAAAGAACAATGTTCTGATGGGTCGACGCATCAGCAAGGGTGGGTCGACGCACTACTGTGTAGACAGAGACAAGCATGACTGAAGGGTCGACGCATCAGCACAATGAGTCGACGCACTGCTGTGTAGACTGTGCTGACAGAGTGTAGACAGAATTGAGTAGAGCATGTTATCTGATAGCCATATGAACTCCATTCACTTACATTATAAAACAGCATTATGATTAAAGAATGACTGAATAATAGCATGATGACACACACAGCAAGATGACTCATAGTGAATAACTCACTTCAAAGGCCAATCATCAAAACCACCATTAAAACCATCATCAAAATCACAGGGGCACAACAGAATCCTCCAGACCGCAGGGACCCAAGCGCAAGGACCCTGTGAAGGGTATGATCCGGGCCGCTGCGAGGGCCAGGAAGCGGGCCAAGAAGGCCGGGGTGGTACTAGCAGTCAGAGGTGACCCTACCGCGGCTCACCCCTCCGCCGAGCATGATGGGGCCGACCCTACGGGGCGGGCTCTCCCACCAACCGAGCTAGAGGGGGCCGAGGAGGTCGGGGCTGCCCCTGCGGGTGGTGACGACGCGAGCTCGGCTCTTCCTTCGGCCGAAACCGAGGGGACCGAGGATGCTCTCGTGACTGGCAGCGGGGCTAACCCGGCTCTCCCCTCGGCCAGAGTCGAGGGGACCGTGGCCGAAGTTGGGGATGCTGTGATCGTGGCCGAGGCTGGCGCTTCGGGCGGTGGTGCAGGTAGCGAGCCGGTCCAGGTTGAGGGGTCGCAAGAGAATCCGGCCGAGGCGCGAGGGGCGACCGAGGCTGGGGCTCCATCTGAGCACAACGTGGGGCGCCGGGCGATGGGGTGTTCTCCGTTCCGGCGGCCTTGGAGAGGTTGGGTATCTCGGGCCCCCTGCCCCAGGTATGCTGTGGTATATCCACTAAGGTGAGGGGGGGAGGTAGGCAGTACTCCCCGTCCACGGCTCTCGCCGGGGTTATGTAGGGCGGCCTGGCCCTGGCCCATATGGGGGTTGCTCTGGCAGAAGCATACCCTCTGTCAG
Organism: Amorphophallus konjac; assembly: GCA_022559845.1. Taxonomy (NCBI): domain Eukaryota; kingdom Viridiplantae; phylum Streptophyta; class Magnoliopsida; order Alismatales; family Araceae; genus Amorphophallus; species Amorphophallus konjac. The sequence goes on along the minus strand of CM040125.1, from coordinate 200,461,136 downwards.
ACTGGGAGCGAGTAAACCTGGCCTGGACCCTCGGTGGGTCAGACAGGAGGTTGGCTCGGCTCGTCGAAGAGTGTGATGGGCTTCGGCGGGAGCTTTCCTCAATCAAGGAGCTGGTACGGTCGAGCCAAGTGGAGACCCGGGCGCTAGCCGAGCATCTAGCCAAGGCCCGTGAATCGCTCAAGAGGAAGAACCAGCTTCTTGAAGAGGAGTGCCTAGCACGCGTTGAGCTGGACGGTCGGTGGGAGACCGAGCGGGCCGAGTGGAGGAGGCCAAGCGCCTTCAGAGGGAGGCCGATGCTGATCGGGCTGAGGCAGAGAAGCAGGTGGCAGAGGCCGAAGGGCGGATGGCTGAGGCCGAGTGGAAGTCAGCCGAGGCGGAGCGGAGGGAGGCCGAGCTCGTTGGTAGGGTGGGATCGGCTAGGGCGGAGGCTCTCGAGCACTACAAGGGCTCAGAGGCCTACCAGGTCAACCTTAAGGAGGCTGCCCTCCTCTACTACGACCTAGGACTTCGTCGAGGCATCCGCAAGGGATTCAAGCAGGGCTACGATCGGGCCGTCTTTTACGCCGAGGAGCAGGCGTCTGGAGTAGTTGACATCCCGTTCGGGCAATGTTATGACTCGGACTTGTCATCCTCTAGTTCCTCTGCTTTGGTGCAGGATGAAGAGGATCAAGGGGGCTCATCATTCGAGGAGTCACCAACTCTGGATGCCTCGGGAGGGGACGCAACTGAGACAGTTCCCACACCGGTGGGGTCAGTGCCAGGGTCGGCCGTCACCGAGGATGCCAGGGGCAGACCGCTCGAGCTCTCTATTTCGAGCTTCAAGGTGGGCCGAGGCCTGTTGTATTTGCTTCTCTTCCTTTTTTGTATGCCTTTTTACTTTTTGGAGGAAAGAACTTCCTTTTTTGTGTAGAAATAAATAAGGCAGTAGTGTTGTGATGAAGACTTATCTGTTCCGTATCACCATTGCCGTATCTTGTTCAGCGTATCTGCAATGGTTGGAAAGAGCCGATACTTTCTGCGTGAATCTCGCATGATGGTTGGGTGAGCGTCCGACAGGGTGTCTTTTCATTTTCTCATGCTTTGAATGCCTGGTCGCTTCGTGTGTCCCGTTGGGGTGGAAGACGAGAAGTTTGAGGTGACCATTCGTAGGGAGAAATCCCTTTGGCGTGTTTTCGAGGAGAGAATCATTTAAGGCAAATAGCATCCCATTGCCTATAAAATGTCTGAAGGGCGTCTCTTCCTCTCCACCGCTTAGGGGTTTCCCTGACAGTCTCTCCTCATTCCTTCTTCACGTGGCGTTGTGCCGTTGCATCTGTAGCATGGAAGACGCTCCGGAAGATGAGGCTGTCGATGATGGGGGGTAGAGAGTTCTTGCTGTTTCGGATTTGAAGAGGCTTCGACGGCCGTCGAACGGAATTGAAGAGCGTTCGACGTGTGGAGGGGTTCGACGTGTGGAGGCACGTCATCTTCCCTTTATCAGTTCTGGCGGCGCTTGCAGGGGGGCAAGATGGATGACGGATGGGGGCATCAGACATTCCTGCCGCCCATCCCTTCCTGCTCTCTTCACGGAGGGGAGGAGGAAGCCAACTAAGCTCCATCCCTTCCGGGCTTTCCCCTGCCTCCTCGTCCAGCTCTACTGGTTTCTTTTTCTTTCTCGCAGCCTCTTTTTCCCTCTTTTGCTCTGATCCTCCTTTCTTTCACTCTTCGGAGGGTGCTTGCGCCCTCTTTCTTCCAAAGAGTTGGTAGGTTGGCGGGGAAGATGCTTTCATATGCATTCCCTCTCCCCCTTCTCTTCCAAGTTCAACTTGGAAGGTAGCCTTCTCTTTTCTAATCCCTCTGTCACCTTTGTTTCGAGCTACCCGAGCCAACGGGGTTGACTATCCTTTATCCGAGCCAGTTTCTACATGAGGCAGAGTCAGTGGCTGGATGCGGGAAGGTCATCCGAGTCAGCCGAGCGATGGGCTCATACGACGGCACCAGATATTTTTTTTGTATTTTTGACATGTATTTCCTTGGCTTCGGCCTTCCTGATGTACAAGCGGGTTGTTTGAATAAAAGAAAGGAGCCTTTTGTTTTATCTCATGTCGTTTGCACGATACTCAGTACTCAGAAGTAGAACTTGCGTAATGTAGTCGCGTTCTAGGTCCAAGGGATGAGCTCTCCTTCCATCATGGATAGACGGTATGCTCCTTTTTCGAGCGTCTCGACCACTTGGTAGGGGCCTTCCCAATTAGGGGATAACTTGCCCGCCGCCTCAAGTGGTCGAGAGGCTTCGGCTTTCCTGAGGATGAAGTCTCCCTGCTGGAAGTGTCTGTCTCAGACTTTGGCGTTGTAGTATCGAGTGAGGCGGTGTCGATATTCCGTTGCTCTGATGCTGGCAATCTCTCGGACTTCTTCTGCTAGGTCGAGATTTTCGAGCAGTTTCTGGTCGTTTGCCTCGGACGAGAAGCAGATGACTCGGAGGGAGGGATTGCCAATCTCCAACGGGATCACGGCCTTGGTACCGTACACCAGCTGAAAGGGGCTTTCACCGATTGCCATTCTGGGAGTCGTTCTGTGCGACCAAAGTACGTTCGGCAATTTCTCGAGCCAGCTGCCCTTGGCTTTGCTGAGCCTAGTCTTGATGCCTTTTAAGATAGTCTTAGTGGCATTTTCGACCAGCCCGTTAGCCTGAGGGTGGGTGACCGAAGTGAAGTGATTGCAAATGTTAAGGTCGACACATTTGTCTCGGAAATACCGAGAATCAAATTGCCGTCCATTATCGCTCACTATCACCCGGGGGATGCCGTAGCGACAGATGATCGACTTCCAGATGACTGTCTCGGTGATCCTTGCAGTGGCTTCGGCCTCGATCCACTTAGTGAAGTAGTCGATGGTGACGATAATGAACTTCTTCTGGGCCTGGGCCGTGGGGAATGGCCCGAGGATGTCGATTCTCCAGCGAGCGAAATGATAAGGCTCGGCTAGGGTGATAAGCTCCGTTGCTGGCTGATGGACCAAGTGGTTGAATCGTTGGCAGCGGTCACAACGTTGTGTGTAGGCCGAGCAGTCACACTGTAGGGTGGGCCACCAATAACCTTGCCGTAGCATGATCCTGGCGAGCGACCTTCCCCCCAAATGCGCTCCGCACAAACCTTCGTGAACTTCTTCGATCGCTCGGTTGGCCTCGTCGGTGCTGAGGCACTTCAAAAGAGGGCCAGAGAAGGATCTCCGGTAGAGTGCGCCATCCAGAGTGACGAATAACCGGGCTTGGTATTTCAATCTTCGGGCTTCCTGAGGGTCGGGAGGCTCCTGGGAGTCTTGAAGCCACGACAGGTAGGGGGTACGCCGGTCACTTGGGGAGGCCGAGTCAACAGCTAGGAGCTCTGAATCGATGCTCAGGCGCTCTAGCTCATCGAGAAGGACCGATCGAGTACCCTCGGGGTCAAGAGAGGAGGCCAGCCGAGAGAGGGCGTCCGCTCCGGAGTTTTCCTCCCGAGCTATTCAGACTACCTCAAAACTCTCGAACTGTTGTGCCACAGTCTTGACCAGTTGGAGGTATTTGATCATCGGTGCTTCCCGAGCTTCATAATCACCGTTGACCTGGCTAGCGACCAGTTGGGAGTTAGTGTGAATCCTGACTCGCTCAGCCCCTAACCGCCGGGCCATGCAGGCTCCCGATATGAGGGCCTCATACTCGAAAGCGTTGTTGGATGCTTGGAAGTTGAACTTCAGGGCATACTGTAGCTCTGCTCCTTCGGAGGACTTCAGGAGGATGCCGGCACCGCTTTCGGCTGAGTTGGAAGATCCGTCGACAAACAATTCCTAGGTCGGCCCGGGCATGGAGGGAGATCTTTCTTCAGTCGGGATGGTGCTCTCGACGATGAAGTCAGCGAGCGCCTGGCCTTTGATAGCCAAGCGAGGCCGATACGATATATCGTAGGCCCCGAGCATGATGGCCCACTTGACGAGGCATCCTTAGGCTTTAGGGTGAGCGAGGATCCTCTTCAATGGTTCGCCGGTCAGCACGGTGATGGAGTGCCCTTGGAAATAGGGTCGGGGGCGCTTGGCCGAGATAACCAACGCTAGCACGAGTTTCTCGGTTGCGGGGTTCCTTTTCTCAGCCTCATTGAGCACCTTGCTGGTGTAGTAGACCGGTCTCTCGATTCTCGAGTCATTTCTGACTAGGACCGAGCTAACCGTAGACGGAGTCGCCGAGAGATAGAGATGCAAGGCTTCAATTGGGACGGGCTTGGAAAGCACTGGGGGTGAAGCCAGGAACTCCTTAAGCTCGTCGAACGCTCTTTGGCATTCCTCGTCCAACGTGAATGTAGCAGATGCCATTTTAGGCCCCCTCAACAGTTTGAAGAAGGGTAGGCATCGTTCAGCCACGCGGGATAGGAATCTGTTGAGCGCAGCAATGCGCCCGGTAAGGCGTTGAACGTCTTTGATGCATGTGGGTGGGTGCATGTCCTGGATGGCCTGGACCTTATCATGGGATCCGGGTGTAGCAGTATTGGTTGGAGAATGGTTTATTGTGGCCGATATCACTAGGGCGTCGTCATGCGGGGTGCTCAGCCCCTCCAGGTCTTGGTCGGAGAAGACTCTGACCTGGGGCTCACTCGGCGGGGCCCTGGGAGGCTCGATGGCTCGGCTCGCCCGCTCAGCATGACCCTTCCTTCCTCGGCCACTGTCTCCTCCTGATGCAACTCCTCCGATGATGACATTGATGTGGACCCCTCAGGGGGCGTTGTCGATCTCCTCTGGGGCACCTCGGTCTTCCTGGTGCCCAGCTATGAACCGAGAGAGGTGCCCTTGACGAATGAGACGCTCGATCTCATCCTGGAGCTGATGGCAATCGCCGGTGTGATGCCCGTGGTCACTGTGGAATAGGCAATGCTTGATGCGACTGTGGTTCTTCACCTTCATTGGCTCGGGTTGGCGGAGGAGGCCCGAGCCTTTGATGTCTTCATAAATCTCGTACACTGGAGCGGTTAGGGGAGTTTACCGCTCGTACTTCCGTGACGGTTCCTTGCGTTCCCCATCTCGGTTCCACCTTTTTCCTTAGTCCGAGCTTGACTCGGGTGCCCGCTTCTTGTCCCCCTCCCGACCCGAGCTGGTTGCGTCTCGGCATGCACTGAGCACTTCTTCGCACTCGGCGTGGCGCAATGCCAGAGTCACTAGCGCAGCAAGGGTCGAGGGAGGGTGGAGGACAAGCTCACGGCGGAGGTTCACATCGCGGGTGCCCCCGGTCAGAGCGGTTATGGTCGAGGCGACGTCCAGGCGGGGGATCCTCAGGGCTTCCGGTTTGAATCAGAGAATGTAGGCCCGAAGTTTCTCCCCTTGCACCTGTTTGAGGGCCAAAACCCCGCTACCGACCTTGGGGGGCCGCAGCCGGTGAAACTCTCCTTGAATACTCAGCCGAACTACTTGAAGTCTCGGATGGATCTGGGGGTGAGGGCCCGGAACCATGCTTTGGTGCTTTGGACCAAGGTGGTCGCAAAGGCTCGGCACTTGATGACGTCGGACGCTCCGGGAAGGGTCATCAGAGCGTCGAAGCTGTCGAAGTGGTCGGCCGGGTCACCCTGGCCATCGTAGGGCTTGAAGGTCGGGATGGAGGCTCTAGGAGATACCTCTGCCTTCAAGATATGGTCGGAGAACGGGGATCTCTCTTCATCCTCTGGTGGAGAAGTCTTCTGTAGGGCTCGCAGGGCGGGCTCCTGCTCTGCGAAACGCCTCTCGAATTCTCGCAGTCGGAGGGATAGCTCCGGCTGTCGCTGCGCCGTAGGGCTGAGGGGGCGTGAAGGCAGGCTGTCCTAGCGCTCCCTGGGGACTTCGATCTCCGGGAGGGGACAGCGTGCCCCATGCCTACCCCGCTTTGGCGTGGAGGAAGCCTCTTGCTCCGGAGGGCGGGCTTGCGAGGGTCCTCCTATTTTGTTGCAGATGAGCTGCTGCCCTCAGAGGGTAAAGCGGCCTCCAGTGGTGTGCTGGGACATGTTCTCACGGGGAGGGATCTCCGGAGGGGCGCGTGACCTTCCATCCCTGGCCGCCTGGGTCTTCATGAGTTCCACGAGGACGTTTAGTTTTGCGTTGAGGGCTTGGAAGGCGTCAGCGCCGCCGTTGAGCGGTAACCCTACCGCCGTCGGAGGAGGGGGCGGCAGCCCGACCCCAGGGGGAGGGGGCGGTCCGTCGGCGGGAGTGCTGGCACCGGAGGGGGGCTTTTGGGAGGCTTGTGAGGGGCCTTCCCCGGCTGCCACCGTGGGCTTTCCCCTGTCACCGACGGACCTCTTCCCTAAACTTCTTCTCACCATACTGGCGCTTTGATCGTTTCCCACAGACGACGCTAGATGAAGGGGCATGATATCGCGCTTGTCCTGAGCTGGGAGGATGATCACCGAATAGTGAACTATAGAGAAAGGGAAACGAATCAGGAGGCCCAGGGATGGTTCCCTGGGGAAAACCCTCCGATGCTTAAGTCAGTAGAGCAATGGTGGAAGGTATTGAGGGAGGTAGAAAGAGGTGCACGAGATCCCCCAACACCAAGATGGTGAAGTGGTTCCTGCTCAGGGGGTTTTAGGCGTGTATTGGCCTTACCTTCCGCTGGAGGGAGTCCCTGCTTTATATAGCGAGCTCACCTGATGAGTCCCGTAAGCTGAGGAGTTTCAGGCGGGAGTTACGTCCTTATCATGGGATCGTTACGTCCTCATCGTGGGATCTTCATGGCCTTGAGGGATCATGGATCCTTTATCTCCATAAACTCCTGCTCATAAAGGGCTCTCAACGGCTGCAGGGATAAACACTTGTCAGTCGGTCCGAGCATAAAAGGTGCCAGCCCTATCCAGGCGATAGGCATAGCTCGGATGCAGTCAGATTGGAGTGGGTGCAGAGCACTCGCCTCTATCCCGATGGAGGGATAACTCGGGCATGGGTCTTCCTCCGTTCTGATGCTCGGGCCTTCCGAGCCTAAGGGCCGCCGAGGAAGGGTGGGATCCCGAGTGATCTTTATTGGGCTTTTTTGCCTAAGTGAGCCCTAGGGGGCTGTCACTTGGATGAGCTGAGCCTTGTTTGGTCCTGATGGGCCTAGTTCGGCTGCTCTTAGTTGGGCTACAGAAATCTCCCTCTCCAGCGGCCACTCACCCGACACTCACCCAAATCCCGGGGTAACTCAGCGATGCCCAGTGGAGGTTGTGAGGGCTGGGCCCTTGCTGGTAGAGGGCCAGCAAGGCCAATGTTTTTTTTTAAGGGTTTGGAGGTCCAACTCAATGGGGCCGACCCGGGTGCCGAGGGCACAGGCACACTCTCTTCCACGGCGGCCACTCGAAGTAATAGAGCTTGCGGACCAGGCACTTACTCTCACGGGCCAGCGGAGCTATGAGCTAATATTGAAAGAACAAGATACCAAATATGAGCAAGGGATAGAGCACTTACTCGACCGGCTTGAAGAAACCGGTCCCGCTTGGAGACGTGGGCGAGCGGGGAAGCGTGGGTTCCCCACACGCCGCGCCGGTGTAGCTTCGACCTGTTCAAGGTTTTACATCACTACGCCCCATGCAAGGGGGTTGAACTTGGGAAAGGGAAGCCAAAATTGCATTCAAACACTACCTCCCACAGGGAGGGGCTGTAAGCCGGCTAGGCGGGAAGGGGAGAATCAATCTAGGAACTAAATGAAAGGATGATGATTGTTCTGTCCACTCTCTGGAACAGAGGATAGACAGTCAGTATCGGCACTGCTGCGGACTCCCCCAAGCTCTGTTAGTGACAAAACCAGTAGCAAAATCTTTGTAGTTGACTCAGGAAGACGTCCAATTTTTGGGGGAATTTCAGAATGACGGCGATGGTCGGGGCAGGGTCGTGAACAGTGCCTCTGCTTTCTGGTTCTGACAGCAACGGTACCGCTGCAGCAGGAAGATGAGGTCACCATAGGCGCTCCTGATCTCTGATTCAGGCGAGGCTAGAATCGTTGGATTCGTTGTTGAGTCCTCTTTGAATGAAGACCCACGAGAATGTCGGAGGAGGTCAAAGTAGATAGAGACAGCCCAAAAAGTGATCAAGTGTCTATTCAGTCCCATAGTGGATAGAATAGCATACTTGAGGGAGGAAATTGAGAACTCTTAGCTCCGAATGCCGAACGGGATGCCATTTCTTGGTACTGGAAGAAGATGTGTAGATGAAGCTCCCAGTCAAGCACCGCCTCCATATCTTCAAGGGGTTGGCCGTGGGGGGATCTGCTAGCGGCTTCAGGTTGCTAGTCTGGAGGAAGACGCGTAGTGTGGGGAGATCGGCTCCCCCGGGTAGTCACGAGCTCAGGTTGGGACAAGACCACCGCCGTTGTGAAGAAGATAGGGAGACGCTTCCGACGGTACCACTTGGGCTTCCAGGGACACCGAGATGAAGTCGGGGTCACCTCTGCAAGCTGCTACTCCCCTGCTGATTCTGAGCTGTGAACTGGCTGGTTAGGATTAGCTTCAATGGCACAAGAGATAGGGGAGGGAGGTGACTAATGGTGAAGGGAAGTGAAAGGGGTGGAGGGAAACAATTCAAATTCCCCTTGGGATCTGCAAGATTGTGTGGGGACTAGGGTGGATTGTGTTGGGAAGGCCAAGATTCTCCTAGGGAGGGAGGAGATTTGGTGGGAGTTGGTGGAGGGGTAATGAATGCACCTAGGGAAGTGATGAGGTGGTTGGGGTGGCTAGTGGTGTGTGGATGAGGTGGAGCCTAGGTGGAGGAGAGAGGAGAGAGAGTGGAAATTCAAAATTTGGGGAGGGGGGAAGAGAGAGAGAGGGGGCGCCCCCCTTAGAGAGAGAGAGAGTGAGAGAGAGAAGGAAATGGCTTCTCACCCTGGGGCTTCACATCCCACTAATGGATTCTCTCCACAAGAAACTTGAATTTTGGATCTCAATATATGGCAATTTCATTTACTTCAAATGGGGGGGAATGGGGTCCTATATATAGGCAACCCACATTTTACAAAAAGTCCTTAACTCTTGCTACAATGACAAATAACCAAGGGGGTAAGGGGCGCCCCTGGGCCTAGCCCAATGAATTGGGCCCATTAACTAATCTAATCAACCCTATGACACTTAAGTTAGGTAGATGACTCATTAACCTAGGTATTGGACTCAAATAAAAGGAAAATTACAATGATATGACTCAAATAAAATATGAAAATATAACATATGACTTAAAATAAATGACTAGACCATGTCGGATGCTTATGGGGCGAGGAGACGAGCCGTGAGTGTGGGCACGGGAGGTGATGTCTCCATCACAATATGATGCAGAGAAAGATACATAGAGTAATCATGTGCAAATCATCATTAGGTTCAATGGTATTCTGTGATACCAATTGAAGTGTCCCGAGCAGTGCAAACGGATCTGTTGGGATCCAAGTTAATGTTGGGTTTCTAGGCCAGAAAGAACCAAATAGCCGTTAATAGACATGAAATCATAACAACACAACAAGGACTCATTCATGCAAGAAGATTAATCATGCAACATGATCTAGTTTAGAAAGCAAAAAATAGCAGCCACAATTTTTGTTTTCTAATTTTTCAGATGTTTATGATTTTCAGATTTTTCAGCTTTTTACAGGTGTTTTCTATTTTTCAGATTTTTAAGATTTTCTATGCAATGCATGAAAAATGCATATCACCAATGTATGTGAAGACTCAAGCTAACTAGTTGCATGGAGAGCATGGAGCAGAAGTATCTTGATACACATGAATAGGAGGGCAATGATGCCAAATCTTATAAGTCATCAATGAGCATTGATACCCTTTGTATAGTGAGGGCAAACGTCAAAGGACATCAAAAAGATAGTTTGTCTTTAGGAGAGATGGAGGTTCTTAAATCTGAAACCAAGTTCATAAATGCAGAGTTATAAGTTTTTCAGAATCTTCAGTTATAAAATTCTAATGAAGCAGCCCTTAGTAGGATTGGTTTAACTCTAATGAATTTTGAACTTCTCAACAAGAACACTTGAAAACATCTGTATTCAAGATTAATAGAAGTGAACCAGAAATTCATACCAAAATAAGGTTAACCTCCTCTTACCTTACTTATTCAATTCTATTAGCTCCTTTGAGAGTTACTACGAGAAGTATTGAGATTAAACAAGCATGAAAACTAAACGAAATTATGGAGTTTCAGTAAACTTGCTTTTATATTTTGCTATCACACTCATAGTTTTCATAGAGCACAAGATGATTTTTACGAGCAATTAAGTACAGTGCATGCCTCATATTCGTAAGGACACACGTTGATTAGATGCTAGTATCCCTAGGTACATGGTATGACTGACTGTTATACCTCGGATTGAACAGAGATAGCTATGTCACCTCATGACATATCGGACCTCATTTCTTTGATGAGGGAACATATTTCTCAGCAACTTGGCCATTGCTCTGCCTTGATTTTTCTTTTTATAACTCTGCAGAGTTAACAAGGGCACTTCATGACATATCTTACCTAAATTTATTTATGAGGAGATATATTTCTCAGTGAACCAATGTCATTGCTCTGACGCACTTTTAACTTTTATGGAATCCAGAGGATCAGATTGTTTAAAAATAATACTTGACTGAGATTTCTCGAACAAAGATGCCTTTGTACTTAAAATAAACTTTCAGATTCAAGGCATAACTTATTAAAACATGAATAGCTAGTTTAAGTCTATTAATCCTGAGTACAAACATTTTCAAAACCATAAAACTTCAAAACTTAAGAAGTCATTAATGTTGAACCAAAGTCATTCATGTTCAAGGCAGTCATAAAACTTTATAAAGGAAGATTCTTCTTGAAGATTTACTCTGATAAGCAATCTTAATCAACAGATAGATCATCCTCCAAGAAGTTCAAAGCAATTCAATTTCAAGTTGAACCATAAAAGGATATGAGCAATATCAAGCAGTGGCTTGGTTGAAGAAGAAGAAGAAGAGAGTGTTGTTTGATTATAAATCTAGAATGGATGGTGAACACTCCCCCTGAGGTAATTGATTGAGCTCAGATTGGAATGGATGAAATTTATTCAACATGTGCAAGGAAGTGTCGACACTTACACTGGATGGTGTCGACACACTGAGCTCAGACAGAGAGCAGTTCTCAAACAGAATGAGTAGAGAGTTTGACCGTGGGAGGTCTGAGGTCTACTTCATCAATGTCAAATAATTTATAAGGATTTTAAAGATTTTCAAGGGTTGAGCATGCTCCCCCTAAGATGGTGCATTCCATGCGGGTGTCAACATGAATGAATGCAAGAGTGCAAACTTAATTTCTGATGTTGACTCCCCCTAAACATGTGCATGGGTTCACAATGGAGTATGCAACCTATGAATTAAGTGAACACATGATGCCTTAAAAATGATACCATTTTTGGGTCCCTTTTAACATGGTTTGCATTGGCGTGTATGAGACCGCAAAATGATATAATCATGGATGATTTGCAATGCATTCTGAGTTGTAATGCAGACTGGATGCTTAAGTGTGCAGATGACTCTCCCCCCCCCCTTTTTTTTGAAGTTTTCAAAAATTGTATGCAATCAATTCTGAAATCAGTATATGCAAGAAAGTAAGTGCACATGGGTGAGCTATGAAATGCAGACACTCCCCCTGACTTTATGCACTGGATATCTGAGTTCTGAGTACAGCACATGTAATGAAGTCAATGAAGGTTGCTCAAAGAATTATTCTCATGAAAATCTAGACAATTCTAATGAGGGGTTGACCCTTGGTACCTGGCGGAGAATCATGGGTCCTAAGACCACCTCATGCATAGTGAGTGCTTTCAGGCACGCATAACCTGCCTTTCCACAACTCAGTATTTTATATACCAAGGAGTCATGCATAGTTGGGTCCGTTGATCATGTAATGCATGAAAATGCATGAATTATCAGGATGCTGCTTAATAGCCACAAGGCATGCAGAGTCAACCATATGTAATGAATTTCTACACTACGGTGCAAACATTTAAACTCCCTTTTTGTTGAATGCTCATGGAAGTTAAGACAATCAACATGTCATTTGCCCACATAAGTGATGAGTTGTAATATATGCAGCCATGGAAGACATCATCAAAAATAATAATCAACAATCCTAAGGGAGAAGTTCACATGGCTGCTACAAGGTAGTAGAACAGATCAAGCAATAACTCATCATCATGGCAATTCTATCAGCAAGACAAAAAAATTTTCATGAATTGAGCAGTTGAGTTAATTGATCTCTGGTATAAGGCGGAGGTTTGGATCTAAGATCCTGCTCAGGCATAGTGAGAGCTCCGGGCAAGCTTAACTTGCCTTTCTACTCTTCATTATTTGATATACCAGAGGTCAAGCAAGGTGCAAGCAAATAATTTAGCTTAGAAGCTCATCTCACACCAAGAGGATATTTCAGCAGTTCAGGGAGACAACTTTCAACATGCAGGATTTATTGACAGAAAAGTAGCCTTTTTATTAAATGATTTACAATGCAAGCCTATCATGCAACAATTAAACAAATAACATTATTTACATACTTGTTCCTTGAGCTTTTATTTACGTGAGCATCTAGCGTTCAGCTCTAAGGCACTCTACACCCAAAATTCTCATTTAAAATTTTTAGGTACCCAAGCTTGCTTGGGTCCTGGTTGGTTAGCAACAATTTTAGCAAAAATCTTTGTTTTCTTTACTGCTTTCTGATCACTCATTCTCTTCCAAGGACAGTGATTGGATGTGTATCCATATTCACCACAATAAAGCAGCGTCCAAAGATTTTACCATTCTTTCTATGCGCAGGTGCATTGTTCCATTGAGAATGATCATGTACACTACTATGTTGATGATGAGAGTGGCTCCTACCTCTCAGATGCCAACAGTTCTGGACTGTATGTCCAATCTTTGCACAATGGCAGTAGCAAGGAGGGTGATTTCTGTTGAAGGCCTTGGGGAGTGTCGACCTGTCCGAATGGAAGTGTCGACTCTTCTAAATCCCCATGCGGTTCTATGCAGAGTTCTGCTGCACACGTCCTCTGCCAGAGTTGACCTATCTTTTGCCCTTGATTTCAGCAACAATTCCTGCATCCTTGCCTGCTCTTAGTCCATCATTATTCAAGGTGAGACAATCATGCATGGTGTGACCAAGCATACCGCAATAGAAGCAATACTCATTCATTTCATGGGAGGCATGATATTTATCGTGGCCTTTCCTAGTATGCATGTCAAGACTAGCAAATTTAGTTTTCTATTTTTGCATGAGAGCCTTACCTTTCTGCTCACCATTCTATTTTTGGTTTTTCTGAGCAGCATGAGGCATTGGGAGGCGGTAAGAAGTGCTGGCTTCATTCTTACCCTTGACAGAAGTGATGTAGGCCTTGCTTCCGAAGGGTTGTTGGTTTTCGGGTTTGTAACCCAAATCTCCCTCATGATGACTCACTCTTGTTACCAAGAGTCTATCTGATGCGGGACGGGACCACGGACAAGACAAGCTCGCGATCGTCCCATAACGAGGGAAGCGTCGGATGTGCACGGTTGAGGAACCGGCTGTGAGCTAGGGTGGTCGGCTCTCACTGGTGCCCGGATCGGGTCACGGGACGGTCTCGCTCACTCTCTCGCAGCAGCGGTGATATGAAATTATAGCAAGCTAGGTCCTAAAACATGCTCTCTAGCAGGGGCATAAACAAGCATATATGAAATAAGCGAAATGCCAAGTGTAGGAGCGAATACGATACCTCCACGCGCTCGGCGTGGGGACGACGGACCCGGCCGATCTCGCACTCCCGGGACAGTTAATACATAAAGATTACAGCAATGATGTAAAGCCCACTCCACGCAGGGAGGTAAAGGGTGACACAAGGGAGCCCGGGAGGGCCGATTTCGGGTTGACGGGCGGCTTTCCGCGTAGCTTCGGCAGCACCCGAACTAATGACGGTGGGACCCACGTGCTGTCCGGAGGGGCCGTGTGGGACCCGGTGTCACCGCTGTGGTGGGGGACACTGATGGAAGCAATCCCCGGGCTGGCGGCACTCTGGAACGACGATCGGAGGCCGGGCGGCTCCGGCCGGCGCCCGTCGGGAAAACTTCCCACGGATCTGCAGCTTCTGGTTTTCAGCGCGCTGTCCGGCGAGAACGGACGCTGCGGTCAAATCCGATGTCGGATTGACACGAAATTAGCGCCGTTGGAAAGCTGACTCGAAGTACTTCAATGTAGGCCTAGAGATCTGGCCTGGATCTTCGCTGATCTGTACTTATCAAATTTACAACCTCCTGTTGTACAGTAACTGAACACTCAGATCTACAGAGCTGATCTCTGATAACTGCCGTTGACCGCTAGGAGGACCTTGGATTCAGACTTCGACTTCTTCATGAAAGTTGTAGGATTTTGAGTTGGGAAGATGGAAAAGTTGGTTTGGACACGTTTGGATGTGTATATGAATTTCTATGATTTGTTTACTGGAAGAAGGTCGAATCTGAGATCTGGCTGGAGGTACTGTAGCTCTGGTAGAACATGAATTTTGAAAAATAGGTAAAAGACTCAACAAAAATTAATAAAAATGGTGGTGGTAGGGAAAAATGGACAGAAACCCCAGTTAAATTGGGAGGGCAAAATAAATTCAAAAGGGTGGTAGAAGGGGACGAACTCAAAGGTTCTGTCACTGTAGACAGAGACAGATCTGATTTGAGTTTGGGGAATGAACGAAGTGGAAACAATGTGAAACGGGGGAATTCGGAGCTGAATGTTTTTGTGGGGAAGGGTCTATAAGGTAGGAACCAACCCTAAAAATTTGAAGTCGATCTGAACTCGTGGCTGACTTGAGGAATTTCCGAGCTTCACCTCTATCCAGCAAGACAGAACACCGAAATTGATCCCGTGGCGGCTCGAAGGCGGCACGAACGGCGGCGGCGGCGGCACCGGTGATGATCAGAGGTTGAGAGGGGATGAAGGGAGGTAGAACCACTCTAGATCTGGGGTTGAAGGTGGAAGAACAGCAGGGGGAGGAGAGAGGGGCGCACCAAGCTCCAAGAGACTCAACAATTTTCTGATTTTTTCATTGAATTTCATATGAAAATACAAGGTTTTATATGCTAGGTTTCTAATCCATTCTAGGCCCTTGGATCAAGGGTTGATGAGTGAATGGCTGAGATACAATGTGAATAACACACTTAATACATTTGTTTAATCTAATTTGACCATCTCCATTCAACCATGGACTAATTCCATTCAAACACCACCTAACTAGCCTAATAAGGCCAAAAGAGGGGGCGCCCCCTACATGGGCCTCTCTTGGACCTAGGCTGGTCCAAGGGCATCCAACCCAACCCATTAACTCAAGTCTAGACTTGGGCCTTCCAAGTCTTGGTGGCCCATGAGAGGGAGTGGCCCAATTGGGCCTTAAATGACTAATAAGGTCCATAAGGGTGGCACTTGGTCCAATATGAACTAGGCTTTCTAATGGACTCTACTAATAGCAATCTAACCTTGGACTTAACATAACAAATGGCCCATTGGCTTGATATAAGCCTTACAAGGAGCCCAAAAGAAAGAAAATACACAATTACAATCTCATACAAGCCATAACTCACAAATACACTTCACCCGTGTAATGAAATTGCCTTTGATGCCCCATCAATTCTCCCCGGGTGGGAGGAACTCGACCCCGTCGAGTAGGGGTATGGCTGCTCCGGTACTCCGGCGGATCCGTCACCGTGCCACGTAGCGCGGGTATGCTCCACTCCAAGTGATCGTCACCTGCTCATTCCATATATACTCGATATGCGAACTGCTATGGGCTAAAGGTGGTCACTCCGAAGGGGCACTCTCAAAGGAAGGAGACAGCTCGAAGACTCACTAGGAATCACCTCTGAGTCCCTATAGGTGACTGATCCGGATATAGAAGTAAAACCGATCCCATACTCATCAAGTAAGTCCACTCGCCTCTTACTCGTAAGAGACCGACAACGAGCTTGCACAAGACACATGCAGACTCACCATGCACATACACACGAATGCAAACCACGCAAACAATCGACTCAAAATCACCACACAAACAAACCACATAAAGAAAACACACCGACTCATGCACGACTCTAGACTAAGGTGGTAGCATCAAGCCCACTAGGTGGCGACATCCTGGGCGGCCGAAGGGTCGCCCAGCTCTTCCCCCATGGCATAGTATTCATCGGCCAGTGCCTCGTCGGCCTCGTAATCGACATGCTCAAGCTCGGGAGGCGCGGATCCTCCAACACCTAAGGCTAGGGTGGTGCAAGCGGGACACTCACTAGCAATGTGGCCGTACCCGTGACAGTGGAAACATTGTATTCGCGATCGACTACTCTCCCCGATAAGAGGGGCCTTACCCTTATCATCCCGCCGGGTAGGGGGTGTAGGCAACAATGGGGGAGGTGTAGGTGCCTTGGACAAGAGTGGAGGGGGTGCCGGTGCCAGAGGACGGGCTATAGGAGCTGGGGAACGGGCAAAGGGTGCCGGTGGTTGGGATGGAAATAGATCCCGGGGTGGAGGAGGGCGAGGCCGTGGAGCGAAGTGCTCCTGACGGGTGGGCTCCTGAGGTCGAGCCATGGGAGGCCGCTGATGCGGGCCTATGGAGTGACGGGGCTCGGCACTACGGAGAGGGGTGGGGCCCAACCGATGGCTAGACTCGAACTCTCCCTCAAATTGCTCAATCTCGAGAGCAACCTGGTATGCCTCTTCCAACGTCTTGGCATTGCGGTGGAAAAGCTCATACTGATAGTGTGGCCGCAAACCACGTCGAAAGCGGGACACGGGCATGGTACTCTCCTCCGTGACACCACATCGGAGAAAGTACTCATCAAACTCCGCGATGTATTCGGAGACGGACCGGTCTCCCTGGCTAAGACTTTGCCATCTATCGATGAGTCGCTGGCGGTATGTGGGAGGAAGGTACTTTTGCCGAAGTTTATTCTTCATCTCGGCCCATGTGTCGATCGGGGGTTCTAGCCGCTGAAGTAGCAGGCTCTCCACATTCTTCCAATAAGTTTGTGCCTGCCCCATGAGTTTCATGGTGGCAAATCAGACCCTTCGACGCTCCGACATATCATACCATTCAAAATAACGGTCCATGCCAAACTCCCAATCTAGGTAGACTTTCGGATCCAAAGACCCGTAAAAAGCGGGAGGGTCCGCTCGCACGGTCTTAAGGACCCTATCATCATCCTCATCTCGTTGTGGCTGAAAACCATGACGGCGTTGACCATACCCCTCGTAGGCATTGTGGAACCCATAGTCCTCGAGACCAAGGTCACGGTGTGGTAGTTGGGGAACCCGAGGAGGGGCGGGTGGAGGAACTAGTGGTGGCTGGTTTTGGGCCGCGGGAGCGGCCTGGACTTGGGCCATGGGAGCGGGTTGGACTTGGGCCACCGCGGGAGGAGGTGCGGGTGGACCTTGGGCTGTCCCAAGAGGGTCCCCGTGTGACATCCTTTCTAACCGCCCAACGAGGTCTTGGACCGACCTATCGGAGTTCTCCAAGCGTCCCTCCATGGCCCTAAGGCGACCATCCATATTATCGGAGAAAGTCCGAAAGTTAGCATCGGATTGGTCCAACCTAGTCATAATGGCCATCATTGCCTCTTGTAGGGAGTGGAAGTCTCCCGAGATATCCCGTGGGTTGGCCATAGGTGGGGGTGGGGGTGAGTACTGAGTACCCCGACGAGTGGGCATGCAAACACACCGACTAGAAGACACCGACTAAAGCAAAACACACTAATGCAAAATGATGCACCTAGACTTAACCAAAACTCGATATGCGGCGGAGATAATTGACCCGAAGGTCACTCGCACAAGTGTGCGGCCTTCCCGATAGGCGTAACCTAACGGTCGGACAACACCTTTTTATATACCGAGTAAAGGGATGTATGCGACCCAAAAATGACTCTTTTTGTTGTTTTAAAAATATGATGATCCTAAACACGACTTAGACCGACTAATGACTAGACGTAAATGACACTCTTTTTTTTTTCTTTTTGACACCCTAGACTCAACTCGCTCTGATACCAAATTGATGCGGGACGGGACCACGGACACGACAAGCTCGTGATCGTCCCTTAACGAGGGAAGCGTCGGATGTGCACGGTTGAGGAACCGGCTGTGAGCTAGGGTGGTCGGCTCTCACTGGTGCCCGGATCGGGTCACGGGACGGTCTCGCTCACTCTCTCGCAGCAGCGGTGATATGAAATTATAGCAAGCTAGGTCCTAAAACATGCTCTCTAGCAGTGGCATAAACAAGCATATATGAAATAAGCGAAATGCCAAGTGTAGGAGCGAATACGATACCTCCACGCGCTCGGCGTGGGGACGACGGACCCGGCCGATCTCGCACTCCCAGGACAGTTAATACATAAAGATTACAGCAATGATGTAAAGCCCACTCCACGCAGGGAGGTAAAGGGTGACACAAGGGAGCCCGGGAGGGCCGATTTTGGGTTGACGGGCGGCTTTCCGCGTAGCTTCGGCAGCACCCGAACTAATGACAGTGGGACCCACGTGCTGTCCGGAGGGGCCGTGTGGGACCCGGTGTCACCGCTGTGGTGGGGGACACTGATGGAAGCAATCCCCGGGCTGGCGGCACACTGGAACGACGATCGGAGGCCGGGCGGCTCCGGCCGGCGCCCGTCGGGAAAACTTCCCACGGATCTGCAGCTTCTGGTTTTCAGCGCGCTGTCCGGCGAGAACAGACGCTGCGGTCAGATCCGATGTCGGATTGACACGAAATTAGCGCCGTTAGAAATCTGACTCGAAGTACTTCAATGTAGGCCTAGAGATCTGGCCTGGATCTTCGCTTATCTGGACTTATGAAATTTACAACCTCCTGTTATACAGTAACTGAACACTCAGATCTACAGAGCTGATCTCTGATAACTGCCATTGGCCGCTAGGGAGACCTTGGATTCAGACTTCCACTTCTTCATGAAAGTTGTAGGATTTTACGTTGGGAAGATGGCGAAGTTGGTTTGGACACGTTTGAATGTGTCTATGAATTTATATGATTTGTTTACTGGAAGAAGGTCGAATCTGAGATCTGGCTGGAGGTACTGTAGCTCCGGTAGAACATGAATTTTGAAAAATAGGTAAAAGACTCAAAAAAAATTAATAAAAATGGTGGTGGTAGGGAAAAATGGACAGAAACCCCAGTTAAATTGGGAGGGCAAAATAAATTCAAAAGGGTGGTAGAAGGGGACGAACTCAAAGGTTCTGTCACTGTAGACAGAGACAGATCTGATTTGAGTTTGGGGAATGAACGAAGTGGAAACAATGTGAAACGGGGGAATTCTGAGCTGAATTGTTTTGTGGGGAAGGGTATATAAGGTAGGAACCAACCCTAAAAATTTGAAGTCGATCTGAACTCGTGGCTGACTTGAGGAATTTCCGAGCTTCACCTCTGTCCAGCAAGACAGAACACCGAAATTGATCCCGTGGCGGCTCGAAGGCGGCACGAACGGCGGCGGCGGCGACACCGGTGATGATCAGAGGTTGAGAGGGGATGAAGGGAGGTAGAACCACTCTAGATCTGGGGTTGAAGGTGGAAGAACAGCAGGGGGAGGAGAGAGGGGCGCACCAAGCTCCAAGAGACTCAACAATTTTCTGATTTTTTCATTGAATTTCATATGAAAATACAAGGTTTTATATGCTAGGTTTCTAATCCATTCTAGGCCCTTGGATCAAGGGTTGATGAGTGAATGGCTGAGATACAATGTGAATAACACACTTAATACATTTGTTTAATCTAATTTGACCATCTCCATTCAACCATGGACTAATTCCATTCAAACACCACCTAACTAGCCTAATAAGGCCAAAAGAGGGGGCGCCCCCTTCATGGGCCTCTCTTGGACCTAGGCTGGTCCAAGGGCAGCCAACCCAACCCATTAACTCAAGTCTAGACTTGGGCCTTCCAAGTCTTGGTGGCCCATGAGAGGGAGTGGCCCAATTGGGCCTTAAATGACTAATAAGGTCCATAAGGGTGGCACTTGGTCCAATATGAACTAGGCTTTCTAATGGACTCTACTAATAGCAATCTAACCTTGGACTTAACATAACAAATGGCCCATTGGCTTGATATAAGCCTTACAAGGAGCCCAAAAGAAAGAAAATACACAATTACAATCTCATACAAGCCATAACTCACAAATACACTTCACCCGTGTAATGAAATTGCCTTTGATGCCCCATCAATTCTCCCCGGGTGGGAGGAACTCGACCCCGTCGAGTAGGGGTATGGCTGCTCCGGTACTCCGGCGGATCCGTCACCGTGCCACGTAGCGCGGGTATGCTCCACTCCAAGTGATCGTCACCTGCTCATTCCATATATACTCGATATGCGAACTGCTATGGGCTAAAGGTGGTCACTCCGAAGGGGCACTCTCAAAGGAAGGAGACAGCTCGAAGACTCACTAGGAATCACCGCTGAGTCCCTATAGGTGACTGATCCGGATATAGAAGTAAAACCGATCCCATACTCATCAAGTAAGTCCACTCGCCTCTTACTCGTAAGAGACCGACAACGAGCTTGCACAAGACACATGCAGACTCACCATGCACATACACACGAATGCAAACCACGCAAACAATCGACTCAAAATCACCACACAAACAAACCACATAAAGAAAACACACCGACTCATGCACGACTCTAGACTAAGGTGGTAGCATCAAGCCCACTAGGTGGCGACATCCTGGGCGGCCGAAGGGTCGCCCAGCTCTTCCCCCATGGCATAGTATTCATCGGCCAGTGCCTCGTCGGCCTCGTAATCGACATGCTCAAGCTCGGGAGGCGCGGATCCTCCAACACCTAAGGCTAGGGTGGTGCAAGCGGGACACTCACTAGCAATGTGGCCGTACCCGTGACAGTGGAAACATTGTATTCGCGATCGACTACTCTCCCCGATAAGAGGGGCCTTACCCTTATCATCCCGCCGGGTAGGGGGTGTAGGCAACAATGGGGGAGGTGTAGGTGCCTTGGACAAGAGTGGAGGGGGTGCCGGTGCCAGAGGACGGGCTATAGGAGCTGGGGAACGGGCAAAGGGTGCCGGTGGTTGGGATGGAAATAGATCCCGGGGTGGAGGAGGGCGAGGCCGTGGAGCGAAGTGCTCCTGACGGGTGGGCTCCTGAGGTCGAGCCATGGGAGGCCGCTGATGCGGGCCTATGGAGTGACGGGGCTCGGCACTACGGAGAGGGGTGGGGCCCAACCGATGGCTAGACTCGAACTCTCCCTCAAATTGCTCAATCTCGAGAGCAACCTGGTATGCCTCTTCCAACGTCTTGGCATTGCGGTGGAAAAGCTCATACTGATAGTGTGGCCGCAAACCACGTCGAAAGCGGGACACGGGCATGGTACTCTCCTCCGTGACACCACATCGGAGAAAGTACTCATCAAACTCCGCGATGTATTCGGAGACGGACCGGTCTCCCTGGCTAAGACTTTGCCATCTATCGATGAGTCGCTGGCGGTATGTGGGAGGAAGGTACTTTTGCCGAAGTTTATTCTTCATCTCGGCCCATGTGTCGATCGGGGGTTCTAGCCGCTGAAGCAGCAGGCTCTCCACATTCTTCCAATAAGTTTGTGCCTGCCCCATGAGTTTCATGGTGGCAAATCAGACCCTTCGACGCTCCGACATATCATACCATTCAAAATAACGGTCCATGCCAAACTCCCAATCTAGGTAGACTTTCGGATCCAAAGACCCGTAAAAAGCGGGAGGGTCCGCTCGCACGGTCTTAAGGACCCTATCATCATCCTCATCTCGTTGTGGCTGAAAACCACGACGGCGTTGACCATACCCCTCGTAGGCATTGTCGGACCCATAGTCCTCGAGACCAAGGTCACGGTGTGGTAGTTGGGGAACCCGAGGAGGGGCGGGTGGAGGAACTAGTGGTGGCTGGTTTTGGGCCGCGGGAGCGGCCTGGACTTGGGCCATGGGAGCGGGTTGGACTTGGGCCACCGCGGGAGGAGGTGCGGGTGGACCTTGGGCTGTCCCAAGAGGGTCCCCGTGTGACATCCTTTCTAACCGCCCAACGAGGTCTTGGACCGACCTATCGGAGTTCTCCAAGCGTCCCTCCATGGCCCTAAGGCGACCATCCATATTATCGGAGAAAGTCCGAAAGTTAGCATCGGATTGGTCCAACCTAGTCATAATGGCCATCATCGCTTCTTGTAGGGAGTGGAAGTCTCCCGAGGTATCCCGTGGGTTGGCCATAGGTGGGGGTGGGGGTGAGTACTGAGTACCCCGACGAGTGGGCATGCAAACACACCGACTAGAAGACACCGACTAAAGCAAAACACACTAATGCAAAATGATGCGCCTAGACTTAACCAAAACTCGATACGCGGCGGAGATAATTGACCCGAAGGTCACTCGCACAAGTGTGCGGCCTTCCCGATAGGCGTAACCTAACGGTCGGACAACACCTTTTTATATACCGAGTAAAGGGATGTATGCGACCCAAAAATGACTCTTTTTGTTGTTTTAAAAATATGATGATCCTAAACACGACTTAGACCGACTAATGACTAGACGTAAATGACACTCTTTTTTTTTTCTTTTTGACACCCTAGACTCAACTCGCTCTGATACCAAATTGATGCGGGACGGGACCACGGACACGACAAGCTCGTGATAGTCCCTTAACGAGGGAAGCGTCGGATGTGCACGGTTGAGGAACCGGCTGTGAGCTAGGGTGGTCGGCTCTCACTGGTGCCCCGATCGGGTCACGGGACGGTCTCGCTCACTCTCTCGCAGCAGCGGTGATATGAAATTATAGCAAGCTAGGTCCTAAAACATGCTCTCTAGCAGTGGCATAAACAAGCATATATGAAATAAGCGAAATGCCAAGTGTAGGAGCGAATACGATACCTCCACGCGCTCGGCGTGGGGACGACGGACCCGGCCGATCTCGCACTCCCGGGACAGTTAATACATAAAGATTACAGCAATGATGTAAAGCCCACTCCACGCAGGGAGGTAAAGGGCGACACAAGGGAGCCCGGGAGGGCCGATTTCGGGTTGACGGGCGGCTTTCCGCGTAGCTTCGGCAGCACCCGAACTAATGACAGTGGGACCCACGTGCTGTCCGGAGGGGCCGTGTGGGACCCGGTGTCACCGCTGTGGTGGGGGACACTGATGGAAGCAATCCCCGGGCTGGCGGCACACTGGAACGACGATCGGAGGCCGGGCGGCTCCGGCCGGCGCCCGTCGGGAAAACTTCCCACGGATCTGCAGCTTCTGGTTTTCAGCGCGCTGTCCGGCGAGAACGGACGCTGCGGTCAGATCCGATGTTGGATTGACACGAAATTAGCGCCGTTAGAAAGCTGACTTGAAGTACTTCAATGTAGGCCTAGAGATCTGGCCTGGATCTTCGCTTATCTGGACTTATGAAATTTACAACCTCCTGTTGTACAGTAACTGAACACTCAGATCTACAGAGCTGATCTCTGATAACTGCCATTGGCCGCTAGGAGGACATTGGATTCAGACTTCGACTTCTTCATGAAAGTTGTAGGATTTTACGTTGGGAAGATGGCAAAGTTGGTTTGGACATGTTTGAATGTGTCTATGAATTTATATGATTTGTTTACTGGAAGAAGGTCGAATCTGAGATCTGGCTGAAGGTACTGTAGCTCCGGTAGAACATGAATTTTGAATAATAGGTAAAAGACTCAACAAAAATTAATAAAAATGGTGGTGGTAGGGAAAAATGGACAGAAACCCCAGTTAAATTGGGAGGGCAAAATAAATTCAAAAGGGTGGTAGAAGGGGACGAACTCAAAGGTTCTGTCACTGTAGACAGAGACAGATCTGATTTGAGTTTGGGGAATGAACGAAGTGGAAACAATGTGAAAAGGGGGAATTCGGAGCTGAATTGTTTTGTGGGGAAGGGTATATAAGGTAGGAACCAACCCTAAAAATTTGAAGTCGATCTGAACTCGTGGCTGACTTGAGGAATTTCCGAGCTTCACCTCTGTCCAGCAAGACAGAACACCGAAATTGATCCCGTGGCGGCTCAAAGGCGGCACGAACGGCGGCGGCGGCGGCACCGGTGATGATCAGAGGTTGAGAGGGGATGAAGGGAGGTAGAACCACTCTAGATCTGGGGTTGAAGGTGGAAGAACAGCAGGGGGAGGAGAGAGGGGCGCACCAAGCTCCAAGAGACTCAACAATTTTCTGATTTTTTCATTGAATTTCATATGAAAATACAAGGTTTTATATGCTAGGTTTCTAATCCATTCTAGGCCCTTGGATCAAGGGTTGATGAGTGAATGGCTGAGATACAATGTGAATAACACACTTAATACATTTGTTTAATCTAATTTGACCATCTCCATTCAACCATGGACTAATTCCATTCAAACACCACCTAACTAGCCTAATAAGGCCAAAAGAGGGGGCGCCCCCTTCATGGGCCTCTCTTGGACCTAGGCTGGTCCAAGGGCAGCCAACCCAACCCATTAACTCAAGTCTAGACTTGGGCCTTCCAAGTCTTGGTGGCCCATGAGAGGGAGTGGCCCAATTGGGCCTTAAATGACTAATAAGGTCCATAAGGGTGGCACTTGGTCCAATATGAACTAGGCTTTCTAATGGACTCTACTAATAGCAATCTAACCTTGGACTTAACATAACAAATGGCCCATTGGCTTGATATAAGCCTTACAAGGAGCCCAAAAGAAAGAAAATACACAATTACAATCTCATACAAGCCATAACTCACAAATACACTTCACCCGTGTAATGAAATCGCCTTTGATGCCCCATCACTATCCATGCTTTCCTTATCCTGCATACACTTAAACAGAGAGTCATTTAAATCATTGACTTCATTCTCCAATGAGGAGACGTGTAGGTCGGTTTCAGCGAGATCCTCCTCACACACAGCCAATTGCTCATTGAGCATAGCATTAACCCCCTTGTAATTTTTAATCTTCATTTGAAGTTCATTCAATTTTTCAGAACTGTCATTGGCAATACCCTTGCCTTTCTCATGAATGGACAATCTTTCAAGCAACATGTCGTTTTGTTCTTTTACCATTTTTATTTCTTCAATCAACCTCTCATCGGGGATTAGCTTGTCTGACATGGTTTGTTCATTAGACATTGATTTAGGTTGGTTTTGAAGTTGTCTTATGATTTCTTCCAACCTAGTGATTTTAGCTTGAAGGATTCCATTTTCATCTGTCAGGCATATAATGATTTGCTTATTCACATCCAAGTCAGATATGAGAGTGTCATTTAGCTCTTCAAAAGCTAAACAATTATTACAGAAAGAACTTTCATTCTGACGGTTTGGTTGGATTTTAAGTTTTCGAACAGTCCCTTCCAACCATATAATTTCTTCTTGAAGGATTCTGATTTCATCTTTTAGACAAACAATGTTTTATTTGTTCAGATCCAAGTCAATGGCAAGTGTATTGTTGAGCTCTTCAAGGTTGGAACAATTTTCACAATCACGACTCTTACCTTGACTATTTTTCTTCAAATCCTTTTTCAATCTTTTGTTTTTAGATTTCATCTTTTTGTACTGCTCGATCAACTGATCATATGCAACCATAAGCTCTTCAAGTGTGAAATCTTCGGAATCAGAGCTTACCAGAGATGAGGATGGATTGCTTGACGGCTCTGATTGATCGACCATGAAGCATTCCTACTCTTGTTCTCCTTTTTCATGGATGTTCATTAACACATCCAGAACTTGCTTAGCTGTGCTGCAGGTGGATACTAGATGAAGTAACCTGTCATCAACTGCAGCTTTTATCAAATTAAATGCAGCACGGTTATTAATATGTTTGGTCTCTTGTTTAGCAGACCATTCATCTGGTTTTGATGGTAGCTCATGAGGACCAATGTATATAATGTTCCACAATTATGGATCTATGGATTTGACATAGGCATACATTCTCCCTAGCCATATAGAAAAATCTGAACCTTTAAAAGTACGCGAAGAAGCCCTCGAAGCATGTGTAGCAGATGAAGCCATTTTCTCAAAATGCACTGGGATCTTTCCCTGCAGATCGTAAGATCTGGGAATAGCAGAGCTTGGCTCTGATACCAATTGTTGGGAACAATGGTATGCTTTGATACCACTGAATAGGTCCCACGTAGTGAAGTCGGATCTAGAAGGGGGGGTTGAATAGATCCTTTCAAGAACCCTGGCCTATTTAAAGACTTTTAGGCTACTGAAAGTATAAACCACTCCTGTAAAGCAATTGAATTACTTAGGCACATTGTACAGCGGAGTATAAATGGAATGGCTTAAGATGAAACGGTAGTTCAGATATTACACAGGTTGACCGGTGTAGACAAAGTGTATGCTTGGAGCCCAACCGAGTCAACTGGAGTGTATCCATTGGTGATCAGCCAAGGCATATGTGTGCACGCAAGATGATCCCCATTAACGTGAGAATGCTCCCTTATGCCTGTGTGCAAGAGTGCAGTAGGCATTCAAGGAGATAAGATTGGTTGCAACAGATAAACGGTGTACGGGTGAGACTGCGGAAATAACACTCAGAAGTGAGAGTGAGGTAGCACAAACTGCATGCAATGAAACAAGCACACCGACCTATGAAAGCAGATAGAAGATATGGAATAAGCCCACAAATGATTCAACCCACAACATAGGGATTTTTAGGTGGTTCGGTTGTAAAGCCACAACCTACATCCACCCCTCACCAAACTCGGTGAAGCTTTCCAGCTGACACACAACTTGATCTGCCGAGCAACACAGCTTGCTTTTTCACCTAGAGGATTAGATCCTCTCTTCCTCTAAAACCACAGAGGGAACCCGATCCCTAAACAGGGGATCAGACAAACAGGATGAAGAGATGGTTGATCGAATCAAAACAAATGAAGGGAAAACTACAAGTGCAGTATTAATGACAAGAACAGAAGAGATGTAAGCACCAACTTAAACTACATATAGTGATTAGCAAGTCAGTAACCGCAGCTACAATGTCAGATCCAAATATCTATCTTCTCATGTTCCGGTAGACTGCAGGATGGCCTTCTCTCTCAAGGCCGCTCTCTCTTCTTTTCTCAAGGCTGCTCTCTCTTTTCTTCTTCTAACAGCACTGGACTAAGTCAACCAAGTGCGGGGGATGCTCTCACGCTTTCTCAGGAATGTTTTTGGTAGATGCTCTAGAGCGTGGCACTATGTGGATGGCAGCGGCAGCTTCTTCATAGGAAGCTAGATATTATATATATATATATAGTGAGCCACGCGAACAAATGGTGAGGAATCTTTTCCCTCCAAGTTTTCCATCCAAGAGCGTTCCCTTACTCTAAAGAAGATACTCTGCAAGATTTGGCTTGAGCTAACTTTGTTTAGGTACAAGGATTGGACGGTAGCAGGCTGTGTAAACAGGTAGAGCATATTTCATTTTGGTCAGTTCCAGATCTTTACATTCAATGTCCTTCAGACATGTAGTCTTCTTATTCTGCTTGAAGTGTACATTTATGTGAACTCTGCTTGGTCAGACAACCCATTGGTTGACAGCACGTTTGTGGGAGACTGTTAAGTGTCCTATTCCCCAGTGGCAGACTGTAAAGATTGGTAGACAGTGAAGACTATCTCAGTGGCAGACTGTAAAGAATCATCCTCCAGCTGGATTACTGACAGAAGTGTCTTCAAGTCAATGGCATGCTGGTACGGTCACAAGTCAAACCTGGGTACCCCATTCGGACCTCGAAATCCATGAGATTGGACAGTTGCGGAACCTTTTTCTCTCTCTGGATGGCCCACTAGATCTGACAGACTTTTGGCTTGAGTGCTTCTGGAAGAACAAAGGTGTTGACCTCCTTCTTGGAAAGTGTCGACACTACTTAGTGAGACAGACAATGTTACACTTTTAGGAATGGTCACAGGTCGACCTCTTGAGAGAGACAGGTCGACACATTCCGTTGACCTTCTTTGGGTAGATGGTGCTTGGGAACTGCATCCACCGACCTTGACTTGAATATGCTCAGATCTTAATGCTTGGACCTTGAGAAATGCTCAAACTTGATTTGAGCTTGAACCTTTTGCGGCTTGCACGGACCTTGTCTTGCTAGAAGGTGAATATGCACAGACCTTACTTGTTTGAAGGAAGCATTGCACAGACCTTCATCAACGTGCTTAGACTTTGTCTTTATATGTGCACGGACCTTCTAGTGTTGAAGAAAGAATGTGCACCGACCTTGTATCGCTTTGATGACAAACATGCACAGACCTTGTTATGTACTGGCTGGAGGTTGCACCGACCTTGATCTTTATAAGTGCTCAGCCCTTGGTTCATATGAATAGAAACTTGCACTGACCTTGTCTTTGAAGGCAGGACTTGCACCGACCTAGTCTTGCGCTGGCTGCACCGACCTTGTGACAGATGTGCACGGACCTTCATCTATACTTAATAAGGATTGCACTAGCCTTAGTTGCTTGAAGGCAAAAATGGCATCGTCCTTGGAAGCTTGCCATCAAATGTGCACCGACCTTCCGTTGCAGGAACACTCAAGTGGCATCGACCTCAGTTGCTTGAGAGCATAGCTAGCATCGACCTTAGTTGGCTGAGGGATGACTGTGGTGTCGACACTTCTCTAGTTGGTGTTGACACATCAGTAGTTTGTGTCGACACTTCTCTCTTTAGCATGTATATAGACTACAGCAGTTGCACTGACCTTGAATGCTTTAAGGCGAGACTAGCATCGACCTTAATGTGAAGTGGCTGAAACTAGCGTCGACCTTAGTGGTATGTTGCCTGGACTAGCATTGACCTTGGTCTGTTGAGGAATGGCTGTGGTGTTGACACTTCTGTAGTAGGTGTCGATACTTCTCTTGCGACGCCATCTTTCTTCAGCAATTGCTCAACTACAACGGTTGCACTGACCTTGACTACATGGAATTATGTGAAACCTGTTGCCTTGTGTTGCCAGTGGTGGCTTGACCTGAAATACACGAATGTTGGCATTTATTAAATGTAGGTCAAACATATTAATGACTTATAAGTAGACATCATCAAAACAATAGAATTTAAGCATGTTGCATACATGCCCAACAATATCTTGGGTCTTTCGGATCTTTATCGGAGAGCTTTCGGATCGCTTTTGTGGGTCTTGAGTTGTGTTTTACGATCCACGTGAGTTTTCCTCTCGTACAAGTTACGGAACCCTGTGGTGAGTTTACTAGTGAGTTCATCGACTCGAGGATGCTACAGTTGCGTTGTGCTCCTTTCGAGGATCGTTTAGATTATTTTTCTATATTTTTTTGAATTAGTGCATTTTCGGACCAAAAATCAGATTTTATAGAAATTGCAAAATTTCCTAATTTCCTTTTCTATTACTTCTTTTCTCTCCTTTCTCTCTCCTCACCGTCGCACACTCTCTCCCTCCCGTTCTCTCTCCTCTTTCCCCCTCTGTCCGGCCGTAGACGGAGGAGGCCCCGGGGATGCTGTGGAGACGCCTGGAGTTGACCAGGAGCGTGCTGGTGTGAAAGATGGAGCGTCGCGTTGGCGCGATCCCTCGGTGGATTCAAAGCCGACGTGATGGGTTTGTGTGGTGTTTTCGGTGAGGTTTAGTCGTTTCGACGTGCTAGAACTTTGGTGGAGGTAGGGAGATGGATGCCCTACTCGTGTTCTCTGTTCCCCTGTGATTTTGAGCTAAACGGTGTGACAACGAGCGGGTTCTGCCTTGTTTTGGGTAAAGCATGCTTTGGGGGGTGTGAGACATTATTGCCCTTCTCGGTGACGGTTTCTAGCCAAATTAGTGTTATTTCAATCCCTGGCATGTCTGCTTTCCATTCCCACTGGTTTCATTACGATTGGTTGCCATTTGGGACCGATATGAGCCCGAGAACCCATGTGACTCATTTAGGGTCGATTCGTTAGAATCGCCCATTTCCTGTCATTTTGACGTTGTTTTGATCCCTTCCAGTCTGTGGAAGGCATATTTTGGCCATTAGGGTTGTTTCCCCTTCGTTTTAGGGTGAACGGGGCGTGGAAAGGCTGGGTTCGGCCATTCCTCTATTTTTCCGACTGTGACGCCTTAGCGGTCATTCCAATGACCGTTTGTGTCCCTCTAGCGGACTAGTGGTGACCGTTTGGAGCTCTGTCGGTTCGATGTCAGTTTAGGTCTTCACGGTCACGTGATTGATCGTTTGCGTCGGTTAGCGGCCCAATGGAGGACCGCTAAGCTTCGTCCAGCGGTCCATTGTTAGACCGCTAGGAACTGTGTATATGTCGGTTGGGCCAAGCGGTCACGCGATAGATCGTAAGGCTGGTCTTGGCGGTTTAGTGTATGACCGCTAAGCTCTGTTTATGTCAGTTCGATGGTTTTTAAGTCGATTTGGATGGCGGTCCTAGCCCTTACCGCTTAGTGACCTTGGCGGCCCTTTGGGTGACCGCTTAGTGACCTTGGCAGCCCTTTGGGTGACCACTTAGGTGGTTTGACTGGTTTAAGTCGGTTTCACTGTAGGGCATTTGACTGGGTCTGGCGGTCAGGTCCATGACAGCTACAGTCTTCTGGCGGCCCTGCGATAGACCGCATGCCCCTGTGTTTTGTAGTTGGTTATTTAGCAGCCCTTGGGCTGACCGCTTGGTTTTCCTGGTGGTCAGGTATGTGACCGTTTAATCCCATTGTTCTATTTTCCATTTGAAGAGGGGCGATCTCGCGCTACTCCTGAGAGGGGAAGAGGATGACCACGTACACTTGGAGTATGAACTGCAAGGGGGAAACAAGTCAGAGGTGCCCAGGGATGGATCCCTGGGGAAAACCCTCCGATGCTTAAGTCAGCAAGAGTAGTAGAGCACTAGTGCGAAGGAAGGAATTAGGAGGAAGATGGGGGCGCGAGATCCCTCTCCACCAAAAGGTGAAGTAGTTCCTGCTTAGGGTTTTTTGGCTTACCTCCTCAGGGTAGGGCTCTTCCAGCTTAAATAATGGCTCGTTGAGTGAATGATCCCTGTAAGCTGAGGAGTTTTAGGGGGGGCTACGTCCTTCGTGCGGGCTCTTTATAGCACCCAGACTCTTGATCTCCCTTATCCTCTTGAGCTCCCAGATTTTAAAGGGCTCGTAACGGCCGTACAGATAAGCTTCCATCAGTTGGCCCGAGCATGAGACACTGCCCCAGGAGATGCTTCCCGAGCGATGAGTGCATGGATTAGGCAGGGAATACTGGGCTCCGAAGAAGCTTTCCTAATCGAACTGATGCTCGGACTTCCCAACCCGAAGGCCGCCTGGGAAGTGATTGATCCGAGTAAGTTATTAGGCTTATAATAAGTGGGCCCTGGGGCTACCACTTCACGGAGCTGGGCCTCGTTGGGTCAAATTAGACCTCGTTTGGCCTCTCCGTTCGTGCAGTTAGATTTCCCCTCTCCACTTGTCCCCCTCCTACTCCTGAGCCAAAATTAGGCTCGGATGAGTAGCATTTGGGCTAGACTTTTCGTGGCTCTAATTGGGTGGAGATCTCTCTCTGCAGGGGCCACATGATGCGACTTTCCCTGAAAATATGCCCGTCATGATGATAATTCTGAGATTTTTTGCAAGAAGGCCCCTCTACGAAAGATCAGAACGCCGCGCCGCTTCCAGCTAGGGGTTATAAGCATTGCACGTTGTTTGTGTCCCTTTATCTCCGGGGTTTAGGGTTTTGCCTTCTATTACATTTATATTTGAGGGGGGCTCATGCGCCATGAGAGCAATTTGGAAGAGTGGAGAATCACAGCGGCTTTCGCGGAGCTGGAAGATATTACCGTGGCGGCGATCAGTCAACTTCCTTCTCCTCCGGAGTCCTCTAGTCCAGAGCTTTCCCCTTCGTCTTCTAGTTCTTCTATCTGTTCCATGGCGGACCAAAATCCTGAGGCCGAGGGGCGAGGGGCAGAATAGGCCCCAAGGTCTTTTTTGGTGCCGTCGGAGCCACTCCGCAGCGAACTGGGCGAGGCTGATGTGAAGCAATGGGAGAACCAGTATGGGCTGCCTTGGCGGTTTCAGTTCTTCGCCCCTGAACCTCATGAGTCTAGCCTGGCCACTTGTTTCAGCCTCTTTTACTCTTTTCTTCTGGCGTGGAAATGCGGCTTTCGCCTTCCTCTTCATTCTTTTGTTGCCGATTTGCTTCAGTTCTATAGGCTGGCTCCTATTCAGCTGGTCTCCAACTCCTATACCCTTATCTTCTCCTTCATTTTCCTCTGTGGCCAGAGTGGGGTGAACACCTCATTAGACCACTTCCATTATTTTTTCAAGCTGAAGGAGAATCTTCATGCGGGGAAGGGCTTCTTCTTCGTGCAAGCGAAGCGAAAAAGGAGTTGCGTGTCCCTTTCCATGAAGGACTCCTCTCACAAGGGGTGGAAGACCCAATATTTCTGGGTGGGCATGTCCGCGGTCTGTGTGGTCTTGGATTTCTCGACGGTGCCCAATTTTCACCCGAACATTCCTCCGAAGCAAACATAGGTCTCCCCAGAGGTGGAGAGGGATGCTGCTATCCTTCTACAGAATCACCGGCCGACTACTGAGTTGTTGACCCCATCCAACATCGAGGCATACCTTTCTCGAGCGCTGTTGCCAATAGATAAGTGTCTCAGGG
The DNA here is from genome assembly GCA_022559845.1 of Amorphophallus konjac. Lineage (NCBI taxonomy): Eukaryota > Viridiplantae > Streptophyta > Magnoliopsida > Alismatales > Araceae > Amorphophallus > Amorphophallus konjac. Next base: position 200,428,628 of record CM040125.1, on the reverse strand, counting down.
GCTTGTTCTCTTTCAGGTAAGTGCCTTCCTTCTCTCAATTTTCTCTCCTTCGTTCAGACCTGAGGCGAGCGACTGAGGAGGAGGCACCGCCAGCCGAGCTCGAGGTCATCGATGTGGATGATACGCCGGCTCCGAGTGATCTTCAAGCTTCGAAGGGCTCATCTCGCGCTCGGGATAGGGGCATGCGGGTCATCCAGGATGACGCTTCCGAATGCCGGGGGGTCAAGCGTAAGGATCTCGTGGCGAAGTTGCTGAGGTCTTCGATGCAGGCCCTGTCTGCCGAGAAGAAGCGGGCGAGGAAGGTGGAGGTCGCCCACCCGGCCGATGAGGTTCCTCTACTACCTTCTCTCTCTATGGAGCAAGAGGGAGCAAATGACGAAGGGGCCGTGGCCGACGTCGGGGTGCCGAGGGACGTCGAAGGGGCACAAGATGGAGGGGTCCGGTTCGAACCGATCGAGGCTGGAGGGTCATAGGGTGAAGCGACTCAGTCGCAGTCGACCGAGGCCAGGGAGGTACGCGGCGAGGCGGCCCAGCCCGAGCCAACCGGTGGGGCCCCCGAGGCAAGGTCGCTCGGAGGAGGCGTCCCAGTCCCGGTAGCCCAGGAGAGGGTCTCCCCTCCCTTGACCAGTACCTTCAGCATCCGGGATCCTTTATACCGATGGTGCCACTCCATAGCTTCGGGAGTCGTGCGGGGAGAGCTTAGGAAAAGTCCCCCCTCTGCGCTTCTCGAGGGGATTATGGAGGGTGGTCTGGTCTTGGCCCAGCTAGGGGCCAAGGCAGTGGACGCGTACGCTCGGGTGGAGTCAGAGCGGGAGACTCTTTCATGGGCCCGTGGTGCGCTTGATCGGAAGGTAGAATATTTGACCCTCGAACTTGGGGACCTCTGTCGGGAGGTGGGCCCCGTTTCGGGCACATGTGCAGTCGAGCCAGGCGGAGGCTCGGTCGTTGGTTGAGCAGCTGGCCCAGGCCCGTCGTATGGTCGATCTGAAGAATGAGCTTCTGGAGGCGGAGCGTAGAGTTCAGGTCAAGCGTGACGAGCAAGGGAAGGCCGAGCGGGAGGGGCTCAAGGACGGAGTCCGGGGTGCCGAGGATGCACGGACCGAGGCCGAGAGGAGGCTGTCCAAGTCAGAACAGAGGATAGCCGAGCTTGAGGGGAAGGCAGAGCTGGCCGGGGTGGAAGCGCTCGAGCAATATAAATGCTCAGAGGCTTACCACACAGCTCTTCATACGACTGCCTTCCCTACTATGAGTCGGGCTACCGTCGGGGTCTTCGGAAGGGCTTTTCCCAGGGCTTCCACTGGGCCATTATAGAGGCGGAGGCCCAAGCATCTCGGCTCATCTTCCCTACTGGGCAATGCTATGACTTAGATTGGGGGTCTACCAACTCCTCCCATTATACGTCGAGCGAAGAGGAGAGTCGGGGGGCCTCGACCTCGTTCGAGCGATAGCCAACTCCAGTAGCCTCTGGAGGACACGCGACCGAGACAGTTCCCACACAGGTGGGGTTAGTGCCTAGGTCGGCCGTCGCTAAGAGTACTGGGGGCAGATCGTCTGGTGCTAAGGGGCCCTCGTCTATTGAGCCTCGAGATGGGCCCGAGGCCTGAAGTATTAGCTCTTTCTTTCTTTTTCTTTTCCCTTATGTAGTCGCGAGAAACTCTTTTTTTGGAAAGTATAATAGTGACAATATTAAGTGCTGAATTGACTGTTCCTTACCGCTTTTGGCATGATTTGACTACTGTATCTGTAGTTGTTGGAGAAGGCACCGATTTTCTCTGTAGATATCATGCGTGCCGATCTGTCAGATAACTGACATGGCACTAGCACCTTTCCGCTTTTCCATGCCGCCCTAAATGACTTGCCACTTTACGCGTCCCGCTGGGGAGGATGTTGGGAAATGAGGTAACCGTCTCAGGGAAGGCTCCTTTACCGTGTTTTTAAGGGGAGAGTCATTTAAGGTGATCAGCTCCCCCTTCGGCTTATAAAAGGTCCGAGGGGCGTCTCCTCTTCCTTTCATCGCTTAAGACCATCCCTGACGGTTTCTCCTTCTTTCCTTTCCACGAAGTGTTGTTCTGTTGATCTCGGTGGAGCATGGAAAGCGCTTCAGAAGATGATGATGCGGACAGCAATAGGAGGGAAGCTCCTGCTACTCCAGTTTGGAAGAGGGTTCGACAGTCGGAGGTCGGTTTAGGAGAGGGTTCGACATACTGGAGCATGTCGCCTTTCATGTCCCTGACCCGCCGATGCTATCCTGAGGGGAGGGAAAGCTCTTTATGCTCTCTCCTTTCTCGTCGATCCCATCGCCTAGAGGGGGAGCTCTCTCAAGCTTCCTCTTCATTTGTCTTGGGTCGACTTCCCCCTTCTTTTTTTTGTTGTCCTTCCAATCCCTCTGGCACCTTTCTTTCGAGCTTCTCAAACCAACGGGGTCTACCACCTCTTATCCGAACCAGTTTCTGCGCTAGGCAGAGTCAGTGGCTGGACGTAGGAGTGCCTACCGAGTCAGCCGAGCGCTCTGCTTGTGCCATAGTACCAGTGGATGTAATTTTTTGTTTTTTTGAACTGTATATTGTATTGGTTGCGGCCAACTTGATGTACACTAGAGTTTAATGAAAAGATAAGAATGGCGTTTATTTTATTTTGCTTACTTGTGCATGTTTGCCAGATGATCAAAAGTAGAACTTGCGAAGTGTTGTCACACTCCATGTCTGAGGGATGGGTGCTCCTTCCATGGTGGACAATCGATACGCCCTTTCCCGAGCATCTCGACCACTCGGTAGGGGCCTTCCTAGTTAGGGGCTAGCTTCCCCGCCGCTTCCAGTGGTCAAGTGGCTTCGGCCTTTCTCAGGTTGAAGTCCACTGGTTGGAAATGTCTGTCTCAGACTCTGGAGTTGTAGTATCGAGTGACGCGCCGTTGATATTCCATTGCTCAGATATTTGCAATCTCTTGGATCTCGTCCGCAAGGTCGAGGTTTTCTAGCAATTTTTGCACGTTCACCTCGGGTTTGAAGTGGACGACTCGGAGAGAAGGATTGTCGACCTCTAATGGAATCACGGCTTTCATGCCATATACCAGCTGAAAAGGTGTTTCACCGGTGGCCGTTCTCGGAGTAGTTCGATGCGACCATAGTACGCTCGGTAATTCCTCGAGCTAGCTTTCATTAGCCTTGCCGAGCCTGGTTTTGATGCCTTTTAAGATAGTTTTGTTGGGATTCTCGACCAATCTGTTAGCCTGAGGGTGGGCTACCGAAGTGAACTGATTATGAATGTTTAGGTCGGCACATCTGTCTCTAAAGTAATGAGAATCAAATTGCCGACCATTATCGCTCACGATCACTCGGGGGACCCCGTAGAGGCAAATTATCGACTTCCAAATGAAACTCCATACGACTAATTCGATGATCCTGGTGGTGGCCTCGGCCTCGATCCATTTGGTGAAGTAGTCGATGGCGATGATGACGTACTTCTTCTGAGCCTGAGCCGTGGGGAATGGCCCTAAAATATCGATCCCCCACCGAGCGAAGGGGTATGGCTCGGCAAGGGTGATGAGCTTCACGGTGGGTTAGTGGATCAGATGGTCGAAGCGCTGACATCAGTCGCACTTCTGTACACAGGTAGTGCAGTCGCACTGGAGAGTGGGCCACCAGTAACCTTGCCGAAGCAAGATCTTGGTGAGCGATCTTCCTCCTTGGTGCGCGCCGCAGATGCCTTCGTGTACTTCTTGAACCGCTCGGCTGGCTTCGTCGGCCCTGATGCACTTGAGGAGGGGACCAGAGAAAGATCTGCGGTACAAGGCATCGTCCAGCATGACGAAACGCCGAGCTTAGTACTTAAGTTTTCGAGCCTCCCGAGGGTTGGGGGGCTTTTGAGAATCCTGGAGCCAGGATATGTAGGGGGTCCGCCAGTCACTCGAGGGTGCTGGGTCAACGGTCATAAGCTCGGACTCGATGCTCGGTGGCTCGAGCTCTTCGAGGAAGATCGACAGAGTATCTTTGGGGTCGAGGGAGGAGGCCAAGCGAGAGAGGGCGTCCGCTCGGGAGTTTTCCTCGTGGGCTATCCGAACTACCTGAAAGCTCTCGAAGAGTCGGGCCATCCTCTTGACCACGTGGAGGTACTTGATCATTTGTCCTTCTTGAGCTTCGTAATCACCGTTAATCTGGCTAGCGACTAATTGGGAGTCGGTGTGGATCCTGACTCGCTCGCCCACTAGTCGTAGAGCTATCCTGGCCCTCGAGATAACGGCTTCGTACTCGGAAGCATTGTTGGATGCTTGGAAGTTGAATTTCAAGGCGTACCGCAGTTCTGCTCCTTCGGGGGACTTGAGAAGGACATCGACGCCGCTTCCGATCGAGTTGGAGGACCCGTTGATGAACAGGTCCCAAGTGGGCATGGGCACAGATGGAAGTACGTCTTCAATCGGGACCATGCTTTCTACGATGAAATCCGCGAGGCCCCATCCCTTGATGGCCAAGCAGGGGTGATACGAAATGTCGTAGGCCCCTAGCATGATGGCCCACTTGACGAGACGTCCCAAGGATTCAGGGTGAAAGAGAATCTTCTTCAGGGGTTCATCGGTCAATACGACGATAGAGTGCCCTTGAAAATAGGGTTGGAGGTGCTTGGCTGAGGTAACCAACGCTAGCATGAGTTTCTCGGTTGTGGGGTACCTTCTTTCAGCCTCATTAAGAACCTTGCTGGTATAGTAAACCGATCTCTCGACCCCCACGTCATTCCTAACTAGGACCGAGCTCACTGTGGAAGGGGGTCGCCAAGAGGTAAAGGTGTAGAGCTTCACCCGGGACCAGCTTGGACAGCACCGGGGGCGAGGCCAAGAATTCCTTGAGTTCAGTGAATGCCTTCTGACATTCCTCATCCTAGGTGAACGTAGAAGATGCCATTTTGGGTCCCCTCAATAATTTGAAGAAGGGTAGGCATCATTCGGCCGCTCAGTATAGGAAGCGGTTGAGCGCAGTAATGCGCCCCGTAAGGCGTTGGATGTCCTCGATGCAAGTGGGTGGCCGCATGTTAAGGATGACCTAAAACTTTTCAGGATTAGCCTCGATCCAATGCTGAGTTACCAAGAAGCCTAGGAAGTTCCCGGATCTGACTCCGAAGGCACATTTAGCGGGATTGAGCTTCATGTTGCACCTGAGGAGGGTGTCGAAGGTCTCGGCTAAGTCGGCAAGATGGTCTTTAGCCTTCGACGTTTTGACGAGCATATCATCAATGTAGGCCTTGACGTTCCAACTGAGTTGTCCCTCGAAGATGTGGTTGATCTATCTCTGATATGTTGCTCCAGCGTTCTTCAACCCGAACAGCATTCGGGTGTAGCAGTGTACGCCGAAGTCAGTGATGAAGGTGGTCTTCTCGATATCCTCTGGGTCCATCCTGATCTGATGGTAACCGGAGTAGGCATCCAGGAAGTTGAGTAATTCGTTGTCAGAGGTTGAGTCGACCAGTTGATCGATGCTCGACAGCAGGTAGCAATCCTTCGGGGTAGCCTTGTTGAGGTTGGTGAAGTTTATGCACATTCGCCATTTCCCCGAAGCCTTCGGTACCAAGATGACATTGGCGAGCCATGTAGGGTACAGGACTGAACAAAAGAGGCCAGTCTTTTGCCCCTTGATGACTTGCTCTTTGATGACCGCTTGCTTCTCCGGGGTGTGCTTTCTCCTGCGTTGTTGGACAGGTTTCACAGTTGGGTCGAGGTTGAGCTTGTGCATCACCATGTCTCCCGGGATCCCAGGGAGGTGTTCGTCAGACCATGCAACGACTTGGATGTACTGGGCAAGGAAATCCTTATATTTTTCTTGTTCTTTAGGTGGTAGATCGGCTCCGATCTTGACTCCTAGAGTCGGGTCACCGTTGAGGAAGACCGTTAGCAACTCGCCGCCAGGCTCAGATGTTGCTGGTCCCTCCTCAGCTCCCGTTACTCCTTTGTTTTTCCCTTCCGGCCTCGTGGCTTCAACTGAGATTATATAGCATCGTCTAGCCAATGCCTGGTTACCCTGGACCTCCCCCACGCCATGCTTGGTGGGAAACTTTATTTTTTGGTGAAAGGTAGAGGGCACCGCTCTTGTTCGACTGAGGATACCTCGGTCGAAGATGGCGTTATAGGCCGTCATTCCCTTAATCACGATGAAGTCCACCATAATTATAACAGTTTTGGGCGGGGTGCCGATAGTAACTAGCAAGCTCAGGGCTCCCTCGAGATAAGTTGCATAGCCGTTGAACCCACAGAGGGGGGTTCGGATCGGGCGAAGTTCAGATGGATTCTCTCCCATCTTGAGGAAACATTCATAGGTTAATACATCAGTGGAAGTACCATTTTCAACTAAGATCCTATCTACGTTACAATGGATTATTGTAGCCGATACAACAAGAGCGTCGTCATTCGGGGTGGTTAACCTGATGCGGGATAGACACGGGGACCGACTCTATGTGGTGCGAGCCTCGGACTCTAAATGCGGACGCGACCAGCAACATACGAGTTTGAGAGGCACTTAGGCCCGACACTAAGAGATCCTATGGGCTATACGTCGCTAACAGAAATGCAAGCTCACTCATCGTCCCACGCGAGGGAAACGCGGATCGTGCGCGGTTGAAGAACCGGCAGAGTAAGGGTAGTCGACTCACTTCCGGGCTCGGATCGAGCCACGGGATGGGTCACTCTCACACGCACAGCTATGACATGGACTCACGGGCTAGTTCCTATCGCACTCGACAGCGGCCTAAGATCATATACTAAACTAGCAAATGAATGCCAAGAAGTTACGATCGTTACCTCTACGCTCCCGGCGTGGGGAAGACAACCCCGGCCAATCACGGACTCCCGGTTAAACACTTTGACAGCAGTACAATAATTTGACACACTCCACGCAGGGAGGTAACAAGTCACATGTGGGGCCCAGGAGTCACGACAATTGGGTTGACGGGCAACATCTTGATGTCGTCCCGACGGTGCCGAACCCACATTTTGATGCTGTTCCGACGGCGCGATCTACGGGTCCGTAAGGCCCACGGACCGCTCCAACCTCCGGCTCTGGTGGGGTGGGTCCTGTTGTGATGGAGACCCTTGGTGGCGCGTCCCCCGGGATGGCGGTCGGCCGAAAACACTGGTCGGAGGCCGGTCGGCTCCGATCTCCAAGCTTTGGAGTTGCTGCTCACGGACTTTTGCTTCTGTTCTACAGCGCGCGCTCCGGCGAGATCGGCTGCTGCGATCAATCCTGATGTCGGATCGAAGCACAGGAGGTACCGTTGAAAAGCTCTTTGGAAGTCCTTCAATCTAGGACTAGAGAGATGAATTGGATCTGCACGAATCTGGAATTTGTTGAATTTTGAAGTTGCTGTTGGACAGTTCCCGAAATCTCAGAACAACAGAGCAGTTTCCTGAGAACTACCATTGACCACAAGGTAGACCTTAGATTCAGATCTTGATCTCTTCATAGAAGTTGTAAAGGGGAAAGAGAGGAAAACGGAAATATTTTTTGTGACGGGTTTTGTTGGGGTTTGGATGGGGAAAGGTATTTTAGACTGGCGGGTGGTCGGATCTGGACTGAGGCAGACATAACTGTAGATGGATCTGAAAGTAAATTTTGGAAAATAGATGGAGGCCTTTAGAAATTCCACGAAAAATCAAAGAGTGGTCCGAAGATTGGAAACTCAGGCTGACTATCCCAAAGAATAGAAAGTTGACAGATCTGATGGGGAGGGGAAAACTAAAATGGAAAAATATGAAATGGAAGCTAGAAGGCCAACCAAATTTTGTGGAATGTGGGAGACACCTTTGGAACACACCCTAAAATTTTACGCTCCAGAAGATCTCGGGGTGGAGCACAGAAATCCGTGGATGGAGCCTCTGCCCTGGGTGGATAGAACATTGGCGGCAACCATGGTGGTGCGATGGCGGCGGCGGCGATCACCGGAACTGATATGTGAGGCTTCCCACCTCAGAAGGCAACCTTCCCAGCTGCAAGAAGAAGAGAGGGGAGAGGGAGAAGGGGGCGGCCCTTGCTGCTCCAACAAAATTCTTAGATTTCATATGCATTAATTCTTCATAAATGGGAAATACAAGGCATTTATATGAAATGCCAAAAGACTCAAATTACCCCTAGATCTAGGGTTTGGGGGAATTAAAAAAAGGATAGAACTAATTAGTTCTAACACACATTTTAGAAAAAATAAAAATGATGATAGTGAGAGGGGGGCGCCCCCTTGACTAAGGGGTTAAGGTTGGTGGCCAACCTTGACTTCTAAGTCCACTTGTCCCCCACTTGGCCCACCCTTCTAAAAGCCCACAATTGACATGTTGCCTGACCCCACATGGGCTCTAGGGGTGAGGTGGATCAATGGGAGGAGGGGTGGGGGGCCCGTGGGAGCCGGGTGGTCCCATTTTACATATAAACCCTTATTACAATCTAAATTACAAACCGAATAAAACTAAATAACACACATGACACACAAATAAGGTCCAAATAAATGTGATAAAGGCCAAGACTCAAGGGGGAGACTCGAGACTGTCTCCGAGCCAGATGGACGTCGAAGTGGCTCGGGTGGTGCTCCGCGTACGGTACCGGTGGCTCGGCGTATCATGCTTCTCAATCGCGCTGGTTTTCGCACCAATTCTCCCCGGGTGGGAGAAACTCGACCCTGTCGAGTAAGGGTCTGCATCACTGTGGTACCGCTCTAGTAGGTCCGGATCAGTCCGCTGTAACTCTCCATGGGTGATCCATGTATCCTCGGTAGCGGGCCGTCCTCTCCATCGCACTAGGTAGCGCGGGTAGGATCCACTCCTGGTAACTGTCACCTGCTCATCCAGTATATGATCTATATGCTCTCGCTGCCGTGAAAAATGGGCTGGAGGTGGACACTCAGGTGTGGGATCACTCTCAATGGGAGGGGATGGCTCGAAAGGCTCACTAGGGATCACTGCTGGGTCCCTATATGCAACTAGATCCGATACATTAAAAATAGAGCTTATACCATATTTCTCAGGTAGGTCCACAACATACCCATTGGATCCAACGCGTTTCAACACTCTAAATGGACCGGCTCTGCGAGCTTGCAATTTCTTAACGGTTCCAGAGGGAAACCGTTCAGGTCTTACCCTGATCATGACATATTCGCCCTCTTGGAACTCTCGGTGGTGTCGATGGGCATCGGCTGACTCCTTATACCGTGCATTACTGGCCTCAATGTGACGACGGATGTCGTCATGCAGACTCCTAACATGCCTAGCAAACGACTCGGTAGACTCCGACACTCATGCATGGATGGGCATGGGAGCAAGATCCACTGGCTTCCTAGGCCTACGACCTGTGACAATCTCAAATGGACTCATGCCGGTAGACCTATTAACTGAATCATTATATGCAAATTCTGCCAATGGCAATATGAGATCCCAATCCCCTACACGATCCCTGACAAGACACCTCAAAAGGTCACCCGGACTCCTATTGACCACCTCGGTCTGACCATCTGTCTGGGGATGATATGCAGTGAAAAACTTGAGGTGAGTACCCAACATATGCCACAATGTCTTCCAAAAATAACTAGTGAATCTAACATCACGGTCAGACACTATGGTACGAGGCAACCCGAACTTGCACACCACATGAGTAACAAAAGGTGGGCTACCCTTGAAGCATCCGAAGTCTTCGAGCAAGGAATGAATAGGGCCATCTTCAAGAATCGGTCAACAACTACATAGACCGAATCATGCTTCCTGGAGGTACGAGGCAATCCCAAGACAAAATCCATGCTAACATCCTGCCACGGGGCATCAGGCACGGGAAGAGGTGTATAAAGGCCCGAGCTTTGCTTCTTCATCTTGACCGTAACACATGTACGACACTGAGCCACAATATGAGCAACATCACGCTTCAAGCTCGGCCAATAAAATCTATGCTCAACAGCCTCGATAGTCTTGTTCCGACCAAAGTGGCCGGTTGGACCTCCCGCATGTAGCTCCCAGACTAAGAAGTCTCGAACCGAAGTTCGGGGAACACAAAGCCTACCTCCTCAAAAGAGGTATCCCTCCTGAAGCACATAGTCATCATAGTCTCTCGAAGGTCCGACCTGGAGAGTGGCATAAATCTGACCGAAGTCAGGACAGTCAACATGGGCCTCTCTCATCTTTTCTAGCCCTATGACCTCGGCACTCATAGTGGTCAGCAAACATCCTCGCCTACTCAAGGCATCAGCCACCTTGTTCTCCACTCCTGCTTTATGTTTAAGCACAAAGGTGAACTGCTAGAGATACTCAACCCAACGACTGTGACGTGAATTAAGCTTCTTTTGAGAATGGAGGTACCTCAAAGCCTCATGATCGGAGTATAAGATAAACTCTTGATGTAAAAGATAGTACCTCCAATGCCCAAGAGCCTGAACAACTACGTAAAATTCCTTATCCTAAGTGGAGTATCGCAATTTCGCGTCATTCAGCTTCTCGCTGAAATATGCGACCGGGTGGGTCTCCTGACTCAACACACCTCCTATCCCCACACCTGACGCATCACAAGAGACCTCAAACACCTTCGAGAAATCAGGCAATCGAAGGATAGGTGTCTGGGTCATGCGCTCCTTGATGTCCTTGAAGGCGGCAACTGCGGCCTTCGTCCATACAAAGGTGCCCTTCCAGATATAATCCGTGATCGGGGCGGTGACGGAGCTAAATCCGCGGATAAAGCGACAATAGAACGTCGCAAGGCCATGAAAGCTGCGGACATCATGAACCGTACGGGGTTATGGCCACTCAACAATGGCCCGGACCTTCTCCGGATCAGCAGAGACCCCAGTACTAGACATAATAAAACCCAAGAAGGTAAGCTGAGGTGTCATGAAGGCACACTTCTGTGGGTTCGCAAACAACTGCTCTCGCCTAAGAAGTAGACAGACCTGCCGAAGGTGGTCGAAGTGGTCCCCCGTGGTGCGACTATAGATAAAAATATCATCAAAGTACACTACCACAAAGACTCCAATGAAAGGTCGAAGAACTTCACTCATGAGTCGCATGAAAGTGCTAGGGGCATTAGTCAGCCCAAAAGGCATGACCAACCACTCATATAGACCATCCTTGGTCTTGAATGCGGTCTTCCACTCATCACCTGGCCTAATCCTCACCTTATGGTAGCCACTCTTAAGATCAATCTTTGAGAAGATGGTGGCACCAGCCATCATGTCTAGCATGTCATCCAGGCAGGGAATAGGGAACCTGTACTTCACGGTGATTTTGTTGATGGCACGGCTATCAATGCACATTCTCCACGTGCCATCCTTCTTCGGGGCGAGTAATGCGGGTACAGCACATGGGCTCATGCTATCCCGAACAGATCCTCTCTGCATCAACTCATCGACCTGCCGTTTTAGCTCGGCATGTTCCTTGGGACTCATGCGATCATGAGGAAGGTTGGGCAATGAAGAGCCCGGAATAAGGTCGATGGCATGCTGGATATCCCGCATAGGTGGGAGTCCCTTGGGAAGCTCATCGGGAAAGATATCAGCAAACTCCTACAGAATGGGGACAACCTCGGGTGGGAGCTCACCCTCGGAGTCTCACTCTACCTCTCGGACCGCAATAGCAAACACGGGGCAACCCCGACTAGCCTCCGCTCCATTTCCTGGGAGCTAATCAACATCAATCTCCTAGTCGAGGGCTCACCTGGGCCAGATGTAACGGTCATAGCCCGAGCTGGGGACGGGGTACTAGGCCCGGGGACGGAAGGCTCCGGAGTACTAGGACCAGTAGGACCCCAAACTGATGGGCTCTTGATCTGATGGGGTTGGAGAGTAATCCGTTGGCCATCATGGTCGACGGTACAGGTGTTCGACCGGCCATGGAGTGTGGCATCCCGATCAAATAACCACGGCCTACCCAAAATAATATTGCCCACCTCCATGGGTAGGACATCACACCATACCTCGTCACGGTAGGCATAGAACTGCAGTGGGACCAAACACCGCAGCCTGATTGGGATGGAAGTGGAATCCACCCATGATACACGATAGGGGCTAGGGTGATCCACGGGTGTAAGACCAAGACGGGAGACAGCACCCGTGGAGATTGCATTGATGCAACTCCCGCTATCGATGATCACTTTACACACATGCTTGCCCAGCCTACAGAAGGTATGAAAAATAGTGGTCCGACGCCAGTCATCACTGGCCTGTGGCTGGGTGAGAATACACCTGACGACCCCTACGTGGACATCATCGGTATGCGGGGCATCCAGGCCGTCACCTTCAATCTCATAGTATTCGTCAGCTTGCTCCTGGTCTGCTTCATAGGTGACTAACTTGAGGCCCGCAGGGGTGATATCCTTGGCCTTTGTGTCCCCAATGATAAGAGATGGGTGGGTGGGACACTGGTTGGCAAAATGGCCAAACTCATTGCAGCGGTAACACTGCTGCCGTGATCCACTAGGCTCCCCAATCATGGGTCCTTTCCTCTTATCCTCCCGACGGATAGGAGGTGTAGGTAGCAAAGGACGTGCAGGAGGTGCGGGTGCCGGTGGACGGGCTGTGGGTGCCATAAGATGCTGGGGACGAGGAAGGTCCCTCGGGGGTGGAGGGCGAGGCCTAGGAGCAAAGGGCTCGGGGCGAGCGGGCTCCTGAGGTCGAGCTATGGGGGCCCTCGGATACGTGCCAGATGAGCCACGGGGCTCGACACTACATAGGGGGAAGGAGCCCAACCGATGGGGTGACTGCTCCAATTCGATAGCAATCTGATATGCCTGCTCCAAAGTGGTCGCATTGCGGCGAAAGAGTTCATACTGATAGTTGGGCCACAGACCTCTTCGAAAGCAGGATATAGTCATGGTGCTCTCCTACGTAACACCACACCGTAAGTAATACTCGTCAAACTCAGCGGTGTATTCAGTCACGGATCGGTTCCCTTGGGAGATGCTTTGTCATTTGTCTATGAGACGTTGGTGATATGAGGCAGGAATGTATTTCTCCCTTAGCTTGGTTTTCATGTCATCCCAAGTACCGATCTGGGGTTGACATCGCTGATTGAGCATGCTCTCCACATTGGTCCAATAAGTTTGGGCCTGCCCTTGCAGCTTCATCTTCGCGTATCGGACTCTTCGGTGGTCCGTCATCTCAAACCAATCGAAGTATCGATCCATGTCGGCCTCCCAATCTAAATACACCCTAGGGTCCAAGGACCCGCTAAAAGTGGGAGGGTCCGCACGCACACCCCTAAGAATGTGGTCGTCATCATCATCATCACAGTTCCGTCGTTGATTACGACGACCATTTCCCCCTGGCTCATTATCAGATGCATAGTCAGCCACCTCATGCACCTGTTGCCTCGCAACATCTACTGCCTGAGCTCTTGGCGCAGCAGGTTGCTGGGCCGGCTCTTGTTGACCGTTGGTCGGCGCGGGTTGCGCCGCTGCTGGGGCCCTCTCGAGGACGGTAATCCTCCCTACAAGACCCTGGATGGACTGGTCCGAAGATTCGGCCCGATCATTGAGGGCTTTCATTCTCCATTCTAGACACGTTCCTACGCCATCTAGACGCGTACTAAGGCCATCCATACGCGTGTCAAGACGTTCCATAATGGCTCGGAACATCTTGACCATCGAGGACTCATCGGAGCTATGGGCCCGGGAATCCGCCATAGGTGGTGGTGGCGAGTATTGGGTACCTCGACGGGTGGGCATGCAAAGACACACAAACTAGGAGACACAAACTGATGTAAACACCGACTAATGCACCTAGACCTAAACCAATATCCGGTACGTGGCGGAGTTAATCGATCCGAAGATCACTCCCGCAAGTGTGCTGCCTTCCCGATAGGCATAGCCTAACGTTCGGACAACACCTTTTAAGATACCAGATGATCGAGATGAAATGCAATTTTAAACACTTTTTTTTGTTTTGAAAATAATGATGATCCTTGACTCGACTTAGACCAAGATGCATGCAAGATTGATGCAAAGACTACCCTAGACTCGACTCGCTCTGATACCAAACTGATGCGGGACAGACACGGGGACCGACTCTATGTGATGCGAGCCTCGGACTCTAAATGCGGACGTGACCAGCAACATACGAGTTTGAGAGACACTTAGGCCCGACACTAAGATATCCCATGGGCTATATGTTGCTAACAGAAATGCAAGCTCACTCGTCGTCCCACGCGAGGGAAACGCGGATTGTGCGTTGTTGAAGAACCGGTAGAGTAAGGGTAGTCGACTCACTTCCGGACTCGGATCGAGCCACGGGACGGGTCACTCTCACACTCACAGCGGTGACATGGACTCACGGGCTAGTTCCTATCGCACTCGGAAACGGCCTAAGATCATATACTAAACTAGCAAATGAATGCCAAGAAGTTACGATCGTTACCTCCACGCTCCCGGCGTGGGGAAGACAACCCCGGCCAATCACGGACTCCCGGTTAAACACTTTGACAGCACTACAATAATTTGACCTACTCCACGCAGGGAGGTAACAGTTCACATGTGGGGCCCAGGAGTCACGACAATTGGGTTGACGCGCAGCATCTTGATGTCGTCCCGGCGGTGCCGAACCCGCGTTTTGATGTTGTCCGGACGGCGTGATCTACGGGTTCGTGGGGCCCACGGACCGCTCCAACCTACAGCTCTAGTGGCGCGTCCCCCGGGATGGCGGTCGGCCGGAAACACCGGTCGGAGGCCGGTCGGCTCCGATCTCCAAGCTTTGGAGTTGCTGCTCACGGACTTTTGTTTATGTTCTTCAGCGCGCGCTCCGGCGAGATCGGCTGTTGCGATCAATCCTGATGTCAAATCTAAGCACAGGAGGTACCGTTGGAAAGCTCTTTCGAAGTCCTTCAATATAAGACTAGAGAGATGAACTAGATCTGCACGGATCTGGCCTTTGTTGAATTTTGAAGTTACTGTTGGACAGTTCCCTAAATCTCAGAATAGCAGAGCAGTTTCCTGAGAACTGCCGTTGACCACAAGGTAGAACTTCGATTCAGATCTTGATCTCTTCATAGAAGTTGTCGAGGGGAAAGAGAGCAAAACGGCAATATTTTTTGTGAAGGGTTTGGTTGAGGTTTGGATGGGGAAAGGTATTTTAGACTGGCGGGTGGTCGGATCTGGACTGAGGCAGATAGAACTGTAGATGGATCTGAAAGTAAATTTTGGAAAATAGATGGAGGCCTTTAGAAATTCCACGAAAAATTGGGGATGGATAGGAATGTGGACAAAACTTGCTGTAAATTTGGGAGCTCCTGGAAAAATCAAAGAGTGGTCCGAAGATTGGAAACTCAGGCTGACTATCCCAGAGAACAGAAAGCTGACAGATCTGAGGGGGAGGGGAAAATGAAAATGGAAAAATATGAAATGGAAGCTAGAAGGCCAACCAAATTTTTTGGAACGTGGGAGACATCTCTGGAACACACCCTGAAATTTTGGGCTCCAGAAGATCTCGGGGTGGAGCGCAGAAATTCGTGGATGGAGCCTCTGCCCTGGGTGGACAGAACATCGGCGGCAACCATGGTGGTGCGATGGCGGCATGATGGCGGCGGCGGCGATCACCGAAACTGATATGTGAGGCTTCCCATCTCAGAAGGCAACCTTCCCAGCTACAAGAAGAAGAGAGGGTAGAGGGAGAAGGGAGCGGCCCTTGCTGCTCCAACAAAATTCTTAGATTTCATATGCATTAATTCTTCATAAATGGGAAATACAAGGCATTTATATGAAATGCCAAAAGAGTCAAATTACCCCTAGATCTAGGGTTTGTGGGAATAAAAAAAAAAGATATAACTAATTAGTTCGAACACACATTTTAGAAAAAATAAAAATGATGATAGTGAGAGGGGGGCGCCCCCTTGACTAAGGGGTTAAGGTTGGTGGCCAACCTTGACTTCTAAGTCCACTTGTCCCCCACTTGGCCCACACTTCTAGAAGCCCACAATTGACATGTTGACTGACCCCACATGGGCCCTAGGGGTGAGGTGGATCAATGGGAGGAGGGGTGGGGGGCCCGTGGGACCCGGGTGGTCCCATTTTACATATAAACCCTTATTACAATCCAAATTACAAACCGAATAAAACTAAATAACACACATGACACACAAATAAAGTCCAAATAAATGTGATAAAGGCCGAGACTCAAGGGGGAGTCTCCAGACTATCTCCGAGCCAGATGGACGCCGAAGTGGCTCGGGTGGTGCTCCGCGTACGGTACCGGTGGCTCGGCGTATCATGCTTCTCAATTGCGCGGGTGTCCGCACCATAACCCTTCCAGGTCCTGGTCGGAGAATACCAGGGCCTGCGGTTCGCTCGCCTGCGGGGCCTTAGGGGGCTCAATAGAGGCTCAGCTCACCCGCTCGGCGTGACGCTTTCTTCCTCAGCTACTGTCTCCTCCTGATGCCATGTCACCAGCGATGACGTTGATGTGGACTCCACGGGGGCATTGTCAATTTCTTCGGGGGCGCCTCGTTCTTCCTTCTGCCCGGACACGTATCGGGATAGGTGTCCCTGGCGGATGAGGCACTCAATCTCATCTTGGAGTTGATGGCAATCGCTGGTGTGATGCCCGTGATCGGTGTGGAATAGGCAATGCTTGCGGCGATTGTGGTGCTTGGCCTTCATAGGCTCAGGATGGTGGAGGAGACCCGAGCCTTTGATCTCTTCATGGATTTCGTAGACGGGAGTGGTAAGAGGGGTATACCGCTCATACTTTTGGCACGGCTCTTTGCAGTCTCCGTCCTGGTTCCGCCTCTTTCCTTGACCCGTCACTTGTTCGTGCAGTCTCTTCTTGTCCCCCTCCCGACCCGAGCCTGTCATGCCTCGACAGGCGCTGAGGACTTCCTCGTACTTTGCGCGGCGCAAGGCTAGGGTCACTAGCTCGGTGAGGGAGGTGGGAGGATGAAGCACAAGCTCGTGCCATAGGTTGTCATCGTTGGTGCCCCCGATTAGTGCGGTGATGGCCGAGGCAACATCCAAGCGGAGGATGTGTAGGGCTTCCGATTTGAATCGGTTGATATAAGCCCACAACTTCTGCCCCTGTTCCTGCTTGAGGGCCCGTAATCCCTCCACTGACTAGGTAGGACCCCTGCCAGCGAAGCTTTCCTTGAACACTCGCCCGAGCTGCTTGAAGTTGTGGATGCTGCCGGGGGCGAGGGCTCTGAACCATGCTTGAGCGCCCTGAACCAGAGTGGTCACGAACGCTCGGCACTTGTTGAACCCCCTCCTTGTGGGTATACTAAATAGATTTTGATGATGATCAACCACTATATTTTTGTGTGAATTGAAATTGAGTTGTTCCAACATGATAAGCTTTGGAAATACACATCCTTGATGTAGACTTGGAGCTTTTGGAGGTACAAGAGTAACTTCGTCTGGTAAGGCTTTTGAACTTAAATTACAATGCTAAATCTAATTCAGAATGTATGTCTTTACATGACAAGGAACGTGCTTAAGGAACTCGAGGATGGTTGGTGAGATCGACTTCAACATATTGGCTTTTGACTGTGTGGTTTGAAGTTCATTATTTTGATCTCAAGGGTTAGATTGGTTTAGAACTTATCTAAGCTTCAATGGTTTGAGTTTCATTCCCTCTCATGTTTTAAAAACCATCTTGAAACCCCTAGACTTGTTCTTGGACTTAGTGGGCTTTTCAATCTACCTTTTGGATGTTCTGGAACAAGGGTCGACCCATTGGGTCGACCCCCAGCCGCAAGGGTCGAGCCCAAGGGTCGACCGGTAACTTACTTTAAAACCCGGCGAGTTCCTTCACCATACCTGCAAGGGTCGACCCCTGAAAACTTATTTCCAAACCTGCACGGACAACCCCCGAGGGTCGACCACAAGGGTCGACCCATTAGCCCAGAAACCCTTAAACCCGCTAAAACCCTCACGAGGGTTGACCCCAAGGGTCGACCCTTTCAGTCTCGAACCGAGCCGTGATTTTTGACTTGCGTACACATGCACCAAAAGTCATACCAATCGAACCAACATCCCTAAATCGTTTCAGGAATTGTGGATCTGGTCTCTAGGGTGTCTTTGAACATTCCAAACTCTATATATAAATCTTATTGGGGTATGAAACCCTAAGTAGTGAGAGGCATCTAAAGTGTGTTATTTGCCTAACCCTTGTGAGTGTAGGTTCGTAGCAGCAGCTCCAGGGGCTTCTTCCACCTTGTTCTGAACCTGAAAGTGAAGGGAAGAAGCTTGAATCAAGCCTCTACGTCATCCCCAATAGCAAGCTGTGTGGGATATCAAAGCTGCAACCTTGGTTGTGCGACATAGCTTCATTCTTCCTCAAGGATCAATCTTCCTCTTGCAGAAGCATTCAATTACCTTCAAAGAAGTGAAAGGGGGAGCCTCAACCATGATAAACAATTCTTCACTCTCCATTTACTGAATCCTTTGCTTGAGCTTGTGCATTTGTTGTATATCTTAAATCAGATTCTTGTGTGTGGTGTTCGTGATCGAAAACACGAACGTGTGTGTGTGTGTATGTATGTTTGGTAGCCCAGATCGGGTGCCGTGTGTGTTTGTTGTTCTACACAGCGTGTGTGTGTGGCTCACTTCATAGTGGAGTCTTAATCCTCACGTGTGAGGGGTGGACGTAGGGGACACGGCAGTGTACCCGAACCACCTAAAAACTCTGTGTGTCACTTGTGGTTTGTTTTTCCAGATTCATTATCGAGTGGGATTCACGGTGAGTTGAGCGTACACCATTTCATTTATCAAACACCCACCTTTATCTGCAAGCATTCACAAGTGAGATCATAATCGAGTGAGGTCTAGTGCTTATATGTTTACTTATCATTGTTTTCCTTGGAAGAAATTTTAATTGGCCAATCAATTCACCCCTCCCCTCTTGATTGCCACCGTTTGGGACTCAACAATTGGTATCAGAGCTTTGGTCTCTGTTTCACTCGACCACACGGTCGTAGAGTAGATCCCTCTTTATGGCAAACAAGGGGATGATGCCCGAAGGGCATTCAATCCAAAGACCCCCGTTCTTTGATGGATCAAACTACCCTTATTGGAAGAACATAATGTATGTTTTTCTACGAGCCCAAGACTATGACGTGTGGCGCGTCATAAGCAAGGGTCCGTATACTCGTTTCAAAATGAGGATGAGTGGGATGATGAGGATATATAGAAGTGTTCAACAAATTTTAAAGCCATGAATATAATACAATGTGCCATTCATCCTAATGAATACTCACGTATTTCCATGTGTTCTTCTGCGCAGGAGATGTTGAACAAGCTGCGGTTGATCTATGAAGGAACATCGGAAGTAAAGGAAACCAAGGCGAATCTGCTAGTTCGGGATTATGAGTTATTTATGATGAAACCAAAAGAGTCCATTTTTGATATGTTTGCAAGATTGACAGAAATCACGAATGGATTAAAGGGTCTTGGTAAAGAGTATTCCGACAAGGAACTCGTCAGAAAGGTACTAAGATCCTTGTCATCACAATGACACACAAAGACCACTGTAATCAAGGACTCAAAGGATCTCAGCACTTTGAAATTGGACGAGCTAATTGTCTCCTTGATGACTTACGAAATCAACATCAAGAGGAGCGAGCAGGACCATAAAAAGAAGAAGGTAGTCACACCTTTGGCTCTAAAAGTGAATCCACAAGAATCAGAGGGCAGTGACAATGATTCCACCTACAACATCGAAGATGAGGATCTGGTTGCCATCATCACAAGAAGAGCAAGAAGATTCGTCAAAGGAACAAGAAAGTTCAGTAGCCAATTCAGAAAAGGGCCAAGGAAGCAAGGTCCTAACAAAGGTGAAAGTAGCAAGAAGGAAGAAGTTATTTGCTACGAATGCAAGAAACCCGGTCATATGCGGGGTGAGTGCCCCAATCTGATGAAAAAGTTCAAGAAAGGAAGGTTCAAGAAGCCAAAGGCCATGGTGGCCACATGGAGTGATGAAGATGAGGAAGAGTCGGCTAATGAAGATGAACTGGATGAGCTGGTTCAGAATTTATGTTTCATGGCAAATGAAGACGACGCCAATGAGGTAAATTCTGAAACCGAATCTCTTACATGTGAACAATGGCAGATTGCTTATGAGTCTTTGTATGAAAAATGTAAAAAATTCATATCTAAAAATAGAAATCTGAAAAAAAAAATTGATCATTTTGTGCATGCTGCAAAGTCTTGTGAAAATTGTCATGTGTTGAAATCTGAAACTGAGAAGTTGATAAATGAGAAAGAAATTCTTGTGTCCAAAAATGAATTGCTTGAAGAAGAGATTTCATGCATGAGAGAGGAGCAATTCACACTAAGTAAAATGCATGATGATTTGAAAAATAATCTGGAACGAGAAAAGCTTGAAAGCATGACATGTAATCAAGCAAAAGAAAAGGTCGAAAATCAAGTCCATTCTCTAATACATGAAAATCATGAGTTGAAGGATGCTATTGCCATTTTTGAAAAAGGAAAAACTTTACAATCTGAAACTCATTCAACTCATATGCCTCCCAGAAGTTCATCTCCATCCACGTCAAAAACACATGTGCATAATTCCCTCTTGAATAAAGGAAGGAGAAGAAACAAGGATAGAACCATTACATGCTTTTATTATGGAATGTTAGGCCATGATATGTATGATTACAGAATACTAAAATTTGATGATGAAAGCTTTGCAATAATGAGAAATAGATCATACACATCTCATGTTTCTAACCATCGTGGACCGAAGCTTGCTTGGGTACCAAAATTTGCATAAGTACGGTTGTTGTGATTGCAGGTCTGCTTGAGAGCTCAATGGAATAGGTCGTATTTGGACAGTGGATGCTCTTGGCACATGACAGGAAACAAAGAATTGTTTGCGGACCTACATGAAAAGGATGGTGGAATAGTGACATTTGGTGGTAAGGATAAAGGCAAAATCATCGGAGAAGGTAAGATAACTAAGAATCAAAATCATGCCATTGAGAATGTCTTGATTGTGAAAGGTTTGCGTCATAATCTTTTGAGTATAAGTCAACTTTGTGATAAGGGATGCAATGTGATTTTTGATTCTAACCACTGCACCGTTGTGAATAAAAATACTCATGAGATAAAGTTCATTGGTCTTAGGCATAACAATGTATATATGATTGATTTGGATGAACCCTCTCATAAAAATCTGTGTTTGGTTGCAAGGAATAATGATGATGTTTGGCTTTGGCATCGTCGACTTGGGCATTCTAGTTTCAATATTTTGCTAAAACTGTCTCGAAATAATTTGGTTGTTGGATTGCCTAAGCTGAAGGTTACTGATGAAGGAGTCTGTGGGGCGTGCGGCATGGGTAAGCAAACAAGGACATCATTCAAGTGCAAGAATGATGTAACTACATCAAGGTCCCTTGAGTTAATCCACATTGACCTATTTGGACCAAGCAGAACACATAGCTTGGGTGGTAAATTGTATGGCTTTGTCATTGTGGATGATTACTCAAGATTTTGTTGGGTTTACTTCCTTTCACATAAAAATGATGCCCTGACAGAATTTGAAACATTTTGCAGGGTAGTCTAAAATGAAAAGGGGTGTTGCATTAAAGCGGTGCGGAGCGATCACGGTAAGGAATTTGATAACCATGAGTTCATCAGCTTTTGCAAGGCTCAAGGCTATACGCATGACTTCTCCGCACCAAGAAACCCCGAACAGAATGGTGTTGTTGAAAGAAATAACAGGACACTAATTGAGATGGCACGAACCATGCTAAATGAGAATAATTTGCCGAGGTACTTTTGGACAGAAGTAGTAAACACTGCTTGCTACATTGTCAATCGTGCTATGGTAAGACCACTCTTGAAGAAAACCCCCTATGAGCTGTACCGATGTAAGAAGCCAAACATCTCCTATCTTAGACCATTCGGTTCAGTTTGTTACATTCACAACAATGGTAAGGTGGACCTGGCTAAATTTGAACCTAAAAATGACAAAGGTATATTTCTTGGATACTCTCTCAGTTCAAGAGCCTATCGGGTGTATAACTTAAGAACTCTTGTGGTTGAGGAAAGTCCTCATGTTATTATTGATGAATCATCTTTTAAAAACACTAATGAAAAATTTGATTTACAGGACGATGAATTGAATGATGGTGATATCGGGATGATGGAAGGAAAAACTGAAAAATAAGAAATAAAAGAACTACAAGAAGATGATGGAAATCATGAAGCTCTGGTTGAACAGCAACTTCCAAGGCAATGGACTTTCGAAAAGGACCATCCGCCGGAGAATGTGATCGGCAATATTGAAGACGGAACAAGAACACGAGCCTCCTTCAGGGAAGTTGAAAATCAGGACTATATTGCATTACTTTCTCAGTTTGAACCTCACTGTATAGAAGAGGCCTTGAAAGATGAGTCTTGGATCATAGCTATGCAAGAAGAACTACACCAGTTCCAAAGGAACAAAGTGTGGTACCTCGTGCCATGTCCTAGAAACCACTCAGTGATCAGAACAAAGTAGGTTTTTCAAAATAAAACAAACGATCAAGGAGTGGTAACTAGGAACAAGGCCAGGCTTGTAGCTAAAGGCTATAGCCAAGAGCTTGGGATTGACTTTGATGAGTATTTTACTCCCGTAGTAAGACTCGAGGCAGTGAGAGTTTTATTAGCATTTGCATGTTGCAACAACATTAAACTATTTCAAATGGATGTTAAGAGTGCATTTTTGAATGGCTATATCCAGGAGGACGTGTATGTAGAGCAACCACCGGGGTTTGAGGACACGAAGCATCCAGACCATGTGTACAAGCTAGACAAGGCACTCTACGGTCTGAAACAAGCACCCCGGGCATGGTATGAACGGTTAAGTGATTTCCTCATTCAAAATGGATTCAAACGAGGTAATGTTGATCAAACCCTTTTCACAAAGTTGAACGGTAAGGAAATCTTAATTGTTCAAGTTTACGTGGATGATATTATTTTTGGCTCCACCAAAGATGCTCTCAGCAAAGACTTTGCCAAATTGATGCAAAGTGAGTTTGAAATGAGTCTTAAGGGAGAGCTGACATTCTTCTTGGGATTGCAGGTCACACAGACGGCTGATGGTATGTTCATACATCAGAAGAAGTATGCATTGGAGTTGCTGAAAAAGTTCAACCTGACCTCTACCAAACCACAACCAAATCCCATGTCCACCTCAAAAAAAATTGATCAAGATGAATCAGGTAAATCCGTGGATCAAAAACTCTTCAAAAGCATGATAGGTTCCTTGTTGTATTTAACTGCCAGCAGGCCTGACATTCAATTTGTTGTGTGTTTGTGTGCACAATTTCAGTCCAATCTAAAAGAATCACACATGTTGGCTGTTAAACGAATTTTCAGATATATTGCTGGTTCAAGTAATTTAGGATTATGGTTTCCGCGTAATTCGAGCTTTGATTTAATTGCTTATTCCGATGCCGATTATGCGGGTTATAAAGTGGATCGAAAAAGCACCTGCGGGTATTGCCAATTTCTTGGAGGATGCGTGGTCTCATGGGCCTCCAAGAAACAAAACTCAGTGGCTCTATCAACCGCCGAAGCCGAATATGTGGCTGTCGGGAGGTGCGTTGCCCAGGTGCTATGGATCCAACAACAGATGATTGATTATGGCATTTCCTTCAAAAACACTTCCATCTTGTATGACAACACATCAGCCATAAACTTATCAAAGAACCCAGTCCATCACTCTCGCACAAAGCATATTGAGATTAGACATCATTTTCTCAGGGATCATGTGAGCAAGGGTGATGTAGAAATCAGGTTCATTGAAACAGACCAACAAATTGCCGACATTTTCACCAAACCTCTAAGTGAAGATAAATTCACAACATTCAGGAGAGAATTAGGGGTTTGTAGGATAGACGAGTCTGAGTCTTCATTAGTTGCATATCTATGTATATACGTCAATGCATAGCATGCATTTGCATTAGTATGGTGCATAGTTGAATTTCCCCTTGTCGTGCATGTGCATTATGATTGCTTGAAAAACAAAAAAATGTATATTTATGTGTGAAAAACCATGATTGCATGTCTTGCATGTCTTGCATGTCTTCTATTTATATAATACAACCATGTCATTGTAATTTCTATGGCCGATATTTCCTTGAGTTCTTTAAATGCCAGCAAGAGAGCATAACCCCTCAAAATCTGAAATTTGGAGACGTTAGATTATGAACGTCTACTATGATCCTAGATCTTCTTGAAACAAGTTCCCCAATGCATTAACCCATAAAATAACTCCAATTCCTTGATTCCAACATGATATTATCATTGGGGATTAGAGCCACATCATTTTTTGACCCTCCCTTTCACTTAAACATTTTTTTGGTGAAAAACAGTGGAAGGGTCGACCCCAAGGGTCGACCCACGCAGAAGGGATGACCCCAAGGGTCGACCCTTGCGTTAGCGGATCCTGTCTGGGGCCAGGGTGAAAGGAGTCGACCCATTGGGTCGACCAGTTACGATCGGGTGGCGTCTGCCGCATCCGAACGTCCCTAAAAAGGGGTGGAAACCCTATGTTTCCCCTTTCCCATCTCCTAAAACACCCAAAGCTCCCTTCTAGCCCTAGCCACCACTCCTTTCATGCCCTCAAATCCCCTCTTGGCACCCACATGCTCAAGCCCTAGCCGTGGCTCTCTCGGTGGCATCCCGCGCAAAAAATTCTTCCGAGCGATTCCAACGCGTCTTCCTTGAGCTTCACTCCCACTGAGGTATGTTCTTGATGTGTGGAGGATCATAAATCTATGTGGATAGCCTTCCTCTCTCGTTGAACCATCTAGATCTACACCCTCATCAACCGGTTCCTTCGGTCTATGTTTAGATGGCCCCAAAGAGGCGTTCTTCTCGCAGCGGAGGGGAGTCTAGTGTGGCCATGGCACGACGTGGTAGGGAGGCCGCATACGGCAGAGGATCTGCGCCTTCGAGCAAGGTCTTGGACATAAAGGTACTACGACCTTGAGCTGTATCATTTGCCAACCTTAACCGCCATCTTCCGAGTTTAGTGGATGTTCTTTGTAGTCAGCCAAATTTGGACTTGTTCATGTCTGAACATCGACGCATTTATCCGAATTTGGTGCATCAATTTTATAGCAACTTAACCAT
Source organism: Amorphophallus konjac (assembly GCA_022559845.1). Classification (NCBI taxonomy): domain Eukaryota; kingdom Viridiplantae; phylum Streptophyta; class Magnoliopsida; order Alismatales; family Araceae; genus Amorphophallus; species Amorphophallus konjac. The sequence continues at coordinate 200,403,582 of CM040125.1, read as the reverse complement.
GTCTGGGGAACATCCGATTACTATGGTAAATGGAAAATGAGTTATAGTCTCCACAGAATTTTTAGGAGTGGCACTTAATCTCCCTCATGAAGGCTTTACATTTGGAGATATTGTGGTTCCTGAAGAAACAGTTTATCAAATGATGACATCTGAAGAAAAAGGTGAAAATTCTCTTGCTGGGTTAAACGCCAACCATTTTCCTCCCCTGTACCATGTATTACACAGGATGATCACTACTATCCTGCTACCGAGAGGAGGAGGCCATGACAAAGTGACAGAAATTCATATGTTATTATTTTACTGTCTCTTGGGTGGTATTCCAGTTAATTTCCCAGCTATGTTTTTAGCACATATGTGTAACAGCATGAAGCACAAGAATAGAACTCTTCCATATGCCGCCGCACTTACTGCTATATTTGCACACATGGACATAAACCTCTCCAAAGAATCTTCTCAAACCATTAGAGAGGCTGATATATTTACTGTTCATTCTATTTGTCATAATATGGGCTATGAACTGCGAGATGGTAACTTGGTCCGGACATTGAAAAGTGCTGCACATGAAATCAGTTCTGAGGAGGAGGATGACGATGATGCACAGGCCGGTGTGCAACAACCACATATTCCTATTGAGGAAATGCCTTCCGAGGCGGTTCAGCTGCTCATGGACTGTTTGGATACTATTGATGATCGTTTAGATAATTATGGGGAGACAATGGAGGCTATGCAACATGCTCTCGCTGATCTGAAGCTATCTCATCAAGAGCACTCTCAGTATGTTACTGATACTTTGGCTAATCAATCCCACATACTTGAAGAAGTCTTGGAGTATATTAGGCGTTCGCCAAGCTCACCGACTCCAGATGATAATTAGACGGCTATGCTCTTGCAGAATGGCACACTTATTATCCCTTGTCACCCCCTCTTTTTGATGATGTCAAAGGGGGAGAAATTTTGTATGTATGTGTGCCCAGGCAATCGGCTACTTATATTTTATGTGTGTTGTGTGCTTGCATGCATGTGTGATTTCATCATATTTCCATTCATTAACAATGTTGCATTTAAGTTTTGTTGCATTTCAGTTTGCATTTAAGTTGTGTTCAGTTGCATCTCATGCATTGCATCTTGTAATTTTCCCTTGAACTCAGACCTTGTTTACATTTAACCTGTGTTGTTGGCAATGTACTTTGGAACATATTTTTGCTCATCAATCTTACATCGTTGGATGGTCTTGTATTTCACTATTATAATGCTTCTTGAGCAATTCATGTGATGCATGAAGAGTTGAACAATGCTTCTTGTGTTTTACTCTTAATATGAAGGTTTAAGGTGGAATTCAATGTAAATGCTAAATCTTTTTGAAGTCATATGTTTATGTAAGGCATATAGTATTTTGACATCATCAAAAAGGGGGATAATGTTGAACCCCCTCCTTGTGGGTATACTAAATAGATTTTGATGATGACCAAACACTATATTTTTGTGTGAATTGAAATTTAGTTGTTCTAACATGAAAAGCTTTGGAAATGCACATCCTTGATGTAGACTTGGAGCTTTTGGAGGTATAAGAGTAACTTCGTCTGGTAAGGCTTTTGAACTTAAATTACAATGCTAAATCTAATTCAGAATGTATGTCTTTACAGGGCAAGGAACGTGCTTAAGGAACTCGAGGATGGTTGGTGAGATCGACTTCAACATATTGGCTTTTGACTGTGTGGTTTGAAGTTCATTATTTTGATCTCAAGGGTTAAATTGGTTCAGAACTTATCTAAGCTTAAATGGTTTGAGTTTCATTCCCTCTCATGTTTTAAAAACCATCTTGAAATCCCTAGACTTGTTCTTGGACTTAGTGGGCTTTTCAATCTACCTTTTGGATGTTCTGGAACAAGGGTCGACCCCTAGGTCCCCTGGTTCTGTAAACTTGGGTTTTGATCTCCAGCTGAAAGGGTCGACCTATTGGGTCGACCCCCAGCCGCAAGGGTCGACCCCAAGGGTCGACCCCTGGTAACTTATTTTAAAACCCGATGGGTTCCTTCACCATACCTGCAAGGGTCGACCCCAAGGGTCGACCCCTGAAAAATTATTTCCAAACCCGCACGGACAACCCGCGAGGGTCGACCCAAGGGTCGACCCATTGGCCCAGAAACCTTTAAACCCTCTAAAACCCTTACGAGGGTCGACCCCAAGGGTCGACCCTTTCAGTCTCGAACCCGAGCCATGATTTTTGACTTGCGTACACATGCACCAAAAGTTATACTAATCGAACCTAACATCCCTAAATCGTTCCAGGAATTGTGGATCTGGTCTCTAGGGTGTCTTTGAACGTTCCAAACTCTATATATACATCTTATTGGGATATGAAACCCTAAGTAGTGAGAGGCATCTAAAGTGTGTTATTTTCCTAACCCTTGTGAGTGCAGGTTCGCAGCAGCAGCTCCAGGGGCTTCTTCCACCTTGTTCTGAACCTGAAAGTGAAGGGAAGAAGCTTGAATCAAGCCTCTACATCATCCCCAACAGCAAGCTACATGGGATATCAATGCTGCAACCTTGCTTGTGCGACATAGCTTCATTCTTCCTCAAGGATCGATCTTCCTCCTGCAGAAGCATTCAATTACCTTCAAAGAAGTGAAAGGGGGAGCCTCAACCACGATAAACAATTCTTCACTCTCCATTTTCTGAATCCTTTGCTTGAGCTTGTGCATTTGTTGTATATCTTAAATCAGATTCTTGTGTGTGGTGTTCGTGATCGGAAACACGAACGTGTGTGTGTGTATGTATGTTTGGTAGCCCAGATCGGGTGCCGTGTGTGTGTGTGTTTGCTGTTCTACACAGCGTGTGTGTGTGGCTCACTTCATAGTGGAGTCTTAATCCTCACGTGTGAGGGGTGGACGTAGGGGACACGGTAGTGTACCCGAACCTCCTAAAAACTACGTGTGTCACTTGTGGTTTATTTTTCCAGATTCATTATCGAGTGGCCTTCACGGTGAGTTGAGCATACACCATTTCATTTATCAAACACCCACCTTTATCTGCAAGCATTCACAAGTGACATCATAATCGAGTGAGGTCTAGTGCTTATATGTTTACTTATCATTATTTTCCTTGGAAGAAATTTTAATTGGCCAATCAATTCACCCCTCCCCTCGTGATTGCCACCGTTTGGGACTCAACAACACTTAATCACTTCAGACATCCCATGCAAGGTCAATAGGGTGTCAAAACTGTCGTAATGATCTGCCGAGTCTCCCTGGCCGTCATACGATTTGAAGGTCGGAAGTGAGATCCTGGGGAAATCTTGGACTTCAAGATACAATCGGAGAACTGGGATTGCTCCTCGTCCTCCATAGCAGAGGTCTTCTGCAAGGCGCGGAGGGCGCACTCTTGCTCTACGAAATGCCTCTCAAAGTCTCGCAGTCGGAGAGACAGCTCTCGCTGTCGTTGACCCGAGGGGCTGGGAGGACGCACTTGCATGCTGTCCCGGCGCTCCTCCGGGGCCTCGACCTTCGGGAACGATCGGCGTGCTCCAGACTTCTCCCTCCTCAGCGTGGAGGAGGCTTCCTGCTCCGGGGGAGGGGCTTGCGACGGTCCTCCTGACTGGTTGCGGATGAGCAGCCACCCCCAGAGGGTAAAACGGCCTCCAACGGTTTGCTGGGAGGCATCTCTACGGGGGGGGGGGGGGCTCTTCCGGGGGAGATGTGACTTCTCCTCCCTGACCGCCTGGGCCCTCATGAGATCCACGAGGACATCCAGTTTTGCGTTGAGGGTTTGGAGAGCGTCGGTGCTCCCGCTGGGAAGCTGTTCCCCCGCCACCGATGGAGGTATTTCATTGGCATGGTTGCTCGACGGGGCATTCTCCGTGGGGAGGGAAGGTGCACCTTCTTCCATCGCCAGGGCTTTTCCCTTGTTACCGGCAACTCTCCTACCAGAACTTCTTCACACCATGATGGCTCTTTGTACATTTCCCACAGACGGCGCCAGATGAAGAGGGGCGATCTCGCACTACTCCTGAGCAGGGAAGAGGATAACCACATACACCTGGAGTATGAACTGCAAGGGGGGAAACATGTCAGAGGTGCCCATGGATGGATTCCAGGGGAAAACCCTCTAATACTTAAGTTAGCAAGTGTAGTAGAGCACTGGTGCGAAGGAAAGAATTAGGAGGAAGATGGGGGCGCGAGATCCCTCTCCACCAAAAGGTGAACTAGTTCCTGCTCAGGGTTTTTTGGCTTACCTCCTCACGGTAGGGATCTTCTAGCTTAAATAATGGCTCGTTAAGTGCATGATCCCTGTAAGCTGAGGAGTTTCGGGAGGGGGGGTTACGTCCTTCGTGCGGGCTCTTTATAGCACCCGGACTCCTGATCTCCCTTATCCTCTTGAGCTCCTAGCTTTTAAAGGGCTCGTAACGGCCGTACAGATAAGCTTCCATCAGTTGGCCCAAGCATGAGGCACTGCCCCAAGAGATGCTTCCCGAGCGATGAGTGCATGGATTGGGCAGGGAATACTGGGCTCCGAAGGAGCTTTCCCGATCGAACTAATGCTCAGACTTCCCAACTCGAAGGCCGCCTGGGAAGTGCTTGATCCGAGTAAGTTATTAGGCTTATAATAAGTGGGCCTTGGGCCACCACTTCAAGAAGCTAGGCCTCGTTGGGTCAAATTAGACCTCATTTGGCCTCTCCGTTCAGGCGGTTAGATTTCCCCTCTCCACCATTGTTTTGGCCTCCAATTGTCTTGGCTTAACCTTGTGGTTTGTCGGTAGTCCTGTGGATGTCTTGGATGTCCTATGAGGGCGATGACCATGTTATGGGGTGGCCAGGAGTGCCATTATATCAAGCTGTGTTCCGTACTACTTCAGAGTCGTTATTGGTTTCTGGTCAACCCGATGTGATCTAGTGGTTGACATGTGACCTTGTGAATGTCTCGGTGATCCCGGTGTTGAGCGAGACGTAGTTTTGGACGCCATGAGGTGCTATCTTACCTCAGTTTGCATGTCCATGTGCTTTGAGGGTCTTAGTGATCCCTCAGGTCTCCGTAATTTGTATTCTGTGAAGGTGTGGATCTGGCTGTCCTGTGTCATTTCCTTCATAAGTGTTTTACCGTGGCATTGGCTTAGGGATTAGGCTGATTGGCGGCATGTTACCCCTTTTGTGCGACGATGTTGACCCAGAGTCTTCTGACTCAAGGATCGTTGTGTCGGCAGGTCTAGTTGTCTGTCCTGAGTCTGGTGCCAGTCTGGTATGCTACCTTATGTTTCGTGTTTTGTGCTTCATAGTATGTGTGACAGTGCATCTTAGCCTGTCTGTACTTCAGCACTGATGTTTTGGAGTCTCTGTGTTGAGTGAGCCTCCACTAGTCATAGCCCGGTGACACTTTCCTATTTGTCGGCCCACCTAGGAGTGGTGGCGGGGTATGTTTCCGATATACTATTTTTAGGCTAGTTTCCGTGGACTCCCTTGCCTTGCGGTAGCGTCCTGCTGGGGGAGAAAACTAGCTAGAGGCCTGCCTCAAGGCATTAAGCTTGTGTGGGCACACGTGGTCAGGGGCGTTTGGACGAGCGTGACCCTGACAAGTCACTCATTACTGTAGTTCTGTTGCTCCTTGTACTAGGTACTGGTGTTCCTTGTACTTGGATCTTTGCGTGTGTCTCAGTTACCGCCGTTCTAGGCGAGTACGAGATACCTGAGGCACAGTGTAAGACGTCTGTGGACGCATATGGCTATTCTTCTAGTGAGAAGGTGCTTCTTTCACTTGACACATAACTCTCGTGATGCGTGTTTTTGTCATTGGTTTCCGAGTGGCCTGTGCGTGGCTTCACTCGAGGTCCAGTCTTGTGTAGGGTGCACGACGGTGAGTTCGTGTATGTTCGTGCCTTTGACTGTGTAGGTCTTTAGTAGGTTTTTACCTGTTTTGGTAGGCTTCAGCTATGGAGCTTGTGCTTTGTCGACGGATCGGTGACTCCCGACTTGGTGAGATCGGGGTTCACCTTTCTGTTGTTGTTTGGAGTAGCTTAGAGTGCCAAAGTTTGTTTGGCAGCCGTGTTTCTATCCCTTACGGCTTTACTCTTTCTTTTAGTTATCTTTACTCCAGCTTTTACAGCTTTACGGTCATAGTTAGTACTACTGTTACTTCTGTTCTTCCTGCTTTACTGTTTAGCGCTGTTTAGCTTATTACTGCTTTGTTTCTAGTGGGGATCCGCGTGACCCCTACAGAGCCAGTGACTTGAGGCTCACCCCTGCTTTTTAGGTGTGGTCTTCTTCATCCTCGTGGTTCATGGCGTGGGGCATCAGTTCATAGTTGCCCGCATTGCCAGTGTTGCCAGCGTTGCCTGCGTCGGGCTTCCCCCGACTTGAGGGTACGTTCCCTTTTCTGTTGGACTGTATTTGTCTTTATTTGGACTGGACTCTGTAATTTAAATTGTTAATTGAAAAAGTCATTTTATTTCTGCTACTATTAGCAAAGCTGATCATTAAAATATTAATTGCTTACTGCTTTATCTGGGACTTCAATGTACCACACACACTCCTTTTATCCCTTCGGCGCTTTACCGCTCTTGGGAGGCCTGTGGGAATGGATTTTATTCTCTTATTTATATTATTTTTTTATTTATATGTATTTATTTATTAGTTATTTTTATTAGGCGTGCCAGTCACCGGAGTGACAATTTATTATGCGCTCGATCTGACTCAGTCAGTCGATTATGATGTTCGTGTCGGGACTCGGAGTCCGTCATACCATGAAGGTTATGACGTTAATTACGTCCTCTAAGAAAGAGGACAACCCTTGATTAATTGCCAAGAGAGGATGCCCCAGGGGCAAGACAAGATAAGACTATGATGCTGACTTCATTTGCATGATGTGAAACACGTGTGAATAATCATGTGATGCAAGGTATGATAATAATGTGCGGAATAAATCCGGCAGCATATTCCCTTATCTTGGTCTACGCCAAGTGGGAATATAGGTCATCCATCCACGGAGTGCCGAGATGGAAGCCAAAGGAAGGATGGGTGTAGCCCGAGATCCGCGAGGATCTAAGTGTGACAGGACAATGTCCACTATCATGGTATTTGTTAATATCCCCTTAAGAAACCATTAGAGGACAAGCAATGGCAGGACTCCAACGGCCAACAGGGTTAGCAGAAAACATTGCAGTCAAACGGTCTAATGTGGGGGGGGGGGGGAACCCCGTTGATTTAGCTCCCTTAGACTTGGATAGAGAACCATGATTCCCCATGATATGATGAAGGTTGGCATGGAGGCTAATGAAGTTGGGACATTGGGTTTAGACTGAGTTTAAGGCTCGTTAAGGTTGCTGGGAAGTCGGGTGTTTAGATGGTAGTTGGTGTTGAGATGAACCGACGCGAATAGGGATCGGCGCGATGGGGTCCCAGCGCGACGATGAACACAGGGGGGCATCGGCACGGTGCTCAGTCGGCGCGGTTAGCGTCTCGGCACGCCCCCCCCACTCGGCGTAGAACTCGCGCCAAGATAAGGCCATCGGGCGCCGATGAGGGGAGCTTCTTTAGGATTCTGAGAGCTTTGTGAGATTATGGGTCTGATGGGTTCTATTGAGGGGATTTCTTGTGTCAATGGGGTTTCATGGGCTTGTCAATGGTGATATTTAGGTAGGGTAGAAGGTGAGGGTAAACTCATCCACAGAAGGTCTAGGGAGACCATGTAACCGTAGTGATTATGTTCCCCTCTTATAGTGAGCAAAGAGCCGTAAGATAGCCTTTCTCAGGGTTTTTGCCACACCAAGTGGGGTTGATTCATCGGTTTAATAAAAACTTCACACGGTACGATAAAGTAAAGACCGTGAATGAATTTTGGCAGCATCTCCCCTTGGTCTGGACGGTGCCAAAAGGGGAGTATAGGTCATCCATCTACGGAGTGCCGAGATGGAAGCCAAAAGAAAGATGGGCGTAGCCCGAGATCCAAAAGGATCACAATCCGATGGGACAATGTCCACTCATCGTGGTGTTTATTAATATCCCCTTGGGGGGGCCATAGGAGAGCATACAGTGGCAGAACTCCTTAGGCCAGCGGGGTTACAGAATGTAGGGGGGTTAACCCCATCGATTTAGATCCCAGGAGGGTTAAGTGAAAGCTATTGCTTCTCCTCATAGTGATAGGACTTTGTACCGAAGGATCAAAGGGCTCGAGGCTCCCAAAGGCATCGGCACGAGGCTATCGGCATGGATGGGGGTCGACGCGACAGGCTAGATGGGTCTCGACACGCTGGAGGGGGAATAGCCAATCGGCGCGGAGGGGAGAACGGGTCTCGGCACGCTAGGAAAATGCCTATCGGCGCAGGTGGCACTCGACGCGGAACTCGCGCCGAGAGGGGGCCACGCAGGGAGGCTTCGAGGACTTTCTGAAAGCAAGGGTTTCAGGGGTTCTGAAGAGATTTTTGAGCTGGGGATTTTAGAGGCTTCTTTGAGGGTTCTAAGGGGTTCTTTTTACTCAAAGTTTCAGGGAGCTTTGTACAGGGTTTCAAAGGGTTTCATTCAGGGTTTAGGATGGCCACGGAGGATGACACTGGAAGAAATTATCGGAGGAGAAGATGGCTTTCCCTCTGGAGCCTCACTGGGAGCCAGGTTACAGATGGAACCTTATGGGTGTAGACACGCCATTCCTGACGTCTCCCGAGAAAGTCTCATATTACTATACAACGCCCCGCAACGGCTTACGCATTTTGAATCGCTCGAGTGCTTCCTTTTCTTGAGTCTTCTTCCAACCTTTTCAGCATCCGGAATCGTCTCGTCACGGCATTCGGATGGCATCAACACCAGTCAGACGCATCAGGAGGTTCCAGAACCAAGAAGGGTGTCTGCCGGGCGGCCGCCAACGCTTGTCCGAGGACCCGGGTGGGTCTTGATGGGGGCGTCCAGGCCCCTGGACGCCCCCATTCTTTTAATTTATTTTATTTTATTTTTCAAAACGCAAAACACAAATAAAAAATAATATATTAATGGAGGCGTCCAGACCGCTGGTCGCCTCCATAAAAACAAATATAATATATATATATATATATATATATATATATATGCCAGTTGGCATAAAAAGACAAAACAAAATAAAAATTATACATTAATGGAGGCGTCCAGGCCCCTGGACGCCTCCATAAAAACAAGCATAAAAAATATATAATGCCAGCTTTGGCATAAAAAGACAAAATAAATAAAAATAATATATTAATGGAGGCGTCCAGGCCCCTAGACGCCTCCATCAACTCCCTCACGGGCGCCGCCCACCGAACGATGGTTTTTCGTGTGTGAAAAAAGCCAAATTATGGAGACGTCCAGCCCGCTGGACGCGCCCATTTCAAAATCACGAGGCACCGCTCACAAAATCACGCGTTGTGTCAAACCGCGTGCGGCCGTCGGTGGTGTTCGGTGGACCTGTTAGCGGCGTCTGGGGCCCTGGACGCCTCCACAAAAATATTCCAAAAAAATTAATAAAAATAGAATAAAATATTAGTTCGGCCCTGATGGAGGTGTCCAGGGTCCTGGACGCCTCCACCCTCCGGAGCCCTATAAATAGAGGCCCACCCCCCTCAGTTCTGGGAGAGCTTCGAAGAGATCCGATAGGCTGCCGGAGCCCAGAGGCTACCGGAGTCATTTTCTAACCCGTGAGGTCTTTTGTAGGTGGAGGTTCTGCCGGCTTCTCGGGTGCCCACGCTCGCGAGAGGAAGGTCGTCTTCATCCACCGCGCTTCCACGCCATCCCTATGCTGCCGGAGCTCCGCCGGATTTCACCATCGGCACATCCAATAAGCCAATCCTTTCCTTTTCTTCTTAGTTCTTTTGCATTCATCATCTCGCATCATCTATCCCCCTTCATAAGGGCGCCTCTTCTTATATACTTCTTGCATCCATCATCTCATTTTCCTCCTACTCGAGTCCGAGAGGGGTTTAAAAGACAACACCAACCAGGTGTGTGTCTTGCCATCATTTCATTATTTTTATCGTAAGGATTTGAATACTACACCTTCATCTTTCTAATCCACTCGTTACTTGTTTGTCGTTGTTTTGCAAGGGTACCCAAGGAAAGCCCTCTCCGTCGGCCGGCCGAAGGGGGAGGAAGAAGTAACCCGCCATCTCCCACTCTTGAGGTAGGCGCGATCACTTTCTTTATTTTGGGGTCTTTCGGCCCCTGGCGATCACATCTTGTTCTCGAGGCCGCGGCGAGTCACTTCCCCAATGGCCGTTTAAATTCCTGTTCTTATACTCTCTTTATATTCTGTTGTATTCTGCTCATATTCTCGAGGCCGCGGCGAGTCACTTCCCCAATGGCCGTTTAAACTCCCGTTCTTATATGTTATATTCCTATCTATTCATATTCTTGAGGCCGCGGCGAGTCACTTCCCCAATGGCCGTTTAAATTCTCGTTCTTATATATTATATTCTTATCTATTCATGTTCTCGAGGCCGCGGTGAGTCACTTCCCCAATGGCCGTTTAAATTCCCGTTCTTATATGTTATATTCCTATCTATTCATATTCTCGAGGCCGCGGCGAGTCACTTCCCCAATGGCCGTTTAAATTCTCGTTCTTATATATTATATTCTTATCTATTCATGTTCTCGAGGCCGCGGCGAGTCACTTCCCCAATGGCCGTTTAAATTCTCGCTCTTTATGTTCTCCTTATATTCTGTTATATTCTTATCTGCTCATATTCTCGAGGCCGCGGCAAGTCACTTCCCCAATGGCCGTTTCAATTCTTGTTATTTAATTTCTGCACCATTCCCGTCCCCCCGAGGTCGCGGTGAGTCACTTCCCGCTATGGTCGTTTAACCCCCATATCTTGCTATATTACATTTGTCCCGCTCGCCCCACCGGAGCAATCTCCCGTGGTGGCCCCTTCTCTTTTCTCTTATTTCTGTGCTGCAGCAAACAAAAAGAAGGAGCCCGCGCACTCCGCGTCCTCTTCGCACCCCCAACCGCGTGACGTCGCTCACAGATTGGCGATCACGGTGGGACCTCTACTGCTTCCTTTCGGCTACCCTTGCAAGTTCGGCACCATCCGTGCCTCTCCACCTTGGCGCCCGCGCGCGCCCCCGTTGTGCTCACAGCAGCACTGTCAGTTTTGAATGGTTGTTTGTTTATTACATGTCTGTTATTTCTGTTGTTTTCCCACTCCATATCTCTGTCAGCATTTCATTGCATGCATCCATCCCTCTTTTTTTTTTTCATTTTTTTGAGGATCACCCTTTCCCGGTGAAGGAAGGACTCTCCGTTTGAGAATTCCTCTCAACGGACTAGAATCTCCTCCACTGGGACCTCCGTAAGTCCCCGACATCGAAGAATCTCCTCTTCGTTCACTGGGCTGGTTGTACCATTGAAGTTCCCCGAAGTTAGTCATTTCATTCGTGGAGAGACGAGAGACCCTAGCTGACACGGTGGTGAAACAAAAATAAACTAGGGTCCCCATTTTGTGTGAACTTCGGATCTCTCTAAAAACACAAAAAAATCATCAAAATCAAAACACAAAAAAAAGACGTAAAGGCATCAACTTGTTCGATAATCTCTGCTACCTGCTTGCTAGTGTATGTTTTTACGTTCTGGGAAAACTGTGAGCATGGCTCACGAGTCTTTTGAGGAAAACCACCCTAGTCGTGGTTTGTCAGCCGACCCGCGAGTCTATGCTATGGACTCGGGTCCTTCTCATGAGCTCTCGCATGAGGTGCAGGTTATTGCCGGGGACACGTCCCCACCACAGGATATCTCTTCCTTACTGGGCGTCCTCGCCAACACGGAGCTTACCTCTGAACAGCTCCGGGCCTTCCAGGCCATTCTGAAGGGGAAATCTGTTTCCCCCACGCCCCAGGAATCAACTCCGGCCATCGCACCTCTCCAAGAGTCCGTGTAGGCCATTCCATCTCCTTCGTTGGCACAAGCCATCCAGTCTCACTCGCTTCAAGGACAAGCGAGCCAACAACCACCCTCATTCCAGTTCCCGTCACAATCTCAAACTCCCGTTGTTCCCCACACACCGCTTTAACCAGGGCCAACTGTCGGCGGTCCGACAGCTCCCTCTCATTCCGGGTTCCCCCCTCAAGTCTCCGGGAGATAGTTTCTCCCCCAGTGGAAAGTGCCACCTTCACCTCCAGAGGAGCTCGCCCAATCGCTCCTCAATAGGTTCAATCACATGGACGAGCAGTTTCAAAATCTGAGAAGGATGGTGGACGTGAAAGCCACCCCGGAGGTTGCTTTGCCAATCCTTCCCGTCATTCATCTTCCTCCCTCTGAAATGCCCACGTACCGCAGATACAATGGTACCGGCAACCCCTTCATTCACCTCAAGGACTTCATGTATGAGTCCTCCTATTGGCAAAACGATCAGAGGTCCCTGGCATACATCTTTCGGAGATCATTGGATGGTCCCGCGCTTGAGTGGTTCTATTCCTTGGAGCCCCGCGAGGCCGAGAATTTTGAAACAGTCCAGAGAAGGTTCTTGCAGAAATATAGGGATAGGGTCGGTCCCTCACTCTCCATTACCGACCTAGTGGCCGAAAAGATGAAGCCCGACGAGGATTTTGTCCGCTATGCTGATAGATGGAGGTCTCTGGCGGAAAGAATAAGGGATACCCTCTCTGAGCCCGAACAAGTGAATATGATTGTGTCTAATGCAACCCCACAGTTCAGACACGTCCTGGCCATGAATAAACTTACTACAATGGAGGAACTCTATGAAAGGGCCCGATACATCCAAACCCAGTTAAAAGACTCCCCCATTATGAACATGTTTGAGTCATCGAAGCCCAAAGTGGTCAGAAAGACAGGCGCTGGTGTCCCGGGCAGAGCCACAGAAGGGGTCGTGACAAATGAGCAAGTGGGTGCGGTCAACAATGCCAACTATGCGGTCAACCCAAGGCCTCCACAAATGCCCCGACTTCCCCTCCAACCAGGTCCTTTCCCTCTTCGTCCTCCACCCCAAAATAATCCACCCCAGGATAATATGCCTCCATTACGTCAACCCCAGCAACAACAACCACAACCTCAGTAACAACAACCACCGCTTCAGTACAACCTAGTTCCACCCCCGGGGAACTATGGTCCCCAACAGCAACAAAGGAGGCCGCTCGGTCCCAAGAGAGCCTACTATCCACCATTGCCAGAAACTTTAGCAGACATTTTTAATGCCCTCATGGCATCAAACCAACTCACCCTACCCAGAGAAAGGCCCGTGTGGCCCCCGAATGTTGATACCTCCAAATACTGTGTCTACCACAGGCAGCCAGGACACACAGTAGACTACTGCTTCCATTTCAAATATTACATCCACGATATAATGATGAACATCAAATAGATTGGGATGAAATGAGACGATACGTCGCCACTCTTAAGGCTAGGAGACCTCCTCATAGGCCACAGCAGCAGTTACAACAGCAGCAGCAGCAGCAACCACAATAACAACAACAGCCTCAGCAGGCCCCACAACAACAGCCCGACATGGGCATAATCCAGAATCCATTACCGGAGCACCAACAGCCCAATCATCAGGTTAACCCCATCTCCTCCTTCCCGGAAGTCGGGAGAGAGTAGGTGTGGCACCAGGAAAGTACCTCTATTCTTTCTTCCTCCAACCCCATTGTCATGCAACCCCCTCGCCTTGCCCGGGTAGCACCGCTCTCTCATCAACCCGCGTCAGTATCGCCTTCACCATTTCCACTACCATTACGCCCTCTCATCCGTACCCCGATCTCCTATCAACCGACACTCTCCACCATGCCTTCACACCCTCTCATCTTCTCTCACTCCCCCACTTTACCATCCACCTCTACCACATTTACCCCTACGCCTTCTAAACCCCTTATCATCCGTCAACCATACATAACCCCGTCTTTCTCCACCGTATCACCACTAATGCCTTCAAAACCACCCATTACTCATCGCCCACCTCAAAATCATTGCCCACTTCAAGCCCTACCCACTTCTACTTCGTCTCCACCTCCACCTTCCAGACCCCTTATCCTTCATAATCCGCGCGATATCCCCTCTACCTTCACCATGCCTCCACCTAACAAACCCCTCCTCAGAATCCCTGCTCCCGTCATCACCGCTGCGTCATCGACCATTCCTCCACCACTACCCCTCAAACCTCTGTTAAAACCCACTGCTACCCCCACAGAGGTACAAAAGCCGCAGGCAATGGTGCTCCGGAGTGGAAGGATTTTCCACAGGGTTTTCCCCCACAACAGTCAGAATCTTGAGCAATCTCAGCCAGAGAAGGATGATGGAGAATAACCAGAAAGAGCTATCCCTGGAACACAGTATGATCTAGTAAAACATTTGGACAAGACGCCTGCTCGGATCTCCATCCTGGAGCTTCTTCAAAGATCCACATCCCACCAGGCAGCCTTAATGGAGTACCTTCAAAGAGTCATGGTTAATGAAGACCTTCCCGTGGAGAAGATTTCGACCGTCCTGATCCCAACAGACACACAACCAGCCATCATGTTCCACAACTACGAGCTCGCTCCCAAGGAAGCTCGGAAATATGCATTGTGCATTTCAATAAAAATCAATGGGGTATCCATAAACCTGTGTCTTGTGGACACGGGTGCGTCCATAAATGTGATCTCCATGAGCACTCTTCAGTTGTGTGGGATCGACGAGGAACAAATAAGACCTTCCTCGATCACGGTCACGGCCTGTGACAATAGCAAAAGGCTGCCGCAGGGGATGATTATTCTGAAGGCAGAACTTGGCCCCATGTCAATTCCCACGGAATTCCATGTCCTCGACATGGACCCCACATTCAAGGCTACTGGGTCGCCCTTACATCGAAGCCATGGACGCTGTGCCTTCCACCAACCATCAGTGCATGAAATTTCCTTACAATGGGAGAATTATTAAAGTGGTCAGTGCACCTGTCCTTCACACAGTGGATGCTATCAACACCTCTCTGCCCTCTGTTTGGCCGTCTCATCGGCCCATATTGTCACTACTGGATGTACGTGATTCATCTCACGTTCCACTAGCACCAAAGGAGCCGGTCAGGACAACCGCAACATCATGTCTCCCTTTTCACTCCAAAGGTTGGGAGATTATGAGGAACATCGGCTATTAACAGGGTAAAGGTCTGGGCGCACAATTACAGGGTATGCTCAAACCGCCAAAGGAAATTAGGCCGAACCGTAGGTTTGGCCTAGGCTTCAAAGGACCGTTCAGGGCGGATTGGAAGCCCCTCACATGGACTCTATCAAACCACTTCAACAGAGGGCCCGTTGTTCAGATGGGAGATTACCCACGAGAAGCATATGGGGGATCACATGCTGTATATTTGGCTGAAAAATGTCCGAGGATCACCAAAAGAGGCAAGATCAAAGATCCAGAATGCGAGTGGAACAAATGGTTCGACATACGGGACATTTCTGTTGCACTGGAAAGGATGTTCTCGTCTCCGCAACTTGAAGGACCGCCATTGATCTCCAGAATACCAGAGAATATTACCACTCTTGCCAAGGTTCCAAACTATCCTCGTCCTCGCCAGAAGGACTCTGTCATCGACGGATCTTCATCCGTCCTCAACATTGCCATCGACGGCTCATTAGCCGCCATCTTCTCCATCCACTCGTCTCAGCCTTTGTTGATATCTTCTTCCTGGGCCAGACAATTGTCTGATGATCTTCCCAGATCCCCTTCTCTGTTTACATACCTACGCGGGCTTTTCAACCCGCGCCAGGTCTTCAACCATGATCTGCTCTATGAGCCTCACAATCCTCTAGCCATAACCACTTTTCTCTCTCCTCCAATCTCTTTTCACTGTTTTGTCATTAAAAATGAAAACAAAAAAAAAACGTCAATTTTCAAACTCCCCAACAACACATCTTCGTTGAGGAAACCTCCTACATCTCCCACGGGTGCGTACCGCCTTGCGGACCACCCGTCCAAGGTCCGATGAGCGACCTTTTCTACCCCTCCTCTGAGGGGTCTTCTCCTGTACATTCTACACCATCCTCTTCGTCTTCCTCTTCTTCTGTAAATATTGTCAGTCAATCTAGGAATGATAGGCCAAGGGTAGTACCTAGGAAGAAATCCAAGGGTAGGCAGATCCCTCGTCGATTCCTTCTGGATTTAGCCACCAGGTGTCAAGCCCTCCTTGCCATCCCCCAGTTGCTAGAAAATCCCATCCGGCTACCAGAAATAGAATGTGAGGGCGACTGTGCATTTGATGAAGGGTATGGAGTCTACGAGATCACGAATGAAGAATGTCCCACTGAAGATGAGGGTGAAGAATATGAGGATGCGGCGGGCGCATACGCAAGTGGAATGAGGAGATTCGACGAGTCGTCAACCGCCGTAGAAGAATCCACCAAAGAAGTCAACTTGGGAACTGAGGAAGACCCTAGGATCATCCTCATAAGTGACAACCTACCACCCTCTGAAGAAGAGGCATTAATTGATGTTCTCAAGGAATATAAGGACACGTTCACATGGAGCTACGAGGATATGCCAGGTCTGGATTCAACCTTGGTCGAACACCGTTTAACCCTAAAACCAGGGTCTGTCTCGGTAAAACAAAGGTTAAGGCGTTTCCACCCTCAAATGCCTTTGAAAATGAAAGAAGAGGTCGATAAGCTCCACAAAGCCAGGTTCATTAGAGTCGTTCTTTATCCTCAATGGGTGGCGAACTTTGTCCCGGTCATGAAGAAAGATGGGAAAGTCATGATTTGTATCGACTTCCGGGACCTTAACCGCGCGTGTCCAAAAGATGATTTTCCCTTACCTCACATTGATGTGTTGATTGATAACACGGCAGGCTACGAAACCCTCTCATTCATGGATGGATTTTCAGGATACAATCAAATTCGTTTGGCAGAAGAGGATCAGGAAAAGACGTCATTCACTACCCCTTGGGGAACATATTGTTACGTGGTCATGCCGTTCGGATTAAAGAATGCTGGAGCTACTTATCAAAGAGCGATAATGGCCATATTTCATGACATGATGCACATATATCTGGAAGTGTATGTGGATGACTTATTGGTAAAATCAAGGACCAGGATGGAACATCCAGAGGTTTTGGCTAAGGTCTTGCAGAGGTCAAGGGAGTTCCAACTGAAAATGAACCCGAAGAAGTGTGTGTTTGGTGTGTCGTCAGGTAAATTGCTGGGGTTCATTGTGAGTAAAAGAGGGATCGAGATAGATCCCGACAAAGCTAAGGCTATCAGGGATATGCCGCCTCCCAAGAATTTGAGGGAAGTCTGAGGTTTAATCGGGATGTTGCAGTTTATTAGTCGGTTTGTGTCTCAACATTCACAAAGGTGTAGACCTCTCTACGAGTTGACCAAGCCAGGAGTAGAATTCCACTGGAATTCTAAATGTCAGAAAGCTTTTGAAGGGTTGAAGGAATATCTGGCTAGTCCACCCGTTCTCATTCAACCCAAACCAGAAAAACCTCTGATCCTTTACGTCTCAGTCTTGGATGACTCCGTGGGAGCCGTCCTCGCACAAGCTGATGAAGAAGGCAAGGAACGGGCAACGTATTACTTGTCCAAACTTCTCAATCCCTGTGAGCAGAAGTACACCGTCATGGAGAAAACCTGTGCTGCCCACGTTTGGGTAGTGCAGAAATTGAAGCACTACTTCTTGGCTCATGAGGTCCACTTGATTGCTCGAATGAATCCTATCAAATTCCTTCTGGAGAAAGCCATCCTTACGGATAGGCTAGCACACTGGCAAAGTTTTCTCTCTCAGTTCGACATCACCTACATCCAGCAAAAGGCGATTAAAGGCTATGTCATAGCCGAGCATCTCGCTCACCATCCTCTTCCCAAGTTCGATCCCGTCCAATCAGAGTGATGAGGGCATCCCTTGCCCCTCCACTCTTTTTCCAGACTCGGATTGTTCGACGGCAAGCACCATTATATTTGTCATGTATTTTTGAGACTAGTCATGTAATCTTCACATTTTCTTTGAGTCATTATCATGTAATTTTCCCTTTATTTTGAGTCATGTACCTAGGTAGTTGAGTCATTTTCCTAAAGTATTGAGTCATTATGTTGGTTAGATAGGTTAATGGGCCCAATCCATTGGGCTAGGCCCAGGGGCGCCCCTCCCTTGGACTGTGTGGTCTTTAGTTAGTTTGTCAGGGTCAGTTTGGTCTTAGGAAAATTATGGAGTCTATAAATACCCCACCCCTCTCTCATTTGTAACAACTTTTGATGAATATTGAAAAGCATTTGCCATCTCCCTCTCAATATCTCCCTCTCTCTCTCTCTCTCTTACTATCACTCTCTCTAAGTGGGTTGTACCCCCTCTCTCTCTCTCCTCCCCACCCCAATTTCGAAATTCACTCTCTCTCCTCCCCATTCACCCCTCATTAAGGCCCCTTCCCCTTCCCCATGCACTCATTCAACTCCCCCTCCAACCCCTAGGTGGAAACCCCTTCTCCTAGGCACCTCTCCACTTTCCAAAGCACCCCACCACCTTCCCAAGGCTGAATTAACCCCTCCCAAAGCCCAAATTCGAATTTCCCTCTCCCTAGGGCTGTGCCCCTCCATCTCCCCCACCCCCAAGCTCCCAAATTCGTCCCCCACCTCCCCTTGGTCAAACCAAGTTCACCCCCCCTCTCCCTTACTCTCCCCTTGCACATCTCCTCATTCTATCTCTGTTTCAGGCAGCAGAACTACAACGAGTTGCAGAAGCAGCCACGACCGTTACTTGAAGATTCAAGTAGCGAGGCCTACATCTCTGGAAAGGTCTTCCAGAGAGCTTTCCAGGCGAGGCGGTTTCGTCAGCATCCGAGCTCCGAGCAGTCCGCAGCATCCATTCTCCCTCGACTGCGCAGGAGACCCCAGGCAAGGAACTAGAACGTGATTGGAAGCTCAACCACGGCAAACCCTTTGGGATTCAGATCAAGTGTTCTTCAGAAGAAATCTTCCCTCTCAAGTCCTCTTTAATCCTCAAGAAGCAGAGCTGCATTTGGATATCGGCATCAGAAGTTACGAATTTTCTACTCCAAGGCATCAGGTCAGTTTTCAGGAGCCAGAACTGACATCCCTCTACTCATCTGTTCGTCCCGGTATACTCCAACATCTTCCGACATCGCCGTCAAGTCCGAAAGAAAGAAGACTTGACTACGGTTCCAACGGTTCAAGTCTCGCCTCAATCAGAGCTCGGTAGCAATCGTGGCACCCCCTGCATCCAGTCACATGGTTCTGCACCAGACAGAGGCAGAACCAACCATCCCGGTTCCAGACTCTGCTACAGCCAGCTCGTGAAGGCTCTGAGCGCCATTTTTGGAGGGGAGAAACTACTTCCAGCTAGCTTCCACCTCCAAGAAGAAGGGACTCAATCGACCTCTGGAACCCTCTGTTCCAATTTTCTTCGTCGGAGAGGGCAGACTGCCCCTGTGGTCCCAGGTTAGATCAGTCTTCATTTCTCCGGTCACTCCTCTCTCGACTGACATCGGATTGCATCCCCGTCAACTCCTGCTCGAAGCTACTCCGACCAAGTTCGCGTCACCGCTAGTTTCATTCCAATCGGAGTCCGGGAGAGCCCACAGTGACTTCTGCAACCTACTGCTTCAGCCCGATACCAGCCAGAGACCAGACGGTGGTGTCCTGTTCCAGTCGCCGGTGCAGTCAGCCCCGAGACTCAAAGCTTCCCCAAAAATTCAAGCTTCATCCCCTGTCAGCTGAGGAACTTTTGGCAGTGGTTTCGTCAAGTTTGGAGCCCTGTGGAGCCCGTGGCAGTGTCAACAGCGACACCCTATCCTGCAGACCTGCAGATTGGCAGAACCGGCGGACTCGGAAGATCGGCTTTTCCTTTGCATAAAACCCCACCCCGCTTGGCCGGCTGAAGGCCCCTCCCTGCGTGGAGGTAGTTTTGAATGTAATAAGAATAATCCCCACCCCAAGTTCATCCCTCCTGCGTGAGGTGTAGTGGTGTAATTCTTTCAATTTCAGGTTCAAGCTACATCGCCGCGGCGATCGGGTGTATACCCTCGCCTCCCGGCTCGCCCTCGTCTCCGGCCGGAGTCGGCGTCTTCACGCCGGCTAGGTGAGCCTCAGTCCCTCTCTTGCTTGGTTTAATCACTTGCTTAGCTTAGTATTATTGCTAGTACTGCGTCGGACGGAGAGTGAGAGCTCGGCCCAACTTGCTAGTTCCGTGAGTGACCACCGCGGGCGAGTTGAGAGTGAACCCACTAAACCCACACCCTTGGTGTGCTGGCCGCCCATGGTTTGGGCATCCTAGGCCCATTTGGGGTTCTCCACAAGCTAGCCAACCATTGGAGCTTCATGGTCCCGCCTCGGACCCTCTCCCACATCGCTTAGTTGCCAACGGGCACAAGTGTGCACCAAACGGGTGAGTTCGCTAGTGTGAGTCCGCTGCTCAACTTGAATGCTTGAAAATAGGTCCAAGGTTCGGTGTCACATCAAGTGGTATCAGAGCAAGTTCACAACTTGTCTCTATCAAGTTGGTCCTAGGGCATGTCTAAGCATTTAGAGTCTTCAAATGCATCACTCTTGTCCCCTAATATGGCCACCTCATATCGACCTTACCAATCGGCCCACTCCATAAGTCCAAGTCACCAAAAGATGCCTACCACTAACACCCATAACTTCCCGGGCCATATCAACTACTTCATGAAAGCCTTGACCTATGCCAATGAGCGGCTTGATAACATATCGGGCCGACTCGACCAACTTGGAAAAAATAGGCCCGCCCCAAGGACGGACGATAGGATGGCCCCTTTCCCACTTCCCACCTTTGATGGGACCTCTCCTAGCAAATATTTAGATTGGGAAGCTACAATGGACCAATACTTCAATTGGTATCATATTTCCAAGGATGAAAAAGCATGGGTTGCCAAAATGCAACTAACCAAAAGGGCTCAAACTCATTGGTGTAAAATTGAGGGCTTAAGGATAATTAGACGGGAAGCTCCCCTCACCACATGGGAGGACATGAAGGATCAACTAAGGGCTAGATATGTGTCCCCTTCTCACTCGGATCACCAAAACCCAAGGAGCACTCCCACTCCTCCCACCCCACCCGTCCAAACCCTTATCACTAAAACCCAAGTACCTAAGACCTCCACCTCCCCACCTAACCCCATGAGGTCCCCCACACCCCAACCAAAACCCCCTTCCCTAACCTACACTAGTCAAGCCCCTTTAGCCCCCACTTCCACCCCAAATGATCCCAAGGGCAAGAGACCCCTAACCGACCCAATTCCCTCCACGGTGACCACCACTCATCCAACCCTCACCATTAAAAACCATGTGGACACCATGTCCACCCCTCCACCAAGGCCCATAATGGCCACCACCCCAAAACCCAAAACCCCTCACCCAACCCACCTCCCACTTCCTACACCAATCTTTCCCCAACCTAGGCCTCCTCTACTTCCCCTTCCTAGCCCAACCCAAGCCCATGCTTATTCACCACCCCGGGAGTGTCATACGCTAGCTATCACCAAACCACCCACCATAGATCCCCCTACTCCATTAGCAATAGAAGTTGCAACCCCCACACCCACCCAAGTGGAAAAAGATGCCCCTCCGGATCCACCTCCCAACATAGAGGAAATCCAAAGGCCAAACAACTCACACACCCCTAGCCTAGATCCTCTAGAGACACCCAACCTCACCATAGATAAGTCCATACTCCAATGGCTCAAGAAAAGTCTCACCATTCCTAGTTCACAACCATGCCACCTACCTATGGGATATCAATCTCAAATCATTCCCATTCAGCCACATGTCACTTATCAAACTTCCTATTGTGTGGAAGATTTGGGAGACTTAGTGAACTACCTACATGGGCAAATGCACTTGACCAATATGCTAGCCATGAGGCCGCCCGAAACTAACACCATTAGCCTAGCATATCCCACAATTGGCTCCATCACTTCCATCTATACTAATGGCCAAGTTACTAGTGAGATCATCCTCCTTCTTCCCATGGAGGAAGAACCTATCATAGTCTACTCCCCAACCATTGAGATCCCAAGTGCTTTGATTGGCCAACCCATTAGCAACCTTGGCCCAATTATCTTGGAGGAGGATGACTCACCATTTGAGGTCCTTAAGAACACGGAGTACCCCTACCTAGGTGACCCTTACCATGATCCCTTTGACCCTTTTCTATGGGAGCCTAAATCTCCATGTGACCCTCTCCCCCTATTCACCACTCACCTCACCCTACCCATACCACCCATGTTGACCCAAACTCCTCCCTTCCTGGAATCGGGTTACACCATGAGAGCATTGACCTTAGACAACAAACACCTCGGGATTGAGGAAATGACCCACCCTATATCCACCTACCTAGATCCCTTCGACCCTTTTGAGTGGAAGCTCAAAGACCACCCCACCATCCCACATAAGGAAGTCATCTTTGGGAAAGGAGTTCATATGTCTTGGCACATCACATCGCTTGGCATGATTAGTCCGTCGGGTACATTCATCCATATCACCCACATGTCAAGAAGAAAATATGAGTGGTCAATATTTGGTTGTCATGGTCCACCATCATTCATCATAAATCTCAAGCATGTTAGGAGCATTCATGGATGTTCGGATCCTCCAACATTCATCACACTCACTCACAAGAGGGACACCTATGGATGCCCTGGTCCTCCCAAATCCTTCAAAGTCTTCATACCATCAATGCATGATAGGTCTATATATGGTTGTCCTGGACCCCCTTTGCATACCATACATTGTCAACTCACACCGCGTCATAGTACATGGCATATGCATTCAAGCAAGTATCAAGCAACAAGCGGTGAGATTCACAACAAGCGAGCAAAAACTCGTGAGCGCCACTTGGAATTCCAAGTTGGTAACTTGACGATGATGACTTTGGAGTGGCTCTACCCTAGGGTCACCTCCAAATTGAGGGCACGAGGACTTGGACCTTGCCAAGTTCTGAGTGACTTTTTGGCAACCCGGCTTATGGGTTGAACTTTCAAAAGAGTTTTGGGATTCTCCCCATTTCTCATGTGGCGGATCTAGCACCCTATAAGGGCACCGCGGTGGATCCTAGTGAGTGCCTCCAGCTTACACCTACCCTTGTGAGAGACACCCTCGGAGTGCCACCACAAATAGCCTGAGAGCCCGACGTGAGCACACAGCGGCAATACTAGGCAAGCAAGATCCCATCACCAGCATGAGGGTATGACCGAGTCACTTTGTCGACTGAAGCACCGTTCCCCGACTAGAGTCGCGGGTTGAGTATGGAGATCGTGGATCGCCCCGAGCTGCAGTTCGATGCACTACTTCCCTGGTGGACCCATACGCGACGGAGTCGAGTTTTCCCCACCCCGGGGGTATGATGAGGGCATCCCTTGCCCCTCCACTCTTTTTCCAGACTCGGATTGTTCGACGGCAAGCACCATTATATTTGTCATGTATTTTTGAGACTAGTCATGTAATCTTCACATTTTCTTTGAGTCATTATCATGTAATTTTCCCTTTATTTTGAGTCATGTACCTAGGTAGTTGAGTCATTTTCCTAAAGTATTGAGTCATTATGTTGGTTAGATAGGTTAATGGGCCCAATCCATTGGGCTAGGCCCAGGGGCGCCCCTCCCTTGGACTGTGTGGTCTTTAGTTAGTTTGTCAGGGTCAGTTTGGTCTTAGGAAAATTATGGAGTCTATAAATACCCCACCCCTCTCTCATTTGTAACAACTTTTGATGAATATTGAAAAGCATTTGCCATCTCCCTCTCAATATCTCCCTCTCTCTCTCTCTCTCTTACTATCACTCTCTCTAAGTGGGTTGTACCCCCTCTCTCTCTCTCCTCCCCACCCCAATTTCGAAATTCACTCTCTCTCCTCCCCATTCACCCCTCATTAAGGCCCCTTCCCCTTCCCCATGCACTCATTCAACTCCCCCTCCAACCCCTAGGTGGAAACCCCTTCTCCTAGGCACCTCTCCACTTTCCAAAGCACCCCACCACCTTCCCAAGGCTGAATTAACCCCTCCCAAAGCCCAAATTCGAATTTCCCTCTCCCTAGGGCTGTGCCCCTCCATCTCCCCCACCCCCAAGCTCCCAAATTCGTCCCCCACCTCCCCTTGGTCAAACCAAGTTCACCCCCCCTCTCCCTTACTCTCCCCTTGCACATCTCCTCATTCTATCTCTGTTTCAGGCAGCAGAACTACAACGAGTTGCAGAAGCAGCCACGACCGTTACTTGAAGATTCAAGTAGCGAGGCCTACATCTCTGGAAAGGTCTTCCAGAGAGCTTTCCAGGCGAGGCGGTTTCGTCAGCATCCGAGCTCCGAGCAGTCCGCAGCATCCATTCTCCCTCGACTGCGCAGGAGACCCCAGGCAAGGAACTAGAACGTGATTGGAAGCTCAACCACGGCAAACCCTTTGGGATTCAGATCAAGTGTTCTTCAGAAGAAATCTTCCCTCTCAAGTCCTCTTTAATCCTCAAGAAGCAGAGCTGCATTTGGATATCGGCATCAGAAGTTACGAATTTTCTACTCCAAGGCATCAGGTCAGTTTTCAGGAGCCAGAACCGACATCCCTCTGCTCATCTGTTCGTCCCGGTATACTCCAACATCTGCCGACATCGCCGTCAAGTCCGAAAGAAAGAAGACTTGACCACGGTTCCAACGGTTCAAGTCTCGCCTCAATCAGAGCTCGGTAGCAACCGTGGCACCCCCTGCATCTAGTCACATGGTTCTGCACCAGACAGAGGCAGAACCAACCATCCCGGTTCCAGACTCTGCTACAGCCAGCTCGTGAAGGCTCTGAGCGCCATTTTTGGAGGGGAGAAACTACTTCCAGCTAGCTTCCACCTCCAAGAAGAAGGGACTCAATCGACCTCTGGAACCCTCTGTTCCAATTTTCTTCGTCGGAGAGGGCAGACTGCCCCTGTGGTCCCAGGTTAGATCAGTCTTCATTTCTCCGGTCACTCCTCTCTCGACTGACATCGGATTGCATCCCCGTCAACTCCTGCTCGAAGCTACTCCGACCAAGTTCGCGTCACCGCTAGTTTCATTCCAATCGGAGTCCGGGAGAGCCCACAGTGACTTCTGCAACCTACTGCTTCAGCCCGATACCAGCCAGAGACCAGACGGTGGTGTCCTGTTCCAGTCGCCGGTGCAGTCAGCCCCGAGACTCAAAGCTTCCCCAAAAATTCAAGCTTCATCCCCTGTCAGCTGAGGAACTTTTGGCAGTGGTTTCGTCAAGTTTGGAGCCCCGTGGAGGCCGTGGCAGTGTCAACAGCGACACCCTATCCTGCAGACCTGCAGATTGGCAGAACCGGCGGACTCGGAAGATCGGCTTTTCCTTTGCATAAAACCCCACCCCGCTTGGCCGGCTGAAGGCCCCTCCCTGCGTGGAGGTAGTTTTGAATGTAATAAGAATAATCCCCACCCCAAGTTCATCCCTCCTGCGTGAGGTGTAGTGGTGTAATTCTTTCAATTTCAGGTTCAAGCTACATCGCCGCGGCGATCGGGTGTATACCCTCGCCTCCCGGCTCGCCCTCGTCTCCGGCCGGAGTCGGCGTCTTCACGCCGGCTAGGTGAGCCTCAGTCCCTCTCTTGCTTGGTTTAATCACTTGCTTAGCTTAGTATTATTGCTAGTACTGCGTCGGACGGAGAGTGAGAGCTCGGCCCAACTTGCTAGTTCCGTGAGTGACCACCGCGGGCGAGTTGAGAGTGAACCCACTAAACCCACACCCTTGGTGTGCTGGCCGCCCATGGTTTGGGCATCCTAGGCCCATTTGGGGTTCTCCACAAGCTAGCCAACCATTGGAGCTTCATGGTCCCGCCTCGGACCCTCTCCCACATCGCTTAGTTGCCAACGGGCACAAGTGTGCACCAAACGGGTGAGTTCGCTAGTGTGAGTCCGCTGCTCAACTTGAATGCTTGAAAATAGGTCCAAGGTTCGGTGTCACATCACAGAGTTTTCAGATGAGGAACTAATGTCCGTCAACCAATCAGATAAGCCAACGTGGACGTTATATTTTGATGGAGCTCTGAATTCTCAAGGGAGAGGAATCGGCGTCGCCCTCCTGTCACCTGAAGGCCTCACATTCTCATTGGCATACCAGCTCAAATTTCCAGTTACCAACAATATAGCCGAATATGAAGCTCTTCTAGCTGGCCTAGAACTCGCCCATTCTTTTCGTGTCACTAAGTTGTGAGTCGTAGGAGATAGTCAACTCATCCTTCGCTAGGTGCTCACTAAATATCGCACTCGCGATCCCAAACTCAAGCCATACCAAGAACTCACTGCTGCGTTTGCCAAACTGTTCACAAAACTGATCTTTGTTCATGTCCCTCGTCATCAGAACATTCTCGCCGATGCCCTCGCCTCGTTGGCATCATCCATAAGGTTCCCTCTAGGAAGATGGTTTAAGTCCATTTCCATCTACAAACTTCACGCCCCTGTAATTGACGATGCTTCCTACGTAAACATCAAAGACAGGATAGCAAGGAAGATCCTGCAGGAAGATATCCTTGAGAAGAGGGAGATCATGTTGGCAGAGGCCGAAGAAGAACTGGCTGATGAAGAGAAACCTTGGTTCTATGAAATTGTCAAATACTGCCAAGATCAGTCTTATCCTGAAGGGGCCACCATAGAGGATAAGAAAGTCATAAGAAGGGTGGCTCAGAAATATACTTTGGTTGGAGGTCTACTCTATAGGAGGAGCCTTACTGGCATTCTGTTAAGATGTCTTGGTGACGTTGAGGTTTGAAAATGTGTAGAGGAGACGCACTCGGGCGTGTGCGGTGGCCACGTGAATAGTCAGATGCTCGCCAAGAAGATCATTCGCCAAGGCTTTTATTGGCCCACTATGGAAGAAGATTGTGCTGTCTATGTCCGTAGGTGTGTCAAGTGTCAACTTCACGCCGATAAAATCCATTCACCATCTTCCTCACTTCATCCAATATCTTCCCCGTGGCCTTTCTCCATGTGGGCATTCGACATCATTGGTCCCCTAGGTGATCCCAATTCCCTCACCAAGTAGAAATCTTTCATCCTTACTGCGATGGAATACTTCACCAAATGGGCCGAAGCTGAAGCTTACGCGGAAATCAAGGCGTCAACAGTCTGCAAATTCTTCATAAAGAACATCCTCGCCAGATTCGGTGTCCCAAGCACGATCGTCACCGATAATGGGCCACAGTTCATTTCTCAGGACCTACAGGACCTCTGCAAAAGGTACGCAATTGCATTGCATCATTCATCGCCTTATTACCTACAAGGTAACGGCCAAGCGGAGGCCACCAATAAAACATTACTCAAAATCATCAAAAAAATATGCGAGTCTAGTAAGTTTTCAGACTGGCCAGAAAAGCTTATTGAAGCTCTATGGGCCTATCGCACTTCAATCCGTACCCCCACCGGGCAGACTCCATTTACCCTTACTTATGGTATGGAAGCGGTAGTCCCGTACGAGACTCTGATCCCTTCTCTCAGGGTACAATTGGACGAGGAATTTCCCCTCGACGATCGTCGTAATTCACTCCTTGCCCAGTTGGAACTCTTGGATGAGAAACGGCTGGCCGCTGCCGAACACGCGCGTGTGTATCAAAATACACTCGCTCGCTTTTACCAAAAGAAAGTCGTTGAGAGAAAATTCAAAGTCTGTGAGATGGTCGTAAAAAGAATTTTTGTCAAACCTGGAGGTCCGCGTTCTAAGCTCCAACCCAATTGGGAAGGACCATTTGTAATTCAAGCCGTGAACCCTGGCAACGCCTACAAGCTAGTCAACGCCGAAGGGACCGAGTTATCCCACCCTTGGAATGGGCTTTATCTTAAGAAATACTACCCTTAGCACAAACAAAAAAAATGATGAAAAGATAAAAACATCAAAAACAAAGAAATACCGAAAACCACTAAAAATATGGAAAATTCAAAATGCCGATGCCTGGCAGTCACCATGTAGTTAAGTTCCTACATCTAACCTTCATGTTAGGATAGGGCCCATTAAGGCTTGGTAGTCACCGGGTCTTGGTTTGCCAGAACCGTGGAGATCCCTGTCCGGCCACGTCGGCCTATGCTCGCTCGAAAGAAGCTAACATGTGCTCACTTATGTATTTTATTCAAAAAAAAAGAGTCGGTAGCATCACCTACGGTGGAGCGTCACCCAGAAGATCTCCGGGAGCTGTAATCTTTATTCTTTTCTCTTCGACCAAATGAGACAGTCGGCGCCCTTAAAACGCTGAGCATGAGAAACCAAAACTCAAACCCCAAAGGCAAGAGTAGGATCCATTTCCTCGAGCATCGATCAGAGCACGAGAAGAGGGCAGTGTCCCCGCAGGCATACAAAAAGGAAACCCACCAACGTCAAACGACTATATCTCCCTCACAAAAAGAAATACAAAATTAAAATCAAGAGAAAAGCCTTGTCGTGACCGTGCCTGTTGTGATAAACGGAACCCCTCAAAGCAAAAGTCTGAATCCACAAAAGGGGCCGTGGAATGTAAATGCTCGAGATTTGGTCCGAAGTTGTCCGAAAGGAAAGAGTTAATGGGCCCTTATTCGCTCACCGGGTTAACAGTTTTGCTGATCCTCTCAGGAGATTTATCCCCCACGCTCTTCCTTCTTCCTCTAAAGATGAAGGTTCGATGGAGTTTCTGAAAGGTGAAAACTCCCCAGGGTCTGCGACCTTATTTTAATATACACATTTGGTTGCCTACTTTGAAAAGCAAAAGCTATCGCTGCGAAGGAGTCTCTGTGTTTCTGGCTGGTCAAGACCCCTGTTTACCACCTTGATGTCTTCTTGTTTAACCTCGGGCTTAGGCCAATGCAAGCGCGTCACCTATGGGTGCGACGGCGTCTGATTCCGGGTCAGCGTCGCGCGGTTGGTCGTTAGGGTTCCAGGGTGGTCCATCATATACCATCTAGAGTTGTGAGGAAACAGACCCGGGTCGGGCAAATCATTTACCTCAAACACCTTTTGGGTGAATCCCTGTGGTCGGAAGCGACTGGGAGCCTAAGCATGGCATGACGGTATTGTCATCAGGGTAAGTCTTAGCCGGCGGGATCATCATTCGAGGGGTCTAGAGGCCCAAATCAACCTAGATGTGCACTTAGGATACCTGGGAGGTTAGTAAGAAACCCCTGTTCTCACGTAGGTTAGGTGCCATTTGGGTGCTTGCCGGGCGTTAGCAACAAAAAAAATTGAAATGATAAAAACAACAAAAAAATGGAAAAGAGAAAATGTACATATTTGCAAACAAAAAAAATCTTTTTTATGATAAAACAAAAAAATGCCAAATATAAAAAGAAAACAAATCAATTTTGCATGATTGCATTTGCGTGCAGCATCTCACTTTTAATACCGCTTGCATTCGTGTGCTTGCCTGTCGCATTTATCATCACCGCATCTTTCCCTTGCCTTCGTTAAATAAAGGCTTGGCCCCTTGACCAGTCATCAAGGACAGTCACAGTGACCATTTGCTTATTGAGCAAGGGGCCAAGTCAGAACAGAAATTCTGATTTGTTTGTTTCAGTGATGTGTGCAGGGATCCAGGCAACAGAAGCAAAGGTGAAAACCAAACAAACCAAACCTTGTATTTTATTCCAAAAACCAAAAAAATTACATCAAGTTCCGCCCTCTCTCTCCGCATTACTCGTCCCACTACTCTCCGGGCAAAACGCTCTCAAAGGTGCTACCCAACTACGAAAAGCGGTACTCCTACCGCTCTGTACTCCTCTTCCTATTCCCACATCCCGGCGTTGATCTACGGAAGCAGCAGAGAAGCTACCAACACGAAAGCCACGCTCTCGTGCTCTTCGGTAGCGCTCCTCACCATCTCTCAGCCACTGTTCAGCAAGACCAAGGCTGATTCGGAGTTCGAATAGTTGGGCCTCCATGGCCCTTCGTTCCTCCCTTTCAGTCAATCTGTTGGCTCTTTCTCTCTCTGCGTCTCTTTCTTTCTCTGCACGTTCTCTCTCGCGGTCTTCCCTCTCCAACTGGAGAGTGATCCTCAGTTCCACAGCATCCCTAGAGGAGTCGTCATCAGGATGACGCCGCAGTTCCCTCTCCAGTTCTGCTATCCTAGCCTCCTTCTGCGCAGCTTGGCCAAGCGCTTCTTCCGTCTCCTTTTCCTGCCGAGTGTACCATCTCAGATACACGATAAGGCATAAACAAGGAGAACTCAACACTGAGACTCTTACCTGTATAGAGAGCATCCCTTCTGCCTCCGCAGCACGCTGCGTGGCGTGAGCAAGTTGCTCATGAAGCAAGTCAAGTTCTGAGGTGGGAATCCACAAGCTGGAAGAGGCACCACCTACTCCCATCGCTGGGGAAGCCGCGCCAATCTGGGCATGCTACGACCGCATGAATTAGCAGCCAACATCTGGAATCTGGGGTTTTAATTAGGAACGTACTGTACACCTACCAAGGCGCTCGTAGCTCCGCGGGCATTACCCAACTGTTGTTCCATCTCTGCCAAGCGAGTTCGTAAATTCGCTATCATGGCATCCCGGACATCCTGCAGCCTTACGAGTCAGCATTTTTCACCAGAAAACCAAGAAAAGGAGAAAGAAGAAAAGAGAAAAAGGGGAAACCTACCTCCACAAGTCCCCGGGGTTGGAACCGCTCTGCGTACTTTGTCCTATATAGACGCAAGTAGTCCTCGCTATCCCGCGCCTGTGATTCTACAATCGTGCCACCCCGTTGCCAGTCCTCATACTGTTCGGGGAATCGCACGCGCCAGTCAATGCAGGTCACCGGTCCCCGCGTCTTTCTCCCGACACGAGGTGGCACAGCTGAATCCACCCATTCTTGAGCCAGTCCTAAAGTCCTCATAACTAATCGTAGCCGAAGCGGCTCGATTTCATTCAGGCAGTGCATCCACAGTTCCCGTCCGAACCGGGCACGACTTGCTAGAACCCACGGCTGGTCGGCATCGACCATGTCTGAGTAGGGTCTCCAGTTTACCATCGCTGCAGGGAACTCCTGTAGCTCCCGCCTTAGCACCATCAGTTGGTAGGTTAGGGGTGCCGCACTCATGATGGGTTCCCACCGCCTGGCTAGCGGCACCATCGCGGGTCGCCAATGCCGAGCTCTCCCCATAGGGAGGTAATAATAGCTCCACAGCTGCTCGGCGCAGGTCATCAGAACCTTGCAAAAACACAAAAAAATACAAAACAAGCAAAACCAAAAAAATACCTGGATGAATGGTGTGAAACCACTCACAGTCATCTCACGATCCGTTTCTTGGAATAGGCCTGCAAACAAGTGTGCCAGCATGGCGGCTCCCCAGGCATAATACCCTACTCTTTCAAGGTCTGACAGCAGCTCCAGGAAGCGACATTGGATACCGTCCCCTTTCGAGCTCAGTACCAATCTCCCCAAAAGGAAGAGGAGAAATCTCCTCAAATCTATGTTGCATCTTTCCCAGTCGCCGAAATCTGTGCAGTACACGGCACGGTATCCTATTTCCATCCTTTCCATGAACTCTTCTGAGGATTCATCGTCCCGCCGACGAGTGTCGGTGAGCCCTAATGCATCCATGAGGGACGCCCTAGCTACCGACCTATTTTTCCGACCATCTAGGTCCAAACCCAGTAACTTCTGGGCACCTTCTCTGTAGTCCGCGTAAGTGACTCCGGTCACTGCCTCGCCCTCCACCTTCAGGCTTGTAATTCGGACCACATCTTCCATGCTGGGCACCATGTGCCCCCAGGGCATCAGGAATGCCCGACTCACTGGGTCCCATCTCTCACACAAGGATTGGATCAGGACCAGGTCGAGCTGGATCGGCTCGATCCGAAGAAAGGTGCCAAAACCCATCACGTCTAGCCTGGCCTTCTGAAAATCTGGGAGACCTCGGTATGCTGCCACTACCAACTCCCATGAGATCTGTGATTTCATCACACACTACGCATGCAGAGAATGGAGAGGAGGTTTGGTAAGAAAGAAAGGAAGAAAAAAGAATGGAAAAAAGGGCAAGAAAATTTGGCTTACGAGTTGTGATTGGGCCCTTTCGCTAAAGTGTCCTTCGAGGTCCGAAAGCCTCCTGGAACTACTACCACTAGACCTGCTTCTCTTCAAGGAGTGGGAAGATTCGCCCTCCATCCAACTCTCAGAATTTTGAACTCCCCCTCTCCCGTGAGAACTTGTGCTCCTCGAGTTAGCTCACGATATACCAGGGAGGATAAAAGGGACACGAATTTATAGAAATGGAAGGAGTGCAGGCCAAGATTGCCTCCATCACCTGTTAATGATAGCCATGCGGCCCCGTGTGTCACTTCACCGCTCGCATAGGGTGATTGATTGGACGAAGAATATGACAACTAGCCCCCTATGTTGTCTAGGGATACCCTATCATGTTTTGGAGGACGTCCACAAAACTTGACACAACATCCGGGAAAAGGGGCTAGGGCCGTCATTATTGACTTCGACGGTAGATTCCCGTGAAAAATGGTCACAACAAGACGCGATTCTCCGCTCGGCGTGGAGTCTCGGTAGACCCATCACATGGGAACAGTACAAAGGAGAAGAAGTGTAGGGAAGAAGGAACGCACAAGAAAACAAACAAGCAGCAGAAAATCAAATCACTCCATTCATAATTCTACATGAGCTGTCAAAAACATCATAAACATAAGGAGGAGGCGAGTCCACCAGCTCGCCGATCCTCACCATCACTCATCTCTCTGGGCGCTCCCCTCCTCTCCCCTGAGGTGCGGGTCCCTCAGAAGCCTTCGGGATCCTCGTGCAGCAGCACCTGTCTCGCCTCTTGGCGCCTGCTCCGCAGCAGTGACTCGCTGCTCCTCCCCTGGTGTGGCAAAGAAGCCACTAGCGGCAAAGTGACCAGACTGGCGCAGTCACTCCCCGAACTCTCGCGCTCTCTCGTAGCGCGTCTCCATCCCTCCTAGCCTCTGCACGACGGCCTGAAGGCCCAGCTGGAGCTCCCTTACTTGGGCCTCCAAGGCCCTCCTCTCGGTCTGATCCCGATGTCGCTCGGACCTTCTCTCAACTTTCTCTCTCTCTGCCTCTCTCCTCATCATCTGCAGAAGAACCCTTAACTCCAGGATGTCTGGAGAAGGTCTCTCCTCACCACGATGCCGCAGCTCCGTTACAGTCGCCACCCAGGCATCACACTCCTCTTCCGCCCGGGTCGCCCGAGCCACCACACCGGCAAGTTACTCCCGGAGGGAGGTAATCTCAAGAAAAGGGGCCGAGGAGCTGGAAGATGCGCCACCAATCATCCCCGCCGTCACTGTCTGCTGGGCACGCTGGAACAAAATAAACAACGGCCGTCAGTGAAACTCCAAATCTGAAGATAAAAGTGCGGCACGTAACTTACCAGGAGCGACAGCTCATGTTGAGCGACGGCCAGCTGCCGCCTAGCCTCTGACAGTTGGGCGCGCGAGCCGCCGACCCCACGCGTGTCCCCAGCTTGGGGAAGCCCCGCATAACTCTCTCTCTGCCGCCGCAGGAAGTCGGCGCTGTCCTACTCCAATACACTCCCTTGCTGTCCAAGGAGACGTACGTGCCAGTCCTCGAGCCTCGCCTTGCCGCGACTCTCCCTCCTGACGCGGCTCGGCTCGTCCGCACTCGCCCACTCATCGGCCAGGCCCAGGGTCCTCGCCATGTCCTGCACCAAGAAAAGGGTCCCACATCAGTCAAAAAGAACGCGTCCCCTGTCTAGGACGCATCCATCATTTAAGTGCAACACTCGCCGAACCCTTTCCCCCCTCGCACGGCTTGCTTCAAAACTCAAAATGGATCAAAGAGGGGGAAAACCAAGCACCAACCAGACCGTGTTCACCTCCCTCCGCGACATCGGGCCCCTCGGGTCCCTCGGGGGCCCGAAGCGGCCCTTCCTCCTCCATAGACGCCGTTCCGTGCTCTGGCGCGTCCCTCCTTGGGCGAGGGGTCCCGCGTCCCTCTCCACCTTCGCCGTGGTCCAGACCGCCGAACTCCATCGATCGAGGGGAAGAAGACAAAGACGGGCGAGCAAGTTTCGGCGGAAGGCGGGCTCGTTTGCGGGAAAGGCACGGAGAAGGAAGGCCACACGTCGCTTTAAATTCGAATTTGAGGATTAAGACGCGTCCTCGCGCTTGGACGTGCCCAAAAGAAAGCGAAAAAAGGGAACCAAAAAACCCTCCATGCAAAGTAGTTCCCTCCTGTCCAGGGCAAAGTCCCGTGAAGCGTGAACAACGTGGTGTAAAAGAAAGTGCAGGAAGGAAAAGGGCACACAACAAAAGGAACCACACGAAATCCATTTCATACAAACAGTCAAAAGTACATCATACAGTGAGGACGGTGGGGTGTACAAACAACTCTCTAACTCTCACCACCACCCTCCTGGTCATCTCTCTCCTCCCTCCTCTGACGGGGATCCCTAGGGGGCCTCTGTGACCTCTGCGAACCCTGAGAACCCGTGCTCGCCTCTCCAGGTGGCACCATGCCAGCCTCCAAGGTGCGGCGACGCTGCTCGGCCGAAGAAACTAGAAAGCTGCCCACAGAAAAGGAACCGGACTGACGAATTCGCACCCCGCGCTCCTTCGCCCTCTGATACCGCTCCTCACTCTCTCGGAGTCTCCCCTCCGCCGTGCCAAGACTCAGCCGGAGCTCCGACACCTGGGCCACCAGAGCTCTCCTCTCGTCCCAATCTCGATATCGCTCCGCCATCCTATACTCCCTTTCTTTCTCTATGGTCTCCCTATCCCTCTCCCTCTCTTTCTCTAGAGTCTCCCTATCCTTCTCCCTCTCTCTCTCTCTAGGGTCTCCCTATCCCTCTCCCTCTCTCTCTCCACGCTCTCCCTATCCCTCTCCCTCTCCTCTCTCTCCCTCATCGCCTCTCTCCTCGACAGCTCGAGGGCGATCCGCAGATCCACTATGTCACGAGGAAGCTCTTCAGCCTCCCGTCGCCGCTCCTCCTCTAGCTCCGCAATCCGGACGTCACGCTCTGCCACCTAGGCATCGCGCTCCTGCTCAGCACGAACA
Source organism: Amorphophallus konjac (assembly GCA_022559845.1). Lineage (NCBI taxonomy): Eukaryota > Viridiplantae > Streptophyta > Magnoliopsida > Alismatales > Araceae > Amorphophallus > Amorphophallus konjac. The sequence goes on along the minus strand of CM040125.1, from coordinate 200,368,697 downwards.
GCACGGGCCAGGGCCTCTCGAATCTCGGCCACCTGTCAAAGCACGCATGCACCGTAAGAGAGCAGTGATAGAAGGAAAGCAGTTAGAAGAGGGTCAGGGCCAAGCAAGCACTCACTCGAGCCTCGCGGTCACGCTCGGCCTCCTCAGCCCGAGCCACCGCATACGCCAGCTGCTCCTGGAGGGCAGAAACCTCCGGAGGAGGGCCCCGCGAACTGGAACCCGCTCCACCAGCCGTCCCGGCTGCCGCTGTCTGGTGGGCCCGCTGAAACACGGGGCAAACGTCAATCAAAGGCTAAGCATCAAAAATCTAGGTCACAAAAAAAATGCATTGCATAGACTCACCAGGATCTCCAACTCCTGTCGGATGGCCACTAACTGCCGCCTGGCGTCTGCCAGCTGGGCCCGCAGGTCGGCAATCATATTGTCACGAGCATCCTGCATTGCACATAAGTTACTGCCACATGCATATACATATACAAGGGTGAAGCAGTTTCATTTCACTTACCCCTGCCATACCACCCAAGGAGAGGCGGTCCCCGTACGTAGCTCGATATCGTCTCATGTAATCTGTGCTATCCTGTACATGGGATACCACTGGGACCCCGCCCTGCTGCCAGTCCTGGTACTGTGCTGGGAAGCGCGTACGCCAGTCCATAATCTTCGCCTTCCCCTTGGTCTTCCGCCCGATGCGGGCCGGCTCTTCTACATCAACCCACTCCTGGGCTAGCCCCAACGTCCTCATAACCAGCCTCAACCGAAGCGGCTCGATCTCGTTCAGGCAATGGACCCACACGTCCCGCCTGAAACGAGGAAGACCCGCTACAACCCAAGGCTGGCCAGCGTCGCCCATGCCCAGGTAGGGTCTCCACACCACCTACATCATCATACATACATCATATTAGTTGCCATTCAGTCACATAAGAAAACACAAAAAACCATACGCATCATACCATGGCCTCGGGATACTCGCTCAGCTCCCGACGAAGTGACGCCAGCTGGTAGCCGTGGGGTACTGCAACCACGACCGGCCTCCATCGCCGCGCCAGAGGCACGGCTCTCCTGTTCCCATGCCTAGCCCTCCCCATCAGGAAATAGTAATAGCTCCACACTTGCATCCATCATACATCATTAGTACAATAATTACATATTTAACTGTGGGAATGCATAAATAAAATGTTTACCTGGAGAAAAGGTGCGAAGCCACTGACTGTCGTCTCCTTCTCCGAAGTCTAGGAGAGATCAGCAATCAAATGGGCAAGCAGAGCCGCTCCCCACGCGTAGTGCCCCACTCTGTCAAGGTCCGCCAGAATCCTGAGGAAGCGGCAGTGGATGCCATCCCCCTTCGTCCCCAGCAGAAGGCGGCCCAGGAAGAAGAAAAGAAACCTCCGGAGGTCTAGATCCACCAGCTCCCGCTCGCTCGGGTCCTGGGTGAAAGCTGCACGGGCATTTCCCTCCAGTCGCGCCAGAAACTCCGCTCCAGTCTCGCTGACCCGCTAGCGCGGGTCGACGAATCCGAGCGCCTCCATGATCTCCACTCGGTCGACTACCCTGCTGTCCCTGTCAGTCACGCTCGTCTCTAACCACAGCAGGTCCAGGGCACTCTCTCGGTAGTCGGGGTAGGTGACCCCGCTGACCGCCTCTCCGTCAACTCGTAGCCCAGTGATCCGAGCCACGTCCTCTAGTGTCGGCACCATGTGCCCCCAGGGCATCAGAAACGCCCGGCTCGGCGCGTGCCACCGCTCCCTCAATGCCTGGATAAGAGGAAGGTCGAGCCGAAAGGGCTCGATCCTGAGGAAGGCTCCAAAGCCCATGGCGTCCACACGCGCCCTCTGAAAGTCTGGTAGCCCACGGTATGCTGCCACCACTAGGGACCAGCTGATCCGTCCTTTCATCACACCCTGCACACCACAAAACCAATAAAAAATACATCAGCATCATGAATAATATTAAGCAATAACACTATATATTCTACTTATTTATTTTATGTTATCTTATCTTTAAAACATTTTAGGATTTTTATGGAGGCGTCTAGTACATTGGACGCCTCCTCTCTATTTTCCTTATTTTCTTTATAGAAAAACCCAAAACAAAAAATATATTAATAATATATATTATTATGGAGGCATCCCAGGTCCTGGACGCCTCCTTATTTTTAATCCTATTTTATTATTTACGTAAATAAATAAATAAACAAAAAGAAAAAGAAAAGTGGAGGCGTCCAGGGCCCAGGACGCCTCCTTTCCCTCACTCCCCGGCCTTCTCTCACAGCCTCTCACCCGTCCGTTTAGCCTATTGAACCACAGAGTGAGAGTTTCGAAGGGCTTACCGGGTCGTGATCGTCCTCTCCCACGTCGCCAACGCCCGCAGCGGCCTCCGCGGCCAGAAGAGGCACCTCCATCCCCTCCTCCGCAACAATCTCCTCTGCTGCGGCCTCCTCGGCATCATCCCTCAGCCTCCTCGGACGACGAGCCCGTCGTTTTCGCTTCTCTAGACCCTGGCTCGATACTCCTCGCTCTATTGGGACTAAGAATGGGTCGTCTGGGGTGACGGGGTCGTCAGAATGAACAGTACAAGTGAGCAGGGGGTGAGGCCCCCCATATATATAGAAACCACTCTGATTGGGGCATCCAGGCGCCTGGACGCCCCCACCTTTTTTTATTTTTTTCAAAATTCAAAAATTAGGGGCGCCCAGGCGCCTGGACGCCCCCAAAACAAAAAAACCAAAAAAAATAATTAATAAAAATTTGGGGCGTCCAGGACCCTGGACGCCCCCAAAACAAAAACCAAAAAAATTATAAATAAAAAATTAGGGGCGTCCAGGCCTCTGGACGCCCCCAAAACAAAAAACTTAAAAAATCAAAAATAAAAAATTAGGGGCGTCCAGGCCCCTGGACGCCCCCATAAAAAAAATTTCAAAAATATATATAATAAAATTAAAAAAGATAAGAGTATGTATATAATCCAAACAAAAGAAAAAACACAAAGAAAAAGAAAAACCATAAAAAAGATAATAATAATTAAAGGGACGGGGTCCCAAAACATCAATGCCAGATTTTATTCCATCAGAAAGCGGAACGAGTTACATCAGGGGCTTAGGCGCCTTAGGCCTTAACTTCCTCAGTTCGGTTACATAAGCCCTCCACAGCTCGCACTCTTCCCCCACGTGCGCTAAGGCCTTTCCCGCAACACTTGTCTTCCAGGGTGCTTTGACGGCCTTCGCTTCCTTCGCATCCGCTTCAGTGCCCAACTCTCTCTTCTTCAAAGGAACGATGCCAGTCGGTAATGGGAACGAATGACGTGGGATGTCGATCTGGAGGCAGCACCGATGCGCGTTGTAAAGGACAAACTCGGTCGCACCAATCAGTTGGAGATCAACTTCACAAGAAGACCTCATGAGGAGCTCGAGCGAAAGTAGACATGTCAGTGCGCAAGTGAAGAAACTTTGTGTCACAATGCGAAAGTGAGACCGCCAGTCTTCACGTTTCTTCAGCCACGGAACACGGTTCGCTACAGTGCCACCAAAGCCTAACACGTCGGCTATGTAGTGAAGCGGGCTTTGTTGGAAAAGCTTCGAAGCCGTTGGCATTCCCTCGCGGTGGTCGAATTTGAAATGCAAATCAAGCCAGCAATTCAAGACAAGTGCCCAACCAAATGGAGGCCTACCCATGCTCGAGGCAGTAAGGCCACTATACAGGTAGGCGAGGACAGCGGGTCCCACCCTCTTTCCACGCCAGATCCCGCAGATAGCACTCAGTTGGTCTTCCTCCACCATGTTGTCGGTATAAGGAAACAAGAGAGCACCCGCCAGACAAATGGTGAACCCCTTCATGATTCCCTTCAAATAGTCATCGTCTGGTGACCCTCTCAGGGCGTCCATGACCCACACCGCAAGCTTTTGGAGATCGATTCCCTTTTGAGTACGAACCTTTCGGGCTGCGTCGGGAGGCATGAAGCTTCCAAGGACGCTTTCGGAAGTCCCCCGTGTCAGCATCCGCATAGCCTTCACCTTCCCGTCACTCTTGAATTTCTTCAATCCGAGCAGAAGTTCCACCTCCTCGAGGAGGATGGTCACCTCGAAGGTCGGGAAGATAAAAGTGTGGGTCTGGGGATGCCAGATCTCCACTAGTGCGCCCATAGCCGCCCAGTCCATACGAAACTTCTCGTAGTGTTTGGCGTGAATAAGGAGCCCCTGCAGATGTCACTTCGAGAGTATGGCCCTCATGCCGATGGATATGTTGGAAGTTAACTTTGAAAGCCATGGCAGTTTGGAAAACTTCCTCGGGCCTGGGAAGAGTGGATATGGCTGGAAGAGAAAAGAAAGAAGAAGAAATGAAGGAAGTAAGAAGAAGGCTCACGTGGAGAAATTTGAAAAGAATTAGCTTACCATATGCGACATGATCGTCCCACTCAGATGACCCTCGAGGTCGGAGAGTCGCCTGATCTCGCCGCTAGGCCTGCTCCTCTTCATAACGCGGGAAGACTCTCCTTCCATCCTGAAATCTCTAGATTATCCTCTCCTTCCTCTCCTGAGCTTCCAAAACCCACCTTGGTGCATTTGAATGAACTAGTCTAAGGGGAGTTCTTATAGGAAGGGAAGATCGCTACAGGACAGAACATGTCGCATCAGCAGTCAATGTCAGGATTTTGGCTAGATCTCCTTTCCATTGTGGTGCGATTCTGTTACGATTCTGTTACTTTCTGATGTTATTAATCCATGCTGGCCTGTGCAGGTTTTACTAACGGACGTCTTTGTCTTATCTCCTGTCCCGCCTTTCATTGGTTGGTCCCACCTTGTCCTGCATCGTAGTATATGATACCTACGCTACTAGAACATGTCAAGGACCTTGCGGCCCGAACAAATCTGGGATTTGAGTTCCCCTTCAACAAAAACGGTGATGATCCCAGAAGAATTTGGGTTGTACGGATAGGCCGTCAACTTGTGATAGAATGGGGACGACGGTTCCATTCAGTGAGTTGGTGCACGGATAAACGGGCCCCAACCCAGTGTCGGCTCACCGGATCGGTATCCTGACCCGTCCTTAACAAGTTGACAATATTATCCTTGGCTATTTTCTATTTTAGTTTATTTTAAATTTTTATTTTAACCCAGCATGCATTCATATAGGATTTTGATTTATTACGGAAGATCATTCAAGTGATTCGATTGCGAAGGCCGTTGTGCTTCAATTCCTACAAATATGAGATATTCCACTCCGAATGAAATACTGAGTTTCCTTGAAATGGCCCTACATTGCTCTTCCAAAGGAGACCCTTGTTTGGACAGACCCTCAGATATTCCTTTACTTTTACCTTGTTTGACCCACCTTGGCCGCAGCACTTCCACATTGGCTGGTAACCGCTCACCAAAGGTGAAACCTAAGGTTTATGACCCAGGTACTTCCACACCGAGAAGTTGGTCTCTTTTTGTTTCGTGCCTGAGCGCACACCTCACCCTCCCTTATTTGATCTCCGTCCAAGCAATCGTCAATATTTGAAAGACCTTCTTCAAGGTCACCTCATTGAAACTTCAGGAAAGATTCTAAACAGTAACGTCAAAAGCGTGTCTCATCACACCTTGGCATCAACTTATCAGTCCGCTCCCACTTCATTTCACTCCACTTCGATACCATTCCACTACGTGTCGCTCCCTTGTAAAGCAGACGCCAAGGCAGGGCAGCTATAGACACGCCATTCCTGACGTCTCCCGAGAAAGTCTCATATTACTATACAACGCCCGCAACGGCTTACGCATTTTGAATCGCTCGAGTGCTTCCTTTTCTTGAGTCTTCTTCCGCCCTTTTCGGCATCTGGAATCGTCTCGTCACGGCATTCGGATGGCATCAACACCAGTCAGACGCATCAGGAGGTTCCGGAACCAAGAAGGGTGTCTGCCGGGCGGCCGCCAACGCTTGTCCGAGGACCCGGGTGGGTCTTGATGGGGGCGTCTAGGCCCCTGGACGCCCCCATTCTTTTAATTTATTTTATTTTATTTTTCAAAACCCAAAACATAAATAAAAAATAATATATTAATGGAGGCGTCCAGACCGTTGGACGCCTCCATAAAAACAAATATATATATATATATATATATGCCAGTTGGCATAAAAAGACAAAACAAAATAAAAATTATACATTAATGGAGGCGTCCAGGCCCCTGGACGCCGCCATAAAAACAAGCATAAAAAATATATAATGCCAGCTTTGGCATAAAAAGACAAAATAAATAAAAATAATATATTAATGGAGGCGTCCAGGCCCCTGGACGCCTCCATCAACTCCCTCACGGGCGCCGCCCACCGAACGACGATTTGTCGTGTGTGAAAAAAGCCAAATTATGGAGACGTCCAGCCCGCTGGACGCGCCCATTTCAAAATCACGAGGCGCCGCTCACAAAACCACGCGTTGTGTCAAACCGCGTGCAGCCGTCGGTGGTGTTCGGTGGACCTGTTAGGGGCGTCCGGGGCCCTGGACGCCTCCACAAAAATATTCCGAAAAAATTAATAAAAATAGAATAAAATATTAGTTCGGCCCTGATGGAGGTGTCCAGGGTCCTGGACGCCTCCACCCTCCGGAGCCCTATAAATAGAGGCCCACCCCCCTCAGTTCTGGGAGAGCTTCGAAGAGATCCGATAGGCTGCCGGAGCCCAGAGGCTACCGGAGTCATTTTCTAACCCGTGGGGTCTTTTGTAGGTGGAGGTTCTGCCGGCTTCTCGGGTGCCCACGCTCAAGAGATGAAGGTCGTCTTCATCCACCGCGCTTCCACGCCATCCCTACGCTGTCGGAGCTCCACCGGATTTCACCATCGGTACATCCAATAAGCCAATCCTTTCCTTTTCTTCTTAGTTCTTTTGCATTCATCATCTCGCATCATCTATCCCCCTTCATAAGTGATGAGGGCATCTCACGACACTCCCTCTAGCTTTGGTCGTCTACACACTCTTGATATGGATTGATCATGGTCTCCACTTGTTATCTTCATTTTCCCAGGTTCATTTTATGTATTTTCCTTTTATTGAGTCCTATCTTATGTATTTTCCTTTATTGAGTCATGTGGTTCTAGTCCATTTCCCTTATTTTGCTTAATTGGGCCTTATTTCCTTAGTTATGGGCCCATAGGATTGAGTCTAGGTTATGCTCGGTCTTTTGTCCTATTGTCAGGGACATTTTGGTCATGTAAAGAGTGGTTGCCTATATATAGGCCCCATCTCTCCACTTGTACTCACTTTTTTGGATATTGAAAAAAACCACTTCCTTTTACCTCTTAAAACTCTCTCTCTTACTCTCTTTCCCTCACTCTCTCTCTCACTCTCTCTCTCTCCCAAGGGGAGTTCACCCCCACCCTCTCTCCTCCTCCTCCCCCCTCACTTACTCCAACCCCCAACCACCTCCACTACCTCACCCACCTCCATTAAGACCCTCCACTTCCCCAAGCCCCTCATTTACTCCCCTCTCTTTGTCCCAAAGCAAATCCTCGACCTCCCAACACAATCCACCACTTCCCCACACAAATCCCACCCCTCCCTAGACCCATTTCAAATTTGAACCTTCCCTCCCTTGCTTTGACCGCCCCTCAACCCCCTCCCTTGAACCAAGTTCACCCCCACCATCTCCCTCTCACCCCTCTCTCTTGTGCACCCTCATCCTCCACCACCTTCACTAGCAGACCATATTCTCTTCAGCCCCACTTCGCCCCCCCCCCCCCCACCTCCATATCCATAGCCTCCAATACCCCTCAAACACCACTCATCTTCCTCCCATAGCCAGTAGAACCACCTTCCACCACTTTCTCTCTTGGTCATTCCCTTCCCCACCACTTCATCTTCCCTTCATTCCCACCCTGTTTCAGGAAGCAGGATTACAGCACTTGCAGAGGAGGCCACGGTCATCCCTCAATGACTCAGGAGGCGAGGCCTACATTTCTAGATTCTTCTGCAAGTCAGCTTTCAAGGAGAGGCGGTTTCGTCGGCATCCGAGCTCGGTGCTGTCCGCAACCACCATTCTTCTCCGACTGTGCAGAACTTCTCAGACCAGAAGTCAGAGCGGCAGAGAAGACTCTCCCACGAAGAACCTTGAAGGAAACAGCCTTCAGGATCTTCTACAAAGTTCTTTCTCCACCTGTCAGCGTCCAGGAACAGAAGGCAGAATCCTGTTCGGCATCCGAAAACCAGAGATACCAATTTTATACCACAACCACGCCAGTCTGCCTCCTCACAGTCTGTCCCGACCACCGTCCACTTCTCTGGACATCCAGATCATCTCCGACATCAGAAGACTTCCCCGTTTGTTTTTCTCAAAGTAGACTCGTATACGATTCCAACGAGTCCAGCGGTGCCAGATTTGGAGCTCAGGAGCGACCGTGGCGGCTTCTGCAACCTGTTGTTTCAGACTGAGATCAGCCAGAGACCAGAGCTGCATCCATATTCCAGTCGCCGGAGCAGTCAGCCCCCAGATCAGAACGTCATCCAAAAATTCAAGCCGCACCCCTCTCCCGTTAGCAATCTTTTGGCGCAAGTCTCATCAGATTCTGAGCTCGGTGGATTTATTGGCTGCATCAACATCGACTCCCTGTCCAGAATTATAGAAGCTAGACAGAATCGGCGAAGCTCGGAAACTCGGTTTCCTTTGCATCTCTCCCCACCCCGCTTGGCCGGCTGAAGGCCCCTCCCTGCGTGGAGGTAGTTTTGAATGTATTAATCATAACCCCCACCCCAAGATCACCCCTCCTGCGTGAGGAGTAGTGCTGTACCGTTTGCAATTTCAGGTCAAGCTACATCGCCGCGGCGATCGGGTGCATACCCTCGCCTCCCGGCGCGCCCTCGTCTCCGATCGGGATCGGTGTCTTTACACCGATCAGGTGAGCTTCTGATACTATCCTTAGTAGCCTTATTCTTGCTAGTTTAGTATTGCTTTGATTGCTCGTCGGCGGTGAGAAGAGGGCTCGAACTTGCATGCTAGTTTGTTAGTGTCCACCGCGGACCGTGAGTGAGTGCCACCAAGCCCCCGCCCTGCGGGCCAGCCGCCAACAAAGTTGGGTATCCTAGACTCATTTGGGGTCAGCCCTAGCATTGTAAGTCCATTAGAAAAATTGGGTCCCGCCCCGGACCTTCATCATTATCTCCCGGACCCACCGGGTGAACGTGTGAATCGGGTGAGCAAAAATCGTCATCGTGAGAATCATTGAGCGTTTGTATGCTTGCGGGTCTAAGTCCTAGGGTCATCTCATCATAATTAGTGGTCTTTGGTCTGTGCCACATCAATAAGGGCGCCTCTTCTTATATACTTCTTGCATCCATCATCTCATTTTCCTCCTACTCGAGTCCGAGAGGGGTTTAAAAGACAACACCAACCAGGTGTGTGTCTTGCCATCATTTCATTATTTTTATCGCAAGGATTTGAATACTACACCTTCATCTTTCTAATCCACTCGTTACTTGTTTGTCGTTATTTTGCAAGGGTACCCAAGGAAAGCCCTCTCCGTCGGCCGGCCGAAGGGGGAGGAAGAAGCAACCCGCCATCTCCCGCTCTTGAGGTAGGCGTGATCACTTTCTTTATTTTGGGGTCTTTCGGCCCCTGGCGATCACATCTTGTTCTCAAGGCCGCGGCGAGTCACTTCCCCAATGGCCGTTTAAATTCCCGTTCTTATACTCTCTTTATATTCTGTTGTATTCTGCTCATATTCTCGAGGCCGCGGCGAGTCACTTCCCCAATGGCCATTTAAATTCCCGTTCTTATATGTTATATTCCTATCTATTCATATTCTCGAGGCCGCGGTGAGTCACTTCCCCAATGGCCGTTTAAATTCCCGTTCTTATATATTATATTCTTATCTATTCATGTTCTCGAGGCCGCGGCGAGTCACTTCCCCAATGGCCGTTTACATTTCCGCTCTTTATATTCTCCTTATATTCTGTTATACTCTTATCTGCTCATATTCTCGAGGCCGCGGCGAGTCACTTCCCCAATGGCCATTTCAATTCTTGTTATTTAATTTCTGCACCATTCCCGTCCCCCCGAGGTCGCGGCGAGTCACTTCCCGCTATGGCCGTTTAACCCCCATATCTTGCTATATTACATTTGTCCCGCTCGCCCCACCGGAGCAATCTCCCGTGGTGGCCCCTTCTCTTTTCTCTTATTTCTGTGTTGCAGTAAACAAAAAGAAGGAGCCCGCGCGCTCCGCGTCCTCTTCGCACCCCCAACCGCGTGACGTCGCTCACAATGGGCTCTGATTCGAGCGTATCCCTCGCCACTTTTGTGAATGAGAAGCCATGAGATGGATTGTCTCATGCTCTCTTCGCTATTGCGGGGTTAAAACTAAAGAAACGATGCAATAGAAATCATCTGTTTAATCGGAGGGGCAAGCATACATCAGAACCAAATCCATTGACTACAGCAGATTTCAGAGAGGCGAAGGGAAAGAGAGATAACTCTAGAGCCTCATTCTTAATTTCATTGCAGAGAACACATATACATTCAGTACGGAAGGGAGAATCAGACTGAAAAATCTAAATATAGACGATGCCCCTTGACACAGAGTTATACTGGCATTTGATGCCACTGAAATAACATCATTCGGAAGCAGACCAAAAGAAATGAAAATAGATTAAAATAGAGGATGAGGAAGGGGATAATATAGCCCCTTAGGGCGTTGGACAAACCACCCCACCTTGAATCTTCTTCCCCAGCCTTCTGCGATTCTTCCTCTCTTCAGACCTCTTAACAGGCTCTCGGACTCTCTTTTTCTCTCAGTGGCTTCTTCTGCTTCGATTGCTTTTTTTTCATCTCCCTTTTTTTCTCTGTTCTCCCTTCTTCTTGTCTCTCCTTCTTTGTTGAAGGCAGCAGCTTTTATAGAGGGGTGGCCCTCTTCTACCGGCATGAGCTCCTCGGTGCGCTTGTCATGCAGCATCTCGGCGCGCTCATCCTGTGTTGGGCTTGGGCCCATCTGCTTGTTGTATCGGTGCCAGCCAGGGCTTCATCTAATGGGCCTTCTTCATCGGTCTGGTGGGCTTCTTAGAGTAGATATTTGTTATACTCGAGGCTTGCTTGACACCTTGCATTCACGAGCATATGTGAGGCAATGTGTATCCCATTTTTATGAGTATCAAAATTGTCTGAGGATCCTCTTCAGCAGGCAGATGATTGCCTGGAGTTTGTCATAGTTTTATCAGCCTAACTATCTGAATGATAGTCGTGCTTGGCAGCGTCCTAGCAAGAGATGGCTTCAGTCGATCAAAGTTTCAGGGATAGTGGATCTCATCTATCTTGATTCTCAGAACTTCCAGGGATGGCACAGAAGCCGCACCCTTGATTGGTCTTCAGAGCCCTGAGCTTGCTTTGGCTTCAGCCTTTATATTTTAGGTGTCAACAAATGCCCTCCACCCGCAGGCGGCATAAGCGAAGAATAAGCGGCAAGGGACCTACAGGTGTACTTTGTACTTTTCTTCTGGCCTGTTCCTGTTGATAGTGCATTTTCACAGCTTGAAATCTTCATTCTGGTTGCATAGTCCCAGTACTTTGCAAGCATATCTGGACATACACCATCCTTTTACGTTTAATTTTCTGGTTGCAGCATCCCAGGGTGAACAAGCCGGCGCGGTTGACGGTCTCGGCACGTCCATCTCGGTGCTGCATACAACTAACTCGAAGACTATGGCGGCACAGCACTGGTCTTGGCGCGCCTTTTCATTTGGTGCCCTCGGCGTGAGTGGACTCGGCGCGCCATTTGTCACGTAGCGCTCTCGACGCGGGGCTCATCTCGACGCGCATTTAGCGCCAAGAGGGCGGAGGGAAGCTCATTTTCATCTGAGCTCTCTCTCTCTTCGTCTTCCACGGCAGCGGCGATCGGCATGAGGTTTCCGGGAGAGTTTTCTCCCTCTTCCTCATCTTCTCATCACCATATGGTTCCTCCTTTGCTTCTCATACGGGACTACGTCCCTCTTTTCTAAGGAGTCATCCCCTCTTGGTGGATGCTCATCCTATTTGACTTCTGGGCATACCCCGGACATGGGGAGGTGCTGTCAAAATTTTCTTAGGATTCCCCCCTCTGCTTCTGTCTTCATATTGTATTATTTTCTTTGATTTTTATCTGTAGTTGCTGAAATGGCCACCACCTCTAGCCGCGCTGCTTCCGGAACTGCTGATGTTGGTGCCTCTTCTGAGGGTAGGGTATTTGGCCCTATTGTGACTTGGAGGATCATTGGACAGCTAGACCGAGGTCTTGGGAGGATCACCATAGTTGACGAATCTTCTGACTCAGAAACGGACATAGTGTCTACGTCTCGTGTCCTGACCACTGAGGACGGGTTGAACTTCAATCGTGATGGCGGCTATCGTTCGGACTTTCCGAAGGATCGTCATCTCGCATCATTCATCTGCACCTTCAATGTAGCGGGGAAGATAGATGTTATGCTGGCTCGGATGGTGGAATGGGTCATGTTGGTGGATAGGGACAGCTTGAAAGGCTCCGTATATCATGGAGACACCACTTATCTCCCGGGGGAGTGGCGTAAGTGGAACGCCGTCTTGGGAGTAACCGAGCTGGAGGCGGAGCAGAAGATGCTGACGCGGGCCCCTGAATTCACACCGGTCAGGTGGGAACCTGCTGCAGGTCGGGTCAACAGAGAAAAGCCCGACTATGGTTTGTTCCTGGTGCCCATCAAGTGGGGCTACAGAGATGAGCCATTTGTTCTGAACTGCCTGGCTATTCAATTCAAGTTTCAGCTGGCTGCTGGATAGTTTACAGACACCAAAGTGACCGATGTCCATCTTTTCCGCGTGGGAGCGGTAGAGTTTACAGAATATCTCTGAAGGAATATGCTCTTTTACTGGTCAGGGCCGGGGTGTATCACAGTGTATATGTATCCCGTTTCAGGTACCCTATTTCAAAAGGATTGTGCTGCGGCATGTTTGAAGTGTTCTGCCCACAGTTTAATACTTTCTACACAGCAGAGGGTGAAACTTCTTTGGACCTCTAGAGTTTATCACAGCTGTAAGGACTGCCAATTGACGGAGAACCTTATGAAGAGGTCTGCCTTCATGACTTCATCAAGGATGAAACTGATGGTGAGGGTCAGTATTACTTCGGCTTTTCATATCGATATTTAATGAAAGCACACCGCTCCCTCTGCTTGGCACATAACAGGGGATCATCCAGGGGATAGCACACTTGGGAGAAGAGTAGCAAGCTGAGAGTCTGCGTAGGACATGGGATTCAATATTTCTTTAGCGGCCCTTTAAAGTATAATGAGTTCCCGCATGTGGCTCCTGTTGCGGGCAAGCCCAGTAAGCCTCCCAAATTTAAGTCAGAGGTGCCTGCTTCACTTCGGCGAGCTAGCCGTGGAGGACCGAATCCGACTGGGGCGGACCCCCTTACTCATTGCATTGCTTACCTCACTTTTTGGTTGTGCACTTTTGCTCTTCCGCAGGGAGATGAGACAGTCATTAGGCCGGAGGCAATATACCCGGCATGTCAGATGGCTTGGGGCATGCGGCTCGCTCTATGTCCGGTCGCACTTTGCCTGGTTTACAAATCTCTAGAAGACATTCATAGGCATCGAATCCCTCGCTCTTTCAGAATAGTGGGGCCGTTTCATTTCTTCAACGCCTGGGTATGCAATTTGTTCCCAGAACTGGCTCCCAAGACCTTGTAAACAACTACATTGTACCCCAGGATGCAGGAATTTGCAAGTGCCGAACCCGACTCAGTGTCTCAGCAGCTTTTCTCTATCAGAGGTCGGCTAACAAGGGTCCCGATGGACTCAGCGGGGACCATTCATTTCTGGAATTTACCAGCACATTCTGCCCCATTGGTGAACCGCCAGCGTGAGTGCAAGCTCGAGGCAGTGGAGGCTTTTACACATTTCATTTCGGGTAACACAGTGACCTGACCAATCCTGGAGCCTGAGCTCATTGATTGGGCTCTATCAATTCACCCAAGTGTTTTAGTGTTCAGAAAGGGGGTCGTGGTTCATCTAGAACCCTATTACCCGTTCAGATTTGGCGGAAATTTCGGCTATGATCAGCACATTCCACCTTCAGCTGCTCAGTTTCCCTTGGACAGCAGGTCAAAGCATGGCTCGGCCGTTGCAAGCGAGGGTCGCACCTGGTGGGATTACTTCCACCGTCGGGATGCCAATGTTTTCTGAATTCCAGTGCCAAACCGTGTACCCTGGGTCACTCCAGAATATGTGAAATGGTGGAATGCCCGAACTGGCTTTTACCACAATGCCAGGACGACATGCTGGGACGTGGCCGAGCGCACCTTTCTAAGCCAGCAGCCCGGGCCAGTTTTTGATATTGATGAAGCCCATTTGAAGAGGCTATTCTCCCAACATCCGAGGGAGGTAGATGCATATATAGCACGCAGGAAGGCCGCTATAGAGGATGTGGCTACACAGCTGGTGCCTGTGCTTGCTGACATAGATGAAGATACTTTCACGAAGAATTCAGAACATCTGTGTCAGATTGGTGATTCCCGCTTGGAGCTTCAGCAATATCCCTTTCTCATTGAGGAGCGGCTTTCCAAAGCAGTTTCATGAAAATGTGAGTTCGACTGCTTTTGCCCTTATCGGGCGTTTGTTAACAGAGAAGACAGAACCCAGACATACTATCAACATACGTCCTGGCTGTTCGTCTTGATGAATGTCCATGGGCTGACCCTCGACAGTCTTGTAGCAAGTGTCCTGGACAAACTTCTATTTGTCTCTTTTCATTATGCCGACGGCTGGGGTCTTGACCACCTTGGCTTGTACTATTGTATTGCTTCCCACGGTCATGCGGACTTGGCTGACTTAGCCGAGAAGTGTAAGAAAATTAGCGACATCTACTGGCTTGTTCGGGAGGCTGCATCCCGAAGCAAAGAGGTGGCTTATCAGTACTGGCCCCTCTCATCTTTTTATAATGGCCCGGCAGGTAAAGTTTTCTTCAGTTGGCATAGCACCTAGCTTGTTGCTCAATTCTTTTCATAACGACATGCGCCTCATTTAACAGATTGGCCAGACATAAAGCAGCAAGGACTTTACAGGAAGATCATCTCCCAAGCACAAAAACCGGTATATTTCGACACTCCTGCACCAACGCCAACCACTACTCCGTTTCCCCCTGGCAGAAAGAGAGCGACTTCTTCGCTGAAGGTCGCCTTGGGACGGGCAAGGAAAGCTCGGAGAAATTTGTCGAAGCAATCGCCGGTTGATGTCACTGAGGCTCCTTTGCCTGACGTGCCATCATTTGAACAGTTCGCCGCTCAGCAGGAGGCCACTCAGCAAGCAGCTGAAGGTGACATCATTCTTCTTTGCAGCCCGTAGGAAAGTTCTTTCCGTGGCCTCTTCATTTTTTGACGTCTTCTTTATTGGATATTAGCTCAAGGAGCAGCTGCTGCCATTAAGAGGACTGAGAAGGTCGCCGCGGGGGCGGAGGATATGGGACCTTCTGCCGTGGCCACGGCAGAGACAACTGGGACAGATGAAGCCATAGGGGAGAGTCTTTCCACTATTGAGGAGGATGCCAGACTCCCTTCTCCCACGTCTACCAGTGAGGTCGAGGGTGAGCCAAGTGACTGTGATCCTTCTGAATCTTCTTTTCTTGGTGATCTTCTTACCCTGCCTTATGCATGTCTTTGTGCTGTAGTGGCAAGAGTAGTTAGTACTGTGGTTCAGACGCCTGCTGTGGATGCCCCTTTGCAACAAGAAGGACATATAACTGTGTTAAAGAAGGGTGCCATCCCATTGCGGCGTATAATCACCCGCTCAGCAGCTCGTAAGGCAACAGAGGAGGCGAGCCAACCCGAGCCTAGCATAGATATTTCTTCCAGTAGCTCTACCACCCCTTCTGACGAAGAAGTTGACTGTGGTTCTTCAGAAGGTGACGAACAAGCACCTGCGGCAGCCAGCGAAGGGGCAGTGGCACCCTCTGCGCTGTTGAGTGGTCCTTTAATATTTAGTCCCCCAAGGTTACTGGCACCATCATCTGAGGGAATATTGTCGGAAGACTTTGTCGGAATAGACATGGAGGTGGAGATAACCCCTCCTTTTGTTGCTTCATCTATAGAGTTAGAGTCTTCTATACAGGCACTCAAAGAGATGGGTGTTGTGGCCATAGTAAGTTCTGACCACCCTTTCGTCGAGCTGCATAGCTTTTTATTCTTCTTTGCCCTCTTGGTGCTTACTGAAACCTTGTTCCAAGAGTATGACACAGCCGATCGCCTTTTGGTATCGTCTTCCAACGTCATCATTTCACCGAAGGCTTTAGACATGCTGCCGCCTGTCACCGTGTCTTCTTCAGAGGTGGTTACTATACTTCGTCTTGTGCCAGTAAGAATACACGCAGCTGCCGAAGTATCATCAATAGAGCTGGGCTCACTAGGAGAAAGTTCGGCTCTAGTGCATGCAACAAAGCTGAGGGCTGAAGCTAGTCCGTCGAGAGGTTCTACCTTCGTTTCGACGGCCATAATGATTATTGCGCCTGACCCAGTGACTCCATCTGTGCAAGCAGTAGGGTCGGAGTCTTTGCCTCTTCCAGCACTCGTAGAAGAGAGCTCTTCAAAGAGCCCAACGGAGCATGAGCAAGCTGCTGTGGTGCCCGCTTCTTCAGCTTTGGTGGCTATCCCATCGTCTTCTTCCGAGCCAGACATTGGTTTATGGGCTTCCATAGACAAGGAGGTTACTTTTGACGTGGTGCCGGTAGCTTCCCTCGGCTTCACTTCATCAGAGGACTTTATCTGGGAGCATTTAGAGATATTGCGTCAAGTCGTAGAATCTCAGCCGACATTGTCTTACCTCCAACTAAAGGAAGTGGCTGAACGACTGACGGTTGGGCTGCAGGCACTAGGCTGTCCCTTGGATATTTGGACCTAGCGGGTGTTGTTCTTGCTGAAATTTGTGAATCGCCGAGACTTTCTCGGGCAGACAATGAATGACCGGTTGACGGCCCTCAAATTGCAGAAAGCCGACTGTCAGACGGAGCTGGAGTATCTGAATTCTGATCTTCATAGGAACAAGGCCCAGATTGAAGCTTTAGCTGCTCGTGCACAATTCCTACGTAGCCGACGGGAAGAACTCCGGGCTGAATTAGATGCTGTCGAAGCCGAAATACGATTGCTGGAAGCGGCAGAAATGCAGGGTATTGAGGAGACCACCTTGCTAGAGGGTCGAGTTGCATCCTTACAGATTGAGGTGGCTCACGTTCAAGAGGAGGAAATGCAACTCCGTGAACTGGGAGCGGCTCCACATGTCGGGCTCCTCGAATTTGAAGATATCTTCAGGTGATCTTAGCTCATCCACTTCTTGTAATATGTCCCCCTCGAAGGTCCCCTATTGTCTTTTTCTCTCCCCTTTTTTGCAATGAAATACAAGTTTCTCTTAATGCTTTACGGTGTCCACCTTCACACTTGTATTCTATCATACCTTGTGACAATTTTGGCGACCTGCATGGAAACATACCCATATTTGTACGGCAGGAGAGTGTCCACCCTTTCAAGGAAAGGATGGGGGCCTCGCTCCACCGCATGTCGGGGTTCCAGAGGTTCACCAAATTGGCACAAATGTAAGTCTCATTGGCCAGAAGTGCCGGCAGATTGACTGCTGGCTGATGTACGCGTATGAAGAATTCACATGTCTCATTGAAATGGACGGAAGGTCCATCTTAGACATGTTCTAACATCGATCAAGGCGAAGTGCCTTATGATCATAAAAAGCTTCATCATCGGCATTGGGTTTATGCCGATGCGAGGAGATGGGTTTCATCAGAATAGACGAAAGGTCTACTATGGGTGGGTTTCATTATCGGTCCAGGCGATGATGCCTTGTGACCGATGGAAGGTGTTATCGTCGGTGGGACTTAGGATAGCATAAAGTGGGTGAGTGATGCGGGACGAGACCACGGACACGACAAGCTCGTGACTGCCCCTTCACGAGGGAAGCGTCGGATGTGCGCGGTTGAGAAACCGGCAATGAGCTAGGGTGATCGGCTCTCTTTTGTGCCCGGATCGGGTCACGGGACGCTCTCGCACTCTCTCGCAGCAGTGGTAATGAATAGATAAAGTGAGCTAGATATCCCTACACATGCTCTCTAGCAGCGGCATAAACAAGCATATATGAAGTAAGCAAAATGCCAAGAAGGGAGCGAAAACGATACCTCCACGCGCTCGGCGTGGGGAAGACAGACCCGGCCGAAACTCGTACTCCCGGGACAATTAATACATCATATTACAGCAAATGAATTACTGCCCACTCCATGCAGGGAGGTAAAGGGCTACACAAATGGGCCTGGGAGGACCGAATTCGGGTTGACGGGCGGCTTCTAGCGTCTCTTCGGCAGCACCCGAACTAGTGACAGTGGGGCCCACGTGCTGTCCGGAGGGGTCGAGTGGGACCCAGTGACACCGCTGTAGTGGAGACACTTAGGGAAGCGTTCCCTGGGCTGGCGGCACGCTGGTTCACCGGCCGGAGGCCGGGCGGCTCCGATCGGCACCGGTCGGAATAACCGGCCACGGACCTGCCAGTTCTGTTTTCTGGCACGCGCTCCGGCGAGAACGGACGCTGCGATAAGCCCCGACGTCGGAATGCGACAAAACTGGCTCCGTTGGAAAGATGCTTCGAAGGGCTTCAACCCAAGGTGATTACAGAAAAATAATCAAGCCTGTACTTCTGATTGGCGAATTTTGAAGGTTACTGTTGTACAGTTCCTGAAATCTCAGGTCAGCAGAGAACTTTCCTATAGATTGCCTTTGACCGTGAGGTAGACGTTCGAATCTGGGGTTGTGTTCTTCCGAAAAGTTGTGGGCAATCAAGTTACGAAACCAGGACTATTTTTGGATCTGGATTTGGAGGTGGTGGTGATTTGTTATGATTTTGGAAGTGGAGGGTGGTCGGATCTGGGATATGACTGACAACACTATAGCTGAGGAAGAACACGAATTTCTAAAAATAGAAAGAAGGCTGATAAAAAATTAAGAAAATTTTTGGATGTAGGGGGTGATAAACAGAACTCCCAGTAAAATTGGGAGGGTTTGGACAAATCAAAAAGATGGCCGGAGGTGGGAGACACAGGGTTGCCATCATTGTAGATATAGACAAAACAGAACTAGGAATGAAAGATGCACGAAAATGGGAAAATAATAACGATAGAATTTGGGCGTGAAAATTTAGGTGGAGCTTGGGATACAAGGGAAGAACACACCATAAAAATTGCAGACCACGAAGAGGTCGTGGCTGAAAGGAGAAATTTTGGGAAGAGACCTCTATCCAGCAGGACAGAACACCGAGAACGGTTTCACGGCGGCTCGAAGGCGGCACGAACGGCGGCGGCGGCGGCACAGACGATCATCGGAGATAGAGGGAGGGGATAGAAGATAGAAATCACTCTAGAACTGGAGGTTGGAGGAGAGAAACCAGAGGGAGAGGGGCTGGGGGTGCAAGAAGCTGCTTGGATTTCACCAAAATTTCTGATTTTTTTCATTGATTTTCACATGAAAATACAAGCTTTTATATGGTTTACATCAAATGCAATGTGGACCCTTGGATCTAGGGAAGGGGAATCAAGGGCTGGGATTAAGTGTGAATCACACACAAAAATTAATAATCTAATAAGGGGAGAGGGGCGCCCCCTTGACCATATAGTAGAAGGTTGAATGGGGGGTTGAATGGTAGGTGGCCTACCTTGGACAAAATGGGCCACTTGTCTACCCATGTGGCATATGACTAGTCCAACCTTCTAGATGTCCACCTAGGATGGTTGACCAGCCCCACAAGATGACATGGACCAATGGGAAAGGGCTGAGGGCCCCCTTGCTGGTCCTACTGACAAATTACATATAAACCCACACAATCTACGAGAGTGACGCATTGGCCTATAAAGCCGTACAATTGCGCGTATACTTTCCCGTGGATATAAAAATAAACTAAAGGATATAAATGCAATATGAAAAGTACTAGTTCGGCGTCGATTCCCATCAACTCTCCCCGGGTGGGAGGAACTCGACCCTGTCGAGTAGGGGTAGGGATGCTCGAGTACTCCGGCGGATCCGTCACCGTGCCAAGTAACGCGGGTACGCTCCACTCCAAGTGACCGTCACCTGCTCATTCCATATATACTCGATATGCGTAAACTGATATGGGCTAAAGGTGGACGCTCCGAGTGGGACACTCTCAAAAGGAAAGGAAGCAGCTTGAAGACTCACTAGGAATCACCGCTGAGTCCCTATAGGTGACTGATCCGGGTATAGAGGTAGAACCGATCCCATACTCATCGAGTGAGTCCACTCGCCTCTTACTCATAAGAGAACGACAACGAGCTTGCACAAGACACATGCAGACGCACTATGCACTACACACAAACAATCGACTCAAAACACACCACACAAACAAACCACACAAGAAAACACACTGACTCAACTATGACCCTAGACACACCTAATGTTAGTCCGACCCGTACATGGGTGACGGCGGACCAGGACACCCGAATATGTGCCATGCATATACTAGATGTACACGATGGTTGATGGAAGGGAGGACTCCTAGACACCCTAAGATGTACCACTCATGCATTAGTGACCGATGGGATTTGGGTGAAGAAGGGCTAGGAGATCCAAAACTACCCTCGTCATCATCCCTAGATGTAGAGACGGCTTGCCGACTAGACCGAGGGGTATGGGTGGAATAGTGAACTTTTTGGAAGAGGTGGAGGGAATGTGATAGCTCGGGAGCTTCACTAGTGGAGGGGTCAAAAGGGTCAAAGAAGGTATGACCCCCGGAGATGGGTTCCTCCATGACACGGTCCCAATAGTGAAATTCTTGAAGGTGTGAATGGTCACCTTCATCTGTCATAGTGAACGGGACGATGGTCATGTAAAGAAAATAAACTTCCTCCCTTGGGCAAAAGGGAGTGAAGTCGGACTCGGCCGGCATCGGGAGGAGTAGAAGAATCTCCGTGGTGACACACCCCACGGTGCACACGGAGGTAATGGACCCTAAGCCCGGATGGGTGAAGCTAAGACTAGCGGGTTGGTCAAAGCCTCGGGCCAGTAGGTGCGTCAACTGCCATTGTGAATATAATCCCATGACAAGATCATCCAACGTATCAACATGGTGACTGGATCGAAAAGTTGTGTGGTAGGAGTTGAAGGGTACCAATGGTAGTGTGGGGTCCATAGATGGAAAGGGAGGTGGGACCAAGCCATCCTTGAGCCAACTAAAAAGTGGCTCGGCGATGTATAGCGTTCCCGTAAGAAACACGGGTGGCTCGGGGTGAGACGGCTCCAAGCATAATGGTTCCAAATGTGGAGTGGACCGGCGGGGTTGGGTGGCTGGACATGTGAGGGTGATCTTGCCGGGTAGGTAAGGTGGGTATAAGGTGCAAGTCCTCTTGCCCCAGTCAAGATTGGCTCTTCGTTCTCCTAACCACGTTTGTCCTAAAATGATGCATGAACCAGCAAGTGTGCCGATCCTGCACCATGCGCCATCGGTGTAGAGAACAGAGCCGATCCTCTTATAGAACTCAACACTAGCAAAATCACCATCGCGGATAATCTCGCCTGTCTTGGAGAGAGACTCCACGATGTCAAGAGAATCCCAATTATCCGATTCCCTATCGGTGAAATGGAGTTCCGTTGTGGACCCGTTGGGTAGAGCGACTTTCATAGTGAGAGGGGTAAAACTAAGGGCTCGGTGTATGAGGACATTGACTTTGGCCACAAAGGTTGACCACTCGGATGTGTGGTCTTGGAGAACGGCCATGGGTAGCGGACATGGACATGCATACACACAGTGACAAGACACTAGACCGATTATGAAAGTTTGGAATGCATGCACACTAAGGACCCTAGACGTAAACCAAGACTCGGTACGTGGCAGAGATAACCGATCCGAAGATCACTCGCGCAAGTGTGCGGCCTTCCCGATAGGCGTAGCCTAACGTTCGGACAACACCTTTTATATACCAATTAATGGTATGCAAATGCAACTCCTAAGACCGACTTAGGCACTTAGACTTAAATGACACTCTTTTTTTTTTATTTTGGACACCCTAGACTTAAACTCGCTCTGATATCAAATTGATGCGGGACGATACCACGGACACGACAAGCTCGTGACTGCCCCTTAACGAGGGAAGCGTCGGATGTGCGCGGTTGAGAAACCGGCAATGAGCTAGGGTGATCGGCTCTCTTTTGTGCCCGGATCGGGTCACGGGATGGTCTCGCACTCTCTCGCAGTAGTAGTAATGAATAGATAAAGTGAGCTAGATATCCCTACACATGCTCTCTAGCAGCGGCATAAACAAGCATATATGAAGTAAGCAAAATGCCGAGAAGGGAGCGAAAACGATACCTCCACGCGCTCGGCGTGGGGAAGACGGACCCAGCCGAAATTCGTACTCCCGGGACAATTAATACACCATATTACAGCAAATGAATTACTACCCACTCCACGCAGGGAGGTAAAAGGCTACACAAACGGGCCCGGGAGGATCGAATTCGGGTTGACGGGCGGCTTCTCGCGTCTCATCGGCAGCACCCGAACTAGTGACGGTGGGGCCCACGTGCTGTCCGGAGGGGTCGAGTGGGACCCGGTGACACCGCTGTAGTGGGGACACTTAGGGAAGCGTTCCCCAGGCTGGCGGCACGCTGATTCACCGGCCGGAGGCCGGGCGGCTCCGATCGGCACCGGTCGGAATAACCGGCCACGGACCTGCTGGTTCTATTTTCTGGCGCGCGCTCCGGCGAGAACGGACGCTGCGACCAGCCCCGACGTCGGAATGCGACGAAACTAGCGCCGTTGGAAAGATGCTTCGAAGGGATTCAACCCAAGGTGATTACAGAAAAATAATCAAGCCTGTACTTCTGATTGGCGAATTTTGAAGGTTGCTGTTGTACAGTTCCTGAAATCTCAGGTCAGCAGAGAACTTTCCTGTAGATTACCTTTGACCATGATGTAGACGTCCGAATCTGGGGTTGTGTTCTTCAGAAAAGTTGTGGGCAATCAAGTTACGAAACGAGGACTATTTTTTGATCTGGATTTGGAGGTGGTGGTGATTTGTTATGATTTTAGAAGTGGAGGGTGGTCGGATCTGGGATATGACTGACAACACTGTAGCTGAGGAAGAACACGAATTTCTAAAAATAGATAGAAGGTTTATAAAAAATTAAGAAAATTTGTGGATCTGGGGGTGATAAAAAAAACTCCCAGTAAAATTGGGAGGGTTTGGAAAAATCAAAAAGATGGCCGGAGGTTGGAGACACAGGGCTGCTGTCACTGTAGACAGAGACAAAACAGAACTAGGAATGAAAGATGCACGAAAATGGGAAAATACTAAACGATGGAATTTGGGCGTGAAAATTTAGGTGGATCTTGGGATACAAGGGAAGAACACACCATAAAAATTGCAGATCACGAAGAGGCCGTGGCTGAAAGTAAGAATTTCGAGAAGAGACCTCTGTCCAGCAGGATAGAACACCGAGAACGGTTTCGCGGCGGCTCGAAGGCGGCACGAACGGCGGCGGCGGCGGCACAGACGATCACCGGAGATAGAGGGGAGGGGATAGAAGATAGAAATCACTCTAGAACTGGAGGTTGGAGGAGAGAAACCAGAGGGAGAGGGGCTGGGGGCGCAAGAAGCTCCTTGGATTTCACCAAAATTTCTGATTTTTTCATTGATTTTCACATGAAAATACAAGCTTTTATATGGTTTACATCAAATGCAATGTGGACCCTTGGATCTAGGGAATGGGAATCAAGGGCTGGGATTAAGTGTGAATCACACACAAAAATTAATAATCTAATAAGGGGAGAGGGGCGCCCCCTTGACCATATAGTAGAAGGTTGAATGGGGGGTTGAATGGTAGGTGGCCTACCTTGGACAAAATGGGCCACTTGTCTACCCATGTGGCATATGACTAGTCCAACCTTCTAGATGTCCACCTAGGATGGTTGACCAGCCCCACAAGATGACATGGACCAATGGGAAAGGGCTGAGGGCCCCCTTGCTGGTCCTATTGATAAATTACATAGAAACCCACACAATCTACGGGAGTGACGCATTGGCCGATAAAGCTGTATAATTGCGCGTATACTTTCCCGTGGATATAAAAATAAACTAAAGGATATAAATGCAATATGAAAAGTACTAGCTCGGCGTCGATTCCCATCAGTGAGTTTCATCAAAGCAGACAAAAGGTCTACTCTGGGTGGGTTTCATTATCTGCTCAGGCGATGATGCCGCAAGACCGACAGCATGTTTCATTATTGACGTTGGGTTTATGCCAATGCAAGGGAATTGATGGACTTCATCAGAATGGACATAAGGTCTATTCTGGATAAGTTTTATTACCGGTGGGACAACTGATGGAAGTGTCACCAAGAGGTATAGCATATGTTTTCATATTATAGTAACCACATTACTGACCCAAGCGCCCTTTCGGGTTTTCACCGGAGCCAGCCCCCTCTTGCTTTTGCGCACGTGCCCTTTCATATTTTCACGTGGCAGGGTATCAGATTTTGCCTGCGGTGCCCTTTTGTGTTTTCACCACAACTGGGTTAGAGCCATTTTTGCCCTTGTCCTGGTATAGGATCAAGACTGGCAAGGCACCTCTATTTTAAGCCTCATTCACTTTTTTTTATTCATCATTTTTTTATTCTCATTTTTCAAACTCAATTCTCGGGGCAAAGTCGGGCTTGAGGAGATGTTGGCCGACCTCGCCGATGATGACAAGGGCCGCAAAGAGGCTGACCGATCTTGCCGATGGTGACAAGGGTCACAAGGGAGTCGACCGATCTTACCGATGATGACAAGGGTCGAAAGGAAGACGACTGATCTTGCCGATGATGACAAGGGTCACAAGGAAGTTGACCGATCTTGCCGATGATGACAAGGGTCAGAGGTAGGTCGATCGGTCTTGCCGATGATGACAAGGGTCACAAGGAAATTGACCGATCTTGCCGATGGTGACAAGGGTCAGAGGTAGGTTGACCGGTCTTGCCGATGATGACAAGGGTCGCAAAGAGGTTGACCGATCTTGCCGATGGTGACAAGGGTCAGAGGTAGGTCGACCGGTCTTGCCAATGATGACAAGGGTCGAAAGGAGGCTGACCGATCTTGTCGATGGTGACAAGGGTCAGAGGTAGGTCGACCGGTCTTGCTGATGATGACAAGGGTCGCAAGGAGGCTAACCAATCCTATCGATGATGACAAGGGTCGCAAGGAAGTTGACCGATCTTGCCGATGATGACAAGGGTCGCAAGGAGGCTGACCGATCTTGCCGATGGTAACAAGGGTCAGAGGTAGGTCGACCGATCTTGCCGATGATGACAAGGGTCGCAAGGAGGCTGACCGATCCGGTCGATGATGACATGAGTCGCAAGGAAGTTGACCGATCTTGCCGATGGTGACAAGGGTCAGAGGTAGGTCGATCGGTCTTGCCGATGATGACAAGGGTCAGAGGTAGGTCGACCGGTCTTACCGATGATGATAAGGGTCGCAAGAAGGTTGACCGATCTTACCGATGGTGACAAGGGTCAGAGGTAGGTCGACCGGTCTTGCCGATGATGAGAAGGGTCGCAAGGAGGCTGACTGGTGCGGACACCCGAGCAGTTGAGCGGCGTGATACGCCGAGCCACCGGTACCGCACACGGAGCACGACTCGAGCCACCTCAGCGTCCATCTGGCTCAGAGACAGCCTGGAGACTCCGCCTTGAGCCTCCCCATTTATCATATTTAGTTAGACTTTATGTGTGTGTAATTTGTGTTTATTTCGTTGTATTCGGTTTGCTATTTTGATTGTAAGAGGGGCTTATGTGCAATTTGGACCCCGTGGGCCCCACGGGCCCCCAGGCCCCATCCCATTGAGCCACCTCAGCCTAGGGTCCCATGTGGGGTCAGTCAACCTTCCACATGGAGGCTTCTAGAAGGGTGGGCCAAGTGGGGGACAAGTGGCTTGGAAAGTCCACATTTTGGCCACCCACTCCACCTACCATGTCAAGCTTGTCCCTCTAGTCAATGGTGCGCCCCTCCCCTTGTTTTTTTTATTGTAAATTTTGTGTGTTGATCACACTCAATCCCAGCCACTATTCCCCTCCCCTAGATCCTACGGTTATGGATGGATGTGAGATGTAACCTATTTAAGCTTGTATTTTCCATTTTGGAAGAATTAATGCCATTTGAATCAAAGTAATTCTTGGAGTTCCAGCTTGGTGCGCCCCCTTCTCCTCTCCCTTCCCCCCTTGGATGCTATGAAGGCTTCCATTCTGAGGTGTGACTCCTCGTGTATCGGTTCCGACGATCGCCGCCGCCGCCACGAGCCGCCACCGCACCGCCATCGGCATCAACGGAGTTCTGCCCGCGCAGTACCATAGCAGCTTGTTCAAAATTCACAGGTCTTCCCCGAGCTCATTTGGTTACCAAATTTAGAGGAGTTGTTCCTGGGATGTCCCTCTCCACCCACAAAAATCAGGTCAGCAATCAGATCACGTTTGCTAATTTTTGATTTTCATCCACTCTTCCATTTCGGTTCTGCCAGAGTTCTATCTAGGTTCACCTCCGTCCTGAGTTTCATGTCTTAGATCCACTTTTTGATTTCTGTTAGTTCTCCCAATGTTACTGGGGGTTCCATCCATCCACCCCTTCATCCACAATTTTTCTCAATTTTTGATTCGCCCATCTCATATTTTCTAAAAATCGTTCTCAGACCCATCTACAGTTCTGTCCACCTATTCCCAGATCCGATCACCAGTCACCCCAAAAATCATAACAAATCGGAGCCACCTCCAAATCAAATTCAAAAAATAGTCCCAGTTCCATGGTTTGATTCCCTACAACTTCTAAGAAGCGCTCAAGAGCTGAATCGGAGGTTTACTAGGCGGTCAACGGTGGTTCTCAGTCAAGTACCCTGTAGATCTGAGATTTCGGTTACTGTACAACAGAGACTTGTAAATTCAATAAAGTTATGATCCGACCAAATCCAGTAGATCTCTCTAGGTCTAGATTGAAGCACTTGAAGATAGCTTTCCAACTATAGCTCATGCGTCCCGATCCAACTTCGAGATTGACCGCAACGGCCATTTTCGCCGGAGCGCGCGCCGGAAGGCAGCAACCAAAATCCGTGGGTTATTAGTTCAGGAGTTGGGAATCGGGGCCTATCGACCCCCGATCGGTGTTCCCGGACGACCGCCGTCCGTGGAGGCGCGCCACCAGGGGTCCCCATCACAGTGGGTCCCACCCCCGCAGATCTGGAGGTCATCGACGTCCGTGGGCCCCGCGGGCCCGCAGAAGCCGCCGTTCGGAAAGCACGAAAACGCGGAGTTCGGCACCGCCGGGTGACATCAAGAGGCTGCCCGTCAACCCGAGTTGCATGATTCCCGGACCCCACATGTGACCTTTTACCTCCCTGCGTGGAGTGGGTCGACTTAGTGTATTGTTGTAATCATTGTTAACCGGGAGTCCGTAATTCGGCCGGGGTTGTCTTCGCCACGCCGGGTGCGTGGAGGTAAGGGTCCGAACCCCTTGACGTTCATTTGCTTAGCTAGTATATGGTCTTTGCCACTGCCGAGAGTGTAGGTACTAGCCCGTGTGTCCATGTCACCGCTGTGAGAGTGAGAGTGACACGTCCCACGACTCGATCCGAGTCCGGAAGTTGAGTTGGACTACCCTTGACCTCCGCCGGTTCCTTAACCGCGCACGGTCCGCGCTTTCCCTCGCTTGGGACGACGAGTGAGCTTCCACTTCTGTTAGCGACGTTTCGCTACTAGGAGCTCGTAGTGTCGGGCTTAGTGTCTCCCTGGTGTGTGTTGCTGGTCGTGTCTTCATCTAGAGTCCGAGGGTGGCACCATATAGTGTCGTCTCCCGTGTCCGTCCCACATCAGTTTGGTATCAGAGCAGGTTGAGTCTAAGGTAGTCTTGCATAAGTCATGTATGCATCATGGTCTAAGTCGAGTCTAGGATCATCATTAGTTTTCAAAATAAAAAAAAGGTGTTTTAAAATTGTATTACATCCCGATAATTTGGTATCTTAAAAGGTGTTGTCCGAACATTAGGCTACGCCTATCGGGAGGTCGCACACTTGCGGGAGTGATCTTCGGATCGATTAACTCCGCCACGTACCAGATATGGGTTTAGGTCTAGATGCATTAGTCGGTGTTTGCATCAGTTTGTGTCTCCTAGTTCGTGTGTAGTCCAATAAGAGTCAGTCGGTCTTGTACAAGTGTCGGCATGTCTAGCATGTAGTTCCGCCAAATTCACATGGAATCCCCATCACCCGGGCAACATGGCCGTTGGTCCACCCATGGGCTTGGCAACCACCCACTCCACTTCTGTAGGCCTGAAGCCTCAGATTTTTTTGGCTCCAATGACCCGGGCGACTACCTCAAGTGGGAGGCCACCATGGACACATACTTTGATTGTTATACTATGTTCGAGGCAATGCAATTCTCTTTCGCCAAAGAGCGACGTCTTCATGAGGCTGCCGAAAAGTGGGATTACATCGAAAGAATGAGAGAGGTTAGGGGGCAATGGCCCATCGAGTCATGGTGGGACATGAAGAGAGAGCTTAGGAAGGTCTACGTGCCCCAACTGGTCACGTCCAACCGGCCCCACCCAATCACTTCCAACCAAGTGGGTCCTAGTCGGAGGCAAAGAGCCCCACACGTAGATGAGCCAAGACCCAATCCTAGGACGGTTGACTACGGGCGAGTCCACCATGATATCCCTATTCCAACCCACTCCGTTGCCGAACTTATGCAAATGATTTTAGACCGGTTGGATGGGGTGGATAGGACACGTACTCCTAGTGATGTACTCCTACATGAGCCTAAGGAGGTAGCAATCGGTAGCCCCAACCCGTTGCCATCTAAGGTGCAATCCCAAGGTCCTCTCTCCATCATAGTGGATCCTCTTCCCCCACCCACGAGAGCCCCATTGCCTGCACCCTCTGTCCGTCAGGAGGATAAGGGTAAGGACACACTTATCAAGGAGCGTAGTGCATCACGACAGCAGTGTTATCGCTGCCAAGGGATTGGCCACTTTGTCGGGCAGTGTCCCACTCGGACACCTCTAGCCTTAGGGGACAAAAGGGTTGGAGAAGCCTCACTCTTTGATCTTTATTCGGAGCCACCTCAGCCATAGCTACCCGTGTTTCTAACGGAAAGCTACTTATAGCCGAGCCACTCCTTAGCTGGCTTAAGAATGGCCTTGCCCCATCTCCCCTCCCATCTATGGACCCTATCCTACCTTTGGTGCCAATCAATTCCTTTCACACCACTTTCCGGTCTAGTCACTATGTTGATACATTGGATGACCTTCTTAAAGGGTTAGACCGGCAATTGACATTTACTCACTTGTTGGCTCCAGGCTTCGACCGACCCACAGGTCGTAGTTTCACTCATCCCGCTTTAGGGTCCATCACCTCCGTGTACACCGTGGGTCATGTTACCACGGAGGTTCTTCTACTCCTCCCTATGCCGACCGAGTCCGACTTCATTCCCCTTTGCCCAAGGGAGGAATCTTACTTTCTACCTATGACGGTCGTCCCATCTCTCGCAATGAATGAAGGTGATCATTTACACCTCCAAGATTTCCAAATGTGGGACGGTGATTTGTGGAAGCCTAGTCCAAGGGGTCATACCTTCTTTGATCCCTTCGACCCATTCTCTTATGGACCCTGTGACCCACCATATTTACTCCACCTTTTCGAGAGAGTCCACCATCATACCCCCACCGTCTCATCTCCCTTCATGGATGAAGGAGATCAACAACACCTTCTAGACTTCCACACATGGGATCTTGAGATGAGAGAATCCATATCGAGGGGTCACACATTCTTTGATCCCTTCGATCCCTTTCTTAGTGGTCCCCTTGGTCCACAATCTCCATTCCACTTCTTTAAACGAGGTCACCATTATACCCCTCCCCCATGGACCGGGCCATCGACACCCACCGAGTCCGTTCACGGGCGAGAGACACCCGACCCTCCTGTCCCACCCAAACCTCCCAAATCCAAAGGACCGTCTTATGATTGTACCGACCCTCGGTCACACCTAGGGTATGCATGGCACACATTCGGATGTCCTGGACCACCTTGCATATGATTGGGTCGGACTAACTGTAGGGTTGTTTAGGGTTGTGTGTGCATCCGTGTGTTTTTATTTTGCTAAGCATTTTAGGAGTGCATAGTGAGTCTGCCGAGTCTAGTGCTGGGCATGTTAGGAGTCTGCATGAGTGAGGCCAGCAATGCACGTTACAAAGATCTAGCCGATGCCTATCGACATCACCGAGAGTTCCAAGAGGGTGAATATGTCATGATCAGGGTAAGACCTGAACGGTTTCCCTCTGGAACCGTTAAGAAGTTGCAAGCTCGCGGAGCCGGTCCATTTAGAGTGTTGAAACGCGTTGGATCCAATGCGTATGTTGTGGACCTGCCCGAGGAATACGGTATAAGCTCTACTTTTAATATTTCGGATCTAGTTGCATATAGGGACCCAGCGGTGATCCCTAGTGAGCCTTTTGAGCCATCTCCTCCCATTGAGAGTGAGCCCACACCTGAGTGTCCACCTCCAGCCCCTTTGTCACGGCAGCGTGAGCATACCGATCATATACTGGATGAGCAGGTGACAATTACCAGGAGTGGATCCTACCCGTGCTACCTAGTGTGATGGAGAGGACGGCCCGCTACCGAGGACACATGGATCACGCATGGCGAGTTGCAGTGGATTGATCCGGACCTTCTGGAGCGATACCAGAGCGATGCAGACCCTTACTCGACAGGGTCGAGTTTCTCCCACCCGGGGAGAATTGGTGTAGACACCGGAGCAGTTGAGCGACATGATACGCCGAGCCACCGGTACCGGACACGGAGCACGACTCGAGCCACCTCAGCGTCCATCTGGCTCAGAGACAGCCTAGAGACTCCGCCTTGAGCCTCCCCATTTATCATATTTACTTAGACTTTATGTGTGTGTAAATTGTGTTTATTTCGTTGTATTCGGTTTGCTATTTTGATTGTAAGAGGGGCTTATGTGCAATTTGGACCCCGTGGGCCCCACGGGCCCCCAGGCCCCATCCCATTGAGCCACCTCAACCTAGGGTCTCATGTGGGGTCAGTCAACCTTCCACATGGAGGCTTCTAGAAGGGTGGGCCAAGTGGGGGACAAGTGGCTTGGAAAGTCCACATTTTGGACACCCACCCCACCTACCATGTCAAGCTTGTCCCTCTAGTCAATGGTGCGCCCCTCCCCTTGTTTTTTTTATTGTAAATTTTGTGTGTTGATCACACTCAATCCCAGCCATCTATTCCCCTCCCCTAGATCCTACGGTTATGGATGGATGTGAGATGTAACCTATTTAAGCTTGTATTTTCCATTTTGGAAGAATTAATGCCATTTGAATCAAAGTAATTATTGGAGCTCCAGCTTGGTGCACCCCCTTCTCCTCTCCCTTCCCCCCTTGGATGCTGTGAAGGCTTCCATTCTGAGGTGTGACTCCTCGTGTATCGGTTCCGACGATCGCCGCCGCCGCCACGAGCCGCCACCGCACCGCCATCGCCATCAACGGAGTTCTGCCTGTGCAGTACCACAGCAGCTTGTTTGAAATTCACAGGTCTTCCCCGAGCTCATTTGGTTACCAAATTTGGAGGAGTTGTTCCTGGGATGTGCCTCTCCACCCACAAAAATCAGGATAGCATTCAGATCATGTTTGCTAATTTTTGATTTTCGTCAACTCTTCCATTTCAGTTCTGCCAGAGTTCTGTCCAGGTTCACCTCCGTCCTGAGTTTCATGTCTTAGATCCACTTTTTGATTTCTGTTAGTTCGCCCAATGTTACTGGGGGTTCCATCCATCCACCCCTTCATCCACATTTTTTCTCAATTTTTGATTCGCCCATCTCATATTTTCTAAAAATCGTTCTCAGACCCATCTACAGTTCTGTCCACCTGTTCCCAAATCCGACCACCAGTCACCCCAAAAATCATAACAAATCGGAGTCACCTCCAAATCATATTCTAAAAATAGTCCCAGTTCCTTGGTTTGATTCCCTACAACTTCTAAGAAGAGCTCAAGAGCTGAATCGGAGTTTTACTAGGCAGTCAACGATGGTTCTCAGACAAGTACCCTGCAGATCTGAGATTTCGGTTACTGTACAATAGGGACTTGTAAATTCAATAAAGTTATGATCCGACCAGATCCAGCAGATCTCTCTGGGTTTAGATTGAAGCACTTGAAGAGAGCTTTCCAACGATAGCTCATGCGTCCCGATCCGACGTCGGGATTGACCGCAGCGGCCGTTTTCGCCGGAGCGCGCGCCGGAAGGCAGTAACCAAAATCCGTGGGTTATTAGTTCAAGAGTTGGGAATCGGGGCCGATCGACCCCCGATCGGTGTTCCCGGCCGACCGCCGTCCGTGGAGGCACGCCACCAGGGGTCCCCATCACAGTGGGTCCCACCCCCGCAGATCTGGAGGACATCGCCGTTCGTGGGCCCCGCGGGCCCGCAGAAGCCGCCGTTCGGAAAGCACGAAAACGCGGAGTTCGGCACCGCCGGGCGACATCAAGAGGCTGCCCGTCAACCCGAGTTGCGTGATTCCCGGACCCCACATGTGACCTTTTACCTCCCTGCGTGGAGTGGGTCGACTTAGTGTATTGTTGTAATCATTGTTAACCGGGAGTCCGTAATTCGGCCGGGGTTGTCTTCGCCACGCCGGGTGCGTGGAGGTAAGGGTCCGAACCCCTTGGCATTCATTTGCTTAGCTAGTATATGGTCTTTGCCGCTGCCGAGAGTGTAGGTACTAGCCCGTGTGTCCATGTCACCGCTGTGAGAGTGAGAGTGACCCGTCCCGTGACTCGATCCGAGTCCGGAAGTTGAGTCGGACTACCCTTGACCTCCGCCGATTCCTTAACCGCGCACGGTCCGCGCTTTCCCTCGCTTGGGACGACGAGTGAGCTTCCACTTCTGTTAGCAACGTTTCGCCACTAGGAGCTCGTAGTGTCGGGCTTAGTGTCTCCCTGGTGTGTGTTGCTGGTCGTGTCTTCATCTAGAGTCTGAGGGTGGCACCATATAGTGTCGTCTCCTGTGTCCGTCCCGCATCACTGACTGATCTTGCCGATGATGACAAGGGTCAGAAGTATGTCGACTGATCTCGTCGATGATGACAAGGGTTGCAAGGAGGCTGACCGATCCTACCGATGATGACAAGGGTCAAAAGTATGTTGAGAAAAGATCTCCGATGGGGATCGGGGTGATCACCCTTTTCAGAGTTTCACCAGAATGAGGGTGAGGTGGAATTTAAATTACCACATTACTGACTTAAGTGCCCTTTCGGGTTTTCACCATAGTCAGCCCCCTCTTCCTTTTGCCCACGTGCCCTTTCGGGTTTTCACATGGCGGGGTACCCAATTTTGCCTGCGACGCCCTTTCGGGTTTTCGCCACAGCCGGGTTATGGCCATTTTTGCCCTTGTCCTAATGTAGGAACAAGGCTGACAGGGCACCTCTATTTTAAGCCCCATTTTTATCATCATTTTATTCTCATTTTTTTTGAACTCGTATCACGGAAGGATGTTGAGAGAGTCGACTAGGGCATGAGGCCTTGCGCCGATGAAAAGGCTTATTTGTTAGCAAGGAGATAATGCGAGCGTAAAGGGCAGATCCGTGCCGATTCAGGCATAAGGCCCGTAATGGCAATGTTGTAGAAGGGTCGACTAGGACACGAAGTCTTGTGCCGAGAACAGGATTTCGTCGTCAACAAGAAGGTAATGCTAACGCAAGGGATAGACTCCATGCCGATTCAGGCGTAAGGCTCGTAATGGCAATGTTGTAGAAGGGTCAGCTAGGACACGAAGTCTTGCGCCGATAAGTAGGGTTTATTCGTTAGCAAGAAGATAATGCTAACACAAGGGATAGATTTATGCCGATTCGGGCGGAAGGCCCGTAATGGCAACGTTGTTTTATATGTCATTATATATACATATATATATTTTAGAGCTCGACCAGGATGGAGTGCCACTAGGCCAAGGTGGATAGAGCTCAGCCAGGGCGGAGTGCCACTAGACTAAGGTAGGTAGAACTTAGTTAGGGCGGAGTGCCACTAGACTAAGGTAGGTAGAACATAGCTAGGGTGAAGTGCCACTAGACTAAGGTTGGTAGAACTTAGCTAGGGCGGAGTACCACTAGACTAAGGTGGGTAGAACTTAGCTAGGGCGGAGTGCCACTAGAATAAGATAGGTAGAACTTAGCTAGGGCAGAGTGCCACTAGACTAAGGCAGGTGGGTCTTAGCTAGGGCGGAGCGCCACTAGACTAAGGTAGGTAGAGCTCAGTCAGGGCGGAATGCCACTAGACCAAGGTAGGTATAACTTGGCCAGGGCGGAATGCCACTAGACCAAGGTAGGTAGAACTTGGCTAGGACGGAGTGCCACTAGGCCAAGGTAGGTAGAGCTCGGTCAGGGCGGAATGCCGCTAGACCAAGGTAGGTAGAGCTTGGTCAGGGCGGAATGCCACTAGACCAAGGTAGGTAGAACTTGGTCAGGGCGGAATGCCACTAGACCAAGGTAGGTAGAGCTCGGTCAGGGCGGAATGCCGCTAGACCAAGGTAGGTAGAGCTTTGTCATGGCAGAATGCCACTAGACCAAGGTAGGTAGAACTTGGCCAGGACGAAGTGCCACTAGGCCAAGGTAGGTAGAGCTCGGTCAGGGCGGAATGCCACTAGACCAAGGTAGGTGCAACTTAGCTAGGGCGGAGTGCCACTAGACTAAGGTGGGTACGGGTCATTCTGAGAATGCTGGTTAAACTGTGTGATATAGCTTCATATGTTTTCCATTAAGGGGAGAGAACTGGACGACTCTTTTGTGATCTACAAGGACGTACGCACCCCCTTCATATACTCGGCGGACGACATACGGTCCGACCCATTTTTCAGCCAACTTCCCTTTGGGGTTGGAGGCCATCACTTCTCTTCTTTTAACCATTACCAGGTCACCTTTCTTGAATTCTCATCATTTGACTAGTTTATTGAAAGCACAGGCCATGCGAGCTTGGTAGAGTTGGATATTTTGTTGCGCATAGAGACGCTTTCCTTAGAGCTCGACGAGCTCCTCCAGTCTTCTTTCAGCGTTGGTCTGCTTGCTGCTTACCAATCCATGCTGGATGGTGATTCACAACGAGGGGACCACTAATTCAATTGGCACCACAGCCTCCGACCCGTACACAAGGGAGTAAGGTGAGCAGCCAGTCGATGTTTTATAGACTATACGGTAAGCCCAGAGTGCTTCGTACATCTTTTCTTTCCAATCTCTTTTGTTAGCCTTGACAATCTTCGCTAGCAGAGTGCATAGCGTCTTGTTAAAGGCTTCTGTAAGTCCGTTGGCTTGAGGGTAGTAGGGAGATGATGCCCTCCATTCAATCTTGTACTTGTCGGCTAGTCGGTACACCTTCTAATTCTTGAAGTGACTGACGTTGTCAGAGATGATTCGATTGGGTACTCCAAACAGAAATATTATATTTTGTCGAAAGAATCTGGCGATCAATTCCCCCGTCACTTCTCTTAATGCTACTGCCTCTGCCCATCTGGAGAAGTAGTCTATAGCTGCTAAGATATATTTGCATCCTGATGAAGATGCTGGTAGTGGCCCTAACACGTCCGTACCCCATTGCGCAAACGGCCAGCTTGGGATGGTAGGATGCAGTGGCACAGGTGGCCTTCTTTACACGGTGGCATGTTCTTGACACCTCTGACAAGCTTTGGCGAACATGCAGCAATTGTCAAACATAGAGGGCCAATAGTAGCCCAGTTTCTTTATTTCAATTTTCATTTTCGGACCGGCCTGGTGTGCCCCAGCTGACCCGACATGGACGTCTTGCATTACCTGCTCGGCTTCCCCTGGGGATAAGCAGTGAAGTAAGATCTTCTTTTGGGCATGTGCCATTATCCGGAACAATGTTCCATTCCTCATCTCATAAGAGTCTTGGACTCTAAGGAGCTTCATTCTCTGTTCTTTCTCTTTCGAGAGTTGTTGGCGTTGAAACCAATGTAAGAGATGCTCCTGCCAATCGGACTGCTGGATTCCTTCTACAGCTACCACTTCATTTGCTTGTTCATCGGCTAGAGCTTCTATCACACTGGGGACCTGCTACCGGTTGATTACTGTTATATTCAGGCTTGTATCTGGCGAGACTGCCAAAGAACTAGCCAGCTTTGCGAGGGCATCTGCTTGAGCATTCTATCCTTGGTTGATGTGCTTGATGCTAATGGAATAGAATCTTGCCATTAGGCGAAGAGCCAGATGGTAATAAGGAATGAGTTCTTGCTTCCGCACATCGAACTCCCCTTCCAACTATTTTATAACTAGCATGGAGTCCCCGAATGCTTCTAGCATCTGAATCCCCATGGACAGAGCAATCTGTAACCCGATTATGAGAGCTTCATATTCTGCTTCATTGTTTGTGCAAGGCTTGTTTATTTTACAGGATGTGTGTATGACTTCTCCTTCTGGAGATTTCAGGACTATGCCTACCCCTGCCCGGACTCTGGCAGATCTAGTTGCTCAGGTGTCGATTCTGGAAGCACCGTCAAAATACAGCGGCCATAGAGAGGGCTGCACCTGGCCAACCTCTAGGGTTTCATCTTCAAGAAGCTCCGGTTCCAGGGGGTAATCTTCAGGTACTGGATGCTCAGCAAAGAAGTCTGCGATAGCTTGGCCCTTGACGGCCCTTTGCGGTACATAGGAGATATCATACTCCATAAGAATCACCACCCATTTGCCTAGGCAGCCTTTGAGTGCCGGTTGGGACATGATGTATTTAAGCGGATCCTCCTTGGAAATCAGCTTAACTTCATGCGATGGCATATAGTGTCGGAGCTTTTTGACCGCGAAGACCAGTGCTAGGCAGATCTTCTCGATGTAGGTGTACCTCTCCTCAGTTCTGACCATTCTTCGACTGAGGTAATAGAGGGATTGTTCCTTTCCTTCTTCATTATTCTGGGGTAGCATTGCCCCAGGGAGTTGTATGTGGCTGCTATGTAGAGGATTAGTGGGCGTCCTTTCACCAGCGCACCCAGCACTTGAGGAGTCTTCAGATAATCCTTCAGCTTGTCAAAGGCTGTCTGGCATTCTTCGTCCCAGTAGAAGGGGACATCTTTCATCATTAGCTTATGGAAGGGGTGGCATCGCCCTGACAGGTTGGATATAAACCGCCGGATGTATGCCATGCGGCCTTGTAGAGATCTCAGCTCCGAGAGGTTACTTGGTGAAGGCAGCTCCTGGATCACCTTGATCTTTGTGGGGTCTATCTCAATTCCCTGATATCTGATAATGAAATCCAAGAACTTTCCGCTTGATACTCCAAACGCACACTTCATAGGGTTCATCTTTAATTCATACTACCTCAGCCTCTGGAAAATAACTCGTAGGTCTTGCAGATGGTCTTCGTCCTTTCTGGTCTTGACTACCAGGTCATCTATGTAGCACTCGACCTTATGATAGAGCAGCTCATCGAATATTCTAGTCATCGCCTGTTGGCACTCAAAATGTGATCAACGGCGATCGAGTCGCAAAGATGAATGATACGGCCCACTGAAGCACAGAAGCCGATGAAGAATAACCTACTGAAGACTTCTCAAACTTCCAGAGCCTCGAGTCACCTGGAATGAATACCGGGGACTTCACCTTGGGAGAGTCGAGATGAATCCACAACCAACCGATAGTGCGACCAAGCCTGCCTAATGATCCGGCATCGACTCCGTCGTGCCGCTACCCTACACCCGTCGCCCGACCAAGGACGACGATCTACCCAGTGGCTCGCCACCTGAATGAAGACTCTCATGAGGAGGAAGAACGCCATCGGCCCTACATAACAAGGAACTGGAGGCTCTGGCAGCAGAAGGTCCCGATCACCCGACACGGGTTCGGCTTCTCGCTATATTGGGTCCGTTAGTGGCCGAATTATCGCCAGTCAAGGCGGAATTGTTCCGGATGTCGCACCATTCCGCAAGGAAGCTGCGAGCATGAGTCACGTTGAGCCAGCATCACGAATCATAGTGTCGAGGGCCGTGTCAGCAGAAAACCCGTGTGCTCAAGCCAAACACACACGGAGTTCGGATTAAGGCCGTATGTCATGCCAAGAGCTTCGTCAACGCCCCGTCAAGGTTTTACCAAGGACCGTGGTGAGAGGAAGAGTCAACGGGGGCCTCCGGAACCATCCCTGGACCCATCGGCTGGCCCGCGTCAAGTGAACAAGCTAAACTGGCACACAAAAGGTCACCGGCGCCCCTTAATCCGGCGCCACCAATTTCGGTGCGCCAAAGTGATTGGGGGACATTTGTCCCCAGCGCCACTAAATCCGGCGCGCCCTCCATGGTGCCGGATTAGCTGGTTGCTATAAAAGTAACACTCATTCGACCAATAAAAAAGAGGGAGATAGAAGGAGAACAGAGAATATAGAAACAACATAGGAGAGAAGAGATTCGAGGCTCACCAATCAAAGTGACGAGTCTAAGGGGTTGCTTGGGAAAGAAGGGTTTCTAGTTCTCTACTGTCGCCGCCGTTCTCGGTTCTGCTCGAAGATCCCGTTGCCAGAGAAGAGAAGCACTTCTCCATTGGTTTTAGGTGGGTCATCGTGGTATATTCCCGTCATTTTCCTCACCCATTTCGCTTGCCTTTAGCTGCGATGTAAATGGTGGAGGATGGGAAGGCGATGATAGGAGCCCATTCCCCCCTCTCACCGTCTCTGATGTTCCTCCTTCGATTGCTTCTTTCATCCGATGTTAACGGCGATCGTGCGACAACGTCGGCGCCAGATTGAGTCCCTTACGACTTTCTTTTATGCAATGAATGGATGTATCAACGATTAAGGGGTTTAATGCTTGCTATCTTCATCTTCGCATCACCTCTCCTTCTTCCCCTGTGCGTGTTCTTCTCTTGGCCGGTGGAACGACGCCGTGCAACAGTGCCGGCGCCTTGATAGGATGATACACATGTACATCCCCCATCCACTGCGCTTAAGATGATAAACGAAGCAAGTTTCACCCGGCGCCGTCCTCACCTTTCTCTGCCTATTCATCTTCTCCCTGTTTGTGCATTTACCCTGCGCGAATGACTTCTGCCGCTCGTCTTCTCCGACGCCGACATGCCCGGCTATGCTATGGGCTACATTAATTCCCCCCTCTCCCCGGGGTTCTCTTCCGCTTGAACGCCGAAGGTTTCATCGCCGGAGGCGTACACGTATGTGCATATCTCAGATCGATTCTGAGCCTGACCTTTTATCCCCCTCCTGTTCTTGACCATGAGCAAGAGGAGATGAGGCTGTCCCTATACGCCGCATCATCCTCTTCTGAATGCTAACTCGATAATCGTTCTATCGACCTGTGAATATATATATACGCATATACGTATATCTATGGCTATCATAATTAATATGCTAACTGTGTATGTTTCGCAACCGCGTCGTATTACCATCTTTTCGAGGAAATTAGGTAATCGGGGAGAGGGGAACATTCCCCAGATTCACTGTGCTTTCACACAGTCCACAAGGGACCGTCTCTCAGTAACGAGCTCTCTTATGGATTAACGAGTGAACATTAAACGGGTTAATCCCAATATATCCAAATCCACAGTCCTTGACGGACCTTGTGGTGGCGGTGAGATGCGTGCCCCTCGTAGGCTGGCCCTCGGGGTTTCCTTCTCTAACCGGTCGTCCCGACTTGAGCGTTGAGTTGACTCGGGTCGCGTGCCCCTCGTAGGCTAGCCCTCAGGGTTTTCACTCCCATGATGAGTCGTCTCATCTGCACACTCTCATCCACAGACTTGGTGCCCCTAGTAGGCTAGACCTCGAGGTTTTCCTATCCGTTCGAGTTTGCTGGCCGCCGTTGCGCCACCCGACTTTTAGGGGTTGCTCCGCTACGTGAGTACTCCCCGCTTCTCCCCGACAATTCCTCCGGGACGGGGAGATGCTGCTGAATTTTTGACTCGAATGAGTTAAATAAGCTATTCAATAAACTAACTTAATAAACCGGCTTGACTCGGAACAATCGCCGCGCTCGAGTATGAACCTCGCGTGAGCCTATGACTTGACTTCTGGATGGCCCGGGGCCGATCCGATGAATAATTAACTCAGTTAACTTCCAAAATCTTCCAAAATGTTTTAATAAGTCCAAAAACAAACCAATAAAACCTCAGTTTTCGTGAAATGGGGACAATAGGCGCCGTCGACACCCGGCGCGCCCTAATACGGCGCGCCATCAAGGGAGGGTGCCGTTTTAAGGCCTCCCTTCTACACCTACGCCCGTGGCGCCATTTTAACCTATTCCTACGGTTCCCGTGCCATTTTAAGCTCTATACTTCCGCGTACCCCGCCGGTTTTGTTTCGAATCACATCGTCGTGCCGTTTCAAACCCTCCCTTCACCTCCGAGGTGATTTCTAATGCTAATGATAGAATCAAATAAACCATGTAATCAATAAATTGAGTGAATTGGTTTGTCTAAACCTGAATCGGCTGATTCCATAGCTTCATTATCATGTTTCAGTCTAAGCATTCATGCCGCATCAATGTATGCTTGAGTGCGCGGGCCCTCGGTATATCAAATGACATTAGCAGAAAGCCGGGCAACACCCGACGGGAAGCTCTTGCCATGCGTGATGGCGGTCTTCAGACCTATATCCTTAGACCTATACCCTCCTCCACGTATTGAGGGTTCCGCCCTAATAAACCGTGCATGGTAGATTATAATATCTTGCATGATCATTCGCATCCTTTGCATTCTTTATTCCGGCCTCGACATCCCATTATCTCGACAATTAATCAAAGATTTTCCCTCCTCACGGGGGTTGTAATTAACGCCATAGCCTTTATGGTATGGCGGACTGCTGGTCCCAACCGAATCTCACTCTCGCCCGACACTGGTCAGAATGAGCACACAATAAACTCGTCACTTACGTGACTGGCACGCCTGCACAGTCAATCAGTAGGTTAATTAATTGGTTGATCGACGCGTAAATAAACCAAATAAACCCAATAAAAAATAATGTTTAATAAAAATAAAATAAAATCAATAAATCCCATCGAAACAGTCTGGCACGCCCGATGGGACTAATAATTTAAATAATATGCAAATAGTCTGGCACGCCCGGTGGGATCAGTGTCACATTTGATCTCTTTGCCAAGATACTTGGGCTTCGAGGCCCTCTCAAAGGTTGCTGATCGTCAATTTGTTTATCTTGGCAGGCGAACGATGACGACAACAACTGGACTGACTGGCGTCGGCTTCGACCCTTCGATCGTTGCTGATCATGCGCAAGGGTACCTGGCGGTGCCCATGGTGTTCGGTAACTTCCCTGCTGCTGTTGGCTTCTCCAACTTCTTGGGGTTAGCCTTTGTGGATATGCTGGAAGTGGAACCCTCGGAGCCCATCGAGGGAGCTATGAAGAAGATGGAGCCTCTGAAGGCTCGATGCTGCCACGACTCGCTCAAGAGTCCAACCCTGGTCGCCAGCTACCTGGTGCACCATTCCATCCCTGGGGCCCGCCCCAATGCTGCTAACAACTCCAGAGGTCGCCAGCGCAAGCAGGTCCGGAGGAGTACTGCTATGGTTACCAGATCCCTGTCTTAGTCCGATAAATCCATGATGGTTGGCAGTGTACGTGTCTTCCTCAACCGACGCGATGCACGAATAGTCCCGGACCGGGTCGTCCCTACCGTCCCCATCCACAACTCATACCAAGCCCTCGTTGGAAGGAGGGCGGAAAGAGAAGAAGCTGGCCGCTATGGCCAAGAGAAGCTGGCCCCAAGGCCGAGAAAGTTCAAGCAGGTGTGGGTCCCCAAGAGGGTCCAACCTATTCAGCAAGCTGCACTAGTTCGACGTCGTCCTGCACGCGATGAAGTTGAAGTGAGGAAGGAAAGGGGCCTGGCCCCGAAAGAAGAAGAGGTGGTTGCGGACCCTCCGTGCC
Source organism: Amorphophallus konjac (assembly GCA_022559845.1). Taxonomy (NCBI): domain Eukaryota; kingdom Viridiplantae; phylum Streptophyta; class Magnoliopsida; order Alismatales; family Araceae; genus Amorphophallus; species Amorphophallus konjac. Next base: position 200,326,797 of record CM040125.1, on the reverse strand, counting down.
GTAGAAGTTTCAAGGCATGTGCCCACCAAGCCAACGTCCCTGCTGTGGGATGAAGATTTCAGCAACCTGCCGGCCGGGCTCGACTGGCTTATATTATTCCTATGGGAGGTCGACAATTGTCCCTCGTACTACATCAAGAACAGGGTCAAGAAGAAATAGCCAATCTGGTCAAGAATTATTTCTGAGGACTAGGCAACCCCTCGCTTGGACAGCAGCGGCTGATGCAAGCAGCCGCAGCCAATGAAGACTATTGCCCATCAATGGCAGTTGAAGAAGATGCAGGGGAAACAATGATGGTGTCGTAAGTTGATGACAATGGCTATGATGATGGCTTTGAGATCGAAGCCGATGAAACCGCCCCTAGGCGGGAAGAGGAAAGAAGAATTTCTGTGTTCGAGAGGTTGACCTTTCCGGATCAGGCTAAAAGGAGGGTCCATCGACAGAGAGGAAGGATGCAGGTCTTCACCTGCAATGTGGCTGGCACATTCTGTCTATATAGGGGACTTCCCGAAGACCCCCGCGAGTTGGCTCAATTGGCCGTGAGGCCGGGGCCGAATACTCGAAGAATAGAGGCCGCAAGGGAGCTCCTGGTGGCAGCTAAAGGAAAACAACCCTTGGTCTACCACCAGCGGAATGTTGAAGCTACAATTTTAACCGCCAATGTAGTGACGACGGAAGAAGAAGATGATGTCCTCTTCGACATCATGCCCGAGGGTACGTCCGGGGAAGCAACAGAGGCCATCCCCAGTACTGCAACTATGGACCCGTTAGTCCTGATGTTGCTCCAAAGATACCGACAAGAGATAGACTTCCTGAAGAAATAGCTGATAAAGAAGATGAAGCAGTCATCAGCTTCTAAGCTACCTGAAGTCCAAGGCGAATCATCCCGGGGAGCGGTCCATCATGTCCACCCTCCGCCGCTCTACACCATGCCTCAGCCGTCAGAGCCGAGCATGGCGACAACTCAGCAACGGCCACCACAGCCGCAGCCGCAGCCGATGATGCCCCCGGTGCTCCCTCGGGTGCACCAGACACCTCCGCTGCTGCGTCCTCCACAGGCGACCACTTTGGTCACCCCTTACCTGCAGCTGGCACACTTCTATCCGGAGCCAGTTGACCCCACGGTCATGAATCGGATGATGGTGGAAAGGATGATCGAGCTGAAGCTCACTGAAAGAAGTGAAGGCGACTACGTCGCGTTTGATGCCTATCGGGTACCATACCCGCCGCACCATGCTGCTAAACGGCTTCCCCAAGGGATCAGCAAGCCACCCAAGTTCGACAAGTTCAACGGGAGGGGATCCCCAAAGGAACATGTCGCTTATTACATGACCGTCATGGGCGACCTGGCCACGGACGAGTCATACCTGTTAAAATTTTTCGGGTCCTCGCTGACGGGGCTCGCATTTGAATGGTACTCCAGCCTCCCGATCGGGTCGATCAGTGACTGGTCGGATATGCAGAAGAAGTTCAGGGAAATATTTCATGTCACAGAGAGGGAGGTCACAATGGCCGAACTCTATTCAACAAAACAGAGGGCAGATGAGACAACCCTCGACTATATTAAGAGGTGGAGGGACCTCGGAATGAGGTGCAAGTAGCCCCCGCATCAGGAGGACGTTGTACAAATATGTAAACAGAACCTCAGAAGGGAGGTTCTAGAAAAGATGATTGGAATGAAAATACGGTCTTTTGATCGATTAAACAATGTCGTGGCTGAGGTGGAAGCCTTTTTGGCCAGACCTGCCCCTACATCAGCTACCGGCACAGCCCAGAAGGGCAAGGCAGTGGAGCAGTGCAGGCACCTAAAGAAGAAAATGCTCTTGACATCAAGGCGTTTGAGCAATAGAAAGGTAAAGGCAAGGAAACGGTCGCCCCACAGCCTGCAAGAGCTGCAGACGGCAAAGAAGGTCCCTCGTTGAGGGATAAGATGAAGAAAGCCTACTCCTTTCCGAAGGACAAGACCAGGATTCTGTTTGATTGGGTAACAGAGTATGGCATGGTCACCCTGCCAGAGCCAAAGAGGCCGGAGGACCTGAAGAGAAAAGACAGTCCAAGGTTCTGCCCCTACCACCAGATGCTGGGGCATCCAATCGAAGACTGCTATATTTTCAAGGACATCATCGAAGGGATGGTGAAGAAAAATGAAATAGAGTTGGGAGAGTACAAGGTGGACCCTCCTCAACCGCATGAAGCCCCTCCCAGAAGGGCAGGAGTCAACATGATCTCCCTATACCATGCATTGCCTGAGGACATCTCTGAAGCAAGCACGCGGCGCACATATGAAACTCATTTCTTGAAGCCCGTGAAAGAACAACAGGGATGGCAGCACGTCCCTGCGAAGCACAAAAAGAATAGGGCACCTCGCACGAAAGTGGGGGCACATGTCCGTGGCATCACATCACGACCTACTCCACCGGTGGTAGCACCTGTGTGGACCACTCCACCTGCAGTCATCAGAATACCTACACACAATCGGAGGAGACAAACTCCACTGCCGGTGGTCAAGGAAACCAGCCCTGGGATCCGCAGACTACAAGACCTTATTGGAGGGCTAGATGAGTACATGCAGCCCGAATTGAAGCCCTTGCTGGTGCGGGACCATGTTCCATGGCAAGAACTGGAGCAGCTCTCACTCGAGCGAAAGGAAGAAGCTGATGGAGCATCCGATAAGGAGGACAGTTTGTTCTGGGGGCAGGCGCCTACTGAAACAAAGAAGAAGAAGAAACAAAAGAAGAAGAAAAAAAAGGCCGCTAAGGATGATAAAGCGCAGGTTGTCTCCTGTAATACCCTCTCAGCACTCTTCAACCTGCCCGGTGAGGAGGAGGAAGAGGAAATTTGTTTCACACCCCCTGTTGAGGGAGGCAAGGCCGAAGCCACGAATGCTGCACATGCAACTCGGTTAGGCAGAAAATGGGGGCGCCAGCAGCCACCCAACCACAACATTATATTCAGGGGAGATCAGCCCTACAAGACACCTCCCCCGGAGGTCAAGGGGGTCTAGATCCCTCCTCCATTAGGCCTTTATGGCAAGTGTGAGGGCAAGGTAGTCCCTTCATTCCTTGAATTTGTGAAGATGTCTAAGGGGAAGCAACCATGCCAGGAGGCTAACCCTGCACTAGGGGATGTTCACCCGCAGCCAGCACAGTCTGTCGAAGCTCCGAATGTAGATGGAGCTTGCCCTGCAGCGGCTGATGAAGAACAGCAAGGATCCGGTGCTAACCAGAGAGGTGCCGAGTTCGAGGCAGATGAAGTGGGTCCATCTAGGGCCGCAACTCAGGACTCTCCCAAGCCTAGGTGGGTGGAAGAGATGAAGCTTTCCAATGTTCAAGCTGGGAGCCGAATAATGAAGCTACTCAAGAAGCTCCCTGCTAGATTTACAATCTGGGAGATCCTCTCTTTGAGTGAAGAGACCCGACAGGCGATCATCACTGCTCTACAGACGCCTGCTCATTTTGAGACCTGCTTGGCTGAAGCAATGCCAGAAGCCAGTATGACCTTCACTCAGGAGGATATGCTGCTACCTACCATCAGCCACAACAGGCCATTGTACAGGAAGGGGCACCTGAACGGGAGGGAGCTGAACAGAATTCTGGTCGATCCTGGTGCAGTTGTCAATATTCTGCCCTATAGAATCTACGAGAGGAACCACTTCAACGTGCATCTCGAAAAGGTCAGAGATATGCGTATGGCCGGCATTAATCAGAATGTAAAGTGTCAATGGGGGTGGCAGAGTTCACACTCACCTTGGTAGATTTCACTACAAAGGTGCAGTTTCATGTCATCGACTCCCGCACCTCGTACAAGGTGCTGCTTGGCCGTCCGTGGCTGCATGAAAATATGGTGGTGCCCTCTACGCTCCACCAATGTATCAAATATAGCCTCGAAGGGAAGGAGGATAGGATCTTTGCTGATCCCCACCCGTTCGAAGTGTTCGAGTGTCATCTGGCAGACGCTCACCTATAGGCATAGCGGCCTCAGAAGGCCCCTGAAGTCAAGACCCCTGTAGGGGCATCAAAAAGCTCGTCCGGCGATAGCTGGTATCCACCACCGCCGCGCGGATATGTCAAGCCCAAGGCAGTCTCTCACATCACCGTCACCGGGGACGTGGGTAGAATAGCGCCTCCAGCTATATACCCTGAAGTAAATGAAGCCCAGGTCAATCAGCAGCACGACCACATTGGAGTCCCTGACGACCTCACCAAGCCGATTCCTGACATTGATAACCCCACTGTCGAGCCTTCAAAGCTTGGGAGGTGGCGTAGATAGATGGGCCCAGCAGCTTGTTCTACACGGCTGAAGAACACCCTACTCGGGAAGACACAGATTGCTGCCTGCCCGAAGACATAGAAAATCCGTCAGTTCCCGTTTGAGGTCTGGCATTCACAACCGACCGGATGGCAAGGATGTTCCAGAAGCAACACATCCTCTCCGATCAATCTCATAAAGATAAAGAAGCTTTCCAGAAAATGTGGCATCCCGCAAGTCTGGACAAGGAACTGAGGCGTGTCTCTCAGCACCCGAGGTTGGGCTTCACCCTGGAAGAATACTACTACAATGGGCGATACGAGGTGGACACCATCTCCGCCTTCTACCCTGCTGAAGACAGCCCACCGGGGGCAACTTTTGATGAATACCAAGTGGAAGCTGAATATGCTGAGCCGGCTCAGCCCGGAAATCAAGAAGCGGAGACCGTGATTTCTTGCCGATGCTGGGAGCAGGTCTATCTCGAAGAGGCGGCCCTTCAAGCCAAATTTGATACGGCCAGCAACATCGAAGCCGAAGATGTTGAAGAAGTAGGGACCTCTCCCTCCAGTAGTGTCACGCCCCGAACCGATAGCAGCGGGAAGCGATGCTCGGAACGTGGCAGTTAACAGTCATGATAACAAGAGTGAAAATAAATAACCTAATTAAACACAAGGAGGCCACAGACAACATTGAAAATACGAGCTCTTATTAATATTAAAAATATCACTTAACAATATTAGATTCAAATTAAAGCAGGAAATAACAAGGGAAGGAAAAAGAAATAACCAGACTCACGACACTAGCTAGACTCAAGAAGGTAAAAAGACAGACTCCGATATCTAGGTTCCAGGTTCACTCGATCACACTGATCCGATTCCCATTTGCAACGTACCGTTTACTGCGTTACCTGAAAAGGATTGGAAGTAGGGGTGAGCAAGAAGCTCAGTAGGAATTATACTCTATCGTCAGGCATAGTTTAAGTGATTAACCAATAAATGAATATGCATGATTAACGCGAGAAAATAAGCAGAACTAAATAATCACTAAGATAGAAAGAGTAACGATAATTAAATGGAAGAAATAGTTGCACGTCGAGATATCAAGCAAGATTAACAAGATTTTCTAGTGAATGGCCATTTACAAGTCAATTTCGAGTCATGTCAAGCAAGCAAGCAAGTACTTCATACTTTAAGCATGAATAGCAAGTTTCACGAGAATGTGGAATGTCATAGACCCAACACGCTAGATAGTACCGGTGCCAAATGCCACACCTAGTCATTCACCTCCCCGGGGATCAAGTACTTTTCGGGTGCTCCTCCCAGGACCAGACTAGGCCCTTCATTTGTTTACCTTGGCATTGATTTTTGTTTGGATCACAGATCCCACGAATCTAGACATACATAATATTTAATGGCCAAGAGTTCCAAGGTCAAGCTCATGTAGTCAAGGTAAAGGACGTAAAAATAATGATTCTTAAGAGTCCAAATAATAAGCTCCTTAATCGAGAAGAATAGTTATCCCTAAGGACTATAATTAATGATCAATGGACCTAACAATCGGTCAAATCACGAAATACCATGGCCTACATAGGCTTGGTTAGCTCACACAATTCAAAATTCATGAAATAATCACTTTTCAGAAAAATGTCATATAAACAGTCAGACAAGGGCCGCTCAATATATATACGGTTAATACTGGGCCGCGCATACAGGAACTGGACAGAAACTCAGCCCACGAGGTCAAGGATGAACGGCTGACAGTATGCCGCTCTAAAGTATGAACAGTGCGTTATGGGCCGCGCATGTCCAGAAGACATTAAGACCCATGAACATGATATACAGACCATACTGGGCCGTATTAAAGATATGCGGTCGTTATTGGGCCGCCTATAAGGATATGCGGTCCACTACTGGCCGGATGGAGTGTCCGCGGGTAAGTTCAAAGCTAACACAACTAATAGGGCTAATGACTTACTAGAAGTCCGCCAAAGGTTCAAAACATTCTTCTGGGATAGAGTGGCTGTCCAGCAACCTAACATTCAATTTTAGTCCTAATTTCCATGTCAAATCATCAAGGATTAAGTTTTACATTAACTTAATTGCCAATAAGGTGCATCGGGATGGTAATTATCAGAACAAGTTCATATATGGATAATTAGCACGCATCTAACAGAAATTTACATGCATAATTTACCACTTATCATATGAGTTTCTGACTTACTAATTACTAATTAAGTTACTAACATGAATCATTAAGAGTTCATACTAAGCCATTTACTGCATAGATAAACGGTCATGAACAAACCTTACATCTTCTGGCATAGGGAGTTGGGCGGCTGTGTTAGGGCCGCCCAGGAGGTTGGGCGGCTGGTACTGGGCCGCCCAAGGTCTTGTGTGGCCCAGAACACGGCGCCCATCCCCTGGATGTGCGGTCCAGTAAGGGCCGCCCATCCCGATATGTGGTCCTTCAGGGGGCCGTTTATCCTGTCAGAGATATGTGGTCACTTGAAGACCGTTCAACTGGATATGTGGTTAGGTGAGGACCGTCCATCCAGTTGTGTGGTTAGATGGAAACCGTTTAACTCAGGCTATACCAGGGTCAAAGTCTGGGCTTGAGTTGTGCAGTCTATCGTAAGACGGTCCAACTCTGGGTGTATTCCGGTCACCCCTTCCACGTCCGATGAACGCCGGAAGGTTGAGGGTTGATGGGGTTGAATCTAAGACACTAATTTCTCATGGAAACGGACTTGAAACAAGGGGCTTTTGGTACCGTTGGAAAGGTTATGACAAATACTACCTAACAGCAGGGTCAATTTCATAATTACTTCCTGAAATCACGATTTATAATGGCAGGAACACTAAAAACCCTAATTTGGACATGCTGTTACTAAATCGCGAAATTCTCACAATATACACAATAAAAATTGGGGCTTTTTATATCAAAAAAAAGCTTACTCGACGCTGATTCCAACCATATATGACATGCTATATGGGGATCAAGATTAACAACTCGAAATCATAATTTAACTCAAAAGAATACATCAAAAACAAAGTCTAGACATATTCTTACTTAGATCGAAAATTCTCTAAACATGATCCATAAAATTTAGGGCTTATATAATCAATAGAAAGAGCACGAAAAACTCTACAAGATGCATGAATCAATTTTCTTTTTACTCTCTTAAGTCTCTACTTAAATCGAAGAGGAACAAAGTTAACCCTAATTTGACATGCTTCTACTAAACCTCAAAATACTCGCAGGATACTACACGATATTTGGGGCTTTATATATCAAAAGAAAGAGGACTTGATGCTGCACATTTTGATATATTACTTGAGGTTTTAGCCCGAGAGAACCTACCTCAATCAGGGAAGAAAGGAAGAAGAAAGGAAGAAGAACGGACGTCGACACGTCACCACTAAACACCAGAGATCTCCCTTGATCGATCTCCACTGCGGCTGCCGCTGCTACCAAAGGATTCTAGGATTGTAGAGCTTTATTTTTATAGCTCATACACCTTCTGGAGCCTTCGGTGCTGGGAGAATTCATCGAAGCAAGTTGAGTGATTGAAACGGCGCCGCAATAGTTGACCTCTCCAAAGCTCGGCCGACAACAAGTTTTAGGGTCAGGGTTTCGATGAATTGGCAGAGGGGAAATGATCCTTAGATCGTGGCCTTTCATTTGCCACCGATTTGGGCTCATTTGATAGAGTATTAAGCTCTAATTTCACGGTTTAAGTTAAGGTTAGGTAAGTGTGCACTTTAGGCTTAATCCACTAATTAGACCTAGTTACAGATTTTTGTTGGGTCGACCACAGAAGATAAAGTTGTTAAATAAATCATCCTTTACCATTTTACCATTTTTCTAGATTTTTATAAGATAGTCAAAATTTCACTAGTTCTATTTTCTAAGGAATTAAATATTAAATTCTGAAATTCATTCATTTCAATTAAATTTTAGATTTTTAAAACCGGGGTATTACAAGTAGAGTCCTACTGATGACGACCTCAACACCTCTCCTACCAATCGGGGAAGCATCAGCCGACTCCGATCAAGAGGCACATGCTGCCAGGAAAGAAAAGGCCACTTCTACGGAAGATACAACTGCCTCAGAGGGCGAGACCTCCTCAACTCTGCTACAAGACTGGGAGTCTGTCCCATCCCGACAATAAACAACCACCAGCCTATCATGGCTACAACTCTATCTACGGGGGATGAAGCTGCTCTCTCACCCTCGGAAACTGCAACAACAGTGGACTTGCTGATAGAGCAATCTACACAGCTGCTATTGAATGAAGCAGAGGACTCTCTGGAGGCTCTGATGATGACAAATGAGGAAATCGAGGTCCTCGACCCCGAAGATGGCATTCCAGATTTCGTCGACCTCCAATCGGCACCTCCAGAGATAGAAGATGGAGGCCAAGCTACAGTCGACGAGCTGATAGAAGTCAACCTGGGAAGCGAGGAAGACCCGAGGCCTACCTTCCTCAGCGCCCAGCTATCCCCAGAAGAACGGGAGCTGTATATCCAGCTGCTGCAAGAGTACCGGGACTGCTTTGCCTGGACATACAGAGAAATGCTGGGTCTGAGCCCTGCAGTTTCGCAACATGAGCTGGCGATCAGCCTTGACGCCGAGCCGGTGAAGCAACCGTCGCAGCGCATGAGGCCGGAGCTCATCACTCAAATTTGTAAAGAAGTAGACAAGCTCATTGACATGGGATTTGTCAAATAAAATCAATATACCACGTGGCTGGCGAATATCGTCCCCGTGAAAAAGAAGAATGGACAGATCCGGATATGTGTCGACTTCCGAGATCTGAATAAAGCTTGTCCCAAGGATGAATTTCTGGTGCCGATAACGGGAGTCATGATTGATGCTACAACCGGCCATGAGGCCTTGTCATTCATGGATGGGTCGTCCGGCTACAACCAGATATGGATCGCGGAGTATGACCGGGTCCACACTGCCTTCCGAACCCCTAAAGGCATCTATCACTACAAAAGGATGCCGTTCAGACAAAACAATGCTGGCGCAACTTATCAGCGTGCAATGACCAAAATATTTGATGAGTTACTCTACCACAAGGTCGAGTGCTACATAGATGACTTGGTAGTCAAGACTCAAAAGAAAGAAGGCCATCTGCAGGACCTCCGAATCATTTTTCAGAGGCTGAGGCAGTATGAATTGAAGATGAACCCTATGAAATGCGCATTCAGAGTATCGAGCGGAAAATTCTTGGGTTTCATTGTCAGATACCGGGGAATCAAGATAGACCCCACGAAGATCAAAGTGATTCAGGAGCTACCTTGTCACGCCCCGATGCGGAATCTCGGGACGTAAGTTAGGGGCATGCGAGCTAGAAAGAAATGGTATTATTTCCAAACCATTTACACCAGAGTTGAAAGAGACAATTAACCAAATAACCAAACTTCCTTTTATTGATAATAATAAAAGTTACAACTGAAGTAGAACAACTACAGCCAAATAACATGACTGAAACTAGTACAATTCTCTAAACTCAACTGACTCAATTAACTAACTATCACTCGGTGTCACTCCAGTCCATCCCCGATAGTAAGATCATCACCTGGAAAAAAGGGGGAAAAACAAGTAGGGTATGAGCTAACGCGCTCAGTAGATAACCATGGCAAATATAAGTGATTAACAATTTATTACAGTTTATATGAAATGCAGTAAAACTAATGACAAGAGATAACGATACGATAAAGAAAGACAATAAACAATGTAGAGAGATATCTTGCAAGGTAAAGAAATAACTTTGTACACAAATTTACCACAAGTAATGAACAAGAGATAACAAGTAACAATAGTAAATTTGGCCAAGTAGTATAAATATGTATTCCAGCACGATCACACGATCAAGTAACGAGAGTTTGTCATAGACGTACACTGTATATTCCTGCACTCGGGTGCAATGCCACACCCTGTCATTAACATCCCATGGGCTCACTAACTTTCGGGCGCTCTCCCCAGGACCAGACCGGGCCCTTATGGTGCGTTAGCATTGATTTTATTGGATCAACGATCCACCGTCTCGACATAGTCAAATTATGGCCAATTTAATCAGATGAATTTCTGTCAATGCTCAGATTAGAGGACCACACTTGTCCTCGGATTCGAGAATATAATCACGATAAAACCCAAAACTGAGGGTCGTCGTACGGCAAATACCGGGCCGTACTCACACGAGTAACGAGTTACGGAATTAAGAAAGAACAGTCGACAGTAATCCGTTCGAGAGAAGGGAAGTAAGTTCCGAAGAACGATTATACGGACTGTACGAGGCCGTATTCAAGATATACGGTTCTAGAGAATCCGTATTAAGTATAACGGTAACAATTTCCGGTCGTAGTCAGTACGACTAGAAGAGAAGTAAAATATGCCAAATGGCTTCCGGGTCGCCAATGACAAGTAAACCAATATGGTTACTGCCCAATGGTCGATTCCGGGCTCGAATATGACCGAAGATTTAACCAAGGGTAATCGGTCAATTAATCAAATTAAAACGATGTGTAACGGGCCATTTAATATACTCAAGTAAAACCAGTAATCATGTAATCCTGTTGCCAACTCGGGATTTACCACGGTAAAAATGTCACACGGTAAAAAATGGGGTAATTTACCGGATGGAGTGTCCGGTCTAACTGGCCAAGACTTGCCATAAGTCTGCCATTTAAATTTCTGTTCTATAGTAAAATTTACAGAATTTACCCAAGGTAAATTTTAACATGATTAACCAATTTACCAAGAATTTTACAAGTGAATAATTTCACTTTAACCATGTTTTAGTAATTTTAACCAGAATTTTCCAAAAAGTAAATATTGCAACAGAAAGTAAATTTTTATCATTTACTCATCTATTTATTCTGTTGTTATATGGGTTGATAATCTTGTTGATTAACGTTGTTTTACCTTGATTAACACTGTGTATTTTTGGTCTCTGGACTGAGTATTTTGGTCTCTGGACAATTTAACGGTCTTAAATGGGCCGCTAAACCTACTGGACATACAGCGGTTCTAATTAGGCCGTTTTGACATATATACGGCGGTTTAATTTGTGTTGTTATACAACTGGGGTGTCAAAAGAGTTAAAAACAGGTACTAACCGTTAAAACGAACAGAAGTCCGATCAAACCAGGAACTCTTAAAACTGAGTTTAAGCATGCTAACGATGGTGATAAGTTTAAGCATGATAACGATGGTGATAAGTTTAAGCATGATAACAATGGTGATAAAATCTGAATTAAATCATAATTGTAATGATAAATCATGATTTTGCTACTAAATGAAAGCTATCATGATTACTAACAATCCATATTTTCACTTTAATCATTTGGGCGTTGGTTACCTACCTTAATTGAAGGACAAAGAAGAATACGGAGGAAGAAGAACATGAATAGTATCTTCCTGCGATCCCTTGCAGCAACAGAGCTTAACAGGGCTTTAGTAGAGAAGGGAAGAGGCTAAGCCTCCTTATTTATAGGGTTGCATACTCGTAGAAGACTCTCCCGCGCCAAGGGTTAGTCGGACACGGCGCCGCAAAGGGGATGGCCGGCGTTGACGACGCGACTGCCGACTGAAACACGTTTCCATGTGTTTATTTGGGTAGGGATTTGGCTAATCCTCCTTAATCATGTGATTAAGTATTTCTAACTAAAACCACTAATTAACCTCACTAAATGATTTTTAATGAGTTTGACCCAGAAGACAAAATTGTTATACAACTTATGAGGAATCCATTTATTATTTTTGTGGATTTTTATCACAAGGTTAATTTCTAACAGATCCAATCTTAGGATTTCAAATAATAGTTAATCAAATTCTAACGAATTCTAACGATTTAGTCGATAGATAGAGTTTCTGATATTTTACCGATTATACTCAAGAAGACAAAGTTGTTAATAAAAATATGCTCTATCAAATTGTGATTTTTATAGATTTTTCTAAGGTAGTCGTATTTTACTATGAATAGTGTTTTCCTCGTTTTTAAGTCAGGCTTAAATCACCGATTAAGCCATGTAAATGATTTTATTAGGGTCAGGCACAGAAGACCAAAGTGTTTATCATCGTGCTTACTATTTAACTACCATTTTTCAGAATTTCTATATGATAGTCAAAATTTTCACTATTTACTATTTATCACATCACTATTCAAAATTTACTATTTACGAAATTTAATATTCTATACAGAAAATTGGGGTCTTACACCCTCCCCCACTTAAAGAATTTGGTCCTCCAAATTCACTGAACCAAAAAAAGTAAGGGAATAAATAGCTCACCTTAGAACAAATCGGAATACCGCTTCCGCATAGCGTCCTCGGATTCCCAGGTGGCTTCCTCGGTTCCACGCCGACTCCACTGAATCTTGACCATCGGTATGGAACGATTCCGAAGTTGTTGTTCCTTCCGATCCAGAATCTTCACTGGTCTTTCTTCATAAGTCAGATCCTTCTTTAACTCAAAATCCACATGCTGAATGATGTGAGTGGGGTCGTACACATATTTCCGCAACATAGAAATATGGAATACGTTATGTACGCCAGACAACTGCGGCGGTAAAGCCAGTCTATAAGCAACTTCACCCACTCTATCAAGGATTTCAAATGGACCAATATACCTCGGGCTTAGCTTGCCCTGAATACCGAATCGGCGAATTCCTCTCGAAGGAGAGACTTTTAAGAACACATGCTCGCCAATTTGAAATTCTAAATCTCTTCTTCTATTGTCGGCATAACTCTTCTGCCTCGATTGAGCCACTAGTAACCGGTCTCGGATAATACGAATATTCTGTGATGACTCCAAGATAAGATCCGGTCCAAGCCATTACTTTTCGCCTACCTCATCCCAACATAATGGAGAACGACAGCTTCTTCCATACAAAGCCTCGAAAGGTGCCATCTGTATGCTGGATTGGTAACTATTGTTGTAGGCGAATTCTATTAATGCCAAATGATCACTCCAACTTCCGCCGAAGTCGATCATACAAGCTCTCAACATATCTTCTACTATCTGATTAGTCCTTTCAGTCTGTCCATCTGTCTGCGGATGAAACGCAGTGCTGAAATTCAGACGCGTACCGAGAGATTCTTGTAATCCCTTCCAGAAATGTGATGTAAATCTCGGGTCTCTGTCAGATATAATATTCACTGGAATACCATGAAGTCTAACCACTTCCTTCAAATATAAAGCTGCTAGAACATCAACTGTCCACTTGGACTTAATAGGTAAGAAATGTGCCGACTTAGTTAGTCGATCCACAATTACCCATATTGCATCATAACCACCTCGAGTCTTAGGAAGACCCATAATGAAATCCATGCCAATACTCTCCCACTTCCATTGGGGTATATCGAGTGGCTTTAATTTTCCTGCCGGTCTGAAATACTCGGCCTTCACTTGTTGACACACTAGGCATCTACTCACGAAATCAGTAACTTCCCTCTTCATGTTCGGCCACCAAAATGATCTTTTCAAATCTTTGAACATCTTAGTGCCTCCCGGATGGATAGTATATCAGGATCTATGAGCTTCCTTGAGAATCCGATTCTTTATCTCTGCCTCATCCGGTACACAAGTTCTACCTTGAAATAATAGCCTTCCATCATCAGCTACCGAGAAATCAGGTCTGCTATTCAAGCTCCCTTTAATCTCTACTAGCTCGGGATCATTATCTTGTAATAACTTGATTTCCATTAATAGTTCGGGCTTGAGTTGAATCTGGGAAATCAAAACCCGATCATTATCTACATTGAGATCCAAACTAGCCAATTGTTCCAGTAGTTTCCACTCTTGTAACATAAGACTGGATAACTTAACTGCAGTCTTCCGACTTAAAGCATCGGCCACTACATTGCCTTTGCCAGGGTGATACTCAATAGAGAAATCGAAGTCCTTTATATACTCCAACCATCTTCTCTGCCTCATGTTCAAGTCCTTCTGAGAGAACAAATACTTCAAACTTTTGTGATCTAAGAATACCGTGAATGTCTCACCATATAGGTAGTGTCTCCAAATCTTTAATGCAAATACCACTGCTGCTAACTCCAAATCATGAACTGGATAATTAACTTCATGCTTTCTTAACTGCCTAGAAGAATAGGCAATCACTTTGCTGTGCTGCATAAGTACACAGCCTAAGCCAATACCTGATGCATCCGTGTATACCACGAAACCACCCTCACCAGAAGGTAAGGTCAAAATAGGTGCAGTAGTCAAACAATCCTTTAGAGTCTGGAAACTCCGTTGGCATTCAATTGACCACTCGAACTTGATCTCTTTGCGAGTTAATTTCGTAAGAGGTACCACAATCTTCGAGAAATCCTGAATAAACCTTCTATGATAGCCAGCTAAGCCTAGAAAACTCCTTACTTCAGTCACACAGGTAGGCTGTTCCCAATTCTTTACAGCTTCCACCTTCGATGGATCAACAGAAATTCCATTCTTGGAAATAATATGCCTTAGAAAGGACACCTCTTTCAGCCAAAAGTCGCACTTGCTAAATTTGGCATAAAGCTGATGATCTCTCAGCAATTGCAAAGCCATCCTCAGATGCTTGGCATGCTCTTCTTCACTCTTGGAATATATCAAGATATCGTCTATGAATACCATGACCCATCGATCAAGATAGGGTCGGAACACACTGTTCATTAACTGCATAAAGGCTGCCGGTGCGTTTGTCAAACCAAAAGGCATAACGACAAACTCAAAATGACCATACCGGCTGCGGAAAGCATATTTATAAATATCTTCATCCTTGATCCGCAACTGATGATATCCAGAATGAAGATCGATCTTAGAAAAATACTGAGCTCCCGCTATCTGGTCAAATAACTCATCAATCCTCGGTAATGGATACTTGTTCTTGACTGTCAACTGATTGAGTTGCGGATAATCGATGCACAGTCTCATCGAACCATCCTTCTTCCGAACAAACAACACAGGGGCTCCCCAAGGGGAAACACTCGGGCGAATAAAACCCTTCTCGAGTAATTCCAACAATTGATGCTTCAATTCTCGCAATTCCGCAAGAGACATACGATAAGGAGCCTTAGAAACAGGAGATGATCCAGGAATAAGATCAATAGAGAATGTGACTTCCCGCTCAGGCGGAATTCCTGGTAACTCCTCTGGAAAAACATCAGGGAAATCTCGGACAACAGAAATGTCCTTAATCTCGATCTATTGCTCCGGGGACGCATAAACGAAAGCCAGAAAAGCTTCGCATCCACGTCTCAATAGCTTATCAGCTCGAAGCGTCGAGATAAGAGAGATAGAGCTAAGGTGTTTAACTCCCTTGAAGGATAATCCGAGGTGTCTAGAAAAAGACACGGAGCAAGAACTGCAATGAATATTGGCCTCATATCGAGCCAACCAATCAGCTCCGAGGATTACATCGTAATCTTTCATGTCCATGCAAACTAAATCAGCCGGAAAATTCTGATCATTCACCATAACCTTGCTAGAAGGATAAAAATGCTGAATAGCTGATTTAGAACCAATAGGGGTTGATATTTCTAATGGAGAACTCATCAAAACAGGTTCCACAGTTAAAGACTTAGCGAATCGCCGAGAAATAAAAGAATGTGTTGCACCAATATCAAATAGAACAAAAGCTGACTTGTCGAGTATAATGAGAGTACCTTCGACGAGCCCACCGTCATCGGCGGTTTCCGCTTTATTAACATGAAGAGCCTGGAGCTTTCCTTGCGGCTTCTTGAAAGCCAAAGGTTTTGCCAGGGTAGCTTTCTCTGCCAATAAGGGGCAATCAGGGATACAGTGCTCCTTGCTCCCACAACGCAAACATGCGCCTATCTTGCGCCAACATTCCTCCATCTTATGGCCAGGACGATCACAAAACTTGCAGATGCCCTTGAATGGTACCATAGTGTCAGGTTTCTTGCCTTCTTGTCTCGGCATCTTGCCTTTCCACGAACCAGAACCAGAGCTAGAACCAGTTCCAGAACCAATAAAAGGTCTCTTCTTTCCAGTGCTAGTGCCAGTGCCAAATCCGGTTTTGGCATTCTTGAATGGCTTTGGTTGTTCTTGCTTGTTACCTTGACCACGAATACGCTCCGTCATCTCAAGAGTATCCTCCAATACTTGTGCCTTTCTCACCATCTCAGAATAGGTAGAAATTTCCAACGGTGCCAGTTGATTAATATAATGGAGCTTCAACCCGTTGAGAAATCGTCTCGCCTTCATCTTCTCAGTAAAAATAAGATGCATTGCATAGCGAGAAAGTCGGGCGAACTGTGCCTCATACTCTGCCACTGACGAACCTCGCTGCTTCAAAGCTGCGAAATCCGCTGCCTTCTTTTCTTGGACACGGTCAGAGAAATACTTCCCATTGAAATACTCCTCGAATTCTTCCCACGATACTTGGTGATCGCCGAGAGTTGCTTTGACGGACTCCCACCAAGTACGTGCATCTCGCTCCAGTTGGAACGTAGATAGAAGGACACGCTCTTGGTCAGTGCATTGCATAACCTCAAATATTCTCCTCATATCATCGAGCCAATGCCCGGCCTCATCCGGGTCGGTAGAACCAGCAAATCTTGGCGGGTTCATTCCTTGAAAGTTCCGGTACAAGTCACCAGTGCCATGATGTGCTGCGTCTCCAGCTTGAGCCACTTGCTGCAACGCCTGTGTCAGGCCTTGGACCGTACGCTGGAGGTTCCTCATCTCAGCGCGGTCAGCTACCATTTCTAGTACCTTTATTTAAAATAGTCAAGAGATTATTTATGAGAGAAGAAGAATTTATTTATGAGAGAAGAACTTCTTCATAAAAGAAGAGTATGATTTACGGCTAAAGACTTAACCCAATTTCTACCCAATCTAACCAGGTCGGGTTCTTAAACTTAAACCTATAACCAATAACCTATAACCTTAAAGTAAAATACCTAGGACAAATTGACCTAAGCTCTGATACCAACTAAATTGTCACGCCCCGATGCGGAATCTCGGGACGTACAGTTAGGGGCACGCGAGCTAGAAAGAAATGGTATTATTTCCAAACCATTTACACCAGAGTTGAAAGAGACAATTAACCAAATAACCAAACTTCCTTTTATTGATAATAATAAAAGTTACAACTGAAGTAGAACAACTACAGCCAAATAACATGACTGAAACTAGTACAATTCTCTAAACTCAACTGACTCAATTAACTAACTATCACTCGGTGTCACTCCAGTCCATCCCCGATAGTAAGATCATCACCTGGAAAAAAGGGGGAAAAACAAGTAGGGTATGAGCTAACGAGCTCAGTAGATAACCATGGCAAATATAAGTGATTAACAATTTATTACAGTTTATATGAAATGCAGTAAAACTAATGACAAGAGATAACGATACGATAAAGAAAGACAATAAACAATGTAGAGAGATATCTTGCAAGGTCAAGAAATAACTTTGTACACGAATTTACCACAAGTAATGAACAAGAGATAACAAGTAACAATAGTAAATTTGGCCAAGTAGTATAAATACGTATTCCAGCACGATCACACGATCAAGTAACGAGAGTTTGTCATAGACGTACACTGTATATTCCTGCACTCGGGTGCAATGCCACACCCTGTCATTAACATCCCATGGGCTCACTAACTTTCGGGCGCTCTCCCCAGGACCAGACCGGGCCCTTATGGTGCGTTAGCATTGATTTTATTGGATCAACGATCCACCGTCTCGACATAGTCAAATTATGGCCAATTTAATCAGATGAATTTCTGTCAATGCTCAGATTAGAGGACCACACTTGTCCTCGGATTCGAGAATATAATCACGATAAAACCCAAAACTGAGGGTCGTCGTACGGCAAATACCGGGCCGTACTCACACGAGTAACGAGTTACGGAGTCAAGAAAGAACGGTCGACAGTAATCCGTTCGAGAGAAGGGAAGTAAGTTCCGAAGAACGATTACATGGACTGTACGAGGCCATATTCAAGATATACGGTTCTAGAGAATCCGTATTAAGTATAACGGTAACAATTTCCGGTCGTAGTCGGTACGACTAGAAGAGAAGTAAAATATGCCAAATGGCTTCCGGGTCGCCAATGACAAGTAAACCAATATGGTTACTGCCCAATGGTCGATTCCGGGCTCGAATATGACCGAAGATTTAACCAAGGGTAATCGGTCAATTAATCAAATTAAAACGATGTGTAACGGGCCATTTAATATACTCAAGTAAAACCAGTAATCATGTAATCCTGTTGCCAACTCGGGATTTACCACGGTAAAAATGTCACACGGTAAAAAATGGGGTAATTTACCGGATGGAGTGTCCGGTCTAACTGGCCAAGACTTGCCATAAGTCTGCCATTTAAATTTCTGTTCTACAGTAAAATTTACAGAATTTACCCAAGGTAAATTTTAACATGATTAACCAATTTACCAAGAATTTTACAAGTGAATAATTTCACTTTAACCATGTTTTAGTAATTTTAACCAGAATTTTCCAAATAGTAAATATTGCAACAGAAAGTAAATTTTTATCATTTACTCATCTATTTATTCTGTTGTTATATGGGTTGATAATCTTGTTGATTAACGTTGTTTTACCCTGATTAACACTGAGTATTTTTGGTCTCTGGACTGAGTATTTTGGTCTCTGGACAATTTAACGGTCTTAAATGGGCCGCTAAACCTACTGGACATACAGCGGTTCTAATTAGGCCGTTTTGACATATATACGGCGGTTTAATTTGTGCTGTTATACAACTGGGGTGTCAAAAGAGTAAAAAATAGGTACTAACCGTTAAAACGAACAGAAGTCCGATCAAACCAGGAACTCTTAAAACTGAGTTTAAGCATGATAACGATGGTGATAAGTTTAAGCATGATGACGATGGTGATAAGTTTAAGCATGATAACGATGGTGATAAAATCTGAATTAAATCATAACTGTAATGATAAATCATGATTTTGCTACTAAATGAAAGCTATCATGATTACTAACAATCCATATTTTCACTTTAATCATTTGGGCCTTGGTTACCTACCTTAATTGAAGGACAAAAAAGAATACGGAGGAAGAAGAAGATGAATAGTATCTTCCTGCGATCCCTTGCAGCAACAGAGCTTAACAGGGCTTTAGCAGAGAAGGGAAGAGGCTAAGCCTCCTTATTTATAGGGTTGCATACTCGTAGAAGACTCTCCCGCGCCAAGGGTTAGTCGGACACGGCGCCGCAAAGGGGATGGCCGGCGTTGACGATGCGGCTGCCGACTGAAACACGTTTCCATGTGTTTATTTGGGTAGGGATTTGGCTAATCCTCCTTAATCATGTGATTAAGTATTTCTAACTAAAACCACTAATTAACCTCACTAAATGATTTTTAATGAGTTTGACCCAGAAGACAAAATTGTTATACAACTTA
This sequence comes from Amorphophallus konjac, assembly GCA_022559845.1. NCBI lineage: Eukaryota > Viridiplantae > Streptophyta > Magnoliopsida > Alismatales > Araceae > Amorphophallus > Amorphophallus konjac. The sequence continues at coordinate 200,307,147 of CM040125.1, read as the reverse complement.
TGAGGAATCCATTTATTATTTTTGTGGATTTTTATCACAAGGTTAATTTCTAACAGATCCAATCTTAGGATTTCAAATAATAGTTAATCAAATTCTAACGAATTCTAACGATTTAGTCGATAGATAGAGTTTCTGATATTTTACCGATTATACTCAAGAAGACAAAGTTGTTAATAAAAATATGCTCTATCAAATTGTGATTTTTATAGATTTTTCTAAGGTAGCCGTATTTTACTATGAATAGTGTTTTCCGCGTTTTTAAGTCAGGCTTAAATCACCGATTAAGCCATGTAAATGATTTTATTAGGGTCAGGCACAGAAGACCAAAGTGTTTATCATCGTGTTTACTATTTAACTACCATTTTTTAGAATTTCTATATGATAGTCAAAAATTTCACTATTTACTATTTACCACATCACTATTCAAAATTTACTATTTACGAAATTTAATATTCTATACAGAAAATTGGGGTCTTACATACCTGCACCAAGGAACCTCTCCGAGTTGAGATCACTGCAGGGCCGCTTGGCTTATATCCGGCAGTTCATTTCCAATTTGTCAGGGCGATGCCAGCGATTCCACAAATTGATAATGAAGGATGTTCTCTTCTACTAGGGTGAAGACTGCCAGATAGCCTTTGACAAGATGAAAGACTATCTGAAGAATCCTCCAGTGCTGGGCGCACCGGTGAAAGGACGGTAGTTGATATTATATATAGCAGCCACACACAACTCCCTGGGGGCAATGCTGGCCCAGAATAATGAAGAACGGAAAGAACAAGCCCTCTACTACCTCAGTCGGAGATTGGTCAGGACTGAGGAGAAATATACTTACATTGAGAAGATCTATCTGGCACTGGTCTTCACAGTCAAGAAGCTTCGACACTATATGTTGTCGCATGAAATCAGCATGGTATCGAAAGAGGACCCGCTGAAATACATCATGTCCTAGCCGGCACTAAAGGGTCGCCTGGGCAAATGGGCGGTGATCCTTATGGAGTTTGATATCTCCTATGTGCCGTGAAAGGCTGTCAAGGGCCAAGCTATTGCAGACTTCTTCGCCGAGCACCCAGTACTGGGAGACTGCCCGCTGGAGCCAGAGCTTCCTGAAGATGAAACCCTGGAAGCTGCTCAAGTGCAACCCTCCTTGTGGAAGCTATATTTTGATGGCGCTTCCAGAATTGACACCTAGGCCACTGGGTCCGCCAGGGTCAGAGCAGGAGCAGGCATAGTCCTGAAATCTCCAAAGGGGGAAGTTGTACACACATCTTGCTCAATAAACAAGCCTTGAACAAATAATGAAGCGGAGTATGAAGCCCTGATAATCGGGTTGCAAATTGCTCTATCCATGGGGATTTAGATGCTGGAAGCATTCGGAGACTCCATGCTAGTTATAAAATAGTTGGAAGGAGAGTTCGATGTGCGAAATCAAGAGCTCCTCCCCTACCATTAGCTGGCAACTCGCCTGATGTCAAGATTCTACTTCATCAGCGTCAAGCATGTCAACCGAGGACAGAACACTCAGGCGGACGCCCTCGCTAAACTGGCCAGTTCTTTGGCGATCCCGCCAGACACAGGCCTGAATATAACAGTTATCAACCGCCGGCAAGTCCCTAGTGTAACAGAGGTCTTGGCCGATGAACAAGAAAGTGAAGTGGCAGCTGTGGAAGAGGTTCAACCGCCCGACTGGTGTGAGCATCTCCTACGGTGGTTCCAGCACCAGCAGCTCCCGAAAGAAAAAGAATAAAGAATGAAGCTCTTGAGGGTCAAAGACTCTTACGAGATGAGAAATGGGACCCTGTTCCGAATAATGGCAGATGCCCGAAGAAAAGTTCTACTTCGTTGCTTGTCTTCAGCAGAAGCTGGGCAGGTGATGCAAGAAGTCCACGCGGGTTCAGCTGGAGCGCACCAGGCCGGCCCGAAAATAAAAATCGAGATAAAGAAATTGGGCTACTATTGGCCCACTATATTTGATGACTGCTGCAAGTTCGCCAAGGCTTGTCAGAAATGTCAAGAGCACTCCAATGTGTCAAGAAGACTACCAGTGCCACTACACCCCACCATACCGAGCTGGCCGTTTGCTCAATGGGGCAAGGACGTGGTAGGGCCACTGCCAGCATCTTCATCAGGGTGTAAATACATCTTAGCATCTACATATTATTTCTCCAAATGGGTAGAGGCAGTAGCACTAAGAGAAGTAACGGGAGAATTGGTTGCAAGGTTCTTCCGGTAGAACATAATATTCCGATTCGGGGTTCCCAGCCGAATTATCTCGGACAATGGCAGCCATTTCAGGAACCAGAAGGTTTATCGGTTAGCTGATAAATATAAGATTGACTGGAGGACATCGTCCCCTTACAACCCTCAAGCCAATGGACTTGCAGAAGCCTTCAACAAAATGCTATGCACGTTGCTGGCAAAGACCGTCAAGTCCAATAAGAAGGACTGGGAAGAAAAGATGTACGAAGCACTTTGGGCCTATCGTACCGTCTATAAAACCCCAATCGGATGTTCGCCATTCTCCCTCATATATGGGTCAGAGGCTGTGGTGCCGATTGAATTAGAAGTCCCCTCACTGCGAGTCGCCATCCAGCATGGACTAGTCGACAGTGAACAAACTAATGCGAAAGAAGATTAGAGGAGCTCACCGAACTCGAAAGAAAGTGTCTTCGTGCGCAACAAAACATTCAACTCTACCAAGCTCGCATGACCCGCGCTTTCGATAAGCTCGTCAAAGGTCAAGAATTCAAGAAAGGAGACCTGGTGATGGTTAAAAGAAGAGAAGTGATGGCCTCCAACCCCAAAGGGAAGTTGGTTGAAAACTGGGTCGGACCGTATGTCGTCCACCGAGTATATGAAGGGGGTGCGTACGTCCTTGTAGATCACAAAGGAGTCGTCCAGTTCTCCCCCCTTAATAGAAAACACTTGAAGCTTTATCATGCAGCTCAACCAGCATTCTCAGAATGACCCTTACCTTGGTCTAATGGCACTCCACCCTGGCCGAACTACCTTCATCTTCGTCTAGTGGCACTCCGCCCTGGCCGAGCTACCTTTATCTTGGTCTAGTGGCACTCCGCCCTGGTCGAGCTACCTTCATCTTGGTCTAGTGGCACTCCGCTCTGGCCGAGCTACCCTCACCTGTTGTGTCCCTGTGATTTTGATGATAGCAAACACTATAAGTCCACATCTGTTTGAGTCTGCATATAAATCTGTTTATCTGTTTGAGTCTGCATATAAATCTATTTTTGTTGCATATGTATGTTTCAATAAACATGTGTTGCATATGAATGTTTCAATGAACATCTTATTTGAGTATCATTACATCGAACAGGCTGTGTGCATTGGTGCATTTCATAACTACCATAAGTCAATGAATGTCAGCATTTCATAACCTTGTTTCTATGAATGTCTAGACTTAGACTCATGCATTTCATATCTACTTAGGTTAAGTCTGTACAATGGGTGTTGTCTGCACAGCCAGTGTATCACTCTCTCTGCACTGTCTATACATCCTTAGACAGCCTACCTGAAGCTTGATTGTTGAAGTCTAGAAGTGGGTCAACCCCCTTCCAGATGGGTCGACCCCCCAGATCTCTAAGTCTGTACAGAGTGCCTTGTTCATCTTTGTTCAAAGCCTATGCATTGTATCTTTTACCTACGTTGCTCGAAACAAAGTCTATACATTGCTGGATGATCAAGTCTGCACATTGGCGGCTTTTCCTACATTCTGGCAAGTCTATACATTCATACCTTTCCTTACGTTCTGGCCAAGTCTACACATCGTTTGCCTGGTTTCTACTTCAAAGTCTATACATTCGTTTCTAAGGCAAAGTCTATACATTCGTTTCCTTTCGTAGGTCTATACAGAGTCTGTATCTTCTAAGTCTATACATCCGTTGTCTTAATAAAGTCTGTACAGACTTTGCTCGTTCAAGTCTGTACACGGTTCAGTTGTTTTGGCAAGTCTACATATCATGAAGTCTATACATCCGGTTGCCTTTGCATTGCTCAAGTCTGTCCAGCCCTTTCGTTGGAAAGTCTATACATCCTCCAGTTGTCTTGGCAAGTCCATACAATGAGAGTCTCTACATTGTACAGCAGTGCATTCCTTGAAAGCAAGTCAGTACATTGGCGTTGGGCATCCAAGTCTATACATTGATTCACTGTTCATGCCTTCACCCAAAGTCTATACAGCGAGCAGCGTGTCTGTGTCTCAAGCCATTCTCCAAGTCTGTACATTGCTTGCATCTTCAAAGTCTATACATCCACAGTTGAACCCTAAGTCTATACATCGCAAAGTCTGCACATTGTACTTTGAAGCTCACCAAGTCTATACATTGATTCACAGCACACACGTTCAAAGCCTGAAGTCTGTACAGCCTTGGCAAATACTCCTAAGTCTATACATCACAATGTCTGCACATCGCTGTGTTCAAGCCTTTCAAGTCTATACACTGGTTCAGAGTCTCCAAGTCTATACATCGGCCTCAAGCCTCACAAGTCTACACATTGTCTTCATGGCATCGGAAGTCTATACATCCCGCATGCCTCATAATGCCAAGTCTATACATCGTGGCCTTCAAGTCTTCAGAGCCTGTACACTGTTCAAGGGCCAAGTGTATACAGTGTCTCGCTCACATCTTCAAGGGTGAAGTCTATACATTAGTTAGGCTTGTTCATGCTAGGCTTGTTCATGCATCGTTCTTCTCAAAGTCTGTACACTGGTGTCTTATGCATTCTAAAGTCCATACACTCCTCCTGCATAGTCAAGTCTATACAGACTTAACGAAAGCATTCAAGTCTGTACTCTGGTGCCGTCGTCTGCATGGTCAAGTCTATACAGACTTAGCGAAAGCTTAGCTAGTCTGTACTTTGGTCTCTCAGGCATGTAAACACCAAGTCTATACACTCCTTGTTTCATGTCTATACATTCGGTTGTTCCATGCATTCTCATCAAGTCTATACAGAGCTTGCCTCAAAGTCTGGACAGCGCTCACCTCAATGTCTGTACAGCCTGTGTGTTGAACGAACACAAGTCTGTACATCGTCCAACGCTTCATGTGAAGTCTGTACAATGTCTTAGTCTTCTACACATGAAGTCTATACATTACTATTGCATTCACGCCATGTCCATACACTGCATTTGTGCATTGATCACAGCAAGTCTGTACATAGAGTTCTCATGCATGTAAACATCAAGTCTATACACTCCCGTGTTGCATGTCTATACATTCGATTGCTTCATGCATCACACAGAAGTCTGCACATCCCTTTCTAATAAGTCCATACATCATTTATCAAGTGTGTACATTGAGGTCGCTTGAAGGGCTTCAAGTCTATACACTCTCACGTTGTACATACTTGCTTATTTGCTGCTTCGAAAGTCTATACACTGCATTATATATGCATATTACAGCATGTGGTAAGAAGTCTGTACACTCGTCTTGCCTCACACGATCAACTCTGTACAACCATTCATGCTTGCCTTGCTTGCTGAATGAAGTCTGAACATTGCCTTAAACTAATACTGTCTTCGACTGATTAACTAACAGGATTGTTGGACGAGGTTAATGTGTCTGAGCACATGACTCGAGGTGGGCACCTGGCACGTGATCCAGGGAGCTGAGATGCTGACACGTGGTAGCATCACTTGGGCGGGAGAAGTGGAAAGCACATGCCCTAAGCTGCTGCTATATATATATAGAAGATGTCTTCCTCAGAAGGTGACTGATAAGAAAAGAAGAGGGCTGATCGAGACTGTGAGTGATAGAAGAAGAAAACAGAAGCAGAAAGAGTAGCAGAAAGAAGGAAGAGAGCTCGAGAAGGAAAGAGGGAGAGAGATCGTACTGTGAGATTGTGAGAGAACAGAAGAAGAAAACGAAAGAGAAAGAGAGATGGAGAGCTTGTGAAGAAGAAGAGATGTCTTGTTGTCTTCACTGGACCTTGGATCAGATCCAACCCAGTTTGCTCTGGCGAGAGCTTTTGTGCATTTCATTTTTCCAGCTTTCTGTTGCTGCGTTTTTATTTTTCTTTTTGACTATTCACTAGTTGTTCTTCCGATCCTCTAGTGTGAGGTCGGGTTCCCTCCGGTTTGGAGGAAGAGAGACTTGTGTCTCTGGTTGCCTTTGACTGGGTGTCATTGGTTGTTTCCCTCCGGCTGGAAGGAAGGGAGGTCCGAGACCTCTAGGTTGCAAGTGACTTGGAGTCACTTGTGGGTTCCCTCCGGTTTGGAGGAAGGGAGGATTGGTCCTCCGGTTCTGGTCTTGTGGGTTGCAAGTCCAGGTATTCCCTCCTGGTCCGAAGGAAGAGAGACTGTGTGTCTCTGGTTTCCAAGTGGCTGGGAGTCACTTGGGGTGTCCCTCCGGTTGGGAGGAAGAGGGGAGGTTGTTCCCCTGGTCAAGCTGTGTGGCAGCAACTTGTTTGCAGACTGAGTCTGCTTTCTAGCTGATTGCTAGTGGAAGCCTCACTCCGGCTGGGAGTGAGGGGTGGACGTAGGTCTGTGGACCGAACCACCTAAAAAATCCCTTGTGCAGTGGTTTGTTTGATTGCTTGCTTCCTCTAGATGCATGCTAGGACCGTGATCTGATTGATTATTCATGTTCTAGAGTTTAATTGGGTTTGCATATTTTATGTTTGAGCAATTGTCCATTGATCTTGTGCTAATCATTTCATACGAATTTTAAATTGGTCAAAACTCTTTAAAAGATCCATTCACCCCCCCTCTGGATCTGTGTTTATCTATCGCACCTAACTATCAATTGGTATCAGAGCAGGTTCTCTGACTGTTCAGATCCAACGATCTGCAGAGGATCCTATTGTCTTTGGTGCATTTCTGAATTTATACTCTGCTGCATTAATCTGCTTGCCGATTTAATCAATGGGTTCTCCACCAGTTTTCAATGTCTCTAATTTTAACTCATGGGTTAGCAGTCTACATAACTATGTGAATTTGATGGATCCGGATCTGTGGAAGTTAATCTCACATGGTCCTCACAGACTGCCAAAGAAAGAGTCCAAATGGATTGACAGTCACAAATCAAAACATGGAGAGAATCAGAGAGTTTTGAACCTAATGAAAGAAGCTACTGACAAGGCTCTACACTCTAGTTTTTATGACTGCAGGTTCGCTAAGGACATTCTGGATAAGCTGAGACTAGCACACAGAAGAAATGAGGACAGATGCATGATGGCTGACAAGAGCAACCAAGGCAGTGATCAAGATGAATCAGAAGAAAATGAAGAAAAAGATGAAGATGAGGTATCTTCTAAATTTGAAAATTATGATATAGATGATTGGATTAGAGCATACAGTGATTTGGTTGATTCTTACAAAAAATTGAGAAAACGATATAAATCTCTGAAAAAGAAGTTGAAGAATCATGAGGATGCTAAATCTCGAGGTGAAACCCCTGAAATTCTGAAAATTGAAAATGACATATTTAGAAGACAGTTAACAGATTTTGATTCTATTAGTTCAGATTTAGATCACTTGAAATCTGAAAAATAAACTCTTATGAAACAAATTGATTTACACAAAAAGGAGAATCAAGAGCTTGTTTGCGAAATTGCTGAACTAACGGAGAGGCATAGTTTAATTGATGAAGATCAGGTTCATCACAATAATGCTGTTCAAAATGAAAATTTAGTGAGAGATTTAGAGTGTGTCAACTCTGAATTAGAAAACATGAAATCTGAAAATGTAATACTCAATAACCAGCTCAAAGAATCTGAACACAAATCAAAAATTCTTGAAAAAGAGAATAGATTGATTTCTGAAAAATTAGAGGCTGATAGAGTAACAAATTCAGAGATTCAAAAAAATCTTGACAAACTTCAATATGAAAAATAACAAGAAAAGTTTTATGAATGTCAGTTTTCTTTAGATGAATGGGTGCTTGATGAAGAACTCCTAGAGCAGAACAGTAAACTGAAAGAGGAAATTAATAAGCTGAATCACCTAAACTCAGCAATGTCTGAGAGGCTAATCACTTTAGAAAAAGGAAAGAGTGTAAGCCTGGTGAGCTCTAGTGAGTTGCTGAATGTTGAACATGAAATTAAAAATCTGAAAAATATCAACCTAATGTTGAGTGGGAATGTCACTTGCTGTGAACAAAAGATAGCTAAATATGAGTTAACAATCACATCCCTTCAACAAGAAGTTGATGATCTCTATAAGTCCCTATCTGAAGCTGACAATGAAATAAAATTAAAATAGGAAGTTGAAAAACTCAAGAGTCTGAATGATACCTTGCATCAACAAGTCATTTCTTGTAAAACAGATCTGTCCAAATATGAAGCTATTATTTGTGACTTAAATTCTAAAATTCAAGATCTGAAAAACTCCTTGTCAAAATTTGTCAAGGGAAAGGACAATCTGAATAAGCTTCTGGGAAAGAGTGATAACTCTAAGAGAGAGGGGCTGGGTTACAGTTCAACAAACAAAAGGATCAATAGCAATAAAACTTCAACTTTGTTTGTAAAAGCTTCTGATCAAAACACAACTGCTGGTTCTTCTGTTTTTCAATTTACTGCACAAAAACCCACGGTCAGTCCCAAAACTGTAGGACAAACTCAAAAATTAAAAAAGGATGAAAACCTACAGAAAAAGGACAAAACTACTCATGTTGGTACAAGGACTGCTGCACACAATTCACATGACCTCTCAAACACTCATACTAAAAAGGAGTCGTGCTATTATTGTGGGAAAGTAGGTCACATAATGGAAGATTGCAGATTAATGCTAAAAGATGAGCATGGTAGTGGAACATTACATTCTAAAAATTTTCTGATAGAAACCATGCTACTAGGAAGCCTGATGCTTCATGTTATTATTGTGGTAAGTATGGTCATCTCATGAATGCATGCTTTATCATGAAAGAAGACAATAAACTGCATGCCAGGTCTTCCATGAATATTCATGGTCCTTATGGAACTAAACACAAGTCTAGTCAGCACATTGTGTGCTCTAACTGCAATAAGCCTGGGCACAAGGCTGCTGAGTGCTGGTTTGGATCCACTTGGGGTAAAAATGGCTTTCATAGAAGAAATTCTTCTGCTTGCTCTCACTGTGGGAAAAATGGGCATACAGTCAAGGACTGTTGGTATGTTCAAAAGAATTCTGTAAACCCCCAAATTGTCAAATTCCCTGCAAAACTATTTGTGAAAATTTCATGCTATAACTGTGGGAAGCAAGGTCACAAATCTTCTGAATGTTGGCTGGTTAGGAATAAGAACCAAACTGTTCATGCATATAACAGAAAATCTTATGATCATGTTTATAAACCTCATGATGCTGTTACTATGCATCATAAAAACCAGAAACCAGTCACTTCATGTAGATATTGTGGGAAGTTTGGTCACTCTATGGACAATTGCTATCTGATGGATCATGGTGACCATGTTGCTATGAATTTGCTTAGAACACCTGTCAGGGCTAACGCAGGACCCAAAGCTGCTTGGGTCCCTGCAGGATCAAGATGATCAAATACTTTGCAGGTGTGCCTTGGACTGAGGAATAAAGAGGGGTAAATTAAACCAAGGCACCAAAGATGATAAATCCCCATTCAGGTAAATTCTGAAAAATTTATATTCTGAATTTGTGTGATCTGAATGCACTGCATATCATGATAGTTCTTTTGTGCATTGTCTAACTGAATCTAATTGAAAAATCTGAAATGCTCATGGAAATGATTGTAGTTTATCTTAGAATGAGCATATATTTTAAAATCATGTTTCAATGCTTTAATTGCATATCATGCACTTTGTAAGGGGGAGTTTGATTGATGTTTCCATAATCATGATAATCTCATTTGCTAAATTTCTCCAGGAGAGCCTTCAAACATGCATATATGTAGTTAGTTGCATTGCATCTCCTTGCATTGAAAAATCTAAAAAGAAATGACTCATTGCATCTAGATAGGGGGAGCATTCCTGTTTCATCTCTTCACCTCTTGAACTCCTTCTATCTAGCAATCTGATCCATTCTTGGCAAATGAGTAGTTCACTTGAATTCCCTGCTGTCTACACTTATGTAGTTGTTCTGTCTATACTCCAGACTCAGCTAGTGTCTTCTAAACTGAACTGTTCTAATGTTAAATCCTTGTCTCATCATAATTGCTAAAAATGCTTTGTTGACTCGACTGATTTGCTAAAATATCATTGATTCATCTGAATGAGAAAATTTTTTAGTCAGTGCACCCTAGACATAAATCAGACACATTCTGAAAAGAAGAATCTTCTATTATACTGGCTTAAGAATGTTTTGATAAATCAAATTGATTTAAGTCTAATGCATTTCTTAAGTTTTGATGTAAAGGACTTGAAAATATCTTATTCATTCTGCTTAATAAATCTTAACCAGTTGTCTCATGAACTTCATGCAAAACCTTCTGAAATCTGAAATTTTAAATGACATGGCTTTCTTTGGTTAAGATACATATAGAAAGTATTGTTCTTAAACATTTCAGTGTAATGAGTATTGTTTGAAAAATCTAAAAACACTTAAAAATTTAAAGCAGGAGCAATGACTGTGGTCACAGAGAAACTGGGTTCTCTATCAAAGAAATGGATTAAGCCCATGTCATGAAGTGCCATAGTTAACTCTCTTTTCAAAATGTTTGAAAATCTGGCAGAGCAATGGCATGGTTGTGTTGAGTAACTGGGGATTCTGGCCTCTGATCAAAGTGTCTCCTCATGTAAAAAGATACTACATTGCTAACGTTGTTCTCCTTCAGAGGCAATGTGGTTATCACACTGAGTAACTGGGTCACTTCACCTAAGAAGTGTTGTGCCTCATGTAAAAAGGTGTTGACTGAACCAAACTTGCTCAGGAAAAATGAGTGTTGTTCAATAGAAAATTCTGAAAATCTAAAGACAAGTTCAGTCTCATTTATTTTTGTTTAATCTCAATAGTATCTTGTGTAACTTCCATAGGAGTCATTGAATTTAAATGAGTAAGATGGAAGGAGGTTCAACATGAATAACAAATGAGTTGATGGTTCATCTTTATTAAAAGATGTGTCAGATATGAGTAATGAATTTTCCTGATAAACCTTAAATACATCACTCTTAAATCATGATGGTAAGTTTAAACTCATTCATAATCTATTATAATTGAAGAATCTAAAATTCGTCTACAAAGATTTATGAATTTGGTGTGCTAATGAAAATCTGTCTTCCTCAATTCATTCATTGTGCTTACAGTTTGTGGTAACTCTTGTATACCCATGTGCTTTGCTGATAGATGCTCATCACTTCTTTCACTCCATCTAATCAGGGGGAGCTTCCATGTCATGCTGAGTGTCTTTCATAAAGGGGGAGATCTAGTCAGCATTTTTGAGTGTCCCTGTGATTTTGTTGATATTCTCCCTTCATCTCAATTGGTTTCAACCTTCAAAACATTTCTGATCATTATTCTATTTAGGGGGAGCTAATTGTCATTAAAGGGGGAGCTTTTAATTCACTCATCTTATGCAGTCTTATTCTTCCCTCCTCAATTAATGTCTTTTTGCTGAAGTCAAAGGGGGAGAAATATTTGATCAAGTCATACTGACTCATAGTGTTGCCATCATCAAAAAGGGGGATATTGTTGTGTCCCTGTGATTTTGATGATAGCAAACACTATAAGTCCACATCTGTTTGAGTCTGCATATAAATCTATTTTTGTTGCATATGTATGTTTCAATGAACATGTGTTGCATATGAATGTTTCAATGAACATCTTATTTGAGTATCATTACATCGAACAGGCTGTGTCCATTGGTGCATTTCATAACTGCCATAAGTCAATGAATGTCAGCATTTCATAACCTTGTTTCTATGAATGTCTAGACTTAGACTCATGCATTTCATATCTACTCAGGTTAAGTCTGTACAATGGGTGTTGTCTGCACAGCCAGTGTATCACTCTCTCTGCACTGTCTATACATCCTTAGATAGCCTACCTGAAGCTTGATTGTTGAAGTCTAGAAGTGGCAGATCTCTAAGTCTGTACAGAGTGCCTTGTTCATCTTTGTTCAAAGTCTATACATTGTCTCTTTTACCTACGTTGCTCGAAACAAAGTCTATACACTGCTGGATGATCAAGTCTGCACATTGGCGGCTTTTCCTACGTTCTGGCCAAGTCTATACATTCATACCTTTCCCTACGTTCTGGCCAAGTCTACACAACGTTTGCCTGGCTTCTACTTCAAAGTCTATACATTCGTTCCTAAGGCAAAGTCTATACATTCGTTTCCTTTCGCAAGTCTATACAGAGTCTGTATCTTCTAAGTCTATACATCCGTTGTCTTAATAAAGTCTATACAGACTTTGCTCGTTCAAGTCTGTACACGGTTCAGTTGTTTTGGCAAGTCTACACATCATGAAGTCTATACATCCGATTGCCTTTGCATTGCTCAAGTCTGTCCAGCCCTTTCGTTGGCAAGTCTATACATCCTCCAGTTGTCTTGGCAAGTCCATACATTGAGAGTCTATACATTGTACAGCAGTGCATTCCTTGAAAGCAAGTCAGTACATTGGCGTTGGGCATCCAAGTCTATACATTGATTCACTGTTCATGCCTTCACCCAAAGTCTGTACAGCGAGCAGCATGTCTGTGTCTCAAGCCATTCTCCAAGTCTGTACATTGCTTGCATCTTCAAAGTCTATACATCCACAGTTGAACCCTAAGTCTATACATCGCAAAGTCTGCACATTGTGCTTTGATGCTCACCAAGTCTATACATTGATTCACAGCACACACGTTCAAAGCCTGAAGTCTATACAGCCTTGGCAAATGCTCCTAAGTCTATACATCACAATGTCTGCACATCGCTGTGTTCAAGCCTTTCAAGTCTATACACTGGTTCAGGGTCTCCAAGTCTATACATCGGCCTCAAGCCTCACAAGTCTACACATTGTCTTCATGGCATCGGAAGTCTATACGGCCTGCATGCCTCATAACGCCAAGTCTATACATCGTGGCCTTCAAGTATTCAGAGCCTGTACATTCTTCAAAGGCCAAGTGTATACAGTGTCTCGCTCACATCTTCAAGGGTGAAGTCTATACATTGGTTAGGCTTGTTCATGCTAGGCTTGTTCATGCATCGTTCTTCTCAAAGTCTGTACACTGGTGTCTCATGCATTCTAAAGTCCATACACTCCTCCTTGCATAGTAAAGTCTATATAGACTTAACGAAAGCATTCAAGTCTGTACTCTGGTACCGTCGTCTGCATGGTCAAGTCTATACAGACTTAGCGAAAGCTTAGCTAGTCTGTACTTTGGTCTCTCAGGCATGTAAACACCAAGTCTATACACTCCTTGTTTCATGTCTATACATTTGGTTGTTTCATGCATTCTCATCAAGTCTATACAGAGCTTGCCTCAAAGTCTAGACAACGCTCACCTCAATGTCTGTACAGCCTGTGTGTTGAACGAACACAAGTCTGTACATCGTCCAGCGCTTCATGTGAAGTCTGTACAATGTCTTAGTCTTCTACACATAAAGTCTATACATTGCTGTTGCATTCACGCCATGTCCATACACTGCATTTGTGCATTGATCACAGCAAGTCTGTACATAGAGTTCTCATGCATGTAAACATCAAGTCTATACACTCCCGTGTTGCATGTCTATACATTCGATTGCTTCATGCATCACACAGAAGTCTGCACATCCCTTTCTGATAAGTCCATACATCATTTGTCAAGTGTGTACATTGAGGTCGCTTGAAGGGCTTCAAGTCTATACACTCTCACGTTGTACATACTTGCTTATTTGCTACTTCGAAAGTCTATACACTGCATTATATATGCATATTACAGCATGTGGTAAGAAGTCTGTACACTCGTCTTGCCTCACACGATCAACTCTGTACAGCCATCCATGCTTGCCTTGCTTGCTGAATGAAGTCTGAACATTGCCTTAAACTAATACTGCCTTCGACTGATTAAATGACAGGATTGTTGGACGAGGTTAATGTGTCTGAGCACGTGACTCGAGGTGGGCACCTGGCACGTGATCCAAGGAGCTGAGATGCTGACACATGGTAGCATCACTTGGGCGGGAGAAGTGGAAAGCGCACGCCCTAAGCTGCTGCTATATATATATAGAAGATGTCTTCCTCAGAAGGTGACTGATAAGAAAGGAAGAGGGCTGATCAAGACTGTGAGTGATAGAAGAAGAAAACAGAAGCAGAAAGAGTAGCAGAAAGAAAGAAGAGAGCTCGAGAAGGAAAGAGGAAGAGAGATCGTACTGTGAGATTGTGAGAGCTTTTGTGCATTTCATTTTTCCAGCTTTCTGTTGCTGCGTTTTTGTTTTTCCTTTTGACTATTCACTAGTTGTTCTTCCGATCCTCTAGTGTGAGGTCGGGTTCCCTCCGATTTGGAGGAAGAGAGACTTGCGTCTCTGGTTGCCTTTGACTGGGTGTCATTGGTTGTTTCCCTCCGGCTGGGAGGAAGGGAGGTCCGAGACCTCTAGGTTGCAAGTGACTGGGAGTCACTTGTGGGTTCCCTCCGGTTTGGAGGAAGGGAGGATTGGTCCTCCGGTTCTGGCCTTGTGGGTAGCAAGTCCAGGTATTCCCTCCTGGCCCGGAGGAAGAGAGACTATGTGTCTCTGGTTTCCAAGTGGCTGGGAGTCACTTGGGGTGTCCCTCTAGTTGGGAGGAAGAGGGGAGGTTGTTCCCCTGGTCAAGCTGTGTGGCAGCAACTTGTTTGTAGACTGAGTCTGCTTTCTAGCTGATTGCTAGTGGAAGCCTCACTCTGGTTGGGAGTGAGGGGTGGACGTAGGTCTGTGGACCGAACCACCTAAAAAATCCCTTGTGAAGTGGTTTGTTTGATTGCTTGCTTCCACTAGATGCATGCTAGGACCGTGATCTGATTGATTATTCATGTTCTAGAGTTTAATTGGGTTTGCATATTTTATGTTTGAGCAATTGTCCACTGATCTTGTGCTAATCATTTCATACGAATTTTAAATTGGTCAAAACTCTTTAAAAGATCCATTCACCCCCCCTCCGGATCTGTGTTTATCTATCGCACCTAACTATCATCACCTTGGTCGAGTGGCACTCCGCCCTGGCCGAGCTACCCTTATCTTGGTCTAGTGGCACTCCGCCCTGATCGAGCTACCTTCACCTTGGTCTAGTAGCACTCCGCCCTGGCCGAGCTACTTTCATCTTGGTCTAGTGGCACTCCGCCCTGGCCGAGCTATCCTTACCTTCGTCTAGTGGCACTCCGCCCTGATCGAGCTACCCTCACCTTGGTCTAGTTGCACCCCGCCCTAGCCGAGCTACCCTTATCTTGGTCGGGTGGCACTCCCCCCTGGCCGAGCTACTTATATCTTGGTCTAGTGGCACTCTGCCCTGACCGAGCTACCCTTATCTTGGTCTAGTGGCACTCCACCATGATCGAGCTACCCACACCTCAGTCTAGTGGCACTCTGCCCTAACCGAGCTCACAAAAAATAAACAACATCGCCAATGCGGACCTTACGTCCGAATCGGCGAAAAGCCCCTCCTTTGCGTTAGCATTGCCTTCTTGCTAATGAATAAACTCATCCTAGGCACAAGACATCGTGTCCTAGCCGACCCTTCTACAACATTGTCGTTACAGGCCTTACGCCCGAATCGGCACAAATCTATCCCTTTCATCAGCATTGTCTCCTTGCTGACGAATAAACCCTCTTCCTCGGCACAAGACTTCGTGTCCTAGCCGACCCCTATACAGTATTGCCATTGCGGGCCTTACGCCCGAACCGGCACAAATCTATCCCTTGCGTCAGCATTGTATCCTTGCTGACGAATAAACCCTTTGCCTCAGCGCAAGACCCCATGTTCTAGCCGACTCTCAGAGAATATCGCCACGTCGGGCCTTACGTCCGACTCGGTAGGAAGCTCTCTCCTTGCGTTGGCATTCTCCCCTTGCCAATGAATAAACCTCTCCTCGATTGGTGTAAGGCCCCGTACCCCAGCCAACAGCTGTTTGCTATCGTCAAGGGCCAGATACCACGTCTGGACCTACTGACTATCCTCTCCCACATGTTTCAAAAAAAAATGGGGTTAAAAATAGAGATACCCCGTCGGACTTGTTCCTATATTCGGAATAAGGGCAAAAATGGCTATCACCCAGCTACGGCGAAAACCTGAGAGGGCGCCGCAGTCAAAATCGGGTACCCCGCCACGTGAAAACCTCAAAGGGCGCGTAGGTAAAAGTAAGAGGGGGCTGGCTTCGGTGAAAACCCGAAAGGGCGCTTGAGCCAGTAAAGTGGTAATCTAAAAGTTCCTCTTCTTTCTCCTCCTAATGAAACTCCAGAATCATCAAAAGTCCCACTGGGGGTCTCCTACCGAACCCAACTTCGACCCTCGTCATCATCGGCGAGATCGGTCGATCTCTACCTTTAACTCGGACCTTTCGTCCCTGTTCATGAAAATACCTTTGCTTCGACATGTAACCCATGTCGATGAACAAACCCGTGTTCGACCCTCGTCATCATCGGCGAGATCGGTCGATCTCTACCTTTAACTCGGACCTTTCGTCCCTGTTAATGAACACACCTTTGCTTCGACATGTAACCCATGTCCATAAACAAACCCATTTTCGACCCTCATCGTCATCGGCGAGATAGGTCGACCTCTATCTCTCAACTTGGACTTTTCGTCCCTGTTAAGAACTATATTCTTTGCTTCAGCATTTAACCAATGTCGACGAACCAAACCCGGGTCTGACCTTTATCACCATCGACAAGATCTATCGGCATTCTAGCGGGCAAGCTCTTCTGTGTTCCGAATTCTCTGCGAAGTACAAAAATGGGGTTAAAAAAAAAGAGATACCCCGCTGGCCTTGTTCCTAAACTAGGACAAGGGCAAAAATGGCTATAACCCGACTGTGGCGAAAACCCGAAAGGGCGTTGCAGGCAAAATCGGGTGCCCCGCCACGTGGAAACCGAAAGGGTGCGTGGGCAAAAGCAAGAGGGGGCTGACTTCGGCGAAAACCTGAAAGGACGCTTGACTCAGTAATGTGATAAAAAAAATGATAAAAAAAATGAAATGAAATAATGGTGTAGTAACGAGGTTACCCTCGTTCGTCATTCCACTTCCACCTACCTTTTCGACCCTTGTCACCATCGACAAGATCGGTCGCTATCCTTTCGGCCCTTGTCACCATCGGTAAGACCGGCCATCCCTTTCGACCCTTGTCACCATCGGCAAGATCGGTAGCTACCCTTTCAGACCTTGTCACCATCGGCAAGACCGACCATCCTTTCGACCCTTGTTGGCCATCCTTTCGACCCTTGTCACCATCGGCAAAGATCGGTCGCTACCCTTTCGGCCCTTGTCACCATCGACAAGACCGGCCATCCTTTCGACCCTTGTCACCATCGACAAGATCGGTCGCTACCCTTTCGGCCCTTGTCACCATCGGCAAGACCGGCCATCCTTTCGACCCTTGTCACCATCGACAAGATCGGTCGCTACCCTTTCGGCCCTTGTCACCACCGGCAAGATCGGCCATCCTTTCGACCCTTGTCACCATCGGCAAGATCGGTCGCTACCCTTTCGATCCTTGTCACCATCGGCAAGACCGCCTACCTCTCGGCCCTTGTCACCATCGGCAAGATCGGTCGCTACCTTTCAACCCTCGTCACCATCGGTGAGCCCGGTCAACTATCCTTTAACTTGGACCTTCCGTCCTCATTAATAGACAAACTACCATTGCTTCGACATTTAGACCATGTCGATGAATAAACTACACTCTCAACTTTCGTCACCATCGGTGAAATTAGTGGGGCACATCCGCCTACTCTACCCATGTCCCACCCTGGTCAAAGCTCGATTCCGGGAGTAGTTAATCCGCGGTGGAGCGAACACCTCACCCCTTCGCTAAAGGCGTGAGTGCTCTCCTGCGCCAGTAATTTACATCCCTGGACTGAGCTAATCGGCTGGAAGGAGAAAGAAAAGAAAAGAGAGAAAGAAGTCACGATTGAAGCAACAAATAAAGACATTTCATTGATATGAGGTGTCAGAATACATATGTACTCGGGGCATTCCCCGAGATACATGAGCTCCGAAGACAAAAAAGAGTGGAATTGGATACAGAAAAAAGGGCAATAGAATAAAGCAACTGTAGAGGGCGCTGGAAAATGTCTTCCAATTCCAAGAGGCCCAAGGAAGGATATTGAGTCAGCTCTTGCAGTCGAGACTCGTTAGGTGTCAGTTGCGATAACTTTTTGTCGAGAGAGGCAAGCTGCCCTTCAGCTAGGTCAGCTCCCTCTATGGTCGGAACCTCCAGGCGCTCAGTCTCTTGCAGTTCGGCTTCGGCCCTGACAAGTTTTGCACGCAGCTCCACTATCCGTGCTGTGAGGAAGGATAGGCGTTCTGAAGTAGTGCTAGCAGCATCTCTCAGTTGTCCCACGGTCCCTCTTAATGAAGTGGCATCAGCTCGACAATCAGCCTTCTCCAATTTTACAGCCGCTAGCTGATCGGATACCTCCCGGCTAAGGTACTCCCGCCGGTTGGCGTATTTCAGCAGCATTGTAACCCGTGGGGTCCAATCATCCATTGGACACCTGAATGCCAATAATGTGCGGGAGAGGTGCTCTATCAGACTCCTCAACTGTGCATAAGTCAAGCTCGGGGAAGCTGACATGGCTCGCTGAAGATTATCCAGAGATTGCCACACCTTATCGCTAGAAAATTGTAAACCCAGTGACGAAGTCTTAGGAAGTTGAAAGTCCACCCTACCATCCACCTCAGCCCATATATCGTCGCTCGCCCCAGAGGACGTCGTCGGCATGGTTTGCAGGGCACCAGCGCTGGACTCGGCAACGACAGCTGATACAGTTGGAAGAGTCTCTACTACAACAACTTCTTTGCCTGCCCCCTGAGGTGAAGCCGTGATGGCCATCTCGATAGCCGAGGATACTTGCTCCTCACGTGCAGTCCCACCGGCTTCCACGGGAGAAGATTC
Organism: Amorphophallus konjac; assembly: GCA_022559845.1. Lineage (NCBI taxonomy): Eukaryota > Viridiplantae > Streptophyta > Magnoliopsida > Alismatales > Araceae > Amorphophallus > Amorphophallus konjac. The sequence goes on along the minus strand of CM040125.1, from coordinate 200,288,201 downwards.
CTCAATGACGGCCAAGGCCTTAGAAGCATCGGCCTCTTCATCAACAATTTCTCCCGCTTCTATCTCCGGGAGGCTACTCTGCCCCAGCGGCAATTCTTTGCCAGCAGCCGGGGGTTGAGATTCTGTGACTTCCGTCAGGCCACCAGCTTCCACAACCGCTCCGGGTCCTTCTAAAGTTGCTGCTGCCGCATAAGTCTGTGGAAGTCGTAAGGCTAGGGGCCGTAGGACTGGCGAAAAGGTAGGTTGGCCCACGCCTAAGTCCCGAAGAGGTATTCGAACCGTTATAGCCGGCGGTGCCACCTCAGCCTGCATCACATATATATATGTTAGCCAGCCGAGTTGGAAATGATAAGAAATGCTGTAGGCGGGTGTCAGAACACTTCCTACCTCGGCCGGTACTATATTCAGGCCCCCGAGAGTGACCTCTGCTGACTCCAACCCTCCTCCTGTAATCGGGTATGATGGCCCGTGCTCGACTCCTGGCAACCTTGGAGGGCTGAATGTTAAGAAGTCACTTTCGTAAGCTGAAGAAACCCCAGCATCTTCAGTTTCTATATCAGCTGGTGGAAGCTCGTCGTCACTGGAGCCACCACCGCAGTCAACCTGCTCGGAGGAGGAAGAGTCTTCGGCCTGCTCCCGAATCTCCAGCATCTGAGCAGGTGCCATGCTGCTAAGAGTGACTCCCTTAGCCGGAGCCTCCTTAATAGCTTCTGTCTCGGGAGCATCAGCTTGCTGAATATCTTGGGATTCTTCCCTTGAAGTCACCTGCTCTCCAGCAGCAGCTTCTCCCACGACCTCGACTTCGGGGAGCATCGTCGGTTGAACGTTGACTGGAAGCAAAAGCAATAAACAGTAAAGACCTGACTAAAAACATGGTGGGCCACCGAGCTCTATGGAAAAACTGCAAGTTACCTTCCATCTCCTGATGGGGTGTTGGTGAAGGTAAATCTCCCTCAACGGAAGCTGGAGGGGCTTCCTCCTCCCTCTCTCTGGCCACAACGCCCGCCACCGCCTCTAGTCCAACAACGGTGGAAACAGTGCCAGCAGCTGCAAAAGATGATCAGCCAAAGTGGCAGAAATAAGTGAACAAGCCATGGAGGAGCGAGAGGTTACCTTCATCTTTGGGCCCTTGTGTCCAAGCGGCCTCAAACTCGGCGAATGAAGGGACCCGGTGATGAGGACATCAAGAGCTTATGAGTTGTATTTTGTGTATTGGCTTGGATTGGTGTGTATTATGGGTTGTATTGGCTTGAAGTGTATGTAATTTTTGATTTCTTTCATTTGGGCCATCCTTGTAAGGCTTATATCAAGCCAATGGGCCATTTGTTATGTCAAGTCCAAGGCTAGGTTGCCATTAGTAGAGTCCATTAGGGAGCTTATGCCATATTGGGTCATTAGGTTGTTAATGGGTCATTAATGCGCTTAAGGCCCAAATTGGGTTACACTCCTTCATGGGCCAACTAAGTTGGAAGGGTCTAGCATGGTTGGTGGGCTGGTTACATGGCCTTTAACCACACTTGGCCCAAGAAGAGGCCCATGAATGGGGCGCCCCCTCTTTTGGCCATATTAGGCTTGGTAGGTGGTGTTTGAATAGCTTTAGTCCAAGGTTGAATAAGCATGGTCAAATTAGATTAAACTAATGTATTAAATGTGTGATTCACATTGTATCCCAGCCCTTCAATCCAAACCCCTAGATCCAAGGGTTGAGGTTGAGTTTGGTTGGCATCCTATATAAGGTTGTATTTTTCATATTGAAGGAATTAATGAAGAGAAAATAGGCATTTGCCCCAAGTGAGATTTGCGCCCCTCCCCTCTCTCTACCTGGTTCCTCCACCCCCTCTCCCCTTTCTAGAGTGTAATCCCTTCCCCCTTGATCCCCTCCAGCATCTGAAGCAACTCCGGTGATCGCCGCCGCCATCGTCTCGCCGCCGACGCGTCGTCGCCAACGGTTTCGGTGTTCTGTCCACTCAGGATAGACCCTTCTTCTCCGAATTCCTGCTATCACTCCCTTCGTCTTCTGAAGCTTAAAATTTCAGGGTTGGTTCCTATCTAGAACCCTTATCCCCACAAAAAAAATCACGTCAAAATTCATCCTTTAGCATTTTTTTGATTTTCTTCCAAGTCCAAGTTCCAGATCTGTCCTGGTTCTGTTTACTGTTCACTAGCTCTGAGTTTACCCCATTCGAACCATCTTTTGATTTTTTTTGGGTCACCCAAATTTATTGGGACTTCTGTCCACATATATATACCACCAGGAATTTTCTTAATTTTTGATAAGGTCTCTAGGTATTTTTAAAATTTCGTCCAAGTTCACAAGAACAGTCTGCCCACAGTTTCCCAGATCCGACCCAGGTCTAGTAAAAACATCCCAGAAAATCAATTTCTTATCCAATCAAAAAAACAAAAATATTCCCGGATTCCTCTCTCAGAGACCTTCAACTTTTCTGAAGAAATCATTTCCAGATTCGGAGGCCTTCTCCCCGGTCAACGTCGATCTTCAGAGAAGTCAGAACCTGCCCCTGCAGTTCTGGTCAGATTCCAGCAAGCTTGTAAAATACATGATCAGAAATACAGATCTGATTATTTTTTTTGAAGACCCCTACGTCGAAGTATTCTGAGTCAGCTTTCCAACGGCGCTAATCTCGTCGCATTCCGACGACGGGGCTGATCGCAGCAGCAGTTTTCTCCGAGTCGCGCGCCTGCAAACAGAACTTTCAGGTTCGTGGCCGAGTTCCCAGCGAGCGTCGTCCGAGGGCAGCCCGGCGTCCGGCGGTCGTTCCAGCAGCTCATCATCCCAGGGGAACGCTTTCCAGGTGTCTCCACAATAGAGGAGTCATCAGGCCCCACACGACCCCTCCGGTCGATACGTGGGCCCCCACTAGCACGAGTACGCGTGAAGCCGAAGCATTGCCCGAAACCTCCCGTCAACCCGAACTTGGTCCTCCCGGGCCCACTTGTGTCGCCCTTTACCTCCCTGCGTGGAGTGGGCTTATTTGTACTGCTGTAAACATAATGTACTAAGTTCCCGGGAGTACGAGCTTTGGCCGGGTGCCGTCTTCGCCACGCCGAGAGCGTGGAGGTATCGCCTTCACCCTTACACTTGGCATTAGCTTAATTCTTTATATGCTTTATATGCCGCTGCTAGAGAGCATGTGTAGGGATACCTAGCTCGCCTTCAATTAATAATATCACTGCTGCGAGAGAGAGCGAAGCTGTCCCGTGACTCGATCCGGGCGCAAAAGAGAGCCGACCACCCTAGCTCATTGCCGGTTTCTCAACCGCGCACATCCGACGCTTCCCTCGTTAAGGGACGATCGCGAGCTTGTCGTGTCCGTGGTCCCGTCCCGCATCACCCGGGGAGGAGCGACAACTAGTTCCTTTTCAGCAGCCCTCCTCCGGCGTGCTCGTGTAGCACGAGTGTCCGCCTTCTTGGCCTTCTTGGCCTTGCTAATGGCCTCCCCGACCTGGGACCTGGTTCGCTTCCGTGAATCGCCAGGAGGCAGTGATGTCGTGGTCGGAGCCGGCTCCGGGATGTCAAAATAAGAAGGCTTCTGCGCCTTAGAAATCAACTCCATGTAATGCCAAGTCACCTCCACAAAGAGGTGAGCTGCAAAGGTGTAGAAACCCGATAATTAAAAATGAGAAATAAAATTTTCAATTTTATTATGTAATTAAAATTTTCATGAAATAATTAAATTACATTTTTACTATATGAAATAAACTAGTTTATTGAATTTATTTGAATTAACTAGAAGTAAATAGAGATTAAATACTTTAAACCTTAGATAAATCATAAAAAGCCTAATAAAAGTCCATGTAATGCACTAAGATTATAATTGGCCCATTGGATAATCCATAATGGGTTGGATTAATAGATTAAAGGATTTATTAAAGGGTAATTAGATTAAAATTCGTAACACATGTTTAATATGCCATTTGAGGGATTAAAATAACCCAATTTCTAGAATGTTGACACAAAAATTGACTCTTACCTAACAGCCCACCTTAGACCAGCCGTTTTTACATTGATTTCACACCAAATGGAGGCTAGGCTAAGAAGAAAAATTAGAATTTTCTACTAATTCGGAGTTGGAAAGTTTGGCATTGTTAGGCAAGGAATCTTGACAAATTTGGTAAAGTTTTGGCTATAAATAGAACCCCATTCGACTCTCAAATCATCACTGGAGGTTAAGGTTACGCTGCTGCGAAGATTGGTGGAGATTTGAAGGAAGATTTGGAAGATCAAAGTGTTTTCTTATATTTGGGGATAATTTTTTAGATCCGTAAAAATATAGGTGTCTCTCAGGCTAAACTCTAATTAAAGCATGCCATCTTGTTTATTTTTCTGTCCTCTTTCCATTGATATCTCATTTATTAAATTCCGTTATGAAATGAGCAAGTTATGGTCATTTTATTGGAGGGATATTCTCATTTTTTCATCAGGACCAGAACGCGATGTCCAACAGGGGCGCGTTCTGAACGCGCTGCCCCGATATAGCGCGTTCATACTGAGTATTTTCCCGCCTTCAGGGGTCAAACATAAAACTTTAAAATATGCATATATTTTCCAAGAACGCGCTACCCTCGGGTAGCGCGATCTTCAAGGTCGTGCTAGCATAAGCTAGCCCGTTCAAAAAAAAAATTATTAAAATATGCATATGCATTATTTTCCATAACACGCTACCCTCGGGTAATGCGATCTTAAAGGTCGCGCTAGCATAAGCTAGCGCATTCATAAAAAGAAAAACCGGAATGCCCGGGTAAATTATTGTTGGTATATATATATATATATATTATGAACGCGAAACCGGCTTGGCTCGGCTCAAATAAATAAATAAATATACTAAGATTTTTGTATCCATTTAATTCAACTCACAACTCGAGCCTACATCCTATATGTTATAACTCAGCCTGACCCAAGGGTGAGCCCTCCAACATATGAAGGCATGAAAGTTTTCTAAACTTCCAATGTTGGACTAAAGATTAGTCACTACACATTATGAACACAATATGAATTATAACATTTGGAATCTCCAATAATTATAAGTATTTCGTCACCAAAAATAAAAAAATATAATATTAGCATGTTTTAATTCTTACATCATGTTAAAAATTAATTTTGTAGAATGAAATTATTTTTACATGTCAAAATCTTATTTTAACCATATTAGTAAATTAATGCATGAAAAATATTTCTAATATGTTAAAAATATCCTCCCACATGATAAAATTATTTTATACATACTGAGATATAAAAACTATTTTTAGTATGTTAAAATCTATTTAAAACTATTTTTTTGTGCATGCTAAATCTAATTTCCTATTAAATAATTAGTAAATTGATGCATGAAAATTACTTCCAGCATGATAAAATTTTTTCCAGCATGAGAAATTTTTTCTAGCATGTTAGAATTATTTTTAGCATGATAGAATTATTTTCAGTATATTAAAACTATTTTTCAGCATGATAATTCTATTTTCTTATCAAATAATTAGTAAATAAATATAGTAAAATGATTTTCAGCATGATAAAATTTATGTTCTTATTAGAGAATTTATGTAATCAGCATGGTAAACTTATCTTTATCATCTTATTAGTAAGTTAATGTGTGAGAATTATTTTAGCATGGTAAGTATTAATTTTAGCATGTTAAAAAATAATTTTCAACATGTAAAAATTAAATCCCACATGAAAATTTATTTTTTATCATATTATCAGTAAAATAATGTATGAACATTATTTTCAGCATGTCAATATTATTTTCAGCAAGTTAGAATTATTTTTAGCATAAAAACCTATTTTCATAACCAAATTGTGATTTTTATAATAAATCACCGTTTTGGCTAAAATAATGCATTTCTAATGTACAAAAAACTTCCTGTAAACATGCCTAAACCCTTGTAAATTAAATGCACACAAGATTAAACCAGAGAATTAAATTAATTCTATTAAACTCTAATTACTTGAATTTTCTTCCCAGTTACCGTTCTTTCTTGATTTCCACGACTTAATGTCGTTAAACATGATGTCTTAAAATTATTATTCACTCCTCTTGCTACTTCTGAGATTTTTGTTAGATCTGTACTTTTTACAAATGAGCTTATTCTTGAAATTCATTGGCCATAGTGTTAAGTGGATGTCTAAACGTACTTGGGATCTTATGATCCACTGACCCAATGCCTGGCATTAATGGGGCCCGGTCTGGTCCTAGGGGGAGCGTCCGAAAGTACTTGTGCCCATGGGAGTTGATTGACCACGGTGTGGCATTGCACCGAAGTGCATCACTTGGTAGATTTTACGGCATTCCACTATTCATACTTGTTTACTTGTTACTTGTTTACTTGAAAATTACATGAATTACTTGACTTGCGTGAAAATGGCCAATTACGTGAAATTATTGACTTGTTCAAAGTCATTACTTGGAAATTCATCTTGATATCATATTATCTCAATTACTTGAAAATTTTATTCATGTCTATACACTTCCCAATACCAGTTAGAAAATTGCTTAAATTGTTAATACTTAAAGATTACTTGGTTCTTAGATATATAAAATCATACTGAGCTTTTAGCTCACCCTACGTTTTGGTTAATTGTTGTAGGAAATGAAAATGAATAAGGGAATAGACAAGAGTGAGAGAGTGAATTTCCTTTTTACCTAGGTTTATGTAGATCATTAGTGTTTTAACAAAAATGATGTACTTTGGAATTGGAAGTTGTAATTTACCTTTATGACTTATGAATTAGTGATGTAAACTTTATTTTGATGGAATAAAAGTATCACTTTCCCATTCATTTTTATCTTTAGAAATGAAATTGTACATGCTCTGATCGACACGCTTATTTACGACTAGTTCGCGTCCCGATATTCCGCGTCGGGGCGTGACAGTCTTTGTGGTATCAGAGCCTAGGTTACATAAAATCCTAGGTTTCACAATTTTAGGTTCATTCTTAAACTTAGCTTAAGTTTTAGATCAGTATCTAGAAATTTGACAGGTCTTAAAACCTTCCCGGTAAGATTGGGTAGAAACACGGGTTAAGTTTTAATAAAAAGGGAATTATCAGGAAATAAATACCAAAACAAAAATAATAAACCTTGGAATTATGGTTTCAGGCTAATTCTCGCAAATGGCCGCCGAGAGAGCTCAATGGCGCGAGGTGCAATGCACCGTTCGAGGCTTAACCCAAGCCCTCAAACATGTTGCTCAAGGAGGAGCAAACCGAGGAGCCAGAGACCTCCATAGGAATTTTCGGAGCATGAACCCTCCCAAGTTCGCTGGATCTACAGATCCGGGTGAAGCCGAACACTGGATTAAGGAAATCGAGAGGATTTTCCGAGTCATGCAATGTGCCAACGAGGAAAAGGTCATACTCGCTACTTTCCAACTGGAAAGGGATGCACGTGCCAGGTGGGAATCGGTCGAAGCTACTTTACCGCATGACCAAATTCTATGGGAATAGTTCGTGGAACACTTCAATAGTAAATACTTCTCTGACCGAGTACAAGAAAGGAAGGCCGCCGAATTTGCCGCTTTGAAACAAAGGGGATTATCGGTTGCGGAATATGAAGCTCAATTTTCGAGGTTATCTCGGTATGCTCCACATCTCGTGGGTACCGATAAAATGAAGGCACAGAGATTTCTTAACGGCCTTAAGCCACAATATATTACTCAACTGGCCCCGATGGATATCCAAATTTATTCTGATGCGGTACGGAGAGCACAACTCCTAGAAGATGCAACGGAGTTATCGGATCGCATCCGAGGAAGGGTTGTGCCGGTTTCTTAGTTTCTATCACTATGACCGAGTACATGGAACCCGTTCTAAAGGACATTCCTATCGTTCGGGATTATTCTGATGTATTTCCAGACGAGTTGCCTGGTATTCCTCCTGAGAGAGAAGTGGTTTTCTATATTGATTTAATTCCGGGAGCTGCACCAGTTTCTAAAGCTCCGTATCGGATGTCTGCTTTGAAATGAAGGAGTTAAAGGAACAACTACTGGAGTTATTGGAGAAGGGGTTTATCCGACCAAGTACTTCACCTTGGGGAGCCCCGGTCCTCTTTGTTAAAAAGAAAGATGGTTCGATGAGGTTATGTGTTGATTATCGGCAATTGAATCAACTTACCATCAAGAATAAATATCCTTTTCCGAGGATTGATGAATTATTCGACCAGATTTCTGGAGCTCGATATTTCTCAAAGATCGATCTTCGATCTGGTTATCATCAGTTGAAAATCAAGGAAAGTGATATTCACAAGACGGCATTTCAGAGTAGGTATGGACATTACGAGTTCACTGTTATGCCTTTCGGCTTAATAAATGCGCCTGCCGCATTCATGCAATTAATGAACAACGTATTCAGGCCATACCTCGATCAAGTTGTGGTTGTCTTTATCGATGACATTTTGATCTACTCCAAGTCAAAGAAAGAACATGAGGAACATCTCAAGAAGGCCCTTCAATTATTAAGAGATCGCAAGTTTTATGACAAATTAAGCAAGTGTGATTTCTGGTTGGAGGAAGTTTCTATTCCCGGTCACATAATTTCCTGGAACGGTATCGCCGTTGATCCTTCAAAGGTCAAGGCTGTAAAGAACTGGGAAAGACCTACTAGTGTGACGAAAATTAGAAACTTCTTGGGATTAGTTGGATATTACCGAAGATTTATCAAGGATTTCTCAAAGATCACAGTATCTTTAACAAGATTGACACGGAAGGAGAATCCTTTTATATGGTCCGAGGAATGCGAGAAAAGCTTTCAAAATTTAAAGGATTGTCTGACGACTACTCCTATTCTCACATTACCTACGGAAGGAGGAGGATTCGAAGTATATGTTGATGCATCTGGAATTGGCCTAGGTTGCGTATTAATGAAACATGGCAAGGTCATAGCTTATTCCTCATGGCAATTGAAGAAGCACGAGGAAAATTATCCCGTACATGACCTATAACTGGCAGCTGTTGTCTTTGCTTTGAAGATCTGGCGACATTACCTCTATGGCGAAGCCTTTACGGTGTATTCTGATCACAAGAGTCTCAAATATTTATTCTCACAAAAGGAGCTCAATATGAGACAAAGACGGTGGTTGGAATATTTAAAGGATTTCGACTTCTCTATACAATATCTGTAAGGCCCGTGCCTTAATGGATCCTTCGTGGTATTTGTTCTATTAATTGTTCTGGAAATTCCGGCTATTTTCCTGGATTTTTAGGAATTTGTCTGGCATTTTTCCGGATTTGTTCGGAGCTGTTTGAGGGTTATTGAATATTAATAAGATTTTTATATATATAATGATTATATTATATATATATTAATTTTATTTATTTTATTTTTATTTTTATTTTATCTCTCACCCTCACTCTCTCTCCCCCGTCGATCTCTCATTTCACCCTCTCCCTCTCTCTCTCCTCCGTGCGGCCACCTCCTCTCCTCTCTTAGGGATCGGGGTCGAGACGGCGTCGGATTGAGACGAGGTTGGCACCGTTGGATTCCTCGCGTCGAGTAGAGCGCGTGGGTGTCCACTTCGGCGTGGATCGGTGATCGTGGGAGCGAGGTGGAGCGTGGAAGCTCCGTGGCTATTCCTCCTTGCATGCGGCCCGTTCGACGGTTTCGGCTTGCGAAAGGTAGGGGGATGGAACCTCGATCTTGCTAGGATCGTTTCCTTTAGCTCGCTTGTTGATTAGCACCCCGTAGCATGCATGATGTTCATATTTCCATTTTTGGGGTTTTAGCCTAAATCTTGAGTTTAATGCGTTTTAGGCCTTGCATGTGCTAGATTTAGATGTTAGATTGTTGTCTAGCATGCGTGGTTTGATAGGTTATTAGGTTTCCCGTCGATACCCGGCGTTTTCAGCCGTCCGGGAGGGCTTCGGTTTACAAACCGTACCCGCCCGTAACCCAGGTGCAGTGACGGTCCTGCCAGGAACCGTCACTTGCCCGACGGTCCAAGGTGGACGCGTCACTACCAAATAGCGGCCCATTGGGGGTGCGTTACTTGGAGAGTAACGGTGGGGCTCCCATCCGTTACTCATCGACTGTTTTCCGTGATTTTGGTCAGGCGGTGCGCCCGGCGGCCAGTCGGCCGACCGTCGTTTCGGTCCGGCGCGCCTAGACCGGGGCGTTACTTCGCCTGCTACCATTTAGAACGCTGATAGGTGGTTTGAGCCTCGGGTGGATGTGACGGCGGTGACCCCACGCGTCGCTTCGAAGTAACGCGCAGGGCCCCCACCGTTACATGCCTTTGGTGCCTCTTGAGCTGGAATCCTGAAGGGAGTGACGGATGGGGACTGGAGCGTCATTCTTGAAGTAACGCGCCGACCCCCGACCGTCGTTTGCATGTGGCGCATGGGTCCTTGACCGCCACTTCCCTAATGGCTGTAATATATTCCCAGCCCATTGCTTATGCGTTCCGTTCTATATTCATGCCATAGTTGTATTGTTTTACTATATTGTGGCGTGTTTTATGTGCCAATAGAGTAGCTTTTCTTTCCAGGCAATGGAGCCACTGTTGTTGCCCTAAGGTCTGTTGAGTACCGACCCGCTTGAGGATGGCGGAGGGGTATATTTCCCATTCACGGTTTGTAAGCTAGTTCCGTGGGCTCCCAGCCAATGGTAGCGTCCTGCCAAGGGAGAAAACTAGTTAGAGGGCCTGGCTCAGGCTAGAGTCAGTGTGTGCACACGTGGTCGGAGACTGTGGACTGACGCCGACGGGTGTCACTCCGACTGGTCACTTGGTTTGGTACTGTTTGCGCGCTTAGCTTGTCGCTTGTCGACTGCGAGTGCTTGAGACGCAGTGTAAGCCGTCAGTGGACGCTTCTGGTTTCTGCTCCAGTGGTTGTCCTTCCTTGTTGCTTGGACTAGTTGCAGCTCATTCTAATTGGTAGTTTTAGCTTTAATCGCTTGCATTAATTAGTAGCGGCATGTGTTAGCTGTTATACTTGCTTAGATAGAGTTTACAGCTTTCTTGTGATTAGATATTCATGCCATTGCCTGTGTATTTATTTGAATGCATGCTTTAATTGCTGTTAATTATGCATGTTCGCTTCTTTAGTGCGAGGTAGGGATCCGCGTGACCCCTACTGAGTCTGGCTGTGACTCACCCCTCTCCTTTCAGGTGAGCCGCGCCCGACATCTCCCGGAGTTTAGCGTGCTGTTTCGGGACCGTTCCTTAGCTGCCAGCTGAGCACGAGCTGCCTTTTTGAGGCTTGTGTTGTACTTTTGCCGGGGTATGCCCCGCGTAGTTGTGCCCTGTGGACTAGTGTTTGTGACTCTGGACTAGTTATATATATCACTCTGGTTATTTTAAATTGCTTCCGCACTTGTGTTTAAATCTTAAATACTTATTTGTATTGCGCGCCCCAATTCGCAATTAATTATGCATATTCCTCAGCTAACCCCCCACTAACCCTTCAGGGGCCTCATCAGCCTCTTGGGTGGCCTCCCCAGTTCTTGGTGTCGGTATACCGATGTTATCGGTATATCGGTATCCTGAACTCTGGGTCGTCACAGATGGTATCAGAGCTTGAAGTTGAGGATTTGCGTAAAGAATTGGAATTGACGCTTGGTCCAGAGCTAGTCCTGTTGTTGTCTCTTGCTGGCATAGGATGTTTTCCGTATGATTGATGGATTTCATTGTTGATTGTGTTTTTGGCAGCATAATTATGCCGCCTCGTCGAGGAAGACCTCCTCGAGCTCCTCGTGTTCCTCGAGATGCGCCCAGGGAAGATAGCGGTTCTGCACCTCCTCCTGCAGTTCCCGCTGTTCCTGTCGTTCCAGTTGCTCCTCCAGTGCCGATCGTTCAAGCTGAAGTGCCTGGCAGTCGAGGCAAGGCTTTGAAGGAATTTCTGATGTTCAATCCGCCTGCTTTCGATGGCCAAGCTGATCCAGAAGTCGCGAGGCAATGGATGGATGCGATAGAGCGTGTTTTTGTCTCGATGGAGTGTGCTGAAGATGAGAAAGTCATGCTCGCTGCCTTTCAACTCCAGGGTACGTCCATTGCGTGGTGGAAAGCCGAGTGGCAGATTTCCTTTCGATCCAGACCTCTTCGGCAAATCACTTGGGCAGAGTTCGTTGCTGCTTTTGAGCGTGCCTATACTCCTGCCTGCTTGCAGATGGATAAGATGTATCGGTTTATGGAATTGACCCAGGGCAGTATGACCGTGCTTCAGTACAGGAATAAGTTCTTGGAATTGGGTCAGTATGCGCCCCATGTGCTGGCCAGTGAAGCTTTGAAGACCCAGCAATTCTTGCGAGGGTTGAGGCCAGAGTTGAAGATGCCGTTGATAGCGAGTCGTGTTGCGGATCTCGATACTGCGTGCCAGACAGCTGTAGCTTTAGAGCTGGAGATGGCGAGACCGGGTGGATATCCCCAGGCAGGGTCAGTGCAGCCGGTGGCTCAGGTTCAGCAGGCTTACCGACAGCCCGTGCCTAGTGTTCCTTCGGTCCAGTCAGAGGTTTCCAGTGCTTCCTCTCCTTCTAAGCCCAAGTTCAAAAGGTTCAAGAAGAAGAAGAAGTTTGTTCAGCAGCCGTCCGGTGCAGATTCTGTTCAGCAGCCGACAGCACCTTCTTCTCAGACTCGACAGAGCTCAGCTGCTAGTCAGCCGTGGACGTGTCGGAGATGCGGTGGTCATCATAAGGGCCAACCGTGTTCTCTTCCTGTTGTTTGCTTTAGGTGTGACCAGCCAGGTCATGTGGTTCGAGATTGCCCGCTGAGGCCGAATCCATTGCAAGCTCCTCAGTTTTCTCAACCTCAGCCGCAGTTTAGACCTCCTGCACCTCAAGCTCCACAGCAATTTTTCTCTCAGGCGTCGGCGTCTTCTCAGCAATCTTCAGTTGGTTCTAAGAAGCAGAAAGGCAAAGTTTCTCATTTGACAAGAGCTGATGCTGCTGCGTCCCATCTTGTGGAAGGTACGATTATGCTTTATGGTCATTCAGCTCATGTCTTATTTGATTCTGGTGCTTCTCACTCTTTTATTTCTGAGGATTTTATGGCTTGTATTGAGGAACCAACTTCTGAGCTGTCTTGTGAGTTGTTTGTGGAATTGCCTTCTGGAGATTTCATGGTTACTCCCTTGTGTTTGGATGAGTCTCCTGTGATGATTGATGATCACCAGTTGCCGGCGAGATTGTATGCGTTGCAGCTGGCAGATTATGATGTTATTCTGGGAATGGATTGGTTGGAGCATTATGGAGCTGTGGTTGACTGCAGATCGAAGAAAGTCTATTTTCAGCCCCAGGGAAAATCAGCCTTTTATTTTCAAGGTATTCGATCCCGTTCTTCTCGTATGATTATTTCTGCTATTCGAGCCTATAGGTTGCTTAGCGCAGGTTGTCAGGGATTCCTTGCTTCAGTGGTGGCTGTTGAAAAACCACGACGGGATGTTTGTGATATTCCGGTTGTCTGTGAGTTCCCTGATGTGTTTCCTGACGAGTTGCCAGGCTTGCCCCCAGAGCGAGAGATTGAGATGGTGATTGAACTGATTCCAGGTACTGGCCCCTTAGCAAAGCCGCCGTACCGAATGGCTCCAGCTGAATTGAAAGTACTGCGTGCACAGCTACTAGAGTTACTGGAGAAGGGTTATATTCGTCCCAGTTTTTCTCCGTGGAGTGCCCCAGTACTGTTTGTGAAAAAGAAAGATGGAAACCTGAGGCTTTGTATTGATTACAGGCAGCTGAATCAGGCGACTATCAAGAATAAGTATCCGCTCCCCAGGATTGATGATTTGTTTGACCAGTTACAGTCTGCTGCTGTCTTTTCACGGATTGATCTCCGATCTGGCTATTTTCAGTTGCGGATCCGGGAATCTGATGTGGAGAAGACTGCTTTCAGTACTCGATATGGTCACTTTGAATTTTTAGTCATGCCGTTTGGTTTGACTAATGCCCCAGCAGCCTTCATGGATCTAATGCAGCGTATCTTTCGTCCATTTCTGGACCATTTTGTGGTGATCTTTGTTGATGATATCTTGATATATTCTGCCTCTGTTGATGATCATGTGCAGCATTTGAGGATCGTTCTGCAGACTCTAAGAGATCACGAGCTTTATGCGAAGCTCAGTAAATGTGAATTCTGGCTTCGGGAGATTCATTTTCTTGGCCATGTGATTTCTAGTGATGGAGTAGCAGTAGACCCTGCAAAGATTGATGCCGTTTTGAGTTGGCAGAGACCGAGGACCATCACGGAGATACGAAGTTTTTAGGATTGGCTGGGTATTACCGCAGATTCATTCAGGATTTTGCGAAGATTGCAGCACCGATGACTAATTTGACACGGAAGGGTGTGCCATTTGTCTGGTCGGATCAGTGTGAGGCTAGCTTTGTTGAATTGAAAAGGCTGTTGACTTCTTCTCCAGTGTTGACTTTGCCTTCCGACTCGGGTGGTTTTCTTGTTTGTACAGATGCGTCTCGAGTAGGTTTGGGTGCAGTGCTGATGCAACATGGTAAGGTTATCGCATATGCATCTCGGCAATTGAAACAGCATGAAGGAAATTATCCCACTCATGATCTAGAGCTAGCTGCAGTTATTTTTGCCTTGAAGATCTGGAGACATTATCTGTATGGTGAGAAATTTCAGATTCTTACTGATCATCAGAGTTTACAGTATATTTTCTCCCAGAAAGATCTGAATCTCAGGCAGAGGCGATGGATGGAATACATGAAAGATTATGACTTTACACTCTCCTATCAGCCAGGTAAAATGAATGTTGTGGCCGATGCTCTGAGCAGGAAAGTACAAGTCAGTCATTTGTTGCTTCATGAATGGAAATTGTGGGAACAGCTTCCGAGCGAGGCATTGTGTGTAGAGATTCCTGCCGATCCGAGGATGGCAGTTTGTGCTAGCTTGGTTTTGGGTTCAGCTTTGTATCAGCAGATTCTAGAAGCCCAACAAGCTGATTCTGATTTGGCCCGTGTTATATCAAGATATGATGTGGAATTTGATGACGAGCTGGTCGTCAGTTTCCAGGGCAGATTGTATATTCCTGTTGATGATGATTTGAGGAATGAGATTTTGAGTGAAGCCCATGGTTCCCGTTTTGCTATTCACCCTGGTGTCACCAAGATGTATCAGAATTTGAAGAAGCAGTTCTGGTGGCCCGGCATGAAGAAGGACGTGGCTATTTTTGTTTCTAAGTGCTTGACTTGTCAATTAGTTAAAGCCGAACATCAAAAGCCAGGTGGTCTGCTTCAGCCATTGGAAATTCCGATGTGGAAATGGGACCATGTTACTACAGATTTTGTGGTGGTTTGCCTCGAACTTCTCAAGGTTTTGATGGAATCTGGCTGCTTGTCGACAGATTGACGAAAACCGCCAGATTGTTGCCAATTAAAGTTACTTGGAGTGTGCAGAGATTGGCCGAGCTCTATGTGCAGAAGATCGTGCCATTGCATGGAATTCCTGTTTCACTTGTGTCAGATCGTGACCCGCGTTTTACCTCTGGCTTCTGGCGTAGTTTCCAGAAAGCTTTGGGCACTGAGTTAGCTTTCAGTTCAGCGTATCATCCACAGTCAGATGGACAGTCAGAGAGAACTATTCAGACTTTGGAAGACATGCTGAGATCGTGTTGCCTTGATTGGCAAGGTTCGTGGGGTCAGCATTTGCCACTTGTTGAGTTTGCTTATAATAACAGTTTTCACTCCAGTATTGGCATGGCTCCTTATGAAGCGCTGTATGGTCGTCCTTGTCGTACTCCTCTGAACTGGTTTGATGTTGGGGACCGACTGTTGACAGGACCGGACATGGTACAGCAGTGTTCTGATGTGGTTCGTCTGATCAGACAGAGATTGTTGACGGCTCAGAGTCGACAGAAAAGTTATGCAGATCGGCGCAGACGTCCACTACAATTTGAGCCAGGAGATATGGTGTTTGTTAAAATATCTCCAATGAAGGGTGTTTCCAGGTTTGGGAAGCGTGGAAAGCTTAGTCCGCGGTATGTTGGCCCTTTTCCGATTGTTGAAGCTATTGGTTCAGTGGCTTATCGTTTGCAACTGCCGGCGGCCATGCAAGCTATTCATAATGTGTTCCACGTGTCTCAGTTGAGGAAATATGTGTCTGATGCTTCTCATGTTCTCGATGATTCAGTGTGGCCCGAGGTGACTGCTGATTTGTCCACGCCAGAGTTTCCTATCCGAATTGAAGACCGTCGTGAGCAGCGGTTGAGAAATAAGGTTATTCCTCTGGTAAGGGTTGCTTGGCAGCGTCACTCTGGTAACGAGTCTACTTGGGAGCGTGAAGATGAGATGCGTCAGCTTTTTCCTTTCTTGTTCCAGTGAGGTATAAGTCCTTTCTCAGTTTCCTCCTTTTCGGTTATTGTAAATTTCGAGGGCGAAATTTCTGTAAGGAGGGAGGGACTGTAAGGCCCGTGCCTTAATGGATCCTTCGTGGTATTTGTTCTATTAATTGTTCTGGAAATTCCGGCTATTTTCCTGGATTTTTAGGAATTTGTCTGGCATTTTTCCGGATTTGTTCGGAGCTGTTTGAGGGTTATTGAATATTAATAAGATTTTTATATATATAATGATTATATTATATATATATTAATTTTATTTTTATTTTTATTTTTTATATCTCTCACCCTCACTCTCTCTCCCCCGTCGATCTCTCATTTCACCCTCTCCCTCTCTCTCTCCTCCGTGCGGCCACCTCCTCTCCTCTCTTAGGGATCGGGGTCGAGACGGCGTCGGATTGAGACGAGGTTGGCACCGTTGGATTCCTCGCGTCGAGTAGAGCGCGTGGGTGTCCACTTCGGCGTGGATCGGTGATCGTGGGAGCGAGGTGGAGCGTGGAAGCTCCGTGGCTATTCCTCCTTGCATGCGGCCCGTTCGACGGTTTCGGCTTGCGAAAGGTAGGGGGATGGAACCTCGATCTTGCTAGGATCGTTTCCTTTAGCTCGCTTGTTGATTAGCACCCCGTAGCATGCATGATGTTCATATTTCCATTTTTGGGGTTTTAGCCTAAATCTTGAGTTTAATGCGTTTTAGGCCTTGCATGTGCTAGATTTAGATGTTAGATTGTTGTCTAGCATGCGTGGTTTGACAGGTTATTAGGTTTCCGTCGATACCCGGCGTTTTCAGCCGTCCGGGAGGGCTTCGGTTTACAAACCGTACCCGCCCGTAACCCAGGTGCAGTGACGGTCCTGCCAGGAACCGTCACTTGCCCGACGGTCCAAGGTGGACGCGTCACTACCAAATAGCGGCCCATTGGGGGTGCGTTACTTGGAGAGTAACGGTGGGGCTCCCATCCGTTACTCATCAACTGTTTTCCGTGATTTTGGTCAGGCGGTGCGCCCGGCGGCCAGTCGGCCGACCGTCGTTTCGGTCCGGCGCGCTAGACCGGGGCGTTACTTCGCCTGCTACCATTTAGAACGCTGATAGGTGGTTTGAGCCTCGGGTGGATGTGACGGCGGTGACCCCACGCGTCGCTTCGAAGTAACGCGCAGGGCCCCCACCGTTACATGCCTTTGGTGCCTCTTGAGCTGGAATCCTGAAGGGAGTGACGGATGGGGACTGGAGCGTCATTCTTGAAGTAACGCGCCGACCCCCGACCGTCGTTTGCATGTGGCGCGTGGGTCCTTGACCGCCACTTCCCTGATGGCTGTAATATATTCCCAGCCCATTGCTTATGCGTTCCGTTCTATATTCATGCCATAGTTGTATTGTTTTACTATATTGTGGCGTGTTTTATGTGCCAATAGAGTAGCTTTTCTTTCCAGGCAATGGAGCCACTGTTGTTGCCCTAAGGTCTGTTGAGTACCGACCCGCTTGAGGATGGCGGAGGGGTATATTTCCCATTCACGGTTTGTAAGCTAGTTCCGTGGGCTCCCAGCCAATGGTAGCGTCCTGCCAAGGGAGAAAACTAGTTAGAGGGCCTGGCTCAGGCTAGAGTCAGTGTGTGCACACGTGGTCGGAGACTGTGGACTGACGCCGACGGGTGTCACTCCGACTGGTCACTTGGTTTGGTACTGTTTGCGCGCTTAGCTTGTCGCTTGTCGACTGCGAGTGCTTGAGACGCAGTGTAAGCCGTCAGTGGACGCTTCTGGTTTCTGCTCCAGTGGTTGTCCTTCCTTGTTGCTTGGACTAGTTGCAGCTCATTCTAATTGGTAGTTTTAGCTTTAATCGCTTGCATTTAATTAGTAGCGGCATGTGTTAGCTGTTATACTTGCTTAGATAGAGTTTACAGCTTTCTTGTGATTAGATATTCATGCCATTGCCTGTGTATTTATTTGAATGCATGCTTTAATTGCTGTTAATTATGCATGTTCGCTTCTTTAGTGCGAGGTAGGGATCCGCGTGACCCCTACTGAGTCTGGCTGTGACTCACCCCTCTCCTTTCAGGTGAGTCGCGCCCGACATCTCCCGGAGTTTAGCGTGCTGTTTCGGGACCGTTCCTTAGCTGCCAGCTGAGCACGAGCTGCCTTTTTGAGGCTTGTGTTGTACTTTTGCCGGGGTATGCCCCGCGTAGTTGTGCCCTGTGGACTAGTGTTTGTGACTCTGGACTAGTTATATATATCACTCTGGTTATTTTAAATTGCTTCCGCACTTGTGTTTAAATCTTAAATACTTATTTGTATTGCGCGCCCCAATTCGCAATTAATTATGCATATTCCTCAGCTAACCCCCCACTAACCCTTCAGGGGCCTCATCAGCCTCTTGGGTGGCCTCCCCAGTTCTTGGTGTCGGTATACCGATGTTATCGGTATATCGGTATCCTGAACTCTGGGTCGTCACAATATCACCCCGGAAAAGGCAATGCCGTAGCTGATGCACTTAGTCGGAAGCCGATGGCTTTATTATCAAGCATGATGGTTAAAGAATGGCATCTACTTGAGCAAATGGCCAACTTATACATCAATATGTAGGAGAAGGAAGGCAGAGTCTTTATTGCTAATATTCGACTCCAACCCGAGTTACTCTCGGAAATCAAGGAACGGCAAGTTGATGATCCGATGATCGTTGAAATTAAAGAAAAACTAGATCAACGATCGGATTTCCTTCTAGCTGATGATGGAAGGCTATTATTCAAAGGAAGAACTTGTATACCTGATTGTTCTACTATCAAGGGAAAAATATTGGAGGAAGCACATCGGTCAAGGTATACTATTCACCCCGGTGCTACAAAAATGTACCAAGACCTCAAGAGAACATTCTCGTGGCCGAATATAAAGAGAGAGGTAGCCGAGTTCGTAAGCCGATGTTTGGTTTGTCAACAAGTCAAGGCCGAACACCTCAAACCGGCTGGCAAGCTCAAGCCTCTTGAAATACTGGAATGGAAATGGGATAGTATCGGTATAGACTTCATAGTTGGATTACCGAAGACCCGAAGTGGTTTTGATGCTATATGGGTAATTATGGATTGGCTAACAAAGTCTGCTCACTTTTTACCTATCAAGACTAGATGGACCTTGGATGTTCTAGCTGCCTTATATATCAAAGAGATCGTAAGGCTGCATGGTATTCCAAGCTCTATTATTTTGGACCGAGATCCGAGATTCAACTCTCATTTCTAGAAGGGTTTACAATCGTCTATGGGTACTAGACTAAGGTTTAGCACAGCTTTGCACCCTCAGACGGTTGGACAAACTGAGAGGACGAATTAAATTATTGAAGATATGTTGAGAGCATGCATGATAGACTTCAGTGGAAGTTGGCATAAACATTTACCACTGACTGAGTTCGCTTATAACAATAACTATCAGTCGAGTTTTCAAATGGCACCATTTGAAGCATTATATGGCCGAAGTTGTAGATCGCCTCTATGCTGGAGCGAGGTTGGAGAGAAGGGATTGCTTGGTCCCGATATTGTCCAAGATACAACTGACAAAGTCCAGTTGATTCAAGAAAGATTGAAGGTAGCTCAATCACGGCAAAAGAGTTATGCCGACAACCGGAGGAGAGACCTTGAATTCCAAGTGGGGGAGCATGTCTTCTTAAAGATCTCACCCACACGAGGAATTAGAAGATTCGGCGTCAAAGGAAAGTTAAGTCTGAGATTTATCGACCCTTTCGAGATTTTGGAGAGAATCGGTGAGGTAGCATACAAGCTAGCTTTGCCTCCTCAACTGGCCGGTGTACATGACGTCTTCCATGTATCAATGCTAAGGAAGTACGTGTACGATCCTTCACATGTGATTCAATTTGAAGAATTGAAGCTGCAAAAGGACTTATCTTATGAAGAAAGGCCGATCAAGATATTGGATCGAAAATTACACCAACTGAGGAATCGGGCCATATCGATGGTGAAAGTCCAATGGAGCAAGCGTGGGTTCGAGGAAGCAACCTAGGAATTAGAAGAATCCATCAAGAAGAAATACTTGGATTTAATCTCAGGTTAGAAATTCGACCTTTCTACTCGAATTTTTGAATTTTAGTTGTATAATGTGAATTTGGAGGACCAAATTCTTTTAAGTGGGGGAGGATGTAGAAACCCGATAATTAAAAATGAGAAATAAAATTTTCAATTTCATTATGTAATTAAAATTTTCATTAAATAATTAAATTAAAATTTTACTATATGACATAAACTAGTTTATTGAATTTACTTGAATTAACTATAAATAAATAGATATTAAATGCTTTAAACCTTAGATAAATCATAGAAAGCCCAATAAAAGTCTATGTAATGGACTATGATCACAATTGACCCATTGGATAATCCATAATGGGTTGGATTAATAGATTAAAGGATTTATTAAAGGGTAATTAGACCAAAATTCGTAACACATGCTTAATATGCCATTTGAGGGATTAAAATAACCCCATTTCTAGAAGGTTGACATAAAAATCGACTCTTACCTAACAGCCCACCTTGGACCAGCCATTTTTACATTGGTTTCACACCAAATGGAGGCTAGGTTAAGAAGAAAAATTAGAATTTTCTTCTAATTTGGATTTGGAAAGTTTGGCATTGTTAGGCAAGAAATCTTGACCAATTTGGCCAAGTTTTGGCTATAAATAGAACCACATTCGACCCTCAAATCATCCCTGGGGGTTAAGGTTACACTACTGCGAAGATTGGTGGAGATTTGAAGGAAGATTTGGAAGATCAAAGGGTTTTCTTATATTTGGGGATATTTCTTTAGATCCACAAAAAGATAGGTGTCTCTCAGGCTAAACTCTAATTAAAGCATGCCGTCTTGTTCGTTTTTCTGTCCTCTTTCCATTGATATCTCATTTATTAAATTTTGTTATGAAATGAGCAAGTTATGGTCATTTTATTGGAGGGGTATTATCATTTTTTCATCAAGATCAGAATGCGTTGTCCAACAGGGGCGCGTTCTGAACGCGCTGCCCCGATATAGCGCGTTCATACTGAGTATTTTCCCCCCCTCAAGGGTCAAACATAAAATTTTAAAATATGCATATATTTTCCAAGAACGCGCTACCCTCGGGTAGTGCGATCTTCAAGGTCGCGCTAGCTCAAAAAAAAATAGTAAAATATGCATATGCATTATTTTCCATAACGCACTACCCTCGGGTAGCGCGATCTTAAAGGTCGCGCTAGCTTATGCTAGCGCGTTCATAAAATGAAAACCCGGAATGTCCGGGTAAATTATTTTGGGTATAAATATATATATATATATATATATATATATATATTATGAACGCGAAACCGGCTCGGCTCGGACATAAAAAGAAAACCCTGAATGCCCAGGTAAATTATTTTGGGTATAAAATATATATATATATATATTATGAACGCGAAACCGGCTCGGCTCGGCTCGGCTCTGCTCGGCACAAATAAATAAATAAATATACTAAGATTTTCGTATCCATTTAATTCAACTCACAACTCGAGCCCACATCCTATGCCCCTTGGGTCATGACCCAAGGGTGAGCTCTCCAACATATAAAGCCATGAATGTTTTCTAAACCTCCAATGTGAGATTAAAGATTAGTCACTACACATTGTGAACACAATATGAATTATAACATTTGGTTTCTCCAATAACTATAAGTATTTGGTCACCAAAAATAAGAAAATGTAATATTAGCATGTTTTAATTCTTACAGCATGTTAAAAATTAATTTTGTAGAATGAAATTATTTTTACATATAAAAATCTAATTTTAAGCATATTAGTAAATTAATGCATGAAAAATATTTCCAACATGTTAAAAATAACTTCCTACATGATAAAATTATTTTATACATATTTAGATATAAAAATTATTTTTAGCATGTTAAAATCTATTTAAAACTATTTTTTTGTGCATGCTAAGTCTAATTTCCTATTAAATAATTAGTAACTTGATGCATGAAAATTTACTTCCAGCATGATAAATTTTTTTCCAACATGATAAAATTATTTCTAGCATGTTAGAATTATTTTTAGCATGATAGAATTATTTTCAGTATATTAAAACTACTTTTCAGCATGATAATTCTATATTCCTATCAAATAATTAGTAAATAAATATAGAAAATTGATTTTCAGCATGATAAAATTTATGTTGTTATCAGAGAATTTCTGTAATCAGCATGGTAAACTTATCTTTATCATCTTATTAGTAAGTTAATATGTGAGAATTATTTTAGTATGGTAAGTATTAATTTTAGCATGTTAAAAATTAATTTTTCAACATGTAAAAATTAAATCCAGCATGAAAATTTCTTTTTTATCATCTTATCAGTAAAATAATGTATGAAAATTATTTTCAGCAAGTTAGAATTATTTTCAGCATAAAAACCTATTTTCATAACCAAATTCTGATTTTTATAATAAATCACCGTTTTGGCTAAACTAATGTATTTCTAATGTACAAAAAACTTCCTGTAAACATGTCTAAACACTTGTAAATCAAATGCACACAAGATTAAACCATGGAATTAAATTAATTCTATTAAACTCCAATTACTTGAATTTTCTTCTTAGTTACCGTTCTTTCTTTAATTCCACAACTTAATGTCGTTAAACATGATGCCTTAAAATTATTATTCGCTCCTATTGCTACTTTTGAGATTTTTGCCAGATCTGAACTTTTTACAAATGAGCTTATTCTTGAAATTCATTGGCCATAGTGTTAAGTGGATATCTAAACGTACTTGGGATCTTATGATCCACTGACCCAATGCCTGGCATTAATGGGGCCCGGTCTGGTCCTAGGAGGAGCGCCCGAAAGTACTTGTGACCATGGGAGTTGATTGACCACAGTTTGGCATTGCACCGAAGTGCATGACTTGCTAGATTTTACGGCATCCACTATTCGTACTTATTTACTTGTTACTTGTTTACTTGTTTACTTGAAAATTACATGAATTACTTGACTTACGTGAAAATGGCCAATTATATGAAATTCTTTACTTGTTTAAAGTCATTACTTGGAAATTCATCTTGATATCATATTATGTCAATTACTTGGAAATTCCATTCATGTCTATACACTTCCCGATACTAGTTAGAAAATTGCTTAAATTGTTAATACTTAAAGATTGACTGGTTCTTAGAGATATAAAATCATACTGAGCTTTTAGCTCACCCTACGTTTTGGTTAATTGTTACAAAAAATGAAAATGAACAAGGGAATGGACAAGAGTGAGAGAGTGATTTTCCTTTTTACCTAGGTTTATGTAGATCATTAGTGTTTTAACAAGAATGATGTACTTTGGAATTGGATGTTATAATTTACCTTTATGACTTATGAATTAGTGATGTAAACTTCATTTTGATGGAATAAAAGTATCATTTGCCCATTCATTTCTGTCTTTAGAAATGAAATTGTACAAGCTCTGATCGACACGCTTGTTTACGACTAGTTCGCGTCCCGATATTCCGCGTCGGGGCGTGACAGTCTTTATGGTATCAGAGCCTAGGTTACATAAAATCCTAGGTTTCACAATTTTAGGTTCATTCTTAAACTTAGGTTAAGTTTTAGATCAGTATCTAGAAATTTGACAGGTCTTAAAACCTTCCCAGTAAGATTGGGTAGAAACACTGGTTAAGTTTAAAGAAAAAGGGAATTATCATGAAATAAATACCAAAACAAAAATAATAAACCTTGGAATTATGATTTCAGGCTAATTCTCATAAATGGCCGCCGAGGGAGCTCAATGGCGCGAGATGCAATGCACCGTTCGAGGCTTAACCCAAGCCCTCCAACAGGTTACTCAAAGAGGAGCAAACCGAGGAGCCGGAGACCTGCATAGGAATTTCCGGAGCATGAACCCTCCCAAGTTCACTGGATCTATGGATCCGGATGAAGCCGAACATTGTATTAAGGAAATCGAGAGGATTTTTCGAGTCATACAATGTGCCGACGAGGAAAAGGACCTACTCGCTACTTTCCAACTGGAAAGGGATGCACGTGCCTGGTGGGAATCGGTCAAAGCTACTTTACCGCACGACCAAATTCTATGGGAAGAGTTCGTGGAACACTTCAATAGTAAATACTTCTCCGACCGAGTACAAGAAAGGAAGGCCACCGAACCGCTTTGAAACAAAGGGGATAATCTGTTGCGGAATATGAAGCTCAATTTTTGAGGTTATCTCGGTACGCTCCACATCTCGTGGGTACCGAAAAAATGAAGACACGGAGATTTCTTAATGGCCTTAAGTCACAATATATTACTCAACTGGCCCCGATGGATATCCAAATTTATTCTGATGCGGTACGGAGAGCACAACTCCTAGAAGATGCAACGGAGTTATCGGATCGCATCCGAGGAAGGGTTGTGCCGGTTTCTTAGTTTCTATCACTATGACCGAGTACACGGAACCCATTCTAAAGGACATTCCTATCGTTCGGGATTATTCTGATGTATTTCCGGACGAGTTGCCTGGTATTCCTCCCGAGAGAGAAGTGGTTTTCTCTTTTGATTTAATTCCGGGAGCTGCACCAGTTTCTAAAGCTCCGTATTGGATGTCAGCTATTGAAATGAAGGAGTTAAAGGAACAACTACTGGAGTTATTGGAGAAGGGGTTTATCTGACCAAGTACTTCACCTTGGGGGGCCCTGGTCCTCTTTGTTAAAAAGAAATATGGTTCGATGAGGTTATGTGTTGATTATCGGCAATTGAATCAACTTACCATCAAGAATAAATATCATTTACTGAGGATTGATGAATTATTCGACCAGATTTCTGGAGCTCGATATTTCTCAAAGATTGATCTTCGACCTGGTTATCATTAGTTGAAAATCAAGGAAAGTGATATTCACAAGACGGCATTTCGGAGTAGGTATGGACATTACGAGTTCACCGTTATGCCATTTGGCTTAACAAATGCGCCTGCCGCATTCATGCAATTAATGAACAACGTATTCAGGCCATACCTCGATCAATTTGTGGTTGTCTTTATCGATGACATTTTGATCTACTCCAAGTCAAAGGAAGAACATGAGGAACATCTCAAGAAGGCCCTTCAATTATTAAGAGATCACAAGCTTTATGCCAAATTAAGCAAGTGTGATTTCTGGTTGGAGGAAGTTTCTTTTCTCGGTCACATAATTTCCCGAAACGGTATCACCGTCGATCCTTCAAAGGTCGAGGCCGTAAAGAACTGGGAAAGACCTACTAGTGTGACGGAAATTCGAAGCTTCTTGGGATTGGCTGGATATTACCGAAGATTTATCAAGGATTTCTCAAAGGTCACAGTATCTTTAACAAGATTGACACGGAAGGAGAATCCTTTTATATGGTCCGAGGAATGCGAGAAAAGCCTTCAAACTTTAAAGGATTGTCTGACAACTACTCCTATTCTCACATTACCTACGGAAGGAGGAGGATTCGAAGTATATGCTGATGCATCTGGAATTGGCCTAGGTTACGTATTAATGCAACATGGCAAGGTCATAGCTTATTCCTCACGGCAATTGAAGAAGCACGAGGAAAATTATCCTGTACATGACCTAGAACTGACAGCTGTGGTCTTTGCTTTGAAGATCTGGCTACATTATCTCTATGGCGAAGCCTTTACGGTGTATTCTGATCATAAGAGTCTCAAATATTTATTCTCTCAAAAGGAGCTCAATATGAGACAAAGACGGTGGTTGGAATATTTAAAGGATTTCAACTTCTCTATACAATATCACCCCGAAAAAGGCAATGTCGTAGCTGATGCACTTAGCCGGAAGCCGATGGCTTTATTATCAAGCATGATGGTTAAAGAATGGCATCTACTTGAGCAAATGGCCAACTTAAACCTCAATATGGAGGAGAAGGAAGGCGGAGTCTTTATTGCTAATATTCGACTCCAACCCGAGTTACTCTCGAAAATCAAGGAACGGCAAGTTGATGATCCGATGATCGTTGAAATTAAAGAAAAACTAGATCAACGACCGGATTTCCTTCTAGCTGATGATGGAAGGCTATTATTCAAAGGAAGAACTTGTATACCCGATTGTTCTACTATCAAGGGAAAAATCTTGGAGGAAGCACATCGGTCAAGGTATACTATTTACCCCGGTGCTACAAAAATGTACCAAGACCTCAAAAGAACATTTTGGTGGCTGAATATGAAGAGAGAGGTAGCCGAGTTCGTAAGCCGATGTTTGGTTTGTCAACAAGTCAAGGCCGAACACCTCAAACCGGCTGGCAAGCTCAAGCCTCTTGAAATACCGGAATGGAAATGGGATAGTATTGGTGTAATGCCCTGGATCCTTGTAGGTCTTGCTGGATCTTTATTGAATCTTTCGGATCTGTTTCGGTGAGTTTCGGTTCACTTTTGTGGCTTCCGAGTTGAGCTTTACGAGCCGTGTGGGTTTTTCTCTCGTACTAGTTACGGAACCCTATGGTGAGTTTATTTGTCAGTTCCTCGTGTTGTGAATGTGATTTTGATGATTACAAAATGCCTTTGTTGCTTGGCCTTGTGTGGATGCCCTTGTTGCTTGGCCTTGTATGGAAATGGTTGTGGAAATGATGTTGTGGAAATGATCACAAACTACTTTTATTGGGATATCATGTCGATGCATTTGTGACTCTACAAGTCTCATATGTGCTTTGATGCTAGCACATTGCATTGTGGAAAACATGCTTGGATAAATGTCATATTGAGCCTCATATCATGCATGGTAATGCTAAATGATTGATTGAGATACAAATACCATTGCTAGCCCCCAAGGTAATGATGTGTGGATTGATGAGAGTTTGGATGATGATCAAATTGAATGTGACTCAATATTATTTTATGTGGCTTGGCTCCTTACTCTTTGAATTCCAAATCTATACTATCATGCTATGGTGAATGATATTTGGAATTTTATGACTATGTGTATGAATGACTCAACCAATCAACAAGAAATGTGAACTCAGATAAAATAATGAGGTAAGTGTTGCTCTGAACTGAATTTAGAACTCATATGAGGATCTTAAGATGAAAATGTTATCAAAGCATTTATGTGTCTCATGCAAGTGCTTTCATGTTCATACTTCATGTCATTTGGGTCTCGGCCTCAAAACGAGCTTCATATGTTAATGCATGACCCATATATTTTGATCTTGATCTAACATCTTGCTTTATCATATTTTTCAAGATGAAAAATCATGGTGGATCTTCATGGGATTATGGTAATATTTAATCAATTGTTTCCCATTGATTTGATGGTGTTTTTAGTGATTTTTCAGGCCCAAACAAGAATGGGTCGACCAATGGGGTCGACCCTCTCAGGTTCTGTTCAAAACAGAACCATTTTTGTGAAAGCTGCCTGAAAGGGTCGACCCTTGGGGTCGACCCCTGTAACCCAGAACTAGTTGTTAGTTCTGTTTGGTTTCTGGAAGCCCGAGGGTCGACCCCTGGTGTAGCGACCCGGATTTCGGATACCCGGCATACTCGGTAGGACTACCGGATACACGTGATACCGCATGGAACCCACGAGGCCTCCCAAGAGCGGGAAAGCTTCTAAGGGATAAAGGGCACGTGTAGAGTACATTGAAGCCACAGAGATATAATAGAAGCAATTAAATTTCATTCGATGGGTTGCTAAAGTAGCAGAAATAAAATTACTTTTTAATTAACAGTTTCAAATTAACAATTATATCCCAGAGTCAGTCCAAAGCTAAAGATAACAAGTCTAGCACGGTACAGTCGACAGAAAGGAAAGACGTACCAAAAAGGTCGGGGGAAGCCCGACGCAGGTACTAGCTGGCGACAACGGCACGCAACGAGCACGCACTCCAGGAACCACGCGGAAGCAGAACGAACAACGCCACCCCAGCTGAAAAGTAGGGGTGAGCCACGTGTCACTGGCTCAGTAGGGGTCACGCGGATCCCCACTGAAAAACACGCAGTAACATGGAACAACAACCACAACGAAAATAGCAGGTGTAGTAAAGTAGGAACCTACACTACAAAGCTGTAAAACTATGCTACAAGCAGTAGTAAGTAGACGGGAAGTAGGAGTAGGGAACAAGTAAGAAAGGGGAAGAACCCGCGCCAGACAAGTGGCGGCCGAACTAACCTCGGCACCCCAGACTACTCCAAGCAGCAACAGAAGGGCGACTCTGATATAACAAAGTCAAAAGTTACTGATCTGCCGACCCAACACCAGGTCTAAGACAGAGACCTGCAAGAACAGAAAAAAAGGTCTAGAAAAGACCGCACAGACGACCGACAGACTCGATCACACAAACACGACTAGAACGTCGTGCACACTATCCCACGCACGACCAGGACATCATGCATGTGACAGGACACTGACCTCGGGAGCAGCCACGGAAAGGCCAACCCAGAAAGGTCACGACGCACAAGAAATGCGAAAAGCAGTGGAGAGCCACGCGTCACACATGGACGCACCTCCCCACCAGAGCAACGGCCAGCTGCGTCCACAGACGTCTTATGCTGCGCCACGAGCGTCTCGCCTGCAATACCGCTGAAGCCACGGTAGAGTCGCAGACACCCGTACAAAACAAAACAGCATCAAGTAACCAGTCAGGGTCATGCCCGTCGACGTAAGTCCTCAGTCCCTGACCACATGTGCACACACTGGCTCTAGCCTAAGCCAGGTACTCCAGCTAGTTTTCTCCCTCAGTATGACGCTACCGTTGGCTGGGAGCCGACGGAACTAGCTTACAAACCGTATCTCGGGAACACCCATCTGCCATCACCAGGCGAGTCGGCACTCAAAGGCCTAGGGCAAAAACAATCGGAGGCGTACAAAACATAAAACTCCGAGCACAAGTGCTAGAGTACTGACAGGCAGACATGCTGTCACACGTACTACGAAGCACCACCGACAGTACGGCAACTGCCAACAGACTCAGGACTAGGCAACTAGACCTACCACGCAACGATCCCGAGTCGAACGACTCAAAGGCAAGATCGTCACAGACAGCGGAACAAGCCGCCAATCGGTCTAATCCTAAGCCACGAGAAATGACACTCCGCTGAAAACAACTCACGGAGACCCGTGGGAACACCGAAGACCCTCAGACACGCCTGGACACACGGACCGAGGTAACAACAGCTCGAGGCATATAGAACCAGTGTCTCTGACTGGACAGAACCGCCAAGACACCCACACACAAGGTCGCATGTCAACCGCTGGGTCACCCCGGGTTGACCGAAACACAACCAGAATTCACAAAGGTAGGATAGAGAATTCTACCTCAAGCAAGAAGACTCCTGGCTACCTTACAACGTAGTCTTAGCCCTCATATGATATCAGGAGACATCCACAGGACAACGGGCAGGCTACAAGGACAAGCCAAGGCAAGCAAAAACCGAAACAACAGAAATCAGAGCAGAAGGACTGTAACGCACCACCCCTAGACCGTTACACGAACGTGACTGTCTAGCTCAGGCCGTTACACTCCAACCGTGATGGTCCAAAGTAGACGCGTCACACACACGTGACGGTCACAGGGGAGCCATCACACACACCGCCCTAACTGACACCTAGAACACAGAAGGCACGTAACGGCCTACACCAGGCGCGTTACACAGCTCTGACACGCCCGACCCGGGTTGTCAGGGCCAACAAACCTCAAACATAAAACCACACTTGAGGCACGTAACGCACAGACCAAGTTGCGTTACAGCTACCTAACGCGCCAGGGCAAGCGCGTCAGGGCCAACAAAACCCAGAACAAACCAGAGCTTGAACCAACTAACGCGCTAGGCCAAACGCGTTACACAACCTAACGCGGCCAGGCAGACGCGTCAGGGCAACCTAACGCACGGGAGCAGGCGCGTCAGGGCCAACTGGCTCAACGCAAGAAACAACTGGCTGAGAGGCATGTAACGGTCCCGACCGGACGCGTTACAATCACCTAACGCACGGGGGCGAGGCCGTTAGAGACAACGACACAACCACCCCAAACTCAGCCAAAACAGCATGTAACGGCCTGGGGCAGGCGCGTTACTACGCTGTGACGCATGGGGACACCACCGTTACACAAACCGACTCAACGGTCAAACCCAAAGTCAAACAGAACGTAACGGCCTACACCAGGCGCATTACAACCACCTAACACACAGGGGTAGGCGCGTCAGGGGAACTGACTTAACCAAAGCACTAAACGATGAAACAGGCGTAACGCGTCTCACGGAACACGTCAGAGAGCTGTGACGCGCCACCCCTGGGCCGTCACACTCTCAAAACCCCGAAGAACAAAGAATCGCCTAGACGCTGTGACGGTCCATCGTGGGGCCGTCAGGGCATGTGACGGTCCTTGGAACGACCGCCACACCAGTCACGGCGGGAAAATAGAGGGTTGGCCATATCGGCCCGTTCCACACCCCATTCACGCCGAAGCGCAGGGGAAACAACCCTCGATGATGAAAAACTACTCTCGGAGGCTAAAAAGCCCACATGCACGGGTTAAAATGCTAGATCGGGGCGATTTTAACAAATCGACCCTAAAAGAGTCAACGAGGTTCCCGGGCTCCTACCGGCCTCGAATGACCACCGATCAACACAAAACTTGCATGAATGGGATCCTAACATCCCAACGGTCAGTTCAACACTAACCAAGCTACGAATGGTTGCCGTTCTCCGGCGAACCCTACAAAACCTGAAAATCACAGTTTAGGCTAAACAAGCCCAAACTCGGCCGTTTCCGCGCCAAACGAAGTGCAAGGGCAGGGAAAACGGAGAGGAGAAAGTGAGGAACCATCACCCTACCTCCACCGAAGAAACCGTGCCCCGAAGGGACTAAACCACGCCGAAAACCACGCAGCGAGCTCAAACATCCGCTTTGAATCCACCGTTCAGGATCGCGCCAAATCCATCCCGATCCTCGTTCCGTCGCGCACCCAGCCATCTCCACAGCATCCCCAACACGTGCCTCTAGGTACCCCGTCTGCAGCCGGAGCCGAGAAGCCACAAGAGGAGAGGAAACGGGAGAGAGAGACGGCGGCGGCGAATGAGAAGGAGGAGAGAGGAAAAGGAAAGAAAAAGGAAAAGAAATTAGAAATTTTCCTAATTTCTGAAAAATCCGATTTCTATCCCTATCTCCGAAAAATACGCAAAAATAGTCGAAACGACCGGCTCGAAGAGTACATCGTCGCTGTAGCATCCGTGAGTCGAGGAACTGAGAAACAAACTCACCGTAGGGTTCCGTAACTAGTACGAGAGAAAAACTCACACGGCTCGTAAAGCTCAACTCGGAAGCCACAAAAGCGAACCGAAACTCACCGAAACAAATCTAAAAGATCCAATGAAGATCCAACAAGACCTACCAAGGATCCAAGGCATTACATCCTCCCCTCCTTAAGAAATTTCACCCTCAAAATTAAGGACTAGCAAAGGAGAAGCAGGGAAGAACAACCCAACAGCACAACCACGAAAACAACACAAATCTCGAGGAACACAGCTCAGAGGAACACCATCAGACTATAATCACGAGCACACGCTCTCGATCGAGCATGACACAAGTGAACACAAGTCCGACACCTCCGAAACAAGGGCAACGTCGCTTACGTCTCAACAAAAATAGAGACACGACTGCCACAACAACAAATAACCGACCGAGAAACACAACGACAACACGGCAAGCGGTAGCTTACACGAGGAGACACAATCCTGTCAGTTGACAGCTCGACCATATCATCGGCTCCAATGCCAAAGGCAACAGGGAACACCTGGCACACATGACGCCAATGACAACACCACGGCTGGACCACAAACACCAACAAGTCAGTCCTCACTCAGATATTACATCTGATAGAGTCGCAAGCTAACTCTAGGGAAGAAGAGTACAGCCAAGCTAACTGACAAGACCATGGTCCAAGACAGAGACACAAAATCATAGAGAAACAGTGCCAAAACAACAACCATGATCTCGGGGAACGCATCTCAAGGACTACCAACACGCCTCGAGAGCACAACACCCAAGAGAAGAAAATGCAGAGTAGAGGGTACTCAATCAGCAAGAATGCCGACAAATTCCCCAATACTCGCAAATGCCAATGCCAACAGCAGAAAACCACCAACAACGGCACGGCAACAGACGACATCGAGGCACAAGAAGCCAAGATGAAGTCACATCGAGAAGAAGCAAACCTCTCAACCAGTGGGTAGCCAACCCACACGCTTCCGCTGCACTCTCAACAACGCACACAGGCAACAGAACAACCTCGGTAGTCATACCTCAGCACACACCAGGCGCCTTCGCAATCAACAAAGATCACAATTAACACGCCACGAGTACCGCTTTCGCGAGCAACCGATCACAAGGAGCCTAAGTGCAATAGGAGAAGAGCACCAGCTTCAGCACAAAGCACAAGGAAAGCATCAATCTCAGCTTACCTTCACGTCCCGAAAATGATAAATGAGCCTTCACGATACATCAGCCGCTGGACACGGCACGACAATACGGTACACAACAGCTCTTAACACCATGATGGAGTCCAAAGCCAAGCAACCGTAAAGCAGAGAGCAGTTCAGGCTCAAAACAAAGTTGTCCACACTTAAGCAGACACAGGACAAAGGCATCACTAAGACAGCAATTCCAAAGCAAATCTCAAAAAAGATTCCACCAGAAGGGACGAGAAGCAATAAGCTCAACCACGCAAGCTCACCAGGAAGGAAAATCCTAGCTTGCCTGAGCAACTTCTCAAACACGGAATCTAATCGAGCACTTCAACAGAAGCAAGGCACATCAAGAGTTGAACAGACTCAAGCCGGGATGACCACGACAACGTGGGAACATGTACGGTCATCGAACCAAGGCTAAAGGTCAACAGCAACCGGAACAATGCGCGGAGAAAACAACACGACAAATCAGCGCAACAACCAAAGCCAGCTGAAGACTGTACTGGACTTTCACGACTCTGGATACATTATATCTCGGATTCCCATGTACTTCACACAACAACGCTTTGATAGCTCAGAAAAGAACTCGAACATCTCAGAACACGGCTCTGATACCAAGCTGTAGCGACCCGGATTCTGGAAACCCGGCATACCCAGTAGGACTACCGGATACACGTGATACCGCATGGAACCCGCGAGGCCTCCCAAGAGCGGGAAAGCTCCGAAGGGATAAAGGGCACGTGTAGAGTACATTGAAGCCACAGAGATATAACAGAAGCAATTAAATTTCATTCGATGGGTTGCTAAAGTAGCAGAAATAAAATTACTTTTTAATTAATAGTTTCAAACTAACAATTATATCCCAGAGTCAGTCCAAAGCTAAAGACAACAAGTCTAGCACGGTACAGTCGACAGAAAGGAAAGACGTACCAAAAAGGTCGGGGGAAGCCCGACGCAGGTACTAGCTAGCGACAACGGCACGCAATTAGCACGCACTCCAGGAACCACGCGGAAGCAGAACGAACAATGCCACCCCACCTGAAAAGCAGGGGTGAGCCACGTGTCACTGGCTCAGTAGGGGTCACGCGGATCCCCACTGAAAAACACGCAGTAACACGGAACAACAACCACAATGAAAACAACAGGTGTAGTAAAGCAGGAACCTACACTACAAAGCTGTAAAACTACGCTACAAGCAGTAGTAAGCGACGGGAAGTAGGAGTAGGGAACAAGTAAGAGAGGGGAAGAACTCACGCCAGACAAGTGGCGGCCGAACTAACCTCGGCACCCCAGACTACTCCAAGCAGCAACAGAAGGGCGACTCTGATCTAACAAAGTCAAAAGTTACCGATCTGCCGACCCAACACCAGGTCTAAGACAGAGACCTGCAAGAACAGACAAAAAGGTCTAGAAAAGACCGCACAGACGACCGATAGACTCGATCACACAAACATGACTAGAACGTCGTGCACACTGTCCCACGCATGACCAGGACATCAGGCATGTGACAGGACACTGACCTCGGGTGCAGCCACGGAAAGGCCAACCCAGAAAGGTCACGACGCGCAAGAAACACGAAGAGTAGTGGAGAGCCATGCGTCACACATGGACGCACCTCCCCACCAGAGCAACGGCCAGTTGCGTCCACAGACGTCTTATGCTGCGCCACGAGCGTCTCGCCTGCAATACCGCTGAAGCCACGGTAGAGTCGCAGACACCCGTACAGAACCAAACAACATCAAGTAACCAGTCAGGGTCACGCCCGTTGACATAAGTCCTCAGTCCCTGACCACGTGTGCACACACTGGCTCTAGCCTAAGCCAGGTACTCTAGCTAGTCTTCTCCCTTGGTAGGACGCTACCGTTGGCTGGGAGCCCACAGAACTAGCTTACAAACTATATCTCGGGAACACCCCTCCGCCATCACCAGGTGAGTCGGCACTCAAAGCCCTAGGGCAAAAACAATCGGAGGCGTACAAAACATAAAACTCCGAGCACAAGTGCTAGAGTACTGACAGGCAGACACGCTATCACACGTACAACAAAGCACCACCGGTAGTACGGCAACTGCCAACAGACTCAGGACTAGGCAACTAGACCTACCACGCAACGATCCTGAGTCGAACGACTCAAAGGCAAGATCATCACAGACAGCGGAACAAGCCACCAATCGGTCTAATCCTAAGCCACGAGAAATGACACTCCGCAGAAAACAACTCACGGAGACCCGAGGGAACACCGAAGACCCTCAGACACGCCTGGACACACGGACCGAGGTAACAACACCTCGAGGCATCCAGAACCAGTGTCTCTGACTGGACAGAACTGCCAAGACACCCACACACAAGGTCGCCTATCAACCACTGGGTCACCCCGTGTTGACCGGAACCCAACCAGAATTCACAAAGGTAGGATAGAGAATCCTACCTCAAGCAAGAAGACTCTTGGCTACCTTACAACGTAGTCTTAGCCTTCATAGGATATCAGGAGACATCCACGGGACAACGGGCAGGCTACAAGGACAAGCCAAGGCAAGCAAAAACTGAAACAACGGAAATCGGAGCAGAAGGACTGTAACGCACCGCCCCTAGACCATTACACGAACGTGACGGTCTAGCTCAAGCCGTTACACTCCAACCGTGACGGTCCAAAGCAGACGCGTCACACACACGTGACGGTCACAGGGGAGCCGTCACACACACCGCCCTAACCGACACCTAGAACACAGAAGGCACGTAACGGCCGACACCAGGCGCGTTACACAGCTCTGACGCGCCCGACCCAGGCCGTCAGGGCCAACAAACCTCAAACATAAAACCACACTCGAGGCATGTAACGCACGGACCAAGGCGCGTTACAGCTACCTAACGCGCCAGGGCAAGCGCGTCAGGGCCAACAAAACCCAAAACAAACCAGAGCTCGAACCACCTAACGCGCTAGGCCAAACGCGTTACACAACCTAACGCGGCCAGGCAGACGTGTCAGGGCAACCTAACGCACGGGAGCAGGCGCGTCAGGGCCAACTGGCTCAAAGCAAGAAACAACTGGCTGAGATGCATGTAACGGTCCCGACCGGGTGCGTTACAAACACCTAACGCACGGGGGCGAGGCCATTAGAGACAACGACACAACCACCCCAAACTCAGCCAAAACAGCATGTAACGGCCTGGGGCAGGCGCGTTACGACGCTGTGACGCACAAGGACACCACCGTTACACAAACCGACTCAACGGTCAAACCCAAAGTCAAATAGAATGTAACGGCCTACACCAGGCGTGTTACAACCACCTGACGCACAGGGGCAGGCGTGTTAGGGGAACCGACTTAACCAAAGCACTAAACGATGAAACAGGTGTAACGCGTCTCACAGAATGCGTCAGAGAGCTGTGACGCACCACCCCTCGGCCGTCACACTCTCAAAACCCCGAAGAACAATGAATCGCCCAGACGCTGTGACGGTCCGTCGTGGGGCCGTCATGGCATGTGACAGTCCCTGGAACGACCGCTACACCAGTCACGGCGGGAAAACAGAGGGTTGGCCAAATCGGCCCGTTCCACGCCCCATTCACGCCGAAGCGCAGGGGAAACAACCCTCGAGGATGAAAAACTATTCTAGGAGGCTAAAAAGCCCACATGCACGGGTTAAAACTCTAGATCGGGGTGATTTTAACAAATCGACCCTAAAAGAGTCAACGAGGTTCCCGGGCTCCTATCGGCCTCGAATGACCACCGATCAACACAAAACTAGCATGAATGGGATCCTAACATCCCAACGGTCAGTTCAACACTAACCGAGCTACGAATGGTTACCGTTCTCCGACGAACCCTACAAAACCCGAAAATCACGGTTTAGGCTAAACAAACCCAAACTCGGCCGTTTCCGCACCAAACGAAGTGCAAGGGCAGGGAAAATGGAGAGGAGGAAGTGAGGAACCATCACCCTACCTCCACCGAAGAAACCGCGTCCCGAAGTGACTAAACCACGCCGAAAATCACGCCGCGAGCTCAAACGTCGGCTTTGAATCCACCGTTTGGGATCGCGCCAAATCCATCCCGATCCTCGTTCCGTCGCGCACCCAGTCAGCTCCACAGCATCCCCAACACGTGCCTCTAGGTACCCCGTCTGTAGCCGGAGCCGAGAAGCCACAAGAGGAGAGGAAATGGGAGAGAGAGACGGCGGCGGCGAATGAGAAGTAGGAGAGAGGAAAAGGAAAGAAAAAGGAAAAGAAATTAGGAATTTTCCTAATTTCTGAAAAATCCGATTTCTAGCCCTATCTCTGAAAAATACGTAAAAATAGTCGAAACGACCGGCTCGAAGAGTACATCGTCGCTGTAGCATCTGCTAGTCGAGGAACAGAGAAACAAACTCACCGTAGGGTTCCGTAACTTGTACGAGAGAAAAACCCACACGGCTCGTAAAGCTCAACTCGGAAGCCACAAAAGCGAACCGAAACTCACCGAAACAAATCCAAAAGATCCAATGAGGATCCAACAAGACCTACCAAG
Source organism: Amorphophallus konjac (assembly GCA_022559845.1). Classification (NCBI taxonomy): domain Eukaryota; kingdom Viridiplantae; phylum Streptophyta; class Magnoliopsida; order Alismatales; family Araceae; genus Amorphophallus; species Amorphophallus konjac. Next base: position 200,251,011 of record CM040125.1, on the reverse strand, counting down.
GATCCAGGGTATTACACCTGGGGTCGACCCCTGTAAAACAGAACACAAAAATTATTCTGGTTGGCTTCTGTTTGCCCGAGGGTCGACCCCAAGGGTCGACCCCTTCAGTTCCGACCTCCAGCTGCCGTTTTTGACCACCGTTTTCTTGCTCCAAAAGTCTTCCAATCCGAGTCCAACTTCCACAAATCACTCCATAACTTGTGGATCTTGTCCAAGAGCTGTCTCTTGACCATCCCAAACACTTATATACTTCTCTTTGGGTCACAAACCCTAAGGAGAGAGGTGAGATCCGATTTTTGGGTGTGGTTGCTAACCCTTGTGTGTGTAGGTTCGGAGTTGTAGCTCTCAAGCCCTCTTCCACCTTGCTCTGAAGCTGAAATCGAAAGGAAAAAGCTTGAATCAAAGCCCAAGATCATATACAACTGAAAGCTGCATCTGAAATCAAGATCCAACCTCCGTTCGTGCTGCAAAACTTCATACTTGCTTCAAGTTCGTTCTTCATCCTGCAGAAGCATTTCATGAGGGAGTTATCTTGATCTTTCACTTATGTATCTTTTGTTTGAGATTGTTCAAGAAGAAGAAGGAAGAGTGTGGCCACAAGGTTGAGAGGAGAAGGGTTTATGAAGCTAATCCTTTTGTGATGTATGAAGGTTTGATTGGAGCTAGGATTTGAAGGAAAAAAGGATCGACTCGGGGAGAGGAAGAAGATGATGTCAAGATTATAATCATCCATCAACAAGCCAAGGAGAATCAGATTTTGCTGAAGAAGGGGGAGCCTTAGACTTGATGCATCTGTCTAGTTTTCATCTCTATAATTTGTTTGGAGGGTCATAGCATATATGTGTTTTTGGTTCATAAACACTTGAGATAATGGTTTGTGTGGGTGTTTGGAGAAAGGGGTCTCCGAGTGTGTGTGTTGATTAATGTGTGTCATTTTGTGCGGAGTATATCCGCGTGTGTGGCTGGGCATAACTTGAGGTGTGTTCCCCGTGTGTGGTTGGGAGTTTACTCCCATGTGGTTGTGTAGGCATTGTCCTACGTGTGTGTGGACGGAGTTGTGACTCCGTGTAAGGAATTTGTTCGGGGTGTGTTCCCCAGTAGTGTGTGTGTGTGTGTTGCTGTGGCAGCAGGTTGAGGCAAGGCCTCGTGTGTGTGTTGGGATTCGTCCCCGTGTTGCTACATTTTGTAGCGTGTAGTGAAGCCTCACTGATTTGGTGAGGGGTGGACGTAGGGAGCCCGTCGTGGTCCCGAACCACCTTAAAAATCCCCGTGTCTTATGGTTTGATTATTGTGATTATGTGTTCTCTATCCTATCTATTTGTGCAATCGTGTGAGCTCGGTGAGATTGAGTGAATCTAGTGTAAACCTGTTTAGATTAAATTACTCAATCTTGTATATTCCGCTGTGTGCTAGTTGTTTTTTTAATTGGACATAGTTTTTAGTAAAAGGATCTATTCACCCCCCCTCTAGATCTTTGTTGCTGCACTACGGGACCCAACAATTGGTATCAGAGCGAGGCTCTGTTGTCCCTGGATCTTGCGATCTACAGAGTGATCCCAATGTATTCTACAATCATGAATTTTTCTGTTGAACATGTCTCAATGAATTGTTTGCCAATCTTCACTGGTTCGGATTTTGATTCATGGCTAGGCAAACTTTGTATGGTGATCAATTCCATTAATCATAGTCTTTGGAAATTGATTTATCATGGTCCACACATATTACCTCTAGATGAGACCAAGTGGTCTAATCAGGATAAAATGATGCATCATGATAATGTTACTGCTTTGAGTTTATTGAAAGCTTCCGTAAATACTAACAAGTATCCATTTGTATCTTCTTGTAGGACGGCAAAGGAGCTTATGGACCGGCTGATCAAAGCTCAAGAAAAGGAAAGGCAAAAATGTCGCATGGCCGATGATGTTGATCAACAAAGTGATGAAAATGCAGAACAGGTAAAATCTGATTCTGAAGAATTTACTCTTGATGATCTTGTTGAAGCTTATGATGAGTTGGAAAAATAATATAAGAAAGTCAAGTAAGAAAATAGAAAATTGAAAAAGAAATCTGAAAACTTGGTCCATGAAAATGGTTCTTGTGATAAATGTTCTGAGCTTGTTAACTTCAATGAACTTTTAGAGCATGATGTTGAATGTCACAAAGAAACCATTACTTATTTGAGAAATGAAAATGTTGCCCTCAAGAACATAATAGATCAATTGGAGAAAATTGAAAAAGATCTAAGAAACAAAATGGAATCAAACTCTATTGATCATGATATTTGTAATAAATTGATTATGAATGATAAACTTAAAAATGAAAATGACGAACTCAAAAAGGAGAACAGTGCCATGCAAATTCAAATCTCCCTGCTTGAAAGTAGATTGAAAAAGCTTGAAAATCTTGAAAAAGGGAAATCTCTGATATTTGATGAATCTGATAAGGTGCGTGTGCTTGAACAAGAAATAGCTAACTATGAATTGCACATTGCATCCCTTGAATCTGAAATTGGTGACTTGAATGCATCCTTGTCTAAGTTTGTGAATGGGGAAGAAAATCTGAACAAAATATTGGGGACTAAGGTGAATTTCCAAAGAGAGGGGCTGGGCTATAATCCTGTGAACAAAAAGAATTTTAAAAATAAAGTCTACACATCATTTGTCCATAGTTCAAATATAGCCAGCACATCAAATGGGCCTCCAAATCAATCTGCTCCTTAAACAACGAAGAGATCAAATGAAAGTCTGAAAAGAAATAAAACTTGCATCAAAAGGCTAAAAATGTTGTTGGTGTCACGATGAATGCCATGAAAAATCATGTTGCACACACACATGCATCCACTAAGAAAATCTCATATTTTTATTGTGGTGAACTTGGTCATATGATGCATGATTACTTTTTGATGAAATCTGAAGATCTAGAAGCATGCAAGAAAATGAATGGCTTCACAAAGCCAAGAAAGTCTTCGAACACAAAAAGAACTTTTGATAACTCTTATGTACATGCAAGAAGACCATTTGAAAGATTTGCTCTATTGAATTATTTTCATTATGGAAGGTTCGGTCACAGGATGAACAATTGCTCTAGTTTGAAAAATGAGAACACCTCTTCAAACCCACAAAAATTCCATGCTCATTCTTACAAGAAAAATCTGAAGTCTTTTGGTCATTGTCATTATTGTGGTGAGTTTGGGAATACCATGTATGATTGCTCTTTAATGTATTTTGATGATATGCATGCCCAAAAACTGTGGAAGGCACCCTCTAGAGGTGCAACTAACCATCTGGGACCCAAGAAGGTTTGGGTACCCAAAACAACCAAATGAGAACTTTGTTGCAGGATTGCCTTGAGACCAAGGGGAAGGCTTTAAGTCGACTTGGCCAGTTTGGGTGTGATGCCTTGGTAAACATGGGTTTATCCTTGAATTGATACTAATTTGATTGTAGAGGTAGTCTTATGTGTTTCATGTGCCTTATATGCATAGACTTGACTCTTTACACATGTTGGACTAAACCTGAAATTTCTAAAATTAATTTTGAACTCATGACAACTTGAGTGAATCACTTGTATTGATAGTTGCAATTCATCATACATACTTGCATCTTATAGGAGATTATCTTGTGGAAGAAAAGCACTGAAATTGGGCTTCTCACTTGTATTGAATTGAGATTGATATGAAATTGAGTTTCTGATATTGCAGGCTGAGAGAGAGAGAGTCATATGTGATGAAAAGCCTTGAAGTTAGTTTCTTCATATGCATTGGCTTAATATTGACATGAATTGAGCTCTTTACAGTGCAGGTTTGATAATGACCATCAACCCTTGAAATCATGGAGAGAAAGAAAAGAGCTCAAGAGGACTTCAATGCCAGATTTGATCTACTTCCATTTCTTCTAGCTAATATCATTCTATTTCTTACAGGAGAGAAAGAAAGGAGCTTATTGATGCAGAAGACAACAAGAGGAATAAAGTAAAGAATCTGGAAATGTTAATAAAGGTAACTCAAGACAAAGGTGAGAAAATAAAGTGTTTGGCTGAAGTTCCTTGGTCTTGATGTTAATGCCATAACTTGACAGATAGTGATTTTGAAGGTTTGGATACCCCTTGGTTGTTCTTGACAATGTGGATAATGAATGCTTGGCTGAATGGTATTGAAACATCTGAGCAGTATATATGAGAGTGTAGCCATTGAATGCCTTTTGCTAAACCCCCGATGTCAAATGAGAATACATTTATTTCTGATCATCATTTCAATGATTACATGGTATATAAAATGGTGACATGTGGAAGGGCAGGTCAAGCCTGTCTGAAAGCTATCACCATACGTGAGAATATGTCTCCGCCCGGTACCATGAATCATCTATGCATGTGGCATCCAACTTAAATGAATTTTCTGAAATCATGCATTGATTATGGGGGAGTTTTGCATGCTGAAAATTTTGAAAATGATGTTTTTCCATTCTCTCAGCATGATGATATTGTGTTTGTGGCTGAACATCTTGAGGACTGAAGTTGATCAATGTTCCATGATCTTTACCAATGTGCCACTCATCTTTCTGGATAAAAGCACAACTGCTTTCAAGAAAAGTTCACATGTGATGATTTTGATGCTTTGAATGAATTTTCTGAATTCTTTTTTTAGAATAAAATTGTGTCCTCACATTTTAACAATTGGTAATGCGTGTCATGCATTAGTTGCATTAGGTGCATATAGAGTGTCATGTGAAATGTGAAATCTTGCATCACATTGCACATTTCTATATCATTCTCTGCATATCATTCACATAGTGCTTTTGGAAGATGAAGCTCATCGTGTGTCTTGTTGCATAGTTGGCATTTTTAGCATACATATAGTGCATATTTTGAAATGCATCATTTTGAACATTTCATGTTGCATAAATGTCAAAATGAATACTTCCAACAATTGGTCTCATATCTTTGGGGCCAGCAATTCAAGAACTGGAATTGCATATCTTTTCATTTTGCATTGCATATGCATATCTCCATTGTATGCTTGCATGTCATTATATGATATTCAACCCATTCCTTTGAAACTTCTAAGACCAAACACTCCATTGTTAAATAATGTTGCATCTGAGTCTTAACAAGTGTGCTTCATGTCAAACTCTCAGGGGGAGCATTTCATGCTCATTGCATTTACATAGGGGAAGCTACACTATCCTACTCTAAGTTAAATTTTCTCCATACATGTTAAATCAAATTCGTACACTTCATGCACTTTAATGTGAAATTGAGTGTTATTCATAAGGATATGGGATTTTCATTTCAACACTCTAAAGTAATTCAACTTGCAGCATGGATGATATGAGACAGTTGAGGAAAAAGCTGCCTGCCTCCACATACAAAAAAAATGGTTGAAATGAAAGGCAGAGCAATGCTAAGTCTCACTAAGTAAACTGGACACATGTCACCTGAGACGTGATGTGGTTCATTTCTGAAAAGTGTCCACTAAAGTATCTCTGTTCAAATGAGGTGACAAGGTTCAGTATTCTGAGTAACCGGAGATTCTGGCATGAGCTCCATGTGTCTCCTCGCGTAAAAAGGAATTATTTGAACCTGATCCTTCTTAGAAAAATTCAGATTGTCAGTATGAAAATTACTGATGATAACTTGATGAGGCAGAGCGAAGTCTCCAATACACTGTTCTCTATATTGAAATGTAGTCTGTGCAGTTACTATTGTGTTTACTTGAAAATCTGGTTATCCATATGGCTAAAATTCATACTCATGTTACTCACTTACACATGGTAATTTGATTTGATATGTATTTTAAAAATTTGATTAATTGTTTGACCTACTGTACGTCTTCTCCTATTTATCTGCACAATCCTCTAGGTGTAATCATGAGCATTCTGAACTTAATGACTCACTTGCACTTTTCCTACACCTATCCCCTCGTTGTAAATCAATTGGTATCACTTCTTGTGAAGGAGTTATGTTGCATGTATCTATAAATATCTGCTTGATTACATTGTATGCATTTCATCTCTCATCATTTTCAAACATCCTGTTTCATGCATTTCACAAGAAAACTAAAAATTAAAAATTTGAAAATCAAGTCAATCATCTAATATGTCCATGTCAAAGGGGGAGCTTTGCATGTGATCTTATCTGCTTAAGTCATCAGGACTCGTATGAGTCAATACCTTATGGGTGTTTGAGTGCTTGTTTGCTTGCTCATTATTGTCATGCCATACACCATTTCCAACATAGGTTCTTGCCATTCTGGATTCCCCGTCCTGCTCCCCATTTCTGATTATGTCAAAGGGGGAGAGAGCATTATAGCATAATATTTTGTCATCATCAAAATGGGGGAGATTGTTGTGAATGTGATTTTGATGATTACAAAATGCCTTTGTTGCTTGACCTTGTGTGGATGCCCTTGTTGCTTGGCCTTGTGTGGAAATGGTTGTGGAAATGATGTTGTGGAAATGATCACAAACTAGTTTTATTGGGATATCATGTCGATGCATTTGTGACTCTATAAGGCTCATATGTGCTTTGATGCTAGCACATTGCATTGTGGAAAACATGCTTAGATAAAAGTCATATTGAGCCTCATATCATGCATGGTAATGCTAAATGATTGATATCATGCATGGTAATGCTAACTGATTGATTGAGATGTAAATACCATTGCTAGCCCACAAGGTAATGATGTGTGGATTGATGAGAGTTTGGATGATGATCAAATTGAATGTGACTCAATATTATTTTATGTGGCTTGGCTCCTTACTCTTTGAATTCTAAATCTATACTATCATGCTATGGTGAATGATATTTGGAATTTCATGACTATGTGTATGAATGACTCAACCAATCAACAAGAAATGTGAACTCAGATAAAACAATGAGGTAAGTGTTGCTCTGAACTGAATTTGGAACTCATATGAGGATCTTAAGATGAAAATGTTATCAAAGCATTTATGTGTTTCATGCAAGTGCTTTCATGTTCATACTTCATGTCATTTGGGTCTCGGCCTCAAAACGAGCTTCATATGTTAATGCATGACCCATATATTTTGATCTTGATCTAACATCTTGCTTTATCATATTTTTTAGGATGAAAAATCATGGTGGATCTTCATAGGATTATGGTAATATTTAATCAATTATTTTCCATTGATTTGATGGTGTTTTTAGTGAGTTTTCAGGCCCAAACAAGAATGGGTCGACCCATGGGGTCGACCCTCTCAGGTTCTGTTCAAAACAGAACCATTTTTGTGAAAGCTGCCTGAAAGGGTCGACCCCTGGGGTCGACCCCTGTAACCCAGAACTAGTTGTTAGTTCTGTTTGGTTTCTGGAAGCCCGAGGGTCGACCCCTGGGGTCGACCCTTGTAAAACAGAACACAAAAATTATTCTGTTTGGCTTCTGTTTGCCCGAGGGTCGACCCCAAGGGTCGACCCCTTCAGTTCCGACCTCCAGCCGCCGTTTTTGACCACCGTTTTGTTGCTCCAAAAGTCTTCCAATCCGAGTCCAACTTCCACAAATCACTCCATAACTTGTGGATCTTGTCCAAGGGCTGTCTCTTGACCATCCCAAACACTTATATACTTCTCTTTGGCTCACAAACCCTAAGGAGAGAGGTGAGATCCGATTTTTGGGTGTGGTTGCTAACCCTTGTGTGTGCAGGTTCGGAGTTGTAGCTCCCAAGCCCTCTTCCACCTTACTCTGAAGCTGAAATCAAAAGGAAGAAGCTTGAATCAAAGCCCAAGATCATATACAACTGAAAGCTGCATCTGAAATCAAGATCCAACCTCCGTTCGTGCTGTAAAACTTCATACTTGCTTCAAGTTCATTCTTCATCCTGCAGAAGCATTTCATGAGGGAGTTATCTTGATCTTTCACTTATGTATCTTTTGTTTGAGATTGTTCAAGAAGAAGAAGGAAGAGTGTGGCCACAAGGTTGAGAGGAGAAGGGTTTATGAAGCTAATCCTTTTGTGATGTATGAAGGTTTGATTGGAGCTAGGATTTGAAGGAAAAAAGGATCGACTCGAGGAGAGGAAGAAGATGATGTCAAGATTATAATCATCCATCAACAAGTCAAGGAGAATCAGATTTTACTGAAGAAGGGGGAGCCTTATACTTGATGCATCTGTCTAGTTTTCATCTCTATAATTTGTTTGGAGGGTCATAGCATATATGTGTTTTTGGTTCATAAACACTTGAGATAATGGTTTGTGTGGGTGTTCGGATAAAGGGGTCTCCGAGTGTGTGTGTTGATTAATGTGTGTCGTTTTGTGCGGAGTATATCCGCGTGTGTGGCTGGGCATAACTTGGGGTGTGTTCCCCGTGTGTGGTTGGGAGTTTACTCCCGTGTGGTTGTGTAGGCATTGTCCTACGTGTGTGTGGACGGAGTTGTGACTCCGTGTAAGGAATTTGTTCGGGGTGTGTTCCCCAGTAGCGTGTGTGTGTGTGTGTGCTGCTGTGGCAGCAGGTTGAGGCAAGGCCTCGTGTGTGTGGTTTGCTGCGAAAGCAGCGTGTGTGTGTTGGGGTTCATCCCCGTGTTGCTACATTTTGTAGCGTGTAGTGAAGCCTCACCGGTTTGGTGAGGGGTGGACGTAGGGAGCCCGTCGTGGTCCCGAACCACCTTAAAAATCCCCGTGTCTTGTGGTTTGATTATTGTGATTGTGTGTTCTCTATCCTATCTGTTTGTGCAATCGTGTGAGCTCGGTGAGATTGAGTGAATCTAGTGTAAACCTATTTAGATTAAATTACTCAATCTTGTATATTCCGCTGTGTGCTAGTTGTGTTTTTAATTGGACATAGTTTTTAGTAAAAGGATCTATTCACCCCCCCTCTAGATCCGTGTTCTTGCACTACGGGACCCAACACCTCGACTCGTGGATGCTACCGCGACGATGTACTCTCCGAGCCGGTCGTTTCGACTATTTTTGCGTATTTTTCGGAGATAGGGCTAGAAATCTGATTTTTTGGAAATTAGGAAAATTCCTAATTTCTTTTCCTATTTCTTTGCCTTCCTCTTTCTTCCCTTCTCATTTCGCCGCCGCCCTCTCTCTCTCCCGTTTTCTCTCCTCTCGAGCTTCTCGGCTCCGGCTGCAGACGGAGGACCTAGGAGCGAGTGTTGGGGATGCTGTGGAGCTGACTGGGTGCGCGACGGGGCGAGGATGGAGTGGTTTTGGCGCGATCCCAAACGGTGGATTCAAAGCCGGTGTTTGAGCTTGCGGCGTTATTTTCGGTGCGGTTTAGTCCCTTCGGGGCACGTTTTCTTCGGTCGAGGTAGGGAGACGGATCGCCACTTCCTCCTGCACGTTTTCCCTGCTTCTGTGCGTTGTTTGGTGCTCGATCGGGGGAGATCGGGCCGGTTTAGTGAAAATCGTAGTTTTTGGGGTTTTCAGGGTTCGTCGAAAAATGGCAACCATTCGTGGTGTGGTTAGTGTCAAACTGACCGTTGGGATGTCTGGATCCCATTCACGTAAGTTTCGTGTCGATCGGTGCTCATTCGAGGCCGGTAGGAGTCCGAGAATCTCGGTGACTCGTTTAGGGTCGATTTGTTCAAATCGCCCTCATCTTGCGTTTTAGCACGTGCATGTGGGCTTTTTAGCCTCCCGATGTTATTTTTCATCGTCTAGCTTTGTTTCCCCTGCGCTTCGGCGTGAATGGGGCGTTGAACGGGCCGATTTGGCATTTCCACTATTTTCCCGCCGTGACCGGTGTAGCGGTGTGGACGCACTTTTTATTTAATTTATCGTTTGTTTGTTCGTTTATTGGGTTTATTAAGTGCGTGGGCGTGCCAGTCACAAAGTGACGATTTATTGTGCGCTCGATCTGAGTAATCAGACGATTGTGTGGTTCGTGTCGGGACTGAAACCCGCCGCGCCATAAAGGTCACGACGTCATTTACATCCCCTCGGAGAGGAGAACACCCTTGATTAATCACCGGGAAAAGGGGCCTCATGGCCAGAAAATTAGTTACGTGAAAAGTCTATTAGGAAGCATTGAAATCCCCGTGCGAGGGTGAGAAGAAAGCATTCGAGATTATGTCGGTCATTTGTTGACCATTTGATGTTCGGACGAGTGTCCGGTTTGAGAAACGAGTAATCATCATTGGAAAACCGGAGCATATGTATGCCGGGTACGACAAATTCATTGTTCACAGGAACTAGAAGCATTCGGTTAAATCCCGGTTAGAGCGGTCAGAAATCGGTGAGTTTGGTGGCCCGGTGCAAGATCGAGTCAGGACCATTCCGGGGGCGCCTCCCGCGGTCCAAACGAGGCTTGCGTGGGCATCATTAATATTTCCGGTGCCGAAGGGCAGCGGGAAAGTGTCCCGGGACTATATTCCAAAACGAAGATGTGTACAGAGATAGTCGGCTATAGGCCTAGGATGTGGGTCAGGCGATGACCATGGTTGGGGCGAACCCGAGGTCCGAGCATGACTCACGACGGTCTTATTGATGTCCCTATGCGTAGGGTTCAGGGAGGACGAGAGCCACCTCATTCCATTCGGGTTTTGTCGGTCACTCATGGACCATTTTGTGTTCGGACGAAGGTCCGTGTAGAAAATAAGACGGTGACGGGAGCAAATCTGTGCAAATGTCTACCGTGAGTACGGCAAGTTTAATGCGAGCGCGGGATTAGATCCCGGTATATATATGTCGGTCACTAATGGACCATTCATTATTCGGACGGAAGTCCGTATTAATAGCGTCAAGGACAACGATAAAACCGTACAGACGTCTGCCGTAGGTGCGGCCAGTTTAATGTGGGTGCGGGATCGGATCCCGATGAAGATGGGTCAAGCTGATGATCTATGGGCCCGAGGTGGTTGCGGACTATGGCCATATCGGGGTTTCCGAGGACCACGTCTGATGCCACGAGGCGTCATTACTTTTCTCTTCACGCACAGTCTTGGGAAACGAAGGTTCCAAGGTATACGTGCGTGTCTGTCACGGTCGGACCATTCATTGTTTGGACGCGAGTCCACGTTTGAAGCATCGAAGATGATGATAAAACCGTGCAAATATCTACCGTAGACACGACAAGTTTAATGTGGGGTTGTGGGATTAGATCCCGGGAGACTCGGGTCGAGTTAACGAGCTATTGGCCCGAGATATGTTCGGATCACGACCATGTCGGAGGTTCCAAGGTCCACATCCGATACCACAAGGCATCATCGATTTTCTCTTTGCACCTAGCCCGGGGGTGTGAATTGTTAAGTGCGAAGCCCGAACTCACCAACGTGCGCCCTCGCACGCGGATCGACCTGCGCGGTCAGGTCCCGGAACAAAATTTGGATTATGGAAAAGGGAAACTTTTTATTAATTTTATTCATTAGCTTTAAGTCTCTTCTCTCATTTGATTAATCATTTTCTCCCTTTCAGGCACGCCGGTTTAAGGGAAGCAAAGAGGGGAGCGCGCCGGTTAATGGATGCCCAAAAGGACACGTCGGAATAGGTGGTGCAAAGTTTGGGCACGCCGGTTAATGGCCAATGGAGGAGGGCGCGCCGGAATAGGCCCAATGAGGGGGGCGGAATAGTATAGCGCGCCGTTTAGTGGCAAGGAAAAATGAAAGGGGTTTTGAGTGTAAGGCTAAACCGGCGCGGGGGGGTACCGCGCCGGGTTAGCCCACGCCGGATTAGGGCGCGCCGGGCTAAGCTTCTATGAGGTTTCTTTCATTCTTTTATGCTCTGTTTCTTGTTTCTTTCACCTGTGGGTTGATTTGTTGATTAGTTTGTTTATCGAACTGATAGATTAAGTTTGTGGAGAGGAAGTTTAAGTGTTTTAGTTGTTTGTGAGGGTGAATTAGCATGAAGATATGAATGTTTTATTAGAAGAGTTTGTTGCCGGAACTCGAAGGTTTAGTCGTGATCAGAGGCTTCAAGCATGTGATGTTTTGGCCCTCAGAGAATAGCTTGATTCGTTTGTTCCTGGCGAAAAATGGGCAGCACCTCCCCCGGACTGAGGCTTGCCAGAGATAAATAGGGGAACACCAAACGGAGCAAAGCTCCGGGGTGAACCTCAAAACTCAGAGTAAGAACTCCGTTAACCCGTAAGTGCATGTGGAGACTCGAGGACAAGCCTTCAAGAGTTCCAGCAACTCAGGGTGATGATCTCGTAGGTGGGACAGGTGTATGCCGTAAGAGGCCATGGATATTCATCCATCGACAAACTCCTTCGAAAGGCCATGCTACAGAGGAGCATGCTTCGAAGGGCCCTGGATGAGGAGGAGGAGGAAGGGGAAAGAAGAAGAAAGACAAAAGATCGTGTTTGCGAATAAGGGGCCTTCTGTTTATTCATCCACCAAAGGGGGGAAAAATGGCTCAAGCCCATGAAATTTCATCTCCACAGAGGAGAAATACATTACAGAGGGAGAAAAAGGGGGAAGAGATACATGGACGGGGGGAACAGAGCACAAGCTCTTCCCCCCCCCCCCAGCTCACCTCTCGCTCTCAACCTCACTCTCTTCTTCTTCACCTCACGGGCGCAGGGACGGGGGGCTTCTTCTCTTCAGGTGGCATTTTCTTCTTCTTCTCTTCGATGGCTAGCCATCAGCCGAATGAACCAACCCAACCTGTTCCTTCTTCAGACTTGCCATTTTATAGAATGGGCATTCAGGAGTGTTCCCGCCACTTTCACCTCGTCCGCGTCGAGGTCTGAAATCGACGTGCTACGTTGGACGCTGCCGGTTTGTGCCGTACGCTGTCGTTCATCCGAGGATGGGATATTCATAGATTTGTCGGGCGATCTACTGCTACTGCTGCCACCGTCGATGCATGCCTTCGCCACTGTGCTGTCGAACGGATGTGGAAACACGGCTTCAGAGCATTGAATGCCCATGGAGACAGAGCTTCAGAGCATTGAATGCCCTCTAGGCACCAGGCTAATGCGAAAACAGGGTATCGGCTGGCGGATGGGATGTTATTTGAGTTAAACCGGCATGGTGTCGAGCGCGCCGGATTAACAACATAGAAAGGGGCATGCCGGCCTAGCATAAGCAAGGGGCGCGCCGGAATAAGCATAAGCAAGGGGCGCGCCGGATTAAGCATAAGCAAATGGGCGCGCCGGTTTAAGGCCAAGCAAGGGAGCGCCGGTTTAAGTGCAGGCTACGCCGGTTTAGAATTCATCTTGGCTTCGCGGCTATTCAGACGGACGCTTGTCCTCCCGTGTTGCTTTAGCTGTAATGCACCACCTCCGGGATGTTTAGTTCGGGGCCTCTGAATCCCGATTCTGAGCTTTGAGTGATCTCCGACGCGTGCCAGACATGTGTTCGAATTCTTGAGTTTCTTTTGATTCGGCCATTGGGAATGCCGACTGGAGAGTGGGGGCCATCTCTTCAGCACGAGGGGCTTCTTTGTTGGGTGGCAGAGCACCGGGCAGGTATTCATCCTTCTTGGAGGAAGCATAGGGTTTATTCAGCCTTCCCGTCTTTGACTCACTCTTGAGTGCTAAGATGTGCATGCTATATGATCATCATCATTTTTTTGACGTCCACAAGCGGTCGTTCCAGGGACCGTCATTGTCCCTGACAGCCCTACGACAAACTGTCACAGCGTCTGGGCATTTTTAAAATGTTCGTGGCTGAGTGAGCGTGACGGTCATGTCCATGACCGTTACACTCCCCTGACGCGTCCCAACTGGTGCGTCACAGCCATTGTGCCTTTTGTGTTGTGTTTGAGGCGATTGCTCTGACGGCACTCCCCCAGTGCGTCAGAGTGGTGTAACGCGCTTGCCCCAGGCCATTACACTCTGTTTGACAGCGTTTGACTATTTGAGTCGGTTCCTCTAACGCTCCTGCCCTGGTGCGTCAGGCTTGTGTAACGCTCCTATCCCAGGCCGTTACACTCCGTTTGGTTGAGTTGGGTGGCTGTGTCTGTTGGTTCTAACGGCCCTGCCCCCGTGCGTCACAGTGTTGTAATGCGTCCGCCGTGGACCGTTACATGCTGTTTGTCTGAGGTTTCAGACTTGGGTCTGTTGGCCCTGACGCGTCTGTTCCCGTGCGTTAGGTTGGCGCAACGTGCCTATTGTCGTGCGTTAGGCCGCTGTAACACGCCTGCCCTGGCGCGTTACGCTGTTCGCGTTTTGGTTTCGAGCGTGTTGGCTCTGACGCGCCTGCCCTGGTGCATCAGGCTCGTGTAACGGCCCAGCATTAGACTGTCACGTTCGAGTAACGGTCTAGGAGTGGATGTCTCTGGTGCGTTACAGTCTTTGAGTTTCGATTTCCATGTTTTGATTTCTGATTGTCTTGGCTTGTCCTTGTAGCCTGCCCGCTTTCCCGTGGATGTCTCTGGACATCCTATGAGGGCTAAGACTACGTTATAAGGTAGCTAGGAGTCTTCTTGCTTGAGGTAGGATTCTTTTCCTACTGTTGAGTCGTCTTTGTCGGGTTCTCGTCAACCCGGGGTGACCCAGTGGTTGACAGGTGACCTTGTGTGGGTGTCTTGGCGGTTCTGTCCAGTCCGAGACACTGGTTCTGGATGGCTCAAGGTACTGCGTTACCTTGGTTTACGTGTCCAGGCGTGTCTGAGGGTCCTTGGTGTTCCCTCAGGTCTCCGTGAGTCGTTTTCTGCAGAGTGTCGTTTCCCGTGGCTTAGGATTAGACCGATTGGCGGCTTGTTCCAATGTCAATGATGATCTTGCCTCTGAGTCGTCCGACTAAAGGATCGTCATGTGAGTAGGTCTAGTTGCCTTGCCCTGAGTCTATTGGCAGTGGTTGTGCTGCCATTGTTGCTTCGAAGTACGTGTCGTGGGGCGTTCTTGCCTGCTTGTACTTCAGCACTTGTGTTTTGAGTCTCTGTGTCATGTGAGCCTCCGTTTGTTGTTGCCTAAGGCCTTTGAGTTGCCGACACGCCTAGGGATGGCAGAGGGGTGTTCCCGAGATACGGTTTGTAAGCTAGTTCCGTGGGCTCCCAGCCAACGGTAGTGTCCTACCGAGGGAGAAAACTAGCTGGAGTACTTGGCTTAGGCTAGAGCCAATCTGTGCACACGTGGTCAGGGACTGAGGACTTACGTCGACGGGCGTGACCCTGACTAGTTGCTTGATTTTGTTCCTGTTTGGTTCAGTACGGGTGTCTGCGACTCTACCGTGGCTTCAGCGGTACTGTAGGCGAGATACTCGTGGCGCAGTGTAAGACGACAGTGGGCGCATCTGGCTGTTCTTCCTGTGAGGAGGTGCTCCCGTCACGTGGCACGTGACTCTTCGTGGTTTTCACGTGTCTTGCACGTCGTGACCTTTCCGGGTTAGCCCTCTCGTGGTTCCACCCGAGGTCCGTGTAGTTTTGTGTTGTGTGCACGACGTTCTGGTCGTGTTTGTCCGTGTCGTTCATCTAGGTCTTTTCTAGACCTTTTGTCTGTTCTTGCAGGTCCCCGTGTTAGGCCTGGTGCCGTGTCGGTAGATCGGTAATGCCTGACTTTGTCAGATCAGGGTCACCCTTCTATCGCTGCTTGGAGTAGCTTAGGGAGCCGAGTTCCTCTCGGTGGCCGTGTTCTAAGTTTTACGGCCACGCTTCTCCCTTTTCTTTTAGCTTCCCTTGCTCTTAGCTTGTTCCCTACTCCTGCTGTTCCTGTTATTTTTACAGCTTTATAGTGTAGTTTTCCTGCTTTACTACACCTGCTGTTTTCATTGTTGTTGTTCCGTGTTACTGCGTGTTTTTCAGTGGGGATCCGTGTGACCCCTACTGATCCAGTGACACGAGGCTGACCCCTACTTTTTAGGTGGGGTGACGTTGTTCGTTCTGCTTCCGTGTGGTTCCTAGTGCGCGTGCTCATAGCGTGTCGTTGTGGCTAGCTGGTACCTGCGTCGGGCTTCCCCCGACTCCTCGGTACGTCTTTTCTTTTCTGTCGACTGTACTTGCTAGACTTGCTGTCTTTAGCTTTGGACTTGACTCTGGTGTATAATTGTTAATTTGAACAGTTAATTAAAAAAATAATTTTATTTTTGCTACTTTAGCAAACCGATCTAATGAAATTTAATTACTTCTGTTATATCTTTGTGGCTTCAATGTACTCTACACATGCCTTTTTCCCTTCAGAGCTTTACCACTTTTGGGAGACCTCGCGGGTTCCATGTGGTATCACGTGTATTCGGTAGTCCTACCGGGTATACTTGGTATCCGGAACACGGGACATCACAGAATGGTATCAGAGCAGTGTTCTGAGATGTTCGGAGTTCTTTTCTGAGCTATTAGAGCGTTGTTGTGTGAAGTACATGGGAATCCGAGATATACTGTATCCAGAGTCCTGAAAGTCCAGTACAGTCTTCAGCTGGCTTCGGTTTGCGATTCTTTATCGCTTCGTTTTCTGTGTGTCGTCTTGTGCGTGCTGTCCTGGCACTGTACGAGATGGTCCTACTCTCGTCAGGATGTGACGAGGTGTTTCTTTTTCGTCGTTGTGTTTGTTTTGATCAAGTTGTACTTGGCAGAGTTCGCCGGAAGGCTTGAATCTATAGCACGTTGTTCGAGGTTTTTTGTATGTTATTCAGGTTGCTGTTGACCTTTGGCCTTGGTCTGATGACCGTGCACGTTCTCACGTTGTCTTGGTCGTCCCGGCTTGAGTCTGTTCAACTCCTGATGTGTTTCGCTTCCGTTAAAGTGCTCGATTAGATTCCGTGTTTGAGAAGTTGCTCAGGTAAGCTAGGATTTTCCCTTCCTGGTGAGCTTTCGTGGTTGAGCTTAATTGCTTCTCATCCCTTCTGGTGGAATCCTTTCGAGGGTTGCCTTGGAACTACTGCCTTAGTGATGCCTTTGTCCCGTGTCTGCTTATGTGTGGACAACTTTGTTCTGAGCCTGATCTGCTCTTTGCTATACGGTTGATTGGCTTTGGACTCCATCATGGTGTTAAGAGCTGTTGTGTACCATATTTGTCGTGCCGTGTCCAACGGCCGATGTATTATGAAGGCTCATTTATCATTTTCAGGACGTGAAGGTAAGCCGAGATTAGCCTTTTCCTTGTGCTTTGTGCTGAAGCTGGTACTCTTTTATTGCACTTGGGCTCCTGGTAATCGGTTGTTCGCTGGATCGGTACTCGTGGCGTGTTGTTTGCGATCTTCATAGATTGCGAAGGCGTCTGGTGTGTGCTGAGATGCGATTACCGAGGTCGTTCTGATGCCTGTGTGCGTTGTTGAGTGCGCAGCTGAAGCGTGTGGGCTGATTACCCACGGGTCGAGAGATCTGTTTCTTCTCGATGTGACTTCATCTTGGCTTCCTGTGCCTCGATGTCGTTTGTTGCCGTGCCGTTACGGGTGGTTTTCAGCTGTTGGCATTGGCATTTGTGAGTGTTGGGGAATTTGTCGGCATTCCTGCTGACTGAGTACCCTCTACTCTGTGTTTTTTCTCTTGGGTGTTGTGCTCTCGAGGCGTGTTCGTAGTCCTTGAGTTACGTTCCCCGAGATTGTTGTCATTTTTCGTTGTCGTGGGTCTTTTCTTGGTGAGCCGTCTGATGCGTGACCCGTCCCTTGTGGTCGTGTGCTCAGCTATTCCTGTGCCTTGATGTGACCCTGCTTGCAGTTGTGTTCCATGGTTTTGTGTTCAGAACGGAACCGAAAATTCTGCAAGTGCTGCTGTTGCTGTTGGTGTTTTGGCGCTGTTTCTCTATGATTTTGTGCCTCTGTTTTGGACCAGGTCTTGACGGTTTGCCTTGCTGTACTCTTTCTTCTTAGAGTTAGCTTGTGACTCGATCAGATATGATATCTGAGTGAGGACTAACTTGATTGTGTTTGCGGTCCAGTAGTGCTGTTGTCGTTGGCGTCCTGTGCGCCAGGTGTTCCCTGTTGCCTTTGGCACTGGAGTCGATGATGTGGCGAGCTGTCAGTTGAGAGGATTGTGTCTCCTTGTTTAAGCTGATACTCACCGTGTCTGTCGTTTCGCTTCTTCGATGTCTGTTGTTGGGGCAGTTGTGTCTCTTTCCCCTGCGAGACGTAAGCGACGTTGCCTTGTTTCGGAGGTGTCGAACTTGTGTCCACTTGTGTCGTGCTCGATCCAGAGCATGTGCTCGTGGTTGTGGTCTAACAATGTTCCTCTGAGCTGTGTTTCTCGAGATCTGTGTTGCCGTGTTTTCGGCATTGTCGTTGGCTGATGCGTAGTGTGCATAGCCATGTTGGGTTGTTCTTCCCTGTTTCTCCCTTGTTAGTCCTTAAATTTCTAGGATGAAATTTCTTAAAGGAGGGGAGGATGTAATGCCCTGGATCCTTATAGGTCTTGCTGGATCTTTATTGAATCTTTCGGATCTGTTTCGGTGAGTTTCGGTTCACTTTTGTGACTTCCGAGTTGAGCTTTACGAGCCGTGAGGGTTTTTCTCTCGTACTAGTTACGGAACCCTACCGTGAGTTTATTTGTCAGTTCCTCGACTCGTGGATGCTACCGCGACAATGTACTCTCCGAGCCGGTCGTTTCAACTATTTTTGCGTATTTTTCGGAGATAGGGCTAGAAATCGGATTTTTTGGAAATTAGGAAAATTTCTAATTTCTTTTCTTATTTCTTTTCCTTCCTCTCTCTTCCCTTCTCATTTCGCCGCCGCCCTCTCTCTCTCTCCCGTTTTCTCTCCTCTCGAGCTTCCTCGGCTTCGGTTGCAGACGGAGGACCTAAGAGCGAGTGTTGGGGATGCTGTGGAGCTGACTGGGTGCGCGACGGGGCGAGGATGGAGTGGTTTTGGCACAATCCCGAATGGTGGATTCAAAGCCGATGTTTGAGCTCGCGGTGCAGTTTTCGGCGCGGTTTAGACCCTTCGGGGCACGATTTCTTCGGTGGAGGTAGGGTGACAGATCGCCACTTCCTCCTGCACGTTTTCCCTGCTTCTGTGCGTTGTTTGGTGCTCGATCGGGGGAGATCGGGCCGGTTTAGTGAAAACCGTAGTTTTTGGGGTTTTCAGGGTTCGCCGGTAAACGGCAACCATTCGTGGTGTGGTTAGTGTCAAACTGACCGTTGGGATGTCTGGATCCCATTCACGTAAGTTTCCTGTCGATCGGTGGTCATTCGAGGCCGGTAGGAGTTTGGGAACCTCGGTGACTCGTTTAGGGTCGATTTGTTAAAATCGCCCTGATCTTGCATTTTAGCGCGTGCATGTGGGCTTTTTAGCCTCCCGATGTTGTTTTTCAACATCTAGCTTTGTTTCCCCTACGCTTTGGCATGAATGGGGAGTGGAACGGGTCGATTTGGCGTTTCCACTATTTTCCCGCCGTGACCGGTGTAGCGGTCGTTCCAGGGACTGTCACAGTCCCTGACGGCCCTACGACAGACCGTCACAGCGTCTGGGCGTTTTTAAATTGTTCGTGGCTGAGTGAGCGTGACGGTCATGTCCCTGACCGTTACACTCCCCTGACGCATCCCGGCGGGTGCCTCACAGCCATTGTGCCTTTTGTGTTGTGTTTGAGGCGGTTGCTCTGACGGCACTCCCCCAGTGCGTCAGAGTGGTGTAACACGCCTGCCCCAGGCCGTTACACTCTGTTTGACCGCGTTTGACTGTTTGAGTCAGTTCCTCTGATGCCCATGCCCTGGTGCGTCAGGCTTGTGTAACGCGCTTGTCCCAGGCCGTTACACTCCGTTTGGTTGAGCTGGGTGGCTGTGTCTGTTGGTTCTAACGGCCCTGCCCCCGTGCGTCACAGTGTTGTAACGCGTCCGCCGTGGACCGTTACGTGCTGTTTGTCTGAGGTTTCAGACTTGGGTTAGGTTGGCGTAACGCGCCTGTTGTCGTGCGTTAGGCCACTGTAACGTGCCTGCCCTGGCGCGTTACGCTGTTCACATTTTGGTTTCGAGCATGTTGGCTCTGACGTGCCTGCCCTGGTGCGTCAGGCTCGTGTAACGGCGCAGCATTAGACCGTCACGTTCGAGTAACGATCTAGGAGTGGTGCGTTACAGTCTTTGAGTTTCGATTTCCGTGTTTTGATTTCTGATTGTCTTGGCTTGTCCTTGTAGCCTACCCGCTTTCCCGTGGATGTCTCTGGACGTCCTATGAGGGCTAAGACTACGTTATAAGGTAGCCAGGAGTCTTCTTGCTTGAGGTAGGATTCTTTTCCTACTGTTAAGTCATCTTTGTCGGGTTCCGGTCAACCTGGGGTGACCCAGTGGTTGACAGGTGACCTTGTGTGGGTGTCTTGGCAGTTCTGCCCAGTCCGAGACACTGGTTCTGGATGCCTCGAGGTACTGCATTACCTTGGTTTGTGTGTCCAGGCGTGTCTGAGGGTCCTTGGTGTTCCCTCAGGTCTCCGTGAGTCATTTTCTACGGAGTGTCGTTTCCCGTGGCTTAGGATTAGACCGATTGGTGGCTTGTTCCGCTGTCAGTGACGATCTTGCCTCTGAGTCATCCGACTCAAGAATCGTCATTTGAGTAGGTCTAGTTGCCTTGCCCTGAGTCGGTCGGCAGTGGCTGTGCTGCCATTGGTGCTTCGAAGTACGTGTCATGGGGCGTTCTTGCCTGCTTGTACTTCAGCACTTGTGTTTTGAGTCTCTGCGTCATGTGAGCCTCCGTTTGTTGTTGCCCTAAGGCCTTTGAGTTGCCGACCCGCCTAGGGATGGCGGAGGGGTGTTCCCGAGATACGGTTTGTAAGCTAGTTCCGTGGGCTCCCAGCGAACGGTAGTGTCCTACCGAGGGAGAAAACTAGCTGGAGTACCTGGCTTAGGCTAGAGCCAGTGTGTGTACACGTGGTCAGGGGCTGAGGACTTACGTCGATGGGCGTGACCCTGACTAGTTGCTTGATTTTGTTCCTGTTTGGTTCAGTACGGGTGTCTGCGACTCTACCGTGGCTTCAGCGGTACTGTAGGCAAGATACTCGTGGCGCAGTGTAAGACGTTAGTGGGTGCATCTGGTTGTTCTTCCTGTGAGGAGGTGCTCCCGTCACGTGGCACGTAACTCTTCGTGGTTTTCGCGTGTCTTGCGCGTCGTGACCTTTCTGGGTTAGCCCTCTCATGGTTCCACCCGAGGTCCGTGCAGTTTTGTGTTGTGTGCACGACGTTCTGGTCGTGTTTGTCCGTGTCGTTCATCTAGGTCTTTTCTAGACGTTTTGTCTGTTCTTGCAGGTCCCCGTGTTAGGCCTGGTGCCGTGTCGGTAGATCGGCAACGCCTGACTTTGTCAGATCAGGGTCGCCCTTCTGTCGCTGCTTGGAGTAGCTTAGGGAGCCGAGTTCCTCTCGGTGGCCGTGTTCCAAGTTTTACGACCTCGCTTCTCCCTTTTCTTTTAGCTTCCCTTGCTCTTAGCTTGTTCCCTACTCCTGCTGTTCCTGTTCTTTTTACAGCTTTGTAGTGTAGTTTTCCTGCTTTACTACACCTGCTATTTTCGTTGTTGTTGTTCCGTGTTACTGCATGTTTTTCAGTGGGGATCCGCGTGACCCCTACTGAGCCAGTGACACGAGGCTCACCCCTGCTTTTCAGGTGGGGTGACGTCGTTCGTTCTGCTTCCGTGTGGTTCCTGGTATGTGTGCTCGTAGCGTGTCATTGTGGCCAGCTGGTACCTGCGTCGGGCTTCCCCCGACTCCTCGGTACGTCTTTTCTTGTCTATCGACTATACTTCCTAGACTTCCTGTCTTTAGCTTTGGACTTGACTCTGGTGTATAATTGTTATTTTGAACAGTTAATTAAAAAAAGTAATTTTATTTCTGCTAATTTAGCAAACTGATCTAATGAAAATTAATTGCTTCTGTTATATCTTTGTGGCTTCAATGTACTCTACACATGCCTTTTTCCCTTCGGAGCTTTACCGCTCTTGGGAGACCTCGCGGGTTCCATGTGGTATCACGTGTATTCGGTAGTCCTACCGGGTATACCTGGTATCCGGAACACGGGACGTCACAATTGGTATGGACTTCATAGTTGGATTACCGAAGACCCGAAGTGGTTTTGATGCTATATGGGTAATTGTGGATCGGCTAACAAAGTCCGCTCACTTTTTACCTATCAAGACTAGATGGACCGTGGATGTTCTATCCGCCTTATATATCAAAGAGATCTTAGGGTTGCATGGTATTCCAAGCTCTATTATTTCGGACCGAGATCCGAGATTCACCTCTCATTTCTGGAAGGGTTTACAATCGTCTATGGGTATTAGACTAAGGTTTAGTACGGCTTTTCACCCTCAAACGGATGGACAAACTAAGAGGACGAATCAAATTATTGAAGATATGTTGAGAGCATGCATGATAGACTTCGGTGGAAGTTGGCATGAACATTTACCGCTGACTGAGTTCACTTATAACAATAACTATCAGTCGAGTATTCAAATGGCACCATTTGAAGCATTATATGGCAGAAGTTGCAGATCGCCTTTATGCTGGAGCGAGGTTGGAGAGAAGGGATTGCTTGGTCCCGATATTATCTAAGATACAACTAGCAAAGTCTAGTTGATTCAAGAAAGATTGAAGGTAGCTCAATCACGGCAAAAGAGTTATGCCGACAACCGGAGGAGAGACCTTGAATTCCAAGTGGGGGAGCATGTCTTCTTAAAGATCTCACCCAAACGAGGAATTAGAAGATTCGGCATCAAAGGAAAGCTAAGTCCGAGATTTATCGACTCTTTCGAGATTCTGGAGAGAATCGGCGAGGTAGCATACAAGCTGGCTTTGCCTCCTCTACTGGCCGGTGTACATGACATCCTCCATGTATCAATGCTACGGAAGTACGTGTACGATCTTTCACATGTGATTCAATTTGAAGAATTGAAGCTGTAAAAGGACTTATCTTATGAAGAAAGACCGATCAAGATATTTGATCGAAAATTACACCAACTAAGGAATCGGGCCATACCGATGGTGAAAGTCTAATGGAGCAAGCGTGGGTTCGAGGAAGCAACCTGGGAATCGGAAGAATCCATCAACAAGAAATACCCGGATTTAATCTCAGGTTAGAAATTCGACCTTTCTACTCAAATTTTTAAATTTTAGTTGTATAATGTGAATTTGGAGGACCAAATTCTTTGAAGTGTGGGAGGATGTAGAAACCCGATAATTAAAAATGAGAAATAAAATTTTTCAATTTCATTATGTAATTAAAATTTTCATGAAATAATTAAATTAAAATTTTACTATATGAAATAAACTAGTTTATTGAATTTACTTGAATTAACTAGAAGTAAATAGAGATTAAATGCTTTAAACCTTAGATAACTCATAGAAAGCCCAATAAAAGTCCATGTAATGGACTAGGATCACAATTGGCCCATTGGATAATCCATAATGGGTTGGATTAATAGATTAAAGGATTTATTAAAGGGTAATTAGACCAAAATTCGTAACACATGTTTAATATGTCATTTGAGGGATTAAAATAACCTCATTTCTAGAAGGTTGACACAAAAATCGACTCTTACCTAACAGCCCACCTTGAACCAGCCGTTTTTACATTGGTTTCACACCAAATGGAGGCTAGGTTAAGAAGAAAAATTAGAATTTTCTTCTAATTCAGATTTGGAAAGTTTGACATTGTTAGGCAAGGAATCTTGACAAATTTGGCCAAGTTTTGGCTATAAATAGAACCACATTCGACCCTCAAATCATTCCTGGTGGTTAAGGTTATGCTGCTGCGAAGATTGGTGGAGATTTGAAGGAAGATTTGGAAGATCAAAGGGTTTTCTTATATTTGAAGATATTTCTTTAGATCCACAAAAAGGTAGGTGTCTCCCAAGCTAAACTCTAATTAAAGCATGCCATCTTGTTCATTTTTCTGTCCTTTTTCTATTGATATCTCATTTATTAAATTCCGTTATGAATTGAGCAAGTTATGGTCATTTTATTGGAGGGGTATTCCCGTTTTTTCATCAGGACCAGAACGCACTGTCCAACAGGGGCGCGTTCTGAACGCGCTGCCCCTATATAGCGCGTTGGAGAGGGGGATTTCTGCAGCCCATTCAAAGAGCAGCCCAACTAGGCCCGGCAGGGCCCAATGAGGCCAAGCTCACCCAAGTGACAGCCCACAGGGCCCACTTAGGGAAGAAAGCCCAATAAACAGCGCTCGAGGAAACAACCCTCCTAGGCGGCCTCAAGGCTCGGAGGGCCCAAGCATCGGTCAGGTCACGAGAAAGGCCCGCGCCCGAGCCATCTCTCCGCCCGAGAGAGAAAGGCGTAGGCTAGCCTATCCGACCCATCTTTTATCGAGCTAAGCCTACCGCCCAGATAGGGCTGGCCCCTCTGAGCTCAGAACGACCGACGAATGCTTATCTTTGCAGCCGTTAAGAGTCCGCAGCCGGCAGGAATTCAGGAAGGCAAGGGACTTCTTCTTCCCCACGATGATAACGCTCCCACGATAAGGCCATAAAAGCCCACGATGAGGACGTAACCCCCACCTGAAACCCCTCGGCTGGCAGGACTCCAAGAGACGGTGTAATATTTAAACCAGGGATACCCTCCGGCTAAAGGTAAGCCAAGAAAGGCAATCATACGCCCAAAACTCCTGAGCAAGAACCGCTTCACCCTTCTCGTGGAGAGGGATCTCGCGCACAAGCTCTCTCCTCCCTACTATTTCTCCCACCATAGCTCCACTGACTTAAGCATCGGAGGGTTTGCCCCAGGGATTCCCCCTGGGCCCTCTGATCCGTTTCCCTATCTTGCAGTTCACGATCTGGTGATCCTCAGCCCGCTCAGGACCAGCGCGAGATCACGCCTCTTCATCTGGCGCCGCCTGTGGGAAACGCACGAAAAGCAGTATGGTGCGAAGGAGCTCAGGGAGGAGGTCCGCCGGAGACAGGGGTAAGGCCGTGGTAGCGGCGGAGGATGGCCCTTCTAGGGCCTCACAGAACCCTCCCTCCAACGCCAGTGTCCCCGCCGACGGACCGCCACCCCCTCCTGCGACGGTAGGGCTACCCCCCAACGGTGGCGTCGAAGCCTTCCAAGCCCTCAACATGAAACTGGATATCCTTGTGGAACTCATGAAGAACCAGGCGGCTAGGGATGGAAGGTCCCGCACTCCGTCAGGGAACCCTCCCCACGAAAATACGTCCCAGCACACCGTCGGAGGACGCTTCACTCTCCGCGGCCAGCAGCTCATCCGCAACAGGATTTGAGGACCCTCGCAAGCTCCGCCTCTGGAGCAAGAGGCTTCCTCCACGCCAAGAAGGGGAAAACTGGGGGCACGGCGTCCAAACCCAGAAGCTGACGTTCCCGGAGATCGCCAAGACGCTCCCCCCAGCCCCACGGCACGACAGCAACCGGAACTATCCCTCTGGCTGCGAGATTTCGAGAGACGCTTCGCAGAACAGGAGCGCGCCCTCTGCGCCCTGCAGAAGACCTCTTTCCCGGAGGACAAGGAGAAATCCCCATTCTCCGAGTACATCTTCAAGGCAGAGGTATCTCCCAGAACCTCCATTCTGACCTTCAAGCTCTACGACGGCCAGGGCGACCCGGCCGATCATTACGACAGCTTCGACGCTCTGATGACCCTGCACGGAGTGTCCGACGCCATCAAGTGCTGAGCCTTCGTGACCACCCTGGTCCAAGGCGCTCAAGCATGGTTCCGGGCCCTCGCCCCCAGGTCCATCCGAGACTTCAAGCAATTTAGGCGAGTCTTCAAAGAGAGTTTCGCCGGAAGTGCCCCCCCAAGGTCGGTAGCGGGGCTCCTGGCCCTCAAACAGGCGCAAGGGGAAAGACTCCGGGCTTATATTCACCGATTCAAATCAGAAGCCCTGAGAATCCCCCGCCTGGACGTGGCCTCAGCCACAACAGCACTGACTGGGGGCACCCGGGACGAGAATCTCCGCCGCGAACTTGTCCTCCACCCTCCCTCGACCCTGGCCGAGCTAGTGACTCTGGCACTGCGCCACGGCAAGTGCGAAGAAGTGCTCAACGCTTGCCGAGACGCAACCGGCTCGGGTCGGGAGGGGGACAAGAAGCGGGCTTCCGAGTCAAATTCAAGCTCGGGAAAGAAGCGAGACCGTGATGGGGAGCGCAAGCGGAAGTACGAGCGTTACACCCCACTAGCTACCCCGATCTATAAGATTTATGAAGACATCAAAGACTCGGGACTCCTCCGCCAGCCCGAGCCGATGAGGTCGAAGAACCGCAATCGCGACAGGCATTGCTTATTCCACAGTGATCACGGGCACCACACCGGTGACTGCCGCCAGCTCCAGGACGAGATCGAGTGCCTCATCCGTCAGGGGCACCTGGCTCGGTTCACAGCCGAGCGCAAAGAAGATCGAGGCACCACAGACGAGATCGACAACACCCCCCGAGGGGTCCACATCAACGTCATCTCCGGAGGGACAGCATCAGGAGGCGACAGCAGCCGAGGAAGGAAGCGTCATGCCGAGCGGGCGAGCCGAGCCATAGAGCCCCCCAAGGTCCCGCCGAGTGAGCCCCAGGTCATAGTCTTCTCCGACCGAGATCTGGAAGGGCTGAGCACCCCGCATGACGACGCCCTTGTAATCTCGGCCACAATAAACCATTGTAACGTAGATAGGGTTCTAGTTGACAATGGGAGTGCCCCTGATGTTGTCTTATGACTGTTTCCTTAAGATGGGGGAAGATCCATCCAAGCTCCGCCCGGTCCGAACCCCCCTCTACGGGTTTAATGGCCTGGCCACTTACCCCGAGGGAGCCCTAAGCCTGCCGGTTACCCTCGGCACCCCACCCAGAACCGTTACGGTCATGGTGGACTTCATAGTGATTAAAGGTATGATAGCGTACAACGCCATCTTCGACCGGGAAATCCTCAGCCGAATAAAGGCCGTACCATCTACCTATCACCAAAAAATGAAGTTCCTCACCAAAAATGGGTTGGGGGAAGTCCGAGGTAACTAGGCCGCGGCCAGAAGGTGCTACAATATCTCGGTGGAAGCCACAAGGCCGGACTGGAAAGATAAGAGTCCCCGGGGAGTCGAGGATAAAACCGCAACCACCGAGCCTGGTGGCGAATTACTGACGGTTTTCCTAAACGATGACCCGACCCTAGAAATAAGGATCGGAGCCGACCTACCGCCCAAGGTTCAGCATCAATATAAAGAATTCCTTTCTGAGTACATCCGAGTCTTCGCTTGGTCCGATGATCAATTGCCTGGAATACCAGAGGAGACCGTGATGCACAAGCTCAACCTCGACCCCGCCGTGAAGCCCGTACAGCAGCGCAGAAGGAAGCATGCACCAGAGAAACATACGATCATCAAGGTGCAAGTCACCAAGGGACAAGAGACTGGCCTTTTTAGACCATTCCTATACCCGACGTGGCTAGCCAACGTCGTCCTGGTACCTAAAGTTTCGGGCAAATGGCGGATGTGCGTGGACTTCACCGATCTGAATAAGGCCACTCCTAAGGACTGCTATCCGTTACCAAGCATCGACCAATTGGTTGACTCAGCCTCGGGCAACGAGATACTCAGCTTCCTAGACGCCTATTCAGGTTATCATCAGATCAGAATGGATCCAGAAGATATCGAGAAGACTGCCTTCATCACCGACTGCGGCGTATACTGCTACACCCGGATGCCTTTCGGGTTGAAGAACACTGGAGCTACGTATCAAAGGCTGGTCAATCACATGTTCGAGGAGCAGTTAGGTCAGAACATCGAGGCTTACATTGACGACATGCTCGTCAAGACCCCCAAGGCCCAAGATCACTTCACCGACCTCACCGAAACCTTCGGCACCCTCCTGAAGTACAACATGAAGCTCAATCCTGCCAAGTGCGCCTTCGGAGTAAGATCTGGGAAGTTACTAGGTTTCCTGGTCACTCAACGCGGGATCGAAGCCAACCCCGACAAGGTCCAGGCAATCCTGGACATGCGCCCGCCCACTTGCGTCAAGGACGTCCAGCGCCTAACCGGGCGTGTCGCCGCTCTCAGCCGCTTCCTGTCCCGTGTGTCCGAATGATGCTTGCCCTTCTTCAAACTTTTGAGGGGGCCCAAATTGGCATCTGCTACGTTCACATGGGATGAGGAATGCTAGAAAGCTTTCGTCGAGCTCAAGAAGTTCCTGGCCTCACCCCCGGTGCTCTCCAAGCCCGTTCTGGGCGAAGTCTTGCTGCTCTATCTCTCGGCGACACCATCCACAGTCAGCTCAGTCCTAGTCAGAAATGACTCAGGAATCGAGAGGCTGGTCTACTACACCAGCAAGGTGCTCAACGAGGCTGAGAGGAGGTACCCTGCAACCGAGAAACTCATGCTAGCGTTGGTTACCTCCGCCAAGCGCCTCCGACCCTATTTCTAGGGGCACCCTATCACCATGCTAACCGGCGAACCATTGAAGAAGATTCTAGCCCACCCCAAGCTTCAGGGCGACTCGTCAAATGGGCAATCATGCTTGGGGCCTACGATATCTCGTACCACCTGCGCTCGCCGACTTCATCGCCGAGAGCACCATCCCAACTGAAGAGAGATCTCCGTCTACGCCCGGGCCGACCTGGGAACTGTTCGTCGACGAATCTTCCAACTCGGTCGGTAGTGGTGAAGGGATCCTCCTGAGGTCCCCCGAAGGAGTAGAACTACAGTACGCCTTGAAATTCAGCTTTCAGGCATCCAACAACGCTTCCGAGTACAAGGCCCTTATCTCGGGAGCTCGCATGGCTCGACGGTTGGGGGCTGAGCGAGTCAAAATCCACACTGACTCCCAGCTGGTCGCTAGTTAAGTCAACGGCGAATACAAAGCTCGAGAGGCCCCAATGGTCAAATACCTCCAGCTGGTCAGAGACCTGGCCCAACAGTTCGAGGGATTCGAGGTAGTCCGAATAGCTTGGGAGGAAAACTCCCGAGCGGACGCCCTCTCTCGACTAGCCTCCTCTCTCGACCCTGAAGGTACCCGATCAATCCTCCTTGAAGAGCTAGAGCGCCCGAGCATTGACTCGGAGCTCCTGGCCGTTGACTCGGCCCTTCCAAGCGACTGGCACTCCCCCTACCTGTCTTGGCTCCAGGACTCCCGATAGCCCTCCGACCCTCGGGAGGCACGCCGAATGAAGTATCAAGCCCGGAGCTTCGTCATCCTCGACGACGCTCTCTACCGGAGGTCCTTCTCTGGTCCCTTCCTGAAGTGTCTCGGCCCCGACGAGGCCAACCGAGCCATCCAAGAGACTCATGAAGGCCTGTGCGGAGCGCATTCAGGAGGAAGGTCTCTAGCCAGGATCCTACTACGGCAGGGGTACTCGTGGCCAACCTTGCAGCGCGACTGCACGGCCCACGTACAGCAGTGCGACCGATGCCAGCGATTCGACCACTTGGTCCATCAGCCGGCTACGGAGCTCATCACCCTTACCGAGCCCTATCCCTTCGCTCGGTGGGGGATCGACATTCTTGGGCCGTTCCCTACGGCTCAGTCCCAGAAGAAGTTCATCATCGTCGTCATCGACTACTTCACCAAATGGATCGAGGCCGAAGCCACAGCGAGGATCACCGAGACAGTCATCTGGAGTTTCGTATGGAAGTCGATCATTTTTCGCTTCGGCATCCCCCGGGTGATAGTGAGCGACAACGGTCAGCAATTCGATTCTCGTTATTTCCGAGACAGATGCACCGACCCAAACATTCGCAACCACTTCACTTCGATCGCCCACCCTCAGGCCAACGGGCTGGTCGAAAATGCCAATAAGACTATCTTAAAAGGCATAAAGACCAGACTCAGCAAGGCCAAGGGTAGCTGGCTCGAGGAACTGCCCAGCGTACTTTGGTCACACCGAACGACTCCCAGAACGGAAACCGATGAAAGTCCTTTCCAGTTGGTATATGGCACTGAGGCCGTTATTCCATTAGAGGTTGCCAACCCTTCTCTCCGAGTCATCCGCTTCTCGCCCGAGGTAAACGAGCAAAAGCTACTCAAAAACCTCGACCTAACAAATGAGCTCCGAGAGATCGCCCACACCCGAGCAACAGAATACCAACGCCGCCTCACGCGATACTACAACGCCAAAGTCTGAAACAGACACTTTCAACCGGGAGACTTCGTCCTCAGGAAAGTCGAAGCCTCTCGACCACTAGAGGCGGTGGGCAAGCTATCCCCTAACTGGGAAGGCCCCTACCGAGTAGTCGAGACGCTCGGGAAAGGTGCGTACAGGCTAGCTACAGTGGAAGGGGAACCCATCCCTCGGACGTGGAACGCAGCCGCACTACGCAAATTCTACTTTTAAAGTTGTGCAAACAATTTGAGGGAAATAAAACTCTTTTCTTTTCATTCAATTGTTGGTACATCAGAAACACAAAAGCCAGTACATTGCATAGCAAAGAGCAAAAAAAAAAAAATCCATCTAGCACCACTGCAAGAGGCCATCACTTGGCCGACTCGGTCTTGATCTCCTTGCGTCCAGCCACTGACTCTGCCTCGCATAGAAACTGGCTCGGTCGAAGGGCGATCGACCCAGTTGGCTCGGGTGGCCCGTGACAAAGGTGACAGAGGGATTAGAAAAGAAGGAAGGCTACCCTCCAAGTTGAACTTGGAAGGGGAAGAGGGAAGGAACGCCTATGAAGGCCTCCTCCTTTCCAACCTGCCAATTCTTTGGAACGTACAGAGAGCAGGCACCCTCTGAAGAGTGAAAGAAAGGATGAGCAGAAGAGGGAAAAAGACGCTGCTAGAAAGAAAAAGAAACCAGCAGAGCTGGATGAGGAGGCAGGGGAAGGCCCGGAGGGGATGGGCATCATGGATGCCCCCATCCGTCCTCCATCTCGCCCCCCTGGAAGCGTCGCCGCTACTGATAAAGGGTAAACGGCGTGCCTCCGCACGTCGAACCCTCTTCAGATCCGCGTGACGACCATCGGATCTGTTTCAACCCCGCGCGATAACCATCGGACCTGCTCAACAGCCCAAGGCGGCAAGAACTCTCTGCTCCTCCATCACCGGCAGCATCGCCTTCCGAAGGATCTTCCATGCTCCGAATGCAACGGCACATCGCAACGTGGAGAAGGGGCAAGGAAAGACTGTTAGCAAAAATCCTAAGCGGTGGAGAGGAAGGGACGCCCTTCGGTCTTTTTATAAGGCTAAGGGAGGCTACTTGCCTTAAATGACTCCCCCCTCGAAAACACGCCAAAGGATTTTTCCCCTCCGAACGGTCACCTCAAAACCCTCATTTTCCGCCTCTGCGGGATACACGAAGCGGCCTGGCATTCAAAGCGTGAGAAAATGGAAGGACACCATCTCAGGAATCCATCCAACCAGCGTGCGAAAACCACGCAGGACGTATCGGCACTTTCTAACTACTATCGATACGCTAACCAAATTACGGCAAGGAACGCAAGAAGCAAGTAAGTCATTTATTGCCTCACAAAAAGAAAATATTTCTTTTTTTTTCAGAAAAGGAAAAGAGACAAACGGAGAAAGAGGCAAAATAAGGCAAAATACATCAAGCCTCGGGCCCACTTTGAAGCTCGGGAATGGCAGGTGTGGGTATTTCGCCCCCGGCACCATCGGTGACGGCCGACCCAGGCACTGACCTCGCCTATGCGAGAACTACCTCGGTCGCGAGCCCTCCTAAGGCAGCCGGAGTTGGTGACCCCGCCGGAGGAGAGCCCTCTGGATCTTTCCCGCCCGACGCAGAAGAGCTAGAAGTCGACTCATCCGAGTCATAGCTCTGGCCCAAGGGGAAATGGATCCCAGAGTCTTGCTCGTCGGCATAATCCACTGCCCGGTGATAACCTTGCTTGAACCCCTTGCGGGCGCCTCGGTGAAGCGCTATCTCGTAGTATGGAAGGGCAGCTTCCTGAAGGTCGGCTTGGTAGGCCTCTGAGCCCCTGTACTGCTCGATCGCCTCCGCCCCGACCTGCCCCATCCTTTCAGCAAGTTCGGCCGACTTCCGCTCCGCCTCGGACGCTCGCTCCTCTTCCTCCGCCATCCGTCTCTCTACCTCGATCGACTTCCGCTCGGCCTCGGCCTCCCCCTCCTCGAGCTCGATCGACTTCCGCTCGGCCTCGGCTGCCTGCTCCTCAAGCTCGATCGACTTCTGTTTGGCCTCGACCGATCGTTTCTCCGCCTCAGCTCGGTCCACCTCGGCCTTCGAACGACGGCGCTCCGCTTCCTCCGCCCGGTCCAGCAACTCAGCGTGCTCAGCCTCCCAATGGCCGTCTAGCTCGAGATGGTGAAGGCGCTTCTCCTCAAGGAGTTTGTTTTTCCTCTCGAGCGACTCCCAAGCCTTGGCCAGCTGCTCGGTCAACGCTCTGGCTTCCAACCGGCTCGACCGCGCCAAATCCCTGATCGCGGAGAACTCCCGTTGAAGCCCCGCGTGCGCCTCATTGAGTCGGGCTAGCTTCCTCTCGCACCCTCTGAGAGTCCAGGCAAGATTCGACCGCTCTGACTCCGTCCGGGCGTAGGTCTCCGCCATGGTGGCCCCCATCTGGGCCATGATCAAACCACCCTCCATGATGACGTCGAGGACCCCGGAAGGAGAATGGCACCTATCTCCTCCTCTCATCCTCGCGGACACCTCGCGGCAGAGCTTGTACAGATTGCTCGAGATGCCGAGCCTCTCCAAGGCCTCCGGCATGGACACCCGATCCGCCCCTGGCCCCGCGCCGGAAGGCTCGGACCGAGCTGCTGAAACGGCCTCCCCGCGCACTACGGTCGGTTGGGGTTGCGATGCCTCTGTAGGCGAACCCCCAACCTCGACCGACGCAGCAAGCTCGGTCACCCTGGGCGCCACCGATGTTTGGGGTTGCGACGCCTCCGTAGGTGAACCCCCAACCTCGACCAACTCAGCAAGCCCGGTCGCTCCGGGCGCCACCGATGTTTGGGGTTGCGACGCCCTCGTAGGCAAACCCCCAACCTCAACTGTCTGGGCCCGCATTTCACTGCCCGAGACATCGCCAACCTCGACCGGCCCCCCAGTCTCGGCCTCGTCTACTTCAGCTCCGACCCCCGCTGTTCCCACCGAGGGGAGAGCCGACCCACCGTCACCACCCTCTGAGGGTCCCCTGGTCTCCTCGGCCCGCTCTCGCCCGGTGGATGGGAGAGCCGGCCCGGTAGGGTCGGCCCCATCTTGCCCCTGAGAGGGGGGCGCCGTCGAGCTAGAGTCGCCCCCGGCAGTGGCGAGAAGGCCGGCCTTCTTGGCCCGCTTCCTGGCCTTCGCGGCATCCCGCAACTTTCCCTCCATGGGATCCTTGCGCTTTGCACCGCCCGGTCGTGAAGTTCCCTCGGATGCCGCCCCCTTGCTCTTATCCCGGGCTTGGGAGCGACCCATAAAGAGCGTCAGACTCATCGGCCGCCGAGTCATCTCCAAGATCGACGACCTCAGCAGCCCCCTCCAGAGGCTCCCGCCTGATGTCTACAATAGAGAAGAAGGCATGGTCAGGAAAAGAGAGATGACTCCCACCCCTGAAGAAAAATCCGAGTGGTGGTACCTGACGGTTTCAGCCGCGTAAGGAGGCACCATTCGACATTCTCCGGCGTCACCAATTCCTCGGTCGACTGGCGATTCTTCAGCAGACGAGCGGCATTTTTCTCCACATGAGGAGGGAACTCCTCCTGCCGGGGAGGAATGTTCGGATGAATGTTGGGCATCACCTGGCACCTCTAGCTTTCGCCCACCGCCTCCGCCTTCACCCAGAAGAATTTGGTCTTCCACCCTTTGTGCGAGGAATCCTTCGCCGCCAGCGGAATACAACTCCTGTTCCTCCGCGCCTGAATGAAGTAAAAGCCCTTCCCCGCCAACGGATGCGCTTTCAACTCAAAGAAATAATGAAAGTGGTCCAAGGAAGGAAAAATCCCATGCTGGCGGCAGAGGATTCGAAAAGCGGAAAGAAGAAGATATGAGTTGGCGACCAACTGAATAGGCGCCAACTGGAAAAAATTAAGGATCTGAATGACAAAAGGCTCGAAGGGGAGGCGAAACCCGCTCTTCCAAGCCAGAAGAAAAGTGCAGATATGACCCGTGCGATCGTCCAGGCTCGTCTCGTACGGGGCAGCGGCGGCAAAGCTGTATCTGAGAGGCAAGCAAAACCGCTGCTCCAGCTTCTTCACCTCGGCTTCCCCCAGCTCGCTGTGATTCGGGACCGGCGCCCTTACCTCCAACTCCTCGCCCGAACGCTGGCCCGCCATGGAACTTAAGGAGGAATTGAAAGTAGAGCTCTCGAGAGAATCCGAAGACTCCGGGGGAGAAGGAAGCTGTCGGACCGCCTCTGCGGTTATGCGCGCCAACTCCTCAAATGCCGCCGCGAGGTTATGCTCCTCCGTCGTGACTTCACGGCGCATCAAGGAGCCCCAAAAGCAGAGGAATGAAGAAAAGCCAAAAACCCTAGAGGGTCTGGGATGACAAACAGCGCCCAACGCCTATAAACCCTCACGGGACGCGGCGCGTCGTTCCGACCTCCGAGAAAAAGGGGGCCCCTTCATTTCAAATCTGTCAGGATCACTATAATTACGGGCCCAGGTGACCACGGCACGTGGCTACTTAACACCGTCAGATCTCCACCCACCTGAGCCACGCCGGTCCGACGCCCTCATAAACTACTCAACCGAGCCTCCTTTGGCTCGGGAGTAGGAGGGGGACAAGTGGAGAGGGGGATTTCTGCAGCCCATTCAAAGAGCAGCCCAACTAGGCCCGGTAGGGCCCAATGAGGCCAAGCTCACCCAAGTGACAGCCCACAGGGCCCACTTAGGGAAGAAATCTCAATAAACAGCGCTCGAGGAAACAACCCTCCTAGGCGGCCTCAAGGCTTGGAGGGCCTGAGCATCGGTCAGGTCACGAGAAAGGCCCGCGCCCGAGCCATCTCTCCGCCCGGGAGAGAAAGGCGTAGGCTAGCCTATCCGACCCATCTTTTATCGAGCTAAGCCTACCGCCCGGATAGGGCTGGCCCCTCTAAGCTCGGAACGACCGACGAATGCTTATCTTTACAGCCGTTAAGAGTCCGCAGCAGGCAGGAATTCAGGAAGGCAAGGGACTTCTTCTTCCCCACGATGATAACGCTCCCACGATAAGGCCATAAAAGCCCACGATGAGGACGTAACCCCCACCTGAAACCCCTCGGCTGGTAGGACTCCAAGAGACGATGTACTATTTAAACTAGGGATACCCTCCGGCTAAAGGTAAGCCAAGAAAGGCAATCATACGCCCAAAACTCCTGAGCAAGAACCGCTTCACCCTTCTGGTGGAGAGGGATCTCGCGCACAAGCTCTCTCCTCCCTACTATTGCTCCCACCATAGCTCCACTGACTTAAGCATCGGAGGGTTTGCCCCAGGGATTCCCCCTAGGTCCTCTGATCTGTTTCCCTGTCTTGCAGTTCACGATCTGGTGATCCTCAGCCCGCTCAGGACCAGCGCGAGATCACGCCTCTCCACGCCTTCATACTGAGTATTCCCCCCCCCCCTCAGGGGTCAAACACAAAATTTTAAAATATGCATACATTTTCCAAGAACGCGCTACCCTCGGGTAGCGCGATCTTCAAGGTCGCGCTAGCATAAGCTAGCGCGTTCAAAAAAAAAACTAAAATATGCATATGCATTATTTTCCATAATGCGCTACCCTCGGGTAGCACGATCTTAAAGGTCGCGCTAGCATAAGCTAGCGCGTTCATAAAAAGAAAACCCGGAATGTCCGGGTAAATTTTTTTGGGTATAAATAAATATATATATATATTATGAACGCGAAAACCAACCAGCCTCAGGCTCGGCTCGGCTCGGCTCGGCTGGTATCCATTTAATTCAACTCACAACTCGAGCCCACATCTCGGCTCGGCTGGTATTCATTTAATTCAACTCACAACTCGAGCCCACATCCTATGTCCCTTGGGTCCTGAGCCAAGGGTGAGCTCTCCAACATATAAAACTATGAAAGTTTTCTAAACTTCCAATGTGGGATTAAAGATTAGTCACTACACATTGTGAACACTATGAATTATAACATTTGGAATCTCCAATAATTATAAGTATTTAGTCACCAAAAATAAGAAAATGTAATATCAGCATGTTTTAATTTTTACAACATGTTAAAAATTAATTTTGTAGAATGAAATTATTTTTACATGTAAAAATCTAATTTTAACCATATTAGTAAATTAATGTATGAAAAATATTTCCAACATGTTAAAAATAACCTCCTACATGGTAAAATTATTTTATGCATACTGAGATATAAAAACTATTTTCAGCATGTTAAAATCTATTTAAAACTATTTTTTTGTGCATGCTAAATCTAATTTCTTATTAAATAATTAGTAAATTGATGCATGAAAATTACTTCTAACATGATAAAATTTTTTCTAGCATGATAAAATTATTTCTAACTATGTTAGAATTTTTTTTAGCATGATAGAATTACTTTCAGTATAATAAAACTATTTTTCAGCATGATAATTGTATTTTCCTATTAAATAATTAGTAAATAAATATAGAAAAATGATTTTCAACATGATAAAATTTATGTTGTTATCAGAGAATTTCTATAATCAACATGGTAAACTTATCTTTATCATCTTATCAGTAAGTTAATATGTGAGAATTATTTTAGCATGGTAAGTATTAATTTTAGCATGTTAAAAATTAATTTTCAGCATGTAAAAATTAAATCCAGTATGAAAATTTATTTTTTATCATCTTATCAGTAAAATAATGTATGAAAATTGTTTTCAGCATGTCAATGTTATTTTCAGCAAGTTAGAATTATTTTCGGCATAAAAACCTACTTTTATAACCAAATTCTGATTTTTATATTAAATCACCGTTTTGACTAAACTAATGCATTTCTAATGTACAAAAAACTTCCTGTAAACATGTCTAAACACTTGTAAATCAAATGCACACAAGATTAAACCATGGAATTAAATTAATTCTATTAAACTCTAATTACTTGAATTTTCTTCCTAGTTACCGTTCTTTCTTGAATTCCACGACTTAATGTCGTTAAACATGATGTCTTAAAATTATTATTCACTCCTCTTACTACTTCTGAGATTTTTTTCAGATCTGTACTTTTTACAAATGAGTTTATTCTTGAAATTCATTGGCCATAGTGTTAAGTGGATGTCTAAACGTATTTGGGATCTTATGATCCACTGACCCAATGCCTGGCATTAATAGGGCCCGGTCTGGTCCTAGGAGGAGCGCCCGAAAGTACTTGTGCCCATGAGAGTTGATTGACCACGGTGTGGCATTGCACCAAAGTGCATGACTTGCTAGATTTTACGGCATTCCACTATTCGTACTTGTTTACTTGTTACTTGTTTACTTGAAAATTACATGAATTACATGACTTGCATGAAAATGGCCAATTACATGAAATTCTTTACTTGTTCAAAGTCATTATTTAGAAATTCATCTTGATATCATATTATCCCAATTACTTGAAAATTCCATTCATGTCTATACACTTATCGATACAAGTTAGAAAATTACTTAAATTGTTAATACTTAAAGATTGCCTGGTTCCTAGAGATATAAAATCCTACTTAGCTTTTAGCTCACCCTACGTTTTGATTAATTGTTGTAGGAAATGAAAATGAACAAGGGAATGGACAAGAGTGAGAGAGTGATTTTCCTTTTTACCTAGGTTTATGTAGATCATTAGTGTTTTTATAAGAATGATGTACTTTAGAATTAAAAGTTGTAATTTACCTTTATGGATTATAAATTAGTGATATAAACTTCATTTTGATGGAATAAAATTATCATTTTCTCATTCATTTCTATCTTTAGAAATGAAATTGTACATGCACTGATCGACACGCTTGTTTACGACTAGTTCGCGTCCCGATATTCCGCGTCAGGACGTGACAGTCTTTGTGGTATCAGAGCCTAGGTTACATAAAATCCTATGTTTCACAATTTTAGGTTCATTCTTAAACTTAGGTTAAGTTTTAGATCAGTATCTAGAAATTTGACAGGTCTTAAAACCTTCCCAGTAAGATTGGGTAGAAACACGGGTTAAGTTTTAAGAAAAAGGGAATTATCAGGAAATAAATACCAAAACAAAAATAATAAACCTTGGAAATATGGTTTCAGGCTAATTCTCGCAAATGGCCGCCAAGAGAGCTCAATGGCGCGATATGCAGCGCACCGTTCGAGGCTTAACCCAAGCCCTCCAACATGTTGCTCAAGGAGGAGCAAACCGAGGAGCCGGAGACCTGCATAGGAATTTTCGAAGCATGAACTGTAATTTCCCGGATCTTTATTTGATCTTTCGGATCAGTTTCGGTGAGTTTTGGTTCGCTTATGTGGCTTCCGAGTTGAGTTTTACGATCCGTGTGGGTTTTTCTCTCGTACTAGTTACGGAACCCTATGGTGAGTTTATTTGTCAGTTCATCGACTCGAGGATGCTGCAGCGACGATGTACTCTCCAAGCCGGTCGTTTTGACTATTTTGTGTATTTTTCTGAGATAGGGCCAAAAATCAGATTTTTCAGAAATTAGGAAAATTCCTAATTTCTTTTCCTTTTTTTCTTTCCTTCCTCTCCCCTCCTTCTCATTTCACGCCACTGCCTCCTCTCTCTTCGTTTTTTCTCCTCTCGAGCTTCCTTGACTCCGATTACAGACGGAGGGCCTAGGGGCGCGTGCTGGGGATGCTGTGGAGTTGGTTGGGTGCGCGACGGGGCGAGGATGGAAGGGTTTTGGCGCGATCCCGAACGGTGGATTCAAAGCTGGCGTTTGAGCGTGACGCGGTTTTCGGCGCGGTTTAGTCCCTTCGGGACATGGTTTCTTCGGTGGAGGTAGGGAGATGATCGCCTACCTGTTCTACACGTTTTCCCTGCCTCTGTGCGTAGTTTGGTGCTCGATCGGGAGAGATCGGGCCGTTCTAGTGAAAACCGTTATTTTCGGAGTTTTCAGGGTTCGCCGGAAAACGGCAACCATTCTTGGTCTAGTTAGTGTCAAACTGACCGCTGGGATGTCTGGATCCCATTCATGTTAGTTTCATGTCGATCGGTCATCATTCGAGACCGGTAGGAGTCCGGGAACCTCGGTGACTCGTTTAGGGTCGATTTATCCAAATCGCCCTGATCTTGCGTTTTAATGCGTGCATGTGGGCTTTTTAGCCTCCTGAAGTTATTTTTCATCATCTAGCTTTGTTTCCCCTGCGTTTCGGCATGAATGGGGTGTGGAACAGGCCGATTCGGCGTTTCCACCTTTTTCCCGCCGTGACCGGTGTAGCGGTCGTTGCGGAGACTATCACAGTCTCTGACGGCCCTACGATAGACCGCCACAGCGTTTTAACGTTTTAAACTTTTCGTGGCTGTGGGAGTGTGACGGTCCAATAGTGGTGCGTCACAGCCCTCTAACGCATCCAGGTAGGTGCGTCACGGCTATTTTGTCTTCTTGTGATTTGAGTAAGTCGGTTCCTCTGACGGCCCTTCCGTGGTGCGTCAGAGCCTTGTAATGCGTCTGTACTAAGCCGTTACGTTCTGTTTGACCGGATTTGACCGTTTAAGTCGGTTCGTGTAGCGGTCTTACCCTCATGCGTCACAGTGCCGTAACGCGTCCATCTTGGACCGTTACATGCTGTTCGTCTGAGTTTTTTTGACTTAGGTCTGTTGGCCCTGACGGCCCTAAAGGGGTGCGTCAGAACTGTGTAACGTGCCTAGGTTAGGCCGTTACATGCCTTGTGCATTTTAGGTGTTGGATAGGGCGGTGTCTGTGACGGCTCATTCTTCGACCGTCACGCCGCTGTGGCGCGTCTTCATTAGACCGCCACAGTCTTGGTTCTCTAGAGTGCAACGGCCTAGCGTGAGACCGCCACATTCGTGTAACGGTCTAAGGGTGGTGTGTTACAGTCCTAGACCTCCGATTTTCCATCGTTGTAGTTTCTGAATGTCTTGGCTTCACCTTGTGGCCTACCCATTTTCCTGCGGATGTCTCCTGACATCCTATGAGGGCTAAGACTACATTATAAGGTTGCCAGGAGTCTTCTTGCTTGAGGTAGGATTCTCTTTCCTGCTATAGAATGTCTTTGCCTCTGGTTGCATGGCGATTCCTCCTTGACTGCTTGGTTGACCTAGCGGCCGAGTGATGGATAGCCTATGCCCAGAGAGTGGTTTACCGGTGGTTTGGTTTCCGGTATCTTGGCTTGACCTGGTGGTTCGCCCATTGTCACGTGGACATCACTCGATGTCCTATGAGGGCTATAACCGTGTTCCGAGGTGGCCAAGAGGGTTTGTGCATGTGTGTGTGTCTCGGCGGTTCCGTCCAGTTTGAGACACTGGTTCTAGATGCCTCGGGGTACTATTTTACCTTGAGTTGCGTGTCCAGGCGTACTGGAGGGTTCTTGCAGTTCCCTTATGTCTCCGTGAGTCGTTTTCTACAAAGTGTCATTTCCCGTGGCTTAGGATTAGACCGATTGGCGGCTTGTTCCGCTGTCAGTCACGATCTTTCCTTTGAGTCGTTCGACTCAAGGATCATTACGTTGTAGGTCTAGTTGCCTAATCCCGAGTCTGTTGGCAGTAGTAGTACTGCCAGTGGTGCCTAGAAGTACGTGTGACAGCGCGTTCTAGCTTGTCCGTACTCTAGCACTTGTGTTTTTGAGTCTGGTGTCTGGTGAATCTCCGCTTGTCGTGGCCTGTCGATGCACGTGGTCCAGTGTGTTGACCCACCTCGAAGGGGTGGAAAGGGCAGTTCCCGAGATACTGTTTGTAAGCTAGTTCCGTGGGCTCCTAGCCAACGGTAGCGTCCTACCGAGGGAGAAAACTAGCTACATGACCTGGCTTAGGCTAGAGCCAGTGTGTGCACACGTTGTCAGGGACTGAGGACTTACGTCGACGGGTGTGACCCTGACTAGTCTCTTGTTGCTGTTGTTCTTATTTGGTTCAGTGCGTGTCTGCGTCTCTGCCATGTCTTTAGCGGTACCGTAGGCGAGACACTCGGGGCTCAGCATAAGACGTCAGTGGACGCAGCTGGCTGTTCTCCTTGTGAGGAGGCGCTTCCGTCACGTGATACGTGTCTTTCGCATTTCTTGTGCGCCGTGACCTTTCCGAGTTAGCCCTCTCGTGGCCCTACTCGAGGTCAGTGTTGTGTTGAGTGCACGACGTTCTAGTCGTGTGTGCTCGTCGGGTCTGTCCGTCATCTGTTTAGATCTTTTCTAGACTTTTGTCTGTCCTTGCAGGTCTTTGTCTTAGGCATGGCGTCATGTCGGCAGATTGGTAACCCCTGACTTTGTTAGTTCAGAGTCACCCTTCTGTCGCTGCATGGAGTAGTTTGGGGTGTCGAGGTTAGTTCGGCAGCCGCTTGTCTAGTGCGGATTCTCCCCCTTCCCTACTTGTTCCCTAC
Source organism: Amorphophallus konjac (assembly GCA_022559845.1). Taxonomy (NCBI): domain Eukaryota; kingdom Viridiplantae; phylum Streptophyta; class Magnoliopsida; order Alismatales; family Araceae; genus Amorphophallus; species Amorphophallus konjac. The sequence continues at coordinate 200,209,963 of CM040125.1, read as the reverse complement.
TCCTACTCCCCGTCTATTCTTTACTGCTTCTAGAGTAGTTTTACAGCTTTGTAGTGTAATTTTTCTGCCTTACTGCACCTGCTGTTCTTCTTGTCATTTTTGTTGTTCCGTGTTACTGCGTGTTTTTCAGTGTTGATCTGCGTGACCCCTACTGAGCCAGTGACACGAGGCTCACCCCTGCTTTTCAGGTGGGCTATCGTTCGTTCTGCTTCCGTGGTTCTTGGTGCGCGTGCTCGTAGCGTGCCGTTGTGGCCAGCTGGTACCTGCATCGGGCTTCTCCCGACTTCTCGGTACGTCTTTCTTTTCTGTCGACTGTACTTGCTAGACTTGCTGTCTTAGCTCTGGGCTTGACTCTGGTATATAATTGTTAATTTGAAACTGTTAATTAAAAGTAATTTTATTTCTGCTACTTTAGCAAACCGATCTAATAAAATGTAATTGCTTACTGTTATATCTCTGTGGCTTCAATGTACTCTACACATACCTTTTATCCCTTCGGAGCTTTACTGCTCTGGGAGGCCTCGCGGGTTCCAAGTGGTATCAGGTGTATCCAGTAGTCCTATCGGATATATCTGGTATCCGAGATCCGGGTCGTCACATGAACCCTCCCAAGTTCACTGGATCTACGGATCGGGATGAAGCCGAACACTGGATTAAGGAAATGAAGAGGATTTTTCGAGTCATGCAATGTGCTGACGAGGAAAAGGTCCTACTCGCTACTTTCCAACTGGAAAGGGATGCACGTGCCTGGTGGGAATCGGTCGAAGCTACTTTACCGCACGACCAACTTCTATGAGAAGAGTTCGTGAAACACTTCAATAGTAAATACTTCTCCGACCGAGTACAAGAAAGGAAGGCCGCTGAATTTGCCGCTTTGAAACAAAGGGGATTATCGGTTGCGGAATATGAAGCTCAATTTTTGAGGTTATCTCGGTACGCTCCACATCTCGTGGGTGCTGACAAAATAAAGGCACAGATATTTCTTAACGGCCTTAAGCCACAATATATTACTCAACCGGCCCCGATGGATATCCAAATTTATTCTGATGCGGTACGGAGAGTACAACTCCTAGAAGATGCAACGGAGTTATCGGATCGCATCCGAGGAAGGGTTGTGCCGGTTTCTTAGGTTCTATCACTATGACCGAGTACACGGAACCTGTTCTAAAGGACATTCCTATCGTTCGGGATTATTCTGATGTATTTCCGGATGAGTTGCCTAGTATTCCTCCCGAGAGAGAAGTGGTTTTCTCTATTGATTTAATTCCGACAGCTGCCCTATTTTCTAAAGCTCCGTATCGGATGTCTGCTGTTAAAATGAAGGAGTTCAAGGAACAACTACTAGAGTTATTATAGAAGGGGTTTATCCGACCAAGTACTTCACCTTGGGGAGCCCCGGTCCTCTTTGTTAAAAAGAAAGATGGTTCGATGAGGTTATGTGTTGATTATCGGCAATTGAATCAACTTACCATCAAGAATAAATATCCTTTGCCGAGGGTTGATGAATTCTTCGACCAGATTTCTGGAGCTCGATATTTCTCAAAGATCGATCTTCGATCTGGTTATCATCAGTTGAAAATCAAGGAAAGTGATATTCACAAGACGGCATTTCGGAGTAGGTATGGACATTATGAGTTCACTGTTATGCCTTTCGACTTAACAAATGCGCCTGCTGCATTCATGCAATTAATGAACAGCGTATTCAGGCCATATCTCGATCAATTTGTGGTTGTCTTTATCGATGACATTTTGATCTACTCCAAGTCAAAGGAAGAACATGAGGAACATCTCAAGAAGGCCCTTCAATTATTAAGAGATCACAAGCTTTATGCCAAATTAAGCAAGTGTGATTTCTGGTTAGAGGAAGTTTCTTTTCTCGATCACATAATTTCCCGGAATGGTATCGCCGTCAATCCTTCAAAGGTCGAGGCCGTAAAGAACTGGGAAAGACCTACTAGTGTGACGAAAATGCGAAACTTCTTGGGATTGGCTGGATATTACCGAAGATTTATCAAGGATTTCTCAAAGATCGTAGTATCTTTAACAAGATTGACACGGAAGGAGAATCCTTTTATATGATCCGAGGAATGCGAGAAAAGCTTTCAAACTTTAAAGGATTGTCTGATGACTGCTCCTATTCTCACATTACCTACGGAAGGAGGAGGATTCGAAGTATATGCTGATGCATCTGGAATTGGCCTAGGTTGCGTATTAATGCAACATGGCAAGGTCATAGCTTATTCCTCACGGCAATTGAAGAAGCACGAGAAGAATTTTCCCGTACATGACCTAGAACTGGCAGCTGTGGTCTTTGCTTTGAAGATCTGGCGACATTACCTCTATAGCGAAGCCTTTACGGTGTATTCTGATCACAAGAGTCTCAAATATTTATTCTCTCAAAAGGAGCTCAATATGAGACAAAGACGGTGGTTAGAATATTTAAAAGATTTCGACTTCTCTATAGAATATCACCCCGGAAAAGGCAATGCCGTAGCTGATGCACTTAGCTGGAAGCCGATGGCTTTATTATCAAGCATGATGGTTAAAGAATGGCATCTACTTGAGCAAATGGCCAACTTAAACCATAATATGGAGGAGAAGGAAGGCGGAGTCTTTATTGCTAATATTCGACTCTAACCCGAGTTACTCTCGGAAATCAAGGAACGGCAAGTTGATGATCCGATGATCGTTGAAATTATAGAAAAACTAGATCGATGACCGGATTTCTTCTAGCTGATGATGGAAGGCTATTATTCAAAGGAAGAACTTGTATACTCGATTGTTCTACTATCAAGGGAAAAATCTTGGAGGAAGCACATCGGTCAAGGTATACTATTCACCCCGGTGCCACAGAAATGTACCAAGACCTCAAGAGAACATTCTGGTGGCCGAATATGAAGAGAGAGGTAGCCGAGTTCGTAAGCCGGTGTTTGGTTTGTCAACAAGTCAAGGCCAAACACCTCAAACCGGCTGGCAAGCTCAACCCTCTTGAAATACCGGAATGGAAATGGGATAGTATCGGTATAGACTTCATAGTTGGATTACCGAAGACCCAAAAGTGATTTTGATGCTATATGGGTAATTGTGGATCGGCTAACAAAGTCCGCTCGCTTTTTACCTATCAAGACTAGATGGACCGTGGATGTTCTAGCCGCCTTATATATCAAAGAGATCGTAAGGCTGCATGGTATTCCAATCTCTATTATTTCGGACCGAGATCCGAGATTCACCTCTCATTTTTGGAAGGGTTTACAATCGTCTATGGGTACTAGACTAAGGTTTAGCACGGCTTTTCACCCTCAAATGGATGGACAAACCGAGAGGACGAATCAAATTATTGAAGATATGTTGAGAGCATGCATGATGGACTTCGGTGGAAGTTGGCATGAACATTTACCGCTGACTGAGTTCGCTTATAACAATAACTATCAGTTGAGTATTCAAATGGCACCATTCAAAGCATTATATGGCCAAAGTTGCAGATCGCTTCTATGCTGGAGCGAGGTTGGAGAGAATGGATTGCTTGGTCCCGATATTGTCCAAGATACAACTAACAAAGTCCAGTTGATTCAAGAAAGATTGAAGGTAGCTCAATCACGGCAAAAGAGTTATGCCAACAACCGGAGGAGAGACCTTGAATTCCAAGTGGGGGAGCATGTCTTCTTAAAGATCTCACCCACACGAGGAATTAGAAGATTCGGCATCAAAGGAAAGCTAAGTCCGAGATTTATCGGCCCTTTCGAGATTCTGGAGAGAATCGGCGAGGTAGCATACAAGCTGGCTTTGCCTCCTCAACTGGCCGGTGTACATGACGTCTTCCATGTATCAATGCTAAGGAAGTACGTGTACGATTCTTCACATGTGATTCAATTTGAAGAATTGAAGCTGCAAAAGGACTTATCTTATGAAGAAAGACTGATCAATATATTGGATCGAAAATTACACCAACTGAGGAATCGGGTTATACCGATGGTGAAAGTCCAATGGAGCAAGCGTGGGTTCGAGGAAACAACCTGGGAATTGGAAGAATCTATCAACAAGAAATACCCGGATTTAATCTCAGGTTAGAAATTCGACCTTTCTACTCGAAATTTTCAATTTTAGTTGTATAATGTGAATTTGAAGGACCAAATTCTTTTAAGTGGGGGAGGATGTAGAAACCCGATAATTAAAAATGAGAAATAAAATTTTCAATTTCATTATGTAATTAAAATTTTCATGGAATAATTAAATTACATTTTTACTATATGAAATAAACTAGTTTATTGAATTTACTTGAATTAACTATAAGTAAATAGAGATTAAATGCTTTAAACCTTTGATAAATCATAGAAAGCCCAATAAAAGTCAATGTAATGGATTAGGATCACAATTGGCCCATTGGATAATCTATAATGGGTTGGATTAATAGTTTAAAGGATTTATTAAAGGGTAATTAGACCAAAATTCGTAACACATGTTTAATATGCCATTTGAGGGATTAAAATAACCCCATTTCTAGAAGGTTGACATAAAAATCGACTCTTACCTAACAGCCCACCTTGGACCAGCCGTTTTTACATTGGTTTCACACCAAATGGAGGCTAGGTTAAGAAGAAAAATTAGAATTTTCTTCTAATAAGGAGTTGGAAAGTTTGGCATTGTTAGACAAGGAATCTTGCCAAATTTGGCCAAGTTTTGGCTATAAATAGAACTTTATTCGACCCTCAAATCATCCCTAGAGGTTAAGGTTACGCTGCTGCGAAGATTGGTGGAGATTTGAAGGAACATTTGGAAGATCAAAGGGTTTTCTTATATTTGGGGATATTTCTTTAGATCCGTAAAAATGTAGGTGTCTCTCAGGCTAAACTCTAATTAAAGCATGCCACTTGTTCATTTTTCTATCCTCTTTCAATTGATAGTTCATTTATTAAATTCTGTTATGAAATGAGCAAGTTATGGTCACTTTATTGGAGGGGTATTCCCATTTTTTCATCAGGACCAGAACGTGCTGTCCAATAGGGGCGCGTTCTGAAAGCCCTGCCCCGATATAGTGCGTTCATACTGAGTATTTTCCCGCCCTCAGGGGTCAAACACAAAATTTTAAAATATGCATATATTTTCCAAGAACGCGCTACCGTCGGGTAGCGCGATCTTCAAGGTCACGCTAGCATAAGCTAGTGCGTTCACAAAAAATATATATATTAAAATATGCATATGCATTATTTTCCATAACGCGCTACCCTCGGGTAGCGCGATCTTAAAGGTCGCGCTAGCTTTTGCTAGCGCGTTCAAAAAAAGAAAACCCGGAATGCCCGAGTAAATTATTATGGGTATAAATAAATAAATAAATAAATAAATAAATAAATATATATATATATATATATATATTATGAACGCGAAAACCAACCAGGCTCGGCTCAGCTCGGCTCGGCTGACCCAAGGGTGAGCTCTCCAACATATAAAGCCATGAAAGTTTTCTAAACTTCCAATGTGGGACTAAAGATTAGTCACTACACATTGTGAACACAATATGAATTATAATATTTGGAATCTTCAATAATTATAAGTATTTAGTCACCAAAAATAAGAAAATGTAATTTTAGCATTGTTTTAATTCTTACAGCATGTTAAAAATTAGCTTTGTAGAATGAAATTATTTTTACATGTAAAAATCTAATTTTAACCATATTAGTAAATTAATGCATGAAAAATATTTCCAACATGTTAAAAATAACTTCCTATATGATAAAATTATTTTATACATACTGAGATATAAAAACTATTTTCAGTATGTTAAAATCTATTTAAAACTATTTTTTTGTGCATGCTAAATCTAATTTCCTATTAAATAATTAGTAAATTGATGCATGAAAATTACTTCCAGCGTGATAAAATTTTTTCTAGCATGATAAGATTATTTCTAACATGTTAGAATTATTTTTAGCATGATAGAATTATTTTCAGTATATTAAAACTATTTTTCAGCATGATAATTCTATTTTCCCTCAAATAATTAGTAAATAAATATAGAAAAATAATTTTCAACATGATAAAATTTATGTTGTTATCAGAGAATTTCTGTAATCAGCATAGTAAACTTATCTTTATCATCTTATCAGTAAGTTAATATGTGAGAATTATTTTAGCAAGGTATGTATTAATTTTAGCATGTTAAAAATTAATTTTCAGCATGTAAAAATTAAATCCAGCATGAAAATTTATTTTTTATCATCTTATCATTAAAATAATGTATGAAAATTATTTTCAGCATGTCAATGTTATTTTTAGGAAGTTAGAATTATTTTCGGCATAAAAACCTTTTTTCATAACCAAATTCTAATTTTTATAATAAATCACCGTTTTGGCTAAACTAATGCATTTCTAATGTACAAAAAACTTCATGTAAACATGTCTAAACACTTGTAAATCAAATGCACACAAGATTAAACCAGGGAATTAAATTAATTATATTAAACTCTAATTACTTGAATTTTCTTCCTAGTTACCGTTCTTTCTTGAATTCCACGACTTAATGTCGTTAAACATGATGCCTTAAAATTATTATTCACTCCTCTTACTACTTCTGAGATTTTTTTTCAGATCTGTACTTTTTACAAATGAGCTTATTCTTGAAATTCATTGGCCATAGTGTTAAGTGGATGTCTAAACGTACTTGGGATCTTATGATCCACTAACCCAATGCCTGGCATTAATGGGGCCCGGTCTGGTCCTAGGAGGAGGGCTCGAAAGTACTTGTGCCCATGAGAGTTGATTGACCACGGTGTGGTATTACACCAAAGTGCATGACTTGTTAGATTTTACGGCATTCCACTATTCGTACTTGTTTACTTGTTACTTGTTTACTTGAAAATTACATGAATTACATGACTTGCGTGAAAATGGCCAATTACATGAAATTCTTTACTTGTTCAAAGTCATTATTTGGAAATTCATCTTGATCTCATATTATCTCAATTACTTGAAAATTCCATTCATGTCTATACACTTATCGATACCAGTTAGAAAATTACTTAAATTGTTAATACTTAAAGATTACCTGGTTCCTAGAGATATAAAATCCTACTGAGCTTTTAGCTCACCCTACGTTTTGATTAATTGTTGTAGGAAATGAAAATGAACAAGGGAATGGACAAGAGTGAGAGAGTGATTTTTCTTTTTACCTAGGTTTATGTAGATCATTAGTGTTTTTATAAGAATGATGTACTTTAGAATTGAAAGTTGTAATTTTCCTTTATGGCTTATGAATTAGTGATATAAACTTCATTTTGATGGAATAAAATTATCATTTTCTCATTCATTTCTATCTTTACAAATGAAATTGTACATGCTCTGATCGACACGCTTGTTTACGACTAGTTCGCGTCCCGATATTCCGCGTCGGGACGTGACAGTCTTTGTGGTATCAGAGCCTAGGTTACATAAAATCCTATGTTTCACAATTTTAGGTTCATTCTTAAACTTAGGTTAAGTTTTAGATCAGTATCTAGAAATTTGACAAGTCTTAAAACCTTCCCAGTAAGATTGGGTAGAAACACGGGTTAAGTTTTAAGAAAAAGGGAATTATCAGGAAATAAATACCAAAACAAAAATAATAAACCTTGGAATTATGGTTTCAGGCTAATTCTCACAAATGGCCGCCAAGAGAGCTCAATGGAGCGAGATGCAACGCACCGTTCGAGGCTTAACCCAAGCCCTCCAACATGTTGCTCAAGGAGGAGCAAACCGAGGAGCCGGAGACCTGCATAGGAATTTCCGAAGCATGAACTGTAATGTCCCGGATCTTTATTTGATCTTTCGGATCAGTTTCGGTGAGTTTCGGTTCGCTTATGTGGCTTCCGAGTTGAGTTTTACGATCCGTGTGGGTTTTTCTCACGTACTAGTTACGGAACCCGACGGTGAGTTTATTTGTCAGTTCATCGACTCGAGGATGCTGCAGCGACGATGTACTCTCCGAGCCGGTCGTTTTGACTATTTTGTGTATTTTTCTGAGATAGGGCCAAAAATCAGATTTTTCAGAAATTAGGAAAATTCCTAATTTCTTTTCCTTTTTTTTCTTTCCTTCCTCTCTCCTCCTTCTCATTTCACGCCGCCGCCTCCTCTCTCTTCATTTTCTCTCCTCTCGAGCTTCCTTGGCTCCGATTGCAGACGAAGGGCCTAGGGGCACGTGCTGGGGATGCTGTGGAGTTGGTTGGGTGCACGACGGGGCGAGGATGGATGGATTTTGGCGCGATCCCGAACGGTGGATTCAAAGTCGGTGTTTGAGCGCGACGCGGTTTTCGGCGCGGTTTAGTCCCTTCGGGACATGGTTTCTTCGGTGGAGGTAGGGAGATGGATCGCCTACCTGTTCTGCACGTTTTCCCTGCTTCTGTGCGTAGTTTGGTGCACGATCGGGAGAGATCGGGCTGTTCTAGTGAAAATCATTATTTTCGGAGTTTTCAGGGTTCGCCGGAAAACGGCAACCATTCTTGGTCTAGTTAGTGTCAAACTGACCGCTGGGATGTCTGGATCCCATTCATGTTAGTTTCATGTCGATCGGTCATCATTCGAGGCCGGTAGGAGTCCGGGAACCTCGGTGACTCGTTTAGGGTCGATTTATCCAAATCGCCCTGATCTTGCGTTTTAATGCGTGCATGTGGGCTTTTTAGCCTCCTGAAGTTATTTTTCATCGTCTAGCTTTGTTTCCCCTATGTTTCGGCATGAATGGGATGTGGAACAGGCAGATTCGGTGATTTCACCTTTTTCCCGTCGTGAGCGGTGTAGCGGTCGTTGCGGAGACTATCACAGTCTCTGACGGCCCTACGATAGACCGCCACAGCGTTTTAACGTTTTAAACTTTTCGTGGCTGTGGGAGTGTGACGGTCCAATAGTGGTGCGTCACAGCCCTCTAACGCATCCAGATAGGTGCGTCACGGCTATTTTGTCTTCTTGTGATTTGAGTAAGTCGGTTCCTCTGACGGCCCTTCCGTGGTGCGTCAGAGCCTTGTAACGCGCCTGTACTAGGCCATTACGTTCTATTTGACCGGATTTGACCGTTTAAGTCGGTTCGTGTAGCGGTCTTACCCTCATGCGTCACAGTGCCGTAATGCGTCCATCTTGGACCGTTACACGCTGTTCGTCTGAGTTTTTTTGACTTAGGTCTGTTGGCCCTGACGGCCCTAAAGGGGTGCGTCAGAGCTGTGTAACGCTCCTAGATTAGGCCGTTACATGCCTTGCGCATTTTAGGTGCTGGATAGGGCGGTGTCTGTGACGGCTCATTCTTCGACCGTCACGCTACTGTGGCGCGTCTTCATTAGACCGCCACATTCGTGTAACGGTCTAAGGGTGGTGCGTTACAGTCGTAGAGCTCCGATTTTCCATCGTTGTGGTTTCTGATTGTCTTGGCTTCACCTTGTGGCCTGCCCGTTTTCCTGTGGATGTCTCCTTACATCCTATGAGGGCTAAGACTACATTATAAGGTAGCCATGAGTCTTCTTGGTTGAGGTAGGATTCTCTTTCCTTCTATAGAATGTCTTTGCCTCTGGTTGCGTGGCGATTCCTCCTTGACTGCTTGGTTGACCTAGCGGCCGAGTGATGGATAGCCTATGCCCAGAGAGTGGTTTACCGATGGTTTGGTTTCCGGTATCTTGGCTTGACCTGGTGGTTCGCCCATTGTCACGTGGACATCACTCGATGTCCTATGAGGGCTATAACCGTGTTCCGAGGGGGCCAAGAAGGTTTGTGCCTGTGTGTGTGTCTCGGCGGTTCTGTCCAGTTCAAGACACTGGTTCTGGATGCCTCGGGATACTGTTTTACCTTGAGTTGTGTGTCCAGGCGTGCCGGAGGGTTCTTGCTGTTCCCTTAGGTCTCCGTGAGTCATTTTCTACGAAGTGTCGTTTCTCGTGGCTTAGGATTAGACCGCTTGGTGGCTTGTTCCACTGTCAGTGACGATCTTGCCTTTGAGTCGTCCGACTCAAGGATCGTTACGTTGTAGGTCTAGTTCCCTAATCCTGAGTCTGTTGGCAGTAGTAGTACTGCCAGTGGTGCCGAGTAGTACGTATGACAGCGCGTTCTAGCTTGTCCATACTCTAGCACTTGTGTTTTTGAGTCTGGTGTCTCGTGAAACTCCGCTTGTCGTCGCCTGTCGATGCACGCGGTCCAGTGTGTTGACCCACCTCGGAGGGGTGGAAAGGGCAGTTCCCAAGATACGGTTTGTAAGCTAGTTCCATGGGCTCCCAGCCAACGGTAGCGTCCTACCGAGGGAGAAAACTAGCTAGAGGACCTGGCTTAGGCTAGAGCCAGCGTGTGCACACGTTGTCAGGGACTGAGGACTTACGCCGACGGGCATGACCCTGACTAGTCTCTTGTTGCTATTGTTCTTATTTGGTTCAGGGCGTGTCTGCGTCTCTGCCGTGTCTTTAGCGGTACTGTAGGTGAGACACTCGGGGCGCAGCATAAGACGTCAGTGGACGCAGCTGGCTGTTCTCCTTGTGAGGAGGCGCTTCCATCACATGATAAGTGACTTTCACGTTTCTTGTGCGCCGTGACCTTTCCGAGTTAGCCCTCTCGTGGCCCTACTCGAGGTCAGTGTTATGTTGTGTGCACGACGTTCTAGTCGTGTGTGCTCGTCGGGTTTGTCCGTCATCTGTCTAGAACTTTTCTAGACTTTTGTCTGTCCTTGCAGGTCTTTGTCTTAGGCCTGGCGTCGTGTTGGCAGATCGGTAACTCCTGACTTTGTCAGTTCAGAGTCACCCTTCTGTCGCTGCCTGGAGTAGTTTGGGGTGTCGAGGTTAGTTCGGCAGCCGCTTGTCTGATGCGGATTCTCCCCCTTTCCTACTTGTTCCCTACTCCTACTCCCCGTCTGTTCTTTACTGCTTCTAGAGTAGTTTTACAGCTTTGTAGTGTAGTTTTTCCGCCTTACTACACCTGCTGTTCTTCTTGTCATTTTTGGTGTTCCGTGTTACTGCGTGTTTTTCAGTGGGTGTAGCGACCCGGATTCCGGATACCCGGTGCACCCGGTATAAATACCGAATACACGTGATACCACATGGGACCCGCGAGGCCTCCCAAACGCGGCAAAGCGCCGAAGGGGAAAAGAAGTGTGTGGAATACATTGAAGCCAGCAGATATAACAGTAAGCAATTAAATTTCATTAGACAAGTTTGCTAAAGTAGCGGAAATAAAATTACTTTTTAATTAACAGTTCAAATTAACATTTATATCCCAGAGTCAGTCCCCAGCAAAAGACAACAGGAATAGCACAGTACAGTCTGACAGAAAAGAAACGTACACAAGAGTCGGGGGAAGCCCGACGCAGGTACTGCTGGCAGCTACAACAAACGCGCTCCACCAAGAACAGCAGAGGCAGACGGCGAAACCCACCTGAAAAGTAGGGGTGAGTCTCTAAACAGAAACTCAGTAGGGGTCACGCGGATCCCCACTGGAAAATGCACAGAGCAACAGAAGCAACTACGGAAACAGCAAGTGCAGCAAAATAGGAAAAGCTACACTACAACGTTGTAAACAGAACAGGGACAGCAGGAGTAGGGAACATGTAAGGAGCAAGGGGAGCTCAACAACAAAGAAGAGCGAGGTCGTAAAACACGGAACACGGCCACCGAGGAGAACTCGGCACCCTAAGCTACTCCAAGCGGCAACAGACGGTCGACCCCAAACTCACACAGTAGGGTAACCTAACCCGTCAGCCCAAAACAAAGGCGAAGGCAGACACCGATGCCAAAAACACAGACAAACACGACTGGAGACGTCGTGCACACAGCCCCACGCATGACTAGAACGTCTTGCAAACGATAGAACACCGACCTCGAGTACAGCCACGAGAGGGCAACTCGCAAAGGTCACAGTGCGCAAGAAACGCGAGAGCCACGAACCAAGCGACAGGAGCACCCTCCCACTAGAGAACAGCCAGATGCGTCCACAGACGACTTACACTACGCCACAAGTGTCATGTCACTCAAGGACAAGACACACCAAGAACCAGGTCCAAGGAACAACAGTTCCAAGGAAACATGGTACCACTGCACAAGACTATAGCACCAACTGTGAGTGACTAGTCAGGGCCACGCCCGTCGGCGCAAGTCCCCAGTCCCTGACCACGTGTGCACACACCGACCTATACCTAGGTCAGGCCACTAGCTAGTATTCCCCTCGGTAGGATGCTACCGTTGGCGGGGGTCTACGGAACTACCTTAAGAACCGTACGTACCAAACGCAACAGGAAAACCCCTCCCCCACTCCCGGTGGGTCGGCAAAAGCCTAGGGCTACAACTAGTGGAGGCTCACAAGGCACAGACTCCGAAACACAGGTGCTAAAGCACAGACAGCTAAGAAAAGCCCTGTCTCGTGCACCACAAAGCACCAAGGCAGCTAAACAACAGCCAACAGACTCAGGACCAGGCAACTAGACCTACCACGTAACGATCCTGAGTCAAACGACTCAAGGGCACGATTGTCACAAATAGCGGAACAAGCCGCCAATCGGTCTAATCCTAAGCCAGAGGAAAACATGCTCCGCAGAAAATAACACACGGAGACCTGAGGGAACATCGAAAACCCTCAGACACAACTGGACACACAAACCGAGGTAAAGCGACACCTCGAGGCATCCAGAAGTAGTGTCTCAAGCCGGATACAACCACCGAGACACACACACAAGGTCCCACGTCAACCACTGGGTCACACCGGGTTGACCTGAACCCAACAACAATGCTCGAACAGTAGGAAAGAGAATCCTACCTCAAGCAAGAACACTCCTGGCCACCTTACAACGTAGTCTTAGCCCTCATAGAACGTCAGGAGACATCCACGGAACAACGAGCAGACCACCAGGACAAGCCAAGACAAGCCAAAACCGAAATCACGGAAAACGGGGCACAAGGCAAGTAACGCGCCACCCCTAGACCGCTACAAGCATGTGACGGTCTAGACCAGGGCCGTTACACACCAAGTGACGGTCGGGCGATAGGCCGTCACTCGCACGCCCTAACCTACCTTGAAAAACACAAAAACATGTAACACGTTAAACGAGACACGTCACAACTAAATAACGCACAGGAGCGAGCGCGTTATAGCCACCCGACGCACAAGACCAGGTGCGTCAGAGCCAACACACCCACAACCAAAGCCAAGTAACGCGCAATGCCAGGCGCGTTACAAACGAACAACGCGATAAAGGAGACGCGTCAGAACCAAACAACGAACAGGGGCAGGCGCATTATTCACAACGGGCACAGCCACCCTCAACCCGGCTCAAAACAACAAATAACGGCAAGGGGCAAGCGCGTTATACAACAACGACGCACAGGGGCACGGCCGTTACACCATCGAACAGCACAACACCCACAACCCTCAGCCAAACAGCATGTAACGGTCCAAGAAGGACGCGTTACACACTAACGACGCATGGGGACAGGCGCGTTACCACCAACGGCACAGCCACCCACAGTCGACCAAAACAGAATGCAACGGCCAGGAGCAGGCGCGTTACACTCAAAATAACGGATGGGAACCCATCCGTTGGGGGAACCGCCTCAACGGTCAAACGTCGGTCAAATGGACAATAACGGCCAAGGCAGGGCGCGTTACTTCCATCTAACGCGCTGGGTCAAGCGCGTTAGACCAACCGACTCAACCCCAAAACAAGGCAACAACAAGAGAAGTAACGCGCAGACCTAGGCGGGTTACAAGGAAGCGACGCGCCACCCTAGGGCCGTCACTCACCCAGAAGCCAAAAAGCTAAAAAACCTTAGACGAAGTAGCGGTCAGTCGTAGGGCCGTTATATACAAGTGACGGCCACTGGAATGACCGTTACATCGGTCACAGCGGGAAAACATAGGAATGGCCAAATCAGCCCGTTCCACGCCCCATTCACGCTGAAACGCAGGGGAAACAAACCTAAACGCCAAATAACAACACCAGGGGACTAAAAACCCCACATGCAAGCTCAAAAACGCAAGGTTCGGGCGATTTAGACAAATCCACCCTAAGTGGGTCACCGAGGTTCCCGGGCTTCTACCGGCCTCGAATGAACACCAAATCACATGAAATCAACGTAGATGGGATCCTGACATCCCAGCGGTCAGTTAGAAACTAACTACGCCGCAAATAGTCACCGTTTACCGACCGACCCTAAAAACCACGAAAATCACGGTTTAGGCAAACCAAGCCCAAACTCGACCGTTTCCTTGCCGAACGACGTGCAATGACAAGGAAAACGGAGAGGAGGAAGTGAGGATCAGTCACCCTACCTCCACCGAAGAAACCGAACCCCGAAAAGACTAAACCACTCCGAAATCAACTCGCGAACCGATTTCACCGGCTTTGAATCCACCATTCGGAATCACGCCAGAATCGATCCGATCCTTGCTCCATCGCGCACCCAGCCAGCTCCATCACGTCCCCAACGCGTGCCTCTAGGTCCTCCGTCTGTAGCCGGAGCCGAGGAGGCGAAACGAGAGAGAACGGAAGAGAGAGAGACGACGACGGCGAATGAGAAGGAGGAGAGAGGAAAAGAAAATAAAAAGAAAAGAAATTAGGGAATTTTCCTAATTTTTGAAAATTCCGAAAATGCGCCGAAAATGCACAAATTCAGAAAAATACGCAAAAATAGCCGAAACGACCGGCTCGAAGAGTACATCGTCGCTGTAGCATCCACGAGTTCGAGAATCGACAAACAAACTCACCGTAGGGTTCTGTAACTAGTACGAGAGAAAAACTCACATGGCTCGTCAAACTCAGCTCGGAAGCTACACAAGCGAACCGAAACTCAACGAAACCAATCCGAAAGATCCAACAAAGATCCAACAGGACCTACCAAGGATCCAGCAAAGATCCACCAAGGATCCAGGGCATTACATCCTCCCCTCCTTTAAGAAATTTCGCCCTCGAAATTAGGACTAACTAAGGAGAAGCAGGGAAGAACAACCCAACAGCACAATCACGATAAAATGACACAAATCTCGAAAAACACAGCTCAGAGGAACAATGTCAGACCACAATTACAGGTACACACTCTAGCTTCCAAGACAGCAAGTCCACAGCACGAGCATGGCACCAAAGTGAACACATCTAACACCTCCGAAGCAAGGCAACGTCGCTCACGTCTCATAGGACAGGAGACACGACTGCCACAACAACCGATAACCAACACCGAAAAACAAACGACAGCACGGCAAGCGGCAGCTTACACAAGGAGGCACAGTCCTCACAGCTGACAGCTTAACCACATCATCGGCTCCAGTGCCAAAGGTAACAGGGAACACCTGGCACACAGGACGCCAATGACAACAACAACACTGGACCAAAAGCACCATCAAGTCAGCACTCATTCAGATATTACATCTGATCGAGTCGCAAGCTAACTCCACCGAAGAAAAGGGAGCATAGCAAAGCCAACTGACAAGACAATGGTCCAAGACAAGGACACAAAATCATAAAGAAATAGCGCTTACAAAAACAACACGATGGCAACACCTGCAGGATTCCAGCTCCGCACAATATACAGAACCAAGGAACACAACTGCAAGCAGGGTCACATCAAGGCACAGAAACAGCTGAGCACACGACCACACGGGAACGGGTCACGCATCAGACTGCTCACCATGGAGAGACCCACAACAACGAGAAACGACAACAATCTCGGGGAACGCAACTCAAGGACCACCAACACGCCTCGAGAGCACAACACCAAGAAAGAAATGCAGAGCAAAGGGTACTCAATCAGTAGGAAATGCCGACAAATTCCCTAGTACTCGCAGATGCCAATGCCAACAGCAAACGGGCAATCGACACAACACGGCATGGCAACAACAATGTCAAGGCACAGGAAGCCAAGACAAAGTCACCACGAGAAAGAATAATTCTCTCGACCGGCCAGAAACTCGAAAACACGATTTTGAACCCATGGGTAGCCAGGCCACACACTTCGCTGCGTACTCTTACAACACACAATGCACACGGCAACAGAATAACCTCGGTAGTCACACCTCAGCACATACCAGGTGCCATCGCAATCAATAAAGATCGCAAACCACACGCCACGAGTACCGATCCCGCGAACAACCGATCATAAGGAGCCAAGTGCAACAGGAGAAGAACACCAGTTTCAGCACAAAGCACAAGGAAAGCATCAATCTCAGCTTACCTTCACGTCCCTAAAACGATAAATGAGCCTTCACGATACATCGGCCGCTGGACACAGCACGACAACTACGGTACGTGGCAGCTCTTAACACCATTATGGAGTCCAAAGCCAAGCAACCGTATAGCAGAAGAGCAGTTCAGGCTCAAGACAAAGCTGTCCACACTTAAGCAGACACAGGACAAAGGCATCACTAAGATAGCAAATCCAAGGCAAACCTCGAAAAGATTCCACCAGGAAGGACGAGAAGCAAGAAGCTCAACCACGAAAGCTCACCAGGAAGGGAAAATCCTAGCTCGCCTGAGCAACTTCTCTAACACGGAATCTAATCGAGCACTTCAACAGAAGCGAAACACATCAAGAGCTGAACAGACTAAAGCCAGGACGACCAAGACAACGTAAGAACGTGTACGGTCATCAAACCAAGGCTAAAGGTCAATAGCAACCTGAGCAAAACACAGAAACATCTCAAACGATGCACTACAGGTTCATGCCATCCGATAAACACTGCCAAGTGCAACACGATCGAGATCGACACTAAAACCGAACGAAGCACCTCGTCACATCCAGACGAGAGCAAAACCATCTCGTACAGTGCCAACCAAGCACGCACAAGACCACACATAGAAAACAACGCGATAAACCATCGCAACACCTACGCCAGCAAGAGACTGTACTGGACCTCAAGGACTCTGGTAACTGTATATCTGGATTTCCATGTATCTCACACGACTGAGCTCTGATAATTCAGACAAAGAAATTCTGAACATCTCAGAACACAACTCTGATACCACTCTGTAGCGACCCAGATTCCGGATACCCGGTGCACCCGGTATAAATACCGAATACACGTGATACCACATGGGACCCGCAAGGCCTCCCAAGCGTGGGAAAACGCCGAAGGGAAAAAGGAGTGTGTGGAATACATTGAAGCCAGCAGATATAACAGTAGGCAATTAAATTTCATTAGACAGGTTTGCTAAAGTAGCAGAAATAAAATTACTTTTTAATTAACAGTTCAAATTAACAATTATATCCCAGAGTCAGTCCCCAGCAAAAGACAACAGGAATAGCACAGTACAGTCTGACAGAAAAGAAACGTACACAAGAGTCGGGGGAAGCCCGACGTAGGTACTACTGGCAGCTACAACAAACGCGCTCCACCAGGAACAGCAGAGGCAGACGGCGAAACCCACCTGAAAAGCAGGGGTGAGTCTCTAAACAGAAACTCAGTAGGGGTCACACGGATCCCCACTGGAAAATGCACAGAGCAACGGAAGCAACTACGGAAATAGCAAGTGCAGCAAAATAGGAAAAGCTACACTACAAAGCTGTAAACAGAACAGGGACAGCAGGAGTAGGGAACAGGTAAGGAGCAAGGGGAGCTCAACAACAAAGAAGAGTGAGGCCGTAAAACACGGAACACGTCCACCGACGAGAACTCGGAACCCTAAGCTACTCCAAGCGGCAACAGACGGTCGACCCCAAACTCACACAGTAGGGTAACCTAATCCTTCAGCCCAAAACAAAGCCGAAGGCAGACACCGACGCCAAAAACACAGACAAACACGACTGGAGACGTCGTGCACACAGCCCCACGCATGACTAGAACGTCATGCCAACGATAGAACACCGACCTCGAGTACAGCCACGAGTGGGCAACTCACAAAGGTCACAGCGCGTAAGAAACGCGAGAGCCACGAACCAAGCAACAGGAGCACCCTCCCACTAGAGAACAGCCAGATGCGTCCACAGACGACTTACACTGCGCCACAAGTGTCATGTCACTCAAGGACAAGACACACCAAGAACCAGGTCCAAGGAACAACAGTTCCAAGGAAACATGGTACCACAGCACAAGACTATAGCACCAACTGCGAGTGACTAGTCAGGGCCACGCCCGTCGGCGCAAGTCCCCAGTCCCTGACCACGTGTGCACACACCGACCTCTACCTAGGTCAGGCCTCTAGCTAGTATTCCCCTCAGTAGGAGGCTACCGTTGGCTGGGGCCTACGGAACTAGCTTAAGAACCGTACGTACCAAACGCAACAGGAAAACCCCTCCACCACTCCCGGTGGGTCGGCAAAAGCCTAGGGCTACAACTAGTGGAGGCTCATAAGGCACAGACTCCGAAACACAGGTGCTAAAGCACAGACAGCTAAGAAAAGCCCTGTCTCGTGCACCACAAAGCACCAAGGCAGCTAAACAACCGCCAATAGACTCAGGACTAGGCAACTAGACCTACCACGTAACGATCCTGAGTCAAACGACTCAAGGGCACGATCGTCACAAACAGCGGAACAAGCCGCCAATCGGTCTAATCCTAAGCCAGAGGAAAACACGCTCTGCAGAAAACAACACACGGAGACCTGAGGGAACATCGAAAACCCTAAGACACAATTGGACACACAAACCGAGGTAAAGTGACACCTCGAGACATCCAAAAGCAGTGTCTCAAGCCGGATACAACCACCGAGACACACACACGCAAGGTCCCACGTCAACCACTGGGTCACACCGGGTTGACCTGAACCCAACAACAATGCTCGAACAGTAGGAAAGAGAATCCTACCTCAAGCAAGAACACTCCTGGCCACCTTACAACGTAGTCTTAGCCCTCATAGAATGTCAGGAGACATCCACGGAACAACGGGCAGACCACCAGGACAAGCCAAGACAAGCCAAAACCGAAATCACGGAAAACGGGGCACAAGGCAAGTAACGCGCCACCCCTAGACCGCTACAAGCATGTGACGGTCTAGACCAGGGCCGTTACACACCAAGTGACGGTCGGGCGATAGGCCGTCACTCGCACGCCCTAACCTACCTTGAAAAACATAAAAACATGTAACGCGTTAAACGAGACGCATCATAACTAAATAACGCACAGGAGCGAGCGCGTTATAGCCACCCGACGCATAAGACCAGGCGCGTCAGAGCCAACACACCCACAACCAAAGCCAAGTAACGCGCAATGCCAGGCGCGTTACAAACGAACAACGCGATAAAGGAGACGCGTCAGAACCAAACGACGAACAGGGGCAGGCGCATTATTCACAACGGGCACAGCCACCCTCAACCTGGCTCAAAACAACAAATAACGGCAAGGGGCAAGCGCGTTATACAACAACGACGCACAGGGGCACGGCCGTTACACCATCGAACAGCACAACACCCACAACCCTCAGCCAAACAGCATGTAACGGTCCAAGAAGGACGCGTTACACACTAACGACGCATGGGGACAGGCGCGTTACCACCAACGGCACAGCCACCCACAGTCGACCAAAACAGAATGCAACGGCCAGGAGCAGGCGCGTTACACTCAAAATAACGGATGGGAACCCATCCGTTGGGGGAACCGCCTCAACGGTCAAACGTCGGTCAAATGGACAATAACGGCCAAGGCAGGGCACGTTACTTCCATCTAGCGCGCTGGGTCAAGCGCGTTAGACCAACTGACTCAACCCCAAAACAAGGCAACAACAAGCGAAGTAACGCGTAGACCTAGGCACGTTACTGGGAAGCGACGCGCCACCCTAGGGCCGTCACTCACCCAGAAGCCAGAAAGCTCAAAAACCTTAGACGGAGTAGCAGTCAGTCGTAGGGCCGTTATATAGAAGTGACGGCCACTGGAATGACCGTTACATCGGTCACGGCGGGAAAACATAGGAATGGCCAAATCGGCCCGTTCCACGCCCCATTCACACCGAAACACAGGGGAAACAAACCTAAACGCCAAATAACAACACCAGGGGACTAAAAACCCCACATGCAAGCTCAAAAACGCAAGGTTCGGGCGATTTAGACAAATCCACCCTAAGTGGGTCATCGAGGTTCCCGGGCTTCTACCGGCCTCGAATGAACACCAAATCACACGAAATCAACGTAGATGGGATCCTGACATCCCAGCGGTCAGTTAGAAACTAACTACGCCGCAAACAGTCACCGTTTATCGGCCGACCCTAAAAACCACGAAAATCACGGTTTAGGCAAACCAAGCCCAAACTCGACCGTTTCCTTGCCGAACGACGTGCAATGGCAGGGAAAATGGAGAGGAGGAAGTGAGGATCAGTCACCCTACCTCCACCAAAGAAACCGAGTCCCGAAAGGACTAAACCATGCCGAAATCCACTCGCGAACCGATTTCACCGGCTTTGAATCCACCATTCGGGATCGCGCCAGAATCGATCCGATCCTTGCTCCATCGCGCACCCAGCCAGCTCCATCACGTCCCCAACGCGTGCCTCTAGGTCCTCCGTCTGCAGCCGGAGCCGAGGAGGCAAAATGAGATAGAACGGAAGAGAGAGAGACGACGGCGGCAAATGAGAAGGAGGAGAGAGGAAAAGAAAATAAAAAGAAAAGAAATTAGGGAATTTTCCTAATTTCCAAAAATTCCGAAAATGCGCCGAAAATGCTCAAATTCAGAAAAATACGCAAAAATAGCCGAAACGACCGGCTCGAAGAGTACATCGTCGCTGTAGTATCCACGAGTTCGAGAATTGACAAACAAACTCACCGTAGGGTTCCATAACTAGTACGAGAGAAAAACCCACACGGCTCGTCAAACTCAGCTCGGAAGCTACACAAGCGAACCGAAACTCAACGAAACCAATCCGAAAGATCCAACAAAGATCCAACAGGACCTACCAAGGATCCAGCAAAGATCCACCAAGGATTCAGGGCATTACAGTGGGGATCTGCGTGACCCCTACTGAGCCAATGACACGAGGCTCACCCCTCCTTTTCAGGTGGGCTATCGTTCGTTCTGCTTCCGTGGTTCTTACTGCGCGTGCTCGTAGCGTGTCGTTGTGGCCGGCTGGTACCTGCGTCGGGCTTCTCCCGACTTCTCGGTACGTCTTTCTTTTCTGTCGACTGTACTTGCTAGACTTGCTGTCTTAGCTCAAGGCTTGACTCTGGTATATAATTGTTAATTTGAAACTGTTAATTAAAAAGTAATTTTATTTCTGCTACTTTAGCAAACCGATCTAATGAAATTTAATTGCTTACTGTTATATCTCTGTGGCTTCAATGTACTCTACACATACCTTTTATCCCTTTGGAGCTTTACCGCTCTTGGGAGGCCTCGCGGGTTCCAAGTGGTATCAGGTATATTCGATAGTCCTATCGGGTATATCTGGTATCCGAGATCCAAGTCGTCACAACTGGTATCAGAGCAGTGTTTTGAGATGTTCGGAGTTCTTTTCTGAGCTATCAGAGCATTGTTGTGTGAAGTACATGGGAATCTGAGATATACAGTATCCAGAGTCTTGAAAGTCCAGTACAGTCTTTCGCTGGCTTAGGTTTGCGATTCTTTGTCGCTTCATTTTCTGTGTGTCGTCTTGTGCGTGCTATCCTGGCACTGTACGAGATGGTCCTGCTCTCGTCAGGATGTGACGAGGTGTTTCTTTTTCGTCGTTGTGTCTATCTCGATCATGTTGTACTTGGCAGAGTTCACCGGAAGGCTTGAATCTGCGGTACACTGTTCGAGATCTTTTCCGTGATTTGTTCAGGTGGCTGGTGACTTTTCGCGTAGTTGTGATGGTCGTACACGTTCTTACGTTGTTTTGGTTGTCCCACCTTGAGTCTGTCCAGCTCCTGATGTGTTTTGCTTCTGTTAAAGTGCTCGATTAGATTCCGTGTTTGAGAAATTGCTCAGGCAAGCTAGGATTTTCCCTTCCTGGTGAGCTTTCGTGGTTTAGCTTATTGCTTCTCGTCCCTTCTGGTGGAATCTTTTCGAGGTTTGCCTTGGAATTGCTATTTTAGTGATGCCCTTGTCTTGTGTCTGCTTAAGTGTGGACAACTTTGTTCTAAGCCTGATCTACTCTTTGTCTTACAGTTGCTTGGCTTTGGACTCCATCATGGTGTTAAGAGCTGTCACGTATCGAATTTGTCGTGCCGTGTCCAGCAACTGATGGGTTGTGAAGGCTCATTTACCGTTTTCAGGACGTGAAGGTAAGCTAAGATTAGCATTCTTCTGTGCTTTGTGCTGGAGCCGGTGCTCTCCGTGATTGGCACTTTGGCGACCTATGATCGATTGTTCGCTGGATCAGTACTCGTCGCGTGTTATATTACGATCTTCATGGATTGCAATGACGCCTAGAGTGCGCTGAGATGCAGATACCAAGGTCTTTTTGGTGCCTGCGTGCGTTGTTGAGTGCGCAACGGAAGCGTGTGGGCTGATTACCCACGGGCTCAGGATCGTTGGTTGTAAGATTCTGGCGGATCGAGAGAATTGTTGTTCTCGATGTAACTTCATCTTGGCTTCCTGTGCCTTGATGTTGCCTGTTGTCGTGCTGTTGCTGGAGTTATTCTGGGTGTTGGCATTGGCATTTGCAAGTGTTGGGGAATCTATTGACATTCCTGCTGATTGAGTACCCTCTGCTCCTCTATTTTTTTCTCTTGGGTGTTATGCCCTCAGGGTGTGATCGTGGTCCTTGAGTTGCGTTCCCCGAGATTGTTGTCGTTTCTCGTTGTTGTGGGTCCTTTCTTGGTGAGCTGCTCGATGCATGACTAGTCTCTTGTGGTCGTGTGTTCAGCTGTTCTTGTGCCTTGATGTGGCCCTTCTTAAAGTCATGTTCCGTGGTTCTGTGTTCTATACGGAGCCGGAATCCTGCAAGTGCTGTTGTCGTCGTTTTATTGCTGTTTCTCTATGATTTTGTGTCTCTCTCTTGGACCAGGTCTTGTCGGTTAGCTTTGCTGTACTCTTTTTCCCTAGAGTTAGCTTGCGGCTCGATCAGATGTAATATCTGAGTAAGGACTGACTTGATTGTGCTTGTGGTCCAGTGTTGTCGTTGGCGTCCTGTGTGCCAGGTGTTCTCTGTCACCTTTGGCACTGGAGCCGATGATATGGTCGAGGTGTCAGCTGAGAGGACTGTGTCTCCTTGTTTGAGCTGATACTCGCCGTGTCCGTTTTGTTTCCTCGATATCTGTTGTCGTGGCAGTCGTGTCTCTTTCCCGGTGAGACGTAAGCGACGTTGCTTTGTTTCAGAGGTATTGGACTTGTGTTCACTTGTGTCGTGCTTGATCTAGAGCGTGTGCTTGTGGTCTGACGATGTTCCTCTGAGCTGTGTTTCTCGAGATTTGTGTCATTTCCGCAATTGTGCTGTCGGTTGTTCTTCCCTGCTTACCCTTGCTAGTCCTTAAATTTCGAGGACAAAATTTCTTAAAGGAGGGGAGGATGTAATGTCCCGGATCTTTGCTGGATCCTTAGTAGGTCTGGTTGGATCTTTATTGGATCTTTCGGATCAGTTTCGGTGAGTTTCGGTTCGCTTATGTGGCTTCCGAGTTGAGTTTTACGATCCGTGTGGGTTTTTCTCTCGTACTAGTTACGGAACTCTACAGTGAGTTTATTTGTCAGTTCATCGACTCGAGGATGCTGCAGCGACGATGTACTCTCCGAGCCGGTCGTTTTGACTATTTTTGCGTATTTTTCTGAGATAGGGCCAAAAATCAGATTTTTTGGAAATTAGGAAAATTCCTAATTTCTTTTCCTTTTTTCTTTCCTTCCTCTCTCCTCCTTCTCATTTCACACCGTTGCCCCCTCTCTCTTCATTTTCTCTCCTCTCAGCTTCCTTGGCTCCGGCTGCAGACAGAGGACCTAGGGGCGCGTGCTGGCGATGCTGTGGAGTTGGTCGGGTGCACGACGGGGCGAGGATGGAGTGGTTTTGGCGCGATCCCGAACGGTGGATTCAAAGCCGACGTTTGAGCTCGCGACGCAGTTTTCGGCGTGGTTTAGTCCCTTCGGGGCACGGTTTCTTCGGTGGAGGTAGGGAGATGGATCGCCTACCTATTCTGCACGTTTTCTCTGCTTCTGTGCGTAGTTTGGTGCTCGATCGGGAGAGATCGGGCCGATCTAGTGAAAACCGTCATTTTCGGAGTTTTCAGGGTTCGCTAGAAAATGGCAACCATTCTTGGTCTAGTTAGTGTCAAAATGACCGCTGGGATGTCTGGATCCCATTCATGCTAGTTTCGTGTCGATCGGTCGTCATTCGAGGCCGGTAGGAGTCCGGGAACCTCGGTGACTCGTTTAGGGTCGATTTGTCCAAATCGCCCCGATCCTGCGTTTTAACGCGTGCATGTGGGCTTTTTAGCCTCCTGAAGTTATTTTTCATCGTCTAGCTTTGTTTCCCCTGCGCTTCGGCGTGAATGGGGCGTGGAACGGGCCGATTTGACGTTTCCACCTTTTTCTCGTCGTGACCGGTGTAGCGGTCGTTGCAGAGACCGTCACAGTCTTTGACGGCCCTACGATAGACCGCCACAGCGTTTTAACGTTTTAAACTTTTCGTGGCTGTGGGAGTGTGACGGTCTAGTAGTGGTGCGTCACAACCCTCTAACGCATCCAGGTAGGTGCGTCACGGCAATTATGTCTTCTTGAGATTTGAGTTAGTCGGTTCCTCTGACGGCCCTTCCGTGGTGCGTCAGAGCCTTGTAACGTGCCTGTACTAGGCCGTTACGTTCTGTTTGACCGGATTTGACCTTTTAAGTCGTTTCGTGCAGCGTTCTTACCCTCATGCGTCACAGTGATGTAACGCGTCCATCTTGGACCGTTACATGCTATTTGTCTGAGTTTTTTTGACTTAGGTCTGTTGGCCATGACGGCCCTAAAGGGGTGCGTCAAAGCTGTGTAACGCGCCTAGGTTAGGCCGTTACATGTCTTGTGCGTTTTAGGTGTTGGATAGGGCGGTGTCTATGACGGCTCATTCTTCGACCGTCACGCCACTGTAGCGCATCTTCATTAGACCGCCATATTCGTGTAACGGTCTAAGGGTGGTGCGTTACAGTCGTAGAGCTCCGATTTTCCATCGTTGTGGTTTCTGATTGTCTTGGCTTCACCTTGTGGCCTGCCCATTTTCCTGCGGATGTCTCCTGACATCCTATCAGGGCTAAGACTACATTATAAGATAGCCAGGAGTCTTCTTGCTTGAGGTAGGATTCTCTTTCCTGCTATAGAATGTCTTTGCCTCTGGTTGCGTGGCGATTCCTCCTTGACTACTTGGTTGACCTAGCGGCCAAGTGATGGATAGCCTATGCCCAGAGAGTGGTTTACCGGTGGTTTGGTTTCCGGTATCTTGGCTTGACCTGGTGGTTCGCCCATTGTCACGTGGACATCACCCGATGTCCTATGAGGGCTATAACCGTGTTCCGAGGCGGCCAAGAGGGTTTGTGCCTGTGTGTGTGTCTCGGCAGTTCTGTCCAGTTTGAGACACTGGTTCTGGATGCCTCGGGTTACTATTTTACCTTGAGTTGCGTGTCCAGGCGTGTCGGAGGGTTCTTGCTGTTCCCTCAGGTCTCCGTGAGTCGTTTTCTGCGAAGTGTCGTTTCTCGTGGCTTAGGATTAGACCGATTGGCGGCTTGTTCGCTGTCAGTGACGATCTTGCCTTTGAGTCGTCCGTGTGACGACCCAGAGCTCCGGATACCGATATACCGATAACATCGATACACCGATACCAGGAACTGGGGAAGCCACCCAAGAGGCAGATGAGGCCCCTGAAGGGTTAGTGAAGTTTGTCGAGGGGATGTATAATGAATCGCAATCACAAGCGCGCCTAATAGATTTAGGCAATAGTATTTAACAAAAGTGCGGAAGCAATTTCAAAATAAACAGAGTGCTAAATATATAAACTAGTCCAGGGGCACAAGAGTGCTAGTCCAAAAGTACAACTACTCGGGGCATACCCCGGCAAAAGTACACCAGAAAGCCAAAAGGGCAACCCGTCTACTGCTGGCAACTAAGAACGGTCTCCGAGCACACGGGAAACATTGGGAGACGACGGGCGCGGCTCACCTGAAAGAAGAAGGGTGAGTGACAGCCAGACTCAGTAGGGGTCACGCGGATCCCTACCTCGTGCTAAACATGCAATCAAGCACAATTAAAGCAATTAGAGCATGCATTTAAATAAATAATGGCATGATAAAACTGAAAGCTGTAAATCTACTGAACAGGTATAACAGCTAATACATGCCAATAACAATATAACTCTAAATGACAAAAACTAAATCTACCAATAGAATGTGCCTCAACTAACCAAGCCACAGGGAGTAGAAACCAGATGCATCCACTGACGACTTACACTGCGTCTCAAGCACTCGCAGTCTGTAACACGACAAGCTGAGCGCGTAAACAGTACCAAACCAAGTGACTAGTCAGAGTGACACTCGTCAGTGTCAGTCCAAAGTCTCTGACCACGTGTGCACACACCGACACTTGCCTGATCCAGGCCCTCTAGCTAGTTTTCTCCCTCGGCAGGACGCTACCGCTGGCCGGGAGCCCACGGAACTAGCTTACAAACCGTGCGACGGGAACACCCCTCCACCATCCCCAGGCGGGTCGGCAACTCAAAGGCCTTAAAGCTACCACAGTGGCTCCATCGCAAGGAAAGAAAAGCTACTCTATTGGGGTCTAAAAATATGCCATTAGTTCATAAAATAACTTAAACATGGCGTATAATCATTGTGGAAAGCATTAAAGAATGAACATGTGGCTTTTGGAAACTAACAAGAGTGTGACGGTCTGCTGCCACCGCGTCACAGAGTGTGACAGTCGGGGGTTGGTGCGTTACATCGACTGTGACGCATCCGCCCCTGGCCGTTAGAGCCACCCGACGTAAAACAAAACCCAGAGTTTTTAACACCCTAGCAGGATGTAACGCGCACCCGGAGGCGCGTTACGGCGCCCTGACGGCCGCCCGACAGGCCATCAGGCCAACCGCCAAACCAGGCCAACCAAAGTCAAAAGGCATGTAACGGTTGGGGAGCCCACCGTTACACATCCTGTGACGCACCTACTTAGGTCCGTCACAGGACTGTAACGCGTCCCGTGAGGACCGTTACGCGTGTGACGGTTCCTGGTAGGACCGTCACACCGTCTGGGTCACAGACGGGTTACGTTTGAAACCGGCTTCCCTCTCAGGCGACCGAAATCGCCGGGTAGACGACGAAAACCTGTTTTCCTGCCAAACCACACGCCCACAACAATAATATACTACTAAAACATTCATTTATCATGCTCACAATAGATTAAACGTGAAGAACGAAACCTAAGCACGATAAACGAGAAATATGCCACATGCACACTATAGGAGCTTAACGAGAAGAACAAGCTATAGGGAAGGCTCCTATCGAGCTCAGGATTCCATCCCCCTACCTCGTTCAAGCCGGAACGGCCGATTAGGCCACATGCACGGGAAGGGAACCTCCGAGCCTCCACGCTCCGTCTCACTCCCACGAGCTGCAAACCACGTCAAGGTGGGCGTCAACGCGCTCCACTCGACGCCAGGATTCCAACGGCAAGCTCCACGCCTCGAACCGCCGCCGTTTCGCCTGGATCCCCAAGGAGAGAGGGAGAGGCGATCGGAGGGGGGAAAGAGAGGACAAGAGGGAGATCGACGTGGGGGAGAGAGAGGGAGTGGGGAAAATGAAAAAAAAGGGTTAATATACATATATAATATATATAAAAACCTTATTTTCCCCTTTTAAAAACTCAAATAATTCTAATTAAATCTTGAAAAATACCAGAAAAATTCCTAAAAATCCAGGAAAATAACCAAAAATTCCAGAATGGATTCTAGGTCCGAACCGCCAAAGATCCGCTAAGGCATGGGCCTCACAGTCCCTCCCTCCTAATAAAAAATTTCGCCCTCAAAATTTACAATGATGGATAAGGAGGAAACTGAGAAACAGAATTATACCTTACTGGAATAAGAAAGGAAAAAGCTGACGCATCTCATCTTCACGCTCCCAAGTAGACTCATTGCCGGAGTGGCGCTACCAAGCGACTCTTACCAGAGGGATAACCTTATTTCTCAACCGTTGCTCACGACGGTCTTCAATTCTAATAGGAAACTCTGGCATAGACAAATCAACAGTCACTTCGGGCCAAACAGAGTCATCAAGGACATGGGATGCATCAGATACATATTTCCTCAGCTGAGAGATGTGGAACACATCATGAATAGCTTGCATAGCTGCTGGCAGTTGCAATCGATAGGCTACGTGACCCACTGCTTCTACAATAGGAAACGGGCTGACATAACGCGGACTAAGCTTTCCA
The DNA here is from genome assembly GCA_022559845.1 of Amorphophallus konjac. NCBI lineage: Eukaryota > Viridiplantae > Streptophyta > Magnoliopsida > Alismatales > Araceae > Amorphophallus > Amorphophallus konjac. Next base: position 200,181,772 of record CM040125.1, on the reverse strand, counting down.
CGCTTCCCAAATCTGGAAACACCTTTCATCGGAGATACCTTGACAAAAACCATGTCTCCAGGCTCAAACTGTAGTGGATGTCTGCGCTGATCTGCATAGCTTTTCTGTCGACTCTGAGCTGTCAACAATCTCTGCCTGATCAGATGAACCACTTCAGAACATTGCTGCACCATGTCAGGTCCCGTTAAAAGTCTGTCCCCAACATCAAACCAGTTCAAGGGAGTACGACAAGGACGACCATGTAGTGCCTCATAAGGAGCCATACTAATGCTGGAGTGAAAACTGTTATTATAAGCAAATTCAACAAGCGGCAAGTGTTGACTCCGCGAACCTTGCCAATCTAGGCAACACGACCTCAGCATATCTTCCAGAGTCTGAATAGTCCTTTCCGACTGTCCATCTGACTGCGGGTGATACGCTGAACTGAAGGCTAATTCAGTGCCCAAAGCTTTCTGAAAACTGCGCCAGAAGCCGGAGGTAAACCGTGGATCACGATCTGACACAAGTGAAATAGGAATTCCATGCAATGGCACTATATTCTGAACGTAAAGCTTGGCCAACTTCTATACATTCCAGGAGACTTTTATCGGCAATAATCTGGCAGTCTTAGTTAATCTCTCAACAAGCAACCAGATACCATCAAAACCCTGTGAAGTCCGAGGCAAACCCACCGCAAAATCTGTAGTGACATGATCCCATTTCCACATTGGAATCTCTAATGGCTGAAGCAATCCACCTGGCTTTTGATGTTCGGCTTTAACCTGCTGACAAGTCAAGCACTTAGAAACACACACAGCCACATCTTTCTTCATACCTGGCCACCAAAATTGCTTTTTCAAATTCTGATACATCTTAGTGGTGCCTGGGTGAATAGCAAAGCGGGATCCATGGGCTTCACTCAGAATTGCATGTCTCAAAGAATCATCAGCGGGAATATACATTCTACCATGAAAACTGACAACCAGCTCATCATCAAATTCAACATCATATCTTGATATAACACGAGCCAAATCAGGATCAGCTTGTTGAGCTTCTTTAATCTGCTGATATAAAGCTGAACCCAAAGCCAAACTAGCACAAACTGCTGTCCTCGGATCGGCAGGAATATCCATGCTAAACGCCTCTTTCGGAAGCTGTTCCCACAATTTCCATTCATGAAGCAATAGATGACTGACTTATACTTTCCTGCTCAGAGCATCAGCCACAACATTCATTTTACCGGGCTGATAGGAGAGTGTAAAGTCATAATCTTTCATGTACTCCATCCAGCGACGCTGTCTGAGATTCAGATCTTTCTGGGAGAATATATACTGTAAACTCTGATGATCAGTAAAAATTTGAAACTTCTCACCATACAGGTAATGTCTCCAGATATTTAAGGCAAAAATAACTGCAGCTAACTCCAGATCATGCGTGGGATAATTTTCTTCATGCTGTTTCAATTGCCGAGATGCATAAGCAATAACATTTCCATGTTGCATAAGCACTGCACCCAAACCTACTCAAGAAGCATCTGTGCAAACCACAAATCCACCCGAGCCTGACGGCAAAATCAACACTGGAGAAGAAGTCAAGAGCCTTTTCAATTTAACAAAGCTATCCTCACACTGATCCGACCAGACGAAAGGTACATCTTTACGAGTCAGTCTAGTCATTGGGGCTGCAATCTTCGCAAAGTCCTGGATGAACCTTTGATAATACCCAGCCAAACCTAAGAAGCTTCTGATCTCTGTCACAGTTCTTGGTCTCTGCCAATTTAGAATAGCTTCAATTTTTGCAGGGTCTACTGCTACTCCGTCACCAGAAATCACGTGGCCAAGAAAATGAATCTCCCGAAGCCAAAATTCACATTTACTGAACTTCGCATAGAGCTCGTGATCTCTCAGAGTCTGCAGAACGATCCTCAAGTGCTACACCTGATCTTCCTCAGAAGCAGAGTAAATCAAAATATCATCAACAAAGATCACCACGAACTGATCCAGATGTGGACGGAAAATACACTGCATTAGGTCCATGAAGGCTGCTGGAGCATTAGTCAAGCCAAACGGCATAACCAAAAATTCATAATGACCATAACGAGTGCTGAAAGCTGTCTTCTCCACATCAGATTCCCAGATCCGTAATTGAAAATAGCCAGACCGAAGGTCAATTCGAGAAAAGACAGTAGCAGACTGTAACTGGTCAAACAAATCATCAATCCTGGGAAGCGGATATTTGTTCTTGATAGTCGCCTGATTCAGCTGCCTGTAATCAATACAAAGCCTTAGGCTTCCATCTTTCTTCTTCACAAACAATACTGGAGCACTCCAGGGAGAAAAACTGGGGTGAATATAGCCTTTTTCCAGCAATTCAAGCAAGAGTGCTCGCAGTTCTTTAAGTTCAGCTGGAACCATTCGGTACGGTGCCATTGCTAACGGGGTTGTACCTGGAATCAGATCAATCACCATTTCTATTTCTCGCTCTGGAGGCAAGCCTGGCAACTCGTTAGGAAACACATCAGGGAACTCACAAACAACAGGAATATCACAGACGTCCTGCCGTGGTTTCTCAACGGCAACCACAGAAGCTAAAAATCCCTGACAGCCTGCATTAAGCAATCTACAGGCTCGAATAGCAGAAATAATCAAGCGAGAAGAGCGGGATCGAATACCTTGGAAATAAAATGCTGATTTCCCCTGTGGCTGAAAATAGACCTTCTTCGATCTGCAGTCAACCACAGCTCCATAATGCTCTAACCAATCCATACCCAGAATGGCATCATAATCTGCTAGCTGCGATGCATATAATCTCGCTGGCAACTGATGATTATTAATCATAATAGGAGATTCTTCCAGACACAGAGGCGTGATCATAAAATCTCCAGAAGGCATTTCAACATACAACTCACAGGTTATTTTGGATGTCGGCTCCTCAATGCATGCAATGAAATCCTCAGAGATAAAAGAGTGAGAAGCACCAGAATCAAATAAGACACGAGCAGAATGACCATAAAGCATAATCGTACCTTCAACTAGATGGGATGCAATTGCCTCAGCTCGAGAAATGTGAGAAACCTTGCCCTTTTGCTTCTTGGATGCGGTAGAAGACTGTTGGGAAGACGCTGAAGCTTGAGAATAGAATTGCTGCTGAGGTTGAGGTACAGGAGGAGGTCTAAATTGCGACTGCTGAGGCTGAGGAAACTGAGGAGTTTGCATCAGTTTCGGTCTCAACGGGCAATCTCGAACAACGTGACCAGGCTGGTCACAACAAAAATAGACAATAGGAAGAGAACACGGCTGACCCTTATGGTTGCCACCACACCTCCTACAAGTCCACGACTGACTAACAGTAGAACTTTGACGACTTTGGGAAGAAGGCGCCAACTATTGCTGAATAGTATCAGTACCAGATGACGGCTGCTGAAAGAACTTCTTCTTCTTCTTGAACCTTTTGAACTTGGGCTTGGAAGAGGAAGAAACACTGCTAACATCTGGCGAAACAGAGGGAACCCCTGACACTGGCAGTCGGTAAGTCTGCGAAAACTGAACCGTCGGCTGAACCGACCCAGCTTGAGAATATCCTCCTGGTCTCGCCATCTCTAGCTCGAGTGCCACAGCTGCCTGGCACGCACCGTCAAGATCAGCCACTCGACTCGCAATCAACGGCAACTTAAGTTCAGGCCTGAGTCCTCGCAAAAACTGCTGAGTCTTCAACGCCTCATTAGCAAGCACATGGGGCGCATACTGACCCAATTCCATAAATTTGTTCCGATATTGAAGCACGGTCATATCACCCTGAATCAATTCCATAAACTGGTACATCTTCGCCATTTGCAAACAGGTAGGAGTATAGGCACGCTCGAAAGCTGCAACAAACTCTGCCCAAGTGATCTGTCGAAGGGGCCTGGAATGAAAAGCAATATGCCACTCATCTTTCCACCATGTAATAGATGTACCTTGGAGTTGAAACGCTGCTAGCATACCCTTTTCATCCTCCGCGCACCCCATAGATAGGAATACGCGCTCTATCGCATCCAGCCACTGCCTCGCTACCTCTGGGTCTACTTGACAGTCAAAAGTGGGCGGATTGAACATAAGAAATTCTTTAAGAGCCTTGCCGCGACTACCAGGCACTTCGACTTGAGGAGCAACGACCGGCGCTGGACCAGGAACTGCAGAAACTGCAGGAGGCTGAGCAGAACCACTCTCTTATCTAGGCGCATGTCTAGGAACTCGAGGAGGTCTTCCTCGACGAGGTGTCATTATACAACTGCCGAAAACATAAAACAACATCAAATCCATCAATCACACGGAAAACATCCTAAGCCAGTAATAGACGACATAAAAGGACTAACTCTGGACAAGTGTAAATTCCAATTCCTTATACAAATCCTCAACTCCGCTCTGATACCAATTGTGACAACCCAGAGCTCCGGATATCGATATACCGATAACATCGATACACCGATACCAGGAACTGGGGAAGCCACCCAAGAGGCTGATGAGGCCCCTGAAGGGTTAGTGAAGTTTGTCGAGGGGATGTATAATGAATTGCAATCACAAGCGCGCCTAATAGATTTAGGCAAAAAGATTTAACAAAAGTGCGGAAGCAATTTCAAAATAAACAGAGTGCTAAATATATAAACTAGTCCAGAGGCACAAGAGTGCTAGTCTAAAAGTACAACTACTCGGGGCATACCCTGGCAAAAGTACACTAGAAAGCTAAAAGGGCAACCCATCTACTGCTGGCAGCTAAGAACGGTCTCCGAGCACACGGGAAACACCGGGAGACGACGGGCGCGGCTCACCTGAAAGAAGAAGGGTGAGTCACATCCAGACTCAGTAGGGGTCATGCGGATCCCTACCTCGTGCTAAACATGCAATCAAGCACAATTAAAGCAATTAGAGCATGCATTTAAATAAATGAACATGCAATTGCATGATAAAACTGAAAGCTGTAAATCTACTAAACAGGTATAACAGCTAATACATGCCAATAACAATATAATTCTTAACGACAAAAACTAAATCTACCAATAGAATGTGCCTCAACTAACCAAGCCACAGGGAACAGGACAACAACAGGGAGTAGAAACCAGATGCGTCCACTGACGACTTACACTGCGTCTCAAGCACTCGCAGTCTGTAACACGGCAAGCTGAGCACGTAAATAGTACCAAACCAAGTGACTAGTCAGAGTGACACACATCAGTGTCAATCCAAAGTCTCCGACCACGTGTGCACACACCGACTCTTGCCTGAGCCAGGCCCTCTAGCTAGTTTTCTCCCTCGGCAGGACGCTACCGCTGGCCGGGAGCCTATGGAACTAGCTTACAAACCGTGTGACGGGAACACCCCTCCACCATCCCCAGGTGGGTCGGCAACTCAAAGGCCTTAGGGCTACCACAGTGGCTCCATCGCAAGGAAAGAAAAGCTACTCTATTGGGGTCTAAAAATATGCCATTAGTTCATAAAATAACTTAAACATGGCGTATAAGCATTGTGGAAAGCATTAAAGAATGAACAGGCGACTTTTGGAAACTAACAAGAGTGTGATGGTCTGCTGCCACCGCGTCACAGAGTGTGATGGTCGGGGGTTGGTGCGTTACATTGACTGTGACGCATCCGCCCCTGGCCGTTAGAGCCACCCGACGTAAAACAAAACCCATAGTTTTTAACGCCCTAGTAGGATGTAACGCGCACCCGGAGGCGCGTTACGGCGCCCTGACGGCCGCCTGACAGGCCGTCAGGCCAACCGCCAAACCAGGCCAACCAAAGTCAAAAGGCGTGTAACGATCGGGGAGCCCACCGTTACACATCCTATGACGCACCTACTTAGGTCCGTCACAGGACTGTAACGCGTCCCGTGAGGACCGTTACGCGTGTGACGGTTCCTGGTAGGACCGTCACACCGTCTGGGTCACGGACGGGTTACGTTTGAAACCGGCTTCCCTCCCGGGCGATCGAAATCACCGGGTAGACGACGAAAACCTGTTTTCCTGCCAAACCACACGCCCACAACAATAATATACTACTAAAACATTCATTTATCATGCTCACAATAGATTAAACGTGAAGAACGAAACCTAAGCACGATAAAAGAGAAATATGCCACATGCACACTATAGAAGCTTAACGAGAAGAACAAGCTCTAGGGAAGGCTCCTAACGAGCTCAGGATTCCACCCCCCTACCTCGTTCAAGCCGGAACCGCCGATTAGGCCACATGCACGGGAAGGGAACCACCGAGCCTCCACGCTCCGTCTTGCTCCCAAGAGTCGCAAACCACGTGAAGGTGGGCGTCAACGCGCTCCACTCGACGCCAGGATTCCAACGGCGAGCTCCACGCCTCGAACCGCCGCCGTTTCGCCTGGATCCCCAAGGAGAGAGGGAGAGGCGATCGGAGGGGGGAAAGAGAGGACGAGAGGGAGATCGACGTGGGGGAGAGAGAGGGAGTGGGAAAAATGGGAAAAGAAAAGAAAAAAAAGGGTTAATATATATATATATAATATATATAAAAACCTTATTTTCCCCTTTTAAAAACTCAAATAATTCTAATTAAATCTTGAAAAATACCAGAAAAATTTCTAAAAATCCAGGAAAATAATCAAAAATTCCAGAATAGATTCTAGGTCCGAACCACCAAAGATCCGCTAAGGCACGGGCCTCACAGTTAGACTCAAGGATCGTTACGTTGTAGGTGTAGTTGCCTAATCCCGAGTCTGTTGGCAGTAGTAGTACTGCCAGTGGTGCCTAGTAGTACGTGTGACAGCGCGTTCTAGCTTGTCCGTACTCTAGTACTTGTGTTTTTGTGTCTGGTGTCTCATGAACCTCCGCTTGTCGTGGCCTGTCGATGCACGCGGTCCAGTGTGTTGACCCACCTCGGAGGGGTGGAAAGGGCAGTTCCCAAGATATGGTTTGTAAGCTAGTTTCGTGGGCTCCCAGCCAACGGTAGCATCCTACCGATGGAGAAAACTAGCTAGAGGACCTGGCTTAGGCTAGAGCCAGCGTGTACACACGTTGTCAGGGACTGAGGACTTACGCCGACGGGCGTGACCCTGACTAGTCTCTTGTTGCTGTTGTTCTTATTTGGTTTAGTGCGTGTCTACGTCTCTGCCGTGTCTTTAGCGGTACCGTAGGCGAGACACTCGGGGCGTAGCATAAGACGTCAGTGGACGCAGCTGGCTGTTCTCCTTGTGAGGAGGCGCTTCCGTCACGTGATACGTGACTTTCGCATTTCTTGTGCGCCGTGACCTTTCCGAGTTAGCCCTCTCGTGGCCCTACTCGAGGTCAGTGTTGTGTTGTGTGCACGACGTTCTCGTCGTGTGTGCTCGTCGGGTTTGTCCGTCGTCTATCTAGATCTTTTCTTGACTTTTGTCTATCCTTGCAGGTCTTTGTCTTAGGCCTGGCGTCGTGTCGGCAGATCGGTAACTCCTGACTTTGTCAGTTCAGAGTCGCCCTTCTGTCGCTGCCTGGAGTAGTTTGGGGTGTCGAGGTTAGTTCGGCAGCCGCTTGTTTGGTGTGGATTCTCCCCCTTTCCTACTTGTTCCCTACTCCTACTCCACGTCTATCCTTTACTGCTTCTAGAGTAGTTTTACAGCTTTGTAGTGTAGTTTTTCCACCTCACTACACCTGCTGTTCTTCTTGTCATTTTTGTTGTTCCGTGTTACTGCGTGTCTTTCAGTGGGGATTTGCGTGACCCCTACTGAGCCAGTGACACGAGGCTCACCCCTGCTTTTCAGGTGGGCTATCGTTCGTTCTGATTCCGTGGTTCTTAGTGCGCGTGCTCGTAGCGTGTCATTGTGGCCAGCTGGTACCTGCATCGGGCTTCTCCCGACTTCTCGGTACGTCTTTCTTTTCTGTCGACTGTACTTGCTAGACTTGCTATCTTAGCTCAGGGCTTGACTCTGGTATATAATTGTTAATTTGAAACTGTTAATTAAAAAGTAATTTTATTTCTGCTACTTTAGCAAACCGATCTAATGAAATTTAATTACTTACTGTTATATCTCTGTGGCTTCAATGTACTCTACACATACCTTTTATCCCTTCGGAGCTTTATCGCTCTTGGCAGGCCTCGCGTGTTCCAAGTGGTATCAGGTATATTCGATAGTCCTATCGGGTATATCTGGTATCCGGGATCCGGGTCGTCACAACACGGAACCCGTTCTTAAGGACATTCCTATCGTTCAGGATTATTCTGATGTATTTCTAGACGAGTTGCCTGGTATTCCTCCCAAGAGAGATGTTGTTTTCTCTATTGATTTAATTTCGAGAGCTGCACCAATTTCTAAAGCTCCGTATCGGATGTCTACTGTTGAAATGAAGGAGTTAAAGGAACAACTACTGGAGTTATTGAAGAAGGGGTTTATCCGACCAAGTACTTCACCTTGGGGAGCCCCGGTCCTTTTTGTTAAAAAGAAAGATGGTTCGATGAGGTTATGTGTTGATTATCAACAATTGAATCAACTTACCATCAAGAATAAATATCCTTTGCCGAGGATTGATGAATTATTCGACAAGATTTCTGGAGCTCGATATTTCTCAAAGATCGATCTTCGATCTGGTTATCATCAGTTGAAAATCAAGGAAAGTGATATTCACAAGACGGCATTTCGGAGTAGGTATGGACATTACGAGTTCACAGTTATGCCTTTCGGCTTAACAAATACGCCTACCGCATTCACGCAATTAATGAATAGCGTATTCAGGCCATACCTCGATCAATTTGTGGTTATCTTTATCGATGACATTTTCATCTACTCCAAGTCAAAGGAAGAACATGAGGAACATCTCAAGAAGGCCTTTCAATTATTAAGAGATCACAAGCTTTATGCCAAATTAAGCAATTGTGATTTCTGGTTGGAGGAAGTTTCTTTTCTCGGTCACATAATTTCTCGGAATGGTATCTCCGTCGATCCTTCAAAGGTCGAGGACGTAAAGAACTGGAAAAGACCCACTAGTGTGATGAAAATTCGAAGCTTCTTGGGATTGGCTGGATATTACCGAAGATTTATCAAGGATTTATAAAAGATCGCAGTATCTTTAACAAGATTGACACGGAAGGAGAATCCTTTTATATGGTCTGAGGAATGCGAGAAAAGTTTTCAAACTTTAAAGGATTGTCTGACGACGGCTCCTATTCTCACATTACCTACGGAAAGAGGAGGATTCGAAGTATATGCTGATGCATCTGGAATTGGCCTAGGTTGCGTATTAATGTAACATGGCAATGTCATAGCATATTCCTCACGGCAATTGAAGAAGCACGAGGAAAATATTCCCGTACATGACCTAGAACTGGCAGCTGTGGTCTTTGCTTTGAAGATATGGCGACATTACCTCTATGGCGAAGCCTTTACGGTGTATTCTGATCACAAGAGTCTCAAATATTTATTCTCTCAAAAAGAGCTCAATATGAGACAAAGACAGTTGTTGGAATATTTATAGGATTTTGACTTCTCTATACAATATCACCCCGGAAAAGGCAATGCCGTAGCTGATGCACTTAGCCGGAAGCCGATGGCTTTATTATCAAGCATGATGGTTAAAGAATGGCATCTACTTGAGCAAATGGCCAACTAGTCTTTATTGCTAATATTCGACTCCAACCCGAGTTACTCTCGGAAATCAAGGAACGGTAAGTTGATGATCCGATGATCGTTGAAATTAAAGAAAAACTAGATCAACGACCAGATTTCCTTCTAGCTGATGATGGAAGGCTATTATTCAAAGGAAGAACTTGTATACCCGATTGTTCTACTATCAAGGGAAAAATCTTGGAGGAAGCACATCGGTCAAGGTATATTATTCACCCCGGTGCTACAAAAATGTAGCAAGACCTCAAGAGAACATTCTGGTGGCTGAATATGAAGAGAGAGGTAGCCGAGTTCGTAAGCCGATGTTTGGTTTGTCAACAAGTCAAGGCCGAACACCTCAAACCGGCTGGCAAGCTCAAGCCTCTTGAAATACCAGAATGGAAATGGGATAGTATCGGTATATACTTCATAGTTGGATTACCGAAGACCCGAAGTGGTTTTGATGCTATATGGGTAATTGTGGATCGGCTAACAAAGTCCGCTCACTTTTTACCTATTAAGACTAGATGGACCGTGGATGTTCTAGCCGCCTTATATATCAAAGAGATCGTAAGGCTACATGGTATTCCAAGCTCTATTATTTCGGATCGAGATCCGAGATTCACCTCTCATTTTTGGAAGGATTTACAATCGTCTATGGGTACTAGACTAAGGTTTAGCACGGCTTTTCACCCTCAGACGGATGGACAAATCGAGAGGACGAATCAAATCATTGAAGATATGTTGAGAGCATGCATGATAGACTTCGGTGGAAGTTGGCATGAACATTTACCGCTGACTGAGTTCGCTTATAACAATAACAATCAGTCGAGTATTCAAATAGCACTATTCGAAGCATTATATGGCCGAAGTTGTAGATCACCTCTATGCTGGAGTGAGGTTGGAGAGAAGGGATTGCTTGGTCCCGATATTGTCCAAGATACAACTGACAAAGTCCAGTTGATTCAAGAAAGATTGAAGGTAGCTCAATCACGGCAAAAGAGTTATGCCGACAACCGGAGGAGAGACCTTGAATTCCAAGTGGGGGAGCATGTCTTCTTAAAGATCTCACCCACACGAGGAATTAGAAGATTCGGCATCAAAGGAAAGCTAAGTCCGAGATTTATTGGCCCTTTCGAGATTTTGGAGAGAATCGGCGAGGTAGCATACAAGCTGGCTTTGCCTCCTCAACTGGCCGGTGTACGTGACGTCTTCCATGTATCAATGCTAAGGACGTACGTGTACGATTCTTCACATGTGATTCAATTTGAAGAATTGAAGCTGCAAAAGGACTTATCTTATGAAGAAAGACCGATCAAGATATTGGATCGAAAATTACACCAACTGAGGAATCGGGCCATACCGATGGTGAAAGTCTAATGGAGCAAGCGTGGGTTCGAGGAAGCAACCTGGGAATTGGAAGAATCCATCAAGAAGAAATACCCGGATTTAATCTCAGGTTAGAAATTCGACCTTTCTACTCGAATTTTTGAATTTTAGTTGTATAATTTGAATTTGAATGACCAAATTCTTTTAAGTGGGGGAGGATGTAGAAACCCGATAATTAAAAATGAGAAATAAAATTTTCAATTTCATTATGTAATTAAAATTTTCATGAAATAATTAAATTACATTTTTACTATATGAAATAAACTAGTTTATTAAATTTACTTAAATTAACTAGAAGTAAATAGAGATTAAATGCTTTAAACCTTAGATAAATCATAGAAAGCCCAATAAAAGTCCATGTAATGGACTAGGATCACAATTGGCCCATTGGATAATCCATAATGGGTTGGATTAATAGATTAAAAGATTTATTAAAGGGTAATTAGACCAAAATTCGTAACACATGTTTAATATGCCATTTGAGGGATTAAAATAACCCCATTTCAAGAAGGTTGACACAAAAATCGACTCTTACCTAAAAGCCCACCTTGGACCAGCCATTTTTACATTGGTTTCACACCAAATGGAGGCTAGGTTAAGAAGAAAAATTAGAATTTTCTTCTAATTCGGAGTCGGAAAGTTTGACATTGTTAGGCAAGGAATCTTGACAAATTTGGCTAAGTTTTGGCTATAAATAGAACCCCATTTGACCCTCAAATCATACCTAGAGGTTAAGGTTACGCTGCTGTGAAGATTGGTGGAGATTTGAAGTAAGATTTGGAAGATCAAAGGGTTTTCTTATATTTCGGGATATTTCTTTAGATCTGCAAAAATATAGGTGTCTCTCAGGCTAAACTCTAATTAAAGCATACCATCTTGTTCATTTTTCTGTCCTCTTTCCATTGATAGTTCATTTATTAAATTCCGTTATGAAATGAGCAAGTTATGTCATTTTATTAGAGGGGTATTCCCATTTTTTCATCAGGACCAGAACGTGCTGTCCAACAGGGCCGCGTTCTGAACGCGCTACCCCGATATAGCGCGTTCATACTGAGTATTTTCCCGCCCTCACGGGTCAAACATAAAATTTTGAAATATGCACATATTTTCCAAGAACGCGCTACCGTTGGGTAGCGCGATCTTCAAGGTCACGCTAGCATAAGCTAGCGTGTTTACAAATTTTTTTTTTAAAAATATGCATATGCATTATTTTCCATAACGCGCTACCCTCGGGTAGCGCGATCTTAAAGGTCGCGCTAGCTTATGCTAGCGCGTTCATAAAAAGAAAACCCAGAATGCCCTGGTAAATTATTTTGGGTATATATATATATATATATATATATATATATATATATATATATATATATATATATATATATATATATATATATATATATATATTATGAACGCGAAAACCAACCAGGCTCGGCTCGGCTCGGCTCGGCTGACCTAAGGGTGAGCTCTCCAACATATAAAGTCATGAAAGTTTTCTAAACTTCCAATGCGGGACTAAAGATTAGTCATTACACATTGTGAACACAATATGAATTATAACATTTGGAATCTTCAATAATTATAAGTATTTAGTCACCAAAAATAAGAAAATGTAATATTAACATGTTTTAATTCTTACAGCATGTTTAAAATTAATTGTGTAGAATGAAATTATTTTTACATGTAAAAATCTAATTTTAACCATATTAGTAAATTAATGCATGAAAAATATTTCCAACATGTTAAAAATAACTTCCTACATGATAAAATTATTTTATATATACTGAGATATAAAAACTATTTTCAGCATGTTAAAATCTATTTAAAACTATTTTTTTGTGCATGCTAAATCTAATTTCCTATTGAATAATTAGTAAATTGATGCATGAAAATTACTTCCAGCAAGATAAATTTTTTTCTAGCATGATAAAATTATTTCTAACATGTTAGAATTATTTGAAGCATGATAGAATTATTTTCAGTACATTAAAACTATTTTTCAGTATGATATTTCTATTTTCCCTCAAATAATTAGTAAATAAATATAAAAAAATGATTTTCAGCATGATAAAATTTATGTTGTTATCAGAGAATTTCTGTAATCAACATGGTAAACTTATCTTTATCATCTTATCAGTAAGTTAATGTGTGAGAATTATTTTAGCATGGTAAGTATTAATTTTAGCATGTTAAAAATTAATTTTCAGCATGTAAAAATTAAATCCAGCATGAAAATTTATTTTTTATCATCTTATAAGTAAAATAATGTATGAAAATTATTTCAGCATGTCAATGTTATTTTCAGCAAGTTAGAATTATTTTCGGCATAAAAACCTATTTTCATAACCAAATCCTGATTTTTATAATAAATCACCGTTTTAGCTAAACTAATGCATTTCTAATGTACAAAAAACTTCCTGTAAACATGTCTAAACACTTGTAAATCAAATGCACACAACATTAAACTATGGAATTAAATTAATTCTATTAAACTCTAATTACTTGAATTTTCTTCCTTGTTACCGTTCTTTCTTGAATTCCACGACTTAATGTCGTTAAACATGATGCCTTAAAATTATTATTCACTTCTCTTGCTACTTCTGAGATTTTTGCCAGATCTGTACTTTTAACAAATGAGCTTATTCTTAAAATTCATTGGCCATAGTGTTAAGTGGATGTCTAAACGTACTTGGGATCTTATGATCCACTGACCCAATGCCTAGCATTAATGGGGCCCGGTCTGGTCCTTGGAGGAGCGCCCGAAAGTACTTGTGCCCATGAGAGTTTATTGACCTCGGTGTGACATTACACCAAAGTGCATGACTTGTTAGATTTTACAGCATTCCACTATTCGTAACTGTTTACTTGTTACTTGTTATTTGTTTACTTGTTTACTTGAAAATTACATGAATTACTTGACTTGCGTGAAAATGGCCAATTACATGAAATTATTTACTTGTTCAAAGTCATTACTTGGAAATTCATCTTGATATCATATTATCTCAATTACTTGAAAATTCCATTCATGTCTATACACTTCCCGATACCAGTTAGAAAATTACTTAAATTGTTAATACTTAAAGATTGCCTGGTTCTTAGAGATATAAAATCCTACTGAGCTTTTAGCTCACCATACGTTTTGGTTAATTGTTGCAGAAAATGAAAATGAACAAGGGAATGGACAAGAGTGAGAGAGTGATTTTCCTTTTTACCTAGGTTTATGTAAATCATTTGTGTTTTTACAAGAATGATGTACTTTGGAATTGGAAGTTGTAATTTACCTTTATGGCTTATGAATTAGTGATGTAAACTTCATTTTGATGGAATAAAAGTATCATTTTCCCATTCATTTCTATCTTTAGAAATGAAATTGTACATGCTCTGATCGACACGCTTGTTTACGACTAGTTCGCGTCCCGATATTCCGCGTCGAGACGTGACAGTCTTTGTGGTATCAGAGCCTAGGTTACATAAAATCCTATGTTTCACAATTTTAGGTTCATTCTTAAACTTAGGTTAAGTTTTAGATCAATATCTTGAAATTTGACAGGTCTTAAAACCTTCCCGGTAAGATTGGGTAGAAACACATGTTAAGTTTTAAGTAAAAGGGAATTATCAAAAAATAAATTCCAAAACAAAAATAATAAACCTTGGAATTATGGTTTCAGGCTAATTCTCGCAAATCGCCACCGAGAGAGCTCAATGGCACGAGATGCAACGCACCGTTCGAGGCTTAACCCAAGCCCTCCAACAGGTTGCTCAAGGAGGAGCAAACTGAGGAGCTGGAGACCTGCATAGGAATTTCCGGAGTATGAACCCTCCCAAGTTCGCTGGATCTACAGATCCGGATGAAGCCGAACACTGGATTTAGGAAATCGAGAGGATTTTCCGAGTCATGCAATGTGCCGATGAGGAAAAGGTCCTACTCGCTACCTTCCAACTAGAAAGGGATGCACGTGCCTGGTGGGAATCGGTCGAAGCTACTTTACCGCACGACCAAATTCTATGGGAAGAGTTCGTGGAACACTTCAATAGTAAATACTTCTTCGACCGAGTACAAGAAAGGAAGGCCGCCGAATTTTTCGCTTTGAAACAAAGGGGATTATCGATTGTGAAATATGAAGCTCAATTTTCGAGGTTATCTCAGTACGCTCCACATCTCGTGGGTACCGACTAAATGAAGGCACGGAGATTTCTTAACAGCCTTAAGCCACAATATATTACTAAACTGGCCACGATGGATATCCAAATTTATTCTGATGTGGTACGGAGAGCACAACTCCAAGAAGATGCAACGGAGTTATCGGATCGCATCCGAGGAAGGGTTGTGCCGATTTCTTAGGTTCCATCACTCTGACCAGGTACACGAAACCCGTTCTAAAGGACATTCCTATCGTTCGGGATTATTCTGATGTATTTCTAGATGAGTTGCCTGGTATTCCTCCCAAGAGAGAAGTGGTTTTCTCTATTGATTTAATTCCGGGAGCTGCACCAGTTTCTAAAGCTCCGTATCGGATGTCTACTGTTGAAATGAGGGGGTTAAAGGAACAACTACTGGAGTTATTGGAGAAGGGGTTTATCTGACCAAGTACTTCACCTTGGGGAGCCCCGGTCCTCTTTGTTTAAAATAAAGATGGTTCGATGAGGTTATGTGTTGATTATCGGCAATTGAATAAACTTACCATCAAGAATAAATATCCTTTGCCGAGGATTAATGAATTATTCGACAAGATTTCTGGAGCTTGATATTTCTCAAAGATCGATCTTCGATCTGGTTATCATCAGTTGAAAATCAAGGAAAGTGATATTCACAAGACGGCATTTCGGAGTAGGCATGAACATTACGAGTTCACAGTTATGCCTTTCGGCTTAACAAATACGCCTGACGCATTCATGCAATTAATGAACAACGTATTCAGGCCATACCTCGATCAATTTGTGGTTATCTTTATCGATGACATTTTGATCTACTCCAAGTCAAAGGAAGAACATGAGGAACATCTCAAGAACGCCCTTCAATTATTAAGAGATCACAAGCTTTATGCCAAATTAAGTAAGTGTGATTTCTGGTTGGAGGAAGTTTCTTTTCTCGATCACATAATTTCCCGGAATGGTATCGCCGTCGATCCTTCAAACGTCGAGGACGTAAAGAACTGGAAAAGACCTACTAGTGTGACGGAAATTCGAAGCTTCTTGGGATTGGCTGGATATTACCGAAGATTTATCAAGGATTTATAAAAGATCGTAGTATCTTTAACAAGATTGACACGGAAGGAGAATCCTTTTATATGGTCCGAGGAATGCGAGAAAAACTTTCAAACTTTAAAGGATTGTCTGACGACTGCTCATATTCTCACATTACCTACGGAAAGAGGAGGATTCGAAGTATATGCTGATGCATCTGGAATTGGCCTAGGTTGCGTATTAATGTAACATGCCAATGTCATAGCTTATTCCTCACGGCAATTGAAGAAGCACGAGGAAAATATTCCCGTACATGACCTAGAACTGGCAGCTGTGGTCTTTACTTTGAAGATATGGCAACATTACCTCTATGGCGAAGCCTTTACGGTGTATTCTGATCACAAGATTCTGAAATATTTATTCTCTCAAAAGGAGCTCAATATGAGACAAAGACGGTTGTTGGAATATTTAATGGATTTCGACTTCTCTATACAATATCACCCCGGAAAAGGTAATGCCGTAGCTGATGCACTTAGCCGGAAGCCGATGGCTTTATTATCAAGCATGATGGTTAAAGAATGACATCTACTTGAGTAAATGGCCAACTTAAACCTCAATATGGAGGAGAAGGAAGGCAGAGTCTTTATTGCTAATATTCGACTCCAACCCGAGTTACTCTTGGAAATCAAGGAACGGCAAGTTGATGATCCGATGATCTTTGAATTTAACGAAAAAGTAGATCAACTATCGGATTTCCTTCTAGCTGATGATGGAAGGCTATTATTCAAAGGAAGAACTTGTATACCCGATTGTTCTACTATCAAGGGAAAAAGCTTGGAGGAAGCACATCGGTCAAAGTATACTATTCACCCCGATGCTACAAAATGTAGCAAGACCTCAAGAGAACATTCTGGTGGCCGAATATGAAGAGAGAGGTAGCCGAGTTCGTAAGCCGATGTTTGGTTTGTCAACAAGTCAAGGCCGAACACCTCAAACCGACGGGCAAGCTCAAGCCTCTTGAAATACCGGAATGGAAATGGGATAGTATCTGTCACGCCCCGAGCGCGGAAGATACCCGGAGATGCGCGACGTGTCTATATCAATCATGTCAATCAGAGTGGTCGTGTATTCGACACAAAGACAGAGATGCGCAAAATAGCAAGATAACCCAATCCTTTATTTTATAAGGGATAGACTATTACAAATCCAATACTCTGTTAAATAAAAAGGAAAAGAATACATAGTTGACTCAAGAAACTATGGAAAAGACTAGACGACACTTGTAGAAGCTCTATCACTTTCACTCTTGACCATTCCCATCCGATTGACTTCCATCGTCGTCGGACTTACCTGAAAAGTAAAAAGGGACAAACGGAATGAGCGAACGCTCAGTAGGAAATTATATCTCAAGTACTAGCAAGTGGTTTAAGTAATTACATTTTCATGGATGCAATAAAGCTATGCATGCTCGCATGAAACGACAAGATAGAGAGAATGTAATATCAAGAAAATAAGATGAACTTAGTCATGAACTTCCAACAAGATAACAAGTTTATTCGAGATATTCAAGCAAGTACATTTAACAAGTCATGTCAAGAACTTTGGCTATCATGTATCAAGCAAGTAAATTACCCCTTTTCGGGCCACGCATTTCATTTTATGTCAAGTACGAGTCAAGTACAAGATGTGTGTGGAATGTCCAATCAAGCAAGTCAAGTACTCGGTATAATGCCAGATACCTTATCATTTTAACTCCCATGGGCACAAGTACTTTCGGGTGCTCCTCCCAGGACCAGATCGGGCCCTATATGCGCAGGCATTTATCATGTGTTTTGACATCCACTCTTGTTTGTATAGCCAATATAGAATTTCAATAATCAAGCTTGTAGATACGTATGACAACTTTGATAGAATAGAGTTCAAAATATGACAAAGGACATAGAATGGCGATAATAACGGTATAATCACGATGTCGATAAAACTAGGTAGATTATGGTTCCCTTAACTTAGGTACCATGACAAATCAATATGGACATTCTTTATATAGAATTGAGGTCCACATGAACATTAGATCAAGCAAGATACCCTCATTCTTATCATAGAATTGGGGTTTACAAGAATGACACGATATGGCATGATATCATCATCCCATCAAGAATTGCTTATGATATACTCTTTGTATAATCATAAGGGCCGGTATACCATGTTTCTTTAGATTGACATGGCAAGGATCGTGTAATGGGTTTTTAGGGTACAACCAGCTCAGTCGGCCTTGAGGGAATCCAAGGCTACGAGGAGTCTTACGGAGGTCTCTATGACTAACTCGCTAGTCCAAAGGAACGGAATGTCCAATGGAGAGCTTGTATGTCAATGAGAGTTGAGTGTGATCGATAAATCAACATGAAACGTGGGACTATACTCACGGAATGGAGAATAGTGCCGATATATATATATATATGTATAATATGAAACCATCGGTAATAGAATCAGGATAAAATCAGTTTACAGTAAAATAACGACTTAAGTAAAGTCGTGTATTGAATAATTAACGTCTAACAGAAGGGCGTTTACATATATTGCCAATTTGCAGAATTTCCATTATTTCATTAATTTATCAAAAACACGCCTTTCCTGGGGGCGTTTCTTCAAAGTTGACGACTGCAGAGGCAGGCGTCCCATCATTTACATATTCGACAGGATATAATTATTCTCAGAAATTTATCAAAAACGCGCCCTTGGAAGGGGCGTTACTTTCTAATTCCATTTTTCAGAATATGTGAATTTCAGGATTTTAACAGATACACGCCCTAGGAAGGGGCGTTACTTTTCAGATTCACGCCTTGTACTGGGGCGTTAGAATATGAAAAACGACTTTGTCCAAGTCGTGAATTTCAAGGGATTTACGATATTTTAATAAATAATATTTCGAGAGACAGGAGACATGTCATGGCAGTAAAATTTTAACAGGAATTCACAGAGTCATGCAAGATATTAAAAATCAATATTTCATATGTATTGTAATTTTTAAACAGGATCAATTATTAATCATATGCGATTCTTATGAAATTAACGCCTGCGTAGAGGGCGTCGAATATTAAATTGACGACCACTAGCATGGTCGTTTCTTTTAAATTAGCGCCCTAATCAAGGGCGTTTCTTTCAAAATTTTGCAGAAAACGTAATAAAACCTTATAAACAGTATGCATGCCATGCTCATATACGTATGTATAGATATCTTGCATTAATTCTTATTTGGGCTACCATAACTTGAGAAAATCCTACCTTAAAAATAGATTTGGAGATGACCGGTGAATAACTTGAGAAGAACACCTTGGACAGGAAGAAGGAAGATTTTAGTTGATGAATATGACGGAGATGATAGCCTTCAATCAACCTGTAGGAAAAGAGAGGAAGGAATATGAAGATATGAAATCAATCTTCACAGGTATATGGTGAAGAACATACCTTGTTCTTTCACGTACGCCACCTTACAGACCTATAACAGAATCAGATGAAGAACATTAGTTCTTCATGTAATAGAAGCAGAAAAATAAAAGAATAGAGGAACCGTTTTTTCTTCACGTACCTAGCAGCAGACGTTCGATCAAATGGGTTTTAGGGTTCGATCGAACATGTTATTTATAGGATTTTGGAAGTCCTAACAAGAGTAGTGTTTGATTGAGGGTAATATATCCTTAATAGAGTCCTTACTTTAATAGACACTTACTAGATTAGGTTAATCTTTCCTTGGATAAGCTCTGGGTTCGAACGGTTCACGAACTGAATTAACGCCTTAGGTCAGGGCGTGTATTCTTGAATTAACGCCTTGCATAAGGGCGTTTCTTAAAAAGCGCCTTGAAAAAGGGCGTTTCTTGTTTTAAAACACGCCCAAGATAGAGGCGTTTCTTTTACTTACCCATTTGGTCGCGTGAGAACTGACGACCGTAGGTGTGGGCGTCCTTTCCTTATTCACGCCATGGGTAGAGGCGTTTCTTTATAAATTAACGCCTTAATAAGAGGCGTTATTTTTAATTTGTTTTATTTCGTCCAATTAACCCTATTCCTTTTATATATATTACTTCTGTAATATATGTTTTAATTTATTTCAATTATTCATTTATTAGGGTTGCTACACCCTCCCCCACTTAAAAAGAATTTGGTCCCCAAATTCAATATATATATAATTATACACGCGGAGAGTGTAGGACATATACCTCTTAGAATAACTCGGGAAATCGTTTCTTCATAGATTCCTCGGTCTCCCATGTCGCTTCGCGTTCAGGATTCTTATTCCATTGCACCTTGATCATGGGAATAACCTTATTCCTTAGAGCTCGTATTTCTCGATCTAATATCTTCAAAGGCCTTTGTTCATATGTGAGATCTTTCTGGATCACCAGATCTCCATGCTCAATAATATGTGACGGATCGTGCACATACTTCTTCAACATAGATATGTGAAATACATTGTGTACCTCGGACAACTGAGGAGGCAACGCGATGCGATAAGCAACCTCGCCAACTCTTTCGAGTACCTCAAATGGTCCGATGAATCTTGGCGTAAGCTTGCCCTTAACACCAAATCTTCGTATGCCACGTCCAGGGGATATTTTAAGAAATACATGATCTCCAACCTGGAATTCAAGATCTCTTCTCCTGGTATCAGCATAAGCCTTTTGCCTTGTCTGAGCAACTTGTAATCTTTCTCTGATTACTTGTATCTTCTCGGTTGTATCCCTTACCATGTCTGGACCTAATAGTTGTTTTTCTCCAACTTCGTTCCAACATATGGGAGATCGGCAACTCCTTCCGTATAAGGCTTCGAAAGGTGCCATTTGGATACTAGCTTGGTAGCTATTATTATATGCAAATTCAACTAAAGGTAAGTGGTCATGCCAGCTTCCTCCAAAGTCAATAATGCATGCTCTCAGCATATCTTCAACAACTTGATTAGTTCGCTCGGTCTGACCATCCGTTTGTGGGTGAAAAGCAGTACTAAAGTTGAGCCTTGTCCCCAACGAATGTTGTAATCCCTTCCAAAAATGAGAAGTAAAACGGGGATCTCTATCCGACACGATTGAGACAGGAATTCCATGTATCCTGACTATTTCTTTGATGTATAGTGCAGCTAGCACATCAATTGACCATCGGCTTTTGATTGGCAAGAAATGTGCCGATTTAGTCAATCGGTCAATGATAACCCAGATTCCATCATGTCCTCCTTTAGATTTAGACAAACCCATGATGAAGTCCATACCAATATCCTCCCATTTCCACTTAGGAATATCTAGAGGATGTAGTTTTCCCGCAGGCTTTTGATGTTCCGCCTTGACCTGTTGGCATGTGAGACAGCGTGATACATAGTCCGCTATTTCTCTTTTCATATTGGGCCACCAAAAGTTCCTCTTTACATCTTGGTACATTTTAGTTGATCCAGGATGAATAGTGTATCTTGATCGGTGAGCTTCATCTAAGATCTTCTTCTTTAATTCCGGACAATCGGGTATACAAGTTCTATCTTTGAACGATAATCTTCCATCAGAAGTTAGTTGAAAATCAGATTGTCCTTCTAATCTGCCTTTGATTTCTACTAACATAGGATCATCATCCTGAAGTGTTTGTATCTCAGATAACAAATCTGACTGTATGCTTACATGAGATAGTGTGACAAATTTGGATTCCGTGTCCAAGCTTATATTGAGCTCGGAGAATTGTTCAAGTAACCTCCATTCTTGTATCATACAATTTGCTATCTTTGCTCTCGGCTTTCGACTAAGGGCATCAGCCACATAATTACCCTTTCCGGGATGGTATTGTATACTGAAGTCGAAGTCCTTGAGATATTCTAGCCAACGTCTTTGTCTCATGTTCAGCTCCTTTTGTGAAACTAGATATTTGAGACTTTTGTGATCGGAGTATACAGTAAACTGTACCCCATAGAGATAGTGTCTCCATATCTTTAGGGCAAATACTACCGCGGCCAATTCCAAGTCATGGACGGGGTAATTCTCCTCATGCTTCTTCAGTTGACGAGAAGAGTATGCTATGACCTTCCCATGTTGCATTAGAACACATCCGAGGCCAATGCCAGAAGCATCAGTGTAGACCTCGAATTTCTCTCCTTCAATTGGTAGGGCTAAGACCGGAGCTGTGGTGAGATGATCCTTGAGAGTTTGGAAACTGCTTTCACATTCCTCACTCCATTCATATCGGATCTCCTTACGAGTTAATCTTGTAAGTGGTACGGCGATCTTAGAGAAATCTTTGATAAATCGCCGATAATAGCCTGCAAGACCTAAGAAACTTCTGATCTCGCTTGCATTAGTGGGTCTCTCCCAGTTTCTCACAGCTTCAACTTTTGACGGATCCACAGATAAACCGTCCTTGGATATGACATGTCCGAGAAAAGCCACTTCTTCAAGCCAGAACTCGCATTTGCTGAGTTTAGCATATAATTGATTTGTCCTCAAGACTTGCAATGCAATCCTCAAATGCTCTTCATGTTCTTCCTTAGTCTTAGAATATATCAATATATCATCGATGAAGACTACTATGAATTGATCCAAGTAAGGCCTGAATATGCTATTCATTAACTGCATAAAGGCAGCAGGGGCATTTGTTAGTCCAAAAGGCATAACAACAAATTCGTAATGGCCATACCTGCTTCTGAATGCGGTCTTGTGAATGTCATCATCCTTGATCCTTAATTGATGATATCCCGACCGGAGATCAATCTTGGAGAAATATTTGGATCCTGAAATCTGATCAAACAATTCATCGATTCTCGGCAGTGGATACTTGTTCTTGATAGTGAGATAATTCAACTGTCGATAGTCGATACACAATCTCATGGATCCATCCTTCTTCTTTACAAATAAGACTGGTGCTCCCCACGGGGAAGTACTTGGTCTAATAAACCCTTTTCGGATTAGTTCCATCAACTGCTCCTTCAACTCCTTGAGTTCAGCAGGGGACATTCTATATGGTGCCTTTGAAACCGGACCAGCACCAGGGACTAAGTCGATGGTAAAGGCCACATCTCTTTGCGGGGGTAATCCCGGCAATTCTTCCGGAAATACGTCTGGGAATTCTCGCACTACCTGAATGTCCTCTATCTCGGTTTCTTTAGCTTCTTTAATAGTGACAAAAGCAAGGAAGGATACACATCCTTTCCTGACGAGCTTGCTTGCTCGAAGAGCCGAAATAAGAGGGGATTTGCTTCGACTCTTAGGACTAGTATAAGTCAGTTCCGGAAATTCCTTGGAAACAATCTTGCTATTACGGCAATCAACCGTTGCCTGGTACTTAGATAACCAATCTGCTCCTAGTATAATATCATATTCTTTTAGATCTAAGCAGATAAGATCAATAGGAAAATTCTTTCCTCGAACCAACACCTCACAGTTTTGGTAATGATGCGTGATATCCGTCTCGTTTCCGAGAGGAGTAGACAACACTATTTTCATCCATTCTGGTTCTAGAGGTAATGGGTCAGCAAACTTCTTGGAAATAATGGAATGCGATGCACCCGTATCAAATAAGACATGTGCATATTTGGAACAAATTTTTAATGTACCTTCCACCAATCCGCCTTCTTCTTCTGGTTCGGTCTCTTGGATTGCATGAAGACGCGCGTTCCTTGTCACTGGGCGTTTACCCTCACCATCTTGGTCATTCATTAATGGACAATCGGGAATCCGATGTTCACGACTCCCACAACGGAGACATGCTCCTAATTTCCTCCAGCATTCTTCTGTTTTGTGACCAGCCTTGTCACAATGCTTGCATACTACGTTTGAAGGGGTAGTGGTGATAGAGAAAGGCTTGGATTTCTTGTACTTCTGATCTTGAGAGGAAGAACCTCCATTATTGGGCCTCTTCTTAAAGTTGGGTTTAAAAGAACCCGAACTTGTGACTTGCTCCTTTTTGTCTTTCCCACGGATCCTATCAGATAGTTCCGTGGCATCTTCAAGCAACTGAGCTCGGTGCACTATTTCAGTATAAACTTGAATATCCATAGGCGCCAGTTGAGTAATGTAGTGGGGCCTAAGCCCATTAAGAAATCTACGGGCTTTCATCTTTTCCGTGCTAATTAAATGCTTAGCATATCTAGACAGTCTAGAGAACTGTGCTTCATAATCAGCCACCGATAAAGATCTTTGCTTTAATGCGGCAAATTCGGCGGCCTTCTTTTCCTGGACCCTATCAGAGAAATATTTGGCGTTGAAATATTCAACGAATTCTCCCCATGTAACTTGAGTTGGGTCAATTGTAGCTTCAATCGACTCCCACCAGCATCTAGCATCCTTTTCTAACTGGAAAGTAGCTAATAAGACTTTGTCCTGATCCGTGCATTGCATGACACGGAATATACGTTCAATCTCCCGAACCCAATGCTCGGCATCGTCTGGATCGGTCGATCCCATGAACTTCGGGGGATTCATATTCTTGAATACTTGGTGTAAGCTTCCAGCTCGTGGAGCACCACCTTGTGCTACCTGTTGTAGCACTTGGGTCATCCCTTGAAGGGTACGCTGCATGTTGCGCCATTGAGCACGTTCGGCAGCCATTATCCTACAATTACAATAGCTATGTTAGTATTATATCACTATGATTTTATAAAGGACTCATTGATCATTTAACCCTTGGTTCTACCCACTCTCACTTGGTTAAAGGTTTTGAAACCTATCCTTGGACTTGGGTTTCCTAGGAATTGAATACCTTAGGCTCTGATACCACAAAGACTGTCACGCCCCGAGCGCGGAAGATACCCGGAGATGCGCGACGTGTCTATATCAATCATGTCAATCAGAGTGGTCGTGTATTCGACACAAAGACAGAGATGCGCAAAATAGCAAGATAACCCAATCCTTTATTTTATAAGGGATAGACTATTACAAATCCAATACTCTGTTAAATAAAAAGGAAAAGAATACATAGTTGACTCAAGAAACTATGGAAAAGACTAGACGACACTTGTAGAAGCTCTATCACTTTCACTCTTGACCATTCCCATCCGATTGACTTCCATCGTCGTCGGACTTACCTGAAAAGTAAAAAGGGACAAACGGAATGAGCGAACGCTCAGTAGGAAATTATATCTCAAGTACTAGCAAGTGGTTTAAGTAATTACATTTTCATGGATGCAATAAAGCTATGCATGCTCGCATGAAACGACAAGATAGAGAGAATGTAATATCAAGAAAATAAGATGAACTTAGTCATGAACTTCCAACAAGATAACAAGTTTATTCGAGATATTCAAGCAAGTACATTTAACAAGTCATGTCAAGAACTTTGGCTATCATGTATCAAGCAAGTAAATTACCCCTTTTCGGGCCACGCATTTCATTTTATGTCAAGTACGAGTCAAGTACAAGATGTGTGTGGAATGTCCAATCAAGCAAGTCAAGTACTCGGTATAATGCCAGATACCTTATCATTTTAACTCCCATGGGCACAAGTACTTTCGGGTGCTCCTCCTAGGACCAGATCGGGCCCTATATGCGCAGGCATTTATCATGTGTTTTGACATCCACTCTTGTTTGTATAGCCAATATAGAATTTCAATAATCAAGCTTGTAGATACGTATGACAACTTTGATAGAATAGAGTTCAAAATATGACAAAGGACATAGAATGGCGATAATAACGGTATAATCACGATGTCGATAAAACTAGGTAGATTATGGTTCCCTTAACTTAGGTACCATGACAAATCAATATGGACATTCTTTATATAGAATTGAGGTCCACATGAACATTAGATCAAGCAAGATACCCTCATTCTTATCATAGAATTGGGGTTTACAAGAATGACACGATATGGCATGATATCATCATCCCATCAAGAATTGCTTATGATATACTCTTTGTATAATCATAAGGGCCGGTATACCATGTTTCTTTAGATTGACATGGCAAGGATCGTGTAATGGGTTTTTAGGGTACAACCAGCTCAGTCGGCCTTGAGGGAATCCAAGGCTACGAGGAGTCTTACGGAGGTCTCTATGACTAACTCGCTAGTCCAAAGGAACGGAATGTCCAATGGAGAGCTTGTATGTCAATGAGAGTTGAGTGTGATTGATAAATCAACATGAAACGTGGGACTATACTCACGGAATGGAGAATAGTGCCGATATATATATATATGTATAATATGAAACCATCGGTAATAGAATCAGGATAAAATCAGTTTACAGTAAAATAACGACTTAAGTAAAGTCGTGTATTGAATAATTAACGCCTAACAGAAGGGCGTTTACATATATTGCCAATTTGCAGAATTTCCATTATTTCATTAATTTATCAAAAACACGCCTTTCCTGGGGGCGTTTCTTCAAAGTTGACGACTGCAGAGGCAGGCGTCCCATCATTTACATATTCGACACGATATAATTATTCTCAGAAATTTATCAAAAACGCGCCCTTGGAAGGGGCGTTACTTTCTAATTCCATTTTTCAGAATATGTGAATTTCAGGATTTTAACAGATACACGCCCTAGGAAGGGGCGTTACTTTTCAGATTCACGCCTTGTACTGGGGCGTTAGAATATGAAAAACGACTTTGTCCAAGTCGTGAATTTCAAGGGATTTACGATATTTTAATAAATAATATTTCGAGAGACAGGAGACATGTCATGGCAGTAAAATTTTAACAGGAATTCACAGAGTCATGCAAGATATTAAAAATCAATATTTCATATGTATTGTAATTTTTAAACAGGATCAATTATTAATCATATGCGATTCTTATGAAATTAACGCCTGCGTAGAGGGCGTCGAATATTAAATTGACGACCACTAGCATGGTCGTTTCTTTTAAATTAGCGCCCTAATCAAGGGCGTTTCTTTCAAAATTTTGCAGAAAACGTAATAAAACCTTATAAACAGTATGCATGCCATGCTCATATACGTATGTATAGATATCTTGCATTAATTCTTATTTGGGCTACCATAACTTGAGAAAATCCTACCTTAAAAATAGATTTGGAGATGACCGGTGAATAACTTGAGAAGAACACCTTGGACAGGAAGAAGGAAGATTTTAGTTGATGAATATGACGGAGATGATAGCCTTCAATCAACCTGTAGGAAAAGAGAGGAAGGAATATGAAGATATGAAATCAATCTTCACAGGTATATGGTGAAGAACATACCTTGTTCTTTCACGTACGCCACCTTACAGACCTATAACAGAATCAGATGAAGAACATTAGTTCTTCATGTAATAGAAGCAGAAAAATAAAAGAATAGAGGAACCGTTTTTTCTTCACGTACCTAGCAGCAGACGTTCGATCAAATGGGTTTTAGGGTTCGATCGAACATGTTATTTATAGGATTTTGGAAGTCCTAACAAGAGTAGTGTTTGATTGAGGGTAATATATCCTTAATAGAGTCCTTACTTTAATAGACACTTACTAGATTAGGTTAATCTTTCCTTGGATAAGCTCTGGGTTCGAACGGTTCACGAACTGAATTAACGCCTTAGGTCAGGGCGTGTATTCTTGAATTAACGCCTTGCATAAGGGCGTTTCTTAAAAAGCGCCTTGCAAAAGGGCGTTTCTTGTTTTAAAACACGCCCAAGATAGAGGCGTTTCTTTTACTTACCCATTTGGTCGCGTGAGAACTGACGACCGTAGGTGTGGGCGTCCTTTCCTTA
Organism: Amorphophallus konjac; assembly: GCA_022559845.1. Lineage (NCBI taxonomy): Eukaryota > Viridiplantae > Streptophyta > Magnoliopsida > Alismatales > Araceae > Amorphophallus > Amorphophallus konjac. The sequence goes on along the minus strand of CM040125.1, from coordinate 200,153,988 downwards.
TTCACGCCATGGGTAGAGGCGTTTCTTTATAAATTAACGCCTTAATAAGAGGCGTTATTTTTAATTTGTTTTATTTCGTCCAATTAACCCTATTCCTTTTATATATATTACTTCTGTAATATATGTTTTAATTTATTTCAATTATTCATTTATTAGGGTTGCTACAGTATCGGTATAGACTTCATAGTTCGATTACCGAAGACTCGAAGTGGTTTTGATGCTATATGGGTAATTGTGGATCGGCTAACAAAGTCCGCTCACTTTTTACCTATCAAGACTAGATGAACCGTGGATGTTCTAGCCGTCTTATATATCAAAGAGATCGTATGGCTACATGGTATTCCAAGCTCTATTATTTCGGATCGAGATCCGAGATTCACCTCTCATTTCTGGAAGGGTTTACAATCGTCTATGGGTACTAGACTAAGGTTTAGCACGGATTTTCACCCTCAGACGGATGGACAAACAGAGAGGGCGAATCAAATTATTGAAGATATGTTGAGAGCATGCATGATAGACTTCGGTGGAAGTTGGCATGAACATTTACCACGGACTGAGTTCGCTTATAACAATAACTATCAGTCGAGTATTCAAATAGCACCATTCGAAGCATTATATGGCCGAAGTTGCAGATCACCTCTATGCTGGAGTGAGGTTGGAGAGAAGGGATTGCTTGGTCCCGATATTGTCCAAGATACAACTGACAAAGTCCAGTTGATTCAAGAAAGATTGAAGGTAGCTCAATCACGGCAAAAGAGTTATGCCGACAACCGGAGGAGAGACCTTGAATTCTAAGTGGGGGAGCATGTCTTCTTAAAAATCTCACCCACACGAGGAATTAGAAGATTCGGCATCAAAGGAAAGCTAAGTCCGAGATTTATCGGCCCTTTCGAGATTCTGGAGAGAATCGACGAGGTAGGATACAAGCTGGCATTGCCTCCTCAATTGGCCGGTGTACATGACGTCTTCCATGTATCAATGCTGAGGAAGTACATGTACGATCCTTCACATGTGATTCAATTTGAAGAATTGAAGCTGCCAAATGACTTATCTTATGAAGAAAGACCGAGCAAGATATTGGATCAAAAATTACACCAACTGAGGAATCGGGCCATACCGATGGTGAAAGTCCAATGGAGCAAGCGTGGGTTCGAGGAAGCAACCTGAGAATTGGAAGAATCCATCAAGAAGAAATACCCGGATTTAATCTCAGGTTAGAAATTCGACCTTTCTACTCGAATTTTTGAATTTTAGTTGTATAATTTGAATTTGAAAGACCAAATTCTTTTAAGTGGGGGAGGATGTAGAAACCCGATAATTAAAAATGAGAAATAAAAATTTCAATTTCATTATGTAATTAAAATTTTCATGAAATAATTAAATTACATTTTTACTATAAGAAATAAACTAGTTTATTGAATTTACTTGAATTAACTAGAAGTAAATAGTGATTAAATACTTTAAACCTTAGATAAATCATAGAAAGCCCAATAAAAGTCCATGTAATGGACTAGGATCATAATTGGCTCATTGGATAATCCATAATGAGTTGGATTAATAGATTAAAGGATTTATTAAAGGGTCATTAGACCAAAATTCGTAACACATGTTTAATATGTCATTTGAGGGATTAAAATAACCTCATTTCTAGAAGGTTGACACAAAAATCGACTCTTACCTAACAGTCCACCTTGGACCAGCCGTTTTTACATTGGTTTCACACCAAATGGAGGCTAGGTTAAAAAAAATTAGAATTTTCTTCTAATTCGAAGTTGAAAAGTTTGGCATTGTTAGACAAGGAATCTTGACAAATTTGGCCAAGTTTTGGCTATAAATAGAACCCCATTCGACTCTCAAATCATCCCTGGAGGTTAAGGTTATGCTGTTGCGAAGATTGGTGGAGATTTGAAAGAAGATTTGGAAGATCAAAGGGTTTTCTTATATTTGAGGATATTTCTTTAGATCCACAAAACGGTAGGTGTCTCTCAGGTTAAACTCTAATTAAAGCATGCCATCTTGTTCATTTTTATGTCCTCTTTCCATTGATAGCTCATTTATTAAATTCCATTTTGAAATGAGCAAGTTATGGTCATTTTATCGGAGAGGTATTCTTATTTTTTCATCAGGACCAGAACGCGCTGTCCAACAGGGGCGCGTTCTTAACGCGCTGCCCCGATATAGCGCGTTCATACTGAGTATTTTCCCGCCCTCAGGGGTCAAACATAAAATTTTAAAATATGCATATATTTTCCAAGAACGCGCTACCCTCGGGTAGCGCGATCTTCAAGGTCACGCTAGCATAAGCTAGCGCATTCACAAAAATATATATATTAAAATATGCATATGCATTTTTTTCCATAACGCGCTACCCTCGGGTAGCGCGATCTTAAAGGTCGCGCTAACATAAGCTAGCGCGTTCATAAAAAGAAAACCCGGAATGCTCGGGTATATTATTTTGGGTATAAAAAATATATATATATAATATGAACGCAAAAATCAACCAGGCTCGACTCGGCTCGGCTTGGCTCGGCTCGGCTGACCCAAAGGTGAGTTCTCCAACATATAAAGCCATGAAAGTTTTCTAAACTTCCAATGTGGGACTAAAGATTAGTCACTACACATTGTGAACACAATATGAATTATAACATTTGGAATCTTCAATAATTATAAGTATTTAGTCACCAAAAATAAAAAATTGTAATATTAGCATGTTTTAATTCTTACAGCATGTTAAAAATTAATTTTGTAGAATGAAATTATTTTTACATGTAAAAATCTAATTTTAACCATATTAGTAAATTAATGCATGAAAAATATTTCCAACATGTTAAAAATAACTTCCTACATGATAAAATTATTTTATACATACTGAGATATAAAACCTATTTTCAGCATGTTAAAATCTATTTAAAACTATTTTTTGTGCATCCTAAATCTAATTTCCTATTAAATAATTAGTAAATTGATGCATGAAAATTACTTCGAGCATGGTAAAATTTTTTCCAGCATGATAAAATTATTTCTAGCATGTTAATTATTTTTAGCATGATAGAATTATTTTCAGTATATTAAAACTATTTTTTAGCTTGATAATTCTATTTTCCTATCAAATAATTAGTAAATAAATATAAAAAAATGATTTTCAGCATGATAAAATTTATGTTGTTATCAGATAATTTCTGTACTCAGCATGGTAAACTTATCTTTATCATCTTATCAGTAAGTTATTGTGTGAGAAATATTTTAGCATTGTAAGTATTAATTTTAGCATGTTAAAAATTAATTTTCAGCATGTAAAAATTAAATCCAGCATGAAAAATTATTTTTTATCATGTTATCAGTAAAATAATGTATGAAAAATATTTTCAGCAAGTTAGAATTATTTTCGGCATAAAAACCTATTTTCATAACCAAATTCTGATTTTTATAATAAATCACCGTTTTGGCAAAACTAATGCATTTCTAATGTACAAAAAACTTCCTGTAAACATGTCTAAACACTTGTAAATCAAATGCATACAATATTAAACTATGGAATTAATTTAATTCTATTAAACTCTAATTACTTAAATTTTCTTCCTAGTTACCGTTCTTTCTTGAATTCCATGACTTAATGTCGTTAAACATGATATCCTAAAATTATTATTCACTCCTCTTGCTACTTCTGAGATTTTTGCCACATGTGACGACCCAGAGCTCCGGATACCGATATACCGATAACATCGATATACCGATACCAAGAACTGGGGAAGCCACCCAAGAGGCTGATGAGGCCCCTGAAGGGTTAGTGAAGTTTGTCGAGGAGTTGTATAACAAATTGGAATTTCAACGCGCAATATTAGCTAAACAACAAATACAATTAAGTGCGGAAGCAAAATGAACTAGCAGAGTGATAACATATATACAATAGTCCAGATTTACAACAGCAACAAGTCCAAACTGACAGAAAAGAGAGTCCAAATGTACAACTACACGGGGCATACCCCGGCCAAAAGTACAAAAGACCAACCGACTACTGCTGGCACACTACTAGCTGCCGACAAAATCACGTGAAGCTCCAGGAGACGGCGGATGTGGCTCACCTGAAAGGTAGGAAGGGTGAGTCACAGCCAGACTCAGTAGGGGTCACGCGGATCCCTACCTCGCAACTAAACACGCAGGCATACACATATATCAGCAATTAAAGCATGCATTTAAAGCAATAAACATGCAATTGGCATAAATCGAACACATTTATAGTAAAGCTGTAAAACCTATCTAAGCAGTTTAAACAGCTAACTACATGCCAATTAAATATAGGTATAAGCGTCAGGAGCTACATCTACCAATAGAAAGAAAAGCTCAATTTACCCGGAGATAGGAAAAAGAAGAGACCACAAGAAGTGAGAGACCAAATGCGCCTACTGACGGCTTACAATGCATCTCAAGCAACTCGCATGGCTAGTGTCTCCAAGCGAGAGGCGTAACAGAACCGTACCAAACCGAGTAACTAGTCAGAGTGACACTCGTCAGTGTCAGTCCAAGCCTCTGACCACGTGTGCACACACTGGCTCGTGCCTAAGCCAGGCTCTCCAGCTAGTTTTCCCTCTTAGTAGGACGCTACTATTGGCCGAGGGCCCACGGTGACTAGCTTAAAAACCGTGTAACGGGAACTACCCTGGCCACCTTTCCCAGGAGGGCCGACACTCCAAGTCGGAGGGCTACGACTAGTGGCTCCATCACAAGGAAAGAGAGAGCTACTTCTATTGGGATCTAAAATAATGCCACAGTTTTTATAAAATAAGTTAAACATGGCGTATATGCAACATGGAATGCATAACTAATAGGCTGGGAACATAATAAAACCTGCAGGCAAACGGCGGCCGTCTGCCCGTGCGTTACTGGCAAGCGACGGTGGGGGACCAGCGCGTTACATCCGAAACGACGCGTTGGCGTCCCGTCGTTACTTCCACCAGAGTTCCAGCTCACAGGCCTTAAGAGGGAGAGTAACGGTGGGGGTCCTATGCGTTGCTTCGAAGCGACGCGCGGGAACACCGCCGTTACTTTCACCCGAGGCCAAAACCCACGTATAACATTTAAAAACTAGTAGCAGGGAAACGACGCATACGTCTCGGCGCGTCGCTTGGAAACGACGGCCGGACGACTGACCGTCGGGCGCACCGTCTGACCGGGTCAACCCAAAACCACGAGGGAGTAACGGTCGGGAGACCCACCGTTACTCTCAAAACGACGCACCCCCGACAGGCCGTTATTAAACAAACGACGCGTCTCCAAAGGGCCGTCAGGCGAGTGACGGTTCCTGGCAGGACCGTCACTTCACCTGGGTCGCGGACAGGTTATATCTAAAACCGGTTCCCTCCCGGACGACTGGAATCGCCGGGTATCGCGGGAAAACAAAGTTTTCTAACAAACCACCCTGCCATAACAACATGCAATCACCAATCATGCCATTAAAATTGAAAGACGATGGCCATGGAATCAATTTCATGAATTTAAGGCTAAATAACACGAAATTACATTAACATGGAAAATTGCACAAAAATCAAGAAAACGGGCGTCGAACCACGGCGCATGTGGTATCAACGGGTCCCTAGCGAGGAGAAGATTCCATCCCCCTACCTCTTACGCGATGGGAACGCCGAATCGGTGCCGAACGGTCGACAAGAGTCACGCCGTCCTCACGGCGCCAAACTTCACCACGCTCCGCGGATCGAGGGAAAAAGGGCGTCACCGCGATCTACGCGAAACGACCTTTCCGACAACACCTCCCTTGCTTCGATCAGCAGCCGTCTGGGCTAGAACCGAGCGAAAGAGAGATTTCGAGAAATTAGGCCTAAAATAACCCAAAAAAGGGGTTTACACGGAAAACGATGAAAATGACAGCGGATGGCGACGCATGTGACGTCGTTAGGTTCCTGGCAAGATGAGGAATCCATCCACCTACCTCGATCGCGACGAAACACGCAAAACGGTGCAGATCGGACGACGGAAGCCACGCCGTCCTCCCGCTCCCACGCGTCTCCGAGCTCCACGGATCGAGACGAGGTCAGCGTCAAAACGTTCCTCGTGTCGAGCCGGTTCCAACGGTGTCTCCCACGCCTCGATCGGACCCCACCCGGGCCAAATCCGAGAGAGAAAGGGAGAGGAGGAGAGAGGACGTGTGAGGGAGAGAGAGAGAAAAGAGAGAGATCGAGAGTGAGAGGAAAAAGAGAGAGAGTGGCGTGCGTGAGTTATTAAAAAATCCGATTTTTCTATATTTATTTTTTTTTGAAAAAATTCTTCAAATTGCACTTTAACCCCTCAAAGAACTAAAATCGTTAATATGCCCCTAAATTTTCCATAATTCTTTAACTAATTCGAATAAATGCCTAACCAAGGCCTAAAAATCCGCAAAAATAGTCGAAACGATCCTCACGAAGAGTACACTGCCACTGTATTGTCCACGAGCTAATAAGTTGAGAGGTAAACTCACCATAGGGTTCTGTAGATTATACGAGAATAAAACTACACGGTTCATAAGACCTCAACTCGGGAGATACAAAAGCAATGCAAAACTCTCCAAAAAGAATCCGAAAAACTTACTAAAGATCCAGGATATTACATCCTCCCCTCCTTCAAGGAATTTCGTCCTCGAAATTCAAAGACTAACAAAGGAAGAAGCGAGGGAAGAACAACCCGACACACAACAACGCAATCTCGAGAAACACAACTCAGAGGAACACCGTCAGACCATCATCACAAGTACACGCTCAGGAGTGAGCGCGACACAAGTGAACACAAGTCCGACACCTCTGAAACAGGGCAACGTCGCTTGCGTCTCACAGGATGGGAGACACGACTGCCACAACAACAAATCACCGATCTCGAGGAGATGAAACAACAGACACCTCAAACAGTGGCTCAAATAAGGAAACAAGGTCCTTACGATTGACATCCTGACGACATCAACGATTCCAGTGCCCAAGGCGACAGGGAACACCGGGCACACTGAACACCAACGACAAATTCGCAGAGAACAGTAACACGACAACAGCATCGGACCACAAACACTGTCAAGTCAGCCTCATTCAGATATCACATCTAATCAAGTCGCGAGCTAACTCTAACAGGAGACAAGAGTACAGCAAGCTAACTGACAAGACAATGGTCCTCGACTGAGACACAAAATCATGTAGATACAACACTAAATCAACAACACAGCGGCACTCGCAGGATCCCAGCTCCGTACTGGACACAGAACTACGGGCACACTGCAAGCAGGGTCACATCAGGGCAAAAGAACAGTTGAACACACGACCTCAAGGACTAGTCATGCATCAAGCCGCTCACCAGAAAAGACCCAAATAACAAAAACACGACAATAATCTCGGGGAGCGCATCTCAAAGTTTACGAACACACCTCAAGAGCACAACACCCAAGAAAGAGAATGCAGAGTAGAGGGTAGTTGATTAGCAGGAAAGCCGACAAATTCCCTAATACTCGCAATAGTCAATGCCAATACCCAAATATGGTCAGCAACAGCATGGCAACAGACAATATCCAGGCATAGGAAGCCAAGATGAAGTTAAATCGAGAAGAACGGAATTCTCGACTGTCCAGAATCTCACAACAATGATTCTCGACCAATGGGTGACCAGCCCACACATGCTTCCGCTGCGCACTCAAATAACGCACACAGGCAATAGGGAATATCTCGGTATCCGCATCTCAGTACACACACGGCGCCATCGCAACTCATAAAATCGCAATGCGATATGCCACGAGTACTGATCCCACGAGCAACCGATCATAAATAGCCTAAGTGCAACAGAGGAGAGTACCAGCCTTAACATAAAGCCCAAGGAAATGCTCTAATCTCAGCCTACCCTTTCGTCCTGAAACGACAAGTGAGCCTCACAACAAATCGGCCGTTAAACACGACACGACGAAACACGATACGCAACAGCTTTCGAAACAAAGATTAAGTCTCAGGCCAAGCGACCGCAAGGCAAGAAGAAAATCAGGCTCAAAATAAAAGCTGTCCTCTTTAAGCACATACAGGACAAAGGCATTACTAAGATGGCAATTCCATGGTCAACTTCGAAAAGAAACCACCAAACGGGATGAGAAGCACCAAGCTTACTAACAAAAGCTCACCAAGAATGGAAAAGCCTAGCTTGCTCGAACAACTTCTCAATCAAAGGGGTTTAGTCGAGCACTCCAACAGAAGTGAAACACCTCGGGAGTTGAACGGACTCGAGCTGGGATGACCAAAACAACGTAAAAACGTGTACGGCCACCTCAACTACTTGAAAAAATCAACAGCAACCTGAGCAAATGACGAAAAACCAAGCGATAAGGAATCGCAAACCCAATGCCAGCAATTCCAACCAAGAAGGGAAAAGCTAACAGGGAAACACTAAGGAACTCACAAATAGCAGGAAAAGATCACTACTGAGGCTAAGAACCTCTAATCAACAATCATCAAATGGTCTACAAATTCAGATAACATAAAACGCAATGAAGACTACTCACGTGGCTGTCGACACTGACAGTGACAAGCCACTTAGCCCACACAGAGAAATAGACCTCTAAGAAAATCACTGGCGACAAAACGATTAAACCACGCTAGCGTAGGATCCACCCACGAATCTAGCTAACGTCCACCTCATCCATCATTCCATCACGTTCTAACCCATTCCGTCGCGTCTCTACCTCGGTCAACTCGACACGGTCGCGCGCCCCGCGTTGAGAGAAACAGAGGAAAAGAGAAACGAGGATAAAGTAGAACGAGAGAAATGAAAAGGATAGGAGAGGAGAAAACCAAAATCACACGGATAAAATTATTACAATGAACAATTAAGGAGTAACTAAATCACATACAATTCAAATAACTGAGACAATTAAAACACAAGTTAACTGATCGAGAAGCAGAATCGCACCTTTCACAGCATATGACGTCACTGCTCAGCACGGGGAAGCTGAGATGACGAAAGATCTTGCTGAGGCTGCGACGACAAAGGTTGGACCTGGAACGGCTGCGGCTGAGCAACCCGCGAAAACTGCACCGGTCTCGATCTAAAAGGGCAATCTCGAACAACGTGACCCGGTTGGTCACATCGAAAACAAACAACGGGCTGAGAACACGGCTGGCCCTTATGATGACCACCGCATCTCCGGCACGTCCACGGCTGCCTAACGGCAGACCCCTGAAGCTGTTGAGAAGAAGGTACTGACGACGGAACAACACTGGCAGAAGGCTGCTGGGCGAGCCGCTTCTCACGCTCCCTCGACTTGCTCCGGGTATTCATGGACGGAGATGTACCACGATCAACCGGCACAAGAGATGGAGCCTTAGGCACATCCGACTGCCTGACCTGTTGATCCTTAGATGCCCGAATCTTCTTAGACTTCTTGTATCGGAATCTCTTGCCTTTAGACTTAGAGGAAGAAGCAACTTCGGCAGCAGGAATAACGGAAGGGACTCCGGGTACGCTCGGCAAATGGACCTGCTGGAACTGTCCGGACGGCTGAGGGACAAAGTAACACTGCACACCTGGCACACCAGGCTGAGTAGACTCGGCCTGAGTACCCCCTTGAGGTCTCACCTGCCCCTCACCAGACGGCGTTCCAACCGGATCACCCGATAAACCTTCCACCACTTGAGCAGGAGTTGCTGGAACTTGACCAGGCACAGGTGCATAAACCAACACGACAACCATTGGAGGAGAAGTACCACTTCCCGCCCCGGAAACACGCCCCTTCTTACGACGTGCCATCAAACCCTAGGAAGCACATAACGACAGAAATCATATCAGCAATCACGGAAAACATCCTAAGCCAGCAATAGATGATGCAGATGGACTTGCTCTGGACAGACGCTATGCAATTTCAATTTCTTATATAAACTCCCAACACAGCTCTGATACCAACTGTGACGACCCAGAGCTCCGGATACCGATATACCGATAACATCGATATACCGATACCAAGAACTGGGGAAGCCACCCAAGAGGCTGATGAGGCCCCTGAAGGGTTAGTGAAGTTTGTCGAGGAGTTGTATAACAAATTGGAATTTCAACGCGCAATATTAGCTAAACAACAAATACAATTAAGTGCGGAAGCAAAATGAACTAGCAGAGTGATAACATATATACAATAGTCCAGATTTACAACAGCAACAAGTCCAAACTGACAGAAAAGAGAGTCCAAATGTACAACTACACGGGGCATACCCCGGCCAAAAGTACAAAAGACCAACCGACTACTGCTGGCACACTACTAGCTGCCGACAAAATCACGTGAAGCTCCAGGAGACGGCGGATGTGGCTCACCTGAAAGGTAGGAAGGGTGAGTCACAGCCAGACTCAGTAGGGGTCACGCGGATCCCTACCTCGCAACTAAACACGCAGGCATACACATATATCAGCAATTAAAGCATGCATTTAAAGCAATAAACATGCAATTGGCATAAATCGAACACATTTATAGTAAAGCTGTAAAACCTATCTAAGCAGTTTAAACAGCTAACTACATGCCAATTAAATATAGGTATAAGCGTCAGGAGCTACATCTACCAATAGAAAGAAAAGCTCAATTTACCCGGAGATAGGAAAAAGAAGAGACCACAAGAAGTGAGAGACCAAATGCGCCTACTGACGGCTTACAATGCATCTCAAGCAACTCGCATGGCTAGTGTCTCCAAGCGAGAGGCGTAACAGAACCGTACCAAACCGAGTAACTAGTCAGAGTGACACTCGTCAGTGTCAGTCCAAGCCTCTGACCACGTGTGCACACACTGGCTCGTGCCTAAGCCAGGCTCTCCAGCTAGTTTTCCCTCTTAGTAGGACGCTACTATTGGCCGAGGGCCCACGGTGACTAGCTTAAAAACCGTGTAACGGGAACTACCCTGGCCACCTTTCCCAGGAGGGCCGACACTCCAAGTCGGAGGGCTACGACTAGTGGCTCCATCACAAGGAAAGAGAGAGCTACTTCTATTGGGATCTAAAATAATGCCACAGTTTTTATAAAATAAGTTAAACATGGCGTATATGCAACATGGAATGCATAACTAATAGGCTGGGAACATAATAAAACCTGCAGGCAAACGGCGGCCGTCTGCCCGTGCGTTACTGGCAAGCGACGGTGGGGGACCAGCGCGTTACATCCGAAACGACGCGTTGGCGTCCCGTCGTTACTTCCACCAGAGTTCCAGCTCACAGGCCTTAAGAGGGAGAGTAACGGTGGGGGTCCTATGCGTTGCTTCGAAGCGACGCGCGGGAACACCGCCGTTACTTTCACCCGAGGCCAAAACCCACGTATAACATTTAAAAACTAGTAGCAGGGAAACGACGCATACGTCTCGGCGCGTCGCTTGGAAACGACGGCCGGACGACTGACCGTCGGGCGCACCGTCTGACCGGGTCAACCCAAAACCACGAGGGAGTAACGGTCGGGAGACCCACCGTTACTCTCAAAACGACGCACCCCCGACAGGCCGTTATTAAACAAACGACGCGTCTCCAAAGGGCCGTCAGGCGAGTGACGGTTCCTGGCAGGACCGTCACTTCACCTGGGTCGCGGACAGGTTATATCTAAAACCGGTTCCCTCCCGGACGACTGGAATCGCCGGGTATCGCGGGAAAACAAAGTTTTCTAACAAACCACCCTGCCATAACAACATGCAATCACCAATCATGCCATTAAAATTGAAAGACGATGGCCATGGAATCAATTTCATGAATTTAAGGCTAAATAACACGAAATTACATTAACATGGAAAATTGCACAAAAATCAAGAAAACGGGCGTCGAACCACGGCGCATGTGGTATCAACGGGTCCCTAGCGAGGAGAAGATTCCATCCCCCTACCTCTTACGCGATGGGAACGCCGAATCGGTGCCGAACGGTCGACAAGAGTCACGCCGTCCTCACGGCGCCAAACTTCACCACGCTCCGCGGATCGAGGGAAAAAGGGCGTCACCGCGATCTACGCGAAACGACCTTTCCGACAACACCTCCCTTGCTTCGATCAGCAGCCGTCTGGGCTAGAACCGAGCGAAAGAGAGATTTCGAGAAATTAGGCCTAAAATAACCCAAAAAAGGGGTTTACACGGAAAACGATGAAAATGACAGCGGATGGCGACGCATGTGACGTCGTTAGGTTCCTGGCAAGATGAGGAATCCATCCACCTACCTCGATCGCGACGAAACACGCAAAACGGTGCAGATCGGACGACGGAAGCCACGCCGTCCTCCCGCTCCCACGCGTCTCCGAGCTCCACGGATCGAGACGAGGTCAGCGTCAAAACGTTCCTCGTGTCGAGCCGGTTCCAACGGTGTCTCCCACGCCTCGATCGGACCCCACCCGGGCCAAATCCGAGAGAGAAAGGGAGAGGAGGAGAGAGGACGTGTGAGGGAGAGAGAGAGAAAAGAGAGAGATCGAGAGTGAGAGGAAAAAGAGAGAGAGTGGCGTGCGTGAGTTATTAAAAAATCCGATTTTTCTATATTTATTTTTTTTTTGAAAAAATTCTTCAAATTGCACTTTAACCCCTCAAAGAACTAAAATCGTTAATATGCCCCTAAATTTTCCATAATTCTTTAACTAATTCGAATAAATGCCTAACCAAGGCCTAAAAATCCGCAAAAATAGTCGAAACGATCCTCACGAAGAGTACACTGCCACTGTATTGTCCACGAGCTAATAAGTTGAGAGGTAAACTCACCATAGGGTTCTGTAGATTATACGAGAATAAAACTACACGGTTCATAAGACCTCAACTCGGGAGATACAAAAGCAATGCAAAACTCTCCAAAAAGAATCCGAAAAACTTACTAAAGATCCAGGATATTACACCACATCTGTACTTTTTACAAATGAGCTTGTTCTTGAAATTTATTGGCCATAGTGTTAAGTGGATGTCTAAACGTACTTGGCATCTTATGATCCACTGACCCAATGCCTGGCATTAATGGGGCCCGGTCTGGTCCTTGAAGGAGCGCCCGAAAGTACTTATGCCCATGGGAGTTGATTGACCATGGTGTGGCATTGCACCGAAGTGCATGACTTGCTAGATTTTACGGCATTCCACTATTCGTACTTGTTTACTTGTTACTTGTTTACTTGAAAATTACATGAATTACTTGACTTGCGTGAAAATGGCCAATTACATGAAATTATTTACTTGTTCAAAGTCATTACTTGGAAATTCATCTTGATATCATATTATCTCAATTACTTGGAAATTCCATTCATGTCTATACACTTCCCGATACCTGTTAGAAAATTACTTAAATTGTTAATACTTAAAGAATGCCTGGTTCTTAGAGATATAAAATCCTACTCAGCTTTTAGCTCACCCTACGTTTTGGTTAATTGTTGCAGAAAATAAAAATGAACAAGGGAATGGACAAGAGTGAGAGAGTGATTTTCCTTTTTACCTAGGTTTATGTAGATCATTAGTGTTTTTACAAGAATGGTGTACTTTGGAATTGGAAGTTGTAATTTGCCTTTATGACTTATGAATTAGTGATGTAAACTTCATTTTGATGGAATAAAAGTATCATTTTCTCATTCATTTCTATCTTTAGAAATGAAATTGTACATGCTCTGATCGACACGCTTGTTTACGACTAGTTCGCGTCTCGATATTCCGCGTCGGGGGGTGACAGTCTTTGTGGTATCAGAGCCTAGGTTACATAAAATCCTAGGTTTCACAATTTTAGGTTCATTCTTAAACTTAGATTAAGTTATAGATCAGTATCTAGAAATTTGACATGTCTTAAAACCTTCCCGATAAGATTGGGTAGAAACACGGGTTAAGTTTTTAGAAAATAGGAATTATCAGGAAATAAATATCAAAACAAAAATAATAAACCTTGGAATTATGGTTTCAGGCTAATCCTCGCAAATGGCCGCCGAGAGAGCTTAATGGCGTGAGATGCAACGCACTGTTCGAGGCTTAACCCAAGCCCTCCAACAGGTTGCTCAAGGAGGAGCAAATCGAGGAGCCGGAGACCTGCATAGGAATTTCCGGAGCATGAACCCTCCCAAGTTTGCTGGATCTACGGATCCGGATGAAGTCGAACATTGGATTAAGGAAATTGAGAGGATTTTCTGAGTCATGTAATGTGCCGACGAGGAAAAGGTCATACTCGCTACTTTCCAACTCGAAAGGGATGCACGTGCCTCATGGGAATCGGTCGAAGCTACTTTACCGCACGACCAAATTCTATGGGAAGAGTTCGTGGAACACTTCAATAGTAAATACTTCTCCGACCGAGTATAAGAAAGGAAGGCTGCCGAATTTGTCACTTTGAAACAAAGGGGATTATCGGTTACGGAATATGAAGCTCAATTTTCGAGGTTATCTCGGTACGCTCCACATCTCGTGGGTACCGACAAAATGAAGGCACAGAGATTTCTTAACGGCCTTAAGCCACAATATATTACTCAACTAGCCCCGATGGATATCTAACTTTATTCTGATGCGGTACGGAGAGCACAGATCCTAGAAGATGCAACGGAGTGATCGGATCGCATCCGAGGAAGGGTTGTGCCGATTTCTTAGTTTCTATCACTATGACCGAGTACACGGAACCAATTCTAAAGGACATTCCTATCGTTCGGGATTATTCTGATGTATTTCCGGACGAGTTGCCTGATATTCCTCCCGAGAGAGAAGTGGTTTTCTCTATTGATTTAATTCCGGGAGCTGCACCAGTTTCTAAAGCTCCGTATCGGATGTCTGCTGTTGAAATGAATGAGTTAAAGGAACAACTATTGGAGTTATTGGAGAAGGGGTTTATCCGACCAAGTACTTCACCTTGGGGAGCCTTGGTCTTCTTTGTTAAAATGAAAGATGGTTCGATGAAGTTATGTGTTGATTATCGGCAATTGAATCAATTTACCATCAAGAATAAATATCCTTTGCCGAGGATTGATGAATTATTCAACAAGATTTCTGGAGCTCGATATTTCTCAAAGGTCGATCTTCAATCTGGTTATCATCAGTTGAAAATCAAGGAAAGTGATATTCACAAGACGACATTTCGGAGTAGGTATGGACATTACGAGTTCACCGTTATGCCTTTCGGCTTAACAAATGCTCCTGCCGCATTCATGTAATTAATGAACAGCGTATTCAGGTCATACCTCGATCAATTTATGGTTGTCTTTATCGATGACATTTTGATCTACTCCAAGTCAAAGGAAGAACATGAGGAACATCTCAAGAAGGCCCTTCAATTATTAAGAGATCACAAGCTTTATGCCAAATTAAGCAAGTGTGATTTCTGGTTGGAGGAAGTTTCTTTTCTCGGTCACATAATTTTCTAGAACTGTATCGCCGTCGATCCTTCAAAGGTCAAGGACGTAAAGAACTGTGAAAGACCTACTAGTGTGATGGAAATTCAAAGCTTCTTGGGATTAGCTGGATATTATCGAAGATTTATCAAGGATTTCTCAAAGATCGCAGTATCTTTAACAAGATTGACACGGAAGGAGAATCCTTTTATATGGTCCGAGGAATGCAAGAAAAACTTTCAAACTTTAAAGGATTATCTGACGACTGCTCCTATTCTCACATTACCTACGGAAGGAGGAGGATTCGAAGTATATGATGATGCTTCTGGAATTGGCCTAGGTTGCGTATTAATGCAACATGGCAAGGTCATAGCTTATTCCTCACGGCAATTGAAGAAGCACGAGGAAAATTATCCCGTACATGACCTAGAACTGGCAGCTGTGGTCTTTGCTTTGAAGATCTGGCGACATTACCTCTATGGCGAAGCCTTTACGGTGTATTCTGATCACAAGAGTCTCAAATATTTATTCTCTCAAAAGGAGCTCAATATGAGACAAAGACGGTTGTTGGAATATTTATAGGATTTTGACTTCTCTATACAATATCACACTGGAAAAGGCAATGCCGTAGCTGATGCACTTAACCGGAAGCTGATGGCTTTATTATCAAGCATGATGGTTAAAGAATGGCATCTACTTGAGCAAATTGCCAACTTAAACCTCAATATAGAGGAGAAGGAAGGTGGAGTCTTTATTGCTAATATTCGACTCCAACCCGAGTTACTCTCGGAAATCAAGGAACGGCAAGTTGATGATCTGATGATCGTTGAAATTAAAGAAAAACTAGATCAACGACCGGATTTCCTTCTAGCTGATGATGGAAGGCTATTATTCAAAGGAAGAACTTGTATACCCGATTGTTCTACTATCTGTGGAAGCCGAGGAATCCACTCAAGGGGAAGAAAACGAACTAAACTACGGACTATCAAGCGACTAAAAATTAAGAAGGATTATGAAACGTGCCAATATGAGGAAAGAGCATACGTAGGATGCTAAAGGGATGTGATCGCCAGAGGGGTTACCTCAAAGAAACAAAATGATCGCGTGTACCTTGTATTGGGCGCGGAGATTGTGACTCCTCGAGAGCGGGAAATGGCAGGTTGCTTCTTCCTCCCCCTTCGGCCGGCTGACGGAGAGGGCTTTCCTCAGGTATCCTTGCAAAATAACAACAAACAAGTAACGGGTGGATCAGAAAGACGAAGGTGCAGTATTCAAATTCTAACGACGCAAGTAACGAAATGATGGCAAGACACACACCTGGTTGGTGTTGTCTTTAAAACCCCTCTCGGACATGAGTAGGAGGAAAATGCTTATGATGAATGGCAATTATTCCGACGTAGAAACAGGAAGAGGCTCCTTCATAAAAGGGGGGGGGGTAGAGGATATGATATGATGAATGAAAGATAACTAGAAAAGAAGAGGAGAGAATGGATTATTGGATGGTCGATGAGATCCGGCGGAGCTTCAGCAGCGTAGGGACGATGAGGTAGCGCGGCGGGCGAAGGCAGCCTCTCTCCTGCGAGCACGGGCACCCGAGGATCCGGCATAACCTCCCCTACAAAACACCCACGGGTTAGGAATAGAATCCGACAGCCTCCCGGCGCTCGTTTCCTCGACCCTTGAACTGAGGGGGGTAAGCCTCTATTTATAGAGGTCGGGAGGATGGGGGCGTCCAGAGGCCTGGACGCCTCCATAACTTGGATTTTCTTCAAACGACAGACTGAGCCACGGTCAGTCGATGGTCGGGGGGTCGCCCGTGAGCTGGTTGATGGAGGCGTCCAGGGGCCTGGACGCCTCCATATCTTGGATTTTCTTCAAACGACAGACTGACCAACGGTCAGTCGAAGGCCGGGGGTCACCCGTGAGCTGGTTGATGGAGGCATCCAAGGGCTTGGACGCCTCCATATCTTGGATTTTATTCAAACGACAGGCTGAGCAACGGTCAGTCGATGGCCCGGGTCGCCCGTGAGCTGTTTGATGGAGGCGTCCAGGGGCCTGGACGCCTCCATAACTTGGATTTTATTCAAACAACAGGCTGAGCAATGGTCAGTCGATGGCCCGGGTCGCCCGTGAGCTGGTTGATGGAGGCGTCCAGGGGCCAGGACGCCTCCATAACTTGGATTTTATTCAAACGACAGGCTGAGCAACGGTCAGTCGATGGCTGTGAGCTAGTTGATGGAGGCGTCCAGGGGCCTGGACGCTTCCATAACTTGGATTTTATTCAAACGACAGGCTGAGCAACGGTCAGTCGATGGCCCGGAGTCGCCCGTGAGCTGGTTGATGGAGGCGTCCACGGGCCTAGACGCCTCCATGAAATTATATATATTTTTTGTTCAATCTTATATATATATATTTTGTCATTATTTTGTATTGATTGAGGCGTCCAGGAGCCTGGACGCCTCCATGATGACCCCCAGATTCCCTCGAAAAGTGCGTCGACAGTCATCAGTTAGGCATTTTCCTGGTCCCGGCAACTTCTGATGCATGCGATTGATGTTGATGTCGTTTGAATGCCGCATGATTTCCATAACGAGGCGATTTCCGGATGCCGAAGGAGCGTTACGCTACTTGCCCAGAAGACGAGAGAAGACTCAAAGATAGGAAACACTCAAGTGATTCAAAATGCGAAAGCCGCTACGGGGCGTCGCGTGGTAATATGAGATTTTCTCAGGGGACGTCAGGAATAGCGTGTCTACAGCTGTCCCGCCTTGGCGTCTGCTTTGCAAGGGAGTGACACGTAATGGAATGGTATCGCAGTGGAGTGAAATGGAGTGGGAATGGACTGATAAGTTGATGCCAAGGTGTGAAGAGACACGCTTTTGACATGGCTGTTTGGAATCTTTCCTGTAGTTTCAATGAGGCGACCTTGAAGAAGGTCTTTCAAATTTGACGATTGTTTGGACGTAAATCAAATAAGGGAGGGTGTGATGTGCGCTCAGGCACGAAAATAAAGGTGACCAACTTCTCGGTGTGGAAGTACCTGGGTCATAAACCTGCAGGTTTCACCTTTGGGGAGCGGTTACCAGCCAATGTGGAAGTGCTGCGGCCAAGGTGGGTCAAACAAGGTAAAAAAGCAAAGGAATATCTGAGGGTCTGTTCAAACAAGGGTCTCGTTTGGAAGGGCAGCGTAGGGCCGTTTCAAGGAAACTCAGTATTTCATTCAGAATGGAATATCTCATATCTGTAAGAATTGAAGCACAACGGCTTTCGCAATCGAATCACTTGAATGATCTTCCGCAATAGACTCAAAGTCCTATATGAATGCATGCTGGGTTTAAAGAAAAATTTAAAACAAACTAGAATAGAAAATAGCCAAGGATAATATTGCCAACTCGTTAAGAATGGGTTAGGATACCGATCCAGTGAGCCGATACTGAGCTGGGGCCAATTTATCCACGCACCGACTCACTGAATGGAACCGTCGTTCCCACGCTATCACCAGTTAACAGCCTATCCGCACAACCCAAATTCTTCTAGAATCATCACTGTTTTTGTTGAAGGGGAACTCAAATCCCAGATTCGTTTGGGTCGCAAGGTCCTTGACGTGTTCTAATAGCGTAAATATCATATAGTATGGTGCATGACACAGGGGACCAAACACTGAAGGATAGTATACAAGATAGGGCGAAAAATGTCCGTTGGTAAAACCTGCACAGACCATCATAGATTAAATAATCAGAAAGCAGCAGAAATATAACAGAATCGTGCCACAGTACAAGGATAAAACACTGACGACTTGACCACTCATGTGACACGTCCCGTCCCGTAGCACCTCTCCTTTCCTATAAGTACCTCCCTTAGGCTAGTTTATTCAAATGTACCAAGGGGAGTTTTGAAAGTTCAGGAGGAGGAGAAGAGGAGGGTCTAGGGATTTCAGGATGGAAGGAGAGTCTTCCTGCGTTATGAAGAGGGGCAGGCCTAGCAGTGAGATCAGGCGACTTTTCGACCTCGAGGGTCATCTGAGTGGGACGATCCAGTCGTATGTGGTAAGTTGATTTATTTCAAATTTATTGCATGAACTCTCTTCTCACTTTCCTTCCTTTCTCTTCTTCTTTCCAGCCGTATCCACTCTTTCCGGGCCTGAGGCAATTTTCCAAACTACCATGGCTTTCAGAGCTAACTTCCAACATCTCCATTGGCATGAGGGCTATACTCTCGAAGTGGCATCTTTAGGGGCTCCTTATTCACGCCAAACACTACGAGAGAATCCACATGGACTGGGCGGCTATGGGCGTATTAGTGGAGATCTGGCATCCCCAGACCCACACTTTCATCTTCCCGACGTTCGAGGCGACCATTCTCCTCGAGGAGGTGGAGCTTCTGCTTGGACTGAAGAAATTCAAGAGTGACGGGAAGACGAAGCCTATGCGGATGTTGACAAGGACGACTTCTGAGAGCGTCCTTGGAAGCATCATGCCGTCCGACGCAGTCAGAAAAGTCCGCACTCAAAAGGGAATTGACTTGCAAAGGCTCGCGGTATGGGTTATGGATGCCTTGAAAGGGTCCCCAGATGATGAACATTTGGAAGGAATTATGAAAGGGTTCACCATCTGTCTGGCGGGTGCTCTCTTGTTCCCTCATACCGACAACATAGTGGAAGAAACCCAACTGAGTGCTATCTGCGGGATCTGGAGTGGAAAGAGGGTGGGACCCGCCGTCCTTGCCTACCTTTATAGCGGTCTTACCGCCTCGAGCATGGGTAGGCCTCCTTTTGGTTGCGCACTTGTTCTGAGTTGCTAGATCGATTTGCACTTCAAATTCGACCACCTTGAGGGGATGCCGGCTGTTTCAAAGCTTTTCCAACAAAGCCCCCTTTATCACATAGCCGATGTGTTAGGCTTCGGTGGCACTGTGGCGAACCGTGTTCCGTGGCTGAAGAAACGGGAAGACTGACGGTCTCACTTCCGAACCATGACACAAAGCTTCTTCCCTTGCGCACCGACATGTCTACTCTCACTTGAACTCCTCATGAGGTCTTCTCCCGAAGCTGAAGTCCAACTGATCGGCGCGACGGAGTTTGTCCTTTATAACGCGCATCGGTGCTGCCTCCAGATCGGCATTCCACGCCACTCGTTCCCACTGCTGACTGGCATTGTCCCTTTGAAGAAGAGGGAGTTGGGCACGGAAGTGGACGCGAGGGAAGCGAAGGCCGTTAAAGCACCCTCGAAGACAAGTGTTGCGGGAAAGGCCTTAGCGCACGTGGGGGAAGAATGTGAGCTGTGGAGAGCTTATGTAACCGAACTGGGGAAGTTGAGGCCTAGAGTGCCTAAGCCCTTGATGTAGCCCGCTCTACTTTCTGATGGAATAAAATCTGGCATTTGGTATTTTGGACCATTGTTCCCTAAATTATTATTTTTTTATGATTTTTATTTTTATTTTTGCTTTTTGTGTTTTCTCCTTTATGTTCTGGTTTATTCATATTATGGTAATATATATATATATATATATATATATATATATATATATACATTTTTATATGCTTAAATGGGGGCGTCCAGGGGTCTGGACGCCCCTAATTTTTAGAAAAATTTTTGAAAAATTTTTGTTCTTTTTGTTGGGGCATCCAGGGGCATGGACGCCCCTATCTTTTCTTTTTATTTTTTTTATTTTGTTTGATGTGGGGGCGTCTAGGAGCCTGGACGCCCCTATATTTTCTTTTTCAATTATTTATTTTTTTAGTTGTGGGGGCGTCCAGGCGCTTGGACGCCCCTAAGTTTTTTTGAATTTTAAATAAAATAAAAAAATGGGGTCGTCCAGGCGCCTAGATGCCCCAAATCCTGGTGATTTTCTATATAAAGGGGGGTCTCACCCCCTGTTCTCTTCTACTATTCATTCTAACGACCCATTTCCAGTTCCCAATGGAGCAAGAAGGCCCGAGCCAGGGTGGAGAGAGGCAGAAACGACGGGCTCGTCGTCCGAGGAGGTCGAGGGATCATGCCGAGGAGGCTGCCGTGGGAAAGGAGATTGCCGCGGAAGAGGAGATTGCCGAGGAACAGGAGGCGCCTCCTTTGGCTATGCAGGGTCCTGCGGGTGCTGGCGACGCCAGAGAGGATGAGCATGACCCGGTAAGCCCCTCAGAACTCTAATTTGTTGGTTTATAGGCTAAACAGGCGGGCGAGAGATGGTGTGGAGAAGGCCGGTGTGTGGGGGAAGGAGGCGTCCAGGGGCCTGGACGCCTCCAACTTTTCTTTTTTTTTATTTTTTTATTATTATATTTTTTTGAGTTATTTCGTAAATAATAAAATAAAATTAAAAATAAGGAAGCGTCCACAGAGGTGGACGCCTTCATGATAATATATACTATTTCTATTTTATTTTTTATTTGTTTTTGTTTGTTAAAATAAAATAAAGGAAGAAAAAATGAAAGCGTCCAGGGGGTTGGACGCCTTTAAATATATATATATATATATTTAAAATAATAATAATAAAAAAATAAATAAATATTATGTACAGTGTTGTTGTTTATTGTTATCCATGATGCTGATGTGTTTCTTTTCTTTTCTTTTTTTTTTTGTTTTTTTTTTGTGGTGTGCAGGGCGTGATGAAGAGCCGGATTAGCTGGTCCCTGGTGGTGGCAGCGTACCGTGGGCTGCCGGACTTTTAGAGGGCGCGGGTGGACGCCATGGGGTTTGGAGCTTTTCTCAGGATCGAGCCCTTCCAGCTTGACCTTCCTCTTATTCAGGCGTTGAGGGAGCGGTGGCACGCGCCGAGCCGGGCGTTTCTGATGCCCTGGGGGCACATGGTGCCGACACTGGAGGACATGGCTCGGATCACCGGGCTACGAGTTGACGGAGAGGCAGTCAGCGGGGTCACTTACCCCGATTACCGAGAGAGTGCCTTGGACCTGCTGTGGCTAGAGACGAGCGCGACTGACAGAGACAGCAGGGTAGTCGACCGAGTGGAGATTATGGAGGCGCTCGGATTTGGTGATCCGCGCCAGCGGGTCAGCGAGACTGGAGCGGAGTTTCTGGCACGACTGGAGGGAGACGCTCGTGCAGCTTTCACCCAGGACCCGAGCGAACGGGAGCTGGTGGATCTAGACCTCCGGAGGTTCCTCTTCTTCTTCCTGGGCCACCTTCTGCTGGGGACGAAGGGTGATGGCATCCACTGCCGCTTCCTCGGGATCCTGGCGGATCTGGACAGAGTGGGGAACTATGTGTGGGGAGCGGCTCTGCTTGCCCATTTGATCGCCGATCTCTCCCAGACTTCAGAGAGGGAGACGACAGTCAGCGGCTTCACACCTTTTCTCCAGGTAAACACTTTAATTATGCATTTTACTGTAGTTAAATATGCAATTATTCGTGCTAATGATGGATGCAGGTGTGGAGCTACTACTACTTCCCGATGGGAAGAGCCAGACAGGGGAACAGGAGAGCCGTGCCTCTAGCGCGACAGTGGAGGCCGGTCATGGTCGCGGCACCCCACGGCTATTAGCTGGCGTTGCTTCGTCGGGAGCTGAGCGAGTACCCCGAGGCTATGGTATGATGCGTATGATTTTTGGTGTTTTTTATGCATGCGACTTAATGGCAACTGACATGACGTATGTATGGTGATGCAGGTGGTGTGGAGGCCCTACCTGGGCATGGCCGACGCCGGCCAGCCTTGGGTTGTAGCGGGTAATCCTTGTTTTGGGCGGGACGTGTGGGTCCATTGCCTGAACGAGATCGAGCCGCTCCGGCTTAGGCTGGTTATGAGGACGTTGGGATTAGCCCAGGAGTGGGTTGACGTAGACGAGCCGGTCCGCGTCGGGCGAAAGACCAAGGGGAAGGCAAAGATCATGGACTGGCGTACACGCTTCCCTGCACATTACCAGGACTGGCAGCAGGGCGGGGTCCCAGTGGTGTCTCATGTACCGGACAGCACCGATTACATGAGACGGTATCGTGCCACGTACAGGGAGCGTCTCTTCCTTGGTGGTGCGGTAGGGGTAAGCGTGAAATGAAAAATGTTTTCCCTTTTTATATGTATATGCATGTGACACTAATTTATATGCAATGTAGGATGCTCGCGATAACATGATTGCTGACCTGCGGGCCCAGCTGGCAGACGCCAGGCGGCAGTTGGTGGCCATCCGACAGGAGTTGGAGATCCTGGTGAGTCTATGCAATGCATTTTTTTGTGACCTGGATTTTGATGCTTGCCTCTGACTGTCGTTTGCTTTGTTTTTCAGCGGGCCCACCAGGCAGCGACAGCCGGGATGGCTGGTGGAGCGGGTTCCAGTTCGCGGGGCCCTCCTCCGGAGGTTTCTGCCCTTCAGGAGCAGTTGGAATATGTGGTGGCCCGGGCTGAAGAGGCCGAGCATGACCGCGCGGCTCGAGTGAGTCCTGCTTGACCCCGACTTCTTTCCAGTTGCTCTTCTTCTTTCACTGCTCTCTTACGGTGCATGTGGGTTTTGGCAGGTGGCCGAGATTCGAGAGGCCCTGGCCCGTGCTGTTCGTGCCGAGCAGGAGCGCGACGCCTGGGCGACAGAGCGTGACGCCCGGATCGCGGAGCTGGAGGAGGAGCGGCGACGGGAGGCTGAGGAGCTCCCTCGCAACGTGCGGGATTTGTGTTTTGCCCTCGAGCTGTCGAGGAGAGAGGCGATACGGGAGAGAGAGGAGAGGGAGAGGGAGAGAGAGGAGAGGGAGAGAGAGGACAGAGAGAGAGAGAGGGAGGACAGAGAGAGAGAGAGGAAGGATAGGAGAGCGGAGCGACTGCTAGAACGGGACGAGAGGAGGGCTCTGGAGGCCCAGCTGACGGAGCTCCGATTGAGTCTCGGCACGGCGGAGGGGAGGCTTCGGGAGAGCGAGGAGCGGTATCAGAGGGCGAAGGAGCGCGGGGCGCGACTTCATCAGTCTAGTTCTTTCTCCATGGGCAGCTTTCTAGTTTCTTCGGCCGAGGAGCGTCGCCGAGCCTTCGAGGCTGGTGTGCCACCACAGGGCGAGGCGAGCACTGCCTCTCAAAGTTCGCGGAGGTCCCCTAGGGATCCCCGTCAGAGGAGGGAGGAGAGAGATGATCAGGAGGGTGGTAGCGAGAGTTAGAGAGTTACTTGTACACTCCACCTTCCTCACTTTATGATGTATAACTGACTATTTGCTTATGTGAAATGAAACGGTTCCTTTTGTCATATGTACTTCCCCTTTTCCACGCTTCTTCTCTTGTACCGAGTTGTTTCGAGACACGCTTCACGAGACCTTGCCCTGAAAGGCAAGGAACTACGCCTTGCACGGAGAGAACATCCTTCTCTCTCTTTTTTTTTATTTTTTTATTTGGCGCGCCCTGGCGCGAGGACGTGACTTATCCTTCGAATTAAAATTTAAAGAGCCAGGATGCCTTCCTTTCTTCGTGCCTTACCCGCAAAAGAGCCCGCCTCCTGTCGAGATTTACTCGCCCCTTTTCATCTTCTTCTTCTCTCGATCGATGGAGTTCGGTGGGCCAGATCGCGGCGAGGGGAGAGAGGGGCGAGGGACTCCTCGCCCGAGGAGGGATGCGCCCGAGCATGGAGAGGCGTCGACGGAAGTGGAAGGGCCTTTTAGAGCACTCGTGGGACTCGAGGGGCCCGATGGCGCGGAAGGAGGCGAACGCGGCTGGGTGAGTGCTTTGATTCCCACCTCTATGATTTGTTTTGAGTCTGGAGCGAGTGGTGTGGGAGTGGAAGGGGTTTGGCAAGGGCGGCACTCACATGATGGGCGCATCCTCGACAGGGGACGCGTTCTCATTAATTTACGGGGGACCTCCCTCTTTGATGCAGGGTACGGTGAGAATCCCGGGCTTGGCTGACGAGTGGGCGAGCGCGGATGAGCCGAGCCGTGTTAGGAAGGAGAGTCGCGGCAAGGCGAAGCTCGAGGACCGGAGCGTACATTCCCCTGGACAACAAGGGAGCACACCGGTGCAGGGCAGTGGCGGCCTCCTGCAGTAGCGGAGGGGGGACCGAGCGGGGCCTCCTCAGCTTGGGAGACGGACAGAGGTGACAGTAGGGTCTCAAAATTTTTATTCTTGTCATGAATTTCCAGAATTTAACCAATGGCCATTGTCTATCTATTTTTTATGTACTCCGCAGGAGACGATGGTAGGGATGGCTGGCGGATCGTCCTCCAATCCTCAGGCTCTTTTTCTGGAGATCGCCTCCCTCCAGGAGCAACTTGCCAATGCGGTAGCCCGCGCGGTTCGTGCTGAAGAGGAGCGTGATGCCTGGGCCGCAGCTGTGGCAGAGCTACAACGTCGAGGTGAGGGGAGGCCCTCTCCAGACATTCTGGAGTTAAGGTGGTGCGGACACCCGAGCAGTTGAGCGGCGTGACACGCCGAGCCACTGGTACCGCACACGGAGCATGACTCGAGCCACCTCAGCGTCCATCTGGCTCGGAGATAGCCTGGAGACTCCGCCTTGAGCCTCCCCATTTATCATATTTAGTTAGCCTTTATGTGTGTGTAATTTGTGTTTATTTCGTTGTATTCGGTTTGCTATTTTGATTGTAAGAGGGGCTTATGTGTATTTTGGACCCCGTGGGCCCCACGGGCCCCCCAGGCCCCATCGCATTGAGCCACCTCAGCCAAGGGCCCCATGTGGGGTCAGTCAACATGTCAAATGGAGGCTTCTAGATAGGTGGGCCAAGTGGGGGGACAAGTGGCTTGGAAAGTCCAAGTTGGCCACCCACCCCACCTACCAAGTCCACCTTCCACCTCCTTGGTCCAAGGGCCGCCCCCCCCCTTAAATATTTTAATGTATTTTGTGTGTGTGTGTCACACTCAATCCAGGCCATCATTCCCATCCCCTAGATCCAACGGTGGACAATGGATGTGAGATGTAACACATAAATACTTGTAATTTCCCATTTTTTAGAATTAATGCCATAAGAATTGTGAAATTTGTTGGAGCATGGCCTAGGCCGCCCCCTTCTCCTCTCCCTCTTCCCCTTGAAGCTGTGAAGGCTTCCTTCAGGTGGTGAGACTCCACCCTATCAGTTCCGGTCGGCGCCGCCGCCGCCACGAGCCGCTACCGCACCGCCAACGCCATCAATGGAGTTCTGCCTGCGCAGTACCACAGCAGCTTGTCCGAAATTCACAGGTCTTCCCCGAGCTCATTTGGCTACCAAATTTGGAGGAGTTGTTCTTGGGATGTTCCTCTCCACCCACAAAAATCAGGCCAGCATTCATATCACGTTTCCTATATTTTGATTTTCGTCCACTCTTCCATTTCAGTTCTGCCAGAGTTCTGTCCAGGTTCACCTCCGTCCTGTGTTTCATGTCTTAGAGCCACATTTTGATTTCTGTTAGTTCGCCCAATTTTACTGGGGGTTCCACCCATCCACCCCTTCATCCACAATGTTTCTCAATTATTCATTCACCCATCTCATATTTTCTAAAAATCATTCTCAGTCCCATCTACAGTTTTATCCTCCTGTTCCTAGATCCGACCACCAGTCACCCCAAAATTCATAGTAAATCACCACCACCTCCAAATCAAATTCAAAAACTAGTCCCAGTTCCGTGGTTTGATACCCTAAAACTTTGAAGAAGAGCTCGAAGACTGAATACAACTATAAGTAGGCGGTCAACGGCCATTTACAAGAAACTGATGTGCTGATCTGATATTTTAGGAGCTGTGGAGCAGAGGATTGGAAAATTGTTAAAGCCCAGGTCCGCCCAGGTTCAGAAGAGTCCACTGGCCCTAGATTGAAGGATTTTGAATCCTCTTTCCAACGGCGCTGGTTTCGTCACATTCCGGTGACGGGGCTGACCGTAGCGGCCGTTTTCGCCGGAGCGCGCGCCTGAAAATAGCAACCAAACTCCGTGGGCAACAACTTCAAGACTTGGGAATCGGGACCGATCGACCCCCGATCGGTGTTCCCGGCCGAACGCCGTCCGTGGAGGCGCACCACCAGGGGTCCCCATCATAGTGGGTCCCACCCCCGCAGATCCGGAGGACAGCGCCATCCGTGGGCCCCGCGGGCCCGCAGAACCCGCCGTTCGGAAAGCACGAAAATGCGGAGTTCGGCACCGCCGGGCGACATCAAGATGCTGCCCGTCAACCCGAGTTGCGTGATTCCCGGGCTCCACATGTGACCTTTTACCCCCCTGCGTGGAGTGGGTCAAATCTTTGTATTGCTGTGATATTGTTTAACCGGGAGTCCGTGATTCGGCCGGGGTTGTCTTCGCCACGCCGGGTGCGTGGAGGTAAAGGTCTTAACTCCTTGGCGTTACATTGCTTAGCTAGTATACGGTCTTAGGCCGCTACCGAGAGTGTAGGTACTAGCCCGTGTGTCCATGTCACCGCTATGAGAGTGAGAGTGACCCGTCCCGCGACTCGATCCGAGTCCGGAAGTTGAGTCGGACTACCCTTGACCTCCGCCGGTTCCTTAACCGCGCACGGTCCGCGCTTTCCCTCGCTTGGGACGACGAGTGAGCTTCCACTTCTGTTAGCGACATTTTGCCACTAGGAGCTCGTAGTGTCAGGCTTAGTGTCTCCCTGGTGTGTGTTGCTGGTCGTGTCCTCATCTAGAGTCCGAGGGTGGCACCATATAGTGTCGTCTCCCGTGTCCGTCCCGCATCAGTTTGGTATCAGAGCGAGTCGAGTCTAGGGTAGTCATTGCATAAGTCTTGCATGCATCATGGTCTAAGTCAAGTCTAGGATCATCATTATTTTCAAAACAAAAAAAAAGAGTGTTTTAAAATTGCATTTCATCCCGATAATTCGGTATCTTAAAAGGTGTTGTCCGAATGTTAGGCTACGCCTATCGGGAGGTCACACACTTGCGGGAGTGATCTTCGGATCGATTAACTCCGCCCGTACCGGATATTGGTTTAGGTCTAAGTGCATCATTTAGTGAGTGTTTGCATTAGTCGGTGTCTTCTAGGTCGTGTGTCAGTTGCATGCCCACCCGTCGAGGTACCCAATACTCGCCATCACCACCTATGGCGGATTCCCGGGCCCGTAGCTCCGATCAGTCCTCGACGGCCGAGATGTTCCGAGCCATTATGGAACGTCTTGACACGCGTATGGATGGCCTTAGTACGCGTATGGATGGCATAGGAACGCGTCTAGAAGGGCGGATGAAAGCACTCGAGGATCGGGTCGAGAGTTCGGATCAGTCCATCCAGGGCTTAGTTGGGAGGATTGCCATCCTATAGAGGGGCCCAGTAGCGGCGCAACCCGCACCGACGAATGGCCAACAAGAGCCGGTGCAGCAACCCGCTGTGCCAAGGGCTCAAGTGGAGAATGTTGGGGTTCAACAGGTGCATGTGGTGGATGATTATGCATCTGATAATGATCAAGGGGGTAACGGTCGTCGTCATCAACGACGGAATCGTGATGACGAGGATGACGACCGCATTCTTAGGGGTGTGCGTGCGGATCCTCCCACTTTTAGCGGGTCCTTGGACCCTCAGGGTGTATTTAGATTGGGAGGCCGGCATGGACCGATACTTCGAGTGGTTTGAGATGACAGACCACCGGAGAGTCCGATACGCTAAGATGAAGCTGCAAGGGCAGGCTCAAACTTATTGGATCAATGTGGAGAGCCTGCTCAACCAGCGACGTCAACCCCAGATCGGTACTTGGGATGATATGAAAACCAAGTTGAGGGAGAAGTACTTTCCCGCCTCATATCGCCAACGTCTCATAGACAAGTGGCAAAGCATCTCCCAAGGGAACCGATCCGTGACCGAGTACACCGCCGAGTTCGATGAGTATTATTTGCGGTGCGAGGTCACGGAAGAGAGCACCATGACGATATCCCGCTTTCGGAGAGGTTTGCGGCCCAATTATCAATATGAACTCTTTCGCCGCAATGCCACCACTTTGGAGCAGGCATATCAGATTGCTCTCGAATTGGAGCAGTTCGAGGCCGAGTTTGAGTCACCCCATCGGTTGGGCTCCTTTCCCCTTCGTAGTGTCGAGTCCCGTGGCTCATCTGGCACGTATCCGAGGGCCCCCATGGCACGACCTCAGGAGCCCGCTCGCCCCGAGCCCTTTGCTCCTAGGTCTCGTCCTCCACCCCCGAGGGACCTTCCTCGTCCCCTGCATCTTACGGCCCCACCCATAGCCCGTCCACCGGCACCCGCACCTCCTGCACGTCCTTTGTTGCCTACGCCTCCTATCCGTCGGGAGGATAAAGGTAAAGGACCTATGAATGGGGAGCCTAGTGGATCACGGCAGCAGTGTTATCGCTACAATGGGTTTGGCCATTTCGCCAACCAGTGTCCCACCTGCCCATCTCTTCACATTGGGGACACACAGGCCAAGGATACCACCCCTACGGGCCTCGAGTTAGTCAGCTATGAGGCAGATGAAGAGTTAGCTGACGAGTACTATGAGATGGGAGGTGAGGCCCAGGATGTCCAGTAGTCGGACGATACCCACGTGGGGGTCGTCAGATGTATCCTCACCCAGCCACAGGTCAGTGATGACTGGCATCGGACCACTATCCTTCAGGTATTCTGTAGGCTGGGAAAGCAAATTTGCAAGGTGGTCATCGATAGCGGGAGTTGTATCAATGCAATCTCCACGAACGCTGTCGCTCGTCTTGGTCTCACGCCCGTAGACCATCCTTGTCCCTATCAGGTATCATGGGTGGATACCACTTCCATTTCGGTCAGGCTGCGGTGCTTGGTCCCGCTGCAGCTCCACTCCTACCGTGACGAGATCTGGTGTGATGTCCTCCCCATGGAAGTGGGCAGTATCATTCTTGGTAGGCCATGGTTATTTGACCGGGATGCCACGCTCCATGGCCGGTCGAACACTTGTACCTTCGACAACGCTGGCCAGCGGGTCACCCTCCAACCCGTTCGGCCCAAGAGCCCATCAGTCAGGGGTCCTACTGGCCTTAGTACTCCGAAGCCTTCCGTCCCCGGGCCTAGTACCCCATCCCCAACTCGGGCTATGACCGTTACCTCTGGCCCAGGAGAGCCCTCGACGAGGAGATTGATGATGATTAGCTCCCGGGAGATGGAGCAGGAGCTTAGTCAGGGCTGTCCGATGTTTGCCATTACGGTCCGAGAGGTGGAGCAGGACTCCGAGGGTGAGCTCCCACCCGAGGTTGTTCCCATTCTGCATAAGTATGCTGATGTCTTTCCCGATGAGCTTCCCGAGGGACTCCCACCTATGCGGGATATTCAGCATGCCATCGACCTTGTTCCGGGCTCTTCTTTGCCCAACCTTCCTCATTATCGCATGAGTCCCACGGAGCATGCCGAGTTTAAACGGCAGGTCGATGGGTTAGTGCAGAGAGGGTCTGTTCGGGACAGCATGAGTCCATGTGTTGTGCCCGCATTACTCGCCCCGAAGAAGGATGGCACGTGGAGAATGTGCATTGATAGTCGTGCCATCAACAAAATCACCGTGAAGTACAGGTTCCCTATTCCCCGCCTTGATGACATGCTGGACATGATGGCAGGTGCCACTATCTTTTCGAAGATCGATCTTAAGAGTGGCTACCATCAGGTGAGGATTAGGCCAGGTGATGAGTGGAAGACCACATTTAAGACCAAGGACGGTCTGTATGAGTGGTTGGTCATGCCTTTTGGGTTGACCAATGCCCCTAGCACTTTCATGCGGCTCATGACTCAGGTCCTTCGACCTTTCATTGGAGTCTTTGTAGTGGTGTATTTTGATGATATCCTTATCTATAGCCGCACCACGGGGGACCACTTAGACCACCTTCGGCAGGTCTGTCTACTTCTTCGGCGAGAGTAGCTGTTTGCGAACCCACAGAAGTATGCCTTCATGACACCTCAGCTTACCTTCTTGGGTTTCATTGTGTCTAGTACGGGGGTCTCCGCCGATCCGGAGAAGGTCCGGGCCATTGTTGAGTGACCTGAACCCCGTACCGTTCATGATGTCCGCAGCTTTCATGGTCTTGCGACGTTCTATCGTCGCTTTATCCGCGGATTTAGCTCCGTCACCGCCCCGATCACGGATTGCATCCGTAAGGGCACATTTGTATGGACGAAGGCCGCATCTGCCGCCTTCAAGGACATCAAGGAGCGCATGACCCAGACACCTATCCTTCGACTGCCTGATTTCTTGAAGGTGTTTGAGGTCTCTTGTGATGCGTCGGGCGCGGGAATTGGGGGAGTTTTGAGTCAGGAGTCCCACCCGATCGCATATTTCAGTGAGAAGCTGAATGACGCGAAGCTGCGATATTCCACATATGATAAAGAATTCTACGCAGTTGTTCTTGCTCTTAGGCATTGGAGGCACTATCTTTTACATCAGGAGTTTGTCCTATACTCCGACCACGAAGCATTGAGGTACCTCGATTCGTAAAAGAAGCTTAACTCGCGTCATAGTCGTTGGGTCGAGTATCTCCAGCAGTTCACCTTTGTGCTGAAACATAAGGCTGGAGTGGAGAACAAGGTGGCTGATGCCTTGAGTCGGCGAGCATGTTTGCTTACCACCATGAGTGACGAGGTCATAGGGTTAGAGAAGATGAAGGAGGCCTATGTTGATTGTCCTGACTTTGGTCAGATTTTTACCACCCTCCAGGCCGGACCCTCGAGAGACCTTGATGAGTATGTGCTTCAGGAGGGTTACCTCTTTCGAGGTAGCAGGCTATGTGTTCCCCGAACTTCGGTTCGAGATTTCTTAGTATGGGAACTACATGCGGGAGGTCTAGCTGGCCACTTTGGTCGGAACAAGACTATCGAGGTAGTAGAACATCGATTTTATTGGCCAAGCTTGAAGCGCGATGTTGCTAACATCGTGGCTCAGTGTCGTACATGTGCTACGGCCAAGATGAAGAAGCAAAGCTCGGGCCTTTATACGCCTCTTCCCGTGCCTGATGTCCCGTGGCAGGATGTTAGCATGGACTTTATTTTGGGACTGCCACGTACCTCCAGGAAGCATGATTCGGTCTATGTGGTGGTTGACCATTTCTCGAAGATGGCCCTCTTTATTCCTTGCTCGAAGACTTCGGATGCTTCGAGGGTAGCCCGCCTTTTCCTTACGCATGTGGTGTGCAAGTTCGGGTTGCCTCGCACTATAGTGTCTGACCGTGATGTTAGATTCACTTCCTACTTTTGGAAGACACTGTAAGACCCCAAATTATTTAATTGAGCCCAATATTTCTTATTAAACTTTTATTAATTGAGAATAGAATTTTATTGAATTAATAATTGAATTTCGGATTTATTAATATTTAATTCGTTAGAAATAGTATGAGTGAAATTCGACTACCTTAGAAAAATCTGTAAAAATAGTAAATATGTTAAGGTCGAGGTAGATAACAACTTTTCCTTCTGGCATTAAGCCATTGTAAATCCGTGGTAAGATCTATTTAGAGTTTAAACCCAAAAGTGCACACTTTTGACCCATACCTAACCCTTAGATTAAAACACGAAATTTGACCTGAATACTCAACCAAATGAACTGAAATTAGTGGCAAATGGAAGGCCACAATGTAAGGAACATTTACCCTAAATCAATTTGAGGTAAACCTAGCCCCAAAACGTGCTGCCAACATAGTTTGGTCAAGTCAAGGATTTCGGCGTCGTTTCTAAACACGTAGCTTGCAGCAGCGAATACTCCCAACTCCGAAGGCTCCAGAAGATCTATGAGCTATCAAAATGAAGCCCTACGAGTCTTCTTTCATTTGGCTACTGTGGGGTTCACTGAAGTTTCAGATCTGGGGAGATCTAGCTCGATTTGTGGAGGTGGATCAGCAGGCCGTTGGCTTCCCTTCATCCTTCTTTGATCCATCGATTGAGGTAGGAATTCTCAACCAAATTTTGATCATGAGTATAGCAAGTTGTTCATCTCGTCGAGATCTATCCATTGGGACTGAAAGCCCCAATTTTCATCAGGTGTGGAGTGAGTTATCACGGGTTTTCTAAGGTGCTGTCCAAGTGTTCTTCATCCTAGGGTTTGAGTTTTCTCTCTCCGATTTGAGGTAGGATCTAACAACCAAACTCTAATTAACCTACATGATATAATCAGCATGTTATTATCTTTCATTTAACATAGAAAGCCCCAAATTCCATTGAGCATGCCTCGTGAATTTTGAATTTTTGTAAGAGCATATCTAGAACATGTTTCATATAGTGTTCCTTTAAGTCAGAGCTTGATTACGGGCTAATTTTGAGTCATGTATCCTGATCTTCATGCAGCATATTATATATGGTTGGATTCATAATCGAGTCAGCTTTCTTTTGACACCAAAAGCCCTAAATTCCGTTGTGTATGTTAAGAGAATTGCATGATTTAGTAGAAGTGGGTCAGGAACTAGGGTTTTCATGAAATTATCATATATAAGTTGAGATTCAATCAATTTCTGTAACAATTCGTGTTTCAAAATTATAGTTTTATGACCCTAGATTGTCTATTAACATTCCTAGATCATGTGGTTTTGATTTCAACTCAATTGGGTGAGATTTCACGTTTTCCAGAAGTGCAGACCGTTGCTGTTCTTGCAGGGGTCGACCCCAGGGGTCGACCCGTTTTCTGGGCAACCCTGTAGGCCCGAGGGTCGACCCCAGGGGTCGTCCCCTCCTGTTCTTGCATGGGGGTCGACCCATTGCACAGGAATGTAGGGGTCGACCCCAGGGGTCGACCCATCTGAAGGATGTGGTGGGGGTCGACCCATCTTCAGAAATTGCAGGGGTCGACCCCAGGGGTCGACCCATTCAGCTTCCAGACCCCAGTTTTTCAGGGGTCGACCCCAGGGGTCGACCCGTACACCAGGAACCCGATTTTTATCATTTTTCGACCCGAAGATGGATCCGAATCAGTGGGAAATCAACCCATTTAACTTAGACCCACTAAATTATATTTTTTTGAAGAACAATTGACCTATTCATGTACCCCCCTTGATTTCAAATTTGCATTGGTCCTTTCTTGCAAACATAGTACAAAACACGATGTTTACCATCTCCATTACAACACTTACATTGGTTAAATAGAAACTCACATAATTAATGATTAATGGTGTAACTAAAACCCCTGATAATGCATTCTATTTCACCGCTGTGAGAGCTTGTTCTTTACCTCGACAACTTGTTCTAGCTTGTTGGCACTTTGGCTAATACAAATGATAATGGTTAATCATGATATCTTAACTTGGTGATTAGGATTAATATGTTGTTTAGCTTGTTTGATTGCTGATGTTTTACAGTAGCGCAGCACGATTAACTCTTGTTGTGACTTGGTTTCGATCTCCTTGATGATTATACTTACCTTAAAATTCTGGAAATGAATCTCTTTCCTACTTGAAGTTGTTATTGCTACTTAGTTTAAACCTTGGAATTCTGGCCATAAACTGTGGAAGTCTAGATTCGTGGGATCGTTGATCCAAAGAAATCAATGCCTGGCAAACAATTAAGGGCTCGGTCTAGTCCTGGGAAGAGCGCTCGAACACTACGTGTACCCCCGGGGAGGTGAATGACTAGGTGTGGCATTTGGCACCAGTACTTGACATGTGTTAAATGTAGGACTGTCCACTACTCTCTACATTACTTTCTACTACTTTTCACTTTCCACTCTTCACTGTTCTATACTCTACTTGTTGTTACTTTACTTGCTGATTACTTGGACGTGGAAATGAAATTACATACGTGCTTGACATGACTTGAATTATCTTGATATGGCCAACTTTTTATCGTTATCTCCTGTAGTAAATTCTTGTCTTATCATTCTATTCATTATATTTTTTGACCTTGCAAGATCTTTGAATTTTGTTTCGTGATATCATCGTTATCTTTTTTTTATTGTTTTATCATTTGTAGCATGACATTTGAAAATGTAATTAAACTGTTAATCACTTATACCTGTCTGTTATTTCCTACTGAGCGTCAGCTCATAGTTGTGTCTTTCCCCTTTTTCCAGGTTGTTCAGGTGACGCACTTACCGATGGGGAAGGGCGGGAGTGATGTCTTGAGTGTATCAGTTCTAGTGTGTTAGTAGTGTGTTATCTTATTTTTAGTTGTGTTTTGGAGAGCATTTAGTCTCAGTCATGTTATTGAGCTTTAGTGATTGATTATTCCAGTTGTATTAAGTTGAACATGAGGTTATTGTATCAGTGGTGGTTTGTTAATGATCATTTAGTATTTCCATCTTGTAGCACTTGTGTATTATTTTAGATTAGTTCTCTCTCTTGCCAGCGTGTCTCTAACTATACGTCCCGTTATTTCCGCCTTGTTCGGGACGTGACAGACACTATGGCATATGATGGGTACTCACCTCAAGTTTTCTACTGCATATCACCCCCAGACCGATGGTCAGACCGAGGTAGTCAATAGGAGTCTGGGAGATCTTTTGAGGTGTCTAGTCAGGGACCGCATTGGGGATTGGGATCTCATTTTACCAATGACTGAGTTTGCATACAATGATTCGGTGAATAGGTCTACCGGCATGAGTCCATTTGAGATTGTCACAGGTCGTAGGCCTAGGAAACCCGTTGACCTTGTCCCCATGCCTATCCATGCTAGAGTGTCGGAGTCGGTCGAGTTGTTTGCTAGGCATGTTAGGAGTTTGCATGATGACATCCGTCGTCACATTGAGGCCAGCAATGCACGGTACAAGGAGTTAGCCGATGCCCACCGACACCACCGAGAGTTCCACGAGGGCGAATACGTCATGATCAGGGTAAGACCTGAACGGTTTCCCTCTGGAACCGTTAAGAAGTTGCAAGCTCGCGGAGCCGGTAGAGTGTTGAAACGCGTTGGATCCAATGCGTATGTTGTGGACCTACCCGAGGAATATGGTATAAGCTCTACCTTCAATGTATCGGATCTTGTTGCATATAGGGACCCAACGGTGATCCCTAGTGAGCCTTTTGAGCCATCCCCTCCCCTTGAGAGTGATCCCACACCTGAGTGTCCACTTCCACCTCCAGCCCCTTTGTCACGGCAGCGTGAGCATATAGATCGTATACTGGACGAGCAAGTGACAGTTACCAGGAGTGGATCTTACCCGCGCTACCTAGTGCGATGGAGAGGACGGCCCGCTACTGAGGACACATGGATCACACATGGCGAGTTGCAGCGGATTGATCCGGACCTTCTGGAGTGATACAGGAGCGATGCAGACCCTTACTCGACAGGGTCGAGTTTCTCCCACCCGGGGGGAATTGGTGTGGACACCCGAGCAGTTGAGCGGCGCGACACGCCGAGCCACCGGTACCGCACACGGAGCACGACTCGAGCCACCTCAGCGTCCATCTGGCTCGGAGACAGCCTGGAGACTCCGCCTTGAGCCTCTCCATTTATCATATTTAGTTAGCCTTTATGTGTGTGTAATTTGTGTTTATTTCGTTGTATTCGGTTTGCTATTTTGATTGTAAGAGGGGCTTATGTGCAATTTGGACCCCGTGGGCCCCACGGGCCCCCCAGGCCCCATCCCATTGAGCCACCTTAGCCAAGGGCCCCATGTGGGATCAGTCAACATGTCAAATGGAGGCTTCTAGATAGGTGGGCCAAGTGGGGGGACAAGTGGCTTGGAAAGTCTAAGTTGGCCACCCACCCCACCTACCAAGTCCACCTTCCACCTCCTTGGTCCAAGGGCCGCCCCCCCTTAAATATTTTAATGTATTTTGTGTGTGTGTGTGTCACACTCAATCCAGGCCACCCATTCCCATCCCTTAGATCCAACGGTGGACAATGGATGTGAGATGTAACGCATAAATACTTGCAATTTCCCATTTTTTAGAATTAATGCCATAAGAATTGTGAAATTTGTTGGAGCATGGCCTAGGCCGCCCCCTTCTCCTCTCCCTCTTCCCCTTGAAGCTGTGAAGGCTTCCTTCAGGTGGTGAGACTCCACCCTATCAGTTCCGGTCGCCGCCGCCGCCACGAGCCGCTACCGCACCGCCAACGCCATCAACGGAGTTCTGCCTGCGCAGTACCACAGCAGCTTGTCCGAAATTCATAGGTCTTCCCCGAGCTCATTTGGCTACCAAATTTGGAGGAGTTGTTCCTGGGATGTTCCTATCCACCCACAAAAATCAGGCCAGCATTCATATCACGTTTCCTATATTTTGATTTTCGTACACTCTTCCCTTTCAGTTCTGCCAGAGTTCTGTCTAGGTTCACCTCCGTCATGTGTTTCATGTCTTAAAGCCACTTTTTGATTTCTTTTAGTTCGCCCATCTTTACTGGGGGTTACACCCATCCACCCCTTCATCCAAAATTTTCACAATTTTTCGTTCACCCATCTCATATTTTCTAAAAATCGTTCTTAGTGCCATCTACAGTTCTATCCTCCTGTTCCTAGATCCAACCACCAGTCACCCCAAACTTCATAGTAAATCACCACCACCTCCAAATCAAATTCAAAAACTAGTCCCAGTTCCGTGGTTTGATACCCTACAACTTTGAAGAAGAGCTCGAAGACTGAATACAACTATAAGTAGGCGGTCAATGGCCATTTACAGGAAACTGATGTGCTGATCTGATATTTCGGGAGCTGTGGAGCAAAGGATTGGAAAATTGTTAAAGCCCAAGTTCGCCCAGGTTCAGAAGATTCCACTGGCCCCAGATTGAAGGATTTTGAATCCTCTTTCTAACGGTGCTGGTTTCGTCGCATTCCGGTGACGGGGCTGACCGCAGCGGCCGTTTTCGCCGGAGCGCGCGCCTGAAAACAGCAACCAAACTCCGTGGGCAGCAACTTCAAGACTTGGGAATCGGGACCGATCGACCCCCGATCGATGTTCCCGGCCGACTGTCGTCCGTGGAGGCGCGCCACCAGGGGTCCCCATCATAGTGGGTCCCACCCCCGCAGATCCGGAGGACGGCGCCATCCGTGGGCCCCGCGGGCCCGCAGAACCTGCCGTTCGGAAAGCACGAAAACGCGGAGTTCGGCACCACTGGGCGACATCAAGATGCTGCCCGTCAACCCGAGTTACGTGATTCCCAGGCTCTACTTGTGACCTTTTACCTCCCTGCATGGAGTGGGTCAAATCTTTGTATTGCTGTGATATTGTTTAACCGGGAGTCCGTGATTCGGCCGGGGTTGTCTTCGCCACGCCGGGTGCGTGGAGGTAAAGGTCTTAACTCCTTGGCGTTACATTGCTTAGCTAGTATACGGTCTTAGGCCGCTGCCGAGAGTGTAGGTACTAGCCCGTGTGTCTATGTCACCGCTGTGAGAGTGAGAGTGACCCATCCCGCTACTCGATCCGAGTCTGGAAGTTGAGTCGGACTACCCTTGACCTCCGCCGGTTCCTTAACCGCGCACGGTCCGCGCTTTCCCTCGCTTGGGACGACGAGTGAGCTTCCACTTCTGTTAGCGACGTTTCGCCACTAGGAGCTCGTAGTGTCAGGCTTAGTGTCTCCCTGGTGTGTGTTGCTGGTCGTGTCCTCATCTAGAGTCCGAGGGTGGCACCATATAGTGTCGTCTCCCGTGTCTGTCTCGCATCATAAGAGTCCTTCTCCAGGTGACGAGGAGGGAGGCAGAGAGAGAGAGAGAGGAGAGAAGGGCCGAGCGACAGCGAGACCAGGCCGAGAAGAAGGCCTTGGTGGCCCAAGTGAGGGAGCTCCAGCTAGGCCTTCAGGTTATGGCGCAGAGGTTAGGAGCGATGGAGACGCGCTACGAGAGAGCGTGAGAGTTAGGGGTGCTACTTCACCGGTCCGGACGCTTTTCTGCTGGTGGCTTCCTCGCCACGCTAGAGGAGGAGCAGCGAGCCACTGCTGAGGAGCAGGTGCCACGATGCGAGGTGAGCACTGCACAGGGGTCCAGGAGGCTTTCGAGGGATCCTCACCTCGGGGGAGAGGAGAGGGACGCCTAGAGGGATGAGCATGAAGATGATGTCGAGAGTTGGCGAGTCAGTGGACCCGCCTCCTCTCTATGATTGTAATGTTTGTGACAGCTTATGTAGACTTATGAGTGATTTGATTTTCTATTGTTTGTTTATTTTCTTGCGCGTCCCTTCTTCCCTACGCTCCTTTGTACTGTTCTCATGTGATGTGTCTGCCGACATCCTGCCCTAGACGGAGGATGGCATCTTGCTGCGACTATTCTTTCACAGGAATCTGTCGTCAAGGTCAATGATGACAGCTTAGGCCTCTTCCCCCGGATGATTTTTCAAACTTTGCGGATGGCCTCCACGTTATGACAGGGCGCCACAGGGAGCAGGTCATCATATTACACCGTCCGATCCATCACCTTGTGCGGGTGGTGAAGTGACTCATGGGACCGCAGGGGAGGCGCCCTATTGTGAGGGCTATCGTTGGAGGTAATCTTGGCCCACACTTCTCCCATTTCTATATATACCTTCCTCTTTTGTTCTTCCAGGGGCATCGAGGGCTAACTTGGAGGGTACTAGGAGGAACTCAGAATTTCGGATGGAGGGCGAATCTTCCCACTCCTCGAAGAGAAGCAGATCCAGCGGTAGCAGTTCCAGGAAACTCTCGAACCTCGAAGGCCAGTTCAGCGAGAGGACCCAGTCGCAACTCGTAAGCTGAGCTTTTCCCCCCCTTTTCTCATTCTTTCTTCCTTCCTCTTGACAACACCATTCTCCATTTCTTATGCACGCACAGAGTGTGATGAAATCACACATTTCATGGGAGTTAGCAGTGGCCGCATACATGGGTCTCCCTGATTTTCAGAAGGCTAGGCTAGACGTGATGGGATTTGGTGCCTTTCTTCGGATCGAGCCGATCCAACTCGACCTGGCCCTTATCCAAGCCTTGTGCGAAAGATGGGACCCAGTAAGTCAGGCATTCCTGATGCCATGGGGGCACATGGTGCCCAGTCTAGAAGATGTGGTCCGAATCACGAGCCTCAAAGTGGATGGTGAGGCAGTGACCGGCGTCACCTATGCGGATTACCGAGAAGGCGCCCAGAAGCTACTAGGGTTGGACTTAGACAGTCGGAAGCACAGATCAGTAGCTAGGGCGTCTATCATGGGGGCATTAGGGCTCACTGATACTCGTCGACGGGACGACGAGTCCTCGGAAGAATTTATGGAGAGGATGGAAAGGGGATGTCGTGCTGTGTATTGCACAGATTTTGACAATTGCGAGAGATCTGATATGGATTTGAGGAGATTTCTCCTCTTTTTCCTGGGAAGATTGATACTGAGCTCGAAAGGAGATGGCATCCATTGTCGTTTCCTAGGGCTACTATCTGACCTCGAAAGAGTAGGACAGTACGCTTGGGGAGCTGCCATGCTAGCGCACTTGTTTACGGGCCTGTCCTAAGAGGCAGATCGTGAGATGACTGTGAGTGGGTTCACACCACTTATCTATGTATTTTTTATTTATTTTTATTATGTATTTTTGTGTTTATTTGTAATAGTCCACTTGAGGCATTGACGGCATATGATGATGTAGCTATGGAGCTATTATTACCTCCCAATGGGGAGAGCTCGGCATTGGCGACCAGCGATGGTGCCGTTAGCCAGGCGGTGGCAACTGATCATGGGTGCAGCGCCTGTAACCTACCAGCTGATGGTGCTAAGGCGCGAGCTACAGGAATTCCCTGCAGTGATGGTGGGATATTTTTTTATTTTATTTTATTATTATTATTTTTTTTGTTGTATATATATATATTTTTTTCTAACCAGTTAAACGGGTATGTACAACCTCACCTAGGTAAACTGGAGACCCTACTCAGGCATGGTCGATGCCGATCAACCATGGGTTTTAACAAGTCACGCCCGGTTCGGACGGAATTGTGGATACACTGCCTAAATGAAATCGAGCCGCTTCGGCTACGATTGGTTATGAGGACCCTAGGGCTGGCCTAGGAATGGGTGGATACGACTGCGCCACCTCGCGTTGGAAGAAAGACACGGGGACCGGCAACTTGCGTTGATTGGCGTGTGCGGTTCCCCGAACAGTATGAAGACTGGCAACGAGGTGACACAATCGTGGAATCACATGCGTAGGATAGTGAAGACTATCTGCGTCTGTATAAGACAATGTACGCAGAGCGGCTCCAACCCCGGGGACTTGTGGAGGTGGGTCTCCTTTTTCCTCTTTTCTCCTCTCCTCCTCTCCTCTCTATGGATGCTGACTCCTATGGCTGCAGGATGTCCGTGATACCATGATAGCGGACTTGCGATCACGCCTAGCCGAAACGGAGCAACAATTGGGCGACACCCGTGGAGCCTTGAGCGCTTCGGTAGCTGTATGTACAATGCGCACTCCTAATTAAAACTCTAGATTGATGGCGTTCGGCCGCTAATTTTTATCCCATGTGGTTATAGCGCGCCCAGATCGACGCGGCTTCGTCAGAGATGGGAGGAGGTAGCGTCTCTTCCAGCTTATGGATCCCTGTCTCAGAACTTGATTTGCTTCACGAGCAACTTGCTCGGACTACGCAGCGTGCCACGGAGGCAGAAGGAATGCTCTCTATACATGTAAGAGTTTCAGTGTTGAGTTCTCCTTTTTTTTGCCTTGCCACATATCTGAGATAGTATATCTGGCAAGAAAAGGAGATGCAGGAGTCACTTGCCCATGCTGCACAGAGAGAGGCTAGAATAGCAGAGCTGGAGGAGGAATTGCGGCGTCGTTCAGATGACGATTCTTCCAGGGATGCCATGGAGCTGAGAATCACCCTTCAATTGGAGAGGGAAGATCGTGAGAGAGAACGGTCAGAGAAAGAGAGGGACAGAGAAAGAGAGAGAGACGACAGATTAGCTGAAAGGGAGGAGCGAAGGGTCATGGAGGCCCAGTTGTTCGAACTCCGAACCAGCCTTGGCCTCGCTGAACAATGGCTGAGAGATGGTGAGGAGCGCTACCGAAGAGCACGAGAGCGTGGCTTTCATGTCAGTAGCTCCTTTGCTGCTCCCACGGATCAGCGCCGGGGTGTGGGAATGGGAAGAGGTGTACAGAGCGATAGAAGTACCGCTTTTCGTAATTGGGTAGTGCCCTTGAGGGCGTTTTGCCCGGAGAGTGGCGGGACAAGTAATGTAGAGAGAGAAGGTGGAGCTTAATGTACAATTCCTTATTTAAGAATGGAATAAAAGGTATGATTTTGTTTGATTTTCATCTCACTCTTGCTATCTTGAATCCCTGCAGGCATCACTGAAACAAACAGGTCAGTATCTCTGTTCTGACTTGGCCCCTTGCTCAATAAGCAGGTGTTCACTTCAACTGTCCTTGATAATGGGTCAAGGGGCCAAGCCTTTATTAACGAAGGTAAGGGAAAGATGCGATAATGATGAATGTGACAGACAAGCACACTAATGCAAGCGGAATTTAAAAGTGAAATGCTGCATACAAATTCAATCATGCGAAATGATTTTTTTTTATTTTTCTGGCATTTTTTTTGTTATCATTCTAATAATTTTTTTATTTTCCAAATATCTACGTTTTCTCTTTTTTTTATTATCATTTTGTCGCTAACGCCTGATGAGCACCCATATGGCACCTAACCTTCCTGAGAACAGGGGTTTCTTACTAACCTCCCAGGTATCCTAAGTGCACATCTAGGTTGATTTGGGCCTCTAGACCCCTCGAATGATAATCCCGCCGGCTAAGACTTACCCTGATGACAATATCGCCATGCCATGCTTAGGCTCCCAGTTGCTTCCGACAACAGGGATTCGCCCAAAAGGTGTTCGAGGTAAATGATTTGCCCGACCCGGGTCTGTTTCCTCACAACTCTAGATGGTATATGATGGAACACCCTGGAACCCTAACGACCAACCGCGCGACGCTGACCCGGAATCAGACACCGTCGCACCCAGAGGTGACGCGCTTGCATTGGCCTAAGCCCAAGGTTAAACAAGAAGACATCAAGGTGGTAAACAAGGGTCTTGACCGGCCAGAAACACAGAGACTCCTTCGCAGCGATAGCTTTTGCTTTTCAAAGAAGGCAACCATACGTGTGTATTAAAATAAGGTTGTAGACCTTGGAGGGTTTTACCCTTCAGAAACTCCATCTAGCTTTCATCTTCAAAGGAAGAAGGAAGAGTGTATGGGGTAAACCTCCTGAGAGGATCGACAAAACCGTTAACCCGGCGAGCCAATAAGGGCCCATTTAACTCTTTCCTTTCGGACAACTTCGGACCAAATCCCGAGCATTTACATTCTATGGCCCCTTTGTGGATTCAGACTTTTGCTTTGAGGGGTTTCATTTATCGCATCAGGCGCGGTCACGAGCAGGCTTTTCTCTTGATTTTGATTTTGTGTTTCTCTTTGCGAGGAAGATATAGTCGTTTGACATTTGTGAGCTCCCTTTCGTATGCCTGCGGGGACACTGCCCTCTTCTCGTGCTCTGATCGATGCTCGAGGAAATGGATCCTACTCTTGCCCTTGGGGGTTTGAGTTTTGGTTTCTCATGCTCAGCGTTTTAAGGGCGCCGACTGTCTCATTTGGTCGAGGAGAAAAGAATAAAGATTACAGCTTCTGGAGATCTTCTGGGTGAAGCCCCACTGTCGGTGATGCTACCAACTTTTTGGATAAAATACGTAAGTGAGTACATGTTGGCTTCCTTTGAGCGTGCATAGGCCGATGTGGCCGGACAGGGATCTCCACGGTTCTGGCAAACCAAGACCCGGTGCCTACCAAGTCTTAATGGGCCCTATCCTAACATGAAGGTTGGATACAGGGACTTAACTACATGGTGACCACCCGGCATCGGCATTTTGAGTTTTCCACATTTTTAGTGATTTTTAATATATATTTTTTTGTTTTTGATGTTTTCTTTTTTTTCGTCATTTTTTTTGTTTTTTTTTTACACTAAGCTAAGGGTAGTACTTTTTAAGATAAAGGCCGTTCCAAGGGTTGGATAACTCGGTCCCTTCGGCGTTGACTAGCTTGTAGGCGTTGCCGGGGTACACGGCTTGAATTACAAATGGTCCTTCCCAATTGGGTTGGAGCTTAGAACGCGACCCCCCAGGTTTGACAAAAATTCATTTTACGACCATCTCACCGATTTTTAATTTTCTC
The DNA here is from genome assembly GCA_022559845.1 of Amorphophallus konjac. NCBI lineage: Eukaryota > Viridiplantae > Streptophyta > Magnoliopsida > Alismatales > Araceae > Amorphophallus > Amorphophallus konjac. The sequence goes on along the minus strand of CM040125.1, from coordinate 200,109,841 downwards.
TCAACGACTTTCTTTTGGTGAAAGCGAGCGAGTCTATTTTGATACACACACGCATGCTCGGTAGCGGCTAGCCGCTTCTCATCCAAGAGTTCCAACTGGGCGAGGAGTGAATTATGACGGTCGTTGAGGGGAAATTCCTCGTCCAATTGTACCATGAGAGAAGGGATCAGAGTCTCGTACGGGACTATCGCTTCCATACCATAAGTAAGGGCAAACAGAGTCTGCCCGGTGGGGGTACGGATTGAAGTGCGATAGGCCCATAGAGCTTCGATAAGCTTTTTTGGCCAGTCTAAAAACTTACTGGACTCGCAGGTCTTCTTGATGATTTTGATCAATGTTTTATTGGTGGCCTCCACTTGGCCATTACCTTGTGGGTAATAAGGCGATGAATGATGCAATGCAATTGCGTACCTTTTGCAGAGGTCCTGAAGGTCCTGAGAAATGAACTGTGGCCCATTATCAGTGACGATCGTGCTTGGGACCCCGAACCTGGCGAGGATGTTCTTCATGATGAACTTGCAGACTGTTGACGCCTTGATTTCCGCGTAAGCTTCGGCTTCGGCCCATTTGGTGAAGTATTCCGTCGCAGTAAGGATGAAAGATTTCTGTTTGGTGAGGGAATTGGGATCACCTAGGGGACCGATGATGTCGAATGCCCACATGGAGAAAGGCCATGGGGAGGATATTGGATGGAGTGAGGAAGATGGTGAATAGATTTTATCGGCGTGAAGTTGACACTTGACACACCTACGGACATAGACGGCACAATCCTCTTCCATAGTGGGCCAGTAAAAGTCTTGCCTAATGATCTTCTTGGCGAGCATCTGGCTATTCACGTGGCCACCGCACACACCTGAGTGTGCTTCTTCTACGCATTTCCAAACCTCATTGTCGTCAAGACACCTTAACAGAACGCCAGTAAGGCTCCTCCTATAGAGTAGACCTCCAACCAATGTGTATTTCTGAGCCACCCTTCTTATGGCTTTCTTATCTTCTGTGGTGGCTCCTTCAGGATAAGACTGATCTTTACAATATTTGACAATTTCATAGAACCATGGTTTCTCATTGTCAGCCAACTCTTCTTCGACTTCTGCCAGCATGATCTCCCTCTTCTCAAGGATTTCTCCCTTCTGGATCTTCTGTAGGACTCGTTCCTTGATCTTTAAGAGGTAAGGGTCCTGAACGGCAGGGACAAGACGCTTGTAGAGAATGATGGATCTAAACCATGCACCTAAAGGAAATTTGAAGGATGACGCCAAGGAGGCGAGGGCATCGGCCAGAATGTTCTGTTCGCGAGGAACATGGACAAAGATCAGCTTGGTGAACAATTTGGCATAGGCGGAGACCAGCTCCTGATAGGGTTTGAGCTTGGGATCGAGGGTGCGATATTTGGTAAGCACCTGGCGGAGAACGAGTTGACTATCACCCACGACTCGCAACTCAGTGATATAGAAAGAACGGGCTAGTTCCAGGCCAGCTAGAAGAGCCACGTATTCAACGATGTTGTTGGTGACTGGGAACGCGAGCTGAAATGCCTCTAGGATGGTAACACCTTCAGGCGTTAGAAGGACAATGTCGATACCCTTCCCTTGGGAATTTAGAGCTCCATCAAAATATAATGTCCACATTGGCTTGTCGGATTGGGCGATGCACATTAGTTCCTCATCTGGAAACTCTGATTGGACAGGGTCAAACTTGGAGAGAGGATGGTGGGCGAGATGCTCGGCTATGGCATAGCCTTTAATTACCTTTTGCTGGATGTAGGTGATGTCGAACTGGGAAAGAAAACTTTGCCAACGTGCTAGCCTATCAGTAAGGACGGATTTCTCCAGAAGAAACTTGATAGGGTTCATGCGAGCAATCAAGTGGACCTCATGAGCCAGGAAGTAGTGCTTCAATTTCTGCACCACCCAAACGAGGGCAGCACAGGTTTTTTCCATGACTGTGTACTTCTGCTCACAGGGATTGAGAAGTTTGGACAAGTAATAGGTTGCCCGTTCCTTGCCTTCTTCATTAACTTGTGCGAGGACAGCTCCCACGGAGTCGTCCAAGACGGAGATGTAGAGGATCAGAGGTTTTTCTGGTTTGGGTGGAATGAGAACGGGTGGACTAGCCAGATATTCCTTTAACCCTTCAAAAGATTTTTGGCATTTAGAATCCCAGTGGAATTCTACTCCTGGCTTGGTCAACTCATAGAAAGGTCTACACCTTTGTGAGTGTTGAGACACAAATCGATGAATAAACTGTAACCTCCCGATTAAACCTCAGACTTCCCTCAAATTCTTGGGAGGTGGCATATCCCTGATGGCCTTAGCTTTGTAGGGATCTATCTCGATCCCTCTTTTACTCACAATGAAGCCCAGTAATTTGCCCGATGATACACCAAACACACACTTCTTCGGGTTTATTTTCAATTGGAACTCCCTTGATCTCTGCAAGACCTTAGCCAAAACCCTTGGATGTTCCATCCTGGTCCTTGATTTCACCAATAGATCATCCACATACACCTCCAGATATATGTGCATCATGTCATGAAATATGGCCATCATATCTCTTTGGCAAGTAGCTCCAGCATTCTTTAACCCAAACGGCATGACCACGTAACAATATGTTCCCCAAGGTGTAGTGAATGATGTCTTTTCTTGATCCTCTTCTGCCAAACGAATTTGATTATATCCTGAAAATCCATCCATGAATAAGAGGGTCTCATACCCCGCTGTGTTGTCGATTAAAACATCAATATGAGGTAAGGGAAAATCATCCTTTGGACACGTGCGGTTAAGGTCCCGAAAGTCGATGCAAATCCTGACTTTCCCATCTTTCTTCATGACTGGGATAATGTTCGCCACCCATTGAGGATAAAGAACGACTCTAATGAACCTGGCTTTATGGAGCTTATCGACCTCTTCTTTCATTTTTAAAGCCATCTGAGGGTGGAAATACCTTAACCTTTGTTTTACCGAGACGGACCCTGGTTTTAGGGTTAAACGGTGTTCGACCAGGGTTGAATCCAGACCTAGCATATCCTCGTAGCTCCATGCAAACATGTCCTTATATTCCTTAAGAACTTCAATTAATGCCTCTTCTTCAGAGGGTGGTAGATTATCACTTATGAGGATGATCCTAGGGTCTTCCTCAGTTCCCAAGTTGACTTCTTTGGTAGACTCTTCTACGGCGGTTGACGGCTCGTCGAATCTTCTTATTCCACTAGCATATGCGCCAGCCGCATCCTCATATTCTTCACCCTCATCTTCAGTAGGGTATTCTTCATCTGTGATCTCGTAGACTCCATACCCCTCATTAATTGTGCAGTTGCCCTCACATTCTATTTCCGGTAACTGGATGGGATTTTCTAGCAACTGAGGGACGGCAAGAAGGGCCTGACACCTGGCGGCTAAATCCGGAAGGAATCGACGAGGGACCTACCTACCCTTGGATTTCTTCCTAGGTACTACCTTTGACTTATTAGTCCTAGATTGACTGACATTATTTACAGCAGAAGAAAAAGATGAAGAGGATGGTGAAGAATGTACAGGGGAAGACCCCTCAGAGGAGGGGTAGAAAAGGTCGCTCATCGGACCTTGGACGGGTGGTCCGCAGGGCGGGGCGCACCCGTGGGAGATGTATGAAGTTTCCTTAATGAAGATGTGTTGTTGAGGAGTTTGGAAATTGACGTTTTTTTTTGTTTTCATTTTTGATGACAAAACAGCGGAAAGAGATCGGGGGCGAGGAAAAAGTGGTTATGGCTAGATGATTGGGAGGCTCGTAGAGCAGATCATGATTGAAGACCTGGAGCGGGTTGAGAAACCCGCGCAGGTATGTAAGTAGAGTGGGGGATCTGGGAAGATCATCAGACAACCGTCTGGCCCAGGAAGATGATAGCAACAAAGGTTGCGACGAGTGAATGGAGAAGATGACGGCTAATGAGTCGCCGGTGGTGATGGTGATGGTGGATGAAGATCCACTGGTGACAGGGTCCTTCGGGCGAGGACGAGGATAGTTTGGGACCTTGGCAACAGTAATGATATTTTCTGGCATTCCGGAGATCAATGGTGGTCCTTCAAGCTGGGGAGAAGAGAACATCCTTTCCAGTGTAATGGAAACGTTTCGTATATCAAACCATTTGTCCCATTCACATTCCGGGTCTTTGATCTTGCCTTTTTTGGTGATCCTCGGACATTTTTCAGCTGAATACACAACATGCGACCCCCCATGTGCTTCCTGCGGATAATCCTCCATCTGAATAACGGGCCCTTTATTGAAGTGGTTTGATAGGGTCCATGTGAGGGGCTTCCAATCCGCCTTGAATGGTCCTTTGAAGCCTAGGCCAAACCTGCGGTTCGGCCCAATCTCCTTTGGTGGTTTCAACCTACCTTGTAGCTGTGCACCCAGACCTTTGCCCTGTTGATAGCCGATGTTTCTCATAATCTCCCAACCTTTGGAGTGAAAAGAGAGATATGGCTTTGTTGCCTTGATCGGCTTCTTTGGTGCTAGTGGAATGTGAGATGAATCGTACACGTCCAGCAATGACAATATGGGCCGATGTGATGGCCAAACAGAGGGTAGAGAGGTGTTGATAGCATCCACCGTGTGAAGGACAGGTGTGCTGACTACTTTAATAATTCTTCCATTGTAAGGAAACTTCAAGCACTGATGGTTGGTGGAAGGCACAGCATCTATGGCTTCAATGTAAGGGTGACCCAATATGGCCTTGAATGTGGGGTCCATGTCGAGGACATGGAATTCTGTGGGTACTGACATCGGACCTAGCTCTGTCCTTAGAATAATCATCCCTTGCGGCGGCCTTTTGCTATTGTCATAAGCCATGACTATGATTGAAGAAGGTCTTATCTGTTCCTGTTCGACCCCACACAACTGAAGGGTGCTCATGGAGATCACATTTATGGACGCACCAGTGTCTACAAGGCATGGGTTTATGGATACCCCATTAATTTTTATTGAAACACACAATGCATATTTTCGAGCTTCCTTGGGAGCGAGCTCGTAGTTGTGGAACATGATGGCCGGTTGTGCGTCCGTTGGGGTCAGGACGACAGAAATCTTTTCTACAGGGAGGTCCTCATTCACCATGACCTTTTGAAGATACTCCATTAAGGCTGTCTGATGGGATGTGGATCTCTGAAGCAGCTCCAGGATGGAGATCCGAGCATGCGTCTTGTCCAAGTGTTTCAACAAATCATAATGTGTTCCAGGGATAGATCTTTCCGGTTGTTCTCCATCGTCTCTCCCTGGCTGAGACTGCTCGGGATTCTGACTGTTCTGGGGGAAAACCCTGTGGAAAATCCTTCCACTCCGGAGCACCATTGCTTGTGGCTTTTGTACCTCTATAGGGGTAGCAGTGGGTTTTAACAGGGGTCTGAGGGGTAGTGGCGGAGGGATGGTTGATGAAGCAGGGGTGATGATGGGAGCAGGGATTCTGATGAGGGGTTTGTTAGGTGGAGGCATGGTGGAGGTAGAGGGGATATCGCACGGGTTATGAAGGATAAGGGGCCTGGAAGGTGGAGGTGGAAGCAAAGTGGAAGTGGGTAAGGTTTGGAGCGGGTAATGGTGTTGAGATGGATGGTGGATGATGAGTGGTTTTGAGGGCATTGGCGGTGGTATGGTGGAGATAGGCGGGGTTACGTACGGTGGACGGGTGATAAGGGGCTTAGAAGGCATAGGGGCAAATGCAGTAGAGGTGGATGGTAAAGTGGGGGAGTGAGAGAAAATGAGAGGGTGTGAGGGTGTAATGAAGGGTGTTGGCTGATAGATCATTGGGGTACGAATGAGAGGGCGTGATGGCAGTGGGAATGGTGAAGGCGGTATTAACGCGGGTTGATGAGAGAGAGGTGCTACCCGGGCAAGGCGAGGGGGTTGCATGATGATAGGGTTGGCGGTAGAAAGAATAGAGGTACTCTCTGGATGCCACACCTGCTCTCTCCCGACTTCCGGGAAGGAGGAGATGGGGTTGACCTGATGATTGGGATGTTGGTGCTCCGGTAATGGATTCTGGATTATGCCCATGTTGGGCTATTGTGGTTGGGCCTGCTGAGGCTGTTGTTGTTGTTGTGGTTGTTGTTGTGGCTGCTGTTGTAACTGCTGTTGTTGTTGATGGAACTGTGGCCTAGGAGGAGGTCTCCTAGCCTTGAGAGTGGCGACGTATCGCCTCATTTCATCCCAGTCAATCCCGCCTTCATCATTCCTATCGTGGATGTAATCTTTAAACTGAAAGCAGTTGTCCACTGTGTGTCCTGGCTACCTGTGATAGACGCAGTATCTGGAGGTATCAACATTCGGGGGCCACACGGGACTTTCCCTGGGTAGGATGAGTGTGTTTGAGGCCATGAGGGCGTTGAAAATATCTGCCAAAGTTTCTGGCAATGGTGGGTAATAGGCTCTCTTGGGACCAATCGGCCTCCTTTGTTGCTGTGGGGGACCGTAATTTCCTGCGGGTGGAACTTGGTTGTACTGAAGTGGTGGTTGTTGTTGCTGGGGTCGAGGTTGTTGCTGGGGTTGAAGTAGTTGAGGCATGTTGTTCTGAGGTGGATCGTTTTGGGGTGGAGGACGAGAGGGGAAGGGACCTGGTTGGAGGGGAAGTCGAGGCATTTGTGGAAGCCTTGGGTTGACTGCATAGTTGGCGTTGTTGACCGCACTTACTTACTTATTTGTTATGACCCCTTCTGTTGCTCCGCCTGGGACACCAGCGCCTGTCTTTCTGACCACCTTGGGCTTCGGCGGCTCAAACATGTTCATAATGGGGGAGTCTTTTAATTGGGTTTGGATGTACCGGGCTTTTCATAGAGCTCTTCCATGGTGGTGAGCTTATTCATGGCCAAGACATGCCTGAACTGTGGGGTCGCATTGGATATGATCATCTTTACTTGTTCAGGTTCCGAGAGGGTATCTCTTATTCTTTCTGCCAAAGACCTCCATCTATCAGCATATCGGACAAAATCCTCGTCGGACTTCATCTTTTCGGCCACTAGGTCGGTAATGGAGAGAGAGGGACCGACCCTATCCCGATACTTTTGCAAGAACCTTCTCTGGACTGTTTCAAAATTCTCGGCCTCGCGGGGCTCCAAAGAATAGAACCACTCTAGCGCAGGACCATCCAATGACCTCCGAAAGAGGTATGCCAGGGACCTCTGGTCGTTTTGCCAATAGGATGACTCATACATGAAATCCTTGATGTGAATGAAGGGGTTGCCAGTGCCATTGTACCTGCAGTACGTGGGCATTTCGGAGGGAGGAAGATGGATGACCGAAGGATTGGCAAAGCAACCTCCGGGGTGGATTTCGCGTCCACCATTTTCTTCAAATTCTGAAACTGTTCGTCCATCCTATTGAACCTATTGAGGAGCGATTGGGAGAGCTCCTCGGGCGGTGAAGGTGGCACTTGCCACTGGGGAGGAAAATGTCTCTCGGAGATGATGTGACACACCCTTGGACCTAGCAAGCAAGCACAATTGCATTCAAATGGGCCAAGTTGGCCACAGCTCTATCGTCGCTCACCCAAACCCGGGGTGACTTGGAAATGCCAAGGTGAGGTTGAGGGGTTGGGCCCTTGCTGGTAGAGGGCCAGCAAGGCCAAGACTTGATTCCCAATGGGTATGGATGCCCAAATCAAAGGGGGCCGACAAAGTGCCAAGGGCACCGGTTGCAATTTCCCACGGGGATCACTCAAGACAACGGGGCTTGAGGATCGGGCTCTCACTCGCTTAACCAACGGAATCAAGAACTAATATTGAAAGACAAGCACTAAATGGAGAGAGGTTAGAACACTTACTTGACCGGCTTGAAGAAACCGGTCCCGCTCGGAGACGAGGGCGAGCGGGGAGGCGGTGGATCCCCACACGCCGCGGCGGTGAAGCTTGACCTGCTCAAACCAATTACAACACTACGCCTCTCGCAGGAGGGGGATCTTGGGGTGGGGGTTAAATGATTACAATCAAAACTACCTCCACACAGGGAGGGGCCTTCAGCTGGCCAAGCGGGGAGGGGAAAAGTAAGTCGAAGATGGTGAAGCAACGAAGATGCCGAATCTGCCTCCTTTCAGCCAAAGGGGACAGACAGTCGGTGCCGGAGCTATAGATCTGCCTCTGGAATTTTTCCAGGGACGAGACCAGTGGGGAACTCTTCGTTACAAGAGCTGGGATGCTTCAGAATTTTGTTAATTTCTCCTGGGGTCGCTTCCGGTCGGGGAGGGAGCTCGAACAGGGCCTCTGATTCTCGGACTAGCAGTGACAGGTCACCAACAGTGGGAAGAAGAGGCTGTCCCGGATGCTCCCGAACTCCGAATTAGATGCCGTCAGTGCCGTTAGAACCGTGGGTAAGTAATCTTTGTAGTAAAAGAAACGGGGATGCCAGAGAATGCCGGAGACGATCTGTGGCATCAGAAGAGTGAGGAGGGGTCGGTGCAGACTGTGGATGACAGAGTCGTGCGACCGTCGAAGAAAATTGGTAACTTCTGTTCCCGGATGCTGAATGGACTTCCGCTTCTTGTTTCTGAAAGTAGACAGGACGAGGAAGAACTTTGCATAAGACCTTGTGGCCTGATTCCTTCGGGGCTCGTGGTGATGAAGCTTTTCATCCGGTTCTGGAACTCTGCAGTGGCCGACCTGCGCAGTCGGGGAAGAATGGGGTTCCTGGGCAGCACCGAGCTCCGATGAGGACGAAACCACTTCCGTTACGAAGAGGACAGACAGCCGCTTCCGTGGATGCCTCTTATGCCTTCAGAATCGCAGGTAGCTGACCGTGATGGCTTCTGCAAGCTACTGGTATCTCTGCATCATTTGGACAGCAACCTGCAGACTTTGTTGAAGCCACCAAAATGACCTAAAGAAGAAGATGGAGGATGTGTATGTGTGAAAGGGGTGATGGGGGTGAATGATGAAGTTTTTGGGAGGGGTGGGGATGCTAATGGTGATAGGAAAGAGATGGGAGGGGGGCAGGGGGCGCAGGTTCTCAGCTGGAGGTAGGGGAAGGTGGGTGCAAGGGATGAGAATGGAGGGAGGTGGGAGGGGCGACCCTAACTAGAAGGGAGGGGAGGGGGGCGGCCAAAACATAGAGGGAAGGTGGATTTCAAATTTGAAATGGCTTTGGAAGTTGAGAGATGGTGTGGGGAAGTGGAGTGATTGTGTTGGAATGGAGAAGATCTGGTTGGAATGGGGAGTATGGTGTTGGAATGGGGAGATTCCTACCTTGGGACTAGGGGGTGTAGTAAATGGGGTGTGGGGAAGTGGGGGGCTTTAATGGTGGTAGGTGGGGGTTGGAGGTGGAAGGGTGGAGGGGGAGGAGAGAGGAATGTGGCGAACCCCTTAGTGGAAGGAGAGAGAAGAGGGATAGAGAGAGAGGAGGGGTGGGGAATCACTCCCTTAGGGCTTCTCACCCAACTATAGGATTCACTCCACTAAACTAGATTTGAATACTCAAATGGAAATCTTTTGTATTGAATCATTCATTAAGTTTCAAATGAAGGAAATGGGGCCCTATATATAGGAAGCCCACATTTTACAATAAGTCCCTTACAAAAAGACTCAATAACAAATAACCGAAGGGGTAGGGGGGGCTCATGGGCCAAGCCCGAAGAATTGGGCCCAATAGCACATTACACAATCTAATGACAGTCAAACTTAGGAAAATAAATGCAAGACCTAGGGACATGACTCAAATAAAATGAAAATTACATCAAATGACTTAAATAAATAGCACAAAAGGATAAGTGGGCCTTTATAGAGAGAGGCCCAAACTCAAATGATGCCGGAGTGTGAAGATGACCCTAGCCAAAGGGAATTGTGGATGATGTCTCCATCAAATCCCCTGGGCTGTGAAGAGCTCGACTCCGTCGAGTAGGGGTCCATCCGGCTGTGGTACTGCTCGAGGAGGTCCAGATCCAACCGCTGGAGATCCTCCCGACTCGCCCAAGAATCCTCCGAAGGAGGCCGATCCTTCCACCTGACGAGATAGCGCTCATAGACCTTGCTCCGAGTGGTAGTGACTTGTTCATCCAATATTTGTTCAATTTGTTCACGCTGGGCTCTCTTGGCTGGTGGTCTCTCCTCACGGGTGGGTGCTCTCTCAAGGGAAGAAGTAGGCTCAATCGCCTCACTAGGTACCACCGTGGGTCCCTTATATGGCACTAGGTCGGCAACATTGAATGTAGGACTTATTCCATACTCCTCAGGGAGATCTAACTCGTAGGCATTTGCACCAATGCACCTCAAGACCTGGAAGGGACCAACCCCACGTGGCCTCAGTTTAGAGTTGGCTCCCGGGGAGAGCCTCTCCGTCCTTACCATCACAAAGTCACCCACATGAAATTCTTGGTGACGCCGATGAGAGTCGGCCAACCTTTTATAAGCCTCATTCTTTTTGCTGATGTGCTTGCGAATTTCTTCATGCAATTCTCTAATGTGTTGTGCAAAAGACTCGACTGAAATAGACACTCTAGCATGCTGGGAAAGGGGAATGAGATCAGAAGGCTTTCTTGGCTTGTACCCATGCACAGCTTCAAATGGACTCATCCCAATGGACTTATTGATGGAGTTGTTATATGCAAACTCGGCCTGTGGTAAGATGAGATCCCAATTCCCGGGACGATCCTCAACAAGACACCTAAGAAGGTTCCCTAGACTCCGATTGACAACTTCGGTTTGACCATCTGTTTGGGGGTGGTAGGCAGTAGAGAATTTGAGGAGGGTGCCCATCATATGCCACAGAGTTTTCCAAAAGTAGCTAGTGAATTTGACATCCCTATCGGAGACTATGGTCTTAGGTAGCCCGTGGAGACGGACAACCTCATCAAAAAACAATCGAGCCACATGGGAGGCATCGGATGTTTTGGAGCATGGGATGAAGTGAGCCATTTTGGAAAATCTATCAACCACCACATAGATTGAGTCATGCTTTCTAGGAGTCTTGGGTAGTCCTAGCACAAAGTCCATACTTAAGTCTTTCCATGGTCGGTCGGGGATAGGGAGTGGGGTATATAGGCCGGTGTTTTGTTTCACTTGTTTGGCCGAGGCACATATTCGGCATTGACCCACAACCTTGCCTACATCTCTCTTGAGACTAGGCCAATAAAACTGTCCCTCAACTAGAGCAATGGTTTTGTGGACTCCAAAATGGCCAGCTAGCCCTCCCGCATGTAATTCCCAAATTAAGAAGTCACGGAGTGAGGTCCGTGGGATGCAAAGCTTGGGTCCCTTGAAGAGGAACCCATCTTGTAAGACAAATCCCTTATGTTCCTTGCTAGAAGGGGTGGTCAAGGTGGTATAGATGTGACCAAAGTCGGGGCAGCTAGGGTACTCATCCTTGATCCTATCAAATCCGGTCACTTCCACTTGGATAGTGGATAGCAAGGAAACTTTCCTACTAAGGGCATCCGCCGCTCGATTCTCACTCCCGGCCTTGTGTTTGATGACAAAAGTGTAGGATTGGATGAACTCAACCCATCGGGCATGTCGGGCATTTAACTTTTGTTGGGAATTGAGTTATTTGAGGGCCTCATGGTCGGAAAAGATGACAAACTCCTTGGGCAACAAGTAGTGCCTCCAATGTCGGAGGGATTGAACCACGGCATAGAACTCCTTGTCATAAGTGGAGTATCTTGTCCTAGCATCACAAAGCTTCTCACTAAAGAAGGTTACCGGGTGTCCCTCTTGACTAAGAATCTCTCCTATCCCTATCCCGGATGCATCACATGTGACTTCAAAGACTTTAGAGAAATCGGGAAGGCATAGGACCGGAGCTTGGGTCAACTTCTCCTTAAGTTCTTGGAAGGCTTTAGAGGCCGATTTGGTCCATACAAAAGTCCCCTTCTTGAGACAATCGGTGATGGGGCCAGTGATAGTGCTAAACCCTCGAATAAACCTCCTATAGAATGTAGCCAATCCATGGAAACTTTGGACCTCGTGAAGGGTGTGGGGTTCTAGCCAATCAATGATAGCTTGGACCTTCTCGGGGTCCATGGAGACGCCTTTGGTTGACACCACAAATCCTAGGAAGGTGAGGGATGTGGTCATGAAGTGGCACTTTCCTAAGTTGGCAAATAGGCTCTCTTGATGAAGGATGGTACAAACTTTCCTAAGGTGATCAAGGTGGGCTTCTTGGGATTGACTATAGATGAGTATATCATCAAAATAGACCACTAGAAAGATCCCAATGAAGGGCCTAAGGACCTCCGTCATAAGACGCATGAAAGTACTTGGGGCATTTGAAAGCCCAAAAGGCATGACTAACCATTCAAAGAGGCCATCTTTGGTTTTGAAAGCCGTTTTCCACTCATCCCCGGGCCTTATCCTAACTTGGTGATAGCCACTCTTAAGGTCAATTTTGGAGAAGATGGTGGCTCCGGCTAACATATCAAGCATGTCATCAAGCCTAGGGATGGGAAACCTATACTTGACGGTGATTTTGTTAATGGCCCGACTATCCACACACATTCGCCATGACCCATCCTTCTTGGGAGTTAGAAGGGCCGGGATGGCACATGGGCTTTTGCTAATGCGAATGAAGCCCTTCCTAATGAGTTCCTCTATTTGCCTCCTAAGTTTGGCATGTTCCGTAGGATTGAGGCGATAATGAGGAAGGTTTGGGAGAGTGGCTCCCGGGACTAGATCAATTGCATGTTGCACATCCCGCATGGGAGGGAGTTGGTCCGGGAGCTCCGTTGGGAACACATCATGGAATTCTTCTAGGAGTTGTTGGATATCTATGGGATGTGGATTGGTAGAAGTGGGTTCTCCTAGGCAAATGACCACCGCACATAATGGTACTCCTTGAACTATCTCCTCTTCAAGTTCCTTCCTAGTGATGAGGTGAAGACCCTTGGTCAACCCCGAGGTCCCACTTTATTTGGGAGTTTGGGTAGGGGATGGAGTTGGAGGGGTGAAGTTCCCCGAGACTTGTATGGTGGTGGGGTGTTGTCCTTGAGGGGGAGTGTCCCTCTTGGTCATGGGACGAGGTGGGGAGGGGTTAAGATGGATAGTCTTACCCTCATGTTCAAAGGTGCATTTGTTGCTCCTACCCAAGATGGTGGCATCTACATCATAAAGCCAAGGTCTTCCTAGTAGGATGCTACCTACTTCCATGGGTATGATGTCACACCATATTTGATCATGGTATGAAGAGAAGGTGAGAGGCACAAGACATTGAGTGTTGATCGGGATGGAGTTATTGTTGATCCATGAAACCCGGTATGCGCTTGGGTGAGGGGTGATAGTTAGCCCAAGAAGCTTGACGGTATCGGGTGATACGGCATTGACACAACTCCCACTATCCAAGATCACTTTCCTTACATGGTTCCCTATTTTGACAAAGGTGTGAAATATTGAAGTTCGACGCCAATCCTCTTCTTGGGGTTTGGTGAGGGTGCATCTAATCACTCCTAGATGAGAGTTGGAAGATGGAGTGGTGTGCTCTAGACCCGACTCTAGGTATTGGGTTTCATACTCCTCTTCCCAATCTAGTGAGGCTTCATGGTACTCAATGACATCTTCAAGTTCTTTTTGGGGGTGGAGCTTCTTCCTCAATAAGTAAGCTAGACAATCCCTTGGATGGACATTGCCCCGCAAAGTGGCCAAACCCTTGACACCTAAAGCATTGTTGACGCCCGCTACCCGAAGTAGTTCCTACATTTGGGCCTTTGGGAATGTCTTCCCTCCGTGGGAGGGGGTGACTAGGGGTGGGTTTGTTTGGAGTGATGGTGGGAGGGGGGTTGTAAGGCCTTAATGGGGTGCTCCCACTTGGATTATGGGCTTTCATGGGAGTGGCCGGAATGGGCCGTGGTCCCATGTTTTTGGGATCGACCGGTCGGAAAGTAGCAAATCGAGGGATCCTAGAGAATCTTTCTACATCCCTAGCTATTTGATAAGCTATCTCAAGGTTATCAACATCTCTCATGAAAAGCTCTCTTTTGATGTGACTTTGAAGTCCATTCCTAAAGCGGGACAAGGTAACGGCCGGGTCCTCATGAACTCCACACTTCAAAAGATAGGAGTCAAACTTCTCAATGTACTCAACTACGGCCTTCCCCTCTTGGGTGAGGCTTTGCCATTCATCTAAGAGCATGTGATGGTAGGATTGGGGAAGGTATTTGTTCCTAAGTTGGTTCTTCATACCCTCCCAAGTATCAATAGGCTCTACCCGCCTAATCCTTCTTAAACCCTCTTGGTTTAGCCAATAAGTTTTGGCTAATTTAGTGAGATGCATCTTGGCCAATCTTACCCTCCTTTGGTCGGGCATTGGGTACCATTCAAAGTATTGGTCCATGGCGGTCTCCCATTCTAAGTAGACACTTGGTTCATGGGAACCATCAAAGTTTAGGGCCTCTACTTTAATCATCCTTAAGAGAGGGTCATCCGGGTCATCCCGTGGACGCCTTTCATGAATGTGATGGTGGCGAGGCCTCTCATAGTCATGGTAGGGATCAAAGTCCAGGTCCTCCCTATAAATATCAGCACGTGGATGATGGGCTCTTGGTCCATTGTACCTTGGATGGAATTCGTCCCTATGAGGCTCAACATATGGAGGGGGGACTCTTGGGTCATTCTTCCTTGGGTGGAACTCATTCCTATGCAACTCACCATGTGGTGGATGGATTCTTGGTTCATTATCCCTTAGATGAGGGTCTTCCCTATGAGGGTCAACATGTGGAGGGTGGACCCTAGGTTCATGGTTCCTTGAGTGGTTATCATGTTCTTCTAGACGGACAATTCGAGTGGTTAGGGACTCTAGTTGGGCAAGAATGTTAGCAAGGGCAGCATCTACCCTATTCATTTGGCCTTGGGGTTCCTCCCTAAGAGCATCTTGATTGAGTTGAGGATTGGGATCCATGGGTGGAATTGAAGATGACGGATCGGGTCGGTAACTAGCACCACTACGGGTGGACATGCAAGACAAGGGGCAAATGAGGTTGGACACACAATGCAAAGGTCCTAGGACTTAGACTTGATAGAGACAAGTCAATGACTTGCTTTTATACCAATTGATGTGACACACCCTTGGACCTAGCAAGCAAGCACAATTGCATTCAAATGGGCCAAGTTGGGCCACCGCTCTATCGTCGCTCACCCAAACCCGGGGTGACTTGGCAATGCCAAGGTGAGGTTGAGGGGTTGGGCTCTTGCTGGTAGAGGGCCAGCAAGGCCAAGACTTGATTCCCAATGGGTATGGATGCCCAAATCAAAGGGGGCCGACAAAGTGCCAAGGGCACCGGTTGCAATTTCCCACGGGGATCACTCAAGACAACGGGGCTTGAGGATCGGGCTCTCACTCGCTTAACCAGCGGAATCAAGAACTAATATTGAAAGACAAGCACTAAATGGAGCGAGGTTAGAACACTTACTCGACCGGCTTGAAGAAACCGGTCCCGCTCGGAGACGAGGGCGAGCGGGGAGGCGGTGGATCCCCACACGCCGCGACGGTGAAGCTTGACCTGCTCAAACCAATTAAAACACTGCGCCTCTCGCAGGAGGGGGATCTTGGGGTGGGGGTTAAATGATTACAATCAAAACTACCTCCACACGGGGAGGGGCCTTCAGCCGGCTAAGCGGGGAGGGGAAAACTAAGTCGAAGATGGTGAAGCAACGAAGATGCCGAATCTGCCTCCTTTCAGCCAAAGGGGACAGACAGTCGGTGCCGGAGCTATAGATCTGCCTCTGGAATTTTGCCCGGGACGAGACCAGTGGGGAACTCTTCGTTACAGGAGCTGGGATGCTTCAGAATTTTGTTAATTTCTCCTGGGGTCGCTGCCGGTCGGGGCGGGAGCTCGAACAGGGCCTCTGATTCTCGGACTAGCAGTGACAGGTCACCAACAGTGGGAAGAAGAGGCTGTCCCGGCCACTCCCGAACTCCGAATTAGATGCCGTCAGCGCCGTTAGAACCGTGGGTAAGTCCTCTTTGCATTAAAAGAAACGGGGATGCCATAGAATGCAGGAGACGATCTGTGGGATCAGAAGAGTGAGGAGGGGTCGGTGCAGACTGTGGAAGATAGAGTCGTGCGACCGTGGAAGAAAATTGGTAACTTCTGTTCCCGGATGCTGAATGGACTTCTGCTTCTTGTTTCTGAAAGTAGACAGGCCGAGGAAGAACTTTACATAAGACCTTGTGGCCTGATTCCTTCGGGGCTCGTGGTGATGAAGCTTTTCCTCCGGTTCTGGAACTCTGCAGTGGCCGACCTGCGCAGTCGGGGAAGAACGGGGTTCCTGGGCAGCACCGAGCTCCGATGAGGACGAAACCACTTCCGTTACGAAGAGGACAGGCAGCCGCTTCCGTGGATTCCTTTTATGCCTTCATAATCGCAAGTAGCTGACCGTGATGGCTTCTGCAAGCTACTAGTATCTCTGCATCATTTGGACAGCAACCTGCAGACTTTGTTGAAGCCACCAAAATGACCTAAAGAAGAAGATGGAGGATGTGTATGTGTGAAAGGGGTGATGGGGGTAAATGATGAAGTTTGTGGGAGGGGTGGGGATGCTAATGGTGATAGGAAAGAGATGGGAGGGGGGCAGGGGGCGCAGGTTCTCAGCTGGAGGTAGGGGAAGGTGGGTGCAAGGGATGAGAATGGAGGGAGGTGGGAGGGGCGACCCTAACTAGAAGGGAGGGGAGGGGGGCGGCCAAAACATGGAGGGAAGGTGGATTTCAAATTTGAAATGGCTTTGGAAGTTGAGAGATGGTGTGGGGAAGTGGAGTGATTGTGTTGGAATGGAGAAGATCTGGTTGGAATGGGGAGTATGGTGTTGGAATGGAGAGATTCCTACCTTGGGACTAGGGGGTGTAGTAAATGGGGTGTGGGGAAGTGGGGGGCTTTAATGGTGGTAGGTGGGGGTTGGAGGTGGAAGGGTGGAGGGGGAGGAAAGAGGAATGGGGTGAACCCCTTAGTGGAAGGAGAGAGAAGAGGGATAGAGAGAGAGGAGGGGTGGGGAATCACTCCCCTAGGGCTTCTCACCCAACTATAGGATTCACTCCACTAAACTAGATTTGAATACTCAAATGGAAATCTTTTGTATTGAATCATTCATTAAGTTCCAAATGAAGGAAATGGGGCCCTATATATAGGAAGCCCACATTTTACAATACGTCCCTTACAAAAAGACTCAATAACAAATAACCGAAGGGGTAGGGGGGGCTCATGGGTCAAGCCCGAAGAATTGGGCCCAATACCACATTACACAATCTAATGACACTCAAACTAAGGAAAATAAATGCAAGACCTAGGGACATGACTCAAATAAAATGAAAATTACATCAAATGACTCAAATAAATAGCACAAAAGGATAAGTGGGCCTTTATAGAGAGAGGCCCGAACTCAAATGATGCCGGAGTGTGAAGAGGACCCTAGCCAAAGGGAATTGTGGATGATGTCTCTATCAGGAGACTTGAGGGGGAAACCCTGAATGAGAGGGAGCTGCCGGGCCACCTATAGTTGGCCCCGGCTGAAGCGGTATGTGGGGAACAACAGGGGTTTGAGATTGCGAAGGGAACTGGAATGAGGGTGGTTGTTGGCTCGCTTGCCCTTGAAGCGAGGGAGATTGGATGGCTTGTGCCAACGAAAGAGATGGAATGGCCCGCACCAGTTCTTGGAGAGGTGCGATGGCCGGATTTGATTCCTGGGGAGCGGGGGAAACAGATTTCCACTTCAGAATGGCCTGGAAGGCCCGAAGCTGCTCAGAGGTAAGCTCCGTGTTGGCGAGGACACCTAGCAAAGAGGAGATGTCCTGTGGCGGGGATGTGTCCCCTGTGGTAACCTGCACCTCACGTGAGGGCTCATGGGAAGGACCCGCGTCCATAGCATGGACTCGCGGCTCGACTGACTCACCACGACCAGGGTGGTTCTCCTCGAAGACTCGTGAGCCATGCTCACAGTTTTCCCGGAACGCAAAAACATATACTAGCAAGCAAATAGTAGAGATTATCAAACAAGTGGATGCCTTTACGCCCGTTTTTTTGTGTTTTGATTTTGATGATTTTTTTTTGTGTTTTTAACCAGATCCGAAGTTCACACAAAATAGGGACCCTAGTTCATTTTTGTTTTCACCACCGTGTCAGCTAGGGGCTCTCGTCTCACCATGAATGGGTCGACTAACTCCGGGGAACTTCAATGGTACAACTGGCCCAGTGAACGAAGAGGAGATTCTTCGATGTCGGGGACTTACAGAGGTCCCAGTGGAGGAGATTCTAGTCCGTCGAGAGGAATTCCCGAACGGAGAGTCCTTCCTTCACCGAGAGAGGGTGATCGTTAGAAAAGAGTAAAAAAAGGAAAGAAAAGGGGGTAAATGCATGAAATGCGGTGCTGGATAAAAGATATGTAACACACAGATGGAGCAGAAATAAGCACACAAATATAACAGATGTATAGCAGTGATATAACAAGAATATAACGACAATAAACAGATAGAGGAAGATATAGCCGTTCTACTTTCCAAGACAACACAGACTTAAAAATGACAAAAGAGGGGACTAAGGGGCGTGCACGTGGTGCACGAAGGGGATGACACAGCGCACGTGGGCGCAATAAGAAGGGGGACACACGAGGGTGCCAAGTGGGGGGAGCACACGTGGGTGCCGAGTGGAGGAGCACACGTGGGTGCCGAGATAACGCATACCTCGAAGTAATCACAAAGGCCGGGGGAGTGCACGTGGTGCACGAGGGAAATGATGTAGCGCACGTGGGCGCAATAGGGAGGGGCACACGCGGGTGCCGAAAGAAGGGAGGCACACGTGAGTGCCGAGAGTTCAAAGGTAACCCAAAAAAGCAAAAAGAAAGTCCCACCGTGATCGCCAATCTGTGGAAGCCGAGGAATCCACTCAAGGGGAAGAAAATGAACTAAACTACGGACTATCAAGCGACTAAAAATTAAGAAGGATTATGAAACGTGCCAATATGAGGAAAGAGCATACGTAGGATGCTAAAGGGATGCGATCGCCAGAGGGGTTACCTCAAAGAAATGAAATGATCGCATGTACCTTGTATTGAGCGCGGAGATTGTGACTCCTCGAGAGCGGGAAATGGCAGGTTGCTTCTTCCTCCCCCTTCGGCCGGCCGACGGAGAGGGCTTTCCTCAGGTACCCTTACAAAACAACAACAAACAAGTAACTGGTGGATCAGAAAGACGAAGGTGCAGTATTCAAATTCTAACGACGCAAGTAACGAAATGATGGCAAGACACACACCTGGTTGGTGTTGTCTTTAAAACCCCTCTCGGACACGAGTAGGAGGAAAATGCTTATGATGAATGGCAATTATTCCGACGTAGAAACGGGAATAGACTCCCTCATAAAAAGGGGGGGGGGGTAGAGGATATGATATGATGAATGCAAGATAACTAGAAAAGAAGAGGAGAGAATGGCTTATTGGATGGTCGATGGCGAGATCCGGCGGAGCTTGGGCAGCGTAGGGACGACGAGGTAGCACGGCGGGCGAAGGCGGCCTCTCTTCTGCGAACACGGGCACCCGAGGATCCGGCAGAACCTCCCCTACAAAACACCCATGGGTTAGGAATAGAATCTGGCAGCCTCCCGGCGCTCTTTTTCTCGACCCTTGAACTGAGGGGGGTAAGCCTCTATTTATAGAGGTCGGGAGGATGGGGGCGTCCAGAGGCCTGGACGCCTCCATAACTTGGATTTTCTTCAAACGACAGACTGAGCCACGGTCAGTCGATGGTCGGGGGGTCGCCCGTGAGCTGGTTGATGGAGGCGTCCAGGGGCCTGGACGCTTCCATATCTTGGATTTTCTTCAAACGACAGACTGACCAACGGTCAGTCGAAGGCCGGTGGTCGCCCGTGAGCTGGTTGATGGAGGCGTCCAGGGGCCTGGACGCCTCCATATCTTGGATTTTATTCAAACGACAGGCTGAGCAACGGTCAGTCGATGGCCCGGGGTCGCCCATGAGCTGTTTGATGGAGGCGTCCAGGTGCCTGGACGCCTCCATAACTTGGATTTTATTCAAACAATAGGCTGAGCAAAGGTCAGTCGATGGCCCGGGGTCGCCCGTGAGCTGGTTGATGGAGGCGTCCAGGGGCCAGGACGCCTCCATAACTTGGATTTTATTCAAACGACAGGCTAAGCAACGGTCATTCGATGGCCCGGGGTCGCCCGTGAGCTGGTTGATGGAGGCGTCCAGGGGCCTGGATGCTTCCATAACTTGGATTTTATTAAAACGACAGGCTGAGCAACGGTCAGTCGATGGCCCGGAGTCGCCCGTGAGCTGGTTGATGGAGGCGTCCAGGGGCCTGGACGCCTCCATGAAATTATATATATTTTTTGTTCAATCTTATATATATATATATTTTGTCATTATTTTGTATTGATGGAGGTGTCCAGGAGCTTGGACGCCTCCATGATGACCCCCGGATTCCCCCGAAAAGTGCGTCGGCAGTCCTCCGTTAGGCATTTTCCTGGTCCCGACAACTTCTGATGCATGCGATTGATGTTGATGCCGTTCGAATGCCGCATGATTTCTACAACGAGGCGGTTTCTGGATGCCGAAGGAGCGTTACGCTACTTGCCCAGAAGACGAGAGAAGACTCAAAGATAGGAAACACTCAAGTGATTCAAAATGTAAAAACCGCTGCGGGGCGTCGCGTGGTAATATGAGATTTTCTCAAGGGACGTCAGTAATAGCGTGTCTACACTATCAAGGGAAAAATCTTAGAGGAAGCACATCGGTCAAGGCATACTATTCACCCCGGTGCTATAAAAATGTACCAAGACCTCAAGAGAACATTCTGGTGGCTGAATATGAAGAGAGAGGTAGCCGAGTTTGTAAGCCGATGTTTGGTTTGTCAACAAGTCAAGGTCGGACACCTCAAACTGGCTGGCAAGCTCAAGCCTCTTGAAATACCAGAATGGAAATGGGATAGTATCGGTATGGACTTCATAGTTGGATTACCGAAGACCCGAAGTGGTTTTGATGCTATATGGGTAATTGTGGATCGGCTAACAAAGTCCGCTCACTTTTTACCTATCAAGACTAGATGAACCGTGGATGTTCTAGCCGCCTTATATATCAAAGAGATCTTAAGGCTGCATGGTATTCCAAGCTCTATTATTTCGGACCGAGATATGAGATTCACCTCTCATTTCTGGAAGGGTTTACAATCATCTATGGGTACTAGACTAAAGTTTAGTCCGGCTTTTCACCCTCAAGCGGATGGACAAACCGAGAGGACGAATCAAATTATTGAAGATATGTTGAGAGCATGCATGATAGACTTCGGTGGAAGTTGGCATGAACATTTACTGCTGACTCAGTTCTCTTATAACAATAACTATCAGTCGAGTATTCAAATGGCACCATTCGAAGCATTATATGGCCGAAGTTGTAGATCGCCTCTATGTTGGGGCGAGGTTGGAGAGAAGGGATTGCTTGGTCTTGATATTGTCCAAGATACAACTGACAAACTCCAATTGATTCAAGAAAGATTGAAGGTAGCCCAATCACGGTAAAAGAGTTATGCCGACAACCGGAGGAGAGACCTTGAATTCCAAGTGGGGGAGCATGTCTTCTTAAAGATGTCACCCACACAAGGAATTAGAAGATTCGGCATCAAAGGAAAGCTAAGTCCGAGATTTATCGGCCCTTTCGAGATTCTGGAGAGAATCGGCGAGGTAGCATACAAGCTGGCTTTGCCTCCTCAACTGGCCGGTGTACATGACGTCTTCCATGTATCAATGCTAAGGAAGTACATGTACGATCCTTCACATGTGATTAAATTTGAAGAATTGAAGCTGCAAAAGGACTTATCTTATGAAGAAAGACCGATCAAGATATTGGATCGAAAATTACACCAACTGAGGAATCGGGCCATACCGATGGTGAAAGTCCAATGGAGAAAGCGTGGGTTCGAGGAAGTAACATGGGAATTGGAAGAATCCATCAAGAAGAAATACCCGGATTTAATCTCAGGTTAGAAATTCGACCTTTCTACTCGAACTTTTGAATTTTAGTTGTATAATGTGAATTTGGAGGACCAAATTCTTTTAAGTGGGGGAGGATGTAGAAACCCGATAATTAAAAATGAGAAATAATTTTTTTAATTTTATTATATAAGTAAAATTTTCATGAAATAATTAAATTATATTTTTATTATACGAAATAAACTAGTTTATTGAATTTACTTGAATTAACTAGAAGTAAATAGAGATTAAATACTTTAAACCTTAGATAAATCATAGAAAACCCAATAAAAGTCCTTGTAATGGACTAGGATCACAATTGGCCCATTGGATAATCCATAATGGGTTGAATTAATAGATTAAAAGATTTAATAAAGGGTAATTAGACCAAAATTCGTAACACATGTTTAATATGTCATTTGAGGGATTAAAATAACCCCATTTCAAGAAGGTTGACACAAAAATTGACTCTTACCTAACAGCCCACCTTGGACCAGCCGTTTTTACATTGGTTTCACACCAAATGGAGGCTAACTTAAGAAGAAAAATTAGAATTTTCTTCTAATTCGGAGTTGGAAAGTTTGGCATTGTTAGATAAGGAATCTTGACAAGTTTGGCCAAGTCTTGGTTATAAATAGAACCCCATTCGACCCTCAAATCATCCCTAGAGGTTAAGGTTACGCTACTGCGAAGATTAGTGGAGATTTGAAGGAAGATTTGGAAGATCAAAGGGTTTTCTTATATTTGGGGATATTTGTAATGCCCTGGATCTTGCCGGATCCTTTGTGAATCTGTTTAGATCTTTTATTGGATCTTTCAGATTGGTTTCGTTGAGTTTCGGTTCGCTTTTGTGGCTTCCGAGTTGAGTTTGACGAGCCGTGTGGGTTTTTCTCTCGTACTAGTTACGGAACCTTACGGTGAGTTTGTTTGTCAATTCTCGAACTCGTGGATGCTACAGCGACGATGTACTCTTCGAGCCGGTCGTTTTGACTATTTTTACATATTTTTCTAAATTTATGCATTTTCGGCGCATTTTTGGAATTTTTGGAAATTAGGAAAATTTCCTAATTTCTTTTCTTTTTATTTCCTTTTCCTCTCTCCTCCTTCTCATTCGCCGCCGCCATCTCTCTCTCTTCCGTTCTCTCTCGTTTCGCCTCCTCGGCTCCGGCTACAGACGGGGTGCCTAGGGGCGTGTGCTGGGGACGTGGTGGAGCTGGCTGGGTGCGCGATGTGGTGAGGATCGGATCGATTCTGGCGCGATCCCGAACGGTGGATTCAAAGCCGACGTTCGAGCTCGCGAGCGGTTTTCGGCGTGGTTTAGTCCTTTCGGGGCTCGGTTTCTTCGGTGGAGGTAGGGTGACTGATGCTCACTTCTTCCTCTCCGTTTTCCCTGCCATTGCACGTCGTTCGGTAAGGAAACGGTCGAGTTTGGGCTTATTTTGCCTAAACGTTGATTTTCGTGGTTTGTAGGGTTTACCGAAAAACGGCGACCATTTGCGGTGTAGTTAGTTTTAATTTGACCGCAGGGATGTTAGGATCCCATCCACGTTAGTTTTGTGTTGATCGGTGGTCATTCGAGGCCGGTAGAAGCCCGGGAACCTCGTTGACTCTTTTTGGATGGATTCGTTAGAATCGCCCGGATCTTGAGTTTTTGAGCTTACATGTGGGGTTTTTAGCCCCCTGGTGTCGTCTGTCGTCGTTTGGGTTTGTTTCCCCTGCGTTTCGGCGTGAATGGGGGCGTGGAACGGGCCGATTTGGCCGTTCCTCTATTTTCCCTCCGTGACCGATGTAGCGGTGGTTTTAGTGGCCGTTACTTGGCTCTGACGGCCCTACGATAGACCGCCACTTCGTTTGGCATTTTTGAGCTTTCTGGCTTCTGGGTGCGTGACGGCCCTGGGGTGGCGCGTCACACCCATGTAACGTGCCTAGGCTGGGGCGTTACATTCGTTTTGTCATTTTGTTTTGGGGTTAAGTCGGTTCCTCTAACGCGCTTGACCCAGCGCGTTAGATGGATGTAGCGCGCCTGCCCCGGGCCGTTACATTTCGTTTGACCGATGTTGACCATTAGAGGCAGTGCCTCTGACGGTGGTGCCCCTATGCGTTAGGTGAGTGTAACGCGCCTGCCCCTGGCCGTCACACTCTGTTTTGGCCGAGTTAGGGTGGCTACGTGCTATTCTGTTTATAACGGACCCTACCCTGTGCGTTAGGACTGTGTAACGCTTCCTCTCTGGACCGTTACTTGCTGTTTTGGCTGAGTGGGGTGGTTGTGCCGTTGGATGTAACGGTGGGAACCCTGTGCGTCAGGCGTTTGTAACGTGCCCTGTGCTGGCCGTTACATGCCTCTCAGCCGTGATTTGTGCTTTGGTTGTGGGTGTGTTGGCCCTGACGCGCCTGGTCTTGTGCGTCGGGTGGCTGTAACGCGCTCGCTCCCATGCGTTAGTTCGTTGTAACGCGCCCCATCTAGCGCGTTACTTGCTTCGTGTGTTTTCTGTTTTGAGGGTTGTTGGCCCTGACGGCCCCGGTCTGGCGCGTCAGGTGTGTGTAACGCGCCCGGTGCTGGCCGTTACATGTTGTTTTCTGTGTTTAGAGTTGGATAGGGCGGTGTGTGTGACGGCTTGTCGCCTGACCGTCACTTTGTGTGTAACGGCCCAGGTCTAGACCGTCATATGTTTGTAGCGGTCTAGGGGTGGTGCGTTACATGCCTTGTGCTCCGATTTCCGTGATTTCAGTTTTGGCTTGTCTTGGCTTGTCCGTGTGATCTGCCCGTTGTCCCGTGGATGTCTCCTGACGTCCTTTGAGGGCTAAGACTACGTTGTAAGGTGGCCATGAGTCTTATTGCTTGAGGTAGGATTCTCTTTCCTACTTTTTGAGCATTGTTGTTAGGTTCTGGTCAACCCGGTGTGACCCAGGGGTTGACGTGTGACCTAGTGTGTGTGTGTCTTGGCGGTTCTGTCTGGCCCGAGACACTGGTTCTGGATGCCTCGAGGTATTGCCTTACCTCATTTTGCGTGTGCAGTTGTGCTGAGGGTTTCTGGTTTTCCCTCAGGTCTCCGTGTGTTATTTTCTGCGGAGCGTGGTTTCTTCTGGCTTAGGATTAGACCGATTGGCTGCTAGTTCTGCTGTTTGTGATGATCTTGCCTATTGAGTCGTTCGACTCGGGATCGTTACGTGGTAGGTCTAGTTGCCTAGTCCTGAGTCTATCGGCAGTGGTTGTACTACCAGTGGTGCTTCGTAGTATGTGTTACAGGGCTTCAGTAGACTGTCTGTACTTTAGCACTTGTGTTTTGGAGTCCGTGCCTTGTGAACCTCCACTAGTCGTAGCATGTGGTGTAGGCTTTTTAGTACGTCACCCACCGGGAGTGGTGGACGGGCAGTTTCCTGTTACACGGTTTTCTAAGCTAGTTCCGTGTGCCCCGGCCAATGGTAGCGTCCTACCGAGGGGAATACTAGCTAGAGACCTGGCCTAGGTAGTGGTCAGTGTGTGCACACGTTGTCAGGGACTGAGGACTCGCGTCAACGGGCGTGACCCTGACTAGTCACTCGCAGCTTGGTACTGCGGTCCTGTGTCCGTAGTTGCCGTTCTTCCTTGGAACGTTGTTGTTCCTTGGACCTAGTTCTTAGTGTGTCTAGTCTCTTCCGTGCTGCACACGGTCTAGTAGACATGACACTTGAGGCGCAGTGTAAGACGTTAGTGGACGCATCTGGCTGTTCTTCTAGTGAGAGGGTACTCCAATCACTTGGCCAGTGACTCTCGGCGTTTCTCGTGCGTTGTGACCTTTGCGAGTGGCCCTCTCGTGACTGTACTCGAGGTCGGTGTCCTGTAGTGTGCGCGACGTTCTGGTCCTACGTGGGGCTGTGTGCACGACGTTTCTGCTCGTGTTTGGTTGTCGTTTGTCTAGGTCTTTTCTAGACCTTTTCCGTGTGTTGCTGGCTTTTGTCCTCTTCTCGATTTTGGCCGACGGACTGGCTTACCCTTCTGTGTGAGTTCAGGGTTGACCGTCTGTTGCCTTTTGGAGTGGTTTAGAGTGCCGAGTTCTCCTCGGTGGCCATGTTCCGGGTTTTGCGGCCTCGCTCTTTCTTTTGGTTGAGCTCCCTTTGCTCGTTGCCTGTTCCCTACTCCTGCTGTCCCTGTTCTGTTTATAGCTTTGTAGTGTAGCTTTTCCTGCTTTACTACACTTGTTGTTAGTGTTGCTTCCGTTGCACTGTGCGTTTTCTAGTGGGGATCCGCGTGACCCCTACTGAGTTTCTGTTTAGAGACTCACCCATGCTTTTCAGTTGGGTTTCACCGTCTGCCTCTGCTGTTCCTGGTGGAGCGCGTTGTTGTAGCTGCCAGCTGTACCTGTGTCGGGCTTCCCCCAACTTCTGTGTACGTTCTTTTCTGTCAGACTGTACTTGTTGTCTTTCCGTTGGACTAGACTCTGGTGTATAATTGTAAAATTTGAATTATTAATGAAAATATAATTTTATTTCTGCTACTTTAGCAAACCGTTTTAATAAAATTTAATTACTTGCTGTTATATGTGTCAGTTCAATGTACTACACGATAGTCCTTTTTCCCTTCGGCGCTTTCCCGCGCTTGGGAGGCCTCGCGGGTCCCATGCGGTACCACGTGTATCCGGTAGTCCTACCGGGTGCACCTGGTATCCGGAATCCGGGTCGTCACAGTTGGTATTAGAGCGTTGTTATGTGAAGTACATGGGAATCTCAGATATACAGTTTCCAGAGTCCTTAAGGTCCAGTACAGTCTCTTGCTGGCTTAGGTGTTGCGATGGTTTATCGCGTTGTTTTCTATGTGTGGTCTTGTGCGTGCTTGGTTGGCACTGTGCGAGATGGTTTTGCTCTCGTCTGGATGTGACGAGGTGCTTCGTTCGGTTTTAGCGTTGATCTCGATCATGTTGTACTTGGCAGTGTTCGCCGAAAGGCTTGAACCTACAGTGCGTTGTTCGAGATTTTTCCGTGTGTTGTTCAGGTTGCTGTTGACCTTTAGCCTTGGTTTGATGACCGTACACGTTCTTACGTTGTCTTGGTCATCCCGGCTTGAGTCTGTTCAGCTCCTGATGTGTTTCGCTTCTGTTGAAGTGCTCGTTTAGATTCCGTGTTGGAGAAGTTGCTCAGGCGAGCTAGGATTTCCCTTCCTAGTGAGCCTTTGTGGTTGAGCTTCTTGCTTCCTGTCCCTTCTGGTGGAATCTTTTTGAGGTTTACCTTGGATTTGCTGTCTTGGTGATGCCTTTGTCCCGTGTCTGCTTAAGTGTGGATAGCTTTTTCTTGAGCCTGATCTGCTCTTTGCTATACGGTTGCTTGGCTTTGGACTCCATGATGGTGTTAAGAGCTGCCGCGTACCGTAGTTGTCGTGCCGTGTCCAGCGGCCGGTGTATCGTGAAGGCTCATTTATCATTTTCGGGACGTGAAGGTAAGCTGAGATTGATGCTTTCCTTATGCTTTGTGCTGAAGCTGGTGCTCTTCTCCTGTTGCACTTAGGCTCATGGTGATCGGTTGTTCGCGGGATCGGTACTCGTGGCATGTGATTTGCGATCTTTGTTGATTGCGAAGGCGCTTGGTGTGTGCTGAGGTGCGACTACTGAGGTTGTTCTGTTGCCTGTGCACGTTGTTGAGAGCGCAGCGGAATTGTGTGGGTTGGCTACCCACTGGTCGAGAGATCTGTTTCTTCTCGATGTGACTTCATCTTGGCTTCTTGTGCCTTGATGTCGTTTGTTGCCGTGCCATTGTTGGTGGTTTTCTGGTGTTGGCCTTGGCATCTTGCGAGTATTGGGGGATTTGTCGGCATTTCCTGCTGATTGAGTACCCTTTGCTCTGCATTTCTCTCTTGGTGTTGTGCTCTCGAGGCGTGTTGGTGGTCCTTGAGATGTGTTCCCCGAGATTGTTGTCGTTTCTCGTTGTTATGGGTCTCTTCTTGGTGAGCAGTCTGATGTGTGACCCGTCTCTTGTGGTTGTGTATTCAGCTGTTCGTGTGCCTTAATGTGACCTTGCTTGCAGATGTGTTCCTTGGTTCTGTGTTTGGAACGGAACCAGAATTCTGCGAGTGTTGCTATTGTTGTTGTTTTGGCGCTGTTTCTTTATGATTTTTTTTGTCTCTGTGTGGACCAAGTCTTGTCAGTTAGCTTGCTATACTCCCTTTCTTTGGTAGAGTTGGCTTGCGACTCGATCAGATGTAATGTCTGAGTGAGCGCTGACTTGATTGTGTTTGTGGTCCGGTGCTGCTGTTGTCGTTGGTGTCATGTGTGCCAGGTGTTCCCTGTTGCCTTTGGCACTGGAGCCAATGATGTGGTCGAGCTATCAGCTGAGAAGACTGTGTCTCCTTATATAAGCTGCCGCTTGCCGTTCTATCGTTGTGTTTTTCGGTGTTGGTTCTCGGTTGTTGTGGCAGTCGTGTCTCCTTTTCTGAGAGGCGTAAACGACGTTGCCATGCTTCGGAGGTGTCAGATGTGCTCACTTTTGGTACCATGATCGTGCTGCGGACTTGTGTCTTGAAAGCTGAGTGTGTACCTATAATGGTGGTCTGACGGTGTTCCTCTGAGCTGTGTTTCTCGAGATTTGTGTTGTTTTCGTGGTTGTGTTGTTGGGTTGTTCTTCCCTGCTTCTCCTTTGCTAGTCCTTAATTTCGAGGGTGAAATTTCTTAAAGGAGGGGAGAATGTAATGCCCTGGATCTTGCCGGATCCTTTGTGAATCTGTTTAGATCTTTTATTGGATCTTTCGGATTGGTTTCGTTGAGTTTCGGTTCGCTTTTGTGGCTTCCGAGTTGCGTTTGATGAGCCGTGTGAGTTTTTCTCTCGTACTACTTACGGAACCCTACGGTGAGTTTGTTTGTCAATTCTCAAACTCGTGGATGCTACAGCGACGATGTACTCTTCGAGCCGGTCGTTTCGACTATTTTTACGTATTTTTCTGAATTTGTACATTTTCGGCGCATTTTCAAATTTTCAGAAATTAGGAAAATTTCCTAATTTCTTTTCTTTTTCTTTCCTTTTCCTCTCTCCCCTTTCTCATTCGCCGCCGCCATATCTCTCTCTTCCGTTCTCTCTCGTTTCGCCTCGTCAGCTCCGACTGCAGACGGGGTGCCTAGGGGCGTGTGCTGGGGACGTGGTGGAGCTGGCTGGGTGCGCGATGGGATGAGGATCGGATCGATTCTGGCGGGATCCCGAACGGTGGATTCAAAGCCGACGTTCAAGCTCGCGAGCGGTTTTCGGCGTGGTTTAGTCCTTTCGGGGCTCGATTTCTTCGGTGGAGGTAGGGTGACTGATCCTCACTTCTTCCTCTCCGTTTTCCCTGCCATTGCACGTCGTTCGGCAAGGAAACGGTCGAGTTTGGGCTTGTTTTGCCTAAACGTTGATTTTCGTGGTTTGTAGGGTTTACCGGAAAACGGCAACTGTTTGCGGTGTAGTTAGTTTTAAACTGACCGTAGGGATGTTAGGATCCCATCCACGTTAGTTTTGTGTTGATCGGTGGTCATTCGAGGTCGGTAGAAGCCCGGGAACCTCGTTGACTCTTTTTGGGTGGATTCGTTAGAATCGCCCGAATCTTGAGTTTTTGAGCTTGCATGTGGGGTTTTTAGTCCCCTGGTGTTGTTTGTCGTTGTTTGGGTTTGTTTCCCCTACGTTTCGGCGTGAATGGGGCGTGGAACGGGCCGATTTGGCCATTCCTCTGTTTTCCCGCCGTGACCGATGTAGCGGTCGTTTCAGTGGCCGTTACTTGGCTCTGACGGCCCTACGATAGACCGCCACTTCGTTTGGCGTTTTTGAGCTTTCTGGCTTCTGGGTGCGTGACGGCCTTGGGGTGGCGCGTCACACCCATGTAACGCGCCTAGGCTGGGGCGTTATATTCGTTTTGTCGTTTTGTTTTGGGGTTAAGTCGGTTCCTCTAACGCGCTTGACCCAGCGCGTTAGATGGATGTAGCGTGCCTGCCCCAGGCCGTTACATTCCGTTTGACCGATGTTGACCATTAGAGGCGGTGCCTCTGACGGTGGTGCCCCTATGCGTTGGGTGAGTGTAACGCGCCTGCCCCTGGCCGTCACACTCTGTTTTGGCCGAGTTAGGGTGGCTGCGTGCTGT
Organism: Amorphophallus konjac; assembly: GCA_022559845.1. NCBI lineage: Eukaryota > Viridiplantae > Streptophyta > Magnoliopsida > Alismatales > Araceae > Amorphophallus > Amorphophallus konjac. The sequence continues at coordinate 200,079,874 of CM040125.1, read as the reverse complement.
TCTATTTGTAACGGCTCCTACCCTCTGCGTTAGGCCTGTGTAACGCGTCCTCTCTGGACCGTTACTTGCTGTTTTGGCTGAGTGGGGTGGTTGCGCCGTTGGATGTAACGGTGGGAACCCTGTGCGTCAGGCGTTTGTAACGCGCCCTGTGCTGGCCGTTACATGCCTCTCAGCCGTGATTTGTGCTTTGGTTGTGGGTGTGTTGGCCCTGACATGCCTGGTCTTGTGCGTCGGGTGGCTGTAACGCGCTTGCTCCCATGCGTTAGTTCGTTGTAACGCGCCCCGTCTAGCGCATTACTTGCTTCGTGTGTTTTGTGTTTTGAGAGTTGTTGGCCCTGACGGCCTCGGTCTGGCACGTCAGGTGTGTGTAACGCGCCCGGTGCTGGCCGTTACATGTTATTTTCTGTGTTTAGAGTTGGATAGGGCGGTGTGTGTGACGGCTTGTCGCCCGACCGTCACTTTGTGTGTAACGGCCCAGGTCTAGACCGTCATATGTTTGTAGCGGTCTAGGGGTGGTGCGTTACATGCCTTGTGCTCCGATTTCCATGATTTCGGTTTCGCTTGTCTTGGCTTGTCCGTGTGGTCTGCCCGTTGTCCTGTGGATGTCTCCTGACATCCTATGAGGGCTAAGACTACGTTGTAAGGTGGCCATGAGTCTTCTTGCTTGAGGTAGGATTCTCTTTCCTACTTTTTGAGCATTGTTGTTAGGTTCTGGTCAACCCGGTGTGACCCAGGGGTTGACGTGTGACCTAGTGTGTGTGTGTCTTGGCAGTTCTGTCCGGCTTGAGACACTGGTTCTGGATGCCTCGATAGCCTTACCTCGTTTTACGTGTCCAGTTGTGCTGAGGGTTTCTGGTTTTCCCTCAGGTCTCCGTGTGTTGTTTTCTGCGGAGCGTGGTTTCTTCTGGCTTAGGATTAGACCGATTGGCGGCTTGTTCTGCTGTTTGTGACGATCTTACCTATTGAGTCGTTCGACTCGGGATCGTTACGTGGTAGGTCTAGTTGCCTAGTCCTGAGTCTGTCGGCAGTGGTTGTACTGCTACTGGTGCTTCGTAGTACGTGTGATAGGGCTTCAGTAAACTGTCTGTACTTTAGCACTTGTGTTTTGGAGTCCGTGCCTTGTGAACCTCCACTAGTCGTAGCCTGTGGCGTAGGCTTTTTAGTACGTCACCCACCGGGAGTGGTGGACGGGCAGTTTCCCATTACACAGTTTTTTAAGCTAGTTCCGTGGGCCCCGGCCAACGGTAGCGTCCTACCGAGGGGAATACTAGCTAGAGGCCTGGCCTAGGTAGTGGTCAGTGTGTGCACACGTTGTCTGGGACTGAGGACTCGCGTCGACGGGCGTGACCCTGACTAGTCACTCGCAGCTTGGTACTGGGGTCCTGTGTCCGTAGTTGCCGTTCTTCCTTGGAACGTTGTTGTTCCTTGGAGCTGGTTCTTAGTGTGTCTAGTCTCCTCCGTGCTGCACACGGTCTGGTGGGCGTGACACTTGAGGCGCAGTGTAAGACGTCAGTGGACGCATCTGGCTGTTCTTCTAGTGAGAGGGTACTCCTATCACTTGGCCAGTGACTCTCGGCGTTTCTCGTGCGTTGCGGCCTTTGCGAGTGGCCGTCTCGTGACAGTACTCGAGGTCGGTGTCCTGTAGTGTGCGTGACGTTCTGGTCGTGCGTGGGGCTATGTGCACGATGTTTCTGCTCGTGTTTGGTTGTCGTCTGTCTAGGTCTTTTCTAGACCTTTTCCGTGTGTTGTTGGCTTTTGCCCTCTTCTCGGTTTCGGCCGACGGACTGGTGTACCCTTCTGTGTGAGTTCAGGGTTGACTGTCTGTTGCCTTTTGGAGTGGTTTAGAGTGCCGAGTTCTCCTCGGTGGCCGTGTTCCGGGTTTTGCGGCCTCGCTCTTTCTTTTGGTTGAGCTCCCTTTGCTCGTTGCCTGTTCCCTACTCCTGCTATCCCTGTTCTGTTTACAGCTTTGTAGTGTAGCTTTTCCTGCTTTACTACACTTGTTGTTAGTGTTGCTTCCGTTGCACTGTGCGTTTTCCAGTGGGGATCCGCGTGACCCCTACTGAGTTTCTGTTTAGAGACTCACCCCTACTTTTCAGGTGGGTTTCGCCGTCTGCCTCTGCTGTTCCTAGTGGAGTGCGTTGTTGTAGCTGCCAGCTGTACCTGTGTCGGGCTTCCCCCGACTTCTGTGTACGTTCTTTTCTGTCAGACTGTACTTGTTGTCTTTCCGTTGGACTAGACTCTGGTGTATAATTGTAAAATTTGAATTATTAATGAAAATGTAATTTTATTTCTGCTACTTTAGCAAACCGTTTTAATGAAATTTAATTGCTTGCTGTTATATCTGTCAGTTCAATGTACTACACGACATTCCTTTTTCCCTTCGGCGCTTTCCCGCGCTTGGGAGGCCTCGCGGGTCCCATGCGGTACCACGTGTATCCGATAGTCCTACCGGGTGCACCTGGTATCCGGAATCCGGGTCGTCACAATATTTCTTTAGATCCGCAAAAGGTAGGTGTCTCTCAGGCTAAACTATAATTAAAGCATGCCATCTTGTTCATTTTTCTGTCCTCTTTCCATTGATAGCTCATTTATAAAATTCTATTATGAAATTAGCAAATTATGGTCATTTTATTGGAGGAGTATTCCCGTTTTTTCATCAGGACCAGAACGCGCTGTCCAACAGGGGTGCATTCTGAACGCGCTGCCCCGATATAGCGCGTTCATACTGAGTATTTTCCCACCCTCAGGGGTCAAACACAAAATTTTAAAATTTGTATAAATTTTCTAATAATTTCCCGCCCTCAGGGGTCAAACACAAAATTTTAAAATATGCATATATTTTCCAAGAACGCGCTACCCTCGGGTAGCGCGATCTTCAAGGTCGCGCTAGCATAAGCTAGCGCGTTCATAAAAAGAAAACCCGGAATGCCCGGGTAAATTATTTTGGGTATAAAAAAAATATATATATATTATGAACGCGAAAAGAAAACCAGCCAGCCTTGGCTCGGCTCGGCTCGGGTCTGGCTCGGCTAGGCACAAATAAATAAATAAAGGTTTTTTTACATGAAAATCATTGTTAAAAGTGAATTTGTAAAAAAAACCATTCCTAAAAATACATTAGCATGTATATAGAGTTAATTCAAATAGTGCACAATTCAGATTACACAGTGATATACATGCTAATGCATTTTTAGGAATAGTTTTTTTTACAAATTCACTTTTAACAATGGTTTCCATGCAAAAAACCCATAAATAAATATACTAAGATTTTCGTATCCATTTTATTCAACTCACAACTCGAGCCAACATCCTATGCCCCTTGGGTCCTGACCCAAGGGTGAGCTCTCCAACATATAAAGCCATGAAAGTTTTCTAAACTTCCAATATGGGATTAAAGATTAGTCACTACACATTGTGAACACAATATGAATTATAACATTTGGAATCTCCAATAATTATAAGTATTTAGTCACCAAAAATAAGAAAATGTAATATTAGCATGTTTTAATTCTTACAGCATGTTAAAAATTAATTTTGTAGAATGAAATTATTTTTACATGTAAAAATCTAATTTTAACCATATTAGTAAATTAATGCATGAAAAATATTTTCAACATGTTAAAAATAACTTCCTACATGATAAAATTATTTTATACATACTGAGATATAAAAACTATTTTCAGCATGTTAAAATCTATTTAAAACTATTTTTTTGTGCATGCTAAATCTAATTTCCTATTAAATAATTAGTAAATTGATGCATGAAAATTACTTCCAGCATGATAAATTTTTTCCCAACATGATAAAATTGTTTCTAGCATGTTAGAATTATTTTTAGCATGATAGAATTATTTTCAGTATATTAAAACTATTTTTCAACATGATAATTCTATTTTCCTATCAAATAATTAGTAAATAAATATAGAAAAATAATTTTCAGCATGATAAAATTTATGTTGTTATCAGAGAATTTCTATAATCAGCATGGTAAACTTATCTTTATCATCTTATCAGTAAGTTAATGTGTGAGAATTATTTTAGCAAGGTAAGTATTAATTTTAGCATGTTAAAAATTAATTTTTAGTATGTAAAAATTAAATCCAACATGAAAATTTATTTTTTATCATCTTATCAGTAAAATAATGTATGAAAATTGTTTTCAGTATGTCAATATTATTTTCAGCAAGTTATAATTATTTTCGGCATAAAAACCTATTTTCATAACCAAATTCTGATTTTTATAATAAATCACCGTTTTGGCTAAACTAATGCATTTCTAATGTACAAAAAACTTCCTGTAAACATGTCTAAACACTTATAAATCAAATGCACACAAGATTAAACCATGGAATTCAATTAATTCTATTAAACTCTAATTACTTAATTTTTTTTCCTAGTTACCGTTCTTTCTTGAATTCCACGAGTTAATGTCGTTAAACATGATGCCTTAAAATTATTATTAACTCCACTTGCTACTTCTGAGATTTTTTCCAGATCTGTACTTTTTACAAATGAGCTTATTCTTGAAATTCATTGGCCATAGTGTTAAGTGGATGTCTAAACGTACTTAGGATCTTATGATCCACTGATCCAATGCCTGGCATTAATGGGGCCCGTTTGGTTCTGGGAGGAGCGCTCGAAAGTACTTGTGCCCATGAGAGTTGATTGACCACGGTGTGGCATTGCACCGAAGTGCATGACTTGCTAGATTTTACGGCATTCCACTATTCGTACTTGTTTACTTGTTACTTGTTTACTTAAAATTACATGAATTACTTGACTTGCGTGAAAATTGCCAATTACATAAAATTCTTTACTTGTTCAAAGTCATTACTTGGAAATTCATCTTGATATCATATTATCTCAATTACTTGGAAATTCCATTCATGTCTATACACTTCCCGATACCAGTTAGAAAATTACTTAAATTGTTAATACTTAAAGATTGCCTGGTTCTTAGAGATATAAAATCCTACTGAGCTTTTAGCTCACCCTACATTTTGGTTAATTATTACAGGAAATGAAAATGAACAAGGGAATGGACAAGAGTGAGAGAGTGATTTTCCTTTTTACTTAGGTTTATGTAGATCATTAGTGTTTTTACAAGAATGATGTACTTTGGAATTGGAAGTTATAATTTGCCTTTATGGCTTATGAATTAGTGATGTAAACTTCATTTTGATGGAATAAAAGTATCATTTTCCCATTCATTTCTATCTTTAGAAATGAAATTGTACATGCTCTGATCGACACGCTTGTTTACGACTAGTTCGTGTCCCGATATTCCGCGTCGGGGCGTGACAAAAGGTGCATGGGTGAGAAAGATGCATGCTGAGCATAAAAGAATCGGCTTGAAGCTGAAACGAAAGACAAGCATACCTGGCGGCCCTGTGTACCGGGGAGTGAGCGACCAATAAAATATTGGGGGCGCCTTGTCCCGAGAAGCCACCTCACGAATAAGCCAGCAAACATCACCTATCTTCCCGCTCTTCTCGACCAGCTGTGCCAAATCTTCATGGCCGCGAGAAGATAAGTCGTAATACAGGCCCAAGTGGTCTAACCCCCAGCCGTCAGCATACTTAAAAGATATTAAGAGCTGGTGGTCCAGAATGGGTTCTAATGAGCCGGTAATTGAAAGCCCTTGAGAATGAAGCAGGGCAAATATCCAGGGGGTATTGGAATATAGGCCTTCCCGCCTATCCTCCCTCCTGATGAAAGTCCTATATGGATGAAGACGATCAACTTCTGGACGCCAGCCCGCCACTATCGGAAGGGGCTCCTCCGTCGGGATGGGAATCGTCTGAAGAACTGTCTGCTCACTGTTGACCCAGTATAACCCCCAAAGCGTCTTGACATAGTCATCCTTCTGAATTTTTGGCATCTTCGGGTCAGCCTTGGACGACCGACACTTCACAACCTTCTTGGCTTCCAAATATGCCATTACCTTAGTATTGGACCAGGATTTCAGCTTCTTCAAGTAAGCCAGATCAATCTCCAAGGCAGGTTCTGGCTGAGAATCTAGAAAACGACCCTCAGCAACATGCCAGCAGTCTCTGCGGGAATTCCGATAGAAGCCCGTCCGCGCATTCCACCACTTGACAAAGTCCAGAGTCACTCTGGGCAAACGAGCAGGGGATGGCACCCTGAAGGACACATCTTCCCGACGGTGGAAGTAATCCCACAATGTACGAGCTTCATCTGCGGTCGTCTGGCCAGCTCGATGTCTGCTCGGAAGATTAAACCATGTCGAGGAGGAGGGGATGTTCTGGTCATACCCAAAATTCCGGCCAAAACGGAAGGGATAGTACGGCTCCAGCCATAGCAAGCCGCTCTTCCTGAAGACCAGGACACTAGGGCGAATGGGCAGTGCCCAATCAATCAGCTCTGACTCCAAGATTGGCCTAGTACTCTTGGTTCCGGCGAGCTGATGAATGAACTCCTCTGTCTCGAACAGGCGATATTACTGCATCTTATTGACAAGGGGGCTGGAGCTAGCTGCCAAGCTCCAGAAATGCAGAACTCCTAGGGAATCTACCGGGACTGTGGTCAACTTCCCCTGAATAGCAAAAAACTGATCCACCATTGAAGACGGCTCAGCATTGGCGAACTCGATCATCCTCAGCACAGGACGATCCGACTGCATCGACCGAGGAGCTGCTTCTGGGAATAAAGTGCAAACCTAGGCATTGAAAAAGTGTATCAGACCAACTATCCTTGAATTCTTGGGGATACGTGATTTGTGCAGATCCCCCAGCATTTTGTAAACAAGGCATAAAGCCACTGGGCACAGGGACATCTTCGTCCCCCAGGCCATCAGACAAGCATGATAAATGGCATCTGGTCTGATTATTGTCTCGTCCCCCCGAGGAAGAGCGAACGAGCAAAGCCAATAAGTCAAATACGTAGCACAATGTGTGACTGCATCAACTCCTATGGGGTTTGGGCCTCCCTGTCGCCCTCTCCTTGAAGTGGTGGGGAAGGTTGTCTGGCGACGTGCCCTCTTCTTTCTCTTCACTACTGTCGGAGCAACTGTGGGGAAGTCTTCATATTGCTGCTCCCCACCAAATAAATATTGAAGCCACATGCCCATTCGCACGCGCCTCTTCTCTCCAGGCTTCCGTGCTTCCCGTGAATCAAGTGTCAAACGCAGCAAGGTGCGGTATGCCTTCATCAAATAGCGATAGGCGAAGCCTGTGAAGTACTTGCCTTTGCCGTTCGTCTGGTCCTTCAGCCAGTCTGGGAAATAAACCTCTTCATATGGCTCTTCATCTATCGGCAAGCCACTCAGCTAGGACAGACTCTAGAGATCCATCGAAGTTTCTCCCTATGCAGTATAGAAAGTATTGTATTCGGGAAGAAGACTTCGATCATCTTGCAGCACAAACCTCGGGAGATCGGATACCGATACCGGGAAGCATATACGCTGTGATAAACACCGATGTGCACCAGGATTAGAGCATGCTGCCGCAGCACATAGTCTGTGAATTCAACAGCCCCTGGCCTGAAAGCATTAGCGTCAGTGGCTTTAAGCTCTCTGAACCATCCCACAGAGATCTGATGTTTGAAGCGGACTGTCAGGCAGTCCAGAAAAAAAGGCTCATCTCGATACCTCCATTTCAGCGGGGCAAGGAATAAACCATATATGGGCTTCTCTTTTTCAACGTGCCCGACAGTCTCGTTCCATCGGGCTGGTGTAAATTGCAGCGCTCTTGTCAGCAACCCAATCTCCGGAGTCAGCTCCTGTAGGCCAAGGATAGCACCCCATTTTCTAGACTCCCCAGGAAGATATATGGGCATGCCCTGAATGACAGACTTGTTCAAGCTGTCTCTGTCCGCTAGTAAAGCTCCCTCAGCTTGACGGATGAGAATTATATCACGCTTCCCGTGAAGGTTGAAGCGTCTGATGAAGGCCATCAAGTGCTTGTCCTTGGGGTGGTCCAGTCTGACGCCATCCACTCGCTCATACTTAAAGTGATTACCGTCGGGAATCATTAGGCTGCTGGTGTCAACGGTATCAATTTCTGAATCTGAGGATTCTGCAACCGCAGCTATTCACCTGGACCCCCGATTAAGGGAATGGACATTCTCCCATGTCACAGCGACACGGGACGCAGAGGAAGAAGAACCAGATGCCATGTTATCCGCAAGATAGCATCCGGAAAGAACAAGCAAAGTCAGAAATCAGATGATTAAGCTAGAATTTCTGGAAAAATTTTGGCAGAGTCTCCCTAGCCAGGAAGTTTGCCAAAAAGAAGCGGAAGCCGTCCACCAAAGGAGCGGCCCCTAAAAGCAGCCATAGGCGTTAATCCAAGGCCAAACGGGACACTCGGGGGATTTATCTCCGAGGATGAGTCTTGCTAGGAGCCTCCCAGGGCCCGAGAAATGGGTTTTAACCCAAACAAAATGAACACAACTCACCCTCTCAAGAAAGGCCACTCACTCTAACTCACTTGCCGCGGTGGAGAGAAATGAGGAGAGAGAAATTTTTTTGCCAAATGAACAGTGGAGGAGAAGCTTTGAAGAAGAAGTCCTTATATAAGGGCATCTTAAAATGACGTGCAAATTGGCATGCCGTTTTAGCCCCTCCAAAAAATTTCCGCGCCATTTTACCCAGCGTCGCTTTAACCCCAAGCAAAAGGCGCGCCGCTTTAAGCGGCGCCGTTTTAATAATAAGGGCAAGGGCGCGCCGTTTTAAACGGCGCCGTTCAAGCTTCCAACCACGCCGATTTAGCTCCCGCGCTGCAATCAGGTGCCGTTATGAACTTCCAAGGTGACCAATCCAGGCGGAGCTCATCCTTCGGTCTTGCTACACTCCTGCCTTGCTTGCAACACCCACGTCTGGGGGGCATTTGTTGGCACTCAAAATGTGATAAACGGTGATCGAGCCGTAAAGATGAATGATATGGCCCACTGAAGCACAGAAGCCGATGAAGAACAACCTGCTGAAGACTTCTCAAACTGCCAGAGCCTCGAGTCACCTGGAATGAATACCGGGGACTTCGCCTCGGGAGAGTCGAGATGAATCCACAGCCAACCGGTAGTGCGACCAAGCCTGCCTAATGATCTGGGATCGACTCCGTCGTGCCGCTACCCTACACCCGTCGCTCGACCAAGGACGATGGTCTACCTAGTGGCTCGCCACCTAAATGAAGACTCTCCTGAGGAGGAAGAACGCCATCGGCCCTTCATAAGAAGGAACCGGAGGCTCTGGCAGCAGAAGGTCCCGATCACCCGACACGGGTTCGGCTTCCCGCTATATTGGGTCTGTTAGTGGCCGAATGATCGCCAATCAAGGCAGAATTGTTCCGGATGTCAAACCACCCCGCAAGGAAGCTGCGAGCACGAGTCGCGTCGAGCCAGCAGCACGAATCATAGTGCCGAGGTCCGTGTCAGTAGAAAACCCGCGTGCTCAAGCCAAACACACACGGAGTTTGGATTAAGACCGTATGTCGTGCTGAGAGCTTCGTCAACACCCCGTCAAGGTTTTTCCAAGGGCCGTGGTGAGAGCAAGAGTCAACGGGGGCCTCCAGAACCATCCCCGGACCCATCGACTAGCCCGCGTCGAGTGAACAAGCTAAACCGGCGCATAAAAGGTCACCGGCACCCCTTAATCCGGTGCCACCAAATCCGACGTGCCAAAGTGATTGGGGGACATTTGTCCCCGGCGCCACTGAATTCGGCGTGCCCTCCATGGCGCCGGATTAGCTGGTTGCTATAAAAGTAACACTCATTCGACCAATAAAAAAGAGGGAGACAGAAGGAGAACAGAGAATATAGAAACAACAGAGGAGAGAAGAGATTCGAGGGCCACCAATCAAAGTGACGAGTCTAAGGGGTTGCTTGGAGAAGAAGGGTTTCTGGTTCTCTACTGCTGCCACCGTTCTTGGTTCTGCTCGAAGCTCCCGTTGCCGGAGAGGGGAAGCACTGCTCCATTGGTTTTAGGTGGGTCATCATGGTGTTTTCCCATCATTTTCCTCACCCATTTCGCTTGCCTTTAGCTGCGATGTAAACGGAGGAGGAGGGGAAGGCGATGATAGGAGCCCATTCCCCCCTCTCATCATATCTGCTATTCCTCCTTCGATTGCTTCTTTTATCCGATGTTAACGGTGACCGTGCGACAACGCCGACGCCGGATTGAGTCCTGTACGACTTTCTTTTATGTAATGAATGAATATATCAACGGTTAAGGGGTTTAATGCTTGCTGTCTTCATCTTCGCATCACCTCTCCTTCTTCCCCTGTGCGTGTTCTTCTCTTGGCCGGTGGAACGGCACCGTGCAACAGTGCCGGCGTCGTGATAGGATGATACACATGTACATCCCCCATCCACTGCGCTTAAGATGATGAACGAAACATTTTTCACCCGGCGCCGTCCTCACCTTTCTCTGCCTAGTCATCTTCTCCCTGTTTGTGCATTTACCATGCGCGAATGACCTCTGCCGCTCGTCTTCTCCGACGTCGACATGCCCGGCTATGCTGTGGGCTACATTAATTCCCCCCTCTCCCCGGGGTTCTCTTCTTCTTGAACGCCGAAGGTTTCGTCACCGGAGGCGTACACATATGTACGTATGTCTGGTCGATTCTGAGCCTGACCTTTTATCCCCCACCTGTTCTTGACCATGAGCAGGAGGAGATGAGGCTGTCCCTATACGCCGCATCATCGTCTTATGAATGCTAACTCGATAATCGTTCTATCGACCTGTGAATATATATATACGCATATACGTATATCTATGGCTATCATAATTAATATGCTAACTGTGTATGTTTCGCAACCGCGCCGTATTACCATCTTTTCGAGGAAATTAGGTAACCGGGGAGAGGGGAACATTCCCCAGATTCACTGTGCTTTCACTCTTTCCACAGGGGACCGTCTCTCAGTGACGAGCTCTCTTATGGATTAACGAGTGAACATTAAACGGGTTAATCCCAATATATCCAAATCCACAGTCCTTGACTGACCTTGTGGTGGCCGTGAGATGCGTGCCCCTCGTAGGCTGGCCCTCGGGGTTTCCTTCTCTAAGCGGTTGTCCCGACTTGAGCGTTGAGTCGACTCGGGTCGCGTGCCCCTCGTAGGCTAGCCCTTGGGGTTTTCGCTCCCATGATGAGTCGTCTCATCCGTCCACTCTCACCCACGGACTCGGTGCCCCTAGTAGGCTAGACCTCGGGGTTTTCCTATCCGTTCGGGTTTACCGGCTGCCGTTGCGCCACCCGGCTTTTAGGGGTTGCTTCGCTACGTGAGTACTCCCCGCTTCTCCCCGACAAGTCCTCCGGGAGGGGAAGATGCTGCCGAATTTTTGAGTCGAATGAGTTAAATAAGCTGTTCAATAAACTAACTTAATAAACCGGCTTGACTCGGAACAATCGCCGCGCTCAAGTATGAACCTCGCGCGAGCTTATGACTTGACTTCCGGATGGCTCGGGGGCGATCCGATGAATAATTAACTCAGTTAACTTTCAAAAATCTTCCAAAATGTTTTAATAAGTCAAAATAAACCAATAAAATCTCAGTTTCCATGAAATGAGGCCAACCGGCACCGTCGACACCCGACGCGCCCTAATACGGCGCGCCCTATTCTGGCGTGCCATCAAGGGAGCACGCCGTTTTAAGGCCTCCCTCCTACACCTACGCCCTGGCGCCGTTTTAACCTATTCCTACGGTTCCCACACCATTTTAAGCTCTATACCTACGCGTACCGCGCCGATTTCGTTCCAAATCACGTCCTCGTGCCGTTTCAAACCCTCCCTTCACCTCCGAGGTGATTTCTAATGCTAATGATAGAATTAAATAAACCTTGTAATCAATAAATTGAGTGAATTGGTTTGTCTAAACCTGAATCGACTAATTCCATAGCTTCATTATCATGTTTCAGTCTAAGCATTCATGCCACATCAATGTATGCTTGAGTGCGCGGGCCCTTGGTATATCAAATGACATTAGCAGAAAGTCGAGCAATGCCCGACGGGAAGCTCTTGCCATGCGTGATGGCGGTCTTCGGACATATATCTGATGGGAATCGATGCCGAGCATGTACATTTTATTTTACATTTATGTCCTTTAGTTTATTTGTATATCCATGGGAAAGTATATGCGCAATTGTACGGCTTTGTAAGCCAATGCGTCATTCCCACGGATTGTATGGGTTTCTATGTAATTTACCAGTAGGACCAGCAAGGGGGCCCTCAGCCCTTTCCTATTGGTCCATGTCACTCATGTGGGGCTGGTCAACCATCCTAGGTGGCCATCTAGAAGGGTTGAATGCCAATTGACCACATGGGAGACAAGTGGTTAAATTAGTCCAAGGTAGGTTACCTACCTTCACCTACCAATACCCTGGGTCAAGGGGGCGCCCCTCTCCCCTTATTATTTTATTGTTTTTGTGTGTGTTATTCACACTTCATCCCAGCCCTCCATTCTGCATCCCTAGATCCAAGGGTATACATTTGATTAGATACATAGCCTATAAAAGGTTGTATTTTCCATTTGTTGGCATTAATGAAGAGAAAATTGTTAGAAAATCAAGAGTGCTTCTTGTGCCCCTCCCCTCTCCCCTGGTGTTCATCTCCTCCAACCCCCAATTCTAGAGTGGTTTCATCTCTATCCCCTCCCCTCAATCTCTGGTTGTGATCTGTGCCGCCGCCGCCGCCGTTCGTGCCGCCATCGGACTACCATCGAGCCACCGTCGAAGTTCTATCTTCAGCCAACAACATCCCCTTCCACGAAATTCTGAAGTCAGCCCCGAGATCTTCTTGATCTGAAAATTTTATGGTGTGTTTCTATCTTCAATCCCCACCACCACAAAACAAATCATGTCCAAATTCCATCATTTACTATTTTTCAAATTTCGTGTGTTTCTGTTTCCCATTTCTGTCCAGTTTCAGATCTGTGTGACAGCACCCCTGTAATCCCCCCCTCCGACCATCTTGTTGATTTTTCCAAACCCTCCCACTTTTACTAGGCGTTCTGTCCACAGTCCCCTCACTCCATGAATTTTTTTGATTTTTGATCAGCCATCCATCCATTTTTCCAAATTTATTTTCAGAGCCATCTACAGTGCTGTCAGCCAGTTTCCAGATCCGACTCACTGCTAGTATACAAATCATAACAATTCGTAGCCACCTCCAAACCTGTCACAAAAAATATTTCCGCCTTCCTTGTTCAATTTCCTACAATTTTGATGAAGAACACAACTTCTGAATCGGAGATCTACCTATCAGTCAACGCCAGTTCTCAGACAAGTTCCCTGTTGATCTGAGAATTCAGGCACTGTACAACAGCAGCTATCCAAAATTCGCCAACAAGAAGTACAAAGCTGCTTATTTTTCTGTAATCCCATAGGGTTGAATCCTTTCGAAGCAGCTTTCCAACGGCGCTGGTTTTGTTGCATTCCGACGTCGGGGCTGATCGCAGCGTCCGTTCTCGCCGGAGCGCACGCCTGAAAACAGAACCGGCAGATCCGTGGCCGGTTATTCCGACCGGTGCCGATCGGAGCCGCCCGACCTCCTGCCGATGAACCAGCGTGCCGTCATCCCGGGGAGCGCTTCCCTAAGTGTCCCCACTACAGCGGTGCCACCGGGTCCCACACGGCCCCTCCGGACAGCACGTGGGCCCCATAGTCACAAGTTCGGGTGCTGCCGAAGAGACGCGGGAAGCCGCCCGTCAACCCGAATTCGGTCCTCCCGGGCCCATTTGTGTAGCCCTTTACCTCCCTGCATGGAGTGGGAAGTGATTCATTGCTGTCATTATTGTGTATTAATTGTTCTGGGAGCACGGTTTTCGGCCGGGTCCGTCTTCCCCACGTCGGGAGCGTGGAGGTATCGTATTCGCTCCTTACTTGGCATTTCGCTTATTTCCATATATGCTTTATATGCCGCTGCTAGAGAGCATGTTTTAGGACCTAGCTTGCTATATATTTTCATATCACTGCTGCTGCGAGAGAGAGCGAAGCCGTCCCGTGACCCGATCCGGGCACGAAAGTGCGAATTGACCACCCTAGCTCTTGCCAGTTTCTTAACCGTGCACGTCCGACGCTTCCCTCATTAAAGGACAATCACGAGCTCACCTAGAGTCCGAGGACTGCATTCCTCATTCGAGTCATATCCGTGGTCTCATCCCGCATCAATATCCTTAGACCTATACCCTTCTCCACGTATTGAGGGTTCCGCCCTAATAAACCGTGCATGGTAGATTATAATATCTTGCATGATCATTCGCATCCTTTGCATTCTTTATTCCGGCCTCGACAGCCCATTATCTCAGCAATTAATCAAAGGTTTTCCCTCCTCGCGGGGGATGTAATTAACACCATAGCCATTATGGTATGGCGGACTGCTGGTCTCGACCGAATCTCACTCTCGTCCGACACGGGTCAGAATGAGCGCACAATAAACTCGTCACTTACGTGACTGGCACGCCTGCACAGTCTATCAGTCAGTTAATTACCGGTTAATTAATTGGTTGATCGACGCATAAATACACCAAATAAATCCAATAAAAATAATTTTTAATAAAAAGAAACTAAAATAAATAAATCCCATCAAAATAGTCTGGCATGCCCGGTGGGACTAATAATTTAAATAATATGCAAACATCACCCGGTGATAAGTTGCGCCGACATTCTTTAATCTGAACGTCATTCTCTTGTAATGATAAATGCCTTTGGGAGTTCGGAAGGCAGTGTGGATCAGGTCATGTTCTGCGATCCATATCTGGTTATAGCCGGATGACCCATCCATGAATGATAGGGTCTCATGACCAGTTGTTGCATCTATCATGACCTCCGTTATTGGCACCAGAAAGTCATCTTTGGGGCATGCTTTATTCAGATCTCGGAAGTCAACACATATCCAAATCTATCCATTCTTTTTCTTTACGGGCACAATATTGGCTAGCCACGTGGTATATTGATTTTCTTCGAAGAAACCCACATCAATGAGTTTGTCGACTTCCTTGCATATTTGAGTGATGAGCTCTGGCCTCATGCGCCGTGGCGGATGCTTAACCGGCTCGGCTTCAGGGTTTATGGTTAGCTAATGTTGAAAGACTGCGGGGCTCAATCCTGGCATTTCCTTGTAGGTCCAGGCAAAGCAATCCCGATATTCCTGTAGTAGCTGGATATACAGCCCCTATTCTTCAGTAGATAACTGGGCACTGAGGAAGGTTGGCCTGGGGTCGTCCTCGTCTCCCAAGTTGACTTCTATCAGTTCATCGACTGTTGCTTGGCCTCCGTCTTCTATCTCTGGGGGCGTAGGCTGAAGGTCGACAAAGTCTGGTATATCATCTTCGAGGTCGAGGACCTCGATCTCTTCATTTTGCTTTATCTGAGGTTCGTCAGGAATCTCTGGTTCGGCTGGTAGCGGCTGCATGGATCACTCTGCTAACAAATCTACATCAATAGCAGTTCCAAGGGATGAGTCACTTGCCTCGTCCCTGGCTGAGAGGGTTGCAGTTGCTAGGGGATGGTGATTGTTTGTTATTGAGTCAGAGTAGCACTACAGCTCCATGGCATAGGGTGAGAGGGTCTCAGCCCCTTGGACCACCATATCTTCAGTGGAGGTAGCCTTTTCTTTTCTGGCAGTATCTATCTCTTGATCATGCTTGGGAGAAGCTTCCTTGACTAGTTCAAGAAGTGCTGGCATCACCATCAGAGGAGGGCTACTGGAGGGAGGCAGCCCCGCTTCTTCAACATCTTCAGCTTCACTACTGCTAGCTATGTCGAATTTGGCTTGAAAAGCTGCTTCTTCAGGGTAGACCTATTCCCAGCACCGGCAGGGGAATATGACCTCTGATTCCAGACTTCTTGGTGCGGACACCAGGGCGATCACGTGACACGTCGGCGAACCGACGGTGCCATACGCGGAGCACCAAGTTGACTACATCGACTTCCCTTCAAATTAGGGATACTTTGGCTTCAAATTGGACCTTTTTTAGCATTAAATTGGGCTTGTAATGTCACATTATATGTGGGTTTTCATATTGGGCTGCTTGTAAGGCCCTTAAATGGCCATTTTGGTTAAAGCCCCTTAGAATGTCTTAAGAAGGAATGGCCTTGGACCATTATGATGGATCCATTAGCCATGAAAGGCCCAATTGGGCTTCCTTCATTCTTGGGCTATCTAGATTAGAATGGCCTTAAGCCATATTGGTTCCATATTGGCTTAATAGGCTTAAGGAAGACCAAGGCCAAACTTGGCCCATTCAAGGCCCAAGAAGGGGGGCGCCCCCTTCCTTGTTGTATTAGGCTAGCAACTTTGAATTTTCTTCTTCCATTTACCACATGGGAGGCTAGAAAGGCTGCTGGTCATATTCAAATGGCTGCCACCTCCCTTCTTTTTACAAGAAATTCAAAGTTTGGTGAACACCCATGTCCCCTTGCCCCTCCTTTCCCTTTCACCAAGTCCCCTTGTCATGAACCATGCGCACCCAACCCTCCCTCTCCATGTAACCCACGAATTTCCCCTCCCCCTACCCCTTGCATTGTCTATAAAAGGGCATGTATAGTGTTTGTTCACAATAGAATGAAATTTTGTTGAAAGAAAATTGTTAAGAGAGTGATTCTCCCTCTTTCTCTTGCCCTTTCCCTTGGTGTGGTTTTCCCAGAAATCTGGTCGTGGACTCGACCTTCTCTTCCCATCCCCCTCTTATCATCTTGTTCTCTCCGATTTATCCTTGATACTACTACAAGATTTCAAGATTTCAGCGCTGGTTTAATGCCGTTTGGAGTTTGGGAGCATCGGCGGTGATTTTTCTCGTGGCGGCGCGCAGATCTGTCCCAGAGTGCAATCCAGATCTGAGGTTGACTGTGTTTCGAGTTATGCAGCCCAACCACGATGTGATCAGGAGCTGGTGTCTGAAGATCAATTAAAGTATTGCAAGTCATCTTCACGTGGCCTCTGGTTTCGTTGCATTTCAAGGTCTGTGCTGTCCGTGGCGTTAATTCTCGTGAGGTCGCGCAAGAAGATCTGAACAGACTCAGTCCAGACCCAGAGGCGACTTCCCACATCTGTCCTGCCTCATCCAGCCAATATCTGAGAGAGAGGTCTTCAGAGGATTTGTTCCTATGGACGTCACCAACAACCTCCCATAGACGGAGTTCCATTTCGACATCGGAAACCCTTTTTCCACCATTTATTTGTCTGTCTATGCAGTTCTGTGAACACCAAATCAGATGCTGAAAGAAATCATTGCTGCACCCAGATCTGAAAGGATCTGAATGCGCCCTCTGGAGTGAAGAAACTACGTCCAGTCACCGTCATTCTCCAACAAACGGCGCTCCGATCGGGCTTCGGATCTAGCCGTACCAGCCTCCGCAAACTCGCTGCGCAGGGTGACCAGCGCGGGCAGAACCGGGTCGGCTTTCCGTCGGCATATCCGAGCGGCTCCGGCGCGCGTTCCTCGCCTCCTGCGAGTGTGGCCCGTCAACCCGGGTTCCAGCAACCCCATATTTGGCCATTGTAACCCTATACCTCCCTGCGTGGAGTGGGTATTAAGTTCTGGAATTGTAATTGTAACAATCGTGTGTATTGGGGTTGTTCGGATTCGGCCGGGAATTCTTCCCCACGCCTAGGCGTGGAGGTACGCGCTTCAATTCCTTTCTCACTTGCTGATTTAGTATATTATCTATTGCTGCGTTTGTGAGATTAGGGCCGTTAGCCAGTTCAAAATACACCACGTTTGTGAGTTGTGAGCGCCCGTTCCATAGCTCCAATTGAGCATCGAGCGCGAATTAGCACCCTAGGCGACGGTGGTTTCTTAATCGCCATGATCCCCACGTTTTCCCTCGCAAGGGACGATCACTGGGCTAAAGAGAGAGCCCTGTTGAGAGGCATCTCCACCCGGAGAATACCACAGTGGCTAGCCGCCTGGCTTGCCTTAACGTGCTAGTGCTGGCCGCACTTGTGTCCGTCGTACGTTCTAGCCCGGTCGAGTCATCCGTCCCGCATCAATTTGGTATCAGAGCGAGTTTGAGTCTAGGGTGTCAAAAAAGAAAAAAAAAAGAGTGTCATTTAAGTCATTGTCTAAGTCAGTCTAGGTTGCATTTGCATCCCTTTACTCGGTATCTCAAAAGGTGTTGTCCGAACGTTAGGCTACGCCTATCGGGAAGGCCGCACACTTGTGCGAGTGATCTTCGGATCGGTTATCTCCGCCACGTACCGAGTCTTGGTTTACGTCTAGGGTCCTTAGTGTGCATGCATTCCAAACTTGCATAGCCGGTCTAGTGTCTTGTCACCGTGTGTATGCATGTCCATGTCCACTACCCATGGCCGATCCCCAAGACCATACGCCCGAGTGGTCAACTTTTGTGGCCAAAATGAATGTCCTCATGGACCGAGCCTTTGGTTTTGCCCCTCTCATTATGAAAGCCGCTCTACCCAACGGGTCCACAACGGAACTCCATTTCACCGATAGGGAGTCGGATAATTGGGTTTCTCTTGACATCGTGGAGTCTCTCTCCAAGACAAGCGAGATTGTCCGCGATGGTGATTTTGCTTGTGTTGAGTTCTATAAGAGGATCGGCTCTGTTCTCTACACCGATGGCGCATGGTGCAGGATCGACACACTTGCTGGTTCATGCATCATTTTAGGGCAAAAGTGGTTAGGAGAGAGAAGGGCCAATCTTGACTGGGACAAGAGGACTTGCACCTTTTGCCCACCATACCTACCCGGTAAGATCACCCTTAGGGACCCCGTGTGTCCAGCCACCCAGCCCCAGCGGCCCACTCCACCTTCGGATTCACGCTTGGAGCCACCTCATCCCGAGCCACCCGTATTTCTAACGGGTACATTATACATAGCCGAGCCACTTCTTAGTTGGCTCAAGGATGGCTTGGTCCCACTCCCTTACCCGTCTATGGACCCTACCCTACCTTTGGTGTCCATCAACTCCTACCACACAACTTTTCGGTCTAGTCACCATGTCGATACTTTGGATGACCTTATTATGGGATTAGATTCACAATGGGAGTTGACGCATCTTTTGGCCCGAGGCTTTGACCAACCCGCTAGTCTTAGCTTCACCCATCCGGCCTTAGGATCCATTACCTCCGTGTGCACCATGGGGTGTGTCACCACGGAGATTCTTCTACTCCTCCCGATGCCGGCCGAGTCTGACTTCATTTCCTTTTGCCCGAGGGAGGAAGTTTATTTTCTTCACATGACCATTGTCCCAGTTACCATAACGGATGAAGGTGACTACCTACACCCTCATGAATTTCACAATTGGGACCGAGTCATGGGGGAACCCACTTCATGGGGTCATAAATTCTTTGACCCTTTTGACCCTTTCACTAGTGAACCTCCCGAGCTATCATATTCACTCCACTTCTTCCAAGGAGTTCACCATCCCATCCCTACCCCTCGGTCTAGTTGGCAAGCCGTACCTACGTCTAGGGGTAATGACGAGGGTAGTTTTGGATCTCCTAGTCCTTCCCCACCCAAATCCCATAGGTCGCCAATGCATGATTGGTACATCTTAGGGTGTCTAGGAATCGTCCATTCCGTCAAGCATCGAGTACATCTAGTGTATGCATGGCACATATTCGGGTGCCCTGGTCCACCATTGCATATGCATGGTCTACATCACCATAGGTTTGTCTAAGTTCAAGTGTGTGTGTTTGTTTCTATGGTTTGTTTTCTTTCATATGGTTTGCATTAAGTCGTGTCAATAAAAGGCCAGTCAAGCACATATAAGGAGGTAGCCGATGCATGCTACATATTCATGGATTCAAAGGGAGAGTACGTCTAGGTCAGGGTCATACCTGATTGGTTTCCTCCCGGAGAACGAAAGCCACTCTAAGTCCATGATTCCCACCCTTTCCGGGTTATGAAACAAGTGGGTCCAAAAGCGTACGATATTGAACTACCGGGTGACTATGGTGACAGTTCGACGTTCCATGTTTCAGATCTGGTAGCATATTGGAACCCGCGGTGATCCCTAAGTGAGCTTTGGGCTTTCTCCTTCTATTGTGAGTGATACACCACCCGAGAGTCCACCTCTTCCAGCCTCAACGCATGCGTATAGATTGTATACTGGATGAGCAGTTGATCACCACAAGGAATGGCGCATATCCACACGTCCTAGTGCGTTGGCAAGGATGCCCCACGATGACCAACACCTTGATCACATGCGGAGAATGCAAGCTTCGGGACACTTACTCGACGGGGTAGAGTTCCTCCCACCCGGGGAGAATTGGTGCGGACACCAGGGCGATCACGTGACACGTCGGCGAACCGACGGTGCCATACGCGGAGCACCAAGTTGACTACATCGACTTCCCTTCAAATTAGGGATACTTTGGCTTCAAATTGGACCTTTTTTAGCATTAAATTGGGCTTGTAATGTCACATTATATGTGGGTTTTCATATTGGGCTGCTTGTAAGGCCCTTAAATGGCCATTTTGGTTAAAGCCCCTTAGAATGTCTTAAGAAGGAATGGCCTTGGACCATTATGATGGATCCATTAGCCATGAAAGGCCCAATTGGGCTTCCTTCATTCTTGGGCTATCTAGATTAGAATGGCCTTAAGCCATATTGGTTCCATATTGGCTTAATAGGCTTAAGGAAGACCAAGGCCAAACTTGGCCCATTCAAGGCCCAAGAAGGGGGGCGCCCCCTTCCTTGTTGTATTAGGCTAGCAACTTTGAATTTTCTTCTCCATTTACCACATGGGAGGCTAGAAAGGCTGCTGGTCATATTCAAATGGCTGCCACCTCCCTCCTTTTTACAAGAAATTCAAAGTTTGGTGAACACCCATGTCCCCTTGCCCCTCCTTTCCCTTTCACCAAGTCCCCTTGTCATGAACCATGCGCACCCAACCCTCCCTCTCCATGTAACCCACGAATTTCCCCTCCCCCTACCCCTTGCATTGTCTATAAAAGGGCATGTATAGTGTTTGTTCACAATAGAATGAAATTTTGTTGAAAGAAAATTGTTAAGAGAGTGATTCTCCCTCTTTCTCTTGCCCTTTCCCTTGGTGTGGTTTTCCCAGAAATCTGGTCGTGGACTCGACCTTCTCTTCCCATCCCCCTCTTATCATCTTGTTCTCTCCGATTTATCATTGATACTACTACAAGATTTCAAGATTTCAGCGCTGGTTTGATGCCGTTTGGAGTTTGGGAGCATCGGCAGTGATTTTTCTCGTGGCGGCGCGCAGATCTGTCCCAGAGTGCAGTCCAGATCTGAGGTTGACTGTGTTTCGAGTTATGCAGCCCAACCACGATGTGATCAAGAGCTGGTGTCTGAAGATCAATTAAAGTATTGCAAGTCGTCTTCACGTGGCCTCTGGTTTCATTGCATTTCAAGGTCTGTGTTGTCCGTGGCGTTAATTCTCGTGAGGTCGCGCAAGAAGATCTGAACAGACTCAATCCAGACCCAGAGGCGACTTCCCACATCTGTCCTGCCTCATCCAGCCAATATCTGAGAGAGAGGTCTTCAGAGGATTTGTTCCTATGGACGTCACCAACAACCTCCCACAGACGGAGTTCCATTTCGACATCAGAAACCCTTTTTCCACCATTTATTTGTCTGTCTGTGCAGTTCTGTGAAAACCAAATCAGACACTGAAAGAAATCCTTGCTGCACCCAGATCTGAAAGGATCTGAATGCGCCCTCTAGAGTGAAGAAACTACGTCCAGTCACCGTCATTCTCCAACAAACGGCGCTCTGATCGGGCTTCGGATCTAGCCGTACCAGCCTCCGCAAACTCGCTGCGCAGGGTGACCAGCGCGGGCAGAACCGGGTCGGCTTTCCGTCGGCATATCCGAGCGGCTCCGGCGCGCGTTCCTCGCCTCCTACGAGTGTGGCCCGTCAACCCGGGTTCCAGCAACCCCATATTTGGCCATTGTAACCCTATACCTCCCTACGTGGAGTGGGTATTAAGTTCTGGAATTGCAATTGTAAGAATCGTGTGTATTGGGGTTGTTCGGATTCGGCCGGGAATTCTTCCCAACGCCTAGGCGTGGAGGTACGCGCTTCAATTCCTTTCTCACTTGCTGATTTAGTATATTATCTATTACTGCGTTTGTGAGATTAGGGCCGTTAGCCAGTTCAAAATACACCACGTTTGTGAGTTATGAGCGCCCGTTCCATAGCTCCAATTGAGCATCGAGCGCGAATTAGCACCCTAGGCGACGGTGGTTTCTTAATCGCCATGATCCCCACGTTTTCCCTCGCAAGGGATGATCACTGGGCTAAAGAGAGAGCGCTGTTGAGAGGCGTCTCCACCCGGAGAATACCACAGTGGCTAGCCGCCTGGCTTGCCTTAACGTGCTAGTGCTGGCCGCACTTGTGTCCGTCGTACGTTCTAGCCCGGTCGAGTCATCCGTCCCGCATCACTTCTTGGTTGAGCTGGCCCAGTATATTCAGCTTCCGCTGGGTGTTCATCAAAAGTTGCCCCTAGTGAGTCAGCCTCAGTTGGGTAGAAAGCGGAAATGGTATCCACTTCATAGCGTCCGCTGTAATAGTATTCCTCGAGGGTGAAGCCCAGCCCTGGGTGTTGAGATACACGCCTCATTTCTTTATCCAGGCTAGGGGGATACCACAGCTTCTGGAATGCTTCTTTCTTATTGCGAGGCTGACCAGAGGGGATGTGCTGCTTCTGGAACATCTTGGCTATTCGACTCGTTATAAATGTCAACCCCCTATATGGGTACTGATGGGTCTTCTATATCTTCAGGCATATGGCAACCAGTATCCTCCTGTGTAGGGTGCTCCTCAGCTGTGTAGAACAAGCTGCTGGGCCATCTATCTGTGCCACCTCCCAAGCTTTGAAAGGCTCGACAGTGGTATTATCGAGACCGAGAATTGGCTTGGTAAGGCCCTCCGGGATCCCGATGTGGTCATGTTGTTGGTCGACCTTGACTTCATTAGCTTCGGGGTAGATGGCGGGAAGTGCTACCTGGCCCACATCCTCGGTGACAGTAATGTGCGAGACCGTCTTGGGATTAACATATCCACGCGGCGGCGAAGGGAACCATTTGGCTCCGGAGGTGCTTTTTGTTATGCTGGAAGAGGTCTTGGCTTCAGGGGACTTCTGCGACAGTTCTGCATATAGAGGGGCATCCACCGAGGGGCATCCGCCAAGTGGCACTCGAACACTTCGAATGGGTGGAGATCAGTAAATACTCTTTCCTCCTTCCCTGCTAGGTTATATTTGATGCATTGGTGGAGCGTGGAAGGTACCACCATGTTCTCGTGTAGCCAGGGGCGGCCAAGTAGCGCCTTATACGAGGTGCGAGAATCGATGACATGAAACTACACCTTCGTGACAAAGTTCGCTAGAGTGAGTGTGAACTCCGCTACTCCTAGTGACACCTCACACTTTTGGTTGAAGCCGGCAATACGCATATCTCTGACTTTTTGGAGACGCACGTTGAAGTAGTGCCTCTCATATATCCTGTAGGGTAGGATGTTGACAGCCGCCCCAGGATCCAGCAGGATTCTGTCAACTCGCGGCCATTTAGATGCCCCCTCATATATAGAGGCATGTTGTGGCTGGTAGTGGGGAGCAACATGTCCTCCTAAGTGAAGGTCAGGCTCTCCTTCGGTAGTGCGTCAGCTAGGCAGGCTTCATATTGAGCAGGCGTCTGCAAAGTAGTAATAATCGCCTGTCAGGTCTCTTCACTCAGAGAGAGTATTTCCCAGACAGTGAATCTTGTCGGGAGCTTTTTCAACAGCTTGACCACCCGACTTCCTGTCGGACATTGGATAGCATCATTTCTTCTACCCACGTGGGTTTGGAAGAGTCTTGGACTGTGGCCCCTGACGGGCCTGCTTCATCGGACTCGGAGACTGCACCTTTCTACTTGGGGTCGTCTCCTTGCTGTCCTTCACTAGCTGCTGTCGGGCAAGCTTCTACTTCCTCCGGCAATTAGGAAGATTGCTGGAGTTGCGGGTGAATGCCCCCAGTTGCTGGTTCGACCTCCAGGCGTAGCTGCTTCCCCTTTGACATCTTCACAAATTCTAGGAAGGAAGGAGCGGGAGTGCTGCCCCCACTCTGGTTGTATAGACCTGTCGGAGGAGGGATTTGAACTCCCCTAACCTCCGGAGGGGGTATTTTATAGGGTTGTTCCCCCCTGAAGATAATGTTGTGGTTGGCGGGCGGTTGACGCCTCCATCGTCGGTCTGACTGGGTAGCATGTGTAGCAGTTGCGGCTTCGGCCTGACTTTCCTTAGAGGCGGGTGTGAAGCATATCTCTTCTTCATCTTCCTCACTAGGCAAATTGAATAGAGCAGAGAGGGTGTTGCAAGAAAGGATTATATCCTTTGTAGCCTTGCTGGCTGTCACGCCCCGAGCCTTTATGACAGCGGAAGACTCGCTCGAGAAACATGAACAGCCGTCATGGTAAGCCTCTTGCAAGTAAGAATGATCATAGCGCAAGACAATCATACACATAAATATAATTTGCACAATAATTTAGTCAAACTCCAACTTTATTTCATTGATAATCAATATTCAAATACAATTACTTTCTTTCAATCTATCAGACTCAAAAATAGGAAAATTACATAGACTCAATGTAAACAATGTAGACTCCCTATGTCTTCACTCTCAACTTGATATGACTTTCATTCGCTCTCAGACCCGCTACTTGTATAACCCGAATCCGAATTCGTATCACTTTCATTTCCTGAAAAGATTGGAAATAGGCAATGAGCACACTTGCCCAGTAGGTATCTTCGCATCAACATGATTAGCACTATTAAAGTAATTAACATTTTAGCTCTAAGGTAAAATCATGCGAATGCGATAAATCATGCGAATAACCAAAGTAACAAAATGATCATGTAAGATAGGATGAACAAGTATGAACTAGCAAGAATGTAACAAGTATGATCAAGAAGGTATCATGGCCTTTCATGAACAAGAATGCACTTTCACTTTTCACTTTCATAACCATAAAGGTTACGCACGAGAACGTCAATCATGTAGCAATTCACTAGATTTTCACGAGTGCTCATGGATTTCACTTATTTATAAAGAAAGTACTCCCAGCGCAATGCGACGCTGGTAGCATCATACCCCATGGTTTATAATAGTATGTTTCCGGAAATCAACCAGGGGACTAGCATAGAGCCCTTGGACACAATCAGCGCCCGAACTGCATCTTCACGTATAAATCAAGCTACTTCCATTAGTGTAACAATAAAGTATGGCCATGAATGTAACCATTCAATCAATAAGCTCATGACAACAATTATCAAAGAACGAATGCTTCTATTAAGAATATGAGAGATCAAGAATGATTTAAGACAATGTTATGCTTATGGAAATAAATCGGCAGCATAACGATCCATTTCATAAATATCATTCAATATATTAAGCTTCTTTGGATAATATGGCAAGTTCCAGATCATCAATAATCCATCTAGAAACTTTAGAACATCAACCTTTGGGTCAAACCTCGGGTTAAGTACTCAAACAATGTGACGGTCAAGTACTAGGCCGTTACACTCATGTGACGCTCCAGTGTTGGGCCGTTACAATGGTCTGAATCCCGAACAAAGAAAGTAGACTCAGTTCAATGTGACGGTTGTATATTGGGCCGTTACATGGGCCTGACGGTCCAATATAGATCCGTTACATTGCTAGAACCAGAAAACATCGATAGTGCTTTCTAATCAATTGGGTTTTAATGGTACAACCAACTCGGCGTCCTAGTGGGAATCCCAGGCTCGCAGAGAATTACGGAGGCCTTGAAACAAGATTTCTTAGTCCATTGGAAGGAATATCTAATAGAGAGGTCCTCAAGTCCAAGAATAATGTTCCTATAGTGCAAAGTGTAAACTAATGGCCATATACCGGAATATATACCATGTACTTAAAGAAAATGACTCTATTGATAAGAGAGAATGTGTAACAATATGAAACTTTGATAAAACTCCGTTCATACATCATTGAAAAATCATGGAGTTAATACAAACTATAGTTCTTTGGCATGAAATTAACATATCCTTAAAATAATTCAAGATGCTTTTAACATGCGATACTTATCATGAACCAATTAATAAATTTAAAGTCATATCAACAAGTCAAAACTTAGATAACTAGGCATATTTATAAGTTAATGTGAGTGTTCTTCCATTCTGTCTACAGTTACTCTGACGGTCGAGAATGGGGGTGTCACAGTGATTGTGACAGTTTATCGTGGGACCGTTACAGTAGTGTAACGCACTAAGTCTGGGCTGTCAGAGATAACAGAGAAATTTAAAAACAACAGAATGTGTGACGGCTTGTCGTAAGGCCGTTAGATCATTGTGACGGTCTTACCTTGATGCGTCAGATCGTCTGCTGGCAGAAAAGATATTAAAAAATCTAAGGTTTCAACTTACATCATGTCTGAAAATCATATATAAACTTCCACATGATAGAATGAAGGCTAACCTACTAGTATGTATGGGTTTTCTGTGAAATTGACAAGAGAGTTCCTTTTTAACTTAGTTAGGGTTAAGAGTATACATGTATGCATGTCCTACTAAAACATGAAATTCATGATCTATGATGTATGAAATCAATCAAAACTAGAGGGCGTTTATCCCTAAAAAGATGTTTTTACCAATCATGAGATGACCTACCTCTTAACTAGGTTTTAAGCTTCTAATTTGAGCTTTCAAGGACCGCCCTAGTTCCTCTCTTTTTGTGACTTTTCAGCGACTTCACGCTGCTCTAGCTCCTCAGCCTCTTGACCTAAGGACGTGAAATTTTGAGGGTAAGAAGCTGAAACTAAGGTGAACAAAAAGTTCTAAAGGATTGAACTCTAATTACCTCATTTAGATGTCTTAATCTCTTGATCTTCAGTGGTCTTTTGCTCTAAATTCTGGGCCGCTATGACTGAATCAACGACTTTAGAAGCCCCTGTCTCCTTGGTTGGTTGATCTCCTAGTATGAAATTTGGAGAGCTATTAATCTAATGTATTATAAACAAAAAATTCTAAAGAACTTACCCGAAATTGTGACTCCTTACCTTGTTTCTTCACGAGCCAAAAGTAATGGTTGCTCAGGTCAAAACTATGTCCTATTTATAGGGTTTTGACTAGGGTTTGAGGATTAGATCGAATCTAGAGTCCTTGTTAAAGCTTAGATCAACTTCTAAGAGTCCTTAACACCTCTATTAGTCTTTCCATCTCGATCCCTAAGAGATAAGCTAGTAAAAATCCAATCTTTTTGCTTTGTTCTTGCTCTCACGGAACTGACAGGATGTAACGCATCAAGACTGGTGTGTTACATGGCTGTGGCGGTCGCACGATAGACCGCTACATCCAACGTGCACAGAGTTCAACATAAATCAAACTCTTTTGTTAATTACCTATTTTATTATCTATAAAATTAGTATTTATCCTTAAAATACGTGAATATGCTAAATAACATTCTAGAATATGGGCCAAACTTATTGGGCTTGGTCTTTTAACCTATTGGGTTTCAATTATCAAAGCTAGATTAATTACTTAACATAAATTGGGCCTTATAATGATTTATTTAATCCAATATTTATTTATTAATCCATTTTAGGTCTTTAAAATTCCCAGAAAATAATTAAATATACCAAAAATACTTTATAAAAATTCTAGGGCCTTACACCCTCCCCCACTTAAAATAATTTGGTCCCCCAAATTCAATATATATGAGTTTTTTATGGAGAGTGTATGTATTTTAAGGTATTAAAATTTAACGTAAGGCGAATGGGTTAAGAGAGTACATTTTATCATCTCACCTCCCTCGTCTAGAATGGCATTTAATCGACCTCGCTTCCCGCGTCCGTTGATATCCCTTGAAGATTGTTCATTTATGAGAGGACACATGGGCAAGCGATGTTCCCGGCTTCCACATTTGAGCCAAGCGCCGAGATGCTTCCAACATTCTTCTGCCGAGTGCCCAAATTTTTCACAAAATGAGCAAGGTGCCACGGCTTGCTCCTTCCCTTCTTTAACTTTCTAGTTCTTTCCATTTCCATTTCCTTTTCCATTACCGTTCCCATTACGGGACCTCTTAATGTGATGATTTTCACCCTCATCCACTTCTTGTTCTTCTTGCCTATCATATTTTCGGCTTGACCTTTCTCCTCGAAGCCTTTCCACCTTCTCCATGGTTCTTTCACATAGGTGCGCTCTTTGAACCATCTCAGTATAGGTGTGGATATTCTGCGTTCCAATTTGTTGGATAAATCCGGGTCTTAAACCATCCATAAATCGGTTGGCTTTCAATAAATCTGTGCTTACCAAGTGAGAAGCATAAGGTGCTAGTCGAGAGAATTGTAATTCATATTCTGTTACGGACATCATGCCTTGTTTTAAGGAGGCAAATTCCATAGCCTTCCTCTCTTTTACATGCTCGGAGAAGTACTTGGCTCGAAAAAGTGTAAGAAAACCCTCCCATGTATGAGGTGCATCCGCAGGTGGCGTTGGAATGGATTTCCACCATGTACGAGCATCCTTGTTGAGTTGGAACATGGCAAGTCAAACTTTCTTCTGGTCGGTGCATTGCATGATATCGAATATTCGATTCATCTTGTCGATCTAGTTTTCCGCTTCATCTGGGTTAGAAGATCTAGAGAATTGTGGGGGATTTAAACTTCAGAAATTGCCGTGCAAGTTACCCGCGCCAGCCCTTCCACCAGCTTGGGCCACTATCTGTAGGGCTTGAGTAAGTCCCGCAACAGTTTGCTGCATCTCGTCCCAGTTTATACGATGAGCCATTGAGAATCAAGGTACCTGAGAATCATGGACATTTTAGTTATTTAGAGTCGGGAAGAATTATCCTAAGATAATTTCAATATAACTATCTCATCCCGGGCTCTACCCAATCCTCGCATGGGTAAGGAAATTTCTTCCTTAGTTCATAGGTAGGGGTCCTTAAACCTTGGACTTATCCTAGGACATGACTCTTTTCCCTAAGTCCTGAGACTTAGGCTCTGATACCAACTTAACTGTCACGCCTCGAGCCTTTATGACAGCGGAAGACTCGCTCGAGAAACGTGAACAGCCGGCATGGTAAGTCTCTTGCAAGCAAGAATGATCAGAGCGCAAGACAATCATACACATAAATGCAATTTGTACAATAATTTAGTCAAACTCCAACTTTATTTCATTGATAATCAATATTCAAATACAATTACTTTCTTTCAATCTATCAGACTCAAAAATAGGAAAATTACATAGACTCAATCTAAACAATGTAGACTTCCTACGTCTTCACTCTCAACTTGATAAGACTTTCATTCGCTCTCGGACCCACTACTTGTATAACCCGAATCTGAATTCGTATCACTTTCATTTCCTAAAAAGATTAGAAATAGGTAATGGGCACACTTGCCTAGTAGGTATCTTCGCATCAACATGATTAGCACTATTAAAGTAATTAACATTTTAGCTCTAAGGTAAAATCATGCGAATGCGATAAATCATGCGAATAACCAAAGTAACAAAACGATCATGTAAGATAGGATGAACAAGTATGAACTAGCAAGAATGTAACAAGTATGATCAAGAAGGTATCATGGCCTTTCATGAACAAGAATGTACTTTCACTTTTCACTTTTATAACCATAAAGGTTACGCACGAGAACGTCAATCATGTAGCAATTCACTAGATTTTCACGAGTGCTCATGGATTTCACTTATTTATAAAGAAAGTACTCCCAGTGCAATGCGACGCCAGTAGCATCATACCCCATGGTTTATAATAGTATGTTTCTGACAATCAGCCGAGGGAACTAGCATAGAGCCCTTGGACACAATCAGCGCCCAAACTACATATTCACGTATAAATTAAGCTACTTCCATGAGTGTAACAATAAAGTATGGCCAAAAATGTAACCATTCAATCAATAAGCTCATGACAACAATTATCAAAGAATGAATGCTTCTATTAAGAATATGAGAGATCAAGAATGATTTAAGACAATGTTATGCTTATGGAAATAAATCGGCAGCATAATGATCCATTTCATAACTTTCATTTATTATATTAAGCTTCTTTGGATAATATGGCAAGTTCCAGATCATCAATAATCCATCTAGAAACTTTGGAACATCAACCCTTGGGTCAAACCTCGGGTTAAGTACTCAAACAATGTGACGGTCAAGTACTGGGCCGTTACACTCATGTGACGCTCCAGTGTTGGGCCGTTATAATGGTCTGAATCCCGAACAAAAAAAGTAGACTCAGTTCAATGTGACGGTTGTATATTGGGCCGTTACATGGGCCTGACGGTCCAATATAGATCCGTTACATTGGTAGAACCAGAAAACATCGATAGTGATTTCTAATCAATTAGGTTTTAATGGTACAACCAACTCGGCGTCCTAGTGGGAATCTTAGGCTCGCAGAGAATTACGGAGGCCTTGAAACAAGATTTCTTAGTCCATTGGAAGGAATATCCAATAGAGAGGTCCTCAAGTCCAAGAATAATGTTCCTATAGTGCAAAGTGTAAACTAATGGCCATATACCGGAATATATGCCATGTACTTAAAGAAAATGACTCTATTGATAAGAGAGAATGTGTAACAATATGAAACCTTGATAAAACTCTGTTCATACATCATTGAAAAATCATGGAGTTAATACAAACTATAGTGCTTTGGTATGAAATTAACATATCCTTAAAATAATTCAAGATGATTTTAACATGCGATACTTATCATGAACCAATTAATAAATTTAAAGTCATATCAACAGGTCAAAACTTAGATAACTAGGCATAGTTATAAGTTAATGTGAGTGTTCTTCCATTCTGTCTACAGTTACTCTGACGGTCGAGAACGGGGGTGTCACAGTGATTGTGACAGTTTATCGTGGGACCGTTACAGTAGTGTAACGCACTAAGTCTGGGCTGTCAGAGATAACAGAGAAATTTAAAAACAACAGAATGTGTGACGGCTTGTCGTAACGCCGTTATATAATTGTGACGGTCTTACCTTGATGCGTCAGATCGTCTGCTGGCAGAAAAGATATTAAAAAATTTAATGTTTCAACTTACACCATGTCTGGAAATCATATATAAACTTCCACATGATACAATGAAGGCTAACCTACTAGTATGCATGGGTTTTTTGTGAATTTGACAAGAGAGTTCTTTTTAACTTAGTTAGGGTTAAGAGTATACATGTATGCATGTCCTACTAAAACATGAAATTCATGATCTATGATGCATGAAATCAATCAAAACCAGAGGACTTTTATCCCTAAGAAGATGTTTTTTCCAATCATGAGATGACCTACCTCTTAACTAGGCTTTAAACTTCTAATTTGAGCTTTCAAGGACTGCCCTAGTTCCTCTCTTTTTGTAACTTTTCAGCGAGTTCACGCTGCTCTAGCTCCTCAGCCTCTTGACCTAAGGACGTGAAATTTTGAGGGTAAGAAGATGAAACTAAGGTGAACAAAAAGTTCTAAAGGATTGAACTCTAATTATATCGTTTAGACGTCCTAATCTCTTGATCTTCAGTGGTCTTTTGCTCTGAATTCTGGACTGCTATGACTGAATCAGTGACTTTAGAAGCCCCTATCTCCTTGGTTGGTTGATCTCCTAGCACGAAACTTGGAGAGCTATTAATCTAATGTATTATAAACAAAAAATTCTAAAGAACTTACCCGAAATTGTAACTCCTTACCTTGTTTCTTCACGAGCCAAAAGTAAGGGTTGCTCAGGCCAAAACTAGGTCCTATTTATAGGGGTTTGGCTAGGGTTTGAGGATTAGATCGATTCTAGAGTCCTTGTTAAAGCTTAGATCAACTTCTAAGAGTCCTTAACACCTCTATTAGTCTTTCCATCTCGATCCCTCAGAGATAAGCTAGTAAAAATCCAATCTTTTTGCTTGTTCTTGCTCTCACGGAACTGACATGATGTAACGCATCAAGACTGGTGCGTTACATGGCTTTGGCGGTCGCACGATAGACCGCCACATCCAGTGTGCATAGAATTCAACATAAATCAAACTCTTTTGTTAATTATCTATTTTATTATCTATAAAATTAGTATTTATCCTTAAAATATGTGAATAGGCTAAATAACCTTCTAGAATATGGGCCAAACTTATTGGGCTTGGTCATTTAACCTATTAGGTTTCAATTATCAAAGCTAGATTAATTACTTAACATAAATTGGACCTTATAATGATTTATTTAATCCAATATTTATTTATTAATCAATTTTGGGTCTTTAAAATTCTCAAAAAATAATTAAATATACCAAAAATACTTTATAAAAATTCTGGGGCCTTACACAGACCCTTCTTTTGTTTCTTCGTCTTCTTTTCTTTTCTTCGGCTGGCGCTTGCCCCCAGAACAGGCTGCCATCCTTGTCTGATGCGTTGTCAACTTCCTCTTCCTGCTTCAGTGAAAGCTGTTCTAGCTCCTACCACGGGACATGGTCCCGTACTAGTAAAGGTTCTAGCTCGGGCTGTACATACTCATCTAGCCCATTTATGTAGTCTTGTAGCCGCCGAGATTCTGGACTAATCTCTTTGACTGCCGGCGACGGAGTCTGCCTCCTCCGGTTATGGGTAGGTATTCTGATGACTACAGGTGG
Organism: Amorphophallus konjac; assembly: GCA_022559845.1. Lineage (NCBI taxonomy): Eukaryota > Viridiplantae > Streptophyta > Magnoliopsida > Alismatales > Araceae > Amorphophallus > Amorphophallus konjac. The sequence continues at coordinate 200,047,353 of CM040125.1, read as the reverse complement.
GTTGGTCCACACAGGTGTTGCCACTGGCAAAGGGGGTTGTGGTGTGATGCCAAGAATATGTGCCCCCACTGTTGGGCGAGACGTGCCCTTCTTCTTGGTTCCTGAAGGGACTTGCTGCCATCCCTCTTGTTCTTTCATTGGGGCCTGTAGATGCACTTTTTATTAAGATCGTTGTTTTATTTGTTCGTTCATTGGGTTTATTAAGTGCGTGGGCGTGCCAGTCACAAAGTGACGATTTATTATGCGCTCGATCTGACTAATCAGACGATTGTGTGGTTCGTGTCGGGACTGAGACCTGTCGCGCCATAAAGGTCACGACGTTATTTACATCCCCTCGAAGAGGGGAACACCCTTGATTAATCGCTGGGAATCAGGGCCTCATGGCCAGAAAACTATATCGAGAGAAACAAGCCGATAGCGGTCTCGAATCAGTCGGAAAGCCCTATGTCTAGGGAAGCGAGCATTCAGAATATGTCGGTCACTCAAGGGACCATTTTGATATTCGGATGAGCGTCCGACCTTAGAAAATCGTGATCGTCACGGGGAAAACTGGAGCATATGTATGCCGGGGTACGGCAAATTTATTGTTCAAAGGGACATGAGACATTCGGTTGAATCCCGGTTAGAGCGGTCGGGAATCAGTGAGTTTATTGGCCCGGTGCGAGATCGAGTCAGGACCACTTCGGGGGCGCCTCCCGCGGTCAAAATGAGACTTGCGTGGGCATCGTTAATATTTTCGGTGCCGAAGGGCAGCGGGAAAGTGTCCCGGGACTAGATTCCAAAATAAAGATGTATACAGAGATAGCTGGCTATAGGCCTAGATGTGGGTCAGGTAATGACCATGGTTGGGGCGAACCCGAGGTCCAGACGTGACTCACGAAGGTCTTATTGATATTCCCACACGTGTGGTTGGGGGAAGACGAGAGCCGTCTAGTTCCATTTAGATTTTGTTGGTCATTCATGGACCATTTTACGTTTGGACAAAGATCCGTATGGAAGACGTAAACGGAAATAAACCCGTACAAATGTCTGTAGTGAGTACGGCAAGTTTAATGCAAGCACGGGATTAGATCCCGGGATATATGTCGGTCACTAACGGACCATTCATTATTCGGACGCGAGTCCACGTTTGAAGCATCGAATATGATGATAAAACCGTGCAAATGTCTGCCGTAGACATGACAAGTTTAATGTGGGGTTGCGGGATTAGATCCCGGGAGAAGCGGGTCGAGTTAACGAACTGTCGGCCCGGGATAAGATCGGATCATGGTCACGTTCGGGCGAGGGTTCCCGAGATCCAAGTTCGACCTAGTGGGGCATCATTGATTTTCTCTTCGCACCCAGTCCGGGGGAGTGAATTGTTAAATGTAGAGCCCGAGCTCACCAACGTGCGGCCTCGCACACGGATCGACCTGCACGGTCAAGTCGCAGGGGTCAAGGGGGCAGCGCCCCTTGCGGGGGTTTCCGGGGGCAGTGCCCCCGGAACAAAAATTTAATTATAGAAAGGTTATGGTGTTTGTTCTCATGAGAGTGGTTCATAGTCCTTTATTTCATTCATTTGTTCGGGTCCTTTCTTCTAATTTATTTATGAGTTTTAAGCTTTTCTTCCATTTAGTTAATTGTATGTTTTTTATAGGAGGCACGCCGGATTAGGATGGCAAGGGAGCGCGCCGGGTATGGAACCTCAAGGAGGGCGTCGTATTAAGAATAGGCAAGGGGCGCGCCGTGTTAAGAAGATTATAGGGGCCACGCCATTTTAATGCAACAAGATGGAGATGGGCGCGCCAGAATAGGCTCAAGAAGAGGAGGCACGCCGGTTATGGGTTGCAAAAGAGGGGCGTGCCGGTTTAATGGTGTTCAAGGGGGGGGGCGTTGATTTAAGAAGAATACCATGGGGCGAGACAGGCGCGCCAGTTCTGGCCATTCAAGGGGAGAGGGGCGCGCCGATTTTAAGGGCGCCGGGTTAAGGTGTATGGAGGAGTGGGAGTGCGCCATATTAGGGCCATTCAAGGGGAGAGGGGCGCGCCGGTTTAAACGGCGCCAGATTAGAATCGAAAGGGGCATCGAGTGTGGGTTAAAACGGCGCGGGGGAATAGTAACTGCGCCGGGATAGGAGGAAAATGGAACTTTTGAGTGTGGATTTAAAACGGCGCGGCGGCATAGTAACCGCGCCGGGATAAACTCTTCCGAGGGTTGTTTTCATTACCGTTGACTGTGTCTTTCTTTCTTTTCTTTCACCCGTAGGTGGGTTTCATGATACATTTGTTCATCCATTTAGGGGATTAAGTTGGTGAAGAGGGGGTTTAATCATTTTAGCTGCTTATTAAGATGGATCGACATGAATGCTTAAGTGTTTCGTTCGAGGGGTTTAGTTCACAGGTTTTACTGTGTGTGGTTCTTGTTCTCAGAAGTGGTTCGCTCGTTTGTTCTTGAGCGTTGTTGGCCATGGCGAGAATCCGGCAGCACCTCCCCTAGACCGGGACTTGCCAGAGATAAAGGAGAGTCACCAATCGGATTGCTCCGGGGTAAACTCTCAAAATGCGGAGCGGCCTCACGGCGGTCCATTGGCCCGAGTGTGAGTGCGGAATGTTCGAGGGCTAGCCTTCAAGAACGACCACGGCTCGCGGGCGAGGAAATTTCCAAACGGGACAGGTATTTGCCACAAGGGCCATAAATGTTCATCCAGCGGTGGGTACCTTTGAGGATCATGCCATGGAGAGACAAGCCTCAAGGACCTCAGATGATTGGAGAACCAGGAATGGAAGAATAGAGATTTAAACAGAGAACACCAAGTTTGCCAAGATGTCTTTTCTTTTATTCATCCGCACCAAAGGAGGAAGGAGCTTTTGACAAAGTTCATCTTCAAGATGAAGAAGAGAAACAAGAAATACATTGTGAAAGGGGAGAGAATACAATCACGAAAGGGGAGGAAATGAGAGCACAGGCCGCTCCCGACTCTACTCTCACCCTCACTCTCTTCTTTTCATTTCACCTCACCTCTCCAGCGCGGTGCTTAGGCCTCTTTTCCCTTCGGCTGGGCTCTCTCTTCCTCGGAAGCTCTCACCTCTAACTCTTTTCTTCTCCCCAAGCACACGGCCGAGAGCCAATCCCTTCAGAGAGTCCTTTTTCTTTTTCTTGACGGGTTCGTTACATATATATGGAGGTGGGGGAAGAAGTCTCTGAATCCCCCTTCCCTTTCGTTCCATTCTTCTCATCCTCTCCGTGTCTGAGGCTCTCGAGTGGCCTGCAGGTGGAGAGGTTGATAGAGTAGGCATGGTGCCTCCATGAGATTGGCCGACGGTGACCGGCGGGGAAGCGACGTTCGGTGCGGAGCTCGACGATTGCCATTCCAGGGATCTTGAGGAGCTCAGGCGGTTGCACGTTGGTCGGACGCAGGAGGCCTGGCCATTTCAGGTAAGTTCTCTTTGTTTGCGCCCGAAAACAGGGGATCGGACTGATGACGGGATGGGTTGATTGCACGCCGGGAAAATGCTTCAGAGAATAGTCTACTGTGGGCTTTGAGAATGAGGGGTTAAAACGGCGCCGTTTTGGTGCATTCAAAGGGGCGGCCCTCCAACAGGAGCGCGCCGTTTTAGCATAAAGAGGAGTGGCGCATTTTAACGAAAGCAAGGGGGCTCGTACTAGAGCAAAAGGTGGGGCGTGCCGTTTAAGCAAAGGGGCGGGCCGTTTTAAGGCGCGCCGCTTTAAGGCCCTTCCATGCCGTTTTAAGTACCGAACGGATTCTTCTCGAAGTCGCGGCCGTTTATATGAATATTGGCACTCGCAGAATGTTCCGGTTGTGATGTATGGCCTCCATAATATTCCGTTTGCAGCCTCTGGGGCTCTGTCCCAGACTTTGCGTGACTTTCGATGCAAGCTGAGACTGTGCCGGAGTTCCCGGCTCTTCTTTGATTCAGCTCTCGGCACGGCCAGCTGTAGAGTTGTGGCCGTATCTTCCGCCTGGGGGCTCCCTCATCGGCTAGCGGACCACCAAGCGAGTCCTCGTCTTGATCGGGTGAGGTTTGAGGCTTATTCGACATTTCCGTCTTCGACTCGCCCTCGAATGTGTAGACGCGAATGTCGCCATGATCATCATTGTCATTTTTTTTGGTCTCCACAGGGCCAGAAAGCATGCTTCATAGGTGTGCTGAGTACTGGCTTCTGCTGTCTCCTCAGGCAGTGCTTTATATAGAGAGACCATGTTGACGACGAATCTTCTTAGAGGCGCCTCATGTGGTTGTGGAGGGTCAACCTTGTACTCCCCCAACTCTATTTCTTCTTTCCTCACCATGCCTTCAATAATATCCTTGAAAACATAACAGTCTTCAATCGGATGTCCCAGCATCTGGTGGTAAGGGTAAAATCTTAGGCTGTCTCTTATCTTCAGGTCCTCCGGCCTCTTTGGCTCAGGTAGGGTGATCTTATCATACTAGGTAACCTAATCAAACAAGATCCTGGTCTTTTCCTTCGGGAAAGAGTAGGCCTTCTTCATCTTGTCCTGGAGTGATGGGCCTTCTTTGCCATCTTCGATCTTAGCAGGCTGAGGAACAACTGTCTTCTTGCTTTTTTCTTTTTGTTGTTCAAACGCCTTGATATCAAGGGCCTTCGCTTCTTTAGGTGCCTGACACCGCTCTGCTGCCTTGCCCTTTTGTGTAGTGGCAATATTTGATGTCGGGGTAGGTCTCACCAGGAAGGCTTCTACCTCGGCCACAACATTATTTAGGCGGTCGAACGACCGAATTTTCATGCCAATCATCTTTTCCAGCACCACCCTCCTGAGGTTCTACTTGCAGATCTGTACAGCGTCCTCCTGCTGCGGGGGCCGCTTGCATCTCATTCCAGGGTTTCTCCACCTCTTGATGTAGTCAAGGGCCGTCTCACCTGCCCTCTGTCTTGTTGAATAGAGTTCGGCCACTGTGACCTCCCTCTCTGTGACATGAAATCTTTCACTGAACTTCCTCTGCATGTCTGACCAGTCGCTGATCGACCTGGTCGGGAGGCTGGAGTACCAATCACATGCGAGCCCCGTGAGTGAGGACCCGAAAAATTTCAGGAAATATGACTCGTCGGTGGCCAGATCACCCATGACGGTCATGTAGTAGGCGACATGTTCCTTCGAGGATCCCTTCCCGTTGAACTTGTCGAATTTTGGCGGCTTGCTAATCCCAGGAGGGTGCCGCTTGGCAGCATGATGTGGTGGGTATGGAACCCTGTACGCATCGAATGCGATATAGTCACCTTCACTTCTTTCAGCGAGCTTCAGCTCGATCATTCTTTCCACCATCATCTAGCTCATGACGGTCGGATCAACCGACTCTGGGTAGAAATGTGCCGGTTGCAAGTAGGGGGTGACCAGGGTGGTCGCCTGCGGAGGAGGACGCAGTAATGGAGGCGCCTGGTGCATCTGTGGTAGTACCGGAGGCATCAGCGGCTGTTGTGGGCGTTGCTGAGTTGTTGCCAAGCTTGATTCTGTCGGTTGAGGCGGGTTGTAGAGTGGTGGGAAGTCATTTTGGTTGACGGCTCCCCGTGATGACTCGACCTGCATATCAGGCTACTTGGATGCCGAAGACTGCTCTGTCTTCTCCATCAATTGCTTCTTCAGTTGCTCTATCTCATGGCCGTACCTTTGGAGTATCATTAGTACGGCCGGATCCAATGCTGTAGTGCTGGGGATAGCTTCTGTCATCTCACCAGATGCACCCTCAGGTAGGATGTCGAGCAAGACATCTTCTTCTTCTTCTGCCATCACCACATTTGCGGTGAGAATAACGGCCTTATCATGTTGTTGGTGGTGAGCCAGGGTTTGCTTCCCCTTGGTTGCCGCTAGCTTTTCTTTTGTGGCTTCCGCCCTTCGAGTACTCGGCCTTGGCCTTGCGGCCAGCCGGGCCAGCTCCTGAGGCTCCTCAGGCAATCTTTCATAGTGGCCAGACACCCCAGCCATGTTGTAGGTGAAGATTTGCATCCTTCTTCTCTGTCTGCGAACCCTCCTTTTTGCATTCTCTGGGGAGGTGAGCCTTTCAAATACAGAGACCTTTCTCCTTTCCTCCTGGCGAGGAATAGCTTCATCAGCTTGAATATCCAAGCCGTCTTCATACCCGTTGTCATCGACCGATGACGTCATTCTTCTGTCTTCTTCTTCTTCCACTGCCTTTGTTGAGTAGTGATCTTCTTTAGCCACGGCTGCCTGTAGCAGCTGTTGTTGGCCCAGGGAGGGGTTGCCTAATCCCTTAAATTAGCTTCTGACCATATTGGTCACCTCTTCTTGCCCTCGGCCCAGATGTAGGGTCGGGGATAGTTGTCGACCTCCCATCGGAGGGATGTAAGCGAGCCGAGCTCTTTTGGCAGTTTGTTGAAATCTTCCTCCCACAGCGGGGATGTTGGCCTGTCGGGCGCATGCCCTAAAGCTTTCACGGTGTGGAGGGTCCACAACCGTCTCTTCCTTCTTCGGGGCAAGGCCCCTCTTCTTGTTCTCCTCTGCTCCGGTAAATCTGGAGCAGTATTGGACTGGTGCATCTTGGTAGGCTGGCTGGACCTTCTTGGGGACCCAAACCTGCTTGAATCTTCTCGGCTCGGGAGGCAACCTTCTCTGGCCATGGTGGCCAACTTCTTCCTCCTTGGCTCTCCTTCCGGAAAGAGCCTGATAAGAGTTGTGGACAGGCACTGTGGGGATCACCCGATCCGGGCTCACTCGAGCTGAGCGTCCATCCAGAAAGACGCGGACCTCCCCGATCAGCATAGACTTGCCGGACATGGAGAGACGTTCGGTCACAACTGCAGCAGCCTTCCTCCGGGGGTTCCAGTGTCGGTGCCTCCCTAAATTCTTGGCAGGGACGGGGCGAGCCCCATGAGCGATATGGTGCACCATGCAGTTGGCGACTTGAATCGGGCTCGTGGGTGAGCCAGCACAGCGTCGAGCCTCCGGGGCCTCGACCTTCTCTGCAATCTTCTCCTCTGTAGGTTCCAAGGATTCCATCTGCAGCATGTCGGTAAAGGCCAACCCCAATAAGTTAGGGAAGCCTACAGTTGGTGGGAGGTAGCCGAAAACCATGGGCACTGCCAGGTACCCGTGTTCAGCGTGGCCGACGACGATCGCGGGGCCGAAGTCAAGACTGGTGAGTCTCGATGATGTCATCGTTCACCTGAGATGAGTAGACAAACAGTTAGTATTCTTGGGGGAAGCCCTTGAAGGCATCCCCTCTTGGCAAAGAGATGAAGGGAGACTCAAGTCCCACTGGGCGTGCCAGACTTGTGGGAATGGATTTTATTCTCTTATTTATATTGATTTTTTTATTTATATAGATTTTTTTATTTATTAGTTATTTTTATTAGGTGTGCCAGTCACCGGAGTGACAATTTATTATGCGCTCGATCTGACTCAGTCAGTCGATTATGATGTTCGTGTCGGGACTCGAAGTCCATCATACCATGAAGGTTATGACGTTAATTACGTCCTCTAAGAAAGAGGACAACACTTGATTAATTCCCAAGAAAGGATGCCCCAGAGGCAAGACAAGATAAGACTACGATGTTGACTTCATTTGCATGATGTGAAACACGTGTGAATAATCATGCGATGCAAGGTATGATAATAATGTGCGGAATAAATCCGGCAGCATATTCCCTTATCTTGGTCTACGCCAAGTGGGAATATAGGTCATCCATCCACAGAGTGTCAAGATGGAAGCCAAAGGAAGGATGTGCGTAGCCCGAGATCCAGAGGATCTAAGTGTGACGGGACAATGTCCACTATCATGGTATCTGTTAATATCCCCTTAAGAAACCATTGGAGGACATGCAGTGGCAGGACTCCAAGGGCCAACAGGGTTAGCAGAAAACATTGCAGTCAAACGGTCTAATGTGAGGGGGGGGGGTAAAACCCCGTTGATTTAGCTCCCTTAGACTTGGATAGAGAACCATGATCCCCCATGATATGATGAAGGTTGGCAAGGAGGCTGATGAAGTTGGGACATTGGGTTTAGACTGAGTTTAAGACTCGTTAAGGTTGCTGGGAAGTCGGGTGTTTAGATGGTAGTTGGTGTTGAGATGAACCGGTGCGAATAGGGATCGGCGCGAAGGCAAATCGACGCGATGGGGTCCCGGAGCGATGATGAACACAGGGGGGCATCGTCACTGTGCTCAGTCGGCGCGGTTAGCGTCTCGACATGCCCCCCACTCGGTGCAGAACTCGCGCTGAGAGAAGGCCGCGCCGGGAGGCCATTAGGCGCCGATGAGGGGAGCTTCTTTAGGATTCTGAGAGCTTTGTGAGATTATGGGTCTGATGGGTTCTATTGAGGGGATTTCTTGTGTTCAATGGGGTTTCATGGGCTTGTCAACGGTGATATTTAGGTAAGGTAGAAGGTGAGGGTAAACTCATCCACAGAAGGTCTAGGGAGACCATGTAACCGTAGTGATTATGTTCCCCTCTTATAGTGAGCAAAGAGTCGTAAGATAGCCTTTCTCAGGGTTTTTGCCACACCAAGTGGGGTTGATTCATCGGTTTAATAAAAACTTCACACGGTACGATAAAGTAAAGACCATGAATGAATTTTGGCAGCATCTCCCCTTGGTCTGGACGGTGTCAAAAAGGGAGTATAGGTCATCCTTCTACGGAGTGCCGAGATGGAAGCCAAAAGAAAGATGGGCGTAGCCCGAGATCCAAAAGGATCACAATCCGATGGGACAATGTCCACTCATCGTGGTGTTTATTAATATCCCCTTGGGGAGGCCGTAGGAGAGCATGTAGTGGCAGGACTCCTTAGGCCAGCGGGGTTACAGAATGTAGGGGGGGTTAACCCCATCGATTTAGATCCCAAGAGGGTTGAGTGAAAGCTATTGCTTCTCCTCGTAGTGATAGGACTTTGTACCGAAGGATCAAAGGGCTCGGGGCTCCCAAGGGCATCGGCACGAGGCTATCGACATAGATGGGGGTCAGCGCGACAGGCCAGATGGGTCTCAGCGCGCTGGAGGGGGAATGCCCAATCGGCACAGAGCGGAGAAAGGGTCTCGGCGCGCTAGGGAAATGCCCGTCGGCGTGGGTGGCACTCGGCGCGGAACTCGCGCCGAGAGGGGGCCGCGCCGGGAGGCTTCGAGGACTTTCTGAAAGCAAGGGTTTCAGGGGTTTTGAAGAGATTTTTGAGCTGGGGATTTCAGAGGCTTCTTTGAGGGTTCTAAGGGGTTCTTTTTACTCAAAGTTTCAGGGAGCTTTGTATAGGGTTTCAAAGGGTTTTATTCAGGGTTTAGGATGGCCACGGAGGACGGCTTTGGAAGAAATCATCGGAGGAGAAGATGACTTTCCCTCTGGAGCCTCACTGGGAGCCAGGTTACAGATGGAACCTTATGGGCTCTGATTCGAGCATATCCCTCGCCACTTTTGTGAATGAGAAGCCATGAGATGGACTGTCTTAGGCTCTCTTCGCTATTGCGGGGTTAAAACTAAAGAAACGATGCAATAGAAATCATCAGTTTAATCAGAGGGGCAAGCATACATCAGAACCAAATCCATTGACTACAGTAGATTTCAGAGAGGCAAAGGGAAAGAGAGATAACTCTAGAGCATCATTCTTAATTTCATTACAGAGAACACATATACATTCAGCACAGAAGGGAGAATCAGACTGAAAAATCTAAATACAGACGATGCTTCTTGACACAGAGTTATACTGGCATTTGATGCCACTGAAATAACATCATTCGAAAGCAGACCAAAAGAAAGGAAAATAGATTAAAAAAGAGAATGGGGAAGGGGATAATATAGCCCCTTAGGGCGTTGGATAGACCACCCCACCTTGAATCTTCTTCCCCAGGCTTCTGCGATTCTTCCTCTCTTCAGACCTCTTAACAGGCTCTCGAACTCTCTTTTTCTCTCGGTGGCTTCTTCTGCTTCGATTGCTTTTTTTTTCTTCTCCCTTTTTTCCTCTGTCCTCTCGTCTGTCCTCCCTTCTTCTTGTCTCTCCTTCTTTGTCGAAGGCAGCAACTTTTATAGAGGGGTGGCCCTCTTCCACCGGCATGAGCTCCTCGGCGCGCTTGTCATGCAGCATCTCGGTGCGCTCATCCTATGTTGGGCTTGGGCCCATCTGCTTGTTGTATTGGCGCCAGCCAGGGCTTCATCTAATGGCCCTTCTTCATCGGTCTGGTGGGCTTCTTAGAGTAGATATTTGTTATACCCGAGACTTGCTTGACACCTTGCATTCACGAGCATATGTGAGGCAATGTGCATCCCATTTTTATGAGTATCAGAATTATCTGAGGATCCTCTTCAGTAGGCAGATGATTGCCTGGAGTTTGTCATAGTTTTTATCAGCCTGACTATCTGAATGATAGCCGTGCTGGGCAGCGGCCTAGCCAGAGATGGCTTCAGCCGATCAAAGTGTCAGGGATAGTGGATATCATCTATTCTGATTCTCAGAACTTCCAGGGATGGCACAGAAGCCGCACCCTTGATTGGTCTTCAGAGCCCTGAGCTTGCTTTGGCTTCAGCCTTTATATTTTAGGTGTCAACAAGGCCTCGCAGGATCCAAGTGGTATCGGGTTTACTCGGTATCGGGACCCTGGGTCGTCATAGTTTCCCCATGTTTCTCGCTTGCAATGGAGTGAGGTGGGCATGAAACGGGACCTCACGGTGGGGGTCCCATCGTGGGCGTGCTGGAATTGGTCGACTAGTTGGGCACCTATCTTGGCCCAGATCTCACTGGGGGGTTTCGCTTAACCGCCAGGGGCAGGTCCATCGAATGACCCACCCAGTCGGTCGACTAACCGAATAGGCCGGTCGACGGACCCTGCCTGATGTCCACATTGGTCGACTGACCAACGTTGTTGGTCAACCGATTGGGGCCTTTTCGGCCCTGGTGAATGGGTTTTCATCCTAGGTTTAATTAATGTTTTTGGGCCATTTCAACCTCGTGAGGGCGGCGGTCACTCGAGAATGGATTCACGTAGTTCGAGGGTCAATGAGTTATATGGTAGTTTTTGTCCGTGCAATTACTGCATCGTCTCCATGTGGCTTGCATGCCCGTGGTGAATTACTTACTACGTGAGTTTAGTGATCGTGGAGGGTCATATCTGCGTGAGTTCTATGATTGCGGTGGATAGTTTTTGTGTCGGTTTAGTGGATCGGTGTCCATTAGTCCTGTTTTTAGATCATGAGTATTTTTCTTAGCCTGTGGTGTCCTACTGTGGTTCACGGTGGTTTGCGTGTGTGTGCACGCCTTTCTCGAGGTTTCCATGAGTTCGCATCTAGTAGTGTTTTGTGGTAGATTCCCTCGAGACCGCAGATGATAGAGTTTGACAGGATTCTGCGAGACCGTGGAAGATCCTAGTGGCCGATTGTGGTTGGACCGGGCGAGGCCGCCTAATGTGTACGACCCTCCTTGTGTAGAGGTGAGACCGCCTGAGCGTATGTACCTTGGTTGAGATAAGAGTACACTACTGACGGACACATTGGCACGTACCACGTGCAGGTAGCTGGACATGGCCGTACTGACGGGCGCAGTGGTACGGATCCTAGCCAGTCCCAGGGTGTGGTATGTGTGTATGTCTCCTCTGTTCATCCCGAGACCGAGTGTGGGTAGTGTGCGTGCACATGAGACCTTGGCATAGTATAAGATGTCAGTGGATGCATATGGCCTTGTTGTGTATACTTGAGTAGCAGACCCCATGCCAGTGAAGGTTGAGTTACCAACATCGTTGTCGTGGCCCTTCCAGCAGACTGGGGTGTGTCTCCCTGTGTGTAGGGCAGGGTCCTTTTGACTGGTCCTAGCCGAGACCGAGGTTGCCAGGGTGTAGTTGTCCTCCCGAGGGTGGAGGCTGTGTGTGTGTGTGGCTACGTGGCCTTGTCAGTGGTTCCATCTGCAGAGACCGATTGTTACTACCGTGTCATCGTGAGGTTTTCTCTCGGTAGTAGGACTACGGGTTGCCGTGGGTAGGTGATCCCGGCTAGAGGTCAAGGTTCCCTTGTTAGGGATCGGGCAAGTGTAGAGGTTTTATGTTTCGTTAGCTTACCGTTCTTGTCATCCCGATTGCTATTGTTTAGTGTCGTTATTTTATTTCTATTGTTATTGTTGTTATTGTTGTTGCTAAGGTTACTTTTGCTTACCACTTTCGTTGTGGTGGGGATCCGCGGGACCCCTACTGAGCCAATGAGATGAGGCTCACTCCCTGCTTTTCTGGTACAACATTTCTTCTAGATGTGGAGCTTTTCGATCAGAGGACCAGTAGTATGCCACCTTGCCAGTGTCGGGGTGTACCCCATAGGAGAGTATGTTTTCTTTTCGTTGACTGTACTCGTGGACTGGACTCTGTAGATTTATTAACTAGTATAAAATGTTACTTATATTTTTACAAGTTAAATATTAATCTTGTAATTTATTTCCAACTATTGTCTAGAATTTTAATGCATAACCATAACATCCCAAATAACCCTTCTGAGCTTTCCAGCTCGTGGGTGGCGGCGTAGGATCTGAATGGTATCGGGTTGACTCAGTATCCGGATCTTGGGTCGTTATGCATAACCTCTATGCCTGGCGTTAATGGGGCCTAGTCTGGTCCGAGAGGAGCACCCAAAAGTACTTGTGCCCATGGGAGCTATTATTGACTATGGTGTGACATTGCACCGAAGTGCTTGACTTGCTAGGTTGATCTAAGACGTTTCACTCTTCACTTGCTATTATTTAATGACTTGATGTGCTTGACTCGGAGGGGTATTTACTTGAACTTGAATAGCCAATTTCCTGTTGCAAATGCGTACTTGCTAGATACTCCCATGTTCTTACTATATATTTCATGTCATTCCTTATTGATCTTAATTACCTCATTCTACCTTGAGCATTATTCATGCATAGTTATAATTCCATTCAAGTAACATGCTAATTACTTAAAGCAAGCCTGATTTATAGAGATATAATTCCTACTGGGCTTTTGCTCATCCCGTGCTTTTACCCTATTTTTCAGGTAATTCAAATGAGGACAACCAAACTGACGGAGAAGGCTAAGAGTGAAGAGCGTAGAGCCATCCCGGATGGCTTGTTCCACCTGAGAGTCTTATAGAGTCATAGATAATTTGTACTTTTTCTTTGTGTCTAAAGAAATTGGAGTTGTTGAAGTTGGGATTTGTGTATTGTAAACTCACAGTTGATACCAATTGAAGAGTCAGTATGCATAGATACCAAAGACTAGATAGCTGAACGGTTCGAGAGGGGGGGTGAATTGAACCACACCCTCTAAACATTAAACAAACACACTCTCAAAATAAACCAATAGTAACTCAGACAAAACGCACTATGCATCACTTAGCGAACAGTAGAATGGAGATGGAAAAAATGGAAGCACACACCATGAGAGACGCGGGATTTTTAAGGTGGTTCGGCCACGTAAACTCACGTGCCTACGTCCACCCCTCACAGTAGTGATGCTTAAGCACACTAGGAATAGAGTCCTCCAACACACACACACACGTCCCAAATGGGACACACTACCCGAAGGTCAACCACATACACGGCCCAAAGCCAACACGTGCACGCAATGACGGCACGTATGCACACACGCTCAACAATGTCTGTAGAATGTAAGGGAATGTAAAAACATAGGAGATATGACGAAGAGGACAAAACAAGAAGATCCCCCTGTGTAGAAATCAAGCTCGATGATGTATCTGATGTAACTCAGCCGATCACACCTCACGTACACCGTAGTATGTGTAGATGCAGTTCTCTCACGATCCCTGGTACTCTAGATCTAGTACTTTGACGTGAGAACCTCCAGCCATTGGAAGTGATGCTCTTGGAGTCTCCACCCTCGAATGCCTTCGAATGTTGAACCTTGGACTGCAACAGGTATTATCCTCACTCTAGGGTTCTTGGAATCCTTGGAACTCGTGGAGACACTTTCTAATAACCTTGATTAGGTGTATTTATAGTATCCCGGCCATCCCCAAAAGTTTTGGCAAGAGATCACACCAAATCGTGCTAGAAACGGAAAGCCCGCAATTCATGTAAGTGCGATCGATCGACCAATACATGGGGTCGGTCGACTGATCTCTACAGAGATCTGGTCTTCTGAGTTTTGGCAAAATCAGTCGACCGGTCCAAAGCCGTCGATCGATCAAACTCTATAAAAAATTGTTCTTCTGAGCTCTGGCAAAACTAGTCGACCGGTCCAAAGCCGTCGCTCCACCAGACCATTTCCTGCAACTTTTAGAAAAACTATGTTGAGCCTTTTCATGAATCCTGTCGACTGAACTGTGATCTAGTCGACTTGTACTAAGGTCCTGTCAACATATACACCTGAAAAAAACACATAATGGAACCCAAATTAGTATATATTTAATCCACTAAGTCCAACATACCTTAGATTATATTTCTTGACATTCTTGGGCTCGATTTGCTACAATTTCACTCAGGATGAATTAGATAGGCATTAGATTCACCAAACAAGTATAGAGTTTTGTTATCATCAAAATCTATAAAGTACACAAAATACAACAATTATAAAGTACACAAGTATTTCCATGAGAGCTCACAAGACAAACAACCATGAAAGAAAGTGCATCGCCATCGCACTCTCGCTCTCCCCCTCTTTGACATACTCTTAGGCCTATGCAACACTTTAACATTTCTTTTTAACATTTCACTCCCCCTTTTTGACATTAGCAAAAAAACAAAGTACGGAAGTATAGAGAAGATCGTCAAAGTGGATTCAGTAAGCTCTCTGGTAAGGAGGTCGACCTGGAATGAACTAGGTGGGTCAGACCACTAGTAGGTTTTTCTAGCCAGGGGTTATGAAAATAAGAGAAATTCCTTTTGTAAAGAGAGAGTAGCAAGACCCATTAATAACTTTGAAGGTTTAAAGGTAACAACCCCTTAATCCAGTAATTAAGAAATCTGAAAACAAAACCTCCCAGGCGCTAACGGCCCTATGACCCAAGCTCCGCAGGAAGAACAAGAGGGAGGAAATGACAAAGAAAAAGGGAGGATGCCAACGGTTGGCTAACGAGAGAGGACCAACACAGAAACCATATATACAAGCCAACACAAACCATTCACAAACTTCTCATTCATTTCTGCAAAAGAAACCACCCTAAAGGGGGGGGGGTATAAAGGCTAATACAATGCAAAGAGGTAAGCCCAGAGGCCAAGAAAGACAACGGGGAGAAATAAGAAAGAAAACGAGACAAAGCACCATTTGGCCAGGAACATAGTGGGGGGAAATAGAGCACGGGCTCTCCCCCCCCCCCTTCGCTCGCTTCTCTCCACTCTCTCCCTCACCTTCTTCTTCTCTTCTCTCTGTCATGGTGCCTGGGCCGTCTCTCTTCTTCTTCTGGTTCCCTCTGTTCTCTCTTCACACGGCGGGAGCCATACGAAGCGGCCCTTTCTCTCTTCTCCTCTTCTTTTCTTCTGCCTTCTCTCTTGAGCGAGGGCTTTTATACCTCTGAACGCATTGACGGGGCCTCATGATGAAGCTTCTATCCGAGGTTGACCCCGGTCGCGTCTTTGTCAGGTGGAGGCCTGCCCGTTCTAACAAGAGGGCGACACCGCGGCAAAGAGCTAGCTGGCTCCGAGGTGGCCGAGTTGCGTGCCAAGGGTCCCACACAGTGACTGTTATGTCTGTCGCCGGTTGGTACCGGTCTGCAGGTTGTAACGTTGCACCGAGTGCGGAGGAGGTAACACTGCACCGGGTGGAGCGTTTGGTTGGTGTGCCGGCCAAGGGGTGCTTGAAGTGTGGCGGATGGAGCACATCGAGATGCTGCACCGTGAGAAGGGTGTAAAAGCGTGTCGCTGGAGGGCTCAAAAGGGTGTGCCGCTAGGGGGGGCAGCAAGGGTGTGTCGCTGGAGGGGCTCACAGGAGTGTGCCATTGTAGGCTGCCCTGGGTGTGCCGCTGAGGAGCTCAGGGCGTGCCGCTAGATGCACTTACAAGAGTGTGCCTGATGGGGACATCACCTCCCATGCCCACGTTCACAGCTCGTCTCCTCGCCCCGGTTGCATCCGACATGGTCTAATTATTTAATTTCGAGTCCTATGTAATTTTTATTTGAGTCATTTGATGTATTTT
This sequence comes from Amorphophallus konjac, assembly GCA_022559845.1. Taxonomy (NCBI): domain Eukaryota; kingdom Viridiplantae; phylum Streptophyta; class Magnoliopsida; order Alismatales; family Araceae; genus Amorphophallus; species Amorphophallus konjac. The sequence goes on along the minus strand of CM040125.1, from coordinate 200,031,311 downwards.
CCCTTTTATTTGAGTCATGTTCCTAGGTCTTGTGTTTATTTCCCTAAGTTTGAGAGCCATTATGTTGTTTAGTTAGTTATTGGGCCCAATTCATTGGGTTTGGCCCAAGTGCACCCCCTACCCCCTCGGTTATTTGTCATTGAGTCTTTTGTCAGGGACTTATTGTAAAATGTGGGTTGCCTATATATAGGACCCCATTCCCCCCATTTCAACTTAATGAATCAATCAATGAAAAAAATGCCATTTGAGAGTCCAAAGCTTAGTTTAGTGGAGTGATTCCAACAATTTTTGGGTGAGAAACCCTAAGGGAGAGATTCCCCACCCTTCCCTCTCTTAATCCCTCTTTTTCACTCCACTTTCTCTCTCCTCAACACCCAATTTCAAATTTTCTTCTCTCTCCTCCCTTCCCAACCACCTCAACCCCCACCTACCATCATTAAAGCCCTCCACTTCCCCATGGCCTCCATTACTCCACCCCCCTAGTCCCAAGAAGATCCCTCACCATTCCAACACCATCTTCCACATTCCAACACCACTTTCCCCATTCCAACACAATCAACCCCTTCCCCACACAACCCCACAACTTCCAAGGCCATTTCAAATTTAAAATCCACCCTTCCCTCCACTCACTTGTGCCCCCCCTCACTTTCTCCTCTCACCCACCTTCCCAAATTCGTAGCTCCTCCTCCCACCACCTGTTAGACCCCCTTCCAGACCCCATTCTTCCCTTCCCCCACCTTAGAACACCCCCTCCTAGACCCCCTCACAGCCCGGGCTTTCCCCACACTCATCCACCCCCATTTTCCCTCCCATATACCCCATTCCCCCCCATCATCATCAACCTACAGCTCTCAACTGAAGATCTACAGCAGACCAGTAAATTACAGCGGCCACCACGACCTCCTCTGGATGAGTTTGAAGACCCAAGAGCCATCTTCGGAAGCATATGCCAGTCGCCTTCGCAACCGAAGTGGTTTCGTCTTCTTCCGATCTCCGAGTCGTCCAGGAGGTCCATTCTCCCACAGCTGCGCGGTTCTGCCTCGGCTGAGGACCTAAGCCGGCTTAGAAGCTCTGCCACGACCAGCCCCAAAGGAATCAGTCTTCAAGTCCTTCTTTAAAGTTCTTCATCGGCCTGTCTACTTTCAGAATCAAGAAGCGGAAGCCCATTCAGCATCCGGGAACAGAAGTTATCAATTTTCTTCCACGGTCGCGCGGCTCTGCCTTCCCCAGTCTGCATCGACACCTCCTCACTCTTATGGTTTCACAGATCGTCTCTGTTCTCTTCTGGCGTCCCCGTTTCTTTTGCTGCAAAGAGGACTCACCCACGGTTGTAACGGCGCTGACGGCATCAAATTTGGAGTTCGGGAGCGGTCAGGACAGCCTCTGCATCCTACTGTTGGTGACCTGCCCCTGCTAGTCCGAGAAACAGAGGCCCTGTTCAAGCTCCTGCCCCATCCAGCAGCGACTCCAGAAGAAATTACAAAAATTCTGAGGCATTCCCCTTCCTGTTACGAAGATTTCTCCACTAGTCTCGCCATCAGCACAATTCCTGAACAAGATCTACAACAGCAACACCGACCCTCTATCCTGGTTCGCTGACAGCAGGCAGATTCGGCGTCCACCCTTGTTCCTCGTTCTTTGCTTTGGTTTCCCCACCCCGCTTGACCGGCTGAAGGCCCCTCCCTGTGTGGAGGTAGTATTGATGTAATATCATTAACCCCCACCCTAAGTTCCCCCTCCTGCGAGAGGTGTAGTGGTGTAATTTGTTTGGGGCAGGTCAAGCGACACCGCCGCGGCGTGTGGGGATCCACTCGCCTCCCCGCTCGCCCTCGTCTCCGACCGGGACCGATTTCTTCAAACCGGTCGAGTAAGTGCTCAAACCTTCACTCCAATTAGTGCTTGTCTTTCAATATTAGTTCTTAATTCCGCTGGTTATGCGAGTGAGAGCCCGATCCTCAAGCCCCATAAACTTGAGTGATCACCGTGGGAATATTGTAACCGGTGCCGTTGGCACTTTGTCGGCCCCCTTGACTTGGGCATCCCCACCCATTGGGAATCAATTCTTGGCCTTGCTGGCCCTCTACCAGCAAGGGCCCAACCCCACATCCTCCCCTTGGCGTTGCCAAGTCACCCCGGGCTTGGGTGAGTGACGATAGAGCGGTGGCTCAACTTGGCCCGTTTTGAATGCGATTGTGCTTGCTTGCATTAGGTCTGAGGTTGTGTCACATCAAGTGGTATCAGAGCAAGTTCTAGACTTGTCTCTACTAAGTCTTGTCCTAGGGCCATTGTATTTATCACTCGATCATCATGGCCACTTCCTACTTAGCCTACTCGTCTCGCTTGGACCCAATAGATGCCTTTGTGTTTGATGGATCCCACCCTAGTTTATATCTAGAATGGGAAAGCTCCATAGATCACCACTTTGGGAGGTTCACCCTGTCAGGGTCTATGCAAGTCAACTATGCCAAAAGTTTGGTATGGCGCCAAGCTAGGAATGAATGGCAAAACATTGTAGGCTTAAGGGAAGTTGGAAGGCAAGAGCCAATCGACTCTTGGGTTGAGATGAGAAATGAACTTAGGAAGATTTATGCCCATATGGACCCTCCTAACACCATAGAGGAAGCCCAAGATCCCACCAATAAAGAAGAAGAGCCTCAATCTTCCCCCACCCCTCATGGTCCGGATCCTCAAAGGCCATGCACCATCACACATGGCACCCTCACCATAGATGAGTCCATACTCCAATGGCTCAAGCAATGTCCCACCCTCCCTAGCTCACCACCATTGGGATATAAATCTCAAATTGTTCCCACCCGACCTCCCCATGTCACTTATCAAAACTTCTACTCTGTGGAAGACTTGGGAGACCTTGTGGATTGCCTACATTGGCAAGCCCACTTAACCGGCCTACTAGCCATGGGACCATTGGAGCCTAGCACCGTCAACTTTGTCCACCCATCCATCGGTTCCATCACCTCCCTTTGCACAAGTGGGCATTGTACTAGTGAGATCCTCCTATTTCTCCCCTTGGAGGAAGAACCCATCCCGGTCTACTCCCCACCCCTTGAGATCCCAAGTACCTTGAACGGTCAACCCACTAGAGACCTTGGACCAACTACTTGGGAGGAGGATGACTCACCACCTTGTAAGGACCTTGGGAACATAGAGTTCCTCTCTCTAGGTAGCCCTTACCATGATCCCTTTGACCCATTCCAATGGGAGTACGGATACCCATGTGGCCCAACCATCTTACCCACCACCCACCCTTTCCTACCCTCACCCATCATATTGGGCCAAACTAACCTCATCCATGACCCGGGTTACACCTTGGGAGCCATGACCTTGGGCCACATATCCCTAGGTAATAAGGTTGTGCCCCACCCCATGATGACCACCTTCTTAGATCTATTCGATCCTTTCCAATAGGAGTTCAAAGATTGTCCCACACCTATACACATGGAAGTCACCTTTGGGAAAAGTATGCATGTGTCTAGGCTTACCACACCCCTTGGCATGAACACTATGTTGGGTCCATTCATTCATATCACCCACATGCCAAGTAGAAAGTATGAGTGGTCCATATTCGGATGTCATGGTCCTCCTTCATTCATCATGGATCTTAAGCATGTCAAAGGCATCTACGGATGTCCGGGTCCCCCGATATTTATCACCAATTTGCATGATAGGGCCACCTACGGGTGCCCCGGCCCACCTAGGCTAACCAAAGTCTACACTGCATCATTACACGATAGGTCTACTTTTGGTTGCCCCGGTCCACCCATCACCCCTAGAATGTCTGCATTCACAACATTGCATAAAGAGATCCGCAAGCACATTAGCAAGAAGAATGTGACTTATAAAAGGCAAGCCGACTCTCATCGACGTCACCAAGAATTCCATGAGGGTGACTTTGTGATGGTAAGGACGGAGAGACTCTCCCCGGGAGCCATCTCCAAATTGAGGCCACGTGGGGCTGGTCCCTTCCCGGTCCTGAGGCGCATTGGTGCAAATGTCTTTGAGTTAGATCTGCCTGAGGAGTATGGAATAAGTCCCACATTCAATGTTGCCGACCTAGTGCCATATAAGGGACCCACGGTGGTACCTAGTGAGGAGATTGAGCCTACTTCTTCCCTTGAGAGAGCACCCACCCGTGAGGAGAGACCACCAGCCAAGAGAGCCCAGCGTGAACAAATTGAACAAATATTGGATGCACAAGTCACTACCACTCGGAGCAAGGTATACGAGCGCTATCTCGGCAGGTGGATGGATCGGTCTCGTTCGGAAGACTTGAGGGCAGTACCACTTCTACACCCTCCAAGGAGGAAAGGACACTTACTCGACGGAGTCGAGTTCTCCGCACCCCGGGAGTATGATGGGGACATCACCTCCCATGCCCACGTTCACAGCTCGTCTCCTCGCCCCGGTTGCATCCGGCATGGTCTAATTATTTAATTTCGAGTCCTATGTAATTTTTATTTGAGTCATTTGATGTATTTTCCCTTTTATTTGAGTCATGTTCCTAGGTCTTGTGTTTATTTCCCTAAGTTTGAGAGCCATTATGTTGTTTAGTTAGTTATTGGGCCCAATTCATTGGGTTTGGCCCAAGTGCACCCCCTACCCCCTCGGTTATTTGTCATTGAGTCTTTTGTCAGGGACTTATTGTAAAATGTGGGTTGCCTATATATAGGACCCCATTCCCCCCATTTCAACTTAATGAATCAATCAATGAAAAAAATGCCATTTGAGAGTCCAAAGCTTAGTTTAGTGGAGTGATTCCAACAATTTTTGGGTGAGAAACCCTAGGGGAGAGATTCCCCACCCTTCCCTCTCTTAATCCCTCTTTTTCACTCCACTTTCTCTCTCCTCAACACCCAATTTCAAATTTTCTTCTCTCTCCTCCCTTCCCAACCACCTCAACCCCCACCTACCATCATTAAAGCCCTCCACTTCCCCATGGCCTCCATTACTCCACCCCCCTAGTCCCAAGAAGATCCCTCACCATTCCAACACCATCTTCCACATTCCAACACCACTTTCCCCATTCCAACACAATCAACCCCTTCCCCACACAACCCCACAACTTCCAAGGCCATTTCAAATTTAAAATCCACCATTCCCTCCACTCACTTGTGCCCCCCCCTCACTTTCTCCTCTCACCCACCTTCCCAAATTCGTAGCTCCTCCTCCCACCACCTGTTAGACCCCCTTCCAGATCCCATTCTTCCCTTCCCCCACCTTAGAACACCCCCTCCTAGACCCCCTCACAGCCCGGGCTTTCCCCACACTCATCCACCCCCATTTCCCCTCCCATATACCCCATTCCCCCCCATCATCATCAACCTACAGCTCTCAACTGAAGATCTACAGCAGACCAGCAAATTGCAGCGGCCACCATGAACTTCTCCGGATGCGTTTGAAGACCCAAGAGGCATCGTCGGAAGCATCTGCCAGTCGCCTTCGCAACCGAAGTGGTTTCGTCTTCTTCCGATCTCCGAGTCGTCGAGGAGGTCCATTCTCCCACAGCTGCGCGGTTCTGCCTCAGCTGAGGACCTGAGCCGGCTTAGAAGCTCTGCCACGACCAGCCCTAAAGGAATCAGTCTTCAAGTCCTTCTTTAAAGTTCTTCATCGGCCTGTCTACTTTCAGAATCAAGAAGCAGAAGCCTATTCAGCATCTGGGAACAGAAGTTATCAATTTTCTTCCATGGTCGCGCGGCTCTGCCTTCCCCAGTCTGCATCGACACCTCCTTACTCTTATGGTTCCACAGATCGTCTCCGTTCTCTTCTGGCATCCCCGTTTCTTTTTCTGCAAAGAGGACTCACCCACGGTTGTAACAGCGCTGACGGAATCAAATTTGGAGTTCGGGAGCGGTAAGGACAGCCTCTGCATCCTACTGTTGGTGACCTACCCCTGCTAGTCCGAGAAACAGAGGCCCTGTTCAAGCTCCTGCCCCGTCCAGCAGCGACTCCATAAGAAATTACAAAAATTCTGAGGCATTCCCCTTCCTGTTACGAAGATTTCTCCACCAGTCTCGCCATCAGCACAATTCCTGAACAAGATCTACAACAGCAACACCGACCCTCTGTCCTGGTTCGCTGACAGCAGGCAGATTCGGCGTCCACCCTTGTTCCTCGTTCTTTGCTTTGGTTTCCCCACCCCGCTTGGCCGGCTGAAGGCCCCTCCCTGTGTGGAGGTAGTATTGATGTAATATCATTAACCCCCACCCTAAGTTCCCCCTCCTGCGAGAGGTGTAGTGGTGTAATTTGTTTGGGGCAGGTCAAGCGACACCGCCGCGGCGTGTGGGGATCCACTCGCCTCCCCGCTCGCCCTCGTCTCCGACCGGGACCGGTTTCTTCAAACCGGTCGAGTAAGTGCTCAAACCTTCACTCCAATTAGTGCTTGTCTTTCAATATTAGTTCTTAATTCCGCTGGTTATGCGAGTGAGAGCCCGATCCTCAAGCCCCATAAACTTGAGTGATCACCGTGGGAATATTATAACCGGTGCCGTTGGCACTTTGTCGGCCCCCATGACTTGGGCATCCCCTCCCATTGGGAATCAATTCTTGGCCTTGCTGGCCCTCTACCAGCAAGGGCCCAACCCCACATCCTCCCCTTGGCATTGCCAAGTCACCCCGGGCTTGGGTGAGTGACGATAGAGCGGTGGCTCAACTTGGCCCGTTTTGAATGCGATTGTGCTTGCTTGCATTAGGTCTGAGGTTGTGTCACATCAGTGCCGTTGGAGGCTGCCCTGGGTGTGCCGCAGGAGGCTTAGGGGCATGCCGCTGGGGGATTTACAAGTTGCTGCGCCGTTGGAAGAGGCACGAAAGGGGTGTGCCGTTGAAGGGCACTTGAGGGGGTGTGCCGTTGGAGAGGCACCCAAGAGTGTGCCGTTGAAGGCATTGATCTCTTCTTCAAGAATGCAGAATTGTGAACTTCTTGAGATATTCTTCACCACCGGGGACCCGAGGGTGGATCCATAGCAGTGTATGAAGTTTAGGAGGGTATCCTACCTTTTTTTTGTCATTTAATTCGCCCATGCAAATGTGCGGACTTGCCGGCTGGTGGGATTCTTTAGAGTCTGGGCACCAAGTCTCTCTGTAGTCTTGTTCTCCAGATCTATCTTTCAACGTCAAACTGGGGAGTATACAGACGTGAAATTTTACGCGTCCACAAATGCCTCCCACCCACGGGTAACGCGGGCGAAGGATGAGACAAGCAGTGCACGTGGGTGCAGTTGCCCTCATAGGGTATCTTCTTTCTTTTCTTTTCTTTTCTCCTCCTCCTTTTTTTTCTTCTCTCTATTTTCTTTCCCCCCTTTTTTATTCTCTTTTTTATTCTCTCTTCTTTTTTTCTTTCTTTTTTTCCTCTCTTTTCTCTCTCTCTTTTTCCTTTTCTTCTCTCTTCTTTTTTTTCTATTTTTTTTCTTCTCCTTCTTTCTCTTTTTTTTTATAACAACTTTGGGCCGCTGCTGGCATGGATGCCGATAGTGAAGAGCTATTGCCCCGAGTGCCAATAAATGGATAGCTGTCGACTGGGATGCCGATGATTGGAAAGTTGTCAGCTTAGGAGCCGATAATTGAATAGATGTCGACCCGGAGGCCGATGATTAAATAGAGCTGTCAATCGAGGGGCCGATGATTTAAAGCTGTTGGCTCAGGAGCCAATAAGTAGATAGATGTCGGCTTAGAGATCGATAATTGAGAGCTATCAACCCGGAGGCCGATGATTGAAAAGCTGTCGGCTCAGGGGCCGATAATTGAAAAGCTGTCGGGTCGGAGGCCAATAATTTAAAGTTGCTGGCTCAGGTGCCAATAAGCCGATAGCTATCGGCTTAGAGACCGATAATTGAGAGCTGTCGGCTCAGGCGCTGATGATTGAGGTCGATAAATCGGGCCATGTGGGCCGGAACTCGGGAGGCAGGCTAGAAAAGCCGAAGTCAATGCTTCTTGTGAAAGCGGGCAAGCTGTAGGATCCCAAGTTAATTTTGGAAAGGCGGGCCACACGGGCCACAGATGAAGTCGGGAGAGCGAGCCACGAGGGTGGAGAGAAGTGTTCATTCTTTTATTGATCTGGACGGCGGGTCCAAATCAAAAGGGGTATCCGTCACCCAAAGGGACGGAGGGAAGAGTTGTTCATTCAATGATCTGGACGGAAGGTCCAAACCAAACGGATCATTCATGAACCCGAAGGGGCGGAGAGGAGAGTTTTGTTGATTCAATGACCTGGATGGAAGGTCCAAATCAAAAGGGGTATTCGTCACCCAGAGGGACAGAGAGAGGAGTTTGTTGATTCAACAGGGATATTCGTCACCCGAGGGGACGGAGAGAAGAGTTTTGTTGATCCAATGACTTGGATGGAAGGTCTAAACCCAAAGGCTATTCGTCACCCAGAGGGACGGAGAGAGGAGTTAGTTGATTCAAAGAGGGTATTCATCGCCCGAAGGGACGGAGAGAAGAATTTATTCCTTTAATGATCCGGGTGAAAGGTCTCAGTCAAAACGGATTGTTCATCACTCGAAGGGACGGAGAGAAGAGATTGTTGATTCAACGATCTGAACAGGTGGCCCAGATCGAACGAGCTATTCATCACCCGAAGGGACGCTGGAGAGTGTCTGTTCATGTACTGACCCAAACGGAAGGTCTTGGTCAAAATGGATTGTTCGTTACCCGAAGGGACAGAGAAAGAGTTTGTTGATTCAATGATCTGAACTGGTGGCTCAGATCGAACGGGCTATTCGTCACCCGAAGGGACGGAGAGGTGGTCAAGTCGTTGACACGGGTCAGTGTCAGCGCAAGGAAAAGGGGATGATTCCTTACTCGAACGGCAGGCTCGGGCCAGGGTGAAAGGTTATTTCATTCTTTAATGCGCCGGGGGTACCAGCTGTATGAAGGGTCTTTTAATTCTTTGGCAAGACGGAAGGTCCGAACTAGAGTGGAGAGAATTCTTTTTAGTTCTCTAGCCAGACGGAAGATCCGATCTAGAGTGGAAGGAATCTTTTGTTCTCTGGCTGGACGGAAGGTCCGATCTGGAATGGAAGGAATCTTTTGTTCTCTAGCCAGGCAGAAGGTCCGATCTAGAGTGGAAAGGGTTTTTTAGTTCTCCGGCTGGACGGCAGGTCCGAACCAAAGTGAAAGGAATCTTTTTATTCTCTAGCCAGGCGGAAGGTCCGATCTAGAGTGAAGGGGTATGTTTGTTCTCTAGCCGGACGGAAGGTCTGATCTAGAGTGGGGAGAGTCTTTTGGTTCTCTGTCTAGACGGCAGGTCCGAACCAAAGTGAAAGGGTTTTTTTTGTGTTCTCCAGCCGGACGGAAGATCCGATCTAGAGTGGAGAGAATCTTTTAGTTCTCCAACCAGATGGAAGGTCCGATCTAGAGTGGAAAGAATCTTTTGTTCTTTGACTAGATGGCAGGTCCGAACCAAAGTGGAAGGATCTTTTTGTTCTCTAGCCGGACGGAAGGTCCGATCTAGAGTGGAGAGAATCTTTTGTTCTCTGGCTGGGCAATAGGCCCGAACCAAAGTGGAAGGATCTTTTTGTTCTCTAGCCGGACGGAAGGTCTGATGTAGAGTAAAAGGATCCTTTTGTTCTCTAGCTGGATGGAAGGTCCAATCTAGAGTGAAAGGATCCTCTTGTTCTCTAGTCGGACGGAAGGTCCGATCTAGAGTGAAGAGTCTTTTTGTTCTCTGGCTGGACGATAGGTCCGAACCAAAGTGAAAGAATTTGATGTCCTTTAATGCGCCGGGAGTACTGACTATGAAATCCGAACACGGGAAAGTGGGCCGCAAGGGCCAGAATCAGTATTGTGGAAGTAGGCCGTGAAGGCTGAAATCGGGGAAGCGGACTACAAGAGCCGCAATTGGGAAGCTGGCTACAAAAGCCAAAATTGGGGAGCATGCTATGAGAGCCCAAATTGAGGAAGCGGACTACGAGAGCCGCAATCAGAAAGTTGGCTACAAAAGTCAAAATTGGGGAGCAGGCTATGAAAGCCCAAATTGGGGAAGTGGACTACGGAAGCTGAAGTTGGGAGATTAGCAAGCCGCAAGGGCAGGAAGTAGGCCGTGAGGTCCAAGATTGGGCTATACAAGCCAGAACTGGGAGAGCAAGCTGCGATAGCCGAAATTGAGTTTATTTATTATTATTATTAGTATTATTTATTTCTTTATTCAAGCATGCAGGTATTCGTCTGCAGGCATAGCATAAATGTACATAAAGTAGCTCCCTCTATAGGGGATGGAATAAGGACATCACCTATAATTCACGGACACGGTGCGGGGCAGGAGGCACAACTGAGGGGTGGTGCACCGGTCAAGAAGATATCGCATGTCTTGCAAGCATAGCTTATATTCACGCATTTCACCTAAGATAACTCTCTGTGGAGTGGAGGAGCAAACGTGTGAGTAAAAGGCCATAAAAATAGGGATATGCATGTTTTCTAAGCAACACTCGAGGATTACTCTAGCGCCTACACATGGGTTTCATGCTCTCGATTTTGGTAGCTTCGCACATCCCCCATCTGCTTATTTTGGTAGCGGATTTCACCATTCGGCGCGTCTCCTCATTTGTTTCGGTGGAGATTCCCGACTAATAGGATTCATCCTTGTCATAATTATGTTGCAGATTCCACCGTTTGACACGAGTTTCCTATTGTGTCTCAATGGGGATTCCCGGCTACTAGGCTTCATCCTTATTGAAATTCGCTTCACCATTTCGCACAGGTCTCCTCATTTGTTTCAATGGGGATTCCTGACTACTTGGATCCGCATTCGACTAATTCATCATTTCTTTTTTTTTTCATCCATTTTTTTAAGTGGGGGTTGGCAGCTCTTTCCTCATGATTACCTTTCACGTGAGTGCAGAAATTCAAGCATCCGTATAGTGCTAAGAAGAAAGTCGGGCAATCCCTATAGTTGAAGACCATTGAACACATTAAGCGTGAAGTGTGGGAGTGTTGTCTCAGGTTTATTTTGTGAGTTGGGCTTAGTAATTCAACCATGACTCTTCTCCTTGACGTGTGCACCCGTCATAATTGGGTTCCCTTCACGCGTATGCCGGGATGGGCGTGCATCCGGAATCGGGGCAGCATTATTTAGCAAGGAAACATGGTCCTAGAAAACTTCAAGCAAGTGTGTTATTCTATATTATAAGCAAGCATGCAAGCAGGGCAGCCAAGCAAAATTTTTTTTGTCTCTCTTTTTTTTTGGTCTCTTTTTTTGTAAGAACATATTGTCGTTACGTATATGTATCTTGTATGTGCATATAGAATCAATGCCGCAGCCAAGGTGCTAAGGAAGGAGACCGCAAAGGGCCGAAAGAACATTGGGGAAGCGGGCTATAAAAGCCGAAGTTGATATTGGAAGTGGGCTACAATAGCCAAAATTGAGGAGAAGCGGGCTGCAAGAGCCGAAGTTGTTGGAATATTGAAAAGTAGGCTAGAAGCCAAGAGATATCGGGAGTGGGCTAACAAGCCGAGAGATGTTAGAAGTCGGCTACAAAGCCGAAAGATATCGGAGAGCGCGGTGGGATGGATGGATTAATTCTGATAGTGGGCCTTGGCCGAAATGGCTGAGCCGAAGGGCGTCGGGTAGCGGGATGTGAGAGCCAAAGAGAAGGGTCTCTTTTTTGTTCTCTGGCCGGGGAGGGGTCCGGACCAAAGTGAAAGGTCTATTCTTTTGTTCTCTGGCCGAGGAAGGATCCGAACCAAAGCGGAAGGGTCTCTTTTTAATTCTCTGACCGGGGAAGGACCCGAACCAAAGTGGGAGGTCTCTTTTTAATTCTCTGGCCGGGGAAGGACCCGAACCAAAGTGAAAGGTCTCTTTTTAATTCTCTAGCCGGGGAAAGACTTGAACCAAAGTGGGAGGTTTATTCTTTGATTCTCCAACTGGGGAAGGATCTGAACCAAAGTGGAAGGTTTATTCTTTGATTCTCTGGCCGGGGATGGATCCGAACCAAAGTGGAAAGGTTTATTCTTCAATTCTCTGGCCGGGGAAGGATCCGAACCAAAGCGGAAGGGTCTCTTTTTAATTCATTGGCCGGGGAAGGACCCGAACCAAAGGGAGAGGTCATTTTTTAATTCTCTAGCTGGGGAAGGTCCCGAACCAAAGTGAAAGGTCTCTTTTTAATTCTCTGGCTGGGGAAGGATCCGAACCAAAGTGAAAGGTTTATTCTTTGATTCTCTGGCTGGGGAAGGATCCGAACCAAAGTGGAAGGTTTCTTCTTTAATTCTCTAGCCGGAGAGGGATCCGACCCAAAGTGGAAGGTTTATTCTTTAATTCTCTGGCCGGAGAGAGATCCGAACCAAAGTGAAAGGGTTTCTTTTTTTAATTCTCTGGCCGGGGAAGGATCCGAACCAAAGTGAAAGGTTTATTATTTAATTCTCTGGCCGGGGAAGGATCCGAACCAAAGTGGAAAGATTTATTCTTCAATTCTTTGGCCGGAGAAGGATCCGAACCAAAGTGAAATGTTTATTCTTTTTTAATTCTCTGGCCGGGGAAGGATCCGAACCAAAGTGGAAGGTCTCTTTTTAATTCTCTGGCCGGAGAAGGATCCGAACCAAAGTGGAAGGTCTCTTTTTAATTCTCTGGCCGGAGAAGGATCCGAACCAGAAGGTCTCTTTTTAATTCTCTGGTCGGAGAAGGATCCGAACCAAAGTGAAAGGGTTTCTTTTTTAATTCTCTGGCCGGGGGACGGATCCGAACCAAAGTGAAAGGGTCTCTTGATTTTGTTGGGTGGCCAAAGGGCCCAGGTGGAGTTGCTTGTTGGCTCGACATCTGTCGGCTTGAATGCCGATGGTTGAGAAGCTATCGGCCCAGAGGCTGATGGTAGAGTAGCTGCTGGCTCAGAGGCCGATGGTGGGGTAGCTGTCGGTTCAGAGGCCGATAATTGGATAGCTGTCGACCCGGAGGTCGATGATTGGATAGTTGTCGGCTCAGAGGCCGATGATTGGATAGTTGTCGGCTCAGAGGCCGATGGTGGAGTAGTTGTCGGCCCGGAAGCTGATGATTGGATAGTTGTCGACCTGGAGGCTGATGATTGGATAGCTATCGGCTCAGAGGCCGATGGGGGGGGGTAGCTGTCGGCTTGAAGCCCCGATGGCTAAATATCTGTTGGCTTGAAGCCTCGATGGCTGAGTATCTATTGGCTTGAAGCCCTGATGGCTGAATATCTGTCGGATTGAAGCCCCTATGGCTGAATATATGTTGGCTTGAAGCCCCAATGGCTGAATGTTTGTCGGCTTGAAGCCCCGATGGCGGAATATCTGTCAGCTCGAAGTCCTGATGGCTGAATATCTTTCGATTTAACGCCCCGATGGCAAAATATCTTTCAGATTGAAGCCGCGATGGTTGAATATCTGTCGACTTGAAGCCCCGATGGTTGAATATATGTCGGCTTGAAGCCCCGATGGCTGAACATCTTTCGGTTGAAGCCCTGATGGCTGAACATCTGTCGGCTTGACGCCTCGATGGCAGAACATCTTTCGATTTAATGCCCCGATGGCGGAACATCTGTCGGATAGAATCCCCGATGGCCGAATATCTGTCGACTTGAAGCCCCGATGGCTGAGTGTTTGTCGGCTTGATGCCCCGATGGCTGAATATCTTTCGGTTTAACGCCCCGATGGCGGACATGTTGAGCACCTCTTGTTTTGATGATGACAATCAATAACTCATTGTATTTACCCTCAAAGTATGAGATGTGTTAAACTGAACCTTTGTTGGTCATTAATAAGGAAGTCTAATGACATGAATATTAGCTTGAACATGTTAATGTTTAAATGCCAAATGCAGGTACATTGATGGTTAAAGAGATCAGTTAAAGAAGAGGGATGAACCAAATCACCATCAGAAAGTGCAGCCTTCAAGATCCCCAATCTGGAGAAGACCTTGCTGGTTGGAGGCAAGGGTCGACACCCAGAGCACTGGGAGTCGACTCTGGAAGCCCAAACAGAACCACCCTGGTTCTAGACAGCCGCAGGTGTCGACACCTGAGGGCTCAAGAGTCGACTTTGGGTCCAGACAGAAACCAAGTTGGTTCTGGCAAGTGCTGAGAGTCGACTCTCAAGGGCTTCTGAGTCGACCAACGCTGGAGATGCGAATTGTAAACCCTAAGACGAACCCAGCTTGCTCCAGATCCGATACCCAAGCCGTGGATCCTTTATGGCACGCATATAGAGGGTCCAGATAAGCCAAGAAACATGGGTCTTTATCAGGTTTTGGTTCCTTTCATGGATATGACTTGGTCTTCAACCTTCTAGCTGAAGAATAGGAGATTCCTTGCTGAAAAATAGGAGATTCTCCAGAAGTTGGTTTAACCTATCTGCAGACATTCCGGGAAGGTTTATAATGAAATTGAAAAGATATGGCGGGGAGGCTGAATAGCAGAGAAGCAGCGAACTAAAGAGAAGGTGGTTGTTGGAAAAAGAGTGCGCTGCATCTAGAGAGAAAAATCTGCAGGTCGTGGGAAGAAGCATACTTGGAAGAGCTTGTGCGACCCAGATCAAGAAGAAGGAAGAAGTTGCTGGAAAAAGGAAGTGCGCTGCATCTAGAGAGAAGTGTCTGCATCTCGTGGGAAGAAAAGAGAAAAGGGGCCTGTGCGACATAGATCAAGAAGAAGAAGGAGAAGAAGAAAGTAAGGGTTGCAGCAGAAGCACCGGCAGCAGCAGAAGCATCGTCGAGATCTGAAATCAGAGAAGAGGCTCGGTGAACTCCATCTACAGATCGAGATACCCAATCATCAGGAGAATTCTACACTCGATCTGTATTTATATCGCTATTCAATCTTTCATTTTACTTTTCTACTCTGTTAATCAAGCTATTTGTCAGCGGTATGTTCACATCGAGCTGGGTTGCTCGGATCTGAGGTTGATCAAGCTGTGAATCAGCGGAGTGTTCAAGTTGTGAGTCAGCGGTGTATTCAAGCTGTGAGTCAGCGGAAGGAAGTCTCACCAGGTTTTGTGAGGGGTGGATGTAGGCAGACTGGTTGTCTGGCCGAACCACCTTAAAAACCCCTGTCTCCTTGTGTGATTGCTTATATTCGTTTCTGACCTCCGCTAGATGCATGCCTAAGACCATCTATTTTTTGCTTAGAGTTTTCACTTAGATTTCTGCATAAGCCGCATAGATTAAATAGTTCACGTAAGTCTGCAATAGTTTCTGATTTTGGGGGCGTATCTATTCACCCCCCCCTCTAGACCGCTGTTCCACCTACACAACACGTGGTATCAGAGCGGGTTTATCCGTTTAAGAGGTCCAATGACCCAGATAGATCAGTGGAATGGATGCCAAAGGATTGTTGGCTGAGGGTCATTCGGTGACTAGGCCAGCATATTTTGATGGCACTAACTACCCGTATTGGCAAAATTGGATGCAGGTCTTTCTCAGAGCGCAAGACCATGAAATATGGAGAGTTGTAAGTCGTAGGCCACATCAACTTCCTGAAGATGAAGACACCTAGACACGAGAGTAGATAAAGAAGTCAAATCTAAATTGGAGTGCAATGAATATTATGCAGTGCTCACTTCACCCAATAGAATTTTCAAGAGTTTCCTCATGTGCCACTACCAAGGAAATGTGGGACCGGTTAGAGGTAATATATGAAGGCACTTCTGAGGTAAGAGAAACTAAAGCCAATATGCTTATTTCTGAGTATGAAATGTTCAAAATGGAACCGCATGAATCCATTTCTGAAATGTATACTAGACTAACACAGTTAACTAATAGTCTAAAAGGTCTAGGGAAAAACTACACTAATAATGAACTTGTGAGGAAAATCCTTAGATCTTTAACTCCTATCTGGCATACCGAAGCTACAGTAATTGAGGATTCTAAAAACTTATCTACTATGACTGTTGATGAGCTAATAGGTTCATTGATGACTTATGAGCTTAACTTGAAGAGAAATGAGGAAGAAACATCAAAGAAGAATCCATTAGCACTAAAGGCTAAAGAGCACAACAAGGAGGACTTGGGTGAGTTTTCCACACTAACCAGAAAATTTGAAAAGTTCTTGAAGAAGGAAGGTAAGAACTTCAAGAATCCAAAGGGTCAGGTAAGGAAGTCATCCAAGTTCAAATCTAAATCATTTGAGAAAAAATCTAACAATCGTGTTTGTTACAATTGCAGCAAGCCCAGACACATCAAAATTGAATGTCCACACAATGAGAAGAAAACACACTCCAAGAGGAAAGATAAGAAGAAAGCCATGATAAGCACCTGGAGTGACGAAGAGGAAAGTGAAAGGAAGAGTTCATCCAGTGAAACCAATGAAGACTTAGGTCTTATGGCAATAGGTCAGTATGAGGTAAGTGAAAACTCTTCTCCATTTGAGCATTTCACCATTGATGATTGGCAAGAAGCATATGATGAATTGCTTGATAAATGCGATATTATAAGAAAATAAAACAAAGCATTGAAAAAGAAAATAAATACCATGGCTCATGATACAACTTCATCTGAAAATATTGCATGCTTGCAAACTGAGATTTCAAATCTGATGAAACAAGTTCATGATTTAGAGGCTTCCAAGTCTGAACTAAAAGATCTAGAAGATGAGAATGAAAATTTGAGAGATGAAATTGATGAACTGAGAATGAAAATGCAAAATTCAGATTCAAAAGATTTGAAAGATGAAAATGCGAGCTTAAATAGGGAAATAGATGATCTCAAACTGAAATTGCAAGACTATGAAAAGGAAACCAGACTAGCCAATGAAAAATATGATGCAATCAAGAAGGTCAACTGTCAACTTCAGAAGGAAATTGAAAAGATTCAAGAAGAATTGAAAGATAAACAAGATTCTTTGGAAAAATTGATGAAGGGAAGAGAAAACCTGAATTCTATATTAGGCTCAACAGTAAATTATCAAAAAGAAGGTTTAGGTTACAATCCAACTGCAAAAAAGGCATTCCAATTAAAAACTGTCACCTTCATGGCTGAAAAAGACATAAAAGGGAAAAAACCTTTTGTTGATATGTATGGGTTAGAAAAGATGGCTGATGCAAGCACTTCAACCAAGATCCAAGCAACTGTGAGATCAAATGATAAGAAATCAAGTGGGACGGCCGTGAAACAAGCCGGCCACTTCAAAACCCCTAAAGAGGATCTAAGGCAACAGAAGCTCTATCTAGATGGGTCAGAAAGATCAAAATTCTCAACAAATGGGAACAAACTACCAAGCCAAGTTTCAAGGTCAATCAACCACCATCAAATGAGAGAAAAGCAATTCTGGAAGCAGAATAGAAGTCGACTCAGACCCCATCCTGAGTCGACCACAGGCAGAACCAGAAGTTTTCTTGAAGCCTGGCAGAAGATCAGTCGACCAAGAACCCCTCTCCAGTCGACTTGGGGAAGAAATAGAAACGTGGAAGAATTTTGGGAATCCCAGAGTCGACTCTCACACCCCTTTAAGTCGACTACCAGGTTTAACAGAAATAAACTTCACACTTTTATTCCTAGAAGAAATGATGCTAGGCCATGGCAAAGGTTTAAACCTAATAGGCCAACCTGGATGAGCCAACCTCACTGGTTCTCTGGCCATAGAAACACGAATTTTGTAATGAAGCAAAAATATTTGAACCATTCTAATATTTTTACCTCTATTATTGAGAAATCTCCATGCAGGCCTAATGGGAATCCAATGCGAGCAAGGCAACTGTGGATACCAAAAGGCATGCTGTCATGTCTTGAAGAGTTAAATATTCAAAAGGGACCCAAAGCTACTTGGGTTCTCAAATCTGCAGTCTAAATTGCTTGAAGATGGGCCTTGCAACCATACACAACAAGGGGCTTCATGAAAATGGCTGTCCAAGGCATGACAAAGGGGGAACAAATGAAAACTCTTCTTATGATTGAATTGTAAGTTTTTACTCTCTTAATTGGCCAGCATAACACGTTGAAATCAGGTAATTCTTCCGAACTAAAATTTTCTTCATGAAAATTTTGAAGGCCGCTGCATTTGTCCATTTACATATTTCATGATCTTGCTGCAACAACCTTGATTTTAATTTCTTATTGTACGACACAGTGAGGGGGAGCTGCACATATGGTATAGGTCCTATGCATGAATCAAGCATCCATTTTCATATCTAAATTTGCTTGTGCAGTAGTGATGCATTCTTACCATGGACACTTGTGGTATATCAAATGGTGATTGGTGGAAGGGCAAGTTAGGCTTGTCTGAAAGCCTCACTATGCGTAGAGGACTTACCTCCGCCAAGTATCAAAGGTCCAACATTCAAGTAGGCAAGAGCTTTGGATAGGTCAATAAGTGCATTACATGTCATGAATGCATATGGAGTCACCTGATTTGACTGAGGGGGAGCTCAGTCTATTTCTGTCTTTCTATCCCTGCTGCTCTAAACGTTGTTCATGCATTTGCCCTCATCTTATCAAGAACCCTTACAAAAATTCCTCAATTCACTGTCATCAATTGATATCATCATTCTTACATCCTTATTGCAATCATTCCAACCCATTTGATTTCAACACAAATTCATAATTTCAGGGGTAGTAATGGGCAAATACTCTTCTAATTTCTTAGAGAGCTATTGAAATTGACCCATGGAAATAAGTTAATGGTTTGGGGTATATAAACATCTGAAATTTGAAATTAAACGCCTATGAAAATTTCGGCCTGTGTTCATATAATTGTTTTGAATCAGCCTAAGAGAACTATGTCCTCACCTTCCCTTAAGATTGAATTTTTGATAGTAGTGAGGCCACTCTAGTTGAAAGGTTTTAACTTACTATTGTTTTTAAACGTGTATCTTGAAAAAGCCAAAAGGGAATACGCCATTAAATTTCTGTAAGATATTCTGAATAATAATAAAAAAAGAAATGCAGAGCAATGGCATATTTCATTGATAAAATAAGTCCCTGCAACAATGAAGTGCTGAGGATAGTGTCATGATATGAAATGCTAACTCTGTCCAAAAGGAGGCAAAATGGTCAGTTGTGTGAAGTAATCGGGGACTCTGGTGTCTGATGAACATGTTTCCTCGCACTGAAAAGCCCTGCTGAACTTGATTGCTCACTAAAGTAAAAAAAGGGGGGAGGGGGAATTCTAAAAATGGTTGACCCAAGGCAAATATCAAAACTTATGCAGGTTTAACCTCAATACTAGTGAAAACCCTTCCTAGAGGTGTCCAATGAAATCATTTTGACAATTAAAAGAGCTTGGACGGGAACTAGTTTGAAGAGGTTGCTTTAACACTGTTATATGTGCTAGAATAAAATTGCTCTTGGCTTTTATCTTCAGATTTGAGGCTTATATGTCTTGAACCATTGGCAACAATAAGGTCTTTAAATTAGCCTTTAAGAAAATTGATGAGTGTTTCTCAATTTCTACCCTCAAGTAAAACTTCTCTTATGGACCATGTTGAAAATCATGAACAGTCACATTCATGCCAACGTTCCCTCTCATCCCTAATAGCCTCATTTCCTTTTTCTCAATACCTGCCATTATTCGTGTCTCTACCTCTCTCAACTCCCCAGTCTTGTTTTGATGATGTCAAAGGGGGAGAGAGTGTGAAGTCATTGTGAGAGAGTGATAAATCATTATATTGCATACAGGGGGAGAGATTGATGTAAGGGGGAGATATGAAGAGGGAGAGAGTGTAAAGAACATCATGTTAGGAGAGATTGATTTAAGGGGGAGAGAGTGTCAAGTCATATGAGTAATGTAGTGTCAAGTGACTTATTCATCATAATGACTTATCTATCATGAATATTTTTCATTCATAGTTAACAATGACTTATAGTTGCCATCATCAAAAATGGGGAGAATGTTGAGCACCTCTTGTTTTGATGATGACAATCTATAACTCATTGTATTTACCCTCAAAGTATGAGATGTGTTAAACTGAACCTTGGTTGGTCATTAATAAGGAAGTCCAATGACATGAATATTAGCTTGCACATTGTTGGGTCCCGAATGGCGGCAATCAAGAGGGGAGGGGTGAATTGATTGGCCAATAAAAATTATTTACCTAAAAATGCACAAAAGAAAATAATAATAAGAGAATAGAAATAATTCTAAAGCAAACAAGCACTCAATCTCACCGGAACAAGATCTCTCTCTCATGAGAACTGAAAGAAGTCGTGAGTGAGGTAAGGCACTACAAGAGATCACTCAGCTAAGCGAGTAGCCCACTCGATGCAAAGAACGATAAACCAAACCACAATGGAAGCAAAAGATTTTTAGGTGGTTCGGGTACATCCACCCCTCACACGGAGGATTAATGCTCCACTATGACGTGAGCAACACACACGCTGAATAGACAGCCAACACACACACAGTAGCCTATCTTGGCCAATTCTCACACACACAAACACTCTCGTGTCACAGATCATGAGCACACACACACGAATGTGTTTCATAAATTCTAAGAGTACAACAAATGTTCAATACTTAAACAACAAGTACTTGAGGGGTTTAGAGCAGAAAAGATTTTCAGAGATAGAACTCCCCCTTTCTCTTCTTCGAAGGTCCTTTGATGCTTCTGCAGGATGTAGAACGAACTTGAAGCAAGTGTGAAGTAATGCAACACGAACATAGGTTGGATCTTGATTTCAGATGTAGCTTTCAGTTGTATATGATCTTGGGCCTTGATTCAAGCTTCTTCCTTTCGATTTCAGCTTCAGAGCAAGGTGGAAGAGGGCTTGTGAGCTGTAGCTGCGAACCTGCACACCAAAAATTAGAACCTCAAAAACTTCTCACCAGATCTCACCTCTCATGCTTTTTATTTAATGCCACTAGGGTTTATTTAATTGATTAAGACAGTCAAAGACAGCTTGGGAACCAGATCCACATTTTGTGGAGTGATTTGACAGTCACAGATAGCTTGGGAACCAGATCTACATTTTGTGGAGTGATTTGACAGTCAAAGACAGCTTGGGAACCAGATCCACATTTTGTGGAGTGATTTGTGGAAGTTGGACTCGGATTGGAATACTTTAGGCACAAAGAAACGGTGGTCAAAAAACACGGCTGGAGGTCCGACCGGAATGGGTCGACCCTTGGGGTTGACCCTCGAAGAGGGTTAGCCACCCCAGTAATAATGGGTCGACCCCTGGGGTCGACCCTCGTTCTACCAGAGTCTGGTGGGATGAATTTTTACAGGGGTTGACCCTTGGGGTCGACCCTTGAAGAGGTTTAACCACCCCAGGAACAATGGGTCGACCCTCATTCTCACAGATTCTGAAAAGAGGAATTTTTACAGGGGTCGACCCTTGGGGTCGACCCTCGCACCTGAAATGATAAAGGGGTCGACCCTTGGGGTCGACCCTCGAGCTGGTAGCAACCAATGAGTGTTCTGTTATATAGAATACTCTACAGGGGTTGACCCTTGCGGTCGACCCATGTGCCAGAACAATCCAGAAGGGAGATAAAAACCACGAAAATGTGGTGCCAACCTAGTATTTTATGGAATAGAAATCATACCACTGAAATGCATGAATCCAAGGCATGAATAATGAAGACCCAATAAAATTTACCTTAGACAAGAGTGTTGCTCTGTAATCCATTTAACTCAAAGGATGAGTTTTAACATGGAACATAGACATTAAAAGAGTTAGAATGGATCTCACCACATGTCCTTGTATCATTCAATTCATGAACCGCCTTCTTGCCCCTGTCAGGACATACATTATGCGTTAGCTTTGGCGATTACAAATTGAAATTAAACTTCTTACCAGAAGAAGTGATTCCTGAACTTCCAAAGCTCCTTATCTCATCAAGTGAAAAATAATTCCAAAATTTATCATGGCATTCAAGTTACAACAAATAGATATAGAATGATTTAGTCATCATCAAAATCCATTACAATAACCCACATAGAGGGGGTTCAACAATCTCCCCCTTTTTGATGATGACAAAATTCAGAAATTGTAAACACAAAATTCAAAGTTCATACCAATTGTATGATAACAAGGAGCCGAGCCGGAACAATATAAAAAGCACTTGACTTAACCAACTCACAATCAGGAACCAATTTAGAAACCTCATTCCATTGGAGCATAGAGCTATGCGATTGATAAAAATGCATATTCCAACAACCAGCAATGTCTTACTTACTTGGAAAACAACCACAGTCCACAATCCGATTTCATTAACAAGGGGAAGTGAAGTACAATGCAACAAAATGCCATGCCATGATTACAAAGATAATGCAACACCTAAAACACTATTGAAATGCAATTTCAAATATGAAAATGCAACACACATGCATGCAAGCATACATCACACATAGATTATAAGTAGTGGCACACAAGTAGTAGTAGTAGTCAAAACTTCTCCCCCTTTGGCATCATCAAAAAAAGGGGGTGAAACGGTATAGGTAGTGTGCCATGAAAATGTAGGGCAACATCCTAGCCATCGTCCGAATTTCGTGGACCTGGAGTACGCCGGACATAATCCAAAATTTCGTGGCTCATTTGGGTGTGATGAGCCAAGGCATCAGTGAAAGTTTGAGTGCATTCTTGGTGAGAAAGCTTCAGATCATGCAGCTCATTTTCAATGACTTCCAAGGTCTCCCCATACTTGTCTAACTGCTCATCAATGCGATCCAACCAATCTATAATTAGCCTGGCCGCCTCAGAGGGTATATCTACTGCAGGAGCAGGGAGTGGTTCCTCATCAAACTCGGCATCTTCATCCTCATTATCCTCATCAGAACTAGCAGCAGGAACTGCGGTTTTCAGTTGCCAGACTAATTCACCGTCACGCAACACATAACCCATATTGTGACAAATAGAGTGAATGGTATTAATGTCGGCCTCCCGCATAGTTTGTGAAGATTCTGCTGAAAGATTTATCTCCATGTACTGGAAAATGGCGGTTATTCCTGTGCTTTATGCTTGTGCACATATGCTCCAAAATAAGTGCTAGAAAGGTTATACGGATGCCATCCAAGAGATAGTAAATTAGAAACATATGAATTTCTATAACTTTGTCATGTCCTCCCCCTCTCGGAAGCAAGATGGTAGTAATCATTCTATGAAGAATGTGTTGAATAGGAGGGAAACGATTTGCATTCAACCCAGCAACAGATCGGCCTGCTCGATCTTCAGAAGTTATGTAAAGATAAATTCTATCTTCAGGAACAAGAATATCTCCAAAGGCATATCCCTCGGGAGGGAGCTGAAATGCTTCGCCTAGCAGCTGTAGGGAGAGAATAATCTGAACCCCATTGACTTTAGAAATCGGATTGTCACCGGCCATTGATAGGTTGCTATAGAATTGATGCACTAAGTTGGGATACATCCGTCGGTGGGCAGACATGAAAACGTCCAAGTTGGGCTGACTACAGATGACATCAACTAAACTGGGAATATAGTTGCTCAAATTACCGAAGTCCACTGCCCGGGGACGAAGATCTTTTCTGTCCAGCACCTTGCTGGATGAAGATTGGCCGTGAAGAGATGCAACGTGTGTGACTTCTTTAGAGTGAATCTTTTGAGCCTTGCTTGATTCTGCTCTTCTACGGGACGAACGTCTCTTTGGGCCCATCTAAGCAAAAATCAAAAGGGCCGCAAGATGGGGTATGGATCAAGATGGTTTAACCGTGGAGTTGAAAGCTATAAAAGAGAGTCTATGATCGTCCACCAACACCAAGAACTTACCTCAAGAGATCGGAGTACCAAGGAACGATCCTTGGACCCGTAGAAGGAAACTTGCGCGGTTAGCCACAGGAAGATCCGCGGCTAGGTTTAGAGGATTTTGGAACCAAAAATGAGTTTGTAGGGCTTGCAAGAGATGGTGGCTGGCCTTGGAGGGGGTTATGAGCTTTTATATAGGCATGGGAGGGGCTAACTTAGGGTTAGGACCCCAATCGCGAACGGATCGGACGCGGTGGAAACGCGCTGCCGTAATGGGTCGACCCATTGGGTCGACCCCTGTAAACTCAACCCCAAACTAAATTTGGTTTTGCGAGGGTCGACCCCAGGGGTCAACCCCTTTCAAGAAATTCAGTAAAATTCTAGAAAAGGTAACCAGATGGCCAAAAGAGATGTTATGCTCGAGTCCCCAATGCACATACATGTTGGAATCAATGAAAATAAGAGTATATATAAGGTTTTAAACAATTGGGGAAATACCAAAACAATTTTAAGATCAAAATTTGACGTGCTTTTATCCAATTCTCCGGATTTCAGGATTCGGACAGTTTTGCTCCATTTATGGCATGTGAGTGTATTCAAGGTCATAATAGGCCATAGAATTGACAATAAGAATGTGTGAAAATTATATATATAGAAGACATGCAAGAACACACAAGGATAACTTATCAGGCAATTTGTTTTTATTTTTTTTTTATTTTTCACACAACTTGATGCGCATGTTTGAGAAGGAAAATATAAACTAGCATATGACTAATGCAAATGGATGCAATGCAGTGACTATACACTCAATAGCACACAAAATCATGATGAAGACTCTTCTATTCTACATACCCCTAATTCTCTTCTAAAAGATGTGAACTTCTCTTCACATAGGGGTTTTGTTAAAATGTCGGCAATTTGATGATCTGTATCGATGAAGCTGATTTCTACATCACCCTTGCTAACATGATCTCTAATGAAATGATGTCTAATTTCAATATGCTTGGTGCGAGAATGATGGACAGGGTTCTTGGATAGATTTATGGCTAAAGTGTTATCACAAAGAATTGCGGTGTTTTTGAAGGATTCGCCATAATCAATCATTTGTTGGTGGATCCAAAGCACCTGGGCAACACAACTACCTACAGCCACATACTTGGCTCGACGGTTGATAAAGCCACTGAGTTTTATTTCTTGGAGACCCATGAAACCATGCATCCTCCAAGGAACTGGCAGTACCCGCTGGTGCTTTTCCGATCCACTTTGCAACCCGCGTAATCGACATCGGAATAGGCAATTAGATCAAGGCTCGAATTGCGCGGAAACCATAAACCCAAGTTCACTGAGCCAGCAATATATCGAAAGATTCTTTTCACGGCTGAAAAGTGTGACTCTTTAGGATTTGACTGAAAGCGAGCATACAAACATACATCAAATTGAATATCGGGCCGACTAGCAGTTAAATACAGCAAAGAACCTATCATGCTTCAGAAAAGTTTCTGGTCCACTGATTTACCTGTTTCATCTTGTTCAATTTTTATAGAGGTGGACATAGGTGTTGGTTGTGGTTTGGTAGATGCCAAGTTGAACTTTTTCAGCAGCTCCATTGCATATTTTTTCTGATGTATGAACATCCCATCGGCCGTCTGTGTGACCTGTAATCCCAGGAAGAATGTCAGCTCTCCCATAAGGCTCATTTCAAATTCGCTTTGCATCAATTTTGCAAAGTCTTTGCTGAGAGTATCCTTAGTGGAGCCAAAAATGATGTCATCAACATAGACTTGAACAACTAAGATTTCCTTACCGTTCAACCTTGTGAAAAGGGTTTGATCCACATTACCTCATTTGAATCCATTTTGAATGAGGAAATCATTCAACCTTTCCTACCATGCTCGGGGTGCTTGTTTAAGGCCGTAGAGTGCCTTGTCTAACTTGTACACATGATCTGGATGCTTTGCGTCCTCAAATCCCGGTGGTTGCTCCACGTATACGTCATCCTGAATAAAATTATTTAAGAATGCACTTTTCACATCCATCTGAAACAGTTTAATATTATTGCAACATGCAAATGCCAAAAGAATTCTCACTGCCTTGAGTCTTGTTACAGGAGCAAATGACTCATCAAAATCAACTCCTAGTTCCTGGATATAACCTTTGGCAACATGACTTGCCTTGTTTCTAGTTACCACCCCTTGATCGTTTGTTTTGTTACGAAAGATCCACTTGGTTCCGATCACTGAGTGGTCTTTAGGCCGAGGCACGAGGAACCACACTTTGTTCCTTTGGAACTGGTGTAATTATTCTTGCATAGCCAAGATCCAGGAATCAATCTTTAAAGCATCTTATAGGGAGTGAGGTTCAGATTGTGAAAGTAATGCAATAAAATCCAGATTCTCAACTTCCCTGAATGAGGAACGCGTTCTTATTCCTTCTTCTACATTGCCAATGATGACTTCCGGTGGGTGATCTTTTGGAAAAGTCCATTGTCTAGGCAGCTGTAGTTCACTTTGAGTTTGCTAATTTTCATCATCCTTTTGTTGTTCTTCACCTCCTGATTTGTTTGCTTCCTTTGACAACTCTTCGGTAGCACCATCTTCTGATTCTTCTTCCTGCAAGACATGTTTTTCATTAGTGTCCTTGGATGATGATTCATCAACAATAACATGGAGACTTTCCTCAACTACAAGAGTTCTCAAGTTATACACTCGATAGGCTCTTGAGTTGAGGGAGTATCCGAGAAATATTCCCTTGTCACTCTTGGGGTCAAACTTTGCTAAATCCACCTTACCGTTATTATGGATGTAACAAATAGATCCAAAAGGTTTGAAGTAAGAGATCATTGGTTTCTTACCTTGATATAGCTTATAAGGTGTTTTCTTTAACAATGGTCTTACCATGGCTCGGTTTATTATGTAGCACGCAGTATTAACAGTTTCGGCCCAGAAATACCTCGGAAGGTTGTTTTCACTAAGCATAGTTCTAGCCATTTCAACAAGCGTCCTGTTCTTCCTCTCAACAACTCCATTTGCTCTGGGGTCCTTGGTGCAGAAAAATTATGTATGTAACCTTGAGCCCTGCAGAAATTGCTGAACTCACGGTTATCAAATTCTCTGCCATGATCACTTTGCACGGTCTTGATGTACCAACCTTTTTCATTCTGAACCATCCTGCAAAAGGCCTCAAACTCCATCAAAGCATCACTTTTGTTAGAGAGAAAATACATCCAACTATATCTTGAAAAATCATCAACAATCACAAATCCATATAGCTTACCACCCAAGCTATGTGTTCGGCTTGGTCCAAAAAGATCTATATGGATCAATTCAAGGGGCTTAGAGGTGGTTACATCACTTTTACATTTAAAGGATGTTCTTGTCTGTTTGCCCTTGCTGCATGCCCCACAGATTCCTTCATTGACCAGCTTCAACTTAGGTAAGCCAACAACCAGATTTTTCCTGAACAACTTCATCATCACATTGAAACTAGCATGCCCAAGACGGCGATGCCACAACCATGCATCATTAGAATTTTTAGCAACCAAGCAAAGATTTTTATGTGAAACATCATCAAGATCAATCATATAAACATTGTTGTGTCTTAACCCTATGAACTTGATTTCATTTGAGTTTCTATCTACCACAGTGCAGTGAGTAGAATCAAAAGACACATTGCACCCTTTGTCATAGAGTTGACTTATGCTTAGAAGATTGTGATGCAGACCTTTGATAAAGAAAACATTTTCAATGACTTGAGTTTGGTTCTTACCTATCTTACCTTCTCCAACAATTTTTCCTTTGTCTTTTCCTCCAAAAGCTACCACTCCACCATCTTTTTCTTGCAGGTCTGCAAACATTTCCTTGTTTCCCGTCATATGTCTTGAACATCCACTATCCAGGTACCATTTGTTCTTTTGAGCTCCAAGGCAGACCTGCAAATACAAAAAGAATACTTATGGGGTTTTTGGTACCCAAGCAAGCTTGGGTCCTCGGTGGTTAGACAGAAAAGGCCTGTATGATCTATTCATCATTCTTGTAAAATTTTCATCATCAAATCTCATGGTTCTGCACCTGTCACGCCCCGGGCCGATAGCAGCGGAACGTGTCGTTTGCTCGGAACGTGGCAGTTAAACAGTCGTGAACGATCAAGAACAATGGCATGAGACCATATAAATTTGAACAACAATTAGAACTTTTATTTCTAATAGAAATCTCTTACAAGAACTTGCTCTCCAACCTAAAGATTCCAATACAATGGAAAGGAAGAAAACGACATACTAATAGACTTAGACAAGACAACTGAATGAGAGACGATAACTAACTTAGCTAGACATTACTATCTAGACTCAAGAAAGATAAAAGACTCGGGTTCACTAGTTTCCGAAGCTCGCTTGCACACTTGTCCCGCCCGTGTGAGTCTCGGTCTTGCTAGCCACCTGATTACCTGAAAATGTTGGAATAAAACGGAGTGAGCGAATGCTCAGTAGGAATTATATCTCAAGAACTAGCAATGGGTTTAAGTAATTACAAGTTTTCACATGTTTATGCAATAGGGCTATGCATGTATAAATAACTGAGCAAGTGAAATAAACTGATCAATAGAATAACACGTCGTGCAAAACATCCAAGCGAGTATTAATCAAGAAGTATTCATGAGAGGCTTTATAGATTATTGGCTATTTCACGCAAGAACTTTGCCCGTGTCGGGCCACGCTAGTCAAGTCACGCAAGTCAAGTCATGCACGCAAGAAAGAGAGAGTGTGGAATGCCAATAGATCAAGAGAAAGAGTACTTCGGTGCAATGCTAGACATCGGTATCATTACAACTCCCATGGGCACTAGTACTTTCGGGTGCTCCTCCCAGGACAAGATCGGGCCCTATATGCACAGCATTCACGATAGATCTAGACATCCACGATAGTTTATAGCCAATAAAGTGTTTCAAGAACAAGCTTTAATAGAATGCTAAGATAAGATTTTTCATGAAATTCAAGGGCAAGGCCCTTGAGTAAGGACATACTGGTGATAAAATCTACGCAAAGCATATAAACCATGACATGTCGATAAACTGGGTGGAATTGGTTCCCTAACCGGGTACCATGACAAATAAGTGCCCATATGTAAATGGTCACTCTTTTTATATAGAATTGGGATCCACAAGAACAGCATGTTAATAACATGATGTCCTCATCTCATTAAGAATATTCTCATGATATCCACTTAGCATAACATGAGGGCCGGTATACCATGTTTCTATAGAGTGACATGGCAAAATAGTGTAATAGGTTTTTTTTTTAGGGTACAACCCGCTCAATCGGCCTTGAGGGAATCCAAGGCTACGAGGAGACTTACGGAGGTCTCTATGACTAACTTGCTAGTCCAAAGGAACGGAATGTCCAATGGAGAGCTTGTATGTCACCGAGAGATAGTGGGTAAACGATAAATCATCATGAAACATGGGACTATATTCACGGAGTGGAAATATAGTGCCGATATCATACTTATATATATATACCCATTAAATATATCAAACCCTCGGTTAACAGAGAAACAATAAAAATAATAACTCAGGAAAATAGCGACTTGAGCTAAGTCTTTAATTTTTACAATTCACATCTTTCACAGGGGCGTTTATTCAAGATTTAACGACTACAATAGCAGGCGTCCATTTCATTTATAATTTTGAGCATAATTGTCAATTTCTGGAATTTTCATGAGACGCGCCTTACAGAGGGGCGTTAATTTTAAGAGAGACGACCTTCATCATGTCGTTAATTCAGGATTTTCAAGTTTCGAGATATTAACATGAACAGTGGAAATTTTCCAGATAATAAAATCTCAGGAAAAGCAATTACATGATCAGGATGAGAAAAATACGAGAATCAGAGACATATGATCCTACATTAATTTAGATTAATGGTTTCATAGATATTAAGTTTTAAACATGAGTATTTATTAATTACGTGAAAGTGACGACTCCTGTGCATGTCATCAGATCAGGAATTAACGACCTAGACATGGTCGCTTCTTTTTTTTAAAATTCCTCAGAACACTTGAAACACACAATAAAATTATATGCATGAGATCATGGTGATGTTATTATATAATCTATGATAGTTTGGGCTACGTTTCTTTGAGAAAACCTACCTTATGGATCGAAGAACGGTGCAGAAGATACCCAACCATGATACTCTGTTTTGAACAGAGTAACAGGTTTTGTTAATATGACAGCAACTCTTAGCAGTGGCAGCCTCTAAGGGTTGAGGCGGATGATGGCTTTAGCAACATGATGGAAGAAGAAGACAATAGTCTTGCAGTAAGTTGAAGAAGGAATGATGAAGAACAAGCTATGTTCTTCGGCAGCAACTTCTTCAAACAACCTGCAGAAAAGATGAAGAAAAGGAGATCAACAGTCTGCACGATACACTGTTGAAGACAGAAGAAGAAGAAGAACTTACTGTTCTTCACGTTCGACAGGCAGAGGCTTGTTCGTCCAAAATAGATTTTAGGGTTCGACTAAGGGGTATTTATAGGGTTTTAACGAGTCCATTAGGGTTCGATGTTGATTAGAACTCTAGTTTCCATGATAGAGTCCTTTCCCAATCGATTGAACACGTATTAATCTGGAAACCTTCCCTGGATAAGCATAAACTTCCCTGGATAAGCTCTGTGTTCGAACGAAACTAAAACTGAATTAACGCCTTATTCTAGGGCGTGAATTTTAAATTGTCGCCTTGCATTTAGTCATTTTTAAAGAAATAACGTCCTTCCGTAGGGCGTTATTCACGATTTCACGTTAACTTATGCTAGTTACTATATTTGAGGATTTTTATCTTTTTTATTTGATTAGGTTTAGTTATGAAATTTTATGGGTAATAGTTTTCCATTTTCTTGATTTTTCCATGTAATTAGTTTTTAAAAATTCCTTGAAATCAAAAAGTGGCACTATTCACTTTATTTTGAATTCACGACTTAATTTAAGTCATGTTTTATGAAACCCACGCCCAATGCCATTGTCGTCACTTTCCTTTTGACATTTCTAGGAAGAAATAAAATTATGTTTATATCCTTCCTTATGCTATTTATACTTTATTTGATTTTTCTGATTTATAAGTAACGACTTGCTCAAAGTCGTTTCTAATAAAATGGACGCCCATCCCCGATGGCGTCAATTAAAATTTTGCTTTTCTTCTTAGCCTCTAAAAAACTGATATCGTTATATGTCCATTCTTTTCTCTTTTAATTTTTCTTAATTCATTTAAATCCTATTAATGTATATTTCTTCCTTCTAATAAAAGTATAATGTAATAAATGTGAATATTAAATTTTTTTAAAATATAAATTGATGTTTTCTTCGAGATTTATTGATTCGTAATTCAAATAAAATGGTATCATGCATTGAATGCCTTACTTAAAAATAACATGTTGTTCTTAAAATTATAATATAAGGGTAAAGTCATGAGTTCTTTTTGTGAGATTTCTTAGGATGACAGGGGGGGTCGTGTACCGAGTCTGGCCTTGATTATTCACGTTGTATTATATTTATTTATATTACGTTATATATATATAAACATATTTGTTATTTTCTAACCCTCATATACCTATTAATAATTTGTATGTATATAGGGATTTTATTCCTCATAATTTCTTTAACTTTTATTAGTCCTTGTCCTAGGTATCAGAGGCAGGTTCGATCTGAGCAACCCTATAGAAATATTACTTGACCATTTATTTATTTGAATAAATTTTATTATATACTTATAAGAGTGTGTATTTATCATTATTATATACTTTATTCCTATTCTTAAAATTACCGGGCGTTACACCCTCCCTCACTTAAAAGAATTTAGTCCCCAAATTCACATCATCTTCCATTCCTAACAGAGAACTAGCTATAAATTATTATGAGTAGAAGAAATCTTCAGAATGAAAAAGGGCTAGTTTAGGATTACGGGTGAGGGATACCTTCCGCATCTTTCCCTTCGGCAAGTAGGGTTAAATCTTGAACTCCTCTTGGAGGCTTCTTGGGACATTCTGCTATCTTGTGATTTAAGTTCCCGCAACGCAGACATGCACCCGAGCTCCACCAACACTCCTTCGATTTGTGACCACATCTTCCACAAGATTTACACTTATCTTGCGAGTGATCCGCCAAAGTTTCCTTCTTATTACACTTCTTACACTTCTGACATTTCTTACACCTTTGTGAAATATCACCCTCGCTTACCCTTTTCTTGGTAACGGTGAACTCTTCAGAGTTGTCTGTTTGATGTTTCCCTTTAACTCTTTCCTTTTCTTCCACCACTTTCTCTAGTTCTTGAACTCTCCTGACAAGGCTCGCGTAAGCTTGGACGTCCACTAAGATCATTTCATGAACAAAGCTTGGCTTAGAAGCTTCCATTTTATCTAAGTTCCTACAAAGATGAGTGGGGAGATAATCTATTAACTCGAGAATTTATGCAAATATTTTATCTTTCTTTTATAACTTTTACCCCAAGTTCTACTCATCTCTCACGAAATTCCTATAGGATGACCGACAAGGATACTTAACCTATCATTGGAACCTAATAACTAGAGGATATGAAAGCCGAAGCTCTGTTATGACTGACAAGGATGCTTAACCTGTCATTGGAACCTAATAACTGGAGGATAAGAAAGCCGAAGCTCAGAAATGACTGACAAGGATGACCTATCCTTGAGACTTTAATAACTGGAGGATATAACAACTGGAGGATGTGAAAGCCGAAGCTCTGATACCACCTCTGTCACGCCCCGGGACGATAGCAGCGGAACGTGTCGTTTGCTCGGAATGTGGCAGTTAAACAGTCGTGAACGATCAAGAGCAATGGCATGAGACCATATAAATTTGAACAACAATTAGAACTTTTATTTCTAATAGAAATCTCTTACAAGAACTTGCTCTCCAACCTAAAGACTCCAATACAATTGGAAGGAAGAAAACGACATACTAACAGACTTAGACAAGACAACTGAATGAGAGACGATAACTAACTTAGCTAGACATTACTATCTAGACTCAAGAAAGATAAAAGACTCGGGTTCACTAGTTTCCGAAGCTCGCTAGCACACTTGTCCCGCCTGTGTGAGTCTCGGTCTTGCTAGCCACCTGATTACCTGAAAATGTTGGAATAAAACGGAGTGAGCGAATGCTCAGTAGGAATTATATCTCAAGAACTAGCAATGGGTTTAAGTAATTACAAGTTTTCACATGTTTATGCAATAGGGCTATGCATGTATAAATAACTGAGCAAGTGAAATAAACTGATCAATAGAATAACACGTCGTGCAAAACATCCAAGTGAGTATTAATTAAGAAGTATTCATGAGAGGCTTTATAGATTATTGGCTATTTCACGCAAGAACTTTGCCCGTGTCGGGCCACGCTAGTCAAGTCACGCAAGTCAAGTCACGCACGCAAGAAAGAGAGAGTGTGGAATGCCAATAGATCAAGAGAAAGAGTACTTCGGTGCAATGCTAGACATCGGTATCATTACAACTCCCATGGGCACTAGTACTTTCGGGTGCTCCTCCCAGGACCAGATCGGGCCCTATATGCACAGCATTCACGATAGATCTAGACATCCACGATAGTTTATAGCCAATAAAGAGTTTCAAGAACAAGCTTTAATAGAATGCTAAGATAAGATTTTTCATGAAATTCAAGGGCAAGGCCCTTGAGTAAGGACATACTGGTGATAAAATCCACGCAAAGCATATAAACCATGACATGTCGATAAACTGGGTGGAATTGGTTCCCTAACCGGGTACCATGACAAATAAGTGCCCATATGTAAATGGTCACTCTTTTTATATAGAATTGAGATCCACAAGAACAGCATGTTAATAACATGATGTCCTCATCTCATTAGGAATATTCTCATGATATCCACTTAGCATAACATGAGGGCCGGTATACCATGTTTCTATAGAGTGACATGGCAAAATAGTGTAATAGGTTTTTTTTTTAGGGTACAACCCGCTCAATCGGCCTTGAGGGAATCCAAGGCTACGAGGAGACTTACGGAGGTCTCTATGACTAACTTGCTAGTCCAAAGGAACGGAATGTCCAATGGAGAGCTTGTATGTCACCGAGAGATAGTGGGTAAACGATAAATCATCATGAAACATGGGACTATATTCACGGAGTGGAAATATAGTGCCGATATCATACTTATATATATATACCCATTAAATATATCAAACCCTCGGTTAACAGAGAAACAGTAAAAATAATAACTCAGGAAAATAGTGACTTGAGCTAAGTCTTTAATTTTTACAATTCACGCCTTTCACAGGGGCGTTTATTCAAGATTTAACGACTACAATTGCAGGCGTCCATTTCATTTATAATTTTGAGCATAATTGTCAATTTCTGGAATTTTCATGAGACGCGCCTTACAGAGGGGCGTTAATTTTAAGAGAGACGACCTTCATCAGGTCGTTAATTCAGGATTTTCAAGTTTCGAGATATTAACATGAACAGTGAAAATTTTCTAGATAATAAAATCTCAGGAAAAGCAATTACATGATCAGGATGAGAAAAATACGAGAATCAGAGACATATGATCCTGCATTAATTTAGATTAATGGTTTCATAGATATTAAGTTTTAAACATGAGTATTTATTAATTACGTGAAAGTGACGACTCCTGTGCATGTCATCAGATCAGGAATTAACGACCTAGACATGGTCGCTTCTTTTTTTTTAAAATTCCTCAGAACACTTGAAACACACAGTAAAATTATATGCATGAGATCATGGTGATGTTATTATATAATCTATGATAGTTTGGGCTACGTTTCTTTGAGAAAACCTACCTTATGGATCGAAGAACGGTGCAGAAGATACCCAACCATGATACTCTATTTTGAACAGAGTAACAGGTTTTGTTAATATGACAGCAACTCTTAGCAGTGGCAGCCTCTAAGGGTTGAGGCGGATGATGGCTTTAGCAACATGATGGAAGAAGAAGACAAAAGTCTTGCAGTAAGTTGAAGAAGGAATGATGAAGAACAAGCTATGTTCTTCGGCAGCAACTTCTTCAAACAACCTGCAGAAAAGATGAAGAAAAGGAGATCAACAGTCTGCACGATACACTGTTGAAGACAGAAGAAGAAGAAGAACTTACTGTTCTTCACGTTCGACAGGCAGATGCTTGTTCGTCCAAAATAGATTTTAGGGTTCGACTAAGGGGTATTTATAGGGTTTTAACGAGTCCATTAGGGTTCGATGTTGATTAGAACTCTAGTTTCCATGATAGAGTCCTTTCCCAATCGATTGAACACGTATTAATCTGGAAACCTTCCCTGGATAAGCATAAACTTCCCTGGATAAGCTCCGTGTTCGAACAAAACTAAAATTGAACTAACACCTTATTCTAGGGCGTGAATTTTAAATTGACGCCTTGCATTTAGTCATTTTTAAAGAAATAACGTCCTTCCGTAGGGCGTTATTCACGATTTCACGTTAACTTATGCTAGTTACTATATTTGAGGATTTTTATCTTTTTTATTTGATTAGGTTTAGTTATGAAATTTTATGGGTAATAGTTGTCCATTTTTCTTGATTTTTCCATGTAATTAGTTTTTAAAAATTCCTTGAAATCAAAAAGTGGCACTATTCACTTTATTTTGAATTCACGACTTAATTTAAGTCATATTTTATGAAACCCACGCCCAATGCCATTGTCGTCACTTTCCTTTTGACATTTCTTGGAAGAAATAAAATTATGTTTATATCCTTCCTTATGCTATTTATACTTTATTTGATTTTTCTAATTTATAAGTAACGACTTGCTCAAAGTCGTTTCTAATAAAATGGACGCCCATCCCCGATGGCGTCAATTAAAATTTTGCTTTTCTTCTTAGCCTCTAAAAAATCGATATCGTATATATGTCCATTCTTTTCTCTTTTAATTTTTCTTAATTCATTTAAATCCTATTAATGTATATTTCTTCCTTCTAATAAAAGTATAATGTAATAAATGTGAATATTAAATTTTTTAAAAATATAAATTGATGTTTTCTTCGAGATTTATTGATTCTTAATTCAAATAAAATGGTATCATGCATTGAATGCCTTACTTAAAAATAACATGTTGTTCTTAAAATTATAATATAAGGGTAAAGTCATGAGTTCTTTTTGTGAGATTTCTTAGGATGACAGGGGGGGTCGTGTACCGAGTCTGGCCTTGATTATTCACGTTGTATTATATTTATTTATATTGCGTTATATATATATAAACATATTTGTTATTTTCTAACCCTCATATACCTATTAATAATTTGTATGTATATAGGGATTTTATTCCTCATAATTTCTTTAACTTTTATTAGTCCTTGTCCTAGGTATCAGAGGCAGGTTCGATCTGAGCAACCCTATAGAAATATTACTTGACCATTTATTTATTTGAATAAATTTTATTATATACTTATAAGAGTGTGTATTTATCATTATTATATACTTTATTCCTATTCTTAAAATTACCGGGCGTTACAGCACCCATACATATCATGGCCTAATCTTCCACAATAAAAGTATGTAGTGATTCTGTTGTCACGGTTTCTTCTCCCGTTCACATTCATAAATGAGTTATACATCTGTGTGTTAGATGATGAGGCAAATGTGCTTCTTGAAACCCATGGAGTCATGTATGTTTTGGGCTGAAAATTATTTCTCTTCTTAGGAGTGGGTAGAGAGCTTCCTTTATGTGGACCCACACACGTGTTCATAATTTGTTTCCCTTTTTCTAATACGGCAATAACATTTTTCAACTCATTTAACTCAATCATTAGGGTCTCAATTTTCCTTTCAGATGTTTTCTTGGTTTGAATGCAAGTAATCTTTTCCAACTTTTCTTGTTCTAATTCCCTCTTCAAGTCTTCATGCATTTTAACAAAAGTGAATTGATCCTCTCGCATGCATGAACTCTCTTCTTCAAATAATTCCATTTTAGATGAGAGACTTTCATTCTCATGTTTGAGATTCTCATTTTCTGAATCCAGGACATTGCAATTCACACAAGGATTTTCAGCATGGTCCATTTTCTTTTTCAGAAGTTTATTTTCAGATTTCAATTTTTTGCATTTTCCATATAATGATTCATATGCAATCTGCCATTGTTCACAGGTAAGAGATTCAGAGTCTACCTCATTAGTGTTATCCCCATCTGCCATGAAACACAAGTTCTGCACTAGTTCATCCAGGTCATCTTCATTTTCAGATCCTTCCTCATCCTCGTCGCTCCATGTGGTGACCATGGCTTTGGGCTTCTTAAATTTTCCTTTCTTGAATCTCTTCGCCAACTCCGGGCATTCTCCCCGCATGTGACCGGGTTTCTTGCATTCATAGCATATTACTTCATCCTTCTTGGAACCTTGCCTTCTTGGTCCTTTTCTAAACTGACCACCGAACTTCCTGGTATTCTTGACAAATTTTCTTGTTCTTCTGGTGATCATGGCAACAAGCTCTCATCTTCAGTATTTTCCATGGATCCTTCCTCGCTTTCATCTGACTTTTGTGGGTTTACTTTCAGTGCCAATGTTGTGGCAGTCTTCTTCTTTTTGTTGTCCTCCTCGCTCCTTTTGATATTGATTTCATATGTCATCAGGGAGCCAACTAACTCATCCAAAGTCAGAGTGCTGAGATCTTTTGAATCTACAATCACTGTGGCCTTTGTGTGCCACTGTGGTGAAAGAGATCTCAGTACTTTCCTTACAAGAAAACGATTTGAATACTCCTTGCCAAGAGCCTTCAAACCATTTGTAATTTCCATCAGCCTCACGAACATTTCAGAAATGGATTCTTCTAGCTTCATCAGAAACAATTCATAATCTCAGACCAACAGATTTGCTTTTGTCTCCTTGACTTTAGAAGTTCCTTCATAGATCAAGCGTAGTTTGTCCCACATTTCCTGTGTAGAGGAACACATAGAGATACATGAGTATTCATTTGGATGAATAGCACACTGAATTATATTCATGGCCTTAAAGTTAGCTGAATAGTTATTGATATGTTCATCATCCCAATCATCTTCACTGTCAGGCAACTTATAAGGACCTTTATTGATGACATTCCACACATCATACTCTTGTGCACGCAGGAAAACATACATCCTATTTTTCCAATATGTGTAGTTTGTTCCATCAAAAAACGGAGGCCTATGTACCGAATGCCCTTCGGGCATCATCCCTCTGTTTGCCATTAACTAGGATCGAGCCCTACGACCGTGAGGTCGACTCAAATAGAGACCAGAGCTCTGATACCAATTGTTGGGTCCCGAATGGCGGCAATCAAGAGGGGAGGGGTGAATTGATTGGCCAATAAAAATTATTTACCCAAAAATGCAAAAAGAAAATAACAATAAGAGAATAGAAATAATTCTAAAGGAAACAAGCACTCAATCCCACCAGAACAAGATCTCTCTCTCGTGAGAACTGAAAGAAGTCGTGAGTGAGGTAAGGCACTACAAGAGATCACTCAGCTAAGCGAGTATCCCACTCGATGCAAAGAACGATAAACCAAACCACAATGGAAGCACAATATTTTTAGGTGGTTTGGGTACACGAGTGTGTCCCATACATCCACCCCTCACACGGAGGATTAATGCTCCACTATGACGTGAGCTACACACACGCTGAATAGACAACCAACACACACAGTAGCCTATCTTGGCCACTACACACACACACACACACTCTCGTGTCACAGATCACGAGCACACACACACGAATGTGTTTCAAGAAGTTCTAAGAGTACAACAGATGTTCAATACTTAAACAACAAGTACTTGAGGGGTTTAGAGCAGAAAATATTTTCAGAGATAGAACTCCCCCTTTCTCTTCTTCGAAGGTCCTTTGATGCTTCTGCAGGATGTAGAACAAACTTGAAGCAAGTGTGAAGTAATGCAACACGAACAGAGGTTGGATCTTGATTTCAGATGTAGCTTTCAGTTGTATATGATCTTGGGCCTTGATTCAAGCTTCTTCCTTTCGATTTTAGCTTCAGAGCAAGGTGGAAGAGGGCTTGGGAGCTGTAGCTGCGAACCTGCACACCAAAAATTAGAACCTTAAAAACTTCTCACCAGATCTCACCTCTCATGCTTTTTATTTAATGCCACTAGGGTTTATTTAATTGATTAAGACAGTCAAAGACAGCTTGGGAACCAGATCCACATTTTGTGGAGTGATTTGACAGTCAAAGACAGCTTGGGAACCAGATCCACATTTTGTGGAGTGATTTGTGGAAGTTGGACTCGGATTGGAAGACTTTAGGCACAAAGAAACGATGGTCAAAAAACACGGCTGGAGGTCCGACCTGAATGGGTCGACCCTTGGGGTCGACCCTCGAAGAGGGTTAGCCACCCCAGTAACAATTGGTCGACCCCTGGGGTCGACCCTCGTTCTACTAGAATCTGGTGGGATGAATTTTTACAGGGGTCGACCCTTGGGGTCGACCCTCGAAGAGGTTTAACCACCCCAGGAACAATGGGTCGACCCAATGGGTCGACCCTCGTTCTCACAGATTCTGAAAAGAGGAATTTTTACAGGGGTCGGCCCTTGGGGTCGACCCTCGCACCTGAAATGACAAAGGGGTCGACCCTCGAGCTGGTAGCAACCAATGAGTGTTCTGTTATATAGAATACTCTATAGGGGTCGACCCTTGGGGTCGACCCATGTGCCAGAACAATCCAGAAGGGAGATAAAAACCA
The DNA here is from genome assembly GCA_022559845.1 of Amorphophallus konjac. NCBI lineage: Eukaryota > Viridiplantae > Streptophyta > Magnoliopsida > Alismatales > Araceae > Amorphophallus > Amorphophallus konjac. Next base: position 199,991,997 of record CM040125.1, on the reverse strand, counting down.
CGAAAATGTGGTGCCAACCTAGTATTTTATGGAATAGAAATCATACCACTGAAATGCATGAATCCAAGGCATGAATAATGAAGACCCAATAAAATTTACCTTAGACAAGAGTGTTGCTCTGGAATCCATTTAACTCAAAGGATGAGTTTCAACATGGAACATAGACATTAAAAGAGTTAGAATGGATCTCACCACATGTCCTTGTATCATTCAATTCATGAACCGCCTTCTTGCCCCTGTCAAGACATACATTCTACGTTAGCATTGGCGATTGCAAATTGAAATTAAACTTCTTACCAGAAGAAGTGATTTCTGAACTTCCAAAGCTCCTTATCTCATCAAGTGAAAAACAAATCCAGAATTTATCATGGCATTCAAGTTAGAACAAATAGATATAGAATGCTTTAATCATCATCAAAATCCATTACAATAACCCACATAGAGGGGGTTCAACACACATGTTAATATTTAAATGCCAAATGTAGGTACATTGATGGTTAAAGAGATCAGTCAAAGAAGAGGGATGAACCAAATCACCATCAGAAAGTGCAGCCTTTAAGATCGCCAATATAGAGAACACCTTGCTGGTTGGAGGCAACGGTCGACACCCAGAGCACTGGGAGTCGACTTTGGAAGCCCAGACAGAACCACCCAGGTTCTGGACAACCGCAGGTGTCGACATCTGAGGGCTCAAGAGTCGACTTCGGGTCCAGACAGAAACCAAGTTGGTTCTGGTAGGTCCTGAGAGTCGACTCTCAAGGGCTTCTGAGTCAACAAACGCCAGAGATGCGAATTATAAACCCTAAAACGAACCCAGCTTGCTCCAGATCCGATACCCAAGCCGTGGATCCTTTATGGCACGTATATAGAGGGTCCAGATAAGTCAAGAAACATGGGTCTTTATCAGGTTTTGGTTCCTTTCATGGATATGACTTGGTCTTCAACCTTCTAGCTGAAGAATAGGAGATTCCTTGCTAAAAAATAGGAGATTCTCCAGAAGTTGGTTTAACCTATCTGCAGACATTCCGGGAAGGTTTAAAATGAAATTGAAATGATATGGCGGGGAGGCTAAATAGTAGAGAAGCAGCGAACTAAAGAGAAGGTGGCTTCTGAAAAAAGAGTGCGCTGCATCTAGAGAGAGCTGCATCTAGAGAGAAAAATCTACTGGTCGTGGGAAGAAGCATACTTGGAAGAGCTTGTGCGACCCAGATCAAGAAGAAGGAAGATGATGCTGGAAAAAGGAAGTGCGCTGCATCTAGAGAGAAGTGTATGCATCTCCTAGGAAGAAAAGAGAAAAGGGGCCTGTGCGACCTAGATCAAGAAGAAGAGGGAGAAGAAGAAAACAAGGGCAGTAGCAGAAGAAGCGCTAGCAGGAGAAGAGCATCAGCAGGAGAAGCACCGGCAACAGCAGAAGATCAACCGAGATCTGAAATCAGAGAAGAAGCTCAGTGAATTCCATCTACAGATCGAGATACCCAATCATCAGGAGAATTCTACACTCGATCTGTATTTATATCGCTATTCAATCTTTCATTTTACTTTTCTATTCTGTTAATCAAGCTGTTTGTCAGCGGTATGTTTAGATCGAGCTGGGTTACTTGGATCTGAGGTTGATCAAGCTGTGAATCCGCGGAGTGTTCAAGTTGTGAGTCAGCGGCGTATTCAAGCTGTGGGTCAGCGGAAGGAAGTCTCACCAGGTTTGGTGAGGGGTGGATGTAGGCAGACTGGTTGTCTGGCCGAACCACCTTAAAAACCCCTGTCTCCTTGTGTGATTGCTTGTATTCATTTGTGACCTCCGCTAGATGCATGCCTAGGACCGTCTATTTTTTGCTTAGAGTTTTCACTTAGATTTCTGAATAAGCCACATAGATTAAATAGTTCACGTAAGTCTGCAATAGTTTCTGATTTTGGGGGCGGATCTATTCACCCCCCTCTAGACTGCCGTTCCACCTACACAATCGAACATCTGTCGGATTGAAGCCCCGATGGCTGAGTATCTGTCGGCTTGAAGCCCCGATGGTTGAGTGTTTGTTGGCTTGAAGCCCCGATGGCTGAATATCTTTCGGTTGAAGCCCCGATGGCTGAACATCTTTCGGTTTAACACCCTGATGGCAGGATGTCTTTCGGTTTAACGCCCCGATGGCTGAATGTGTTTTTTGGTTTAACGCTCCGATGGCAGAATGCTTGCCAGCTTGAAGCCCCGATGGCTGAGTGTTTTGTCGGTTTAACGCCCCGTTGGCAGAATGCTTGTCGGCATAGATGAAAGGTCGTGACGCCGACCACATAAGAAGTCTATTTGTTGGATGGCTGAAGGTAGAGGGTGAAAGACCATGTCTGTCTCAAGGCTCACTTTCTTTTCTTCTCTTCTTCTTTTATGTGGAGGAGCAAGTGGAAAGACCATGTCTGCCTGATGACTGCTCTTTTCTTTTCTGCTCTTCTTTTGTTGTGAAGAGGTGGGTTCAAAGACCACATTCACCTCATGACTGTTCTTTTGGTTCTGCTCTTCCTTTCTTATTAATGTCCCCGGACTGGGGTGTATTTCTCTTCATGTGCCCCCAGGTTGGGGTGTAACTTTTCTTCTGTGGCCCCAAGCGGGGTGTATGTTTCATGGCTTCTCGGCCCCCAAACGGGGTGTAACTTTTGCATCTTATGCACCCATAGAGGGGTGTAGTTCTTCTTCAAATGCCCCTAAACCGGGGCATACCTTTTGCTTCTTATACCCCCATGGTGGGGTCTACTCCGCTTCTTCTACCCCGACACACTAGGGCATGTTTGCTTCTTGCGTACCCAGGGTGGGTGTGTTTCTTTCCTTGTGTGCCCCCGGGACTCGGGGAATGTTGTTTGTCCTACACCAGATGCCCTTGGGACGAGGTGTATGTTGCTTCATTTGCCCCTCCATGGTGGGGTACATGTAAAGCCCCAGAATTTTTATAAATTATTTCTGGTATATTTAAGTATTTTCTGGAAATTTTAAAGACCCAAAATGGATTAATAAATAAATATTGGGTTAAATAAATCATTATTAAGGCCCAATTTTGGTAAACAATTAACCTAGCCTATTTAAATGAAGTCCAATAGATTTAAGGACCAAGCCCATTAAGTTTGACCCATATTCTAGAAAGTTATTTAATCTATTCATGGATTTTAAGGATAAATACTCATTTATTAGATAATTATATGGATAAATAAATAAAAGAGTTTAAATTTTATTGAATTCTACGCACATGGGATGTAGCGGTATATCGTGCGACAGCCACAATCAGGTAACGCGCCTACCTTCGACCGTTACGCTCTGTTAGTTCCGTGAATGGAAGAACGAGCAAAAAGATTAGATTTTTACTAATTTATCTCTTAAAGATCGAGATGGGAAGACTAGTAGAAGTGTTAAGGACTCTTAGAAGTCGATCTAAACTTTAACAAGGACTCTAGAATCGATCTAATCCTCAAACCATAGTCAAAACCCTATAAATAGACCCTAGTTTTGACCTACGCGACCCCTACTTTGGCTCGCGTGGAATCAAGGTAAGGACTCATAATTTCAGGTAAGTTCTTTAGAAGTTTTCATTTATAATACTTTAGACTAATAGCTCTCAAAATTTTGTGCTAGGAGATCAAGTACATCAGGAGTTATAAGCTTCCAAAGTGGCTGTTTCGACCATAGCAACCCAGGAAACTAAGCGAAAGTCCACTGAAGATCAGGAAATTAGGACGTCTAAACGAGGTAATTAGAGTTGGGTTATTTAGAACTTTTTGTTCTCCTTAGTTTCATCTTCTTACCCTCAAAATTTCACGTCTTTAGGACAAGAGACTGAGGAGTTAGAACAACGTGAAGTTGCTGAAAACTCAAAGAAAGCGAAGAACTAGGGCGTGTCTTGCAGTTCCAAATTGGAAGTTGAGAGCCAGAAAAAAAGGTAGGTCATCTCATGAATAGCAAGAACATCAAATTAGGAGTAAAAACCCTCTGGTTTTGTTTGATTTCTTGCACTATAGACCATGAATGTCATGTTTTAATAGAACTATGCATACATACATATCTTTAGCCTTAATTGAAGTTAAAAGATACTCTCTTGTTCAGTCACTACAACCTATGCATCCAGATAGCCTTTTTACTTCGTTTTATCATGGCTAGAGTAGTCAAGTCTTCTCTAAAACGTGATACGTTCAAAGCATGATCTTTATTTTTTTATATACTGTCAACAGGGCTCTGACGGATCAGAGTTAGACCGTCACATGCTTGTAACGGGCTTACGATAAGCCGTCACATTCCCTGTTACCTTTAAATTTCTCTATTGTCTCTAACAGACCATAACTGGAGCGTTACAACACTGTAACGGCCCCACGACAAACCGTCACATACCTATGACGCATCCATTCTAGACCGTTAGATTAACTGTGTTCTGTCCACCCGAGACAGAAATAAGAACAGTCAAGTTTACTTATAAATAAGCCTAGTTATCTAAGTTGTGACCTATTTTTCAAGACTTTGAGTTTATTGATCAATTCATGATAGGAACTTGCATGTTTGAGCATTTTGAGTTATTTTAAGTTATGTTAATTTCATGTGCTAAAACTCTATAGTTTGTATTTAAACATGATTTTACATGTTGTATTGACGGAGTTTTATCATGGTTTCACATCGTTACACATTCTTTTCTATCTATATAGTCAATTTCTCTAAGTACATGGCATATATTCCGGTATATGGCCATTAGTTCACACTTTTACACTATAGGAATATATTCTTGGACTTGAGGACCTCTCTATTGGATATTCCTTCCAATGGACTAGGAAATCTGGTTTCAAGGCCTCCGTAATTCTCCGCGAGCCTGGGATTCCCACTAAGACGCCGAGTTGGTTGTACCATTAAAAACCCAATTGCTTAGAAAGCACTATCAAAATTTTCTGGTTCTGGATATGTAACGGATCTTTATTCGACCGTCAGGCACATATAACGGTCCAATATATGACCGTCACGCTATCTGAGTCCATACCGATTTCTTCGGGATTCAGCTGTTCTAATTGTCCAAGACTAGACCGTCGCATTCATGTAGCGGCCCGTTAATTGACCGTCACAATTCCTGAGTACTTTAACCTGAGGTTTGACCCAAGGGTTGATATTCCAAAGTTTATAGATGGATTATTGATGGTCTAGCACTTGTCATATTGTTCAAAATACTTAATTTTAAACTATGGAGGATAAGGAATATACTGTTATGCTGTTGAATTGTTTCCATGAGCATAACATTGTTTTAAGTCATTCTTGATCTCTCATGCTCTTAATTGAAGCGTTCATTCATTGAATTATTGTTATCATGAACTTATTGAACTTATTATATTGCTGGTCATATTTTATTGCGTGAAACGTGGAAGTAGCTTGATTTATACATGAAGATGCGGTTCGAGCACGGATTGTGTTCAAGGGCTCTATGCTAGTCCCCTCGGCTGATTGTCGGAAACATACTATTATAAACCATGGGGTATGATGCTATTACCGTCGCATTGCGCTGGGAGTACTTTTTTTATAAATAAGTGAAAATCCACGGAACTCTTGCAAGACTCTCTCTTGATTGAATTGCTACATGCTAGTTACATGACATTCTAGTGCATAACCTTTATGGTTATGAAAGTGAAAAGTGAAAGTGAAAGTGCGTTCTTGATGCATGCAAGCATATTCGTATTCGTGAAATGCCAAATTACATTCTTGTTATATTCAACTCGACCTTGTTCGTTTATCCTTTCTCATCGTGATCTTATCGTGCTATTATGTTACTTGTTTTGTTCAAGTGATTTACCGCATTTCACATGATTTTACCTTATTCTTTAGAGCTAAAATGTTAATTACTTAAACATTGCTAATCATGTTGATGCGAAGATACCTACTAGGCAAGTGTGCTCATTACCTATTTTCCAATCTTTTTAGGAGATGGAAGTGATTCAAATTCGGATTCAGGTTATACAAGTAGCGGGTCCGAGAGCGAATGAAAGTCTTATCAAAATGAGAGTGAAGACTTAGGAAAGTCCATATTGTCTAGATCGAGTTCATGTAATTTTTCTTTTCCTTGAGTCTGATAGATTATAGAAGGTTGAAGAGTTATTGTAATTGAATATTTTGGTTATTAATAAAATAAAGATTGATTAAATTATTGTGCAATTACATTCTTATGTGTGATTGTCTTGCGCTCTAATCGTTCTTGCTTGCAAGAGGCTTACCATGCCGGCTGTTCACGTTCCTCGAGTTGGTCTTCCGCTATAATAAAGGCTCGGGGCATGACAGTTCAGTTGGTATCAGAGCCTAAGTCTGAGGACTTAGGGGAAAAGAGTCATGTCATAGGATAAGTCCAAAGTTTTAGGACCCATACCTATGAACTAAGGAGGAAATTCCTCACCCATGTGAGAATTGGGTAGAACCCGGGATGAGATAGTTATATAGAAATTATCTTAGGGTAAATCTTCCCGACTCTAAATAACTAAAATATCCATGATTCTCAGGTACCTTGATTCTCAATGGCTAATCGTGTGAACTGGGACGAGATGCAGTAAACTGTTGGGGGACTTACCCAAGCCCTACAGATAGTGGCCAAAGCTGGTGGAAGGGCTTACGCGGAGAACTTACACGGCAATTTTCGAAGTTTAAATCCCCCACGATTCTCTGGATCTTCTAACCAAGATGAAGCGAAAAATTGGATCGACGAGATGAATCGAATATTCGATGTCATGCAATGCACCGACCAGAAGAAAGTTCGACTTGCCACGTTCCAACTCAACAAGGATGCACGTACATGGTGGAAATCCATTCCGGCGCCACCTGCAGATGCACCTCATACATGGGAGGGTTTTCTTACACTTTTTCGAGCCAAGTACGTCTCCGAGCATGTGAAGGAGAGGAAAGCTATGGAATTTGCCTCCTTAAAATAAGGCACGATGTCCGTGGCAGAGTATGAATTACAATTCTCTCGACTTGCACCTTATGCTCCTCACTTGGTAACCACAGATTTATTGAAAGCCAAACGATTTATGGATGGTTTAAGACCCAGATTTATCCAACAACTTGGAACTCAGAATATCTGCACCTATACCGAGATGGTTCAAAGAGCGCATCTATGTGAAAGAACCATGGAGAAGATAGAAAGGCTCCGAGGAGAAAGGTCAAGCCGAAAACATGATAGGCAAGAAGAGAAAGAAGTGGATGAGGATAAAAACTGTCACGTTAAGAGGTCCCGTGATGGGAACGGTAACAGAAAAAGAAATGGAAATGGAAACGGAAAGAATAAGAAAGTTAAAGAAGAAAAGAGAATGCAAGTCTCCACTGCTTGCTCATTTTGTGAAAAATTTAGGCACTCGGCAGAAGAATGCTGGAAACGTCTCGGCGCTTGTCTCAAATGTAGAAGTCGGGAAGATCGCTTGCCCATGTGTCCTCTCATAAATGAACAATCTTTAAGGGATAACAATGGACGTGGGAAGCGAGGTCGATTAAATGCCATTCTAGACGAGGAAGGTGAAATGGTTAAAGGTACCCTCTTAACCCATGTTAATTTTTTTTTATTAAAATACGAACACTCACCGTAAAAATTCATGTTATGAATTTGGGGATCAAATTCTCTTAAGTGGGGGAGGGTGTAAAGCCCCATAATTTTTATAAATTATTTCTGGTATATTTAAGTATTTTTTAGAAATTTTAAAGACCCAAAATAGATTAATAAATAAATATTAGGTTAAATAAATCATTATTAAGGCCCAATTTTGGTAAACAATTAACCTAGCCTATTTAAAAGAAGTCCAATAGGTTTAAGGACCAAGCCCATTAAGTTTGACCCATATTCTAGAAAGTTATTTAACCTATTCACAGATTTTAAGGATAAATACTCATTTATTAGATAATTATATGGATAAACAAAGAACAGAGTATGAATTTTATTGAATTTTGCGCACATGGGATGTAGCGGTCTATCGTGCGACCGCCACAGTCAGGTAACGCGCCTACCTTCGACCGTTACGCTCTGTTAGTTCCGTGAATGGAAGAACAAGTAAAAAGATTAGATTTTTACTAATTTATCTCTTAGGGATCGAGATGGGAAGACTAGTAGAGGTGTTAAGGACTCTTACAAGTCGATCTAAGCTTTAACAAGGACTCTAGAATCGATCTAATCCTCAAACCCTAGTCAAAACCCTATAAATAGATCCTAGTTTTGACCTACGCGACCCCTACTTTGGCTCGCGTGGAATCAAGGTGAGGAGTCATACTTTCGGGTAAGTTCTTTAGAAGTTTTTGTTTATAATACTTTAGACTAATAGCTCTCAAAATTTTGTGCTAGGAGATCAAGTACACCAGGAGTTAGAAGCTTCCAAATTTCACATCTTTAGGTCAAGAGATTGAGGAGTTAGAACAACGTGAAGTTGCTGAAAACTCACAGAAAGGGAAGAACTAGGGCGTGTCTTACAGTTCCAAATTGGAAGTTGAGACCCAGAAAAAAAGGTAGGTCATCTCATGAACATCAAGAACATCAAGTTAGGAGTAAAAGCCCTCTGGTTTTGTTTGATTTCTTACACTATAGACCATGAATGTGATGTTTTAATAGAACTATGCATACATACATATCTTTAGCCTTAATTGAAGTTAAAAGATACTCTCCTGTTCATTCACTACAACCTATGCATCCAGATAGCCTTTTTACTTCGTTTTATCAGGGCTAGAGTAGTTAAGTCTTCTCCAAAACATGATATGTTCAAAACATGATCTTTTATTTTTTTATATACTATCAACAGGGCTCTAATAGATCAGAGTTAGACCGTCACATGCATGTAACGGCCTTACGATAAGCCGTCACATTCCCTGTTACCTTTAAATATCTCTGTTGTCTCTAACGGACCATAACTAGGGCCCCACGATAAACCGTCACATACCTGTGACACGTCCATTCTAGACCGTTAGATTAACTGTGTTCTGTCCACCCTAGACAGAAATAAGAACAGTCGAGTTTACTCATAAATAAGCCTAGTAATCTAAGTTGTGACATATTTTTCATGACTTTTAGTTTATTGATCAATTCATGATAGGAATTTGTATGTTTGAGCATTTTGAGTTATTTTAAGTTATGTTAATTTCATGTGCTAAAACTCCATAGTTTGTATTTAAACATGACTTTACATGTTGTATTGACGATGTTTTATCATGGTTTCACATCGTTACACATTCTTTTCTATCTATAGAGTCAATTTCTCTAAGTACATGGCATATATTCTGGTGTATGGCCATTAGTTCACACTTTTACACTATAGGAACATATTCTTGGACTTGAGGACCTCTCTATTGAATATTCGTTCTAATGGACTAGGAAATCTAGTTTCAAGGCCTCCGTAATTCTCCGTGAGCCTATGATTCCCACTAAGACGCCGAGTTGGTTGTACCATTAAAAACCCAATTGTTTAGAAAGTGCTATCAAAATTTTTGGTTCTGGATATGTAACGGATCTATATTCGACCGTCAGGCACATATAACGGTCCAATATATGACCGTCACGTTATCTGAGTCCATACCGATTTCTTCTGGATTCAGCTGTTCTAACGGTCCATTACTAGACCGTCACATTCATGTAGCGGCCCATTAATTGACCGTCACAATTCCTGAGTACTTTAACCCGAGGTTTGACCGAAGGGTTGATATTCCAAAGTTCCTAGATGGATTATTGATGGTCTAGCACTTGTCATATTGTTCAAAATACTTAATTTTAAACTATGGAAGACAAGGAATATACTGTTATGCTGTCGAATTGTTTCCATGAGCATAACATTATTTTAAGTCATTCTTGATCTCTCATGTTCTTAATTGAAGCGTTCATCCATTGAATTATTGTTATCACGAACTTATTGAACTTGTTATATTACTGGCCATATTTTATTACTTGAAACGTGGAAGTAGCTTGATTTATTCGTGAAGATGCGGTTCGAGCACTGATTGTGTTCAACGGCTCTATGCTAGTCCCCTCGGCTGATTGCCGGAAACATACTATTATAAACCATGGGGTATGATGCTACTGACGTCACATTGCGTTGGGTGTACTTTCTTTATAAATAAGTAAAAATCCACGGAACTCTTGCAAGACTCTCTCTTGATTGAATTGCTACATGCTAGTTACATGACATTCTAGTGCATAACCTTTATGGTTATGAAAGTGAAAAGTGAAAGTGCGTTCTTGATGCATGCAAGCATTTTCGTATTCGTGAAAGGCCAAATTACATTCTTGTTATATTCAACTCGATCTTGTTCACTTATCCTTTCTCATCGTGATCTTATCGTGCTATTATGTTACTTGTTTTGTTCAAGTGATTTATCGCATTTCACATGATTTTACCTTATTCTTTAGAGCTAAAATGTTAATTACTTAAACATTACTAATCATGTTGATGCGAAGATACCTACTGGGAAAGTGTGCTCATTACCTATTTTCTAATCTTTTCAGGAGATGGAAGTGATTCAAATTCGGATTCAGGTTATACAAGTAGCGGGTCCGAGAGCGAATGAAAGTCTTATCAAAATGAGAGTGAAGACTTAGGAAAGTCCATATTGTCTAGATCGAGTTCATGTAATTTTTCTTTTCCTTGAGTCTGATAGATTATAGAAGGTTGAAGAGTTATTGTAATTGAATATTTTGGTTATTAATGAAATAAAGATTGATTAAATTATTATGCAATTACATTCTTATGTGTGATTGTCTTACACTCTGATCGTTCTTGCTTGCAAGAGGCTTACCATGTCGGCTGTTCACGTTCCTCGAGTTAGTCTTCCGCTGTAATAAAGACTCGGGGTGTGACAGTACATTTCTTCTTCAAATGCCCCTTAGTCGGGGTGAGTTTCTCTCTTTGTGTTCCCCCAGGTGGGGTATAGTATTTGCTTCTAATGCCCCCATCGTGGGGTGTAGTTCTTCTTCAAATGCCCCTAAACTAGGGTAGATTTTTTTTCGAATACCCCTAAGTTGGGGTGAATTCTTCATGGCTCCCACACCCCCGTGGCGGGGTATGTTACTTTTTTTTTTTGAAAAAATGCCCCTTGGGCGGGGTATACCTTTCTTCACATGCTCCAAGGTTGGGATGTATGTCTTTTTACTTATGTGCCCCCAGACCGGGGTGTATTCTTGCTCTCTTTTTTTTTATACGTCCCTATGGCGTGGTATATTTCTCTTCATGTGCCCCTAGATCTGGGTGTAACTCTGTTGCTTGTTGTGCTCCCAGGTCGGGGTAGATGCTTCTGCTTCTTCTGTCCTAGAGTGGGGTATATTTCTCTTTGTATTCCTTTAAGCCGGGGTGTATTTTTATTTGTTTCATATGCCCCCATACGTGGTAGAGTCTTTGCTTCTTATGCCCCCATGGCGGGGTGTCCTCTACCTATTTTACCCCCAAGGCGGGGTGTATTCTTTTCTTCATATGCCCCCATGGTGGGGTATGTTTCTTCTTCAAATACCCCTAAGTCGGGGTGTGCTCTTTGTTTCCTATGCCCCCGGGCAGGGTGTAACTTCTTGCTTCTTCTACCCCCCCAGACTAGGGCGTATTCTTGCTTCTTACGCACCCAAGGTGGGGTGTGTTTCTTTCTTTGTATGCCCCCAGGCCGGTGTGAATTCTTGTTTCTTATTCCCCGTGGTGGGGTATGTTCCTTTTCGTATGCCCCCAGCATGGGGTGTATCTTCAGCTTCTTATGCCCCTAGACCGGGGTAGATTCGGCTTCTTCTACCCCTCACGGTAGGGCGTATTTCTCTTCATATGCCCCCGGAGCGGGGTACAGCTTCTTGCCTCTTGTGCCCCCATGGCGGGGTATAGTCTTTACTTCTTACGCCATCATGGTGGGGTAGAGTCTTGGCCCCTTATGCCCCCATAGCGGGGTTTGTTTTTTGCTTCTTATGCCCCCAGGCGTGGTGTGTTTCTTCTTCAAATGCCCCTAAGCCAGGGTGTATTCTTTATGGCTTCTATGCCCCCATGCGGGGTGTGTTTCTTCTTACGCACCCAAGGTAGGGTGTGTTTCTTTCTTTATGTGCCCCTAGGCCGGGGTGTATTCTCTTCATGTGCCCCTATGGCGGGATAGAGTCCTTCTGCTTCTTGCGCCCCCCCTAGGGCAGAGTGTGTTGCTTCTTATGCCCCCATGGCGGGGGTGAATTCTACTGCTTCTTGTGCCTTGGATCGGGGTATACTTCTCTTCATATGCCCCTAAGCCGGGGTGTGTCTTCTGCTTCTTATGCCTTCAGAGGGAGGGTATGTTTCTTCTTCAAAAGCCTCTATGCCAGGGTGTATTCTTTTACTCTTTATGCCCTTAGATCGGCGTGAAACTCTGTTGCTTCTTATGCTCCCATGGCATGGATATATTTCTTCGTCGAATGCCCCTAAGCCAGGGTGGAACTTTTGCTTTATGTGCCCCCGAGTCGGGGTGGATTCTCTTCATGTGCCCCCATGGCGGGGGTATATCCTTTATGGCTTCTATGCCCCCAGGCGGGGTGTAACTTCTTGTTTTCATGCCCCCCATGCAGGGCGTATTTCTTTTGCTTCATACGCCCCCATGGCGGGGTACATTTCTTATTCAAATGCCCCTAAGCTAGGGTATAACTTTGTTTCTTCTTATGTTCCCAGGTCGGGGTAGATTCTTCTCACGCACCCCCGAGTCGGGGTGTTTCTCTTCATGTGCCCCCAGGAGCGGGGTGTAATTTTTCTTGCGTCTTATGCCCCCATGGCGGGGTATATTTCTTCTTCTTATCCCCCATGGCGGGGTATTTGCATGCTCTCTTCGGGAGTGGTGGCCGTGTTTGGCCTCATTGCTATAAAGCATCTCCCACAGCGGACAAGAATTCATCAAGCTACAGTTGCGGCTTGTTGGATCTTCTAACAGCCACTCGAGGGACCGTCTTGTGCTGGACAGAGGCAGTAGAAAGGTGGAACGGACCGAGGCATTGCACCACAGACTTGGACCCTCCTAGAGTCGGGCATGATGCCGGCCTTCTTCTTGTCCTTTTGGTCGGCGATGCTTGCCAACTTTTCTTTTTGTCCTTTCTTTTCTTCTCTTCTCTTTTTTTGTGTAATAGACCAAGGTAGGTGCGCAGGAGAGTGCTCACCCCCTGAAGGAGGGGATGAGTGGTTCGCTCCACTGCATCAATCCCATAGTGGTAATCTTTGTTCAGCACGGGTGTCGACGGATATGGCCATACAACCCTCTCTGGCTAATTTTCTCTCTTCTCTTTTTTTGCTTCTTTCTTTTCTTCTTTTCTTCTTTTCTTCTTAGGGAAAGGGGGTTTGATTTCCCCTCCCTTCTTCTCTCTTTCTCTTCTTTTTTTTTAGCGACCTTCATGATTCCTGGAAGCTGCATGTGCCTCGGAGTAGCGTCCTCGAGGCCACAAAGATAATTGAGCATAGTCCGGCTTTCCTCCCCATAGGACTGGCGAAGACAACACCTGCAATTTATCAAAGCAGGCAAACATCATTTATTAGGAGGCCATGAGGCCCTGAATCCCAGTGAAGAGATGAAGGGTGGCTTAAGTCCCACCGGGCGTGCCAGACTTGTCGACGCACTAAAATTTACTTATTATGTTATTCGTTTATTTAAGTGCATGGGCGTGGCAGTCACAGAGTGACGATTTGTTCGGGTTTCAAGGAAGCCCTTGGTGGGCTCAATTTGACCCGGTCAAACGATTGTATGATTCGTGGCAGGACCAAAACCCACCGTGCCATAAAGGTCACGACGTTATTTACATCCCCCATACAGGGAACACCCTTGATTAATCGCTAAGAATAAGGGCCTTACGGCCTAAAGAGAATGTTAGTAAGACGAGACGAAGAAAGGTGGAATTATACTAAAAAGCGCACATTGAGGGGATGACTATCCAAACAATGTCGGTCGCTCACGGACCATTTCATGTTCGGACAAGGGTCCATAACGAGAGCGCGATGCAAATGGAGACGAACCCGTATAAATGTTTGCCGAGTACACGGCAAGTTTGATGAGGAAGTGGGATTAGACCCCGGTCAAAATGGGTAAGATTCGACGAGCTATTGGCCTAAGGCAATGTCGAGTCGCGGCCATATTGGGTTGACTCCCCAGGTCCAGACACGACATGCCGCGGTGGCATTGATATTCTTTACCCCGAGTCTAGGGAGAGGGGGGTTCCGAAACGGACGCCATTAGTTTCTTAAGGGTAATGTTGTTATTCATTTGTTTTTACGCTCGTTATTACGATGTTTCCATGACATTGCTTTTATCGTTATGGTTTCTCTTTTCTATTATTTTTTTATCATTTCCTTATTATATATATATATTTATTTATTTATTTTGTTCATTTATTTCGTCATTTTGTTCATTCTTTTTTTAAGTTTTTATTACGTTATTCTCTTTTTCACCGTGTTGGCCTTTTTGCATTATCCCTTTTTTATTATTATTTACCTATTCTGTTTATTTATCTATTTATTTATTTTATCATGCCACCTTCATTTTTTGATTTCTTATTTATTTATTCTTATTATTATTTTAGGTGAACACAATACATAAATGGAAATGAGAGAAAATAAAAGAATGGGTTAATAATAATCATAATAATAAAAGGGGTGCCACCGATTCATCACGTTTGATCGCTTGGGATTTTGTTTTGCATATGGGTTAAGTCACGTATGTGGACGTGGGTTACGAAGATGGGTCATGTGTGTTGAGAGAGTGTTATAAAATGTATGCAATTGAGTGTGTTTACGTGAGAGGATCGGATGTGTGAGTTAATGTGCTAAGTGTTAATGGGTGTGAGTATATATGGGTGTGTTAAATGTGTGGACGTATATATGCTACGTGAGATCGAGAGTGCATGTGCGGCATTTTTTTTGTTAATTGGTTCATGCGATTCTTGACTGTCCGTATGTTAATGACGAAGTGTTCGATCTGCTCAGCCTCATTCGTCATGCTTGCACTTAGCTCTTCGTGTCTTCCATAGTTCTTTTGTCTTGATTGAAATGTTTTATTATTACTTATTTCATTTGTTTGTTGCTTCCTTTTTATCTTTTAATGTGTCGTTATTTCTGGCGAAAATTCGACAGCATCTCCCCTTGACCCGGATGGTAAGAGGGGTGCAAGGGGAACATGCCCACGAGGAGTGGCGTGACCCAACAACTCGAGGTGCGTGCCGAGACAGCAACACCTTTAAGAAAATTCCGAAAAACTCAGAAATCGGCGAGCGGGAAAACAATGAGCTAAAGAACATGTTGAGGGTGTACCGGGTAGAGGGACGAGTTAAAGTGTGCCGGGTTAGAAGGGACGTGAAGTATGCCGGGCAAGGCACGTTGGGGTGTGCCAGCAAGGACAAGGCGAAGGGCGTGCCGGGCTAGGATGGGTTGAGGTGTGTGCCGGGCGAAACCAGACTAGGATGTGCCGGGCTAGGTAGGTTAGGGTGTGCCGGGTTAGAAGGGAGGTGAAGTGTGCCGGGTAAAGGGGGGCACTGACAAGTGTGCCGGATGGAAGGAGGCTGTGCCGGATGGTGTGCCAGGTTAGAAGGCTGACATGTGTGCTGGATAAAAGGGACGGGGAGTGTGCCGGGGAAGGGCTAACCGGTAGGTGTGCCGGGTAGAGGGCTAAGAGAGTTTGGATCATGCCGGATGGAGGGGAAGTCATGAGTAATGAGCAAGGCCAATAGACCCGTCGGACGATGCTAAAACTCATAAGAGCCAGGGCTAATTGTAAGCGACTGGGCTAACGGGGAGGGGGGTGTTGGATATATGTTGTTTTTGATGATGTCTAACTATGACTCATTTGTGAGTCTTAATTACTTTTGATTATGCCACCTTGTATAAGTTTCAGGCGAAGGTGCAAATGGACAGAAATCAAGGCAAAAGGTTGCACATAAATCAAGGCAAAAGGTTGCACAGAAATCAAGGGAAGAGATTGCATAAAAATCAAGGCAAGAGGTTGCACAAAAATCAATGCAGATCTTAGTTAGGGTCATTGCTCCAAGGAACTGAAGAAACTAAAGAAGTTTCAAAATGTGGACCGACCTAGTAATCTGCACCGATCTCATTTTGGGCACAAACACAAAAGTGCACCGACCTGTACGTGCTAGAATAGTGACATGTACCGACCTTCACGGGGCAAAAACTCAAATGTGCACCGACCTCACTAAGCTCAAACAGTGACTTGCACCGACCTTGTTCTGGACTTGCACCGACCTTCATGTGTATTGGTATGAAAGCTGCACCTACCTTGAACGTTCCAAGAATGAAAGCTGCACCGACCCTGCCCTTCATGCAAGGAAGTTGCACCGACCTTGTCTATGCACTGACCTTCATATGGGTAAGCTTCAAATGTGCACCAACCGTGACTGGGCAGAAACAAAGATGTGCATCGACCTTGTTCACAACTTTCACCGACCTTGCCTGGGTGGAATGAAACATGCACCGATCTACATACGCTTGCAACAGCTGCGAGTGGGGAGAATATGCACCGACCTCAGCTACGAGCGGGGAGGATGTTCACCGACCCTAGCTGCGAGCCGAGAAGACATGCACCGACCTTGACTGGGCGGCAACAGTGATGTGCACTGACTTGCATGAAGGCAATAGAAATGTGCACAGACCTTGGTGTGCTAAGCTCTAAACATGCACCGACCGTGAAGTGTGCTTGGAACAGTGACATGCACCGACCATGTGTTGAGAGTTGAAATGTGCACCGACCTTGCTTCTCAATTGTGTGCAGACTTTGGTGTGCTAAGCTTTAAACATGCACCGACCATGAAGTGTGCTTGGAACAGTGATATGCATCGACCTTCTTGTTGGAGTTCAAAGTGTGCACGGACCTTGCTCAGGAAGTGCACCGACTTCTATGCTGCAAACAGTGATATGCATAGACCTAGTTATGTGCACTGACCTATATCTGGTGGAACTGAAGCGTGCACCGACCTTACTCAGAATATGCACCGACCTTGAGTGCTCGTAGCATGGATGTGCACCGAGTTTGTTTGTGCACGGACCCTGCTCCTCAATATGCACAGACCTTTGGAGGAAGTTCAAGATGTGCACCGACCTGCATGCGAGGAACCTTGAAGGGTGCACTGACCTTGAAGCTTGCACTGACTTCATCAGAAGGATATCTAAATCTGCATCGACCTCTACTGAAGAGGCTCTTAATATGCACTAACTCTGCCTAGGCCAAGCTTCTGATGTGCACCGACCCTACCGAGGACCAAGCTTCGTATGTGCATTTACCTATGCCTGGTAGAACAGTAACCTGCACCGACCTCCACTGAAGAAATCCAAAGTTGCACTGACCTTGCCAAAGGCCAAGGATCTTATCTGCACTGACCTCACTGTTCAAGTCCAGAAGCTGCACCGACCTTATTGAATCAACAGAAGGTGTGTGATGAAATGCCTCAGTGAGCCAAACTACCTCCTTTTTAAGCAGTTTTCGGTCATTTCGACTTGGTGATCCAGAGAGAAAAAATAGGAACCGCAAGTGTCCCAAAACACATCTTTTGAGGTCTAGAAAGGTCTCCTTGGTCAGTCAACCTTTTGGTAATCATGGGTTGCTATGTCAGTCCTTTTGGTCAGTGGAAAAGTAAGCTACCATTTGTGGAAAAAGTCACATTTCCTGGTACGTAACTTTTTGCCTCCACTCAATCAGCTGCACTGTCTCTGAGCTTGGACAGGAGAAGAGGACGTCCTTTACTGCCTAGCCTACAGAAAAGAAGATCTTGCAGATCTTACTTGGGAGCTCCTACTCTCATTGTTTGTCTGGCCAATCAGATGCTACCAAGGGCTGCTTGGGGCTATAAAAAGGGACCCTATGCTTGAAGGAGCTGCTGCTGCTATCGCTGCTGCTGAAGTTAAAGATCAATCCTGAGAGAGAGAAAGCAGAACGTGAGAAAGATCTGAGTAGGATTCTTACACAGCCAGCCAGCCAACCACTCACTCAGCCATCCAGCTCTGTCCTCATTACCTCGTAATCTTGCACTGTCATTCGAAGTGTCTCTTGAGCTATGAAGAAAGAAAGAATCCAAGAGAGGAGTGCAACCCCTCTCACGTCCAGACTGAGCCTAAGGAGAACCCAGATCGGACTTGTGTCCAGATCTGTTCCAAGGTGCTACAAGAGCAAAATCTGAAGCCACCATCTGGTTATCCTTTTCTGATTGTGCATTTCCTTTACCTCATCTTCATATCAGGAAAGTTGTTTTCCTAAAGCACTTGTAGTATTTTTCTTTTGTGTTTTTTATTTTATCACATTCCATCAAGAACCGTCCCTACCGGTTTGTGTGTAGGAAATCGTCCCTACCGATTTATGTGTAGGAAACTGTCCCTACCGGTTTATGTGTAGGAAACCGCCCCTACCGATTTATGTGCAGGAAGACAAACTGAGGGTTATCCCTGGTCTGTAGTTTGGGGCGTCGTCCCCAAGTGGTGCTGTCTTCACAGCGTGTGGTAAAGCCTCACCGGGTTGGTGAGGGGTGGACATAAGTCTGCAGGTTTGCAGACTGAACCACCTTAAAAATGCACTGTGCAGTGAGTTGTTCATTGTGAGTTTGATCCTTATCCTCTATCCCCATTCACAGGTTCGCAATTTAATTAAACGGTTGCTATCTTGCTTAACGACCTGTGCTCAAGTGTGTAGAAATCTCACCACTTGACACTGGTTGTCTGCAGCTCACTCTTTAGCAGTTCCCACTATCTCCGCTGTGCTCTATGTCTACGCATCTCATGAATAGTATATCCCTTGACTATTCCTTAATGTATTAATTTTTATTTGGGCATAATTTTTAGATAGGATCTATTCAACCCTCCCTTCTAGATCCTGTTTCACCCTCTTGGACCCAGCAATTGGTATCAGAGCCAAGCTCTGTCATTCACAGATCTCACGATCTGTAGAGAAAATATCCCGGTGCATTTTGAGAAAATGGCTTCATCTGCTACACATGTTTCGATGGTTTTTTTGCCTACTTTTGATGGTTCAGATTTTTCTACATGGCTAGGGAAAGTGGTCATTTATGTTAATTCGATTGATCCACAGTTGTGGACTCTTATATACAATGGTCCTCATGAGCTGCCATCAAATATTGATGTCTGGTCAGCTAATCAAAGGACCAAAAATGTTGATAACCATGCTACCTTCAATCTGATAAGAGTTGGAGTAGATGTCACCATGTTTCCTTTTGTTTCCAGTTGCAGCACGGCCAAGGAGATCCTTGATGGACTGGCCAGCATCCACAAAGAGGGAAATGGGAATCATTGTCTAATGGCCAATAGCCCAGATCAGCCAAGCAATTCATCTTCGTCTCAGGTAAACTCTGATCCTGAGGACTTTACCTATGATGAACTTGTGGATGCATATGATGAGTTGGGTAAGCAGAACAAGAAGCTTAAGTCTGAAAATAAAACATTTAGGAAGAAGCTTAAAAATAATCTTGCGGATAGCTCTCCCTATAAAAAATTATCTAATCTTGAGCAAGTGAATGAAACTCTCGTGATTGACATAGAGACACATAAAGAACACATTGCTTGCTTAAAGGATGAAAATAAAATCTTGCTAGCTAAAATCACTAGGTTAAAAGTAACTGTAAGACAACTTCAAGATGAATCTAAGTCCTTGTCAAACAACCCAGACTTGACTGAAAACAAGGCTTCTATTGAAGAAAATGAAAATTTGAAAAAGGAAAACAATGAGCTTTTTGCTAAGCTTCAAGCATGTAAAAAAGGTAAGGGTGCTAGTGTTGTTGACTCAGAAAAATTGGCCACCCTTCAACAAGATTTTGATTACTGCAAAACTGTGAACGTCATGTTGAATGAGCAGCTTGTTGCGTGTGAGACATATTTGATTAACTCTGAATAACACATCACTTCACTTGAAAAGGAAATCTAAGATCTGAATAACTCTTTGTCACGAACTGCTCAGGGCCGAGAGAGCCTAGGGAGACTGCCGGGGACTAGAATGGGCTTCTGAAGAAAAGGGTTTAGGCACTGTCCTTTGAACAAAAAGTTTTTCAAAAATACTTTGTACACAGTTTCTCCTTCCAGTTCTGATGGTGCCTCCTCTTCCCAATCATCCCCAAAACAGTCTGCGACCAAGAAGAACTGAAATCAAAATAGAAACCATAAAAATAAAACCTTAAGGCAAAAACACAGAAATGAGATTGTTTGTTTTGATAAATATGATAGATACCATGTTTTCCATAAAAAGGATGGTTCTTGTTTTCATTGTGGTCAACATGGTCACTTAATGCATAATTGCCATGCCATGAAAAATGATCTGATTTCATGCAAGTCTAAATGTGATTCCAGTTACTACAAAAAACCAGTCGAGAGAGCCCAACCCTCCTACTGCTACCATTGTGGTATATCTGGACACACCATGCCAAAGTGCTGGGAATTGACGTACAAAATTGAGAAATCCCTTGTTTAGTGTTATCACTGCAAAGAGTATGGCCACATAGTGAAAAACTGCTGGCAAAGGAGAAGAAAGGACAATCCTTGCGCCACTAATATCAACACTCATAGTCACCCTCAGAAACTCGTCACACTTGGTTGTGAGAGGAGTGAGAAATCCTCTGTGTGTTGCCCTTATTATGGGATGGTAGGACATGAAGCATATGACTGTCACAAAATGAGGAAAGATGACTTGAATGTCTTGATAAAAAGGAGCTCCTTGATTAAAAATCTCACTAACCCTCTAGGACCCAAGAAAGCTTGGGTACCTAAACATTCTGAATGAGAATTTTGGCTGTAGGAGTGCATTGGAGTTGAGCTGAGGATCATCATGAAATAAAAGCTCAAGGCACAGGTATGTAAATAAACGCTTTTAATCTTTGTCATCTTGTAGGTTTAGGCTAACCATGTAGATAGTGCATCATAAGTCTGTCATGTTGCCAATAACATTCTGCAAACTTAATTTGCTTTCGAAAAATGCTAAAACATCCCCCATGGTGTGAGATGAACATCTAAGCTAGACCTCTTGCTCACACCTTGTCTGACCGCTGGTATATCAAATGGTGTAGAGTAGAAAGGCAAGTTGAGCTTGTCCAGAACTCACACTATGCGTGAGAAGGGTCTCAGATCCATACCACCACCTTGTACCAGAGATCATTTATCTCAGATGCATAAGTCATGAGAAACCTATTCTTCTGATGGAATTAATTTGATGATGAGTTGTTGTCTGCTTCTTGCTAATCAGCCATATGAAATACTTGATCGTTGCTTTTGATGATATCTTCCATGGCTGCATTTATTTAAACTCATCACTCATGTGGAGTTTCAACACGTTGGTTGAGTGTCTTGTCTCCATAAGCATTGAAGAAAAGGGGGAGCTTAAAAATTAGCAATTCTATTCAGAATGCACTGTAAATATTTTGTGCTTGCGTCATCTTGTTGTCTCTTGCACTCCAATGCATATCATGTTAAAGGGTCACAAAAATGCATAATCAATTGGCAGCATCTCCACTGTATTGAGTATTCATTCATGTTATAGGCTGCACTTTCCACTGCCAACCCATGCATGTGTTGAGGGGGAGTCAACATCTAATCCCATCTGCATCATTGCACACTCTTGTTGTCATCATGCATAGACAGTGTGCTCTTAGGGGGAGCATGTCCCGCTTTGTAAACTCTGATAAAAATCTCCTACTGATCTTATTTTACCCATTCCAGTCTGAGCTCAATGCATATCCTCAGGGGGAGTGTTCTCTATCCTTTCTTTCTCTAGTTGATGCTCTCCAATCATACAACACTCTCTGCTTGAACCAAACCACCATGTCACATTATATTGGAATTGCCCTAAACTTCTTGAAGGATCTTCAATCTGTCTTTAAGTTTGTGAATCAGAGTAAAAACTTAAGAAAAATCTTCCTTTATAGAGCTCTTGTGACTGCCTTGATCATGAAAGCTATTGATTTAACATTAATGATTTCTGGAGTCTTGAAGTTTAATGGTCTTGAAAAATATTTATGTTCGGGCTTAATAGACTTAAGCTAGTTTCTCATGTTTTGACTTGGTACGCCATCTTGAATCTGAAAGTTTATTTTGAGTACAAAGGCATCTTTGATCGAGAAACTTCAGTTAAGTATTATTTTTAAACATTTGTTGAATCTGAACAATTCAAAAGGAGGATACATTAAAAGTAAGCTCAAGATAGAGCAATGGCACTGTTGTTGAGAAATCTAAAATTCATATCTTTAGTAAGCAACTATACTATCTCTATTCTAATTAAGGAAAAATGGTGAGCTACACTGAGTAACTGGGGGTGCTTGTGTCTGGTAAACGTGCACACTCACGTCAAAAGGTGAATGCTACACTTGACTGCTCATAAAATGCTAAAAGTCACCTTTCAAATTGGTTTCAAAAGAAAAATCTGAATGTGTAGCACTCATGGATTTAATCAGAGTCATTTAAGTGTTTAGCCTCAATACTTGTTGTATTTGCTCTCAAGGGAGCCAATGGAATTGAATGAGTAAGTTGAGAGGAGGTTAACGTGTTTATAGTATGAATTTCTGGTTCACTTTTATTAACCTCGAATATAATTGTTCTCAATTATTTTCATTAAGTTGTTCAGAATTTATTAGCATTAAACCAATCTGAATGTAAGGTATGAATCATTAGAGTTATATAACTGAAGATTCTGAATAATCTATAACTCTGCTCTTGTGAACTTGGCTTCAGATTAAAGAACCTTTATTCTTTCAACTATTGATTATTGCAGCTCATCTTTCAAGTTTTGACTCCTACAGTCGACTTCGTGTGTTCAGACCTCTGTCTGGCTGCTCTAGCAACGTCCCTTAAGACAAACCGTCTCTTGATGCTCATTGACATCTGCCTTGTCTAGACCAATATGCACTATTCATTGAGGCTGTGAGGAAAACATCAACATTTCTGGCACGCCGCGACGCAGAATATCAGGACCGACAGTAGAAAGAGATAATAACAATATGTTGATTTCCAGACATGCTATGACCTGCACTAGAGAATCGAACATTCGTCACAACAACCAAAAGATTCTACCAATCTAATAATTACTAATTTATTAAAACCAAGTCTTACATCAAACCCAATCAAAGAAATTAAGAAAAACTACAACATTTGACTTCATCAAAGTTACATTCACCGACTTATTACAACATTACTAGACAACAATCTAAACCACAACTTTACTAAAGACTCTCCGAATGACTCCACATAGTCCTCTAACTGGTTCGCTCCAGGGCTTCACTCTTGCTCGTCCCCATCAGTTTGTGAGTCCTCACCTGAGCTACCTAAAAAAGGGAGAAACCACTGGGTGAGCGAACACTCAGTAGGTAATAGCAGGCATGTTTAAGTAATTAACCAATTTGTATTTATGTTGAACGAGAAAGAAAAAAAAGAATAGACGATATAAATAACCGAAATAAGGATACTAAGAGAATATGAACAAAGTATAATTGGAATTGGCTAATCAAGCATGAAATAACCAAGTCATGTAACTAATTCTGAAGGAATTCAATAAATAGAATACAAGAGAGAGATCATGTTCAAGAATATGTCATAGACATCACGCTAGTCATGCACTCGGTGCAATGCGTCACCATGTCATTACAACTCCCCGGGGCACAAGTACTTTTCAGGTGCTCTTTCCAGGACCAGACCGGGCCCTTATGATGCTTTGGCATTGATTTGGTGGATGCATGATCCAAAGTTATGTCTAGACATTAATCAAGTTAAATGGCCAATAATTTCAAGGTATAGAACTTGCCTCGGAAAAATTCCAAGGGTCAGTGAAGTAGATATTTGACCAGAAAGTTCAAATTATCAAGAACCAATAGGTCCTCTCATTCAAACACGAAGAATCATGGAAAACATTTCTGGAAGATACACGGTCCGTACTGGGCCACTCAGACAATGGACGGTCGGTATCTAGGCCGCTCCAAAGGATCGGGCTGAAGAACAACCTAATAGGAGCCAAGAATGAACGGTCTATTATGGACCGCTCGAGTTATAGAACGGTCAAAAATGGGCTTTTTAAAAGATATAAATGGTCCACTATGGGCCATTCACGACAAGAATGATCTGAAGCCCAAGACGATAGTAAGCGGTCTAAAAGGGGCCGCTTAGGAACTAAACGGTCCAATTTGATCCGCTTAACCAACTGAACGGGCCTACTCCGTCCGTTCAATACTGGCCTAACTAGCCAAGAGAAGTCCATCCAAATGGGCTCCTAGGTTGCCATAGGCGGGGTGAACTGAAACCGGGTCCATACCACTATCTGTTGGTCAGCCCAGAGGCTTTTTGGGTCGACTATAACATAACCAGGTCGAAGATAGAACAAGGATAATCGACCAATCAAGATAGGGAATTCTGCCAGAATTGCACGGTTCATATTGGGCCGTCCCACGTGTTACACGGTCCAGCTAGGGCCGCGCAATAACTCAGACAGTCTAATGTGAATCGTTGCTCAAACCAGGGTAATCCAAGCGATTCAATCCAGTGAACAGGTGTAGGACTTGTGGTACAACCTGCCCGGCATCCTAGTGGGAATCCCAGGCTCACGGGGGCTTACGAAGGTCCCATAATAGAGGTCCTAGTCCGACAGAAGGAGTATCCGGCGGAGAGTTCCAACCATTACAAGAATTGAAGGCTAGAGATCATCGGAAAACAAGTGTACAGCGGTCAGTCAATTCTACCGGAGTAGAGTGACTGTCAAACAATCCTAGTATCATTAGTTCATTCACCATACTACATGTTTGAGATTAACTTTATTGGAATGAAGAATAGGGACATAAGAGAGTAACTAAGCAAGAAAATTAAAATTTCTAACTTTCATATGTTCCAATTTAATATGTGGGTTACTAATTACTATTATCATTAGTTAACTAAGATGAATCATGCTAGAACAAGAATAAAACATTCGACAGAATGGCGCGGTTCGTACAGAACCGTTCAGAGGCCTCAGCGGTCGGTCGACAGTCCGTTCAATCCCTAGAGCCAGGGGGGCCAGACGGGGTTGAGCGGTCTGTCGAGGGGCCGCGAGGATCTCTACACGGTCTGAACATAGCCGTCCTGACTACGGCGATTGGAACGTCAAGACAATTAAACGGTAATTAAACGGTCATTAAATGGCCGTCGCCCTAGACCACACGTTCTATCGTGGGGCCATTCAAGACAGAGCGGATCCTGTTAGGACCGTGCCAAGGACGCTATGCCCGAACCCTAACGGGCTTGAATAGGGGTAATAAAAATGACTAATACACAACATATAAAGCATGAAATTTGGGCAAAAAGCTACCATTGGAACGAGAATAGGAATATGCACATAATAGCAAGATCAATTCAATCTTAACGCAAGCTAATCCCTACCTTAAGCAAGGATCATCAAGAAACCCTATATCTGACATACTTCCATTAGAACCTAGAAATCTCGCAGGATACTACATCGATTTTAGGGTTTGTTAGATCAACGGGAAGAGGACTAAGAGATGAATATAACAATGTATAATACTTAGGGTTTGGTCTGCTGAACCTACCTTAATCAAAGGAAGAAGAGGGATGAAGGTCGTCGGTCGCGCACGGGACACCTCTCCGATGATCGCCAGAATTCGCCCTCGTCCACGCTCCTCGTCGGCCGCCACAGCATCCAATCCTTTCTAGGTCAGCTAGGGTTTGATTATATAGAGTCAATTGAGTCTAGAAGGATCGATTAGGGAGGATAGAGTCCTCCGAAACGTGGGGTGCGTGAATCACGCTAGACTGGGTCGCCGCCACCAAAACTCCTCCAAATATTCTCACTAGGGTTAGGGTTTCGATGGGGATCGAGAGGGGAAACGTTAAGCTAATCTAGGCCATTCATTTGGGTCCAGTTTGGGCTTAAAAGATCGAGAATTGGGCTCTAATTTTGCGTATTAAGGTCCGGTAAGATTTAGTGTTGATTTGGGCCAAAATCTGCTAATTCGGCTTACTTAAAATTTTATTTTGGGCTGACTGCAGAAGACAAACTTGCTAAGCTGTTAGTCCTTTACACGAATATTATTTTTTGGGATTTTTAATAATTGGTGGGAATTTCAACCTATTGTATTTTTCAAGAAATTTCTTTATAATTTCCTTTATTTTATTCAATAATATACCGGGGTGCTACACCCTCCCCCACTTTAAGGATGTTGACCTCCAAATTCACTGCACGTATCGGAATGGGGAGTAACGTAACTAACCTTGGAATGAGTCAGGATATTGCTTCCAAATAACGTCCTCCGATTCCCAAGTAGCTTCTTCCATTCCTCGCCGACTCCACTGAACCTTGACCATAGGTATAGATCGGCTACTGAGTTGCTGTTGCTTGCGGTCCAAAATCTGGATGGGTCTTTCTCCATAAGTCAAATCTTCCTTCAATTCCAAATCCACATGCTAGATGATATGAGTGGGGTCATACACATACTTCAGCAGCATGGATACATGAAAGACATTATGAACTCCAGATAACTGGGGTGGTAAAGCTAAACGGTATGCAACTTCTCTAATTCTTTCTAGAATCTCGAATGGACCAACATATCTTGGACTTAACTTACCGCAAACACCAAACCTTTGGATTCCTCTTGTTGGTGAAACTTTCAAGAACACATGCTCGCCAACTTGAAATTCTAAGGCTCTCCTCCTATTATCAACATAACTCTTCTGTCTTGATTGTGCCACTTGCAAACGGTCTCTAATAATACGGATGTTCTTAGATGATTCTGAAATGAGGTCTGGTCTCAACGATTGTTTCTCACCTACCTCGTCCCAACATAATGGGGATCGACAACTTCTTCCATATAGAGCTTCAAACGGGGCCATCTATATACTAGACTGGTAACTATTGTTGTAGGCTAATTCAATAAGAGCCAAATGCTCTTGCCAACAGCCTCCAAAATCCATCACACAAGCTCTAAGCATATCTTCCACAATCTGGTTGGTTCTTTCAGTCTATCCATCCGTTTATGGGTGAAAAGCCGTGTTGAAATTCAGACGAGTACCCAGGGATTCTTGTAATCCTTTCCAGAAATACGAAGTGAACCTGGGGTCTCTATCAGACAGAATAGTGACTGGTATTCCATGAAGCCTTACAATTTCCTTCATATACAAAGCAGCCAAAACATCAACTGTCCATCTGGACTTTATGGATAAGAAATGGGCAGACTTTGTCAATCTATCAACCATAACCCATATCACGTCAAATCCTACACGAGTCGTAGGTAGACCCATGATAAAATCTATGCCAATGCTCTCCCACTTCCATTGATGTATATCAAGTTGTTTTAATTTCCCTGCAGGTCTGAAATGCTCCGCCTTGACTTGTTGACACACAAAACATCTGCTTACAAATTCTGTAACTTCCTTTTTCATACTTGGCCACCAAAAGGTCCTCTTCAAATCTGGATACATCTTAGTACCTCCAGGATGAATAGTATACCTGGACTTATGAGCTTCTTCTAAAATCTTGCTCTTTATCTCGGCTACGTCTGGCACACAGGTCCTTCCTCGAAATAGTAACCTTCCTGTTAGGTTCGGTGCAAGTATTCAGAGGGGGGGTGAATGAATATAGCCTATAAAAACTTTCACCCAATATAAACTTTCGCTCAATTAGAATTTCGCTCACTCAACAGATTAAACACTTAGAATAAAATCTGATCAAGTCATATAATGAACCTGTGATCAAACACTTGGAGCGCCCCTATGCAAACATCTAGCGGAAGCAAGCCATAAGCAATCAAACCACAATGCAAGAGGGGTTTTTAGGTGGTTCGATCCTGCAGACCTACATCCACCCCACACTCAACCCGAGTGTGGCTTCACTAACAGCTGGGCAACACAGCTTGCCAACAGACGCTGATACACAGCTTACCCAGGGGAACAACCTCCCCTCTTCCTCCTACACGGAGGGAACCTCTAGCAACCCACGGTCACTAGAAACCAGAGACTCACGTCTCTCTTCCTCTATACCAAGAGGGAACCCCACTAGTAGCAGCCCCACTACCAGTGAACCAGCCAGTAGCACTCTGCTACCAGCAATCCACCAGAGGCCTAGCCTCTCTTCCTCCTAGCCCAGAGGGAACCCACAAGCAGCCCCCCTGCTGCTTGCAAATCGGAGATCAGATCTCCCTTCTCCTGACCCACCAGGAGGAACCCGACCTCAGTCCAGAGGATCGGAAGAACACAGTAAATCAGATCGAATACAAGGAAAAATAAGAAACGAAAATAACACAGCAAACATAAGCTGTAAATGAAGGAACATCAGATGTGGCTCCCATGGAGTTGACTGGCCTGGATTTGATCCACGGTCCAGTAGACAGATCTTCAGTAACTTCTTCCTTTTTCTCCACGAACTCTCTCTCTCTATCTCTCTCTCTCTTTCTTTCTCTTCTGCTCTCCTTTTCTCTCACGCTGTTCCCTCCTTCTTCTCTTCAACTCTTTTTCTTCTTGCCGGCTCACTCTTCTTCTATTTCTTCTTCTTCTCTTTTTCTAGATCGAAGGGCTTTCTGCTCTCCAGGCTTCTTCTTCGATCAGCCTCCATCTGAAGACGAAGGCTCCAATATATACTAGTAGTAGTAGGGAGATAGGGCGTGTGCTTCCCACGCCTTCCATCCAGAAGATTCCTCCTCGGATCACGTGCTCAGCACCCACCTTGGATCACGTGTCAGGTGCCAGCTTCAGGTCACGTGCCCATTCATCAGTACGCTCAGCAACTGGAGTTAGATGGCGTCAACCCACTTACTCCAAGGAGTTGACGCACCCTTCAGAGATCTTCAACCCTTTTTAACTGCTGCGTCGACGCTTCCAACCCGTGGCGTTGACGCATTGATGCGTTCCAGTGAGCAGGTCTTCAGCAGATAGACGTGCTGCATTGACGCTCTCAGCATGCTGCGTTGATGCATGGAGCGGCAGCGTCGATGCTGCCAATGTACTCCAGAGGCTGCAATAAGGGATACTTGAACTGCTGCGTCCACGCTACTTGATCAATGCGTTGACGCACCAGAGTAATCCACAAGCTTCTTTCTTGATTGTTTGAACTACTGCGTTCACGCCACTTGATCAAGGCGTTGACGCATTGGTGTGTTCCAGCAGCGGAAATTGGATGGCTTCAGCCCTCTTGCTTTAAGGGGTTCATTAGCCTCTTCAGTCCCTGTCAAACAGATGAAACGAAGTCATCAGTTCTAAGTTTATGCATTGCATTGTATAGACTTTACTGTGAAGGCAAAAGCAATGTAAAGTATGCACAACGCAGTGTATAGACTTAATGAATACAAAGGCTTCATAAGCCTCAGATGAAGGCAGGCGCTGTGTAGACTTCATGATGATCAGATGAACACATGCGGTGTATAGACTTCATGTGTTCACTGGTGGATGTACACACTTGCCCACAGTACAGACTTTGAACTATAGGGACTTGAGACGCTTAAGGCGATGTACAGACTTGTTGAGGCTCAAGCGGTGTACAGACTTCGAAGTTCCACTGTGGATGTATAGGCTTGAATGAGTGAAGCCCAATGTATAGACTTGATGTGTAGACTTGGAAACGTGAAAGCTACAGTGAAGGAGTGTACACACTTGACCAATTCAAAGGCGAGTCGAGTGTACAGACTTAATGCATTGACACTGTAACATGAGCCAGTGAAATGCGTTGACGATGTACATACTTTGCCTAAGACGCTGTACACACTTAGCCTAAGACAATGTAAGCGACTGACACTGTACATGTTGTGCCTCTTAGGCACAAGCATGTGCATTGTGTTTTGATGATAGCATGCTGATTTGTTTTGATGATTGCAACACAGTCAGTGCATTATGATATTGTGTTTTGAATATGGTTGCTGATATGATTGCATAGGACTGTGTCTGATATACAGCATTGAATGCATGAGTTTGCATGAGTATTGCATGATGCGTTGACGCATGGGATCATTGCGTCAACTCACTGGTCTGTCCCAGAGCTTGTCTATAAAATGTGTCAACTGGTGCGTCGACGCAGTGGACTCAATGCGTTGACGCATTGGAATTATTTTGAAAGAGCTCTTGCTTTGCTTCATACATTAGTCTTGAAGTCTGTACAGCCAGTGCACTTGCAAAGTTCATACATTGAACTGTGGCTTGCACTGTTCATGATTTGGGTAGCAAAGTCTATACACTGCAGGGTAAAGCCCAATGTCTAGGCATTACTGCATCGCTTGCATTTCAGAGTCTATACATTGGTTTTGTCATGGACATAGACTTCCAAGTCTACACATTTCTGCATTAGTGTGCTTCACGCTTTGTTCATGGCTGAGAGTCTATACACTGGGCTTGAAGTGTACACAATGAGCATCTCATGTAAGTCCATACATTCATAGTGCATTGAATTGGCTAAGTATATACAACCTCAGTTCATGCATTATCTTAGGCTAAGTCTGTACAGCCTACGTCTCATGCAGCGTCAACGCTGTGAGCATCCTCTAGTCTGCAGCGTCAACGTTGTGAGCATCCTCTAGTCTGTAGCGTCAACGCTGTGAGTGTGTACATCGCATTCACGTTTCACAAAGTCTATACATTATGCATGGTTGAGTTGAAGTCTATACAAAGTCTGCACATTGGTATTCGAATCCAAAGTATATCCAATGGTCTTCACACTTGAAGTCTATACATTTGATGTGCAGAGTTGATGTCTATACATTGGCCTCCATGATTCTAAGTCTATACATTCGTTTTAAGGCAAAGTCTGTACATTGCCTTTGTGCTTCAAGTCTGTACATTGGGCAACTTCTAATTGAAGTCTGTACAGCCAATGCACTTAACTGAAGTCTATACACTGGACCTTGTTTTACCAAGTCTTTACACTCGCTGCACTGTTCAAGACCATACACTGGCAGCTCTGCTTAAGTATATACATTCGTCTGAACTAAGGTCATTTTCCTCTGTCTGTCTACAGATGATTCAGGCCATCAAGACTTGGCACGTGATCCAAGAAGCTAAAATGCTGACACGTGGACACAACAGTTCAAACAATCAAGAAAGAAGCTCCTGGATTATTCTGGTGCGTCAACGCAGTGAGGAAGTAGCGTGGACGCAGCGGTTCAAGAATCTCCTTGCAACCTCTGGAGTACCTTGGCAGCGTCGACGCTGCAGCTCGTTGGGTCGACGCAGCAGCTTGATGGATCGACAAGGTGACCAGAGGGTGGACGCAGTTGAACAATGTGTCAACGCACTCCACACGAAACGTGAGAGCGCTGAAGCCATCTAAGTTCAGATGCTGGAACGCATCAATGCGTCAACGCAGCAGTGGAGCAGCGTCGATGCAACTGTCAATAGGGCTAGGCTGGTTACTCACTGGAACGCATCAATGCGTCAACGCCATGGGTTGGAAGCGTCAACGCAGCAGACTTGAGTTCTGCTGGTAGAATGTCCTTGAAGGCTGCGTCAACCCCTTGAAGCAAGTGCGTTAACGCCACCTGACTCTAGTTGCTGAGCGTGCTAATGAAGGGCACGTGATCTGAGGTGCCTGGCTCGTGAACCATGATGCTACCATGTGGTCCGAATTTCTAGGGCAGGAAACGTGGAAGCCACACTCGCCCAGTGTGCTGCTGCTGCTGCTATATATACGAGTCTTCATCCTCTGTAGAAGACTGATCGAAGAAGAAGCCTGAAGAGCAGAAAGCCCTTCGATCCAGAAAAAGAAAAGAAGAAGAAAAAGAGAAGAAGAAGAAAGAGAGTGAGAGCAAAACAAAGAAAAGAGATAGATAGTGCTCGTGAGAAGTGAGAAGAAAGAGAGAAGAACGTGAGAGAAAAGGAGAGCAGAAGAGAAAGAAAGAGAGATAGAGAGAGAGAGAGAGAGAGTTCGTGGAGAAAAAGCTTACCTGAAGATCTGTCTACTGGACCGTGGATCAAATCCAGGCCAGTCAGCTCCAAGCGAGCCACATCTGTGTTATCCTTCTTTACAGCTTTCTGATCGCTGTGTATTTTTCCTTTCTTATTTTTTCCTTTTTCATTTGGTTATTCTTGTTCTTCCGATCCTCTGGTCTGAGGTCGGGTTCCTCCTGGTGATCAGGAGAAGGGAGATCGTGGGATCTCCGGTTTGCTCGCAGCAGGGTGCTGCGAGTGGGTTCCCTCCGGCTGAGGAGGAAGAGAGGCTAGGCCTCTGGTCTGCCAGCAGCTGGGTGCTGCTAGGTGTTTCCCTCTGGGATTGGAGGAAGGGAGGTTGATTCCTCCGGTTGCAAGTGGCTGGTGCCATTTGTGGGATCCCTCCGGCGTGGAGGAAGAGGGGAGGTTGTTCCCCTAGTCAAGCTGTGAGGCAGCGTCTGTTGCAGACTGAGTCTGCTTGTCTAGCATTGGCTAGTGAAGCCTCACTCCGGTTGGGAGTGAGGGGTGGATGTAGGTCTGGAGGACCGAACCACCTTAAAACTATTTGTGCAGTGGTTTGCCTTGCGTTAGCTCCATATCTTCTACCTCCCATTCATAGGTTGTGCATGCTTGGCTAGTTGCATTATCTAGAGAGTTGATTTTTGAGCATTATATTCTGCTAAGTGTGTTTGGGTTGTTTAGCTCTGCCTTCGTTTTTGATTGATCAGGTGGCTGCATTGTTGCAGTCCAACTGTTTGTCCATGTGTTGCCTTATCATTTCATCTTGGAAAGCTCATTAGTCTTTATTCCGCATATCTGAGCTTTAATGTTTTAATTTGGGCTATATTTTCTAGAGGGATACATTCACCCCCCCCTCTGTATCCGAGCCTAGCACCCTAACAGTTGGTATCAGAGCCGGTGTCTACTTAGATGGTCCAGCGACCTGTAGATCCGATCTTGTAGTCTTCGGTGCTATTTTACTGATTGGTGCATAAATATTCCTCTTGCATTTTATCTGTTCTGTCTCCATGGGGGAAACACCTGTTTTCAACGGTTCTGGATTTAAGTTGTGGCTTAAAGGTCTGCGCACCTATGTTAAACAATTTGATCCGATCTGTGGAAGTTAATTTCGCATGGTCCACACATATTGCCAAAGAAAACGTCCAAATGGACTGACAGTGATAGATACATGTGTGATCAAAACATGAAGGCTATGGAAATTATGAAGGCTGCCACTGACAAGGCCTTACACTCATGTTTTTATCATTGCAGGTCAGCCAACGAAATCCAAGACAACCTGAAGATAGCTTTCCAGTCAAAGAAGGGCACCTGCATGATGGCCAATGGGACTGATCACAGCAACAATCAAAGTGATGAAGAGGACAACGATGATCAGGTAAACCCTTTCTAACATTATACTGTGGATGATTGGGAAAATACTTATGCTGACTTGTTGGGGTTATATGAAAAACTAAAAAGGGAATATAAGAAACTGAAAAAGGGTACTATGTTAAACAGTGCAAATTCCTCTTCATGTAAAAATTGTTTAAAATTGAAACAAACAAATGATGATTCTACTTCTGAGATTCGTGAGCTTGAGAGTCAAGTTAAATTGCTAAGGAAAAAGAATCAAGATTCTGTTAACTCAGAACTAAGCAAGCTAAAATCTGAAAATGACTCTCTAAAACAATCTGCTAAAGAAAATGATAAAAAATTTGAGAAACTCAAATAAGAGAATGATTTGCTGATTGAAAAAATGAATGCCATAAAATCTGTAAACATAGAATTACAGAAAGATTGTGAAACACAACAAAGAGAAATGAAACAAATTGAAAATGGAAGAAAGTATGAAGTCAATTCAGAAGACCAGCTTCTAATAAATGAATTGGTTCAAAATGATAAGCTTAAAGAAGAAATTGAAAGATTGAAGCTGTTAAACAGTGCGATGTCTGAGAGATTTCTAACCTTAGAAAAAGGAAAAATGGTGTGTGTTGAAGATTCTGATAAACTGAGCAATCTGGAAAATGAAATTGAATAATATAAAACTGCTAACAAGGTGTTAACTGAATGTGTGAATTGCAGTGAACAAGAGATTGCCAGTTATGAGCTACACATTTCCTCTCAAGAAAATGAAATTCAGGATTTAAAAAACTCATTGTCTAAATTTGTTAGTGGGCAAGATAATCTGAACAAACTGCTGGGAATAAAAGTCAATTTTTAGAAGGAGGGGTTAGGTTATAATCCTGTAAATAAAAAGAAGTTTGAAAATAAAATTCATACATCTTTTGTTGCTAGCTCTACTTCTCACACTTCTCAGAAGTCACCTGTTTCTCAGTCCACTATTCAGAGAACCCAAAAACAAACTGTTTTCGTTAAATCTTCTGAACAGGAAAAGCCTTCTACCTCATCTACACCTCAGTACAAGGCTAAGAAAACAGGAAATCAAAATAAAAATCATCAAACAACAAAATTTCAAAGGAACAATTTGCATGCTGAAAACTCATCAGATAAATGCCATGCTGAAAAAAAATCAAATGGCTCCTGTCATTACTGTGGTAAGCATGGACACTTTATAAGTAACTGCTTTGTGATGAAACAAGATGACAAGAAGCATGCTAGAAAATCTGTGTCTGGTAAGAAAAGGAGTGTCATATGTTCTAATTGTGGCAAATTAGGACACTCAATTGCTCATTGCTGGTTTGCTAGTGGTAAGAAAATCTCTTATTCATATCATGCTAAATTCCCTGCAAACCAACATATTTTTAATAAAAAAAAATCTGTTTCAATGAACCAGCATATCATCTGTTTTAATTGCAACAAAATTGGTCATAAGACCTCTGAATGCTGGTCAGGTTCTTTTAAAAGAAATTCTTTCAAATGCTCTCACTGTGGAAAGCATGGCCACAAAGTCAAGGACTGTTGGCATGCTCAGGGTAAAAAATTCAATTCTAAAACTGTTAAATTCCCTACCATTAACAGAAAGTCTCTTGCATGCTATCACTGTGGGAATCCAGGTCATAGAGCAGCTGAATGTTGGCTGGCCGATTTTGATAAACAAAATTTTAATTATGTCAACAACAAAAAATTTCATGCATATGCACATGGATTTCATGCTAATAAGAATGTGCATAAATCAAATCTGAATTCTGCTGCATCTTGCTATTATTGTGGCACATCTGGTCATTCAATGAAAACCTGTTACTTGATGAAATCTGATGATCATGCTACTAGAAAATTATTTAGAACACCTACCAAAGGTGTCACTGCTAATCCAGGACCCAAGTTTTCTTGGGTACCTGCTGCATCAAAATGATGTGTCTGTTGCAGGTGTGCCTTGGAAGCGGAAGAATAAAAGGGGTTATTAATCCAAGGCACTCAAGAATGAAAACCCCATTCTCACACTGTTTAGGTAAACTCTCTGCATTTCTTGTTTTGAAACTCATTGCACATCTGATTTGATGTATTCCTGCATATCTGCCATTTGTAGTTGTTTGACAATTGTTGAAATGCATAAATTCTGAAAACAAATTACATTCTGAATAATCTGAACTGCTTATATATGTGGCTTAAAATTTGTCTATTACATAGTTCATTGAAAATCTGTCCATTGCATCCTAAAAAATCTGATAAGCTGAAATTGATCCATGCATGCTGCTCATGTTGAAAAATCTGATAGGACAGTCTGATTGTGCACAAGTCACAATATCATTTGGTTTCATATGCTCAGTTTTCAGTGCAAACATTGCATGCTTTCAGGGGGAGTTAATTGCATGTCTTTGCATAACATTCAGTGTTGAGTCTTTGCATGCATGTAGTTAATTGCATTGCATTTCATGAGAAATGTCAAAAAGATTGTCTGAATGCATGTTGTCAGGGGGAGTCAATGCATTGTATATAGGTTGTCAAATGCATACATTTGTCAGAATTCATTGCATATCCCTTCTTATCATTTTTGTTGACAAACCTTGATCATATTCGAAAAACACTAAGCTTCGAAATCTCTCTTATCAATTGGTATCATTTGACTTCAGAATTCCATCAGTCTTTCATGAAGATTTCAATGGGACTATCTCAATCATAAATCTGAAAAATTCTTGAACTAGAAATCTTCTATTATACGTTTTTATGAATGACTGAAATAACTCATGTGGTTTAAGTTTAATGTATTCAATGAGTTTGGCTTTAAAATCTCTTGAAAATATCTGAAGCATGTTTAATCAACCTTAACCATCTGTTTCATGCTGTGTCTTGTAAAATCTTCTGAAATCTGCATTATTGAATTCATGGCTTTAATTGGTTAAGTACATGAAATTATTATTGAGTTGAAGCAAAGGAATTTGTCTGAATTGTCTAAAGGGTAATTGTTGTCAGAGCAATGACTTTGGTCACTGAGAAACCATGTCCAAAGGACTGTGCCATGAGGTGTCTTAGTCAACTCTGCAGAATAAAATTCATTGAAAATTCAGGCAGAGCAATGGCATGCACACTGAGAAATATAACTCACTCATCAAGAAATGATTTACAGTGTGTCATGATGTGTAAATGCTATCTCTGTTCACATAAAGCATGACAGTTAGTCACACTAAGTGCTTAGGGATATTGGCCTCTGATCAAGGTATATCCTCTAGTTACAAGGTGTGCACTGGACTAGAGTGCTCGTAAAATTTGTAGCATGATAAATTATTGAACGAATTGAAATATCTGAATATTGATGCTAAAATCAAATTGCTACAATCCTAGACAAAATCATATGACTTCATAATTACTTGATTTCAATACTGATGCATGTAATTTCGAAAGAAGTCAATAAATTTGATGGTGTAAGAGAAAGGGAGTTTTATCAAGATAAATATGAGGGCTTGGTTCATTTTTATTAAACCATGGTTTTAGATATCAATACAGAATTTTATTGATAAACTCTGCATACATCATGTCTAAACCATGCTGATCAATAAAAATCATTCATAAACCCTTATAATGGAAGACTTTGAAATATTCTGATTTGGATTTATGAGAATGACATTCCCTTGAAAATCTGACTGAAATTCTTGTAGTTGAAGCATCTTTGAAAAATCTGATTATTTGAATTTTTTCTGAGAGATGTCTGCTCACTATCCTTGATTCATTGAACTGACCTTATCATTGAAAGCCTTTGTGGTCTTCTTCTCAACTATATCAATTGGAAGTCATGCAACATGCATATCAATTGGCATCTATTCAAGGGGAGTCTCCATGTCATATGCATCATGCTGCATAGAAACTCTTAAAGGGGGAAAATTGTGATCTTGCATTTTGAAATCTCCATCTGCATATGCATTCTTACCTTCCCATGATTCATATTGATTTTTGCCAAAGGGGGAGATTGTTGTTCAATTATAGCATTCTGATTGCTTTAATTTCTCAAACTATTTTCTTTTTGATGAAGTCAAATGGGGAGAATAGTTTGAGTCATCAGATTGACTCACTGTGTAGTGTTGCCATCATCAAAAAGGGGGAGAATGTTGTGCCTCTTAGGCACAAGCATGTGCATTATGTTTTGATGATAGCATGCTGATTTGTTTTGATGATTGCAACACAGTCAGTGCATTATGATATTGTGTTTTGAATATGGCTGCTGATATGATTGCATAGGACTGTGTCTGATATACAGCATTGAATGCATGAGTTTGCATGAGTATTGCATGATGCGTTGACGCATGGGATCATTGCGTCAACTCACTGGTCTATCCCAGAGCTTGTCTATAAAATGTGTCAACTGGTGCGTCGACGCAGTGGACTCAATGTGTTGACGCATTCGAATTGTTTTGAAAGAGCTCTTGCTTTGCTTCATACATTAGTCTTGAAGTCTGTACAGCCAGTGCACTTGCAAAGTTCATACATTGAACTGTGGCTTGCACTGTTCATGATTTGGGTAGCAAAGTCTATACACTGCAGGGTAAAGCCCAATGTCTAGGCATTACTGCATCGCTTGCATTTCAGAGTCTATACATTGGTTTTGTCATGCACATAGACTTCCAAGTTTACACATTTCTGCATTAGTGTGCTTCACGCTTTGTTCATGGCTGAGAGTCTATACACTGGGCCTGAAGTGTACACAATGAGCATCTCATGTAAGTCCATACATTCATAGTGCATTGCATTGGCTAAGTATATACAACCTCAGTTCATGCATTGTCTTAGGCTAAGTCTGTACAGCATACGTCTCATGCAGCGTCAACGTTGTGAGCATCCTCTAGTCTGCAGCGTCAACGTTGTGAGCATCCTCTAGTCTGTAGCGTCAACGCTGTGAGTGTGTACATCGCATTCACGTTTCACAAAGTCTATACATTATGCATGGTTGAGTTGAAGTCTATACAAAGTCTGCACATTGGTCTTCGAATCCAAAGTCTATACAATGGTCTTCACACTTGAAGTCTATACATTCGATGTGCAGAGTTGATGTCTATACATTGGCCTCCATGATTCTAAGTCTATACATTCATTTTAAGGCAAAGTCTGTACATTGCCTTTGTGCTTTAAGTCTGTACATCGGGCAACTTCTAATTGAAGTATGTACAGCCAATGCACTTAACTGAAGTCTATACACTGGACCTTGTTTTACCAAGTCTTTACACTCGCTGCACTGTTCAAGACCATACACTGGCAGCTCTGTTTAACTATATACATTCGTCTGAACTAAGGTCATTTTCCTCTATCTGTCTGCAGATGATTCAGGCCATCAAGACTTGGCACGTGATCCAAGAAGCTGAAATGCTGACACGTGGACACAACAGTTCAAACAATCAAGAAAGAAGCTCCTGGATTATTCTGGTGCGTCAACGCAGTGAGCAAGTAGCGTGGACGCAGCGGTTCAAGAATCTCCTTGCAACCTCTGGAGTACCTTGGCAGCGTCGACGCTGCAGCTCGTTGGGTCGACGCAGTAGCTTGATGGATCGACAAGGTGACCAGAGGGTGGACGCAGTTGCACAATGCGTCAACGCATTCCACACGAAACGTGAGAGCGCTGAAGCCATCTAAG
The DNA here is from genome assembly GCA_022559845.1 of Amorphophallus konjac. NCBI lineage: Eukaryota > Viridiplantae > Streptophyta > Magnoliopsida > Alismatales > Araceae > Amorphophallus > Amorphophallus konjac. The sequence continues at coordinate 199,953,194 of CM040125.1, read as the reverse complement.
TTCAGATGCTGGAACGCATCAATGCGTCAACGCAGCAGTGGAGTAGCGTCGACGCAACTGTCAATAGGGCTAGGCTGGTTACTCACTGGAACACATCAATGCGTCAACGCCATGGGTTGGAAGCGTCAACGCAGCAGACTTGAGTTCTGCTGGTAGAATGTCCTTGAAGGCTGCGTCAACCCCTTGAAGCAAGTGCGTTAACGCCACCTGACTCTAGTTGCTGAGCGTGCTAATGATGGGCACGTGATCCGAGGTGCCTGGCTCGTGAACCATGATGCTGCCACGTGGTCTGAATTTCTAGGGAAGGAAACGTGGAAGCCACACTCGCCTAGTGTGCTGCTGCTGCTATATATACGAGTTTTCATCCTCTGTAGAAGACTGATCGAAGAAGAAGCCTGAAGAGCAGAAAGCCCTTCGATCCAGAAAAAGAAAAGAAGAAGAAAAAGAGAAGAAGAAGAAAGAGAGTGAGAGCAGAAGAAAGAAAAGAGAGAGATAGTGCTCGTGAGAAGTGAGAAGAAAGAGAGAAGAACATGAGAGAAAAGGAGAGCAGAAGAGAAAGAAAGAGAGATAGAGAGAGAGAGAGTTCGTGGAGAAAAAGCTTACCTGAAGATCTGTCTACTGGACCGTGGATCAAATCCAGGCCAGTCAGCTCCAAGCGAGCCATATCTGTGTTATCCTTCTTTACAGCTTTCTGATCGCTGTGTATTTTTCCTTTCTTATTTTTTCCTTTTTCATTTGGTTATTCTTGTTCTTCCGATCCTCTGGTCTGAGGTCGGGTTCCTCCTGGTGATCAGGAGAAGGGAGATCGTGGGATCTCCGGTTTGCTCGCAGCAGGGTGCCGCGAGTGGGTTCCCTCCGGCTGAGGAGGAAGAGAGGCTAGGCCTCTGGTCTGCCAGCAGCTGGGTGCTGCTAGGTGTTTCCCTCCGGGATTGGAGGAAGGGAGGTTGATTCCTCCGGTTGCAAGTGGCTGGTGCCATTTGTGGGTTCCCTCCGGCGTGGAGGAAGAGGGGAGGCTGTTCCCCTACTCAAGCTGTGAGGCAGCATCTGTTGCAGACTGAGTCTGCTTGTCTAGCATTGGCTAGTGAAGCCTCACTCCGGTTGGGAGTGAGGGGTGGATGTAGGTCTGGAGGACCGAATCACCTTAAAACTATTTGTGCAGTAGTTTGCCTTGCGTTAGCTCCATATCTTCTACCTCCCATTCACAGGTTGTGCATGCTTGGCTAGTTGCATTATCTAGAGAGTTAATTTTTGAGCATTATATTCTGCTAAGTGTGTTTGGGTTGTTTAGCTCTGCCTTCGTTTCTGATTGATCAGGTGGCTGCATTGTTGCAGTCCAACTGTTTGTCCATGTGTTGCCTTATCATTTCATCTTGGAAAGCTCATTAGTCTTTATTCCGCATATCTGAGCTTTAATGTTTTAATTTGGGCTATATTTTCTAGAGGGATACATTCACCCCCCCTCTGTATCCGGGCCTAGCACCCTAATAGTACACACTTAGCCTAAGACGCTGTATAGACTTAGCCTAAGACATGCATGAACTAACGTTGTATATACTTAGCCAATGCAATGCACTATGAATGTATGGACTTACATGAGATGCTCATTGAGACGCTCAATATATACACTTCAAGCCCAGTGTATAGACTCTCAGCCATGAACAAAGCGTGAAGCACACTAATGCAGGAATGTATAGACTTGGAAGTCTATGTGCATGACAAAACCAATGTATAGACTCTGAAATGCAAGCGATGCAGCAATGCCTAGACATTGGGCTTTACCCTGTAGTGTATAGACTTTGCTACCCAAACAATCAATGTTCTGATGGGTCGACGCATCAGCAAGGGTGGGTCGACCCACTACTGTTCAGACTGTAGATACATGCAGAGACATGATATCTGACAGAATGCAATGCATATATATAAAGAACAAATGCCATCAATGCTAAACATCATCATTCATGTTGCTATCATATGCAGAATGCTCAAGAATAAAAATGCACAGAAATGCACTTTGTTTATTACAATAATCAAAACAGAATAACATTGCTATCATCAAAATACAATATCAAATGCACTCAAATGCACTCACTGTCTTGCTATCATCAAAATCAAATAGCATTGCTATCATCAAAGCAACATAGCACATGCTTGTGCCTAAGAGGCACAACATTCTCCCCCTTTTTGATGATGGCAACACAATGTGACAGTGAGTCACACACAAGATTTTCTCCCCCTTTGACATGATCAAAAAGAGAAAAATAGTAAAAACTAGAGTGCAAAGTGCATTATGCATACAAATTCCTCTAGAACATTCTCCCCTTGAATGTAAGAATCCCCTGAATTATTTCTCCCCCTAAATAATAGCTCCCCCTTTGGGAAGGAATATGAATAGATAAACAAGGAAGAGAAGGTAGGAGGGTCACTTGACAACAGCTGAATCATAGGTTCAGAAAGGAAGCATGATTACAAACAACTGTTAAAGTATAAGAATCAGCAACATACAATTTTCAAAAATTCAGGTTTAACAGTGATAAATCTAGAGTAAAACACCTGACCCCTGAAAAAGAGTTTATAGACTCCATTTATAGCAATGAATCTAGGGCACATGGTATTAATAGATAAGTCAGAAATAATACCCTTTTGTGATTAAACAAGGAAATTCAAGAGAAGCAACTTGAACATGTATTGATAAAAATAATTTTCACTCATTGACTTTTGATTTTTTGAAAGGTTACAGCAGTTTGATTTTTACTTTTGAATTTTTCAGAACCTGAACTAAGTAAATAGATCAGTGGCATTTATGCTGTTGACATTAGGTGTACACCTTGATCAGAGGCAGGTACCCCCAGTTACTAGGCATAAACTACTAGACCTATTTCAGATCAAAACCCACAAAGAATAGTCTTCACTTTTGACATTAAGGGTACACCTTGATTAGAGGCCAGTACCCCTAGTTACTTGGTGAGAACTCCCCCTATAGATTTGACCCTTTGAACAGAGATATTCTAAAGCACTTCATGACTATGAGTTCTCCTGCTTCATTGGAGGAGATCACAATTTCTCAGTGCAATTCAGCTATTGCTCTGTCACTATGTTCAGTTCATAGCATTTATGATCTTATTTACTGCTGCCCTTATCTTTTTTTAGAGTGATTGTTTGAAAAACAGTACACACTCTTATTCACCTTTTCTAGAAATTTCCAGATCAACACATTAGGCATTACAATAACTTTTTCTAATCTTACCATGAGACAAAGATTAAGTGCTATAAAAGTTTTTCTTTTATCTCAGATTCTGAAGGCAGACATTTGACTCTTCATTTTATAAAGGTTAAACCTTTAGTTCTTTTCAATTTGTGAGAGTGATTCTTATAAAAGAACAATTGAAATAATCACAACTCAATGTACTAAACCAGAAACATAACTGTTGTTCAGTGAAGGTTAGGGAAATGATAGCAATAGGCATTGAGTTCCTGGAGCATCTGATGTCAAAAGATATGAGAGAACTAGATGGGGACAGTGAGAAGTAGCAAGGATTCAATGAATCGAACAGAAAAACTCTCAGCTCCCCCTGACACCATGATGCAAAGATTATGCTATGCACTAGGCTGTTCTACATGCAGACTATGCAATAATGAAACATGAGGCAATTATGCAATCAATTTAAGTTTATGCATCTAACAGCAAGCATGCAATGCATTGACATAAAGTCTATATAGTGCAACAACTGTATACACTAAAGAAGCATTCAAATTCAGTTCAACATATAGCAAGAGCATCAGATATATGTAAAGTAAAACTCAATAGCTGAGTCTGGAATGCAGACTGATCAGCTGGACAAGAAGGGATCATCACAAATCAATCAAGCAAAAACAACAATTTCCGATGATGAAGTTAAAGCAGACAAACATCATTTTCAGATGATGAAATTTAAAAACAAGTTCAGAACTAACCTGAAATGTAGAATCATGGGGCTTCCTTTTTGAGTGCCTTGGCTAAATTACCCCTTTTAATTCTCTCACCAAGGCACACCTGCAACATATCAATCAATATGATCCTGCAGGAACCCAAGCTGCCTTGGGTCCTGTATGAGCCCTAACAGGTGTTCTGACTGGTCTCTTAACAGAATTATCATCATAGCCCATCAACTTATAGCTGGACAAGGAATAGCCAAATTGACCAGACTTACCATGATAACTAACAGAATTTAAGTTCCTTTTATGCACCTTATTGTAAGTATTAAATTCATGTGCATGAACGTCAAAATTTCTGTTGTGTGCATGGGCATTTTGTTTTCTGAACTCTGCCACCCAGCACTCAGAGGCTTTGTGGCCAGGTTTTCCACAATTAAAACAAAAAAATTTCACAAATTATTTTGCATGGAATTTGACAGCATGGGGGTTAATATGATTCTTCTGAACATGCCAACAGTCCTTGACTTTGTGGCCATGTTTTCCACATTCAAAACATGAAGAATTCATTCTGTCAAGATTCTTATAGAATGCATGTCTTTTTACAGGGATTATAGCAGTTTTGGAGTTAATTGTTCTTCACTTAGCATGCCAACAATTTGCAGCAATATGGCCCAATTTGTTACAATGAAAGCAATGAAGTTTCTTTTTCAGATATGGATGAAGCTCTTTAGCAGTCAAATCATCTTGCTTCTTTAATCTACAATCATGCATAAAGTGGCCAATTCTATGACAGTAAAAGCATTGAATTCTCTTATTTTGATCATGAGAAGGTTTCTACGATTTAGAATTCCTAGCATGAATTCTATCTGATTTCAGTTCATCCTCTCTCATGACAAAGCAAACATCCATCTCATGGCCAGATTTACCACAGTAGAAACATTTCACATTCTTTCTTTTAACATGAGACAGTTTGGCCTGAGAAATTTCAGCATACAAATTTTTATTCTGTTTTACTTTCTTTTGTTTTTCTATCTGATTCGCAGGCAGACATGAAGGAGAAGCTGAAGTGCTAGCTAACTCAGAGCTACGCACAAGGGTTGTATACATTCTTTTTCTCTCTTCCTGTTTACTGCCTCCATCAGAGACTTTCTTCTTAGAAGCAGCCTTTGAATTTTCTTTGTTTTTAAATGACTCAGACAGAGAATTGTTCAATTCAGTGATTTCATTTTTGAGAGAGGAAATGAGAATTTCAGAATCTGTGATCTTTTCATTAAGTAAGACATTAATGGCTTTGTAGCTATCAATCTCTTCTATTAATGCAGTCACTCTCTCACGTTCATTTTCAATTGAACTTTTCCCTCTTTCAAGCATTAAGAGTCTCTCAGACATAGCAAAATTAAGCAGCTTCAGTTCTTCATTCTCCTTTCTAGTTTGTTCATTCTGAACTAATTCATTAGTTAAGATTTGATCATTTCCTAATGAATTCAGCTTATCTTCAAGTTCAGAAATCTTGTCTGTGAGTTCCTGATTTTTATTTTCCAAAACAGAAATTTGTTCCTTACTCACATTCAGATTAGCTAAGCATATTTCATGAGATTTTCTCATATCTTGACATTTTTCACAATGAGCATTCGAATTAATCTGATCACATTTCTTTTTCAGCTTTCTATTTTCAGATTTCAAATATTTACATTTCTCAGAGCGTTCCTCATACATGTCCCATAATTCATCAATTGAAATCTCTTCGGATCCAGATTCAGAATTTACCTTGGATGAGGAATCTTCATTATCCCGGTTGGCCATCAAACAACTATCACTCTGTTGGTTATACGTAGAGATAACTTTGTCATATATCTCTTTTCCAGAATTGCACCTGAGAGTAAAAGAATATACATCAGTATTAACAGCAGCTCTCAAGATATTAAGAATTATGACATTATCACGGTTCTTAAAGGTGTCCTCACTAGACCACTTGGTCTGATCTTTGGGTAATCGATGTGGGCCTTTGGATAGCAAACTCCATAGTTTGGGATCAATGGAATCTGCATACACAGCTAGGCCTCCTAGCCAACTTTCAAAGTTAGAACCATCATAAATTAGAGGACGATCCATTTGGACAAATGGCAAACAGATTCAACTCACTAAAACAAATGACAGGAAATGCAGCAAAACCAGATGGGCAAGGTAAAGCACTAAACCGGTGAAACAAAACAACGAGCACAATACACCCACTCTGAAAACGCACCAAAAATCTAGCAGGATCCTCTGCAGATTATTAGATCTATTAAGTCAGAGACCGCTCTGATACCAATTGTTAGGTTCGGTGCAAGTATTCAGAGAGGGGGTGAATGAATATAGCCTATAAAAACTTTCACCCAATATAAACTTTCGCTCAATTAGAATTTCGCTCACTCAACAGATTAAACACTTAGAACAAAATCTGATCAAGTCATCTAATGAACCTGTGATCAAACACTTGGAGCGCCCCTATGCAAACATCTAGCGGAAGTAAGCCATAAGCAATCAAACCACAATGCAAGAGGGGTTTTTAGATGGTTCGGTCTTGCAGACCTACATCCACCCCACACTCAACCCGAGTGTGGCTTCAGTAACAGCTGGGCAACACAGCTTGCCAACAGACGCTGATACACAGCTTACCCAGGGGAACAACCTCCCCTCTTCCTCCTACACGGAGGGAACCTCTAGCAACCCACGGTCACTAGAAACAAGAGACTCCCGTCTCTCTTCCTCTATACCAAGAGGGAACCCCACTAGTAGCATCCCCGCTACCAGTGAACCAGCCAGTAGCACTCTGCTACCAGCAATCCACCAGAGGCCTAGCCTCTCTTCCTCCTAGCTCGGAGGGAACCCACAAGCAGCCCCCCTGCTGCTTGCAAACCGGAGATCAGATCTCCCTTCTCCTAACCCACCAGGAGGAACCCGACCTCAGTCCAGAGGATCGGAAGAACACAGTAAATCAGATCGAATAAAAGGAAAAATAAGAAACGAAAATAACACAGCAAACATAAGCTGTAAATGAAGGAACATCAGATGTGGCTCCCATGGAGCTGACTGGCCTGGATTTGATCCACGGTCCAGTAGACAGATCTTCAGTAACTTCTTCCTTTTTCTCCACGAACTCTCTCTCTCTCTCTATCTCTCATTCTTTCTCTTCTGCTCTCCTTTTCTCTCACGCTGTTCTCTCCTTCTTCTCTTCAACTCTTTTTCTTCTTGCCGGCTCACTCTTCTTCTATTTCTTCTTCTTCTTCTTTTTTCTTCTTCTTCTCTTTTTCTGGATCGAAGGGCTTTCTGCTCTCCAGGCTTCTTCTTCGATCAGCCTCCATCTGAAGACGAAGGCTCCAATATATACCAGCAGCAGTAGGGAGATAGGGCGTGTGCTTCCCACGCCTTCCGTCCAGAAGATTCCTCCTCGGATCACGTGCTCAGCACCCACCTCGGATCACGTGTCAAGTGCCAGCTTCAGGTCACGTGCCCATTCATCAGTACGCTCAGCAACTAGAGTTAGATGGCGTCAACCCACTTACTCCAAGGCGTTGACGCACCCTTCAGAGATCTTCAACCCTTTTTAACTGCTGCGTCGACGCTTCCAACCCGTGGCGTTGACGCATTGATGCGTTCCAGTGAGCAGGTCTTCCGCAGATAGACGTGCTGCGTTGACGCTCTCAGCATGCTGCGTTGACGCATGGAGCTGCAGCGTCGATGCTGCCAATGTACTCCAGAGGCTGCAATAAGGGATACTTGAACTGCTGCGTCCACACTACTTGATCAATGCGTTGACGCACCAGAGTAATCCACAAGCTTCTTTCTTGATTGTTTGAACTACTGCGTTCACGCCACTTGATCAAGGCGTTGACGCATTGGTGTGTTCCAGCAGCGGAAATTGGATGGCTTCAGCCCTCTTGCTTTAAGGGGTTCATTAGCCTCTTCAGTCCCTGTCAGACAGATGAAACGAAGTCATCAGTTCTAAGTTTATGCATTGCATTGTATAGACTTTACTGTGAAGGCAAAAGTAATGTAAAGTATGCACAACGCAGTGTATAGACTTAATGAATACAAAGGCTTCATAAGCCTCAGATGAAGGCAGGCGCTGTGTAGACTTCATGATGATCAGATGAACACATGCGGTGTATAGACTTCATGTGTTCACTGGTGGATGTACACACTTGCCCACTGTATAGACTTTGAACTATAGGGACTTGAGACGCTTAAGGCGATGTACAGACTTGTTGAGGCTCAAGCGGTGTACAGACTTCGAAGTTCCACTGTGGATGTACAGGCCTGAATGAGTGAAGCCCAATGTATAGACTTGGAAACGTGAAAGCTACAGTGAAGGAGTGTACACACTTGACCAATTCAAAGGCGAGTCGAGTGTACAGACTTAATGCGTTGACGCTGTAACATGAGCCAGTGAAATGCGTTGACGCTGTACAGACTTTGCCTAAGACGCTGTACACACTTAGCCTAAGACAATGTAAGCGACTGACACTGTACACACTTAGCCTAAGACGCTGTATAGACTTAGCCTAAGACATGCATGAACTGACGTTGTATATACTTAGCCAATGCAATGCACTATGAATGTATGGACTTACATGAGATGCTCATTGAGACGCTCAATGTATACACTTCAAGCCCAGTGTATAGACTCTCAGCCATGAACAAAGCGTGAAGCACGCTAATGCAGGAATGTATAGACTTGGAAGTCTATGTGCATGACAAAACCAATGTATAGACTCTGAAATGCAAGCGATGCAGCAATGCCTAGACATTGGGCTTTACCCTGCAGTGTATAGACTTTGCTACCCAAACAATCAATGTTCTGATGGGTCGACGCATCAGCAAGGGTGGGTCGACCCACTACTGTTCAGACTGTAGATACATGCAGAGACATGATATCTGACAGAATGCAATGCATATATATAAAGAACAAATGCCATCAATGCTAAACATCATCATTCATGTTGCTATCATATGCAGAATGCTCAAGAATAAGAATGCACAGAAATGCACTTTGTTTATTGCAATCATCAAAACACAATAACATTGCTATCATCAAAATACAATATCAAATGCACTCAAATGCACTCACTGTCTTGCTATCATCAAAACCAAATAGCATTGCTATCATCAAAGCAACATAGCACATGCTTGTGCCTAAGAGGCACAACACTTCCGTCATCGGCTAACATGAAATCAGGTCTATTGCTTAGACTTTTCCTGATCTCGACCAATACCGGATCATTATCTTGTAAGGACTGAATTTCCATTAATAATTTTGGGCGAAGTTGAATTTATGCAATCATAACCCGATCTTCACCGACATTAATGTCTAAATTAGCCAACTATTCTAGTAATTTCCACTCTTGTAACATGAGACTTGATAATTTTGTGATCGGCTTGTGGCTTAAGGCATCTACCACCACATTGCCCTTTCCAGGATGATACTCTATAAAAAAATCAAAGTCCTTCAAGTACTCAAGCCATCTCCTCTGCCTCATATTAAGCTCCTTTTGAGAGAACAAATACTTCAAGCTCTTGTGATCTGAAAACACCGTGAAGGTCCCTCCATACAAATAGTGCCTCCAAATCTTCAAGACAAAAACTACTGCTGCAAGTTTCAAATCATGAACAGGGTAATTTTCTTCATGCTTCCTTAACTGCCTAAGCTATCACCTTCCCGTGTTGCATAAGCACACAACCTAGGCCAATACCTGATGCATCCGTGTAGACTACAACACCTCATTCTCCAGAGGGTAAAGCCAAAACATGGGCAGAAGTCTAACACTCCTTTAAAGTCTGGAAACTCTGTTCGCACTCTTCTGACCAATAGAATTGGTTCTCCTTACGGGTTAGTCTTGTCAGAGGTACTGCAATTCTGGAGAAATCTTTAATAAACCTTCGATAATGGCCTACCAGGCCTAGAAAACTTCTTACTTCGGTTGCATTAGTAGGTCTATCCCAATTCTTTACTACCTCAACTTTCGAAAGATCAATAGATATACCTTCCTTAGTGATAATGTGTCCTAGATTAGACACTTCTTGTAGTCAGAAATCACACTTACTAAACTTGGCATACAACTGATGGTCTCTCAATAACTGTAATGCCATCCTCAAATGTTCAACATGCTCCTCCTCACTCTTAGAGTATATCAAGATGTCATCAATAAACACAACGACCCATTGATCAAGATAGGGCCGGAACACGCTGTTCATCAACTACATGAAAGCTGCAGGTGCATTGGTTAGTCCAAAAGGCATTACTACGGATTCAAAATGCCTATACTTGCTACGAAAAGCCGTCTTATAAATATCCTCATCCTTGATCCGTAACTGATGGTATCTAGATTGGAGATTGATCTTAGAAAAATATTGAGCTCCTACTATCTGATCAAACAACTCGTCAATCCTCGGTAATGGGTACTTGTTCTTGATAGTAAGCTAGTTCAATTGTAGATAATCGATACATAGTCTTATGGAGCCATCCTTCTTCGGACAAACAACACTGGAGCTCCCCACGGGGATGTACTTGGACGAATGAACCCTTTCTCAAGCAATTCCATCAATTGTTGCTTCAGTTCCCTCAGCTCCGCGGTAGACATACGATACGGAGCCTTCGAAATAGGAGACGCGCCAGGAGTTAAATCAATAGAGAAGATAATCTCTCTCTTAGGCAGTAGTCCTGGCAAATCCTCCGGAAAGACATCCTGAAAATCTCGGACAACAGGAATGTCCTTTACCTCAATCTTCCCTTCAGGGGTTAAAGAAACAAAGGCTAGAAAAGCCTGACATCCTTTCCTTAACAACTTCTCAGCACGAAGCGCCGAAATAAGCGGCACACACTTAGAGTGCCTAACCCCAACAAAAGAAAGTCCAGGGTGTCCAGAAAAAGACACCGAACTAGTGCTACAGTGAACATTGGCCTCATACTTAGCCAACCAATCAACTCCTAGAATTACATCATAATCCTTCATATCTATACAAACTAAATCTACTGGCATATTCTGTTCACTAATCATGACCTTACTAGAGGGATAAAAAGTTTTAATAGCAGATCCAGAGCCAATAGGGGTTGAAATTTCTAATGGAGAATTCATCAACACAGGCTTCACAGCTAAGGACTTAGCAAACTTCTGAGAAACGAAGGAATGAGTCACTCCGGTATCAAACAGAACAAATGCCGGCCTATCATGTATAGTAAGTGTACCTTCAACAAGTCCACCCTCCTCGGTGGTTCCCACATCATCTTCTTGTAGGGCTTGAAGCTTGCCCTGCTGCTTCCTATTTTCTTATGGCTTGGTCGGTGTAGCTTGATCTGACAAGAGGGGACACTCTATAATACGTTGGTCCCTGCTTCCACAGTGCAGACATGCGCCCAACTTGCGCCAGCATTCCTCCATCATGTGACCTGGATGATCACAATACTTTCACTGACCTTTGAATGGTACAATTGGGCCAGGTTTCTTATCTTCATTCTTCGGCACCTTGCCCTTCCACGAACTAGACCCACCATTGGGCCTTTTCTTGCCATTGTCGGGTTTAAAATTCTCGGAACTAGTAGTCTGTTCTTTCTTAGGATTCTTCCCACGAATCTTCTCTGTCATCTCTAAAGTATCCTCCAGAACTTGAGCTTTCCTCACCATCTCGGTGTAAGTCTAGATTTCCATCGGGGCCAACTGGTTGATGTAATGCAGCTTCAATCCATTAAGAAATCTCTTGGCCTTCATCTTCTCTGTGGACACCAAATGGGTTGCATGGCGGGATAACCGGGAAAACTGAGCTTCATACTCGGCGACTGAGAGGTTCCGCTGTTTCAGAGTAGCAAATTCTGCCGCCTTCTTCTCTTGCACTCTATCGAAAAAATACTTATTGTTAAAGAGCTACTCGAACTCCTTCCACGCCACTTGCCTGTCTCCCAAGGTGGCTTTTACGGCATCCCACCATGATCTCGCATCTCGTTCTAGCTGGAAGGTCGTCAGAAGGACATGTTCTTGCTCACTACATTGCATGACCTCGAAGATTCTCTCCATCTCTTTCAGCCAATGCTCGACTTCGTCAGGATCTGTCGAGCTGCCAAATCGTGGGGGATTCATCCCATGAAAGTTCTGATGAAGATCTCCCGCTCCTTGGTGTGCCTCTCCTTCTTGGGCCACTTGCTAAAGAGCCCGAGTCAACCCTTGCACTGTTCGCTGCATATCCCTCCATTGCGCTCGTTCGACTGCCATTGGAGATACCCTACACGTAGAACAAATTAATTTAGAATCTTTTAGAAGGAATCTTTCTAGAATTAAATTATTAACCTAACCCAAGTCTCTACCCAAATCTCACTGGGTTGGATCCTTAGACTTGTAATGAGGTTATAGGTCCCATGACACCACTTAGAGTTCTAGGACTTAGAAAAACCTAGGAATATTAAGAAAACCTAGGAATATTAAGAAGGCCTAGGAATATTAAGAAAACCTCGGCTCTAATACCACCAAACTGTCACGCCACGACGAGGAATATCGGGACCGGCAGTAGAAAGAGATAATAACAATATGTTGATTTCCAGATATGCTATGACCTGCGCCAGAGAATCGGACATTCATCACAACAACCAAAAGATTCTACCAATCTAATAATTACTAATTTATCAAAACCAAGTCTTACATCAAACCCAATCAAAGAAATTAAGAAAAGCTACAACATTTGACTTCATAAAAGTTACATTCACCGACTTATTACAACATCACTAGACAACACTCTAAACCACAACTTGACTAAAGACTCTCCGAACGACTCCACATAGTCCTCTAACTGGTTCGCTCCAGGGCTTCACTCTTGCCCATCCCCATCAGTTTGCGAGTCCTCACCTGAGCTACCTAAAAAAGGGGGAAACCACTGGGTGAGCGAACACTCAGTAGGTAACAGCATGCAAGTTTAAGTAATTAACCAATTTGCATTTATGTTGAACGAGAAAGAAAAAAGAAGAATAGATGATATAAATAACCGAAATAAGGATAGTAAGAGAATATGAACAAAGTATAACTGGAATTGGCCAATCAAGCATGAAATAACCACGTCATGTAACTAATTCCGAAGGAATTCAGTAAATTGAATACAAGAGAGAGATCATGTTCAAGAATGTGTCATAGACATCATGCTAGTCATGCACTCAGTGCAATGCCTCACCATGTCATTACAACTCCCTGGGACACAAGTACTTTTCGGGCGCTCTTCCCAAGACCAGACCGGGCCCTTATGATGCGTTGGCATTGATTTGGTGGATCCAAGATCCCAAGTTATGTCTAGACATTAATCAAGTTAAATGGCCAATAATTTCAAGGTATAGAACTTGCCTCGGAAAAATTCCAAGGGTCAGTGAAGTAGATATTTGACCAGAAAGTTCAAATTATCAAGAACCAACAGGTCCTCTCATTCAAACATGAAGAATCACGAAAAATATTTCGGGAAGATACACGGTCCGTACTGGGCCGCTCAGACAATGGACGGTCGGTATCTAGGCCACTCCAAAGGATCGGGCTGAAGAACTGCCTAATAGGAGTTAAGAATGAACGGTCTATTATGGACCGCTCAAGTTATAGAACGGTCAAAAATGGGCTTTTTAATAGATATAAATGGTACACTATGGGCCATTCACGACAGGAATGATCTGAAGCCCAAGACGACAGTAAGCAGTCTAAAAGGGGCCGCTCAGGAACTAAACGGTCCAATTGATCCGCTTAACCAACTGAAGGGCCTATTCCGTCCGTTCAGTACTGGCCTAACTAGCCAAGAGAAGTCCATCCAAATGGGCTCCTGGGTTGCCATAGGCGGGGTGAAACTGAACCTGGGTCCAGCCCACTATCCGTTGGTTAGCCCAGAGGCTTTTTGGGTCGACTATAACATAACCAGGTCGAAGATAGAACAAGGATAATCGACCAATCAAGGTAGGGAATTCTGCCAGAATTGCACAGTTCATATTGGGCCGTCCCATGTGTTACACGATCCAGCTAGGGCCGCGCAATAACTCAGACAGTCTAACTTGAATCATGGCTCAAACCAGGGTAATCCAAGTGATTCAATCCAGTCAACAGGTGCAGGACTTGTGGTACAACCTGCCCGGCATCCTAGTGCGAATCTCAGGTTCGCGAGGGCTTACGAAGGTCCCATAATGGAGGTCCTAGTCCGACAGAAGGAGTATCCGGCGGAGAGTTCCAACCAGTACAAGCATTGAAGGCTAGAGATCATCGGAAAATAAGTGTACGGCAGTCAGTCAATTCCACCGGAGTAGAGTGACTGTCAAACAATCCTAGTATCATTAGTTCATTCACCATACTACATGTTTGAGATTAACTTTATTGGAATGAAGAATAGGGACATGAGAGAGTAACTAAGCAAGAAAATTGAAATTTCTAACTTTCACACATTCCAATTTCATATGTGAGTTACTAATTACTGTTATCATTAGTTAACTTAGATGAATCATGCTAGAACAAGAATAAAACATTCGGCAGAACGGCGCGGTTCGTACAGAACCGTTCAGAGGCCTCAGCGGTCGGTCGACAGTCCTTTCAATCCCTAGAGCAAGCGGGCCAGACGGGGTTGAGCGGTCTGTCGAGGGGCCGCGTGGATCTCTACACGGGCTGAACATAGCCATCCTGACTACGGCGATTGGAACATCAAGAAAATTAAACGGTCAATAAATGGCCATCGCCCTAGACCACACGGTCTATCGCAGGGCCGTTCAAGACAGAGCGGATCCTGTTAGCACCGCACCAAGGACGCTATGCCCGAACCCTAACGGGCTCGAATAGGGGTAATGAAAATGACTAATACACAACATATAAAGCATGAAATTTGGGCAAAAAGTTACCATTGGAACGAGAAAAGAAATATGCACATGATAGCAAGATCAATTTAATCTTAACGCCTGCTAATCCCTACCTTAAGCAAGGATCATCAAGAAACCCTAAATCTGACATGCTTCCATTAGAACCTAGAAATCTCGTAGGATACTACATCGATTTTAGGGCTTTTTAGATCAACGAGAAGAGGACTGAGAGACGAATCTAACAATGTATAATACTTAGGGTTTGGTCTGCTAGAACCTACCTTAATCAAAGGATGAAGAGAGATGAAGGTCGTCGGTCGCGCATATGACACCTCTCCGATGATCGCCGGAATTCACCCTCCTCCATGCTCCTCGTCGGCCACCACAGCATCCAATCCTTTCTAGGTCGGCTAGGGTTTGATTATATAGAGTCAATTAAGTCTAGAAGGATTGATTAGGGAGGATAGAGTCCTCCGAAACGTGGGGTGCGCGAATCACGCTAGACCGGGTCACCGTCGCCAAAACTCCTCCAAATATTCTCACTAGGGTTAGGGTTTCGATGGGGATCAAGAGGGGAAACATTAAGCTAATCTAGACCGTTCATGTGAGTCTGGTTTGGGCTTAAAAGATCGAATTAAGGTCCGGTTAGATTAAGTGTTGATTTAGGCCAAAATCTGCTAATTCGGATTACTTAAAATTTTATTTTGGGCTGACTGCAGAAGACAAACTTGCTAACCTGTTATCCTTTACACGAATACTATTTTTTGGTATTTTTTATAAATTGGTTGGAATTTTGACCTATTGTATTTTTCAAGAAATTTCTTTATAATTTACTTTATTTTTTTCAATAATATATCGGGGTGCTACAATTTCTGACAGATAGTATCTTGCATCTATCTTGTCATCAGGTGGTATCATGGTCTCAATGCAATTGGCTTCCTATTCCATGTACTTGGGTTGCTTGCATTTCTCATCCCCATACATTGCATAGAAAACCTTAAAAATCTAAAAACCAGAAAACCTTTAAAGATTTGAAAAATCTGAAAATCAATTTGTGATGTGGCTGTTGTATTACTCTTGAATTGCATCATGTTGCTTTGCTTACATCTCCTGCATCTAATTGCCTCTAATGACTCAGTTCATGTCACATTGGCATGTATTTCCACATTAAAGATAGTTGCTTGCATACCGATTATCTTCACTCCTTTCATTCATCACTATGCTATTTATTTATTTTACCTCCTTTTGATGATGTCAAAGGGGGAGAGATCTCATGATGGAAATTATTTCAGGAGTGATTACTGTAGTACCAGAGGTAGAGAGATGTCTTGATGGGTCATCGTCTGTTACATGATTTCAGGAGTGATTTCTGTAGTACCAGAGGGGGAGAGATGTCTTGATGGGTCATCATCTGTTATATGATTCTCTTTATTATGACTCACAATGTCGCATAGTTGCCATCATCAAAAAGGGGGAGAATGTTGGATATATGTTATTTTTTATGATGTCTAACCATGACTCATTTGTGAGTCTTAATTGCTTTTGATGATGCCACCATGTATAAGTTTCAGGTGAAGGTGCAAATGCACAAAAATCAAGGCAAAAGGTTGCACAAAAATCAAGGCAGATCTTACTTAGGGTCATTGCTCTAAGGAACTGAAGAAACTGAAGAAGTTTCAAAATGTGCACCGACCTAGTAATCTGCACCAACCTTATTTTGGGCACAAATACAAACGTGCACCGACTTGTACGTGCTAGAACAGTGACATGTACCGACCTTGACTGGGCAGAAACTCAAATGTGCACCAACCTCACTAAGCTCAAACAGTGACTTGCACCGACCTTGTTCTGGACTTGCACCGACCTTCATGTGCATTGGTATGAAAGCTGCACCTACCTTGAACGCTCCAAGAATGAAAGCTGCACCGACCTTGCCCTTCATGCAAGAAAGTTGCACCGACCTTGTCTATGCACCGACCTTCATATGGGTCAGCTTCAAATGTGCACCGACCGTGACTGGGCAGAAACAAAGATATGCACTGACCTTGCTCACAACTTGCATCGACCTTGCCTGGGCGGAATGAAACGTGCACCAACCTACATACGCTTGCAACCGCTGTGAGCGGGGAGAATGTGCACCGACCTCAGCTACGAGCGGGGAGGATGTGCACCGACCCTAGCTGCGAGCCGAGAAGACATGCACCGACCTTGACTGGGCGGCAACAGTGATGTGCACTGACTTGCATGAAACTAATAGAAATGTGCACAGACCTTGGTGTACTAAGCTCTAAACATGCACCGACCGTGAAGTGTGCTTGGAACAGTGACATGCACCGACCATGTGTTGAGAGTTGAAATGTGCACCGACCTTACTTCTCAATTATGTGCAGACTTTGGTGTGATAAGCTTTAAACATGCACCGACCATGAAGTGCGCTAGGAACAGTGATATGCATCGACCTTCTTGCTGGAGTTCAAAGTGTGCACGGACCTTGCTTAGGAAGTGCACCGACTTCTATGCTGCAAACAGTGATATGCATAGACCTAGTTATGTGCACTGACCTATATCTGGTGGAACTGAAGCGTGCACCGACCTTACTCAGAATATGCATCGACCTTGAGTGCTCATTGCATGGATGTGCACCGAGTTTGTTCTAGTGTGCACGGACCCTGCTCCTCAATATGCACAGACCTTTGGAGGAAGTTCAAGATGTGCACTGACCTGCATGCGAGGAACCTTGAAGGGTGCACTGACCTTGAAGCTTGCACCGACTTCATCTGAAGGATATCTAAATGTGCATCGACCGCTACTGAAGAGGCTCTTAATATGCACTAACTCTGCCTAGGCCAAGCTTCTGATGTGCACAGACCCTACCGAGGACCAAGCTTCATATGTGCATTTACATATGCCTGGTAGAACGGTAACCTGCACCGACCTCCAATGAAGAAATCCAAAGTTGCACTGACCTTGCCAAAGGCCAAGGATCTTATCTACACCGACCTCACTGTTCAAGTCCAGAAGCTGCACCGACCTTATTGAATCAACAGAAGGTGTTTGATGAAATGCCTCAGTGAGCCAAACTACATCCGTTTTAAGCAGTTTTCGGTCATTTCGACTGGGTGATCCAAAGAGAAAAAATAGGAATCGCAAGTGTCCCAAAACACATCTTTTGAGGTCTAGAAAGGTCTCCTTGGTCAGTCAACCTTTTGGTAATCAGGGGTTGCTATATCAGTCCTTTTGGTCAGTGGAAAAGCAAGCTACCATTTGTGGAAAAAGTCACCTTTCCTTGTACGTAACTTTTTGCCTCCACCCAATCAGTTGCTCTGTCTCTGAGCTTGCATAGGACAAGAGGACGTCCTTTACTGCCCAGCCTATAGAAAATATGATCCTGCAGATCTTACTTGGGAGCTCCTACTCTCCTTGTTTTTCTAACAAATCAGATGCTACCAAGGGCTGCTTGGGGCTATAAAAAGGGACCCCATGCTTGAAGGAGCTACTGTTGCTATCGCTACTGCTGAAGTTAAAGATCAATCCTGAGAGAGAGAGAGAGAGAGAGAGAGCAGAATGTGAGAAAGATCTGAGTAGGATTCTCATTCAGCCGGCCAACCAACCACTCACTTAGCCATCCAGCTTTGTCCTCATTGCCTCGCAATCTTGCATTGTCATTCGAAGTGTCTCTCGAGCTGTGAAGAAAGAAAGAATCCAAGAGAAGAGTGCAGCCCCTCTCACGTCCAGACTGAGCCTAAGGAGAACCCAGATCGGAGTTGTGTCCAGATCTGTTCCACGGTGCTACAAGAGCAAAATCTGAAGCCACCATCTGGTTATCCTTTTCTGATTGTGCATTTCCTTTGCCTCATCTTCATATCAGGAAAGTTGTTTTCCCACTGCACTTGCAGTATTTTTCTTTTGTGTTTTTCGTTTTATCACATTCCATCAAGAACCGTCCCTACCGATTTGTGTGTAGGAAACAGTCCCTACCAGTTTATGTGTAGGAAATCGTCCCCACCGATTTATGTGTATGAAACCGCCCCTACCCGTTTATGTGCAGGAAGACAGACTGAGGGTTCTCCCTAGTCTGTAGTTTGGGGTGTCGTCCCCAAGTGGTGCTACTTTCACAGCTTTTGGTAAAGCCTCACCGGGTTGGTGAGGGGTAGATGTAGGTCTGTAGGTTTGCAGACTGAACCACCTTAAAAATGCACTGTGCAGTGGGTTGTTTATTGTGAGTTTGATCCCTATCCTCTATCCCCATTCACAGGTTCACAATTTATTAAACGGTTGCTATCTTGCTGAACGGCTTGTGCTCAAGTGTGTAAAAATCTCACCAATTGACACTGGTTGTCTGCAGCTCACTCTTTAGCAGTTCCCACTATCTCCGCTGTGCTCTATGTCTAAGCATCTCATGAACAATATATCCCTTGGCTGTTACTTAATGTATTAATTTTTATTTGGGCATAATTTTTCGATAGGATCTATTAAACCCCCCCTTCTAGATCTTATTGCACCCTATCGGACCCAACATGGGGTTGTGGACGATGCTTAGAGAGGATTTGCTCCCCGAAAGAGATTCTGAACGCCAGGGGACCCTAGACTTTAGCCATGCACTGGTGGTTCCCAGGCGTTAACGCCCCTATGACACAAGCTCCACAGGAAGAACAAGAGGGAGGAAATGACGAAGAAGAAGGGAGGATGCCAACGGTTGGCTACCGGGAGAGGACCAACACAGAAACCATATATACAAGCCAACACAAACCATTCACAAACTTCCCATTCATTTCTGCAAAAGAAACCACCCTAAAGGGGGGGTACAAAGGCTAATACAATGCAAAGGGGTAAGCCCAGAGGCCAAGAAAGACAACGGGGAGAAATAAGAAAGAAAATGAGACAAATCTCTGTTTGGCCAGGAACATAGTGGGGGGAAATAGAGCACGGGATCTCCCCCCCCCCCTTCGCTCGCTTCTCTCCACTCTCTCCCTCACCTTCTTCTTCTCTTCTTTCTATCACGGTGCCTGGGCTGTCTCTCTTCTTCTTCTGGTTCCCTCTGTTCTCTCTTCACTCGGTGGGAGCCAAACGGAGCGGCCCTTTCTCTCTTCTCCTCTTCTTTTCTTCTGCCTTCTCTCTTTTTTCTTCTTTCTTGAGCGAGGGCTTTTATACCTCCGAACGCGTTGACAGGGCCTCATGATGAAGCTTCTATCCGAGGTTGACCCCGATCGCGTCTTTGTCAGGTGGAGGACTGCCTGTTTGAACTTGAGGGTGACACCACTGCAAAGAGCTAGCTGGCTCCGAGGTGGTCGAGCTGCGCACCGAGGGTCCCACGCAGTGACCGTTATGTCTACCGCCGGTTTGCACCGGTCTGCAGGTTGTAACGCTGCACCGGGTTGAGCATTTGGTGGGTGTGCCGTCCAAGGGGTGCTTGAAGTGTGCCAGATGAAGAGCATCGAGCTGCTTCACTGTTAGAGGGGTGTAAAAGCATGCCGCTGGAGGGCTCAAAAGGGCATGCCGCTAGGGGGGGCAGCAAGGGTGTGCCGCTGGAGGCGCTCACAGGAGTGTGCCATTGGAGGCTGCCCTGGGTGTGCCACTGAGGAGCTTAGGGCGTGCCGCTAGAGGCACGTACAGGAGTGTGCCGTTGGGGGCTGCCCTGGGTGTGCCGCTGGAGGCTTAGGGGCATGCCGCTGGAGGCTACTCCAAGTGTGCCGCTGAGGGATTTGCAAGTTGCTACGCCGTTGGAAGAGGCATGAAAGGGGTGTGCCGTTGAAGGGCACTTGAGGGGGTGTGCCGTTGGAGAGGCACCCAAGAGTGTGCCGTTGAAGGCATTGATCTCTTCTACAAGAACTCAGAATTGTGAACTTCTTGAGACATTCTTCACCGCCAGGGACCCGAGGGTGGATCCATAGACGTGTATGAAGTTGAGGAGGGTATCCTGCCTTTTCTTTGTCATTTAATTCGCCCATGAAAATGTGAGGACTTGCCGGCTGGTGGGATTCTTCAGAGTCTGGGCACCCAGTCTCTCAATAGTCTTGTTTTCCAGATCTATCTTTCGACATTGAACTGGGGAGTATACAGACGTGAAATTTTACGCGTCCACAGTAGATCGATGATAAAGTCATGTCTAGACAATTTGGATATTACTCCAAAACTAGCATGCCCCAACTGACGGTGCCATAACCATGCATCCTCATGTTTGTTAGCAACCAAGCACATGTCTTCACAAATCAATTCATTCATGTCCACAACATACACATTATTAGACCTTTCACCTATGAACTTAATTTCATTCAAATTTTTATTTAACACTATGCAGTGTTTTTCATCAAAGATGATCTTGAACCCTTTATCACACAACTGGCTTATACTAAGCAAGTTGTATTTCAGGCCTTTTACAAGATAGACATTATCAATCAAGCTTCTAGAATTCTTACCAACCGTTCCAATCCCAATGATCTTACCTTTATCCTTACCTCCAAAGTGTTGTGTCCCTGTGGTTTTGATGATAGCAAACACTATAAGTCATCATTTGTTTGTGTCTGCATATGAATGTTTGATTGAGCATCTTTTGAGTGTCATTCTATCGATCAGGCTGTGTGCATATTCGGTGCATTTCATAACTATGTTTCATGGTGGCCATCAGTCAATGGATGTCTAGACTCATGCATTTCATAACTATGCTCAGGTTAAGTCTGTACAGAGCCTTAAGTCTGTACAGAGCCTTGTTACATCGTGTGCTAAGCATTTCCAAAGTCTGTACAACGTGTGTTGCTACTCGTGACTTACTCAGTGCATATGTGCATCATTTCAAAGTCCATACATTGTCTTAGCGCAAGCACCCCAAAAGTCTGTAAACACTTCAGTGGGTAGTCTATACATCATCTTTGTGCATGCATCATTGATCATACATCATCGTCTCACTTAGCGTCTCATGTTGAGCCAGTACATTCCTTGTGCATGCATCGTCTCTCCTTTTGCATGCATCATCTCTCAAAGTCTGTACAGTCCGTGGTCACAAGACCAAGTCTGTACATTCCTTGTGCATGCATCGTTTCTTAAAGACTGTATAGCCCGTGGTCGCAAGACCAAGTCTGTACATCGTCTGCTGCATGCATTACTTCAAGTCTGTACAGCACGTGTTCAGAGCATATACAAAGTCCATACATTGCCCTGTAGCATGCACGCACTCAAGTGTGTACATTCATGAGCTATGGCTATGCATCATTTGCATATTGCACACTAAGTCTATACATTCATGAGCATAGTCTTACACTCATTTTCAGTGTACATACTTTCCTGTTGCAAACTGCATGTCACTCATTCAACCTCTGCACATCCCTCAGAGCATATCTGTGCATCATTTGCACAGTACACCCAGAGTCTGCACACTCGTTGAAGGCATGTCCAAGCATTCATATTCAAAGTCCATACATTCCTATATGCATATGCATCCTTCAAGATAAAGTATGTATAGAATTTAGCCTAGACTGCATACACCAAGTCTATACATTGCCTTGCAGCATGCACGCACACAAAGTCTACACATTCCTAGCTGTTAAGTCCATACACTCGTTTTTGGCAAGTCTATACATCGCATAGCATGCACGCGTTCAAAGTCTGTACATCGCATAGCATGCACGCGTTCAAAGTCTGTACAGCCTGTGTGTTGCACGAACCAAAGTCTATACATTGTCTCGCACACACACACAAAGTCTGAACACCAAGTCTATACATCGATTGGTGGCTTGTTCATGCATCATCTTCAAAGTTTATACATCGTCTGGTAGCATGCACACAAAGTCTACACATCCCCCTATAGCAAGTCTGCACATCGTTTGCATAGCACAAACAAAGTCTATACATTCTGTTGCATACCATGCACACAAAGTCTACACACTCCACCACAGCAAGTTTGTACACTCTTTACCATGCACTCATAGTCTATACATTCTTTGATGTTATGCTTGTGCATCACTTTAACAAATCTGTACATCATCTTGTTGTAGGCACAACAAGTCTATACATCGTCTGGTCGTCTGCATGCAAAGTCTGTACATTGCAAGTCGGAACATTGCTACTTGATATGAAGTATGTACAGCCCGTGTTCTGTTGATCGACTGAAGTTACTCTGTCATTAAACTGGCAGATGTTTGGGCACGTGATCAGAGGTTGGCACCTGGCACGTGATCCGAGGTGTTCTCTGGATAAAGGGGGCACAAGCCCTGCACACGCCCTAGCTGCTGCTGCTATAAATATGATGACTTCTCCATCTGGAGAAGATAGATTGTGATCGATATAAGAGAGCGGAAGCAGAGAGCTACAGAAGAAGGAAAAGAAGAAGAAGAGAAAAGAAGAGACCGAGAGAGCCTGGACGATCAAGTGTCAAGAAGAACGAGAGAAAAAGAAAGGGAAGCTGAGAGCCAGAGTGAGAGAGCAGAAGAAGAAAAAGAAAAAGAGAAAGAGAGATAGAGAGCTCGTGAAGAAGAAGAGAAGCTTCATTGTCTTCACTGGACTTTGGATCAGATCCAATCCAGTTTGCTCCTGCGAGAGTTACATTGTGCATTTCATTTTCCAGCTTTCAGTCGCTGTGTTTTTATCATTTATTGTTTTCCTTTTAACTGATCACGTTTGTTCTTCCGATTCTCTGGTTTGAGGTCGGGTTCCTCCTGTGGTCTCAGGAGAAGGGAGATTAGTTCTCCGGTTTGCTGGTGACTGTGTGTCATCAGTGGTTCCCTCTGGTGTGGAGGAAGAGAGGTCCGTGACCTCTAGTTTGCAAGTGACTAGGTGTCACTTGTGGTTCCCTCTGGGTTTCAGAGGAAGGGAGACTTGGGTCTCCGGTTGCAAGTGGCTGGTGTCGCTTGTGGGTTAACTCTGGGTTTCAGAGGAAGAGAGACTTCAGTCTCTAGTTGCTAGTGACTGTGTGTCACTAGTGCTTTCCCTCCGGTCTGGTGGAAGAGGGGAGGTTGTTCCCCTGGTCAAGCTGTTAGGCAGCACCTGTTTGCAGACTGAGTCTGCGGTTCTAGCTTTTGCTAGTGGAAGCCTCACTCCGGTTTGGAGTGAGGGGTGGACGTAGGTCTGTGGACCGAACCTCCTAAAAATCCTGGTGTTCTATGATTTAATTTTGCGTTCTACTCCATATCTTCTATCACCCTTCGCAGGATGCTTCATGAGCGCTATATGGTTGATGGTTGTCTCACTTGACTCGTTTGGTAGCGTGACTTCACTCTTATTTGCTGTTATCCTCTTCTTCCTTGAGTTAAGGTTGAATGGTTGACCAGGTTGGTCACTGAGTGTTGCTTAGTTAGTTTTGTTTTTATTTCCGCAATAATTTTTAATGGGGATTCATTCACCCCCCTCTAAATCCGGGCCTTGCACCCTATCAATTGGTATTAGAGCGGGTTGCTGTGCATTGGATCCAACGATCCACAGTAGATCCTACATCTTTCATGGTGCATTTCAGAGTGGGTTTCTAGTGCTCGGTATTTTGCTTCACTGACTTAGTGCCTTGCTTTGCTCATCTGGTTGCGGTGCATTCTTGTCGATTGTCTTGTGCGCTGTTGTTTATTATCTGTTGTAATGGCTAATCCGCCAATTTTCAAAGGTAATGATCTTGATCTATGGCTGGAGAACTTACATCGGTATGTTAGATCGATTGATCCTGAACTTTGGAAAGTAATGGTCCACGGTCCACACAAATTATCAAAAGATAAATCTAGATGGACTGATAAGGATAGACTGAAAGACTCTGTCAACTCGAGAGCATTAGATTTAATGAAAGCATCACTTGACAGAGCTCTAATTTCATGTGTTTCTTCTTGCAAGTCTGCCAAGGAGATTTTGGAGGAACTAAAGCTCACCAAGAATCGCAACACATGTCTGATGGTTGACGATGATGGACATCAAGAAGAAAATGAAGAAGAAGACGAAGATTATGTGGAGGATACTTCGTCACAGGTAAACTCTGACACTGATAATTTTTCTATGGAAAGTATGATTGCGTTGAATGAGCATTTATTGAACAAATATGATAAACTTAAATCTGAGAAGAGAAAATTGAGAAAAGAAATGCTGTATGAAATCAGAAGTATGAAAGTGGAAAATGAAAATCTAAAGTCAGATATGAACAGAAAAGAAAATGAAATGAAACACTTGAAGTCTGAGAATGAGAGTTTAAGGAATAGACTCATCAAAGAAAATGATTCTTGCAATGAATGTGCTGTTCTCAGAGATTTGGTTAATGATATAGATCATGATGATAATTTGCAAAAGGAATTAATCAAATCCCTGAAAGAGGAAAATAAATTATTGTTGGAAAAGAAAATTGAGGTTGAAGAAAGTAATGAAAAACTGGTGAGAAATTTAGAGCTTGTCAGTTCTGAATTGGAAAATATGAAATCTGAAAATGAAAAACTCAAAAACCAGTCCAAGGAATTTGAACACAAATCAATGAGTCTTGAAAAAGAAAACAGATTGCTCTCTGAAAAATTGGAGGCTGATAGAGTAATAAATTTAGAGATTCAGAAAAATCTCAACAAACTTCAATCTGAGAAACAACAAGAAAAGTTTTATGAATGTCAGTCTTCCTTAGATGATTGGATGTTTGATGATGATCTCCTAGAGAAAAATAGGAAATTGAAAGAGGAAATCAACAAGTTGAAACATCTAAACACCCCACTATTAGATAGGCTATTGACAATTGAAAAAGGCAAGTGTGTGAGCATGTATAATTCTGATAGGTTGGTGGATGCATAATAAGAAAGTGAGAGTCTAAAAACTATCAACCAAATGTTAAGTGGAAATGTCACTTGCTGTGAACAGAAGATAGCTGGATATGAGCTTACAATCGCATCCCTTCAACAAGAAGTTGATGATCTTTACAAGTCCCTATCTGAAGCTGACAATGAAATAAAATTAAAATAGGGAGTTGAAAAACTCAAAAGTCTGAATGATGCCTTGCATCAACAAGTCATTTCCTGTGAAATAGATCTGTCCAGATATGAAGCTAATATTGATGTCTTAAATTCTGAGATTCAAGATTTGAAAAATTCTCTATCAAAATTTGTCAAAGGAAAGGACAATCTGAATAAGCTTCTTGGAAAGAGTGATAATTTTCAGAGAGAGGGATTGGGTTACAGTCTGACAAATAAAAGGATCAATGGGAATAAAACTTCCACTGTGTTTGTAAAAGCTTCTGATCAAAACAAAACCTCTGGTTCTTCTGTTTTTCAATTTACTGCACAAAAATCCACTGTCAGTCCCAAAATTGTAGAACAAACTCAAAAATTGAAAAAGAATGAAAATCTACAGAAAAAGGACAAAGACACTCCTGTTGGTATGAAAAATGATGCACACAAGTCACATGATCTCTCACACACTCATACTAAAAAGGGGTCATGTTATTATTGTGGGAAGGTAGGTCATGTAATGGAAGATTGTAGATTGTTGTTAAAGGATGAGCATGCTAGTGGAACATCACATTCTAGAAATTCTTTTGATAGAAACCATGCTACTAGAAAGCCTAATGCTTCATGTTACTATTGTGGGAAGCATGGTCATCTCATGAATGAATGCTTTATCATGAAAGAAGATAATAAATTGCATGCCAGGTCTTCCATGCATCTTCATGGTCCATATGGAACTAAACACAAGTCTAGTCAGCACATTGTGTGCTTTAACTGTAATAAGCCTGGGCACAAGGCTGCTGAGTGCTGGTTTGGATCCACTTGGGGTAAAAATGTCTTTAAAAGTAAGCATATCATATGCTTCGAGTGTGGGAAAAATGGCCATACAGTCAAGGACTGTTGGCATGTTCAGAAAAATTTTGTTAACCCCCATGTTGTCAAATTCCCTGCAAAACCATTTGTGAAATTTTCATGCTATAACTGTGGTAAGCAAGGTCACAAATCTACTGAATTTTGGCTGATTAAGAATAAAAATCAAACTGTTCATGCATACAACAGAAAATCTTATGATCATGTTTATAAACCACATACTGCTATTACTATGCATCATAAGAACCAGAAACCAGTCATTTCATGTAGATATTGTGAAAAATTTGGACATTCTATGGACAATTGTTACCTGATGGATCATGATGACCATGTTGCTAAGAAATTATTTAGAACACCTGTCAGGGCTAACGCAGGACCCAAAGCTGCTTGGGTCCCGGCAGGATCAAAATGATCAAAAACTTTGCAGGTGTGCCTTGGATTGAGGAATATGAAGTCCTGCGATCAATGACACCCAAGAGGGGGGTGAATTGGGTGTTCACCAATTTTAAGGAAAAATTTTAGCTTTTTACAAAATATGTGGTAAACAATAATTAGCAATTGAAAACTAATTAACCAATTCTCTCAAACTCACCGTTCCCACACGACCATACAACGAAAGCAATCAAACCACACAAATAACATACAATGCACAGCGGTTTTTAAGGTGGTTCGGATGCAACGACGGCAATCCTACGTCCACCCCTCACCAAATCCGGTGAGGCTTCACTTGGGAATGAATCCCCAAATAGAGACGATGCTCCAAACACACACGCAGGATGACACCTGCACACACACACAGGGACGCGCCCCAAACTACACACGGAGACAAGCTCCAACACACACACATACGGAGATGAACTCCAACACGATCCGACAACCGGATCACTACCACACACACACGCTGCGACAAGTGCAGCAAACCACACACTAAAACAACTGGATCTAAGAGATCCACACACACACACACGTAGATCTAGGAAGATCTACGCACACACGAAAGGAACACAATGACCACACACGACCACGAATCCACAACGATCCACACACACACGAATGTTTCCAGATTGTGAAGAACACAAATATAAAGCCCAAAACACAACAACAATGAGGCACAATTTAGAAGACTCCTGATTTGGCTTCCCTTGAGTGTATGATATAGAGCTTGGAACGATGCTTCCTGCTTCACTTGAATGGCTTCAGATTAAGCTTGAATGGGCTTGGAGTGGATGTAGAGTTGCTGCACGGAGTACTATTCACGGCTACAGTACTCTTCCTTCTTCACTTGGATAACCTCCCTTTGATCTGTTTTTTAAACTCTTGCTTGCTTCTTGATAGCCTCCCCCTTGATCTCTCTTTGTTGGTTCCTTGATTCTTCACTTCATAGATGCTTGTTGGCTTGAGAAGTACCTTGAATAGCTTGTAGATGGATGAAAAACTTGCTGCACGAGGTACTGTTCACGGAGCTACAGTACCTCTTCATCCTCCTTGGACAGCCTCCCCTTAGATCTCCCTTGAAGCCCTCTTGGTTGGTTAGGGTTATGGCTTCAATGAGATGTTTTATATCTCTTAAATGGTTCAAAGACAAGCCCCAGACAAGATCCACAAATCATGGTGGATTGGGTGTCTTTAGGATTAAACAAATGGGTGGAAAGATCACTCCTCGAGCTTGAAACAAAAGTCAACAAAAGGGGGCCTCGGGGCTGGCGGTCGACCGGTGGAGGGCTGGCGGTCGACAGCTAGGGGCCATCCTGTAGCTGTGTGGCTGCTGGAAAAAATGGTCGACCGCTAGGGTCCTGGCGGTCGACCGCCAGGTTTACAGTTTTCAATCTTTAATTCTGTTATTTCAGATCGACCGCCAAGGGTCCACAGGTCGACCGCCAATCTCCAAACCTACAAAAATGAAATGTTAGACCAATGAAACATGTCCAAAAGTCAAGAGCTTCAAGTCCATATCAAATCCATGCATTTTGGGATTGAATTCAACTTAGAATATGCTTTGAGCATTTCTAAATTTTGTTCTGGGGGCTCCGCCCCCGGAAACCCCCGAAAGGGGCACTGCCCCCTTGACCCCCGCGACCTGACCGCGCAGGTCGATCCGCGGGTGAGGGCGCACGATGGCCAGAAGGGTTTCATGTTGAATGTGCATGAATGAGGTGTATACATAAGATACACAAGGTGAGATCGATGCTAAGCATGAGATACACAAGGTAAGAGTCTCACCATTGGTTCTTGATAGTAAATGACATATACCACCTGTTTTGGATTGTATAGGAGCAGGGTGCTTATCCACAAGTTTAGTTCACCAGGTGACTGCCATGTGTTTGATCCTGCAAGTAAGATAGTTAAGGTTAATACCATGCTTGTTCACATTAAAGATGTTATGAAACCTCTTGCCTCTTGTAAAAATAATTCAATCAAGCATGAATCAAGACCATGTACCATTACCATTTGCCATCTCAAACATATTTAAACATGAATGTGCAATCAACCATAAGTTTAGTTATCATCACTCAATCACACATTAAGTTTAGCTATAATCAAAACCATAACGCCAACAATCATTAAAATCATAACTCAATAATCTCCCCCTTTTTGATGATGACAAACTTTATGATGATGACAAACTTAATTATGATATAATAGAATGGCACAAATAATCTTCCCCTCCTGTCACACATAATCATCAATTTTTCTCCCCCTTTGACATAATCAAAAAGTGGGATAATGCAAAACTTTCTCCCCCTGTGACATAATCAACAATATCAACAATCTGGAAGAAGCCAAACAAGGAAGAACAAGCTGATCTCCCTTTGAAACAGCAATAGCTCATCTTATCAATACAGAAGAAGCAACAGCAAATCATGGACCGACAAATCAATATATGTCCAATTAGAGGAAACCAATTACTTATTATTCTCAGAAATCAATATGATACCATCCAAAGCGAATACAGTCAAGCATGTATGGATACCAATTGAAAGTGGTGAGTGGCCTCAAGGATATGAGCCAGTGTCGGAAGATGTTCACAAAATAAGGTGTTCAGCATGATAGCATTCAAAATCTAGAGCCTATGGTAGATTTTCACACAAACAAGAGCAGGAGGACAAATCAATACGATTTTCTTTGATTTTTAAATTTTGATTTTTACATTTTCTGTTTAAATGCATGAAGCTATGTATATGCAGATGATGACTCATGAAGTGCATACAAAGTAATCAAACAGTTACATATAAACATACATGCAATCTCTCCCGTACATATATGAGAAGGGAATGGGTATAATAAAGATGCAAGAGAGTCATGCTCACCAGAATGGACATGTGTAGCACATGGGAGATCGTGCAATCATATAGGAGATTCATGCAATTGCTGATGCAGTCAATCAATTTTCTGAATACATATTAAATCAAATTTATAGATGTGTAAGCGAGGAACATGAAAAATGATAGTTGCAATATGGATATTCAGATTTTCAGATAAACACAATAAGATATTTCACAGACTGCACTTCAATTTTTGAGAACAGCGTATTGGAGGCTTCTCTCTACCACAATGGGTTTTCACCACATTTTTTTTTAACTCAACCAATATCACATGAGAGTCAGAATTTTTCAAGAGTGATCAGGTTCAAATAATTCCTTTTTACACGAGTAGATGCATGGAGCTCATGTCAGAATCCCTAGTTACTCAGAATACTGAACCATTTCACCTCATTTTGAACAGAGATACTAGTCAACACTTTTCAGATATGAACCACATCACGTCTCAGGTGACATGTGCACAGTTTACTCAGTGAGATCGAGCATTGCTCTATCTTTCATTTTCATTTCAGATTTTTCAACAAGGATGGGTAGGTAGTTTTTTCCTCAACTGTCTCTTCAACATTCATGCAGCAAGTTTAACATCTCGAGAGTGTTGAAAAGAAATTCATATATCTTTATCTTTAACACTCATTTTCACATTTTGTGCATAAAGTGTGCGAATTTGATTCAGCATGTATACTGAAAATATCATGAATACATAACAGTGCAACTCCCCCTAAATAGATGCACTTATGAAATATAAACTCTCCCAGAGTATACGACATGAAACACTCTAATAATAACTCAAATGCAGCAATATTTATCAAGAAGACATAAGGTCATAGAAGTTTCAAGGATGGGGGTGAATAACATATAATATAGCAAGCAAGCACGCAGTGGGAGTTTATGCAAATGCACTATGACATGCATGCTAGCAATGTGATGTCATTTTGATACCAATTGAATGGATGCCAACTGAATGAGTTAAGTGCGACTAATGCATGAATTCCAATGCAAAACAACATATGAGCATATGAGAATGCGATGCAATGTGCAAAGTGATTCGGACTTGATTTTCATTTGCATGATCTAAAAGCACATTATGCATTGAATTATGATGCATGCAACCTATAACTATGTGAGAGTGGAATGCAAGGTGAAAAAAGACACAATGTATAAGAGAGCAGTTCAGATTTGAAGGACGAGCATGGGGCATTATTCATCACAGATGGTTCATATACAAAGGTGTAGAAATCATTTGGCATGCAGTGGAAACCATTTATTGTCAAAAATAGTTAAGAACAGATTTTCAAAAGTTTTGAACTCAATCACAAGTCATTCAGGAGTAGACATTTCCATTGCAGAACTCTTCACCTCAACAAGGATCAATTTTAAAAATTTTGAAGCAATTCATCATGAGCATGTTGTATGTTTCAATTAGAGATCACTCATTCAATAGAGAATAGCATTCATTTCAACTTGTTTAGCTAGCAAGACCCCCTTTGACAAAAACATGAATCTTAGAGAAATTCAGGGAAAGTGCAATGTTTCTTATGACATGGGGCTAGCTAACAAGGAGCAAATAGTAGCATCAGAAGAAGTCTTTCAAGGCCAAACAATCAATTTCTTCCAGTTGTGGTACAAGGCGGAGAACTTTGGTCCAAAGACCAACTCACGCATAGTGAGAGTTTCCAGGTGAAGATAATCCACCTCTTCACTACTCAGTATTTGATATACCAGATACTCAATTAAGCTTAAATGTGCTCAAGTAATCAGATTGAAGGATGTTCAAAGGTCAACATAAAATTCAAGATTTTCAGTTTCATTTAACCAATAAGCAGGTTAATCACAGTAGAATGGAGGAGCAATCATTTCAGGTATGTAGAAACAATACATGTCATCAGAATAACATCACAAAGTCCCATTGACTAATGCATGAATTTTTATTTCCATAGTAAGAGGGTGAATTACCTTAGTTCAAAGGACAATACCGAAGGCCTTCAAGCACCAAAATCACTAACCTCACGAAGGTTAGTATTTTAGATTTACTTTCTTACCTTTGCCTTGAGAATCCATTTTCTTCCGAGCCTTCCACCTATTGAACCAGTCCTGGTTAAAAGAGATGCACACCTTTCATACCATGTCTTGGGTACTTACTTCAACACGTACAAAACTTTCACCACCTTGTACTTGAGTCGATCCTGGAGGTTGTTCTACATAAAATATCCCATCTTCTTGTAGCAACATGAGAGGGTTCTCATCATTTTCATCCTTGCAGGGTATTCTCCCAGTTGATTCAAGCTTGGTCATGACTAGCCCATCCTGATTTGGATCTTGGAAGTATAATCTGCATCCAAAGACAGAAAGGTTTGATTTGTCAATTTTGATTCAAATTTATTGATAATGATATGATAAATAATTTTAACAACCAACACCCCTAGACAGCTCTAAATGCAATGCATGACTCATGTGTGAACTTGAACATTAAGCCCATATGACGAATGTGATTGCTCCCCCTTAATGTGTGCATGAATGCAAGATGTTCGATGACAATCCGATCCCATATGCAGCCTTTTAAGTAAATGACTCATAGTACAAGGCGGAGAACTTAGATCCGAAGATCACCTCACGCGTAGTGATAGTTTTCAGACAGGCTTAACCTGCCCTTCCACATGTCACCATTTGATATACTATGTAATCATGGATGATGAAGGCAGGGAAATTGCAATGCATTATGGCATGAATACACAATGTTCCACTTATGCATGATAGAGTATGAAAGTGTATGCAAACTCAATATGTGTAATGAAAATATGATCTGAAGAATCTTCAAGCTCTCCTACCACAAGATGTTATATGACAAGTGATATATGCACGAGTATGCAAACAACAATGAATGGAATGCATGTACGGACATGTGCATTATCACAAGACTATTCAGCACAATATGAATAAAGCCATGACACCATTACTGAAGAGAGTGAGAGGGATATCACCTGAGTTTCCAAATTCCATTTTTGATTTTCTATTTTAGCCTTTCTTGAGTCACTTGACTCGTGTGCCTTACCTTTTTGGTGAAAATAAATTTCATACTTTACATTCCCAAGGCACACCTGCAAAACAGATTTCTTATTTGGCCTTCTTAGGTACCCAAATCTTTTTGGGTCCTTGTGGGTTAGCAGCAACATGGGCATGTGGTTTTCAACTTTTGACAACATCCAAATCATCATTTTTCTTTAGAAAACAATTATGCTTAACATTCCCAGATTTGTCAAAGTGATGGTAGAACGCACGTGGCATCATATTCTTCCTTCTCATGGGTTCTACTAATTTGTGTGCGTGAGCATGATGTGTTGAGTGGGAGTTCTTTCTCTTCAATAATAACCAGCAATGTGAGGTTGTATGACCCCATTTACCACAATGATTACAATGCATGGAAGGTTTTGTGGTGAAGACTTTCTTTGCATTTTTTAAAACAGCTTGGTTTCGACATGCTCTCAAATCATCATTCTTCATAATGAAACAATTATGCATAGCATGTCCATGTTTTCCACAATAAAAATACGTGAGTTTCTTTCTAATTGGTTGTGTGTGTGTGGAAGAGGTATGTTCAACATGCATGGAGGTGCTAGCAGCATTTTTGAATTTTTGATGCAAATTGATTTTCTTTGTGGATGCATGTGCGTGTGCAACATGATTTTTCTTTTTCAGATTTTCATTTGATCTTTTTATTATCTGTGAAGAAGATTGATTTGGGGACCCATTTGATGTACTGGCTATGTTTGAACTATGCACAAAAGATGTATAAACTTTGTTTGCAAACTTCTTTTTGTTCACAGGATTAAAACCCAGCCCTTCCCTTTGAAAATTCACTTTCGACCCCAATAATTTGTCCAAATTTTCTTGACCATTCACAAATCTAGACAATGAAACATTCAAGTCAAGAATTTTAGATTGAAGAGATGCAATGTGCAATTCATAGGAAACCATCTTATTTTCATAGGAGTTGACTTGTTCATGTAAAGTAGCATTGATGGTTTTATGACTTTCAATTTCTTGCAACAAAGCATGCACTTTTTCAGATTCATCAATATTCATAAATTTTTCTTTTTCAAGAGCAAGCAATCTTTCAGAAATGGTTCTATTCAATTCCTTCAGTTTCTCATTTCCATTTCAAGATTTTTATCATGAGCAAACTCATTTTGACTATTGCTCATAAGACTAACTCTCTCTCTCTCTCTCAGCTCTTTATTTTCATTTCTCAAGGAAGAAATTTGATCTTTGTGAATTTCAATGTCGAACACATGACCATCAATCAATTCTTTCAAGTGTGAGCATTCTTTACATGGAGAATCACATTTATTTTATCCAACATTCTTTTTCAATTTTTTATTTTCAGACTTAACCCTCTCATATTTATCAGCAAGCTCATCATATGCAATCAATAACTCCTCATAGCTAAATTCATCTTCATTATCAGAATCAGAATTTACCTTTGAGCTTGATTCAACTTGTTGATCACTCCCTTGATCACTCGTGCCTGCCACAATATAGTCTTCATGCTCTTCCCGGACTTTGGTTAAGCCAACCAAGATATCCTTCGCGGATCTGCAATGGGAGACAAAAGGGAAATGATTAGAATCAACTGCAGCAATAAGTAATTTTAGAACCAAATAATTTTGATTATGTTTGAGCTTGGAATCTACGGCCCAGACAGATTTGTCTTTAGGCAACTCATAAGGACCATGTGAGATAAGCTTCCATAGCTTAGGATCATATGAGTTGACTAGACTGCACATCCTTCCTAACCACAAATCAAAATTACAACCATCAAACACCGGTGGAGAATTCAAAGTGTACATAATGGTAGTCATTGATCTGGATCACTCTAGATCGTTAGATCTATAAAATTAGAGCCTTGGCTCTGATACCAATTAAAGTCCCGCGATCAATGACACCCAAGAGGGGGGTGAATTGGGTGTTCACCAATTTTAAGGAAAACTTTTAGCTTTTTACAAAATATGTGGTAAACAATGATTAGCAATTGAAAACTAATTAACCAATTCTCTCAAACTCACCGTTCCCACATGACCATACAACGAAAGCAATCAAACCACACAAATAACACACAATGCACAGCGGTTTTTAAGGTGGTTCGGATGCAACGACGGTAATCCTACGTCCACCCCTCACCTAATCCGGTGAGATTCACTTGGGAATAAATCCCCAAATAGAGACGATGCTCCAAACACACACGCAGGATGACACCTGCACACACACACGGGGACGCACCCCAAACTACACACGGAGACAAGCTCCAATACACACACACACGGAGATGAACTCCAACACGATCCGACAACCGGATCACTACCACACACACACGCTGCGACAAGTGCAGCAAACCACACACTAAAACAACTGGATCTAAGATATCCACACACACACACGTAGATCTAGGAAGATCTACGCACACACGAAAGGAACACAATAACCACACACGACCACGGACCCACAACGATCCACACACACACGAATGTTTCCAGATTGTGAAGAACACAAGTATAAAGCCCAAAACACAACAACAATGAGGCACAGTTTAGAAGACTCCTGATTTGGCTTCCCTTGAGTGTATGATATAGAGCTTGGAACGATGCTTCCTGCTTCACTTGAATGACTTCAGATTAAGCTTGAATGGGCTTGGAGTGGATGTAGAGTTGCTGCACGGAGTACTGTTCACAGCTACAGTACTCTTCCTTCTTCACTTGGATAACCTCCCTTTGATCTCTTCTTTAAACTCTTGCTTGCTTCTTGATAGCCTCCCCCTTGATCTCTCTTTGTTGGTTCCTTGATTCTTCACTTCATAGATGCTTGTTGGCTTGAGAAGTACCTTGAATAGCTTGTAGATGGATGAAGAACTTGCTGCATGAGGTACTGTTCACGGAGCTACAGTACCTCTTCTTCCTCCTTGGACAGCCTCCTCTTAGATCTCCCTTGAAGCCCTCTTGGTTGGTTAGGGTTATGGCTTTAATGAGATGTTTTATATCTCTTAAATGGTCCAAAGACAAGCCCCATACCAGATCCACAAATCATGGTGGATTGGGTGTCTTTAGGATTAAACAAATGGGTGGAAAGACCACTCCTCGAGCTTGAAACAAAAGTCAACAAAAGGGGGCCTCGGGGCTGGTGGTCGACCGGTGGAGGGCTGGCGGTCGACCGCTAGGGGCCATCCTGTAGCTGTGTGGCCGCTGGAAAAAATGGTCGACCACTAGGGTCCTGGCGGTCGATCGCCAGGTTTACAGGTTGCCAATCTTCAATTCTGTTATTTCAGGTCGACTGCCAAGGGTCCACAGGTCGACCGCCAATCTCCAAACCTGCAAAAATGAAATGTTAGACCAATGAAACATGTCCAAAAGTCAAGTGCTTCAAGTCCATATCAAATCCATACATTTTGGGATTGAATTCAACTTAGAATATGCTTTGAGCATTTCTAAATTTTGTTCCGGGGGCTCGGCCCCCTGAAACCCCCGAAAGGGGCGCTGCCCCCTTGACCCCTGCGACCTGACCGTGCAGCTCGATCCGCGGGTGAGGGTGCACGATGCCCAGAAGGTTTTCATATTGAATGTGCATGAATGAGGTGTATACATAAGATACACAAGGTGAGATCGATGCTAAGCATGAGATACACAAGGTAAGAGTCTCACCAATGGTTCTTGATAGTAAATGACATATACCACATGTTTTGGATTGTAGAGGAGCAGGGTGCTTATCCCCAAGTTTAGTTCACCAGGTGACTGTCATGTGTTTGATCCTGCAAGCAAGATAGTTAAGGTTAATACCATGCTTGTTCACATTAAAGAGGTTATGAAACCTCTTGCCTCTTGTAAAAACAATTCAATCAAGCATGAATCAAGACCATGTACCATTGCCATTTGCCATCTCAAACATATTTAAACATGAATGTGCAATCAACCATAAGTTTAGTTATCATCACTCAATCACACATTAAGTTTAGTTATCATCAAAACCATAACGCCAACAATCATCAAAATCATAACTCAACAGAATAAAGGGGGGTAAATTAAACCAAGGCACCCAAGTTGATAAAGCCCCATTCAGGTAAATTCTTCACATCTGTTCAAAAGAACTTTATGTTTGATCTGATGAGTCATAGTTTCACGCATACATTTTTACATCTGAATCATGGCATCTAAATAGGGGGAGTGTTTCATGCATATTTGACTTCTTGTGCCCTGATAAATTCTAATTGATTGGCTATTATTCCTCCTGAACAATCATACTTTCACTCATTCGTCAGCCTATGCTTTTCCTAAATCATATACCATCAATTGGTATCATTGATACTCTGGCTGCTTCTGAAAGCTTTCTTGAAATAGCTGCAATTGAGAAGATCTCAAATTGTATACCTTGCTCATAATTCTGAATAATCTCTTCAATAAGGAATCTTCTATTATACAAATTTATGAATGTCAGAAAGGTCAAAATGGTTTACATTTAATGTATTCGGTTAGGTTGGCTATAAATGTCCTGAAAAATATCTGAATCAACTTTAATAAACCTTAACCAACTGATTCATGTTAAGTCTTGTTAAATCTTCTATAATCTGAAAAATATAGAAATCATGACTTTATTTGGATGAAATACATGAAATCTGTATTGTTTTTAAATATCTGAACTCCCAGAAAATATCTAAGGGTCAAATCTGATGAATCTTGCATGAGCAATGACTTTGAT
Source organism: Amorphophallus konjac (assembly GCA_022559845.1). Classification (NCBI taxonomy): domain Eukaryota; kingdom Viridiplantae; phylum Streptophyta; class Magnoliopsida; order Alismatales; family Araceae; genus Amorphophallus; species Amorphophallus konjac. The sequence continues at coordinate 199,915,641 of CM040125.1, read as the reverse complement.
CACTGAGAAACACATGTCCAAAAAAATGTGTCATGAGGTGTCTTAGTTAACTCATCCTAAAATTAATTAAAAATCAGGCAGAGCAATGACTGACACACTGAGAAACATATTTCACTCGTCAAAGAAATGAGAAAAGACATGTCATGAGGTGAACAGTCAACTCTGTTTATTTTTAAAGCATGACTGTTAGTCACACCAAGTACTTTGGGATATTGGTGTCTAAACAACATATATTCTTTAGCTACAAAGTGTGTACTGAACTAGATTGCTCGTAAAATTATGTTGGCAAAGATATCCATTTGATGGAATAAAAATTTGAAAAAGAATGCAAAGGATAATCTACTATAACCCTTGATATGATTACATGGTTTCATGCATGTTTAAACTCAATACTTATGAGTGTGTATTTTAAAGAAGTCCTTGAAATTGATTGAGTAAGATGGAGGGAGAATAATCAAGATGTACATATGAGTTTTGGTTCATTTGTTATTAAATCTTGATTTCAGATATGAGTACAGAACTTTTGTCGAACCTAATATACATCATCTTTAAACCATGGAGTTCAATAAAGTTTGTTCATAAATCTTTATAATGGGAGACTCGCTGGAAAATTCGTTGGATTTATGAAATTGGTATACTCTTTGAAAATCTTGCTAAATGTGTTTAACTTTTACTACTCTTGCTAAATTGATCTCAGTGTTTGATTGTGGTTCATCTGACTATCTGTGGTCTCCTTCTCATCCATCTCATAAGACTCCATCTAATCAGGGGGAGCTTTCCTGTCATGCTGCATTGTAATTCATAAAGGGGGAGATCTTGTCAACATCCTTCATGTCCCTTTCACTGCTGTTGATTAAAGGGGGAGAAAGCCTTTCATGGCTTCGTCAAAGGGGGAGTTTTTTTTTAATTCAATCATCTTATGCAATCTTATACTTCCTTCTCAAACTAATGTCTTTTTGCTGAAGTTAAAGGGGGAGAATAATTTGAGTCAGTATGACTCATAGTGTTGCCATCATCAAAAAGGGGGAGATTGTTGTGTCCCTGTGGTTTTGATGATAGCAAACACTATAAGTCATCATTTGTTTGTGTCTGCATATGAATGTTTGATTGAACATCTTTTGAGTGTCATGCCATCGAACAGGCTGTGTGCATATTCGGTGCATTTCATAACTATGTTTCATGGTGGCCATCAGTCAATGGATGTCTAGACTCATGCATTTCATAACTATGCTCAGGTTAAGTCTGTACAGAGCCTTAAGTCTGTACAGAGCCTTGTTACATCGTGTGCTAAGCATTTCCAAAGTCTGTACAACGTGTGTTGTTGCTCGTGACTTACTCAGTGCATATGTGCATCATTTCAAAGTCCATACATTGTCTTAGCGCAAGCACCCCAAAAGTCTGTAAACACTTCAGTGGGTAGTCTATACATCATCTTTGTGCATGCATCATTGATCATACATCATCGTCTCACTTAGCGTCTCATGTTGAGCCTATACATTCCTTGTGCATGCATCGTCTCTCCTTTTGCATGCATCGTCTTTCAAAGTCTGTACAGTCCGTGGTCGCAAGACCAAGTCTGTACATTCCTTGTGCACGCATCGTTTCTTAAAGACTGTATAGCCCGTGGTCGCAAGACCAAGTCTGTACATCGTCTGCTGCATGCATTACTTCAAGTCTGTACAGCACGTGTTCAGAGCATATACAAAGTCCATACATTGCCCTGTAGCATGCACGCACTCAAGTGTGTACATTCATGAGCTATGGCTATGCATCGTTTGCATATTGCACACTAAGTCTATACATTCATGAGCATAGTCTTACACTCATTTTCAATGTACATACTTTCCTGTTGCAAACTGCATGTCACTCATTCAACCTCTGCACATCCCTCAGAGCATATCTGTGCATCATTTGCACAGTACACCCAGAGTCTGCACACTCGTTGAAGGCATGTCCAATCATTCATATTCAAAGTCCATACATTCCTATATGCATATGCATCCTTCAAGATAAAGTCTGTACAGAGTTTAGCCTAGACTGCATACACCAAGTCTATACATTGCCTTGTAGCATGCACGCATACAAAGTCTACACATTCCTAGCTGTTAAGTCCATACACTCGTTGTTGTCAAGTCTATACATTGCATAGCATGCACGCGTTCAAAGTCTGTACATCGCATAGCATGCACGCGTTCAAAGTCTGTACAGCCTGTGTGTTGCACAAACCAAAGTCTATACATTGTCTCGCACACACACACAAAGTTTGAACACCAAGTCTGTACATCGATTGGTGGCTTGTTCATGCATCATCTTCAAAGTTTATAAATCATCTGGTAGCATGCACACAAAGTCTACACATCCCCCATAGCAAGTCTGCACATCGTTTGCACAGCACAAACAAAGTCTATACATTCTGTTGCATACCATGCACACAAAGTCTACACACTCCTCCACAGCAAGTCCGTACACTCTTTACCATGACTCATTGTGGACGCATTAAAATCGATGTTGACCGAGGATATGGTCGCAGCTTGCTCTTGCACCGGGCCAACATATTTACTGGTTTCTGACTGCTCTGACCGAGGTTTAGCCGAACGTTTTCCGTTCATCTGAACAATAAATTGCCATATCCCGGCATACATATGCTCCGATTTTCCCACGACGATCGAACTTTTCAGCACATGACCGACATGACCGCGAATGCTTTCTTCTCACCCTCATACGGGGATTTCAATGCCTCGTAATAGACCTTCCATGCAATTGATTTCTTGGCCATGAGGCCCTGAATCCCGGCGATAAATCAAGGGTGTTCCCTCGTATGGGGGATGTAAATGACGCCGTGACCTTTATGGCGCGGCGGGTTTTGGTCCCGAGACGAACCACACAATCGTCTGACCGAGTTAGATCGAGCGCACCATGGGCTCTTCGGAGCCCGAATAAATTGTCACTTTGTGACCGGCACGCCCACGCACTCAATAGACGAAACCACCTGAACAAGCGAATTTTAGTGCGTCCACACTCATAGTCTATACATTCTTTGATATTATGCTCGTGCATCACTTTAACAAATATGTACATCGTCTTGTTGTAGGCACAGCAAGTCTATACATCATCTGGTCGTCTGCACGCAAAGTCTGTACATTGCAAGTCGGAACATTGCTACTTGATATGAAGTATGTACAACCCGTGTTCTGTTGATCGACTGAAGTTACTCTGTCATTAAACTGGCAGATGTTTGGGCACGTGATCCGAGGTTGGCACCTGGCACATGATCTGAGGTGTTCTCTGGATAAAGGGGGCACAAGCCCTGCACACGCCCTAGCTGCTGTTGCTATAAATATGAGGACTTCTCCATCTGGAGAAGACAGATTGTGATCGATATAGGAGAGCTGAAGCAGAGAGGCAGAGAGCTGCAGAAGAAGGAAAAGAAGAAGAAGAGAAAAGAAGAGACAGAGAGAGCCTAGACGATCAAGTGTCAAGAAGAACGAGAGAAAAGGAAAGAGAAGCTGAGAGCCAGAGTGAGCTCGTGAAGAAGAAGAGAAGCTTCATTGTCTTCACTGGACTTTGGATCAGATCCAATCCAGTTTGCTCCTGCGAGAGCTACATTGTGCATTTCATTTTCCAACTTTCAGTCGCTGTGTTTTTATCATTTATTATTTTCCTTTTAACTGATCACGTTTGTTCTTTCGATTCTCGGGTTTGAGGTCGGGTTCCTCCTATGGTCTCAGGAGAAGGGAGATTAGTTCTCTGATTTACTGGTGACTGTGTGTCATCAGTGGTTCCCTCTGGTGTGGAGGAAGAGAGGTCTGTGACCTCTGGTTTGCAAGTGACTAGGTGTCACTTGTGGTTCCCTCTGGGTTTCAGAGGAAGGGAGACTTGGGTCTCCAGTTGCAAGTGGCTGGTGTCGCTCGTGGGTTCCCTCTGGGTTTCATAGGAAGAGAGACTTCGATCTCTGGTTGCTAGTGACTATGTGTCACTAGTGGTTTCCCTCCGGTCTGGAGGAAGAGGGGAGGTTGTTCCCCTGGTCAAGCTGTTAGGCAGCACCTGTTTGCGGACTGAGTCTATGGTTCTAGCTTTTGCTAGTGGAAGCCTCACTCCAGTTTGGAGTGAGGGGTGGACGTAGGTCTGTGGACCGAACCACCTAAAAACCTTGGTGTTCTATGGTTTGATTTTGCGTTCTACTCCATATCTTCTATCACCCTTCGCAGGATGCTTCGTGAGCGCTATATGGTTGATGGTTGTCTCACTTGACTCGTTTGTTAGCCTACAGCATTATTTGGGTTGTTCAGTGAGATTGCGTAACTTCGCTCTTATTTGCTGTTATCATCTTCTTCCTTGAGTTAAGGTTGAGTGGTTGACCAGGTTGGTCACTGAGTGTTGCTTAGTTGGTTTTGTTTTTATTTCCGCAATAATTTTTAACGGGGATTCATTCACCCCCCTCTGAATCCGGGCCTTGCACCCTATCACAAAGGATACAAGTCCTCCATCCTTTTCCTTCAATTATGAAAATTTAGACTTGTCCCCCATCATGTGTCTTGAACATCCACTATTCATGTACCATTTGTCTCCGGTGGATTCAAGACACACATGCACGCAATCAGAACACTCATGCACGAGTTTTTGGTACCCAAATAGTTTTGGGTCCTTGGTGGTTAGTCCACGAAGCAAGAAAATCTTTTCTAATCCAGACCAAATTCATTTTGCTCAAGTTTTTCTTCATAAAGCAGTTCGAATTAACGTGACCATTTACTCCACAATAGAAACAAGTGACATTAGAAATCGTTGAGACATGTACTTGTTTTATTTGATTCCTATGAGCATGAACAGATCTTTGTTTCTGCATTTTTGACCCATGATGTGTAGATCTCTTCTTAGGTTTCATATTCCTAGAGTTGTTAGTTGTCACTTGATGTCTAAGAATTTTCATTACCTTAGGAGGTGCTTTTGAAGTACTGGCCACACGGGACGCATGCACAAAAGAGGTCTGAGTTTTCAGATTGAATGAAGTTTTCTTCTCTGGTTTATAGCCCAAACCCTCTCTTTGGAAGTTAACTCTCAGATTTAGAATATCATCCAAGCTTTGTTTCCCTTTCCTAAGTTTCTCTAAAGTGACCTGGATGTCCTTTATTGTGCTTTCACATTCAGAGACATGTTCTTCAAAAGATGCAATCTTAGACATGAGATTTTCATTTTCATTCCTTAGCTCTGAATTTTCTTTCTCAAAATTCTTGGCCTTCTCAAGCTCAGTTTGCACATGCGATATGTTTTCAATCTCATCTTCATCAATTGTTACTTTACCAAGCAAGATTTCATGTGCATCATTTAATTTGTTCAATTTCTCTTTCAGATCACAATAGGCAGTGCATGGAGTTTTTGCATGAGTAATTTCATGCAATTTCTTTTTCAAGCCTATATTCTCAGATCTCAATCTCTTATATTTTTCAAACAAAGTAGTATATGCAAGTTCCCATTCTTCACATGTGAAGGTTTTGGAGTCATTTACCTCAGAAGAGTCATCCTCATTGGCCATAAGACAAAGAGAGTCCAAGGCTTCCTCTATCTCGCCAGATGACACCTCGCCATCCTCATCACTCCACGTAGCGACCATCGCCTTAGTTTTCTTGAACTTCTCCTTCTTCAGCATGTTGAGGTTCTCCGAGCATTCACCATGCATGTGCCCGGCTTCTTGCAGCCATAGCAAATCACCTCACTTAATTTGCTTGGATCATTGTTACCGGATGATTGCTTCTTCAACAATTTTTTGGTGCTACCTTGTGAATTTTTGCGCTGCCAGATGAATTTGTGCATTTTCCTTGTGAGTATAGCGACCGCCTTTTCATCATCATCTTCGTAGCTTTCCTCCTCCAATGATTGATGTTGTGTCGGTGCAGCTTAGAAGGGGAGGCTCTTGTTCTTTTTCACATCTTGCCCATTCCTTCAGACATTTAACTCATAGGTCATGAGAGACCCGATCAGCTCCTCCAGAGTAAGCGTCGCCAAGTTCTTGGAGTCTTCAATAACATTGGCCTTTGTGTGCCACATAGGTGGGAGTGACCTCAAGACTTTACGGACCAACTCAGAGTTTGTATAATGTTTACCAAGACCTTTGAGTCCATTTGTGATCTCGGTGAATCTAGGAAACATCTCCGAGATGGACTCCTCCGACTTCATTCTGAATAGCTCGTAATCATGGACCAAGATGTTTGCCTTGGTCTCCTTTACCTCAGAAGTTCCATCATAGATTAGTGCAAGGCTGTCCCATATTTCCTTCGTGGATCTGCTCATTGAAACACAAGAATACTCATTAGGATGTAAGGCACACTGCATGATGATTGTAACGACCCAAGATCCGGATACCGAGAATAACCCGATACCATTCGAATCCTGGCCTGCCACCCATGAGCCGGAGGGCTCGGAAGGGTTACAAGGAGTGTGGAGGTACATAGTAATTTGAAATAAAGTAGGCAACAATTATATAATTAATAATTAAATAATCAAACTACAGAGTTCAGACCAAATAAAAGTATAGCATATAGGGGTGAGTCACGAGCTAGCAACTACGAACCTCAGTGTTGCACCTCCGAACCTCGAGGAGGAACCGCTACACCTGAAAAGCAAGGGGTGAGCCTCATCTTATTGGCTCAGTAGGGGTCCTGCAAAACCCTACCACAAAATAATGGTGGTAACAAATAGCGCTAGAAAGAACAACAACAACAGCAAGAGTAGCAACGGTAACAATAACGGCGGAAGGAATAGCAATAATAAAAGCATGGTAGCCGATGAAACCTCGGCTCTAAGAGCTACTCTTAACGGCACAGGAAATGAAACCCCAATCTCACAGTCGGGGGACCACCAAATAGCGGGAAACACAGGCCACGTCGCCAGGCCACGACAACCCTGCCGTGAAGGCCCGTCCTCACAGGTGAAGGCCAAGCCCAAGACCGCATGGTCCGAGAATAGCCACGACCTCGCAGTTGTGAACCCTACACTATCTAGGGGAAAACCCCTCGGTAACCCTACCGGAAGCCCTAGACCTCAATATCGAGAAAGCACGGGGAAAACTACTTAAAAAGCCACGTCTTGCAAATGGGAAACTGAAACTCAAGTCACGAGAATCTCACGTCACGGGATGGGAGGACCTGCCCACCAGAAGTAAGGCCGGATGCGTCCACTGATGACTTAGTCCGCGCCTCATGTGTCTCCCTCGCCCCAGGCAAAACTGAGACACCGAACAAGCAACCACAGGACAAGGGTCTAGTCAGGGTCATGCTCATCAGCACGCATCCGAAGTCCCCAACCATGTGTGTACACATAGACTGACTACACTATGTCAGGCCCTCTAGCTAGTTTTCCAATTGGCCCAGACTCAAGCCTCTATAGTGGGAGGCTCTACATCAAACCAGCCTAAAAGTCATCACTCTTTGGTGTAGCTCTCCACCACTCCTGGTGGGTCAGCACACAAGTGCCCTATCAAGCTACGACTAGTGGGGGGTCGCTAAAAGTGAACACTCTCTATAAAGAGGAAACCCGGAAGGCCACACACGCACCCATTGCGAGTGACACTGAGTACCGGGTGGCTCAGGGCCACCAGACACTAGATTGGTCACTAGACCTACAAAATCTAACGGTCCTTGATTCACGAGGCTTGGGTCAAGATCGTTGTACAGGACGGCTCCATGCCGTCAATCGGCCCTACCCCTAGGGTCAAAAACCATTATCGAAGATAATTCTTCAGACGGCTAATAGCCGCCAAGCTTAATCCCTTTCCAAGGGAAACCTAAGAAAACCCCCAGCCCTAGGTCGGGTCACAGAACTAGCGATTCATAGGCCATACGCATGGCCAACACAGAAATCGGTTTTCAATGAAGCCAACGATGTGCGGGAAGAGCCAATCGCTTTTCGATCAAGCGTAACACGAAAGCCCGGAACACATGGGGTCACTCTGGCCCTCAAAACCCATGGGCATGCTAATCGAGATAACACAGTACCTATGGACACCCATAAACACAGTCACGGTACCTCCGGGGCGTCCGGGACATCCACGGGGCCATAGGTCGGCCAATGGGTCACAACCGGGTCGACCGGAGGCTAAACGGGCCAGAGGGCTGCTGTTTGGTCGACTAATCCACATGGCTTGGTCGACCAACAAGGGTCGGTTGACCAACCCAACCTAGGCGGTCGACCGACCCACAGCAGGGGAAGCTTTACCCTAGTCGGTCGACCGAACCAGGCTGGTCGGTTGACCGAACTAGGGTAGACTTCGAGTCCCGTGGCAAACATCGTCGGTCGCCCGAACCCAACCAGTCGGTCGACCAAAAATGGCAGAGACCACTCTGAACCCCACCTAGGGGTCCGGTTCCACGCCCCAATCACACCCAGGTGATGGGGAAAACATGTGGAATCCATTCCCTAGCCTCTAGACCACCTAGAGGACGCGTTTAAACCCCAAAAATGCAATCAAATCAGAGAATCCATCGCACGCCCTAAAACATGCTTTTAACCCCCCGGCGTGAAATAAATCCACTCTCGGTTGGCCTCGGTCTACAAAACACCAGGAAAGTAAACTACATGGGCTAGGGAACCATCCCCCTACCTCCATCGAAGTTTTCCCGTGCAGAGGATGTCGTTTCCACGCGAAACGCCTCACGAAACCCACATCGGGTTCACGAACTCGCGAGCGAGCTCCACCGTGCCTCCACCTCGATCCACGCTCCATCCTCGCCGCTCCACGCCCCACGAGCCTCGTGGCCGCGCCCCCGTCTTCCTCCGTCGGCCGCAAGAGAAGAGAGAGAGAGAAAGAGAGAACGTGAGAGAGGGGAGGGAGAGAAATGAGAGATGGGGAGAGAGAGGGGGGTGAGGGTGGTTTAAATAGAAAACCAATTTGGGATTTTTAAAATCTATAAAATACAAAATTAGGGAAAAATCATTCCCACGATCCTTGAAAAATGCACAACGCATCTGCAACGTTTCGGATCCCAAAAACACGTCGGTTCACCCTACGCAGGGGTCTGAAGGCTAAACAGCCAAAAATTTGATTAAATCACAAAACACGATCCGAGATCCACAAATGTTCTCTGAAACCCACGGATTCTGATCCGAAAAATCTAGGGCATGACAGAATCCCCCCCTTACAAAAATTCCATCCTTGAAAATTGAGGCAAAGACCATGCCACAGGGGAAGAATAATTTATCTAGCTTGCAACACTCCCAGAGCTCTAGCCAAAACCTCGATTCTCGCGAGACCATCGATCCTAAGGGACATAGCCAGACTATTACCACAAACAAAAACATCTCACTCCATAACCCAATATGCATCGATTCCCAGACGTAGCATACCACACCAAAAGGATACAAGTCTGGTATCACCTCAACCACAACGAAGATCCAACCATGGCTTCACTGCCACCATTTCACTCGCCGAGGAGACACAACCCGCGTCACGAGAAACCGCCATTGATAACATCCCATGCTCAGCAGACCAACCAAACTTTAGCTTCACAACCAGTTGACTGATCTCACGCCCCGTGTAAGGGAGAACCATGATGGAGCCTCAACAAGCTCACACAGTCATCTCAACTGACTGCCAAAAATCCGTTAGCTCTATGCCATGAACCATCTTGCCTGGCAAGCCAAACACCAATAACAGCATGGGACCAGCTCCGGTCTGAACAGAAACCTTCAACAAATCCAAGATCCAATCTAGGAAAGGCATATCTCATACTCGGCCACCCAAGGCCTCGCTTGCACACGGCTCTCGCCATTCTCGATTCACTACAACCGGCATCTTGTATCTGTGAAAGACCATTCGCCGGTCACCAATTACTCGTCAACGGGAAACCTTCCCTTGCTCAACTTCCTCAGATCCGATAAGCACATGCCAAATCTCGACATGCCATTCGTTCACTCTCGCACATACCATTACTGCAACTCGAGCCAATCCTCACTCGAACACTGCATCCGATCTCGATCCTCACGCCAACTCTACCCTCTCAGAGGAGCACATCGAAACTAAATGATGAGATTCCACAATCCTCGGTCCACAACAGTACTAGACTCAGGCTTAAAGGGAAATCCACCCATGCTAGTCACAAGACCAAGGTTCTCAATCGACAACATCCCTCCAGGGACCTCCATACACAGGCATCCTCCATGTTATAGTCTCAACTCATCTTCATCACAATTATTCCAAATGGACGCCTGCCAATTCCTGGCTCTGCTCTCACCACGGAGCCACGGGACACAAGCTTAACAGATCACAACACATTTCTCTAGGATAGAAAAGTGCCATCTACCACCACAATAGCCTGGTCAACGACGCCGTGACCAATGCACACGGATCTCCAAACATCATAGATCCTTATCACAGCTGTGTCCTTCTCACAACATTCCAAAACTCTCAGACTTAATTGGGCATCTTCCAGGCATTACCACACCTGACCACTCGGCTAGCCTTACCAGGCGCTCACAGCTGCCAACGAATGAATAGGGTACTCATGCGGCAACTTGCCATCATATTTCCCTAACTCTCTATCCTGTCAGTGCCACAAATCACAATGCCTCCAGCAACGGCATGACAATCGACATGGCTCACACAGCCAGAGATGACCTCTTATAGAGGAACCAATCCTACGATGCTCTACTCATCCTCTGGAATCCACCCGCAGCAATCAACGCTACGATCCTAGACCTGTGGGTCATGGACCCACCAGGCTTCCGCTGTGCACTCTGACCCACACATACAACAATCACAACAACTCGAGATCTGCCATCCGGACAATTCTCAATTTGGCTAGCTAACTCCAAAAAATTAGGGTGAGGAACGCTCCATTACCTCGAACCCAGAGCACAAACTCTCTCTCTTAGTCTGGGAATCCTCCTGCAACTCTGTAGGCCCCGATCCCCAACACATCGGGAATCACAACACCAGCCACGAGTCTTCACATGCACTGCCCAACTGGCGATCATCCTTCTGAAATGATGCCAACACACCCTTATGCACCAGGGAATGGGCATCGCTTCTTCCAGGTAGCCACACTACCAAAACACAGAATGTCTCGCACCGACCTCATGGCATACACGAAAAGGCCAACCAATCCGAACACGCAATGCAAGATGTCAAAACTTATCAAAAATGTGATCCTCTCCGACCAAGGAGAAAACAACATACCTCCTACAAAGCAAGAGGTCTTCACACTTGACCTACCTTGAACCTCACCCACGTTGGGAATTGCACCTTCCTGCACCAAGAAAACCAGCACTTCTCGTCAAGTCAGCTCCTCCGACAACACTCACCAAGCGTTCTGTCGGACCACATTCACAGCATCTCCCGGTGCACCACCATTGTAATTCCCCGAACTGCAACATGCCACACCTCGAGCACTGGCTTAGCTGATTTCCAGCCACACATTGCCACAGCGGTTGAGTTAGCCGCTGCCACACACTCCCTACTTATGCCTGCCTCTGATCCCGGAACCATCAGCACGCCAAAACACTTACCGAGGAGCGAAGAAAGTAACAAAAGATGCCAGGCTCGAAGGCTACTATACCTCTAGCCATCGGACATCATTCCCTTGAATCTATCCTTGCTAACACCAATCTGTTCTTGAGTCTCAGATCCTCAAAATATCCATCTCCTAAGTTGCTACCGTGCGGACCACGACGCCAAGAGCCACAACATGAACCATGATCGGCACTTGTCAATGCTCATCCTCTGATCCCAAATCTATCGCGGAACCTTCACATCTCGCCTGCTGCCTCACACAACGGATCCCAGAGCGGTGCAATGGCCCCAAATTCCACAATTTGGGCCACAAACCAAGCCACCGCAACAGAATCTCAAATCAAATTCTAGGACTAACACAACCCACTCACGCGCAGAAACGTAGGACTTAGAACTCACTAGGACATGTTGGAACTCCTCTGGTTTGATAAGCAGTATGTGCACTACTTTGTGCTGAAATGTTTTGATGCTTGACAATAGTTGTTTTGTTGATTAGCAACAGTAGTGCTTGACTTCGTTGACTGCATAGTTGAATTTGACAAATTTGCTCTGAAATGATGTGGAGTGTATCTTGATGACTTTTATATGTCAGATGCTCACATAAGTGTTGTCTGCATGTTTACACTTAGACTTTGTATTAGAATGGAGTCAGTGCAATACTCAGTCAGTCTGCATTGAGTCCGTGCATAGAGTGCATTTCTAGCACATCTAGTCTGTGCATGCATATATGAAGTCGGTGCGAGCCATGTTGCTGCACACGACCAAGTCGCTGCAAAGGTCATCCATGCATTATGTAAGTCGATGCATTGGTAGTTGTTGCACGAGACCAAGTCCGTGCAGGCTTAGCTCAAGTCACACTAAGTCGGTGCAACACTTCTCGCTGCACGCTAGCAAGTCGGTGCAACATTTCTCGTTGTACGCGACCAAGTGTGGACGTCGAAAAATGTCGATGATGATCATACGGCATGCACGTCTCGACACTCGAGAGCAAGCCGAAGATGAAAATGCCAAATAAACCTCATGCCTCCCCGATCAGGATGAGGACTTGCTTGGTGGTCCGCTAGCCGATGAGGGAGCCCCCCCCGGGCGGAAGATATGGCCACAACTCTACAGCCGACCGTGCCGAGAGCTGAATCAAAGAAGAGTCGGGGACTCCGACATAGCCCGACGTGCACCGAAAGTCACGCAGAGTCTGGGACCGAGCCCCAAAGGCTGCGAATGGAACATTGTAGAGGTCATACATAGCAACCGGAACCTTCCGGGAATGTTGACATTCACGTAAAATGGCCGCGACTTCGAGAAGAATCCGTTTAGTGCTTAAAACGGCACGAGGGGGCTTTAAAACGGCGCGCCTTAAAACGGCGCCCCCCCCCCTTTAAAACGGCGCGCCCCCTTTGGAATATGGTGCCGTTTTAACCTCTTTTATTTTCATTGGCTACACGGCGCGCTCGAAGGGGGCCTCCATTTTGGATGCTTAAAACGGCGCGCCCCCCCTTTGGATGTGGCGCCGTTTTAACCCCTTTCTCTGAAGCATTTCCTGGCGAGCAACCAACCCATCCCGTCGGCATTACGGTCCCCTGTTTCCTGCGAACAGCACGTCGACGAACTGCTTAAAATGGCAAAAGGTATGCTTCGACCCGTTGGGCATCCAAGCATGTTCTTCAAATGGAAACCCTCGAGCCCTGCACCGTCGAACGTCCACTTCGTCCGTCGGCCACCCATGCTCCTGCAAATGATGAAAGCCGCGTGTCTCGCGGTGGATATGCCAACAGAGGAGGAGGCCATGCCTCTGCCCCTCTCCCGATCACACTGTAGCCGCGGCGGAGGTGACGTCCACGACAACGGCACTCGACACGGTGACCCCAGCGACGTCAGCAACGGCAACTGCGAACAGAACAAAAGCCATAGAAACGGGAAGCTTGCTTCCCTGCTCCCCCTATAAATACAAGCTCCAGGCAAGAAGCAAAAAACAGAGGGACGCTCTACTAGCGGCGAAGCCCTGCTCCGAAGTGTGAAGTGAGATAAGGGGGTGAAAGAAAGAAGGAGAGGTGAGGGGAAGAGAGCTCGGTTCCCCCCTTTCTGTCTTGGCATCCCCTTCTGTCCCTTTGATTTCCTTTTGGTTATCTTCACATGTAGACGTTTGTCTTCGTGTTCCCTTTCAATGTAATCGGAGTTCGGTCTGTTGTGAAATGAAAGGAAAACTCCCCTTTGGGAGATCTTGATGCCTCAATCCCCCTCAATACTCATTCCGTAGTGGCCCTTTTTTTTACCGCCGTGTTCTTGTGTCGACTTCGGCTCTCACGTGGTCTTCAGCCACGCGATCACGACAACCCTCGGGTCGTCGGAGTTCCTTTGTAGGCTGGCCCTCAGGATCTCCGGCCCCGAACGGGGGAGTCGATACGATCGCAACAACCCATGGGTCACCGGTTTCCCTTGTAGGCTAGCCCTCGGGATCCCCGGCCCCAAATGGGGTAACTTTACTGGTGTCGTTGCTTAGCACGCACCGGGATGTTTCGGGGCCGTCGGAGTTCTCTCCGCATGGCGCGCCCCATATTTTTCCCCCAGACCCTTCCGATCTAGGGGAGGTGCTGCCCGATTTTCGTCAGGGTCAAGAACACCAAGAACAATGAATGAATGTATCATGGAATTTGCCTACGGGTGAAAGAAAAGAAACACACAGTAAAACTCTGTGAACTGAACCCCCCGAATAAAACACTTAAACCTCTTGCTCATTCACCTTAACAAACCATCAACGATGCTTAAACCTTCATCCTATTGATCTAGGGTGTCAATTGAACAATTAATCTAACTATTGATCCTTCTGTAGGCCATAGAATCAAGAACAGAAAGCAAAACAAGTCCACAGAATGAAACGATGTCCCGGCCTGGCCTAATCCGGCGCGATCACCCCTCACCGCGCCGATTTAACACCTCTCTCGTACCCCCATCCCCATTTACACCTTAAAACGGCGCCCCTTATCCGGCGCGCCCCCCCCATCTCCATTTACATCTTAAAACGGCGCCCCTTATCCGGCGCGCCCCCCCATCTCCATTTACAGCTTAAAACGGCGCCCCTTATCCGGCGCGCCCCCCCTCCATCTCCACTTACGTCTTAAAACGGCGCCCCTTATCCGGCGCGCCCCCCCCTTCTTACACCTATTGAACCGGCATGCTTAAAAGAAAATGATTAATCAAATGATAGAAAAGAATTAAAGTTAATGAGTAAAACTAATCGAAAGTCTCCCCTCTACTATAATCCAAATTTTGTTCCGGGGGCGCTGCCCCCGAAAACCCCCGCAAGGGGCGTTGCCCCCTTGACCCCCACGACCTGACCGGGTAGGTCGAACCCCGCGACCTGACCGCGCAGGTCGATCCGCGTGCGAGGGCGCACGTTGTCGAGTTTCGGGCCTTACACTTAACAACCCGCTCCCCCGGACTGTGCGTGAAGAGAAAAGCAATGATGCCCCGTGGTATCGGACATGGACCTCGGGATCCCCGACATGGTCATGATCCGTGCACCTCTCGGGCCGATAGTTCATCAGCTTGACCCATTTCTTCCGGGATCCGATCCCGCACCCACATGAAACGTGCCGTACCTACAGTAGATATCCGAATGTCTTTGTTGTTACCTTCGATGCTTCGAATATGGACTCTCGACCGAATACTGGATTGTCTGTTAGAGACTGATATATATATATATATACCGGGATCTAATCCCGCACTTTCATTAAATTCGCCGCATTCGCAGCAAGTATTTGTATGGTTTTGAACACCGTTTTGCGTACCGATGCGGAGGGTTTAAATCATGTCAACCCAACTCGCATGCTTTAATGAAAAATGATCTTTAGGTCATTTGACCCCTTTTCTTGGCGATTAATCAGAGGTCTTCCCTTCTCCGAGGGGATGTAATTAACGTTGTGGCCTTTATGGCGCGGCGGGTCTCCAGTCCCGACCCGATATCCACAATCGTCTGATCAGTCAGATGGAGCGCACCCCGGGCTTCGGACCACTCCAGTCTCGAAGCCCGAACACATTGTCACCTAGGTGACTGGCACGCCCTCGCACTAGATAAACCGATAGAAAGATCACCGATATCCCGATACTTTCACACACGAAACCTAGTGCGTTCCACAAGCTGGCACGCCCGGTGGGACTGGACTACCTCTCATCTTTTTGCCGAGATTAGGGGCCCAATGGCCTTTTCCGAAGTCTTAACTTCCGCATTTTTGAAATTGCAGGAGGGATCCATTTCTGAAGAACCGATGGCTGTCACTTTCGGTCCATTGGTTGTGGCGAGCCATGCCGAGCATGGCTACTTGGCAGTGCCGATCCAGTTCGGCGATTTTCCCCCGGTCGTTGGCTTCCCCAACTTCCTCGGGGTTATGTTCGTGGACCTCTTGGATGTCAAGGAGGTCGAGCCCGTCGCCCCCGTGGAGGCGACACCAGAAGCTGTGAAGATGGTGGGCTACTATGTCCACCACATTGAAGCAAAGAAGAAATGCACCTCGGCTGCCAGGAGGGCGGCAAGGAGAACCACTAGCACGCCGCAAGGCCGGCCTTCCCTCTCGGGCAAATCCGTGATGATCGGAGGAGTCCGAGTGTACCTGAATGGCCGTCAGGCCACGATCTCACCAGATAGGGTAATCCCGATGGTGCCGGTGCACAACCAATTCCATGCACTGGCCCGGGAGCGAGAGGACCATATCAGGTCCATGCCAAAGCAAGAGTCGGCCCAGAAGCCGACTAAATTCAAGCAAGCATGGGTCCCCATCAGGCGGGCCCCAGCCTCAACTCAACTGGAGCTCGTCAGGACTGACCGGCTCGAGAAAAAGATGAAGGAAGATGAAGAAGAGAAGATTGAGGCGTCAGCTCGAGCGTCTCGAAGACCTGCCTTCCGTACTCACGGTCGGCAGGCGAACATCTATTTGAAGGAAAGAAGATACAACATGATGCACGAGCGGAGGCGTCTCGCCTATAGACCGCCAGTGCAAGCATCACCACCAACTGTCTGCCCCAGCCGGGGAGAAGACGACATCACTCAAGCCGTGAGGGGATATCTCCACAGCCTTGGAAACACCCTCTTGGGAACTCAGCGGCTCCTAGAAGCCATGAATGATGCTGAAAGAAACCGGAAGCAACAAGTTAACCCGGAAGATATCGAAGATGCGGAGTCAGGGTGCTATGGGCCGCCCCTCTGTAAAGAAGCTCCACCAAGAGTCTCGGTGTTTGATAGGCTAACCTTTCCTAGACAGACAACCAGGGAGGCGGCTCGAAGAAACCAAAAGATGCGGGCTTATACCTGTAATATGGCCGGAGTGGCCAACCAATATGGAGCCCTACCTGAAGACCAAGAAGAGATGGCCAGGTTGGCTGGCAGGTCGGGTCCCCTAACCAGAAGAGGAGCAGCTGCAGCTGAGATAATACAAGCCCTCGTCGGTGAAACAAGTTCAGATGCGGTCGCCATGGCGGCGAACGTGATTACCACTGGGGATGAAGGAGAAAGGGTAGCGCCTTCTCTAGATACTCTGACAGAAGGGGGGGGCCAAGCTCCTAGCCCTTCCACCTCCGACCCGGCGATGCTGATGCTGCTTCAAGCCTATCGACAGGAGATCGAAGCTCTGAAGCGACAGGTGGGCGAACTGACCATGCATGCTTCCACGTCGAAGCAGGTCGAACCGTCTCCAGAAACATCCAGGCAAGGCGCTGGAGAATTTGAGGGTTCACCCCAGGTGACGGCCTCTCAGCCAATCCCCAACTATGCTGGGGGCATGGCCCCAATGACCCCTTTCAACCCCTCTGAAAGAAGATGACAAAGCCCTGCCACTAAGCGGGGTGGTACAAGAAGACATCTATGATGCCCTCGAGGCTGAAGAAGATGATGAAGGCTTCATCGACTTGCAACCGGCTCCCCCGGAGATAGAAGATGGTGGCCAAGCCACTGTTGATGAGCTGATCGAAGTGGATCTGGGCACAAAAGATGACCCCAGACCAACATTCCTCAGCGCCCTCCTTCTCCCAGAAGAAAGAGAGCGATACATCAAGCTCCTACAAGAGTTCCGAGACTGTTTTGCTTGGAACTACAAAGAAATGCCGGGCCTCAACCCGGCCATTACCCAGCATATGTTGGCCATTGACCCCAAGGCCGAACCAGTGAAGCAGTCACCCCGGCGAATGAGGCCAGAACTGATAAGCCAAGTTTGCAAGGAAGTCGACAAGCTCATAGACGTCGACTTCGTAGCAGAAAACCAGTATACCACCTGGCTGGCCAATATTGTGCCCGTCAAGAAGAAGAACGGCCAGATCCGGATATGTGTGGACTTCCGAGACCTGAACAAGGCTTGTCCGAAAGATGATTTTCCGGTGCCCATCACTGAAGTCATGATCGATGCCACCACTGGCCATGAAGCCTTATCTTTCATGGACGGGTCGTCCGGATACAACCAGATATGGATAGCCGAACATGATAGAATTCATACGGCTTTCCGATCACCCAAGGGGATATTCCACTATAAAAGGATGCCTTTTGGCCTCAAGAATGCTGGCGCCACTTATCAAAGGGCGATGACCAAGATATTTGATGAATTGCTCTATGAGAAGGTCGAATGCTACATCGACGACTTGGTTGTCAAGACCCAAAAGAAAGAAGATCACCTGAGTGACCTCAGGGTTATATTTCAAAGGCTCCGACAATACGAGTTGAAGATGAACCCACTGAAGTGCGCCTTCGGCGTTTCCAGTGGGAAGTTTCTGGGCTTCATTGTCCGATATAGGGGGATTGAAATAGACCCCTCCAAGATAAAGGCTATTCAGGAGCTGCCGCCTCCGAAGAACCTGACGGAACTGCGATCACTGCAGGGCCGATTGGCCTATATCCGCAGGTTCATCTCCAACCTGTCCGGGCGATGTCAACCATTTCATAAGCTGATGATGAAAGATGCACCATTCGACTGGAATCAAGAATGCCAGAAGGCTTTTGATAAGCTGAAGGAATACTTGAAGACCCCACCTGTGCTGGGGGCACCTGTCAAAGGGCGGCCGCTAATTCTCTACATAGCCGCCACCGAATGTTCACTCGGGGCAATGTTGGCTCAAAACAACGACGAGGGAAAGGAGCAGGCGCTTTATTACCTCAGTCGAAGACTGGTCGGGGCAGAAGCAAAGTATACCCCGATCGAGAAAGTTTGTCTTGCCTTGGTCTTTGCGGCCAAGAAAATGAGGCATTACATGCTCTCGCATGAAATACAGCTGATATCAAGGGCCGATCCAGCCAAACATCTCTTGTCCCAGCCGGCGCTGAAAGGGCGACTAGGGAAGTGGGCCGTCATTTTGATGGAATTTGATATTACATATGTGCCGCAAAAGGCTATTAAAGGCCAGGCGATAGCAGATTTCTTCGCAGCACACCCTGTGCCTGAGAATTCCCCGCTTGTCGCGGAACTTCCGGAAGATGAAACACTAGAAGTGGACCAAGTCCGTCAAGCCATATGGCAGTTATACTTTGACGGGGCATCCAGAATTGAAACATCTCAATCAGGGCATGCGAGGATAAGGGCTGGAGCAGGCATCGTCCTCAAATCCCCAGAAGGAGAAGTGTTGCATACATCGTGTTCGATCAACAAACCGTGCACGAACAATGAAGCAGAATATGAGGCCTTGATTATCGGTCTTCAGATAGCCCTCCACATGGAGATCCGAATGCTGCAGGTGTTTGGTGATTCTATGCTTATTGTCAAGCAGATACAAGGAGAGTTCGACGTCCGGAAGCCCGGGTTACTTCCGTATTGCGCCAAGGCGAAGAAGCTCATGGGGCGGTTCTACTTCATTGAAATAGGCCATGTCGTCCGAAGCCAGAATGCCCAGGCTGATGCACTAGCAAAATTAGCAAGCTCACTGGCGGCCCTGCCAGGCGAATCCCTCAACATAACAGTCATAAATAGGCGCCAGGTCCCCAGCATGATAGAGGAGCCAGGTGACGAAGAAGAATATGAAGCTGCGATAGCAGAAACAACTAACTCTCCTGATTGGAGGGAATCCCTAATGAAATGGTTTGAACACCAAGAATTGCCCAAGCAGAGGGAAGAAAGGATCAGATTGATCAGAACAAAAGATTCTTATGAAGTCAGAAATGGAACTCTGTTCCGAACCATGGCTGATGCCGGAAGAAAGGTGCTCCTCCGATGTATATCCATGGGGGAGGCTTGGATGGTTATGAAGGAAGTTCACGCCGGGTCGGCCGGTGCTCATCAAGCTGGGCCGAAAATGAAGATTGAAGTCAAGAAGCTGGGATATTACTGGCCGACTATGTTCGATGACTGCTGCAAGTATGCCAAGTCATGTCATAAATGCCAGCAGCATGCTGCGATCCCAAGAAGACCTCCAGCTCATTTGCACCCAACGATGCCCAGTTGGCCTTTTGCTCAATGGGGTACTGATGTTGTGGGCCCGCTCCCCGCGTCTTCAGCGGGATGCAAATACATTCTAGCAGCAACAGATTACTTCTCTCGCTGGGCTGAAGCTGTGGCTCTAAGAGAAGTGACGGGAGAAATCGTGGCCAGATTCGTCCGTCGAAATATCATATTCCGATTCGGCGTGCCCGATCGAATTATCTCTGACAACGGAAGCCACTTCCGAAACCAAAAGGTCTATAGATTGGCCGATAAATTCAAGATTGATTGGAGGACGTCCACTCCGTATAATCCGCAGGCAAACGGGTTAGCGGAAGCCTTCAACAAGACACTATGCACACTTCTTGCCAAGACGGTCAGCTCTAGCAAGAAGGATTGGGAAGACAGGATGTATGAAGCGCTATGGGCGTATCGCACTGTGTACAAGACCCCGACAGGTTGTTCACCATTCTCCTTGGTGTATGGCTCAGAAGCGGTCGTGCCGATAGAGCTGGAGGTACCCTCACTACGGGTGGCGATCCAGCACGAATTAGTCAAAGATGGCCAAGCCAATATAGAAAGAAGACTGGAGGAGCTCTCCGATCTGGAAGGACGGCGGCTCAGAGCCCAGCAGAACATACAGGTCTACCAGGCCCGTATGACCCGCGCCTTTGACAAACTCGTCAAAGAACGTGAATTCAAGATGGGAGACCTAGTCATGGTCAAGCGAAGAGAAGTCATGGCGGCCAACCCCAAAGGCAAACTGAATGAAAACTGGATAGGACCTTATGTGGTCCAGAAAGTCTATGAAGGCGGTGCTTATGTCATCGTCAACCACCGGGGGGAAATTCAATTCCCACCACTCAATGGGAAACACCTGAAGTTATACCATGCGTCGCTTCCCCAGCTCGGCGATCAACTGAAACCATTACCCCACAATGAAGAGGATTCCATCATGGAGCTTTTTACATAAAACATCCGAAAACTCAACTCGGCGCCCATGGCCCTCCGAGGCCTCAACCGAGCAGCATGGCGTAGACCTTCCGTCTAAGCCGATTAAACCCGATTCCATTGCGTTGACATAAACCCAATGTCGACGATACTATCACACCTTTGTGATCCGGTCCCACCGTGATCATCAAAAAAAAAGAAAAGAAAAGAAAGAAACAAAGAAAAAAAAAGAAAAAAAAAAGAAGAAGGAAAAGAAAAAGAATGAGAAAGAAGTTGTTCCTTAGTGTTACTTTACTCGGCATCTTCGCCGGAAGCTCCGATTTAGACCTTTCGTCTGGGTCGGAAGAAAACCAAAATCCTTGCGTTAATGCAATCCCAGCATTGACGAATTTACCTTACTCGGCACCCTCGCCGAAAGCTCCGGTTTAGACCTTTCGTCTAGGTCGGAAGTAAACTAAAATCCTTGCGTTAATGCAATCCCAGCATTGACGAATCCACCTTTACTCGGCATCCTCGCCGAAAGCTCCGATTTAGACCTTTCGTCTGGGTCGGAAGAAAACCAAAATTCTTACGTTAATGCAATCCCAGTATTGACGAATCTACCTTACTCGGCACCCTCGCCAAAAGCTCAGATTTAGACCTTTCGTCTGGGTCGGAAGAAAGCTGAAATCCTTGCGTTAATGCAGTCCCAGCATTGACGAATTCACCTTATGCGGCACCCTCGCCGAAAGCTCCGATTTAGACATTTCGTCTGGTTCGGAAGAAAACCAAAATCCTTGCGTTGATGCAATCCCAGCATTGACGAATCCACTTTATGCGGCACCCTCGCCGAAAGCTCCGGTTTAGACCTTTCGTCTGGGTCGGAAGAAAATTGAAATCCTTGCGTTAATGCAATCCCAGCATTGACGAATCCACCTTATGCGGCACCCTCGCTGAAAGCTCCGATTTAGACCTTTCGTCTAGGTCGGAAGAAAACCAAAATCCTTGCGTTGATGCAATCCCAGCATTGACGAATCCACTTTATGCGGCACCCTCGCCGAAAGCTCCGGTTTAGACCTTTCGTCTGGGTCGGAAGAAAATTGAAATCCTTGCGTTAATGCAATCCCAGCATTGACGAATCCACCTTATGCGGTACCCTCGCTGAAAGCTCCGATTTAGACCTTTCGTCTAGGTCGGAAGAAAACCAAAATCCTTGCGTTGATGTAATCCCAGCATTGACGAATCCACTTTATGCGGCGCCCTCGCCGAAAGCTCCGATTTAGACCTTTCGTCTGGGTCGGAAGAAGATTGAAATCCTTGCGTTGATGCAACCCCAGTGTCAACGAACCACCTTTGACGGCGCCTAAGGCCTTTCTGGGGCCTCAGCCGTGCGATCCGATCTTGACTTTTCACCCAAGTCAGAGAAACTTGAACCCCTCCTTCTTGCTTCGGCATTCCACCATGCCGTCGACCAAACCTCCACTCAGATATGCCAGTCCGTGTGCATGTGCGGTGAAGCGATCCCCTCATCCCTTCGCTGAAGGAGTGAGCGCTTTCCCGTGAATTTGCACCAGACTAGCATCCCACTGGCTCGGAAGAACAGACGTCCTGTCGAAGAACTCTACACTCGCGATCCCCGCGCACTCATCCCTCGCTTGCGCCACCCGCGAGTGGGGGGCATTTGTGGACGTCGAAAAATGTCGATGATGATCATACGGCATGCACGTCTCGACACTCGAGAGCAAGCCGAAGATGAAAATGCCAAATAAACCTCATGCCTCCCCGATCAGGATGAGGACTTGCTTGGTGGTCCGCTAGCCGATGAGGGAGCCCCCCCCGGGCGGAAGATATGGCCACAACTCTACAGCCGACCGTGCCGAGAGCTGAATCAAAGAAGAGTCGGGGACTCCGACATAGCCCGACGTGCACCGAAAGTCACGCAGAGTCTGGGACCGAGCCCCAAAGGCTGCGAATGGAACATTGTAGAGGTCATACATAGCAACCGGAACCTTCCGGGAATGTCGACATTCACGTAAAATGGCCGCGACTTCGAGAAGAATCCGTTTAGTGCTTAAAACGGCACGAGGGGGCTTTAAAACGGCGCGCCTTAAAACGGCGCCCCCCCCCCTTTAAAACGGCGCGCCCCCTTTGGAATATGGTGCCGTTTTAACCTCTTTTATTTTCATTGGCTACACGGCGCGCTCGAAGGGGGCCTCCATTTTGGATGCTTAAAACGGCGCGCCCCCCCTTTGGATGTGGCGCCGTTTTAACCCCTTTCTCTGAAGCATTTCCTGGCGAGCAACCAACCCATCCCGTCGGCATTACGGTCCCCTGTTTCCTGCGAACAGCACGTCGACGAACTGCTTAAAATGGCAAAAGGTATGCTTCGACCCGTTGGGCATCCAAGCATGTTCTTCAAATGGAAACCCTCGAGCCCTGCACCGTCGAACGTCCACTTCGTCCGTCGGCCACCCATGCTCCTGCAAATGATGAAAGCCGCGTGTCTCGCGGTGGATATGCCAACAGAGGAGGAGGCCATGCCTCTGCCCCTCTCCCGATCACACTGTAGCCGCGGCGGAGGTGACGTCCACGACAACGGCACTCGACACGGTGACCCCAGCGACGTCAGCAACGGCAACTGCGAACAGAACAAAAGCCATAGAAACGGGAAGCTTGCTTCCCTGCTCCCCCTATAAATACAAGCTCCAGGCAAGAAGCAAAAAACAGAGGGACGCTCTACTAGCGGCGAAGCCCTGCTCCGAAGTGTGAAGTGAGATAAGGGGGTGAAAGAAAGAAGGAGAGGTGAGGGGAAGAGAGCTCGGTTCCCCCCTTTCTGTCTTGGCATCCCCTTCTGTCCCTTTGATTTCCTTTTGGTTATCTTCACATGTAGACGTTTGTCTTCGTGTTCCCTTTCAATGTAATCGGAGTTCGGTCTGTTGTGAAATGAAAGGAAAACTCCCCTTTGGGAGATCTTGATGCCTCAATCCCCCTCAATACTCATTCCGTAGTGGCCCTTTTTTTTACCGCCGTGTTCTTGTGTCGACTTCGGCTCTCACGTGGTCTTCAGCCACGCGATCACGACAACCCTCGGGTCGTCGGAGTTCCTTTATAGGCTGGCCCTCAGGATCTCCGGCCCCGAACGGGGGAGTCGATACGATCGCAACAACCCATGGGTCACCGGTTTCCCTTGTAGGCTAGCCCTCGGGATCCCCGGCCCCAAATGGGGTAACTTTACTGGTGTCGTTGCTTAGCACGCACCGGGATGTTTCGGGGCCGTCGGAGTTCTCTCCGCATGGCGCGCCCCATATTTTTCCCCCAGACCCTTCCGATCTAGGGGAGGTGCTGCCCGATTTTCGTCAGGGTCAAGAACACCAAGAACAATGAATGAATGTATCATGGAATTTGCCTACGGGTGAAAGAAAAGAAACACACAGTAAAACTCTGTGAACTGAACCCCCCGAATAAAACACTTAAACCTCTTGCTCATTCACCTTAACAAACCATCAACGATGCTTAAACCTTCATCCTATTGATCTAGGGTGTCAATTGAACAATTAATCTAACTATTGATCCTTCTGTAGGCCATAGAATCAAGAACAGAAAGCAAAACAAGTCCACAGAATGAAACGATGTCCCGGCCTGGCCTAATCCGGCGCGATCACCCCTCACCGCGCCGATTTAACACCTCTCTCGTACCCCCATCCCCATTTACACCTTAAAACGGCGCCCCTTATCCGGCGCGCCCCCCCCATCTCCATTTACATCTTAAAACGGCGCCCCTTATCCGGCGCGCCCCCCCATCTCCATTTACAGCTTAAAACGGCGCCCCTTATCCGGCGCGCCCCCCCTCCATCTCCACTTACGTCTTAAAACGGCGCCCCTTATCCGGCGCGCCCCCCCCTTCTTACACCTATTGAACCGGCATGCTTAAAAGAAAATGATTAATCAAATGATAGAAAAGAATTAAAGTTAATGAGTAAAACTAATCGAAAGTCTCCCCTCTACTATAATCCAAATTTTGTTCCGGGGGCGCTGCCCCCGAAAACCCCCGCAAGGGGCGTTGCCCCCTTGACCCCCACGACCTGACCGGGTAGGTCGAACCCCGCGACCTGACCGCGCAGGTCGATCCGCGTGCGAGGGCGCACGTTGTCGAGTTTCGGGCCTTACACTTAACAACCCGCTCCCCCGGACTGTGCGTGAAGAGAAAAGCAATGATGCCCCGTGGTATCGGACATGGACCTCGGGATCCCCGACATGGTCATGATCCGTGCACCTCTCGGGCCGATAGTTCATCAGCTTGACCCATTTCTTCCGGGATCCGATCCCGCACCCACATGAAACGTGCCGTACCTACAGTAGATATCCGAATGTCTTTGTTGTTACCTTCGATGCTTCGAATATGGACTCTCGACCGAATACTGGATTGTCTGTTAGAGACTGATATATATATATATATACCGGGATCTAATCCCGCACTTTCATTAAATTCGCCGCATTCGCAGCAAGTATTTGTATGGTTTTGAACACCGTTTTGCGTACCGATGCGGAGGGTTTAAATCATGTCAACCCAACTCGCATGCTTTAATGAAAAATGATCTTTAGGTCATTTGACCCCTTTTCTTGGCGATTAATCAGAGGTCTTCCCTTCTCCGAGGGGATGTAATTAACGTCGTGGCCTTTATGGCGCGGCGGGTCTCCAGTCCCGACCCGATATCCACAATCGTCTGATCAGTCAGATGGAGCGCACCCCGGGCTTCGGACCACTCCAGTCTCGAAGTCCGAACACATTGTCACCTAGGTGACTGGCACGCCCTCGCACTAGATAAACTGATAAAAAGAACACCGATATCCCACGATATTTTCACCCAACGAAACCTAGTGCGTTCCACACCAAGTTAGTGCAAGTGTCATCCAAGCATTAGTCAAGTCGATGCACTGACAGTTGTTGCTCGAAACTAAGTCTGTGCATGCTTACGTCTTAGGTAACTATGTGCATAAGAGTTCATGCATTCAGTGTTTGTACATTAAGTCTGTGCAAGTCAAGTATGTTGAAGAAGTAAGTCTGTGCAACCTTTGCACGTCACATGTTCTAAGTCTAAGCAATGTTGCAATCGGCACATTGAGTCAGTGCAAGGTTTGCACTTTGCATATACAAACTCAGTGCATTACTGCATGTTATACACATATAGTCTGTGCACATCCACTACGTCAATAAATCAAGTCTGTGCATCAGTTCTGTGTGAACCCTTGACTCCGTGCATATGTGTTCATACGTTATATCGAGTTTGTGGAGTCTGTGCATATTTAGTCCAAAGCTCTAATTAACTCTGTGCGTCTTTCTACTATCTTTCAGATTGTTTCAAGCTGACATTAAGTCTGACCTTGACAGGATATCTGCTCGAGGAGTTTAAGAAAGGCATGTGATCCAAGAATGGAGGAGGTGCCAAGATGATGCCACGTGGCCTGACTAATCCAGATCTGGATAAGGCTTTGGGCGGGAATTGTGGCGAGCACACGCCCTACCTTCTGCTGTTTCCTATAAATAAGGAGAGTTTTCCTCAAGAGAAGACTGATTGTGACTTTGAGAGTTGAAGCAGAAAGAGCTCGAGCCAGCACAATCCAGACAGAGAAGAAGAGAAAGAGCAGATTTAAAAGAAGAAGAGAGAAAGTTTTGAGAGGAGAGTTCTTCGAGAATTTTTGAGAGAGTTTTGTATATCAGTTTCCTGGTTTAGAATCGGAACTGATTTTGCTCATTGTTGAGCTACATTCCCTTCGTGGGTTTTAATTCTTCGATTTGTTTCTTTTCATTTTCGAATCTCTTGTTCAAGCTATTTGTCAGTAGAGGTTAAGCTGTAATTCCTCAGCGGTTGCAGAGGTGTGGTATCCTATGGTCGGGTGAAGCTATAATTCCTCAGCGGTTGCAGAGGTGTGGTATCCTCTTGTCGGGTGAAGCTGTAATTCCCCAGCGGTTGCAGAGGAGGACTCCCCTGGTCGGCGTAAGCTGTAAGGCCCAGCGATTTATAGGGTTTTCACCCCAAAGCTATGGATCAACAGGTTAAGCTGTGCATCAGCGGGAAACCACACTCTGGTTGGAGTGTGGGGTGGATGTAGACCTCGGGTTTGAGGTCGCACCACCTTAAAAATTCATCGCCTACTGTGTGATTGCCCTATGATTTGTGCGCATCTCTATTTAGCTTCACCGTCCAGTAGATGAATGCTTAAGACCGCCTATGTGCTGATCTTCTAGACCTGCTATGTTCGATTGCGTTTAAGTGTTCTTCTTTGTCCTACAACATCTTGATTTTATTCCGCAACTGTTCCTAATGTAGTCAATTTTTATTGGGTGATCGATCTATTCACCCCCCTCTAGATCATCAATAGAGTCTTGTCTATTAGTATCAGAGCATCCATCTATTCTATCAATTGGTATCATAGCCTAGCTCTTCTGCAGGGATCAATGTCCTGAAGAGAAACGGCCATGGATGCAAGAGGGATGACGGCTGAAGGACACTCCACAACGAAGCCCCCACACTTTGACGGTTCGAACTATGCATAGTGGAAGAACTGTATGCAAGTTTTTCTAAGGGCAAAAGACTGAGATTTGGAAGGTGGTCAGTAAAGGACCATTCGAGCTGCATCCTAATGAGGATGTATGGATGAGAGAGGAGATCAGGAAATCTACTCTCAACTGGAGCGCTATCAATGCCATTCAGTGCGCTCTACATCCCACAGAATTTTCAAGAGTTTCTTCCTGTGACACAGCGAAAGAGATGTGGGATAAGCTGGAGGTTATCTACGAGGGAACCTCTCAGGTAAGGGAGACCAAGGCGAACTTGTTGGTCTCAGAGTACGAAGCCTTCAGGATGAAGCCCAGCGAGACCATCACCGAGATGTACGCGCGTCTTACCCTCATCACCAATGGTCTCAGAAATGTGGAAAAAAACTATTCTAATTATGAAATCGTGAGGAAGATACTGCGATCCCTGACTCCAGTATGGTACACGAAAGCTACTGTTATAGAGGAGTCAAGGGATCTTCAGAACATGAAGGTGGACGAGTTGATTGGCTCGTTAATGACCTATGAGACGAATCTTCCCAAGACCGAGGAGCTGGAGAAGAAGACAAAGCCCATTGCTCTTAAGGCCAACTCCAGTAGATCAAGAAGATCCAGCCACAGTGGATCATCGAGTGATCAGAGTTTCTCTGGGTCAGAAATTGAAGGAGATCAGCTTGCAATGATGACTAGAGAGTTTAGAAGATTTTTGAGGAAAGAAGGAATAAATTTCGGTCGAAGACAGTATGGTGGCAGGAGACAAACGAGGTACAAATCTAACCCTGCCAAGAAAATTGACACGAATGTTTGCTATCATTGCAGGAAGGCCGGCCACATGAAGGCAGACTGTCCGGAGCTCCAAAAGCTCAAGGAGAAATCAAAGAAGAAAGCTCCCAAAGGAAAGGCGATAGTGAGCACATGGAGTGACGAGGATGAGGGCACATTAAGCTGCACATCTGAGAGCGAGGACGAAGAAAAGCCCATCTGCCTGATGGCAAAAGATGATGAAGAAAAGGAAGAAGACTCCGATGAGGTATCCTCTCCATTTGAGGATTACACCATTTCTGATTGGGAAGATGCCTATGGAGATTTGCTAGATAAAGTTGATGACATTAGAAAGGAAAATAGACACTTAAAGAAAAAGGTTAATTCTCTGATGAATGACAAATCCATGTCTGACAAAATTGCATGTTTACAATCAGAGAATGATAGGTTGAAAAGTGCATGTTCTGAATTTGATGATCTGAATATTGTTTTGATTAATTCTAGAAATGAAAATGAGTCTCTAAAAAACATGATTGATGATTTAAAATTGAGACTACAAAAATTTGAAAACAAAATGAAATTTGCTAGTGAAAAATATGAAGCTGTCTTGTGTGTCAATGCTGAGTTGCAGAAAATAATTGAAAGATCAGAAAAAGAAAATGCTGACAAGAAGAAAATAATTGAGAATATGACCCAAGGCACTGAGAATTTGAATGCTCTGTTGGGGTCTAAAGTGAATTTTAGAAAAGAGGGTTTCGGTTATAACTTCACTGCTAAAAAGAGTTTAGCATTGAAAACAATTTCAGTTGTTGCTGAAAAGGAGAAGAGACCTCTCATTAAAATGTCCAATGTAAATTCTGCTGTTAAAAATGTTAATTCCAAAATGCCCAGTGCTCAGGACAAGGGCAAGCAGAAGATGGGTGAGTCTAGCCATGATAGTACATACTGCCCTATTCCTCAGGGTAAGTTTCAGATTAGGGGTCAACCTTCATGCACACCTCAACCCCAGGCTAGGGTCAACAAGTCTCCACTAACTGTTCAGAAGAAGATTCAACCCTCACCCATGCAGAAGTCAGGTGGGTCTAGGGTGCAAGGGAGACCGAATCCAGTAAGATGTCAATCCAGCTAGTACTACCAACCCAGAATCCAGACCTACCATCATGCGCAGCCACAACAATTCCATAGGTCTGGATGGAATAGAGTTCAAGAGAGGTCTAGATATCAGTCATATCCCACACGAACATATAGACCTCAGGCTAGAAACTGGGTTGGGCAGTCTAGAACATGGGTTCCTAGGAAGCAAACCACCTACAGTTAGCCTAGGACCAACATTGGCCACAATTTTCTGAATGCTCATTGGCCTAGGCACTGGCACAAACAAACTCAAGTTGCTAATAACAATAGTGCTAGGACACACAAAAAGAAAAGAAAAGCTCATACTGCTAATGCTGGAAACAAGAACAACAACGAAATGAATGTCAACAAATCCACCAAACAAACAACTTATAAACAAATGTGGATTCCTACAAACTTGTTGTCTTGTTTGAGTATCTCTTCATCAGCTCTGGTGCCCAAGCATTTTTGGGTTCCAAACCTTTCTCCATGACTGTGATTGCAGGCATGCCTGGCAGCCAAGCACAACATGTGGTACCTGGATAGTGGCTGCTCCAGGCATATGATAGGAGACAATGCTAAATTTTGCATGTTGACTGAGAAGAATGGAGGCTTTGTAACCTTCGGATGAAATACTAAGGGTAAAATCATCGGGTCAGGTAAGGTAGGTAAGTGCACTACATGCTGCATTGAGGAGGTTATGCTTGTTGATGGTCTTGCTTACAACTTACTCAGTATCAGCCAGCTATGTGATAAAGGGCATAGAGTTGTTTTTGATTCTCAATGCTGTCGAATTTATGAACCTAATTCTGATGTAGTTAAATTTTCTGGTAAGAGAGTAAATAACATCAACATGGTAGATTTAGATGATTTTGCTCACTCTAATCAATGTGTAGCAACCCTGGTAAAATAAAAGGAAGATTTCAAGACAGATTAAGTAAGTAAATGATAAGAACCAAAATGAATAAATAATAAGTCAAATGTAAATAATGCCTCTCAACAAGGCACGATTTAAATAAGAAACGCCTTCACTTGAGGCGTTAATTCAAAAAGTGACGCCTGTACCAAAGGTCGTCAAATTTCAAAACGTCCAAAATGAATAAAAGGAAAGAGAAAGAAACGTCCTCTTCTTGGGCGCGAATTATAAAATAAACGGTACAGGTCAAGACGTCAATTAGAATTAACACCCTAACCCAAGGCGTTAATTCCATTTATGTTCCGTTCGACCCAGTAGATTATCCAGGGTAAGTTTCTAGATTACTACGTGTTCGATTGATTATGGTAAAGACTCTATCACGGAAACTAGAGTTCTAATCAAATTCCAACCCTAAAGGACTCCTGGAACCCTATAAATACCCCTTCCAATCGAACCCTAATAGCTATTTTGTCGAAGGAAGGCCTGCTGCTGTCTCATGTGTGAAGAACAGGTATGTTCTTCTTCCTTTTTTATCTTCAGTCAGGGAAGCATGAAGAATATTAATGCTTATTCCTCTTCTTTCCCTGTAGGTGGCCTGCCTCGTGAAGGTGTTCCTGTCTAGCTGAAGAACGTGGGTTCTTCATCAACATCATTTTCCCAGAAGACTATGTTTAGAACAGAGTATCGTTTTCTCTTCACATCCTTCACGTTCCTTCACCCAGATCATCATCAGGTAGGTTTTCTCAAGAATTGTAGCCCAAACTAGCGTAAAATTTATGCTATTATCATCTATTAGATCATGCATATAGTGTTACTGCGATTTTGAAGTTTTCTGTGAAACTTTGGAAAGAGGCGACCCTCTCTAGGGCGCTAATTCAATTTCTGACGACTGACAGAAGTGTCGTCAATTCCACATAATTAATAAATACCCATGTTTAAAATTTAATATCTATGAAACCGTGAATTTGATGTAATGCATGATCATATATCTTGAATCCTGATATTTTTCTTATCCTGACCATGTACTTGTTTCCTGAAAATTTATTTTTCTCGAAATTACCACTATTCATGTTAATCCTGGAAAAGAATGAATTAACGACCCCCAGTAGGTCGTCTTTTATGAAAGTGACACCCCTGGCTAAGGCGCGTTTAATCAAAATTATGGAATAAAGAAAATTTCAGCAAAATAGAAATTTATAATGGACGACGGTTACAGAAGTCGTCAAATTTAAAATAACGACCCAGTGAAGGGTGTTAATTTACTAAGTAGTGACTTATGTTAAGGCGCTAATTTCATGTGTAATTATTTTATACTATTTACTGTTAACCGAGGGTTTTATATAAATATATATGTATATATATCGGCCCTATATTTCCATTCCGTGAAAATAGTCCCATGTTCTACGATGTTTTATCGATTACCCCTCAACTCTCAGTGACATACAAGCCCTCCATTGGACATTCCGTCCTTTTGGACTCGCAAGTTAGTCATTGGGACCTCCGTAAGTCTCCTCGTAGCCTTAGATTCCCTCAAGACCGACTGAGCGGGTTGTACCATAAAAACCCTTTACACTATTTTGCCATATCACTCTATAGAAACATGGTATACCGGCCCTCATGATATGCTATGTGGATATCATGAGAATATTCTTAATGGGATGAGGACATCATGTCATTAACCTGCTGTTCTTGTGGACCTCAATTCTATATTAAGTGGGTGACCATCTATATATGGACACTTAATGGTCATGGTACCCAATTAGGGAACCAATTCCACCCAATTTTTTATCGATATTCGTGAGTATATCATTATTATCATCCTTATACATCAGGTTCAATTTTTGAACTCTACTCTATCTTGAATTTCCCCAAGCTTTTCCCTGAATATTCCATATTGGCTATACATAAAGTGGATGTCAAAATAAGTGATCAATGCCTGCGCATATAGGGCCCGATCTGGTCCTGGGAGGAGCACCCGAAAGTACTAGTGCCCATGGGAGTTGTAATGATCACGGTATGGCATTGTACCGAAGTGCATGACTAGCTTGATTGGACATTCCACAATTCTTGTACTTGACTCGTACTTGACATGACATGACTTGCGTGACCCGAAAAAAAAGGTATTTATATACTTGCTTACTTGAAACGTGATAGCCAAACTTTCAACATGACATGATGAAGATACTTGCTTGAACGTGTTGACATCTATTTGATACAAATTCTTGAAAGTTCATGAATAGCTCATTTTATACTCTCTATCTTGTCGTTTTACGCAAGCATGCATAACCATAGTGCATTCATGGAAAATGTAATTACTTAATCCCATTGCTAGTTCTTGACATATAATTTCCTACTGAGTGTTCGCTCACTCAGTGTTTCCCTACTTTTCAGGTAAGTCCGACGACGAGACTCAATCGGACAGGGAAGGTAAAGAGTGAAAGAGATTAGAGCTTCTCAAAGCGTCAACTCGTCTTGTCTTTTCTATATTTTATTGTGTCAATTTTGTACTTTTCTTTTTATTAAGTTTAGCATTTTCAAGGGATTGTAATAGAAATACTTTTGTGAAGGAATAAAAGGATTGGGTTATCTTTACTCTTGTGCATCTCTGATTTGGTGTCGAATACACTAATACTCTGATTACATGATCGATATAAACTCGTCACGCATCTCCGGGTATCTTCCGCGCTCGAGGCGAGACAGTTTTTGTGATATCAGAGCCTAGGGTATTCAATTCCTAGGAAACCCAAGTCCAAGGATAAGTCTGAACCTCTAACCAGTGAGATTGGGTAGAACCAAGGGTTAAAGTCAACATAGAATTAAAAGCCTTTTAACGCAATCACATACTAATATAGCTATTGTAATTATAGGACAATGGCTGCCGAACGTGCTCAATGGCACAACATGCAACGCACTCTTCAAGGCATGACCCAGGCACTTCAACAAGTGGCACAAGGAGGTGCACATCGTGGAGCAGGAAATCTCCACCAAAGCTTCAAGAACATGAACCCTCCTAAGTTCATGGGATCCACTGATCCAGATGATGCCGAGCACTAGATCCGAGAGACGGAACGTGTTTTTAGAGTCATGCAATGTTCGGACCAAGAGAAGGTCCTGTTAGCCACATTTCAACTAGAAAGAGACGCCCGATGCTGGTGGGAGTCGGTAGAAGCCACATTAGATCAAGGACAAGTTACTTGGGAGGAGTTTGTTGAACATTTCAACAATAAATATTTCTCAGATCGAGTTCAAAGCCGCTGAATTTGCCGCACTTAAGCAACGATCCTTGTCGGTGGCTGAATATGAAGCGCAGTTCTGAAGGCTGTCTTGGTACGCTAAACACTTAGTTAGTACTGAGAAGATGAAAGCTCGAAGATTCCTTAATGGGCTCAGGCCCCAATATATCACACAACTGGCACCGATGGACATACAAGTCTATTCGGAGATGGTTCGACGAGCCCAATTCCTAGAAGATGCCACGGAACTATCTGATAGGATCTGTGGGAAAGACAAGAAGGAGAATGTTACTAGCTCCGGCACCTTCAAACCCAATTTCAAGAAGAGGCCAAGTAATGGAGGTACTCCCTCCCCGGAGCAAAAGTTCAAGAAGACCAAACCTTTCTCCATCACCACTACACCTTCTAAGGTGGTATGTAAGCACTGTGATAAGGCCGGGCACAAGGCCGAAGAATGTTGGAGGAAACTTGGAGCGTATCTCCGTTGTGGGAGTCGTGATCATCGGACTCCCGACTGTCCCCTACTCAATGATCAAGCCGGTGATGAAAAGTGCCCGGTGACAAAGAATGCTCATCTCCAAGCTATTAAGGAGGCGGAACAAGACGAAGGCGACTAGTAGAAGGTACACTGAAAGTTTGTTCCAAGTCTGCACATGTCTTATTTGATACCGGTGCATCACATTCTTTTATTTCCAAGAAGTTTGCTGACCCACTACCTATGGAACCGGAATGGATGAAAATATTTTTATCTACTCCTCTTGGAAACGAAACCGATATTACTCACAATTATCAAAACTGTGAAGTCTTGGTAAAAGGAAGAAATCTTCCTATCAACCTCATATGTTTAGACCTAAAGGAATATGATGTCATATTGGGAGCAGACTGGTTATCTAGGTATCAGGCAACTGTGGATTGCCGTAACAGTAAAGTTACTTTTAAGGACTTTCCAGAACTAGTCTATTTTTACCCTAAGAGTCGGAGCAAGTCACCTCTTATTTCGGCTCTCCGAGCTAGCAAGCTAATAAGGAAAGGATGTGTATCTTTCCTTGCTTTTGTCACCATTAAGGAGACTAAGCTAGAAGACATCCCAGTTGTGCAAGAATTTCCGGACGTGTTTCCGGAGGATTTGCCTGGATTACCTCCACAAAGAGAAGTGGCCTTCACCATCGACTTGGTCCCTGGTGCTGGACCAACTTCTAAGGCACCATATAGGATGTCTCCTGCCGAACTCAATGAGCTGAAGGAGCAATTGATGGAACTTCTCAAGAAGAGATTTATTAGACCAAGCACTTCCCCGTGGGGAGCACCTGTGCTATTTGTAAAGAAGAAAGATGGATTCATGAGGTTATGCATCGACTATCGACAGTTGAATCATCCTCAAACGGATGGTCAGACCGAGAGAACTAATCAGGTGGTTGAAGATATGCTCAGAGCTTGCATCATTGATTTTGGTGGAAGCTGGCATGATCACTTGCCGTTGGTTGAATTTGCATACAACAACAGCTACCAGGCAAGTATACAAATGGCACCTTTCGAAGCTTTATACGGAAGGAGTTGTCGATCGTCTTTGTGCTGGGATGAAGTTGGCGAAAAACAACTATTAGGTCCAGACATGGTAAGGGAAACAACTGAAAAGATTCAGTTGATTAGAGAAAGACTTCAAGTTGCTCAGTCTAGACAGAAGGCTTATGCTGATACATGAAGAAGAGATCTCGAATTCCAAGTGGGAGATCACGTATTTTTCAAGATATCACCTGGACGTGGAATAAGGAGATTTGGCGTTAAGGGCAAGCTTACACCAAGGTTTATCGGACCTTTTGAGATACTAGAAAGAGTTGGCGAGATTACTTACCGCGTCGCTTTACCTCCTCAATTGTCCGAAGTTCATAATGTATTCCACATATCAATGTTGAAGAAATATGTGCATGATCCGTCACATATCATTGATCATGGAGACCTGGTGATTCAAGGGATCTCACTTATGATCAAAGGCCCATGAAGATCCTTGATCGCGAGGTACGAACATTAAGGAATAAAATTATTCCCATGGTTAAGGTGCAATGGAGTAAATGTTCAGAACACGAAGCCACATGGGAGACCGAGGAGTCTATGAGGAAACGATTCCCAGACTTATTCTAAAAAGGTATGTATTCTACACTCTCCACATTTATATGTGATGGAATTTGGGGACCAAATTCTTTTAAGTGGGGGAGGGTGTAGCAACCCTGGTAAAATAAAAGGAAGATTTCAAGAAAGATTAAGTAAGTAAATGATAAGAACCAAAATGAATAAATAATAAGTCAAATGTAAATAACGCCTCTCAACATGGCGCGATTTAAATAAGAAACGCCTTCACTTGAGGCGTTAATTCAAAAAGTGACGTCTATACCAAAGGTCGTCAAATTTCAAAACGTCCAAAATGAATAAAAGGAAAGAGAAAGAAATGCCCTCTTCATGGGCGCGAATTACAAAAGAAACGGTACAGGTCAAGACGTCAATTATAATTAACGCCCTAACCTAAGGCGTTAATTCCATTTATGTTCTGTTCGACCCAGGAGATTATCCAGGGTAAGTTTCTAGATTACTACGTGTTCGATTGATTATGGTAAGGACTCTATCACGGAAACTAGAGTTCTAATCAAATTCTAACCCAAAATGACTCCTGGAACCCTATAAATACCCCTTCCAATCGAACCCTAATAGCTATTTTGTCGAAGGAAGGCCTGCTGTTGTCTCGTGTGTAAAGAACAGGTATGTTCTTCTTCCTTTTTTATCTTCAGTCAGGGAAGCATGAAGAATATTAATGCTTCTTCCTCTTCTTTCCCTGTAGGTGGCCTGCCTCGTGAAGGTGTTCCTGTCTAGCTGAAGAACATGGGTTCTTCATCAACATCGTTTTCCCAGAAGACTCTGTTTAGAACATAGTATCATTTTCTCTTCACATCTTTCATGTTCCTTCACCCAGATCATCATCAGGTAGGTTTTCTCAAGAATTGTAGCCCAAACTAGCGTAAAATTTATGCTATTATCATATGTTAGATCATGCATATAGTGTTACTGCGATTTTGAAGTTTTCTATGAAACTTTGGAAAGAGGCGACCCTCTCTAGGGCGCTAATTCAATTTCTGACGACTGACAGAAGTGTCGTCAATTCCACATAATTAATAAATACCAATGTTTAAAATTAAATATCTATGAAACCATGAATTTGATGTAATGCATGATCATATATCTCGAATCCTGATATTTTTCTTGTCCTGACCATATACTTGTTTCCTGAAAATTTATTTTTCTCGAAATTACCACTATTCATGTTAATCCTGGAAAAGAATGAATTAACGACCCCCAGTAGGTCATCTTTTATGAAAGTGACGCCCCTGGCTAAGGCGCGTTTAATCAAAATTACAGAATAAAGAAAATTTCAGCAAAATAGAAATTTATAATGGACGACGGTTACAGAAGTCGTCAAATTAAAATAACGACCCAATGAAGGGCGTTAATTTACTAAGTAGTGACTTATGTTAAGGCGCTAATTTCATGTGTAATTATTTTATACTGTTTACTGTTAACCGAGGGTTTTATATAAATATATATGTATATATATAAGCACTATATTTCCATTATGTGAAAATAGACCCATGTTCTACGATGTTTTATCGATTACTCCTCAACTCTCGGTGACATACAAGCCCTCCATTGGACATTCCGTTCCTTTGGACTCGCAAGTTAGTCATTGGGACCTCCGTAAGTCTCATCGTAGCCTTGGATTCCCTCAAGGCCGACTGAGCGGGTTGTACCATAAAAACCCTTTACACTATTTTGCCATGTCACTCTATTGAAACATGGTATACCGGCCCACATGATATGCTATGTGGATATCATGAGAATATTCTTAATGGGATGAGGACATCATGCCATTAACCTGCTGTTCTTGTGGACCTCAATTCTATATTAAGTGGGTGACCATATATATATGGACACTTAATGGTCATGGTACCCAATTAGGGAACCAATTCCACCCAGTTTTTTATCGATATTCGTGAGTATATTGTTATTATCATCCTTATACATCAGGTTCAATTTTTGAACTCTACTCTATCTTGAATTTCCCCAAGCTTTTCCTTGAATATTCCATATTGGCTATACATAAAGTGGATGTCAAAATACATGATCAATGCCTGCGCATATAGGGCCCGATCTGGTCCTGAGAGGAGCACCCAAAAGTACTAGTGCCCATGGGAGTTGTAATGATCACGGTATGGCATTGTACCGAAGTGCATGACTAGCTTGATTGGACATTCCACAATTCTTGTACTTGACTCGTACTTGACATGACATGACTTGCGTGACCCGAAAAAAAAGGTATTTATATACTTGCTTACTTGAAACGTGATAGCCAAACTTTCAACATGACATGATGA
The DNA here is from genome assembly GCA_022559845.1 of Amorphophallus konjac. Lineage (NCBI taxonomy): Eukaryota > Viridiplantae > Streptophyta > Magnoliopsida > Alismatales > Araceae > Amorphophallus > Amorphophallus konjac. The sequence goes on along the minus strand of CM040125.1, from coordinate 199,877,829 downwards.
AGATACTTTCTTGAACATCTTGACATCTATTTGATACAAATTCTTGAAAGTTCATGAATAGTTCATTTTATACTCTCTATCTTGTCGTTTTACGCAAGCATGCATAACCATAGTGCATTCATGGAAAATGTAATTACTTAAACCCATTGCTAGTTCTTGAGATATAATTTCCTACTAAGCATTCGCTCACTCAGTGTTTCCCTACTTTTTAGGTAAGTCCGACGACGAGACTCAATCGGATAGGGAAGGTCAAGAGTGAAAGAGATTAGAGCTTCTCAAAGCGTCAACTCATCTTGTCTTTTCTATATTTTCTTAAGTCAATTTTGTACTTTTCTTTTTATTAAGTTTAGCATTTTCAAGGGATTGTAATAGAAATACTTTTGTGAAGGAATAAAAGGATTGAGTTATCTTTACTCTTGCGCATCTCTGATTTGGTGTCGAATACACTAATACTCTGATTGACATGATCGATATAAACTCGTCACGCGTCTCCGGGTATCTTCCGTGCTCGGGGCGTGACACAATGTCTCACAGCTAATAAAGATGATTTAGCATTTCTGTGGCGTCGTAGAATAGGACATGCTAGTTATACTGTCTTGCATAAATTGAATAAACATAGCATGGTTAGAGGACTTCCTGAAATTTCATTCAAAAAGGAAAATAAAATTTGTAATGCATGTACACAGTCCAAGCAGACTAGGAAGTCATTCAAATCTAGAACTGAAAACATATCTTCCAAACCTTATAAGCTGATACACATGGACCTTTTTAGACCAACTAGATCAGTCAGCTTATCAGGTAGGAGATATGGTGGTGCGGACACCAGAGCGATCGAGAAGCACGAACCGGTGAGCCGTTGATACCGTACGCGGAGCACCACTCGAGCTACATCGGCTTCCATCTAGCTCGGAGACAGTCTGGAGACTCCCCCTTGAGTCTTAGTATTTATCATATTTACTGGGATTTTATTTGTGTGTAATGTGTGTTTATTTGGCTTTATTCGGATTATAATTCAGATTGTAAAAGGGGTTTATTTGTAATTTGGGACCACCTGGGTCCCGCGGGTCCCCCATCCCTACTCCCATTGATCCACCTCAGCTCTTGGGCTCATGTGGGGCCAGTCAACCCTCCAAGGTGGGCTTCTAGAAGGGTTGGACCAAGGGGGGACAAAGGGTAACAAAATTCAAAATTTGGAACACATAAGTCAAGGGGGTGCCCCATGTATAATATAGTTTATTAGGATTGAAATCTTATTTTATTTGTTCCAAACCACATGGGAGAAATAAATTGTGGACTCCCTCTTTTACCCCCCACCAGTCCTAGATCTAGGGATAGAACTAGTCTTTTTGTATTTTCTATAAGAACCTTGTATTTTCATTTTGAGTGGAATTAATGCAAAGAAATTTAGATATTTTGTTCCAAAGGCAAGGGATGCCCCCTATCTCTCTCCTCTCTCCCCCTTCTGCAGCTGGGAAGGCTATGTTTCTGAGGTGAGATGCCTCCTATATCGGTTCGTGAGATCGCCATCGCCGCCGCCACCGCCATCGTGCCGCCATCGCACCACCGCCAACGTCGCCGGAGTTCACTTCACTCAAGATAGCCCACTGTTCTAGGAATTTTTCCTCACAACCTTGAGATCTTTTGGGTTCCAAACTTTCAGGGTGAGTTCTAGAGGTTCAACCCACGTCCTAGAAAAATTGGTGGAGCTTCTAGTTCGTATTTTCTATTTTTTCATTTTCATTCTTCCTTTCCTTCCAGATCTGCCAGCTCTCTGTCCTAAGTCATAGCAGCCATGTATTTCCCCACTTAGACCCACTTCTTCTTATTTGTTTGAATCTCCAAATTTATTGGAGGTTTTGTCTACCACCCCCACCATCCACAAATTTTCTTGTTAATTTAGAATCTGGTTCATATTTTCTAAAAATTCACTTCAGATCCCAGCTCAGTTCTGCCTGCCACTGTCCAGATCCGACCACCCAGCAGTATAAAACACATTTCCCCGTCCAAACATCCACCAAATCGGTCATAACAATTAATGCCGTCTTCCTCTCTCTCCCCTGTACAACTTTCATGAAGAGTTCCACATCTGAATCAGAAGTCTACTTCACGGTCAACGCCAACTCTCAGGAAACTTCCTTTCTGCCCGGCCAGATCTGAAACAGAGATCAGTCCGGTTCATAAATCTGCCAACAAAAGTACAGTCCCAACAAATTTTCTGGAGTCACAGAGGGTCTAAGGACTTCGAGAGAGCTTTCCAACGGTACCTCTTGTGCATCGATCCGATGTCGGTGCTGATCGCAGTGACAGATCTTGATGGATCACGCGCGGCAAAACCGAAGTAGCAGATCCGTGGGCAGCAACTCCAAGACTTGAAGATCGGAGCCGATCGGCCTCCGACTGGTGTTCCAGCCCGGCCGCCGTCCAGGGGAGCGCGCCATCAGGTGTCACCATCATAGTGGGACCAACCCCGCCAGGTCCTGAGGACTGAGCAGCACGTGGGCCCCACGAACCCGCAGATCGCGCCGTCCGGACAGCACTAAAACGCGGGTTTCGGCACCGTCGGAGCGACATCAAGATGCTGCCCGTCAACCCACTTCTCGATACTCCCGGGCCCCATATGTGACCTGTTACCTCCCTGCGTGGAGTGGGTCGAAACATTTGTACCACTGTAATATTTGTTAACTGAGAGTACGGATTTGGCCGGGGTTGTCTTCCCCACGCCGGGAGTGTGGAGGTAACGGTCTTAATTCCTTGGCGTTCATTTGCTAGTTTAGTATATGGTCATATGCCGCTGTGAGTAGGATACGAATCTAGCCCATGAGTTCATGTCACCGCTGTGAGTGAGAGAGTGACCCGTCCCGTGGCTCGATCCGAGCACGGAAGTGAGTCGACCACCCTTGACTCTGTCGGTTTCTCAACCGCGCGGATCCACGCTATCCCTCGCTTGGGACGACGAGTGAGCTTGCATTTCTGTTAGCGACGTATAGCTCATAGAAACTCTTAGTGTCGGGCCGAAGTGTCGTTCCTACTCGTATGTTGCTGGTCGCGTCTCCATTTAGAGTCCGAGGTCCGTATCACTTAGAGTCGATCCCCGTGTCCGTCCCGCATCAGTTTGGTATCAGAGCGCCAGTTGAGTCTAGGGTAGTCATTCATCATTGCTGAACAAAAATACAAAAAAAGAGTCATTTAAGTCAAGTCTAAGTTTAAGTCAGTCCAAGGTTGCATCGCATACCTTTATTCGGTATATTAAAAGGTGATGTCCGAACGTTAGGCTACGCCTATCGGGAAGACCGTACACTTGCACGAGAGGATCTTCGGATCCCGTAACTCTGCCAACGTACCGGATCTTGGTTTAAGTCTAGGGTCATTAGTGTGCATTAGTTAGTGCATTCCAACCTTGCATAGTCGTGTCTAGTGTCTTGTCCAAGTGTCAGCATGTTCATCTTGTAGTTCCCCATTTCCAATGGAATCTCGATCGCCCAGGCGATATGACTGTTGGCACACCCATGGACTTGGCAACCAGCCTCTCCCCGTCCGTAGGCCCGAAGCCTTGGATTTTTATGGCTCCAATGACCCGGGTGACTACCTCAAGTGGGAGGCCGCCATGGACACATACTTTGATTGTTATACTATGTCCAAAGCTGGGTAATTCTATTTTGCCAAAGAGAGGCCTCTCCACGGGGCTACCGAAAAGTGGGAGAACATTGAGCGTATGAGAGAGGTTAGGAGGCAAAGGCCCATCGAATCATGGTGGGACATGAAAAGAGAGCTTAGGAGGGTCTACCTTCCCCATCCGGTCCCCTCCAACCCATCCCACCCAGTCACCTCCAACCGACCCCACCCAATCACCTCCAATCAAGTAGGTCATAGTCGGAGGCAAGGAGCCCCGTACTTAGATGAGCCCTGACCCAAGCCTACGCCGGTTGATTACGGGCGAGTCCACCGCGATACCCCTACTCCAACCCACACCGTTGCCGAACTTGTGCAAATGATTTGGGATAGGGTGGATAAGAGGTGTGCTTATTTTGAGTCGCTGGTCTCCCCTTGCCCACCTCCGAGTCCAGACGTAGCCACCACTAAATCTACGGAGGTCATAGCCGGTAGTCCCAACCCGGCCCCACCTACGGGGTCCCAAGGGCCTCTTCCCCTCCTAGTGGACAGCCCTTCCCCTAGTGCTCCGTTGCCACCCGTTTCCGACCCTCACCCGGAGTCATCTCATTCGGAGCCACCTCAACCCGAGCTACCCGTGTTTCTAACGGGAACACTTTTCATCGCCGAGCCACTCCTTAGCTGGCTCAAGAATGGCTTGGTCCCACCTCCCTTCCCATCCATGGACCCCACCCTACCATTAGTGCCGACCAATTCATTCCATACCACCTTCCGGTCTAGTCACCATGTGGATACATTGGGTGACCTTCTTATAGGATTAGACCGGCAGTTGACATTTACGCACTTGTTGGCCCCAGGCTTCGACCGACCCACAGGTCGTAGCTTCACCCATTCCGCTTTGGGGTCCATTACCTCTGTGTACACCGTGGGCCATATCACCACGGAGGTTCTTTTGCTCCTTCCCCTACCGCCCGAGCCTCACTTTAGTCCATTTGTCCCAAGGGAGGAATCCTATATCCTATACACCGTCCCATCTCCCTCCATGGATGAAGGAGATCAACAACACCTTCTAGACTTCCACACATGGGACCTTGAGATGAGGGAATCCATATCGAGGGGTCACACATTCTTTGATCCCTTCGATCCCTTTCTTAGTGGGCCCCTTGGTCCATAATCTCCATTCCACCTCTTTAGGGGGGTCCACCATTATACCCCTTCCCCACGGGCCGGGCCATCGACACCCACCGAGTCCGTTCACGGGCGAGAGACACCCAACCCTTCTGGCCCACCCAAACCTCCGAAATCCAAAGGACCATCTTATGATTGTACCGACATTCGGTCACACCTAGGGTATGCTTGTCACACATTTGGATGTCTTGGACCACCTTGCATATGATTGGGTCGGACTAACTATAGGGTTGTTTAGGGTCGTGTGTGCATCTGTGTGTTTTTCTTTTTGCTAAGCATGTTAGGAGTCTACATGATGACGTCCGTCGTCACATTGAGGCCAGCAATGCACGGTATAAGGAGCTAGCCGATGCCCACAGACACCACCGTGAGTTCCAAGAGGGTGAATATGTCATGATCAGGGTAAGACCTGAACGGTTTTCCTCTGGAACCGTAAAGAAATTGCAAGCTCGCGGAGCCGGTCCATTTAGAGTGTTGAAACGCGTTGGATCCAATGCGTATGTTGTGGACCTGCCCGAGGAATATGGTATAAGCTCAACTTTCAATGTGTCAGATCAAGTTGCATATAGGGACCCAGCGGTGATCCCTAGTGAGCCTTTCGAGCCATCTCCTCCCATTGAGAGTGATCCCACACCTGAGTGTCCACCACCAGCCCCATTTCAACGGCAGCGAGAGCATATAGATCATATATTGGATGAGCATGTGACAGTTACCTGGAGTGGATCCTACCCGCGCTACCTTGTGCGATGGAGAGGGAGACCCACCACCGAGGATACTTGGATCACCTGTGGAGAGTTGTAGAGGCTAGATCCGGATCAACTGGAGCGCTACCAGAGCGATGCAGACCCTTACTCGATAGGGTCGAGTTTCTCCCACCTGGGGAGAATTGGTGCGGACACCAGAGCGATCGAGAAGCACGAACCGGTGAGCCGTCGGTACCATACGCGGAGTACCACTCGAGCTACATCGGCTTCCATCTGGCTCGGAGTTAGTCTGGAGACTCCCCCTTGAGTCTTAGTATTTATCATATTTACTGGGATTTTATTTGTGTGTAATGTGTGCTTATTTGGCTTTATTCGGATTGTAATTCGGATTGTAAAAGGGGTTTATTTGTAATTTGGGATCACCTGGGTCCCGCGGGACCCCCATCCCTTCTCCATTGATCCACCTCAGCTCTTGGGCCCATGTGGGCTCAGTCAACCCTCCAAGGTGGGCTTCTAAAAGGGTTGGACAAAGGGGGGATAAAGGGTAACAAAATTCAAAATTTGGAACACATAAGTCAAGGGGGTGCCCCATGTATAATATAGTTTATTAGGATTGAAATCTTATTTTATTTGTTCCAAACCACATGGGAGAAATAAATTGTGGACTCCCTCTTTTACCCCCCACCAATCCTAGATCTAGGGATAGAACTAGACTTTTTGAATTTTCTATAAGAACCTTGTATTTTCATTTTGAGTGGAATTAATGCAAAGAAATTCAGATATTTTGTTCCAAAGGCAAGGGCTACCCCCTATATTTGTTAACCGGGAGTACGGATTTGGCCGGGGTTGTCTTCCCCACGCCGGGAGCGTGGAGGTAATGGTCTTAACTCCTTGGCGTTCATTTGCTAGTTTAGTATATGGTCATATGCCGCTGTGAGTGCGATACGAATCTAACTCATGAGTTCATGTCACCGCTGTGAGCGAGAGAGTGACCCATCCCGTGGCTCGATCCGAGCACGGAAGTGAGTCGACCACCCTTGACTCTGCCGGTTTCTCAACCGCGTGGATCCACGCTATCCCTCGCTTGGGACGACGAGTGAGCTTACATTTCTGTTAGTGACGTATAGCCTTTAGGAACTCTTAGTGTCGGGCTGAAGTGTCGTTCCTACTCGTATGTTGCTGGTCGCGTCTCCATTTAGAGTCCGAGGTCCGTATGACTTAGAGTCGGTCCCCGTGTCCGTCCCGCATCATATGGGTATGTATTAGTGGATGACTTCTCTAGATATACGTGGGTCTTATTCATCTCACACAAAAGTGATGCATTTTCTGAATTTCAGGAGTTCTACTTGAAAATAAAATAGAAAAATAAAAATTCAATTGAAAATATTTTGTCTGATCATGGAGGTGAGTTTGAAAACTCACAATTTGATGAATTTTGCAGGGTAAATGAAATTACTCATCATTTCTCCTCACCAAGGACACCAGAGCAAAATAGAGTGGTGGAGATGAGAAACATGACACTTGTGGAGATGGCCCGTACACTCCTAGTTGAAGGAGGCCTACCAAGGATGTTTTGGGCAGAGGCAGTCAACACTGCATGCCATGTAATTAATCGAGCCATGACCAATCAGATAATGAAGAAGAATCTGAAGAAAACAATGCAGAGGTGCCTGCTGTTCAGGGGGAGGTAAATGAAGGTCAAGGTAACCAAGTTAACAATATTAGATTTTTGAGAGATCATCCAGTAAATAATGTCATTGGTAACTTAAATGAACCTCCTAGGACTAGATGCTTCTTTAGAGCACAGCATGAATTAAATGCATATGCATTGGTTTCTCATGTAGAACCCAAATCCATTGACAGTGCCCTCAAAGATATGCATTGGATCAATGCCATGCACGAGGAGCCTAATCAGTTTGACAGGAACAAGGTGTGGCATCTGGTCCCACCTCCTGATCATGGGATTATCATTGGGACAAAATGGGTTTTTAGGAATAAAACTGATGAGCTAGGTAATGTAGTTAAAAATAAAGCCATATTTGTTGCTCAAGAGTACAATCAAGAATTCGGAATTGACTTTGAAGAGTCATTTGCCCCTATAGCCAGGATAGAGGTAATTAGAATACTTTTGGCTTACGCATGCTCATTAGGAATAACTCTCCAGCAGATGGATGTTAAATCTGCTTTCCTCAATGGGAAAATAAAAGAGGATGTCTTTGTGAGATAACCTCCTGGCTTTGAATGCTTAGACTTCCCTAATTATGTTTATAAGTTGAATAAAGCTCTGTATGGCTTGAAGCAAGCTCCTAAAGCTTGGTATGACAGGCTCAGCAAATTCCTTACCGAGAAGAAGTTCACAAGAGGTGAGATTGACCAAACATTGTTCACCAAAGTAAGTCATCCAGACATTCTCCTTGTTTAGATTTATGTGGATGACATTGTGTTTGGGTCAACTAACCCCAAACTATGTAAGGAATTTTCTGATTTAATGAGACAAGAATTTGAGATGAGCTCAATGAGTGAGCTAAAATTGTTCCTTGGACTGTAGGTGACTCAAACAAAAGAGGGAATTTTCATCACCCAGTCCAAATACATAAGGGACCTTATGAAGAAATACAAGTTTGAAAATCTCAAGGAAATTGCAGCTCCAATGGGTGCTTCAACAAGTCTTGATGAAGACCCCAAAGGTAAAACAGTGGATCAAAAGCTGTATCGAGGTATGATCGGATCCCTTTTATATCTTACAGCATCTAGGCCTGATATACAGTTTGTTGTGTATTTATGTGCTAGATTTCAAGCTAGTCCTAAGGAGTCTCATTTTAGTGCAGTAAAAAGGATCTTTAGGTATCTGTCAGGCACCCAAGAACTTGGTCTTTGGTACCCTGCTAAGTGTGAGCTGGAGCTTCTAGCATACACTGATGCAGACTATGCTGGGTGTCGGATAGATAGGAAAAGCACTAGTGGCTATTGCCAATTCCTAGGTGGTTGACTAGTATCTTGGGCTTCAAAGAAGCAACACACAGTTGCATTGTCCACTATAGAGGCAGAATATGTCGCTGCAGGGAATTGCACAGCTCAGGTACTATGGATTAAGCACCAACTTTCAGATTATCAGATAAATTTGGGATGTATTCTAATTTTATGTGATAACACTAGTGCTATTTGCCTAACTAAGAATCTTGATCACAACTCTAGAACTAAGCACATTGAGATTAAACACCACTTTCTTAGAGATGCAGTGAGCAAGAGTGAAATTGAATTAGTCTTTGTTGAAACTGAAAAGTAAGTTGCTGATATTTTTACTAAACCCCTTGGAAATAAAAGATTTAAATATCTAAGAAGAGAATTGGGGCTTTGTAAATTTCAGCATGAAAATGACTAATTTCATTTTTGAATTGTCTTCTGAAATGCTTGAAATAATAGTGTCTGCCTGTCTTTGAATTTTGAATAAAGGATGTTTGATGTTAGAATAATTACTTTTGCACTGAGTATATAAGCTGCTGCACATCTTGCACAGATAATCTCTGAAGTCGACGCATGGTTGTGCATATAGTCGATGCATTGTGCCAGCACTTGTTTCCCATACATGCTGTGTACCGAGTTTAAGTCGATGCATGTTTTACACATAGTCGATGCATGTTTTGCATCAGGTATATGAGTTGATGCATAGTGTAAGTTTTCAGCATGTAGGTCGATGCATCTTGCAAATTACACATGTCAGAGTCGGTGCATCTTGATACCATCTACATACATAGTCGGTGCAGCTTAAGTCAATGCATCACGATGTCAGGGGGAGTGCAGTTGAGTTTGATCTTAGTTCAACTTCTCTTATTCTCTCCTCCTTCTCAGAAATTTCTATCTCATGACATCATTCACATTTAGTTTCTTCTTTAAAACCTTTTGAGCTGCTCCTATGCTTAATTGTCTCTTCTATCACTCTGATTGGCTAACAGTCTTGTAACTGGTTCATTACTTTGAGCATCGGGCACTTCAATACTTTTAGGAATCACGTGTTTCTTGAATGAACTAAAGGTTTAATTTTAATAGACTATAGAGTCAAAGAATTGCTCTTCAGAAAATTAGGTGATAGAAAATATTTATAGCTCTTAACCTTTGTCTCATGATTTGAATGAAAAGGTCTTTACTATATCTGAACTTTTCAGACTTAGTGAAGTCTAGGCTGGGAAAACCAGAACGGGTATTGTTTTTGAAAAAGTATCTCTGAAAAGTTATAAAGGCAGCATCAATAAAATCTTTAATGAAAAAGACTTGAACAAAGTGGTAGAGCAATGACTGTATTGCACTGAGAAACTGAACCTTCCATCAAGGAAATGGAGAGGACCTTATGTCATGAGGTGTTTCATGTTATCTCTATTCACATAGTCAAATCTATAGGGCTGGTTTCACTGAGTAACTGGGGGTTCTGGCGTCTGATAAATGTGTACCCTTAATATCAAAGGTGTAAATCATCTTGGTAGTATTTGATCAGAGGCAGATATAGTAGTTTATGCTTAGTAACTGGGGGTACTTGCGTCTAACCCACGTGTACACCTAATGTCAACAACATAAATGACACCTGTCTGTTCACTAAGTTCAGATTAGAAATGAAAAAGAAATGCTGTAACACTTCAAATGAAAAATGTTATGAAATATCAATTAGTTAATCTCAATACAAATTCAGGTTACTCTCCTTGATATTCATTGTTTCTGAAATAAGTAAGATATAGTCTTGACCTAGTCTAGTATAGTCATGTGACTTAGGTTAATTGCTATAAACGGACATTATGACCATATTTCAGAAACTCAGTGATTTAACTCTACCTTCTATAACTGTTAAAAACCTGAACTTGTTCAAGAATGCACACTGATTGATCCTTATAACTAAACGTTGTTCATGATTTGCTTATATTCTGAACCATTGCATAGAATGTTATCTAGTCTATCTCTTCTACCCTTCCACTATCTACCTTCCTCCTTATTTGCTGATGGCAAAGGGGGAGAGTTTATTGTCTACTTCTCTTCCTTCCCTACGGCATAGAGGGAGAGATTACATTCTGATGGCAAAGGGGGAGTGAATATATAGGAGAGAGTCTATGTGTTTAGAGAGAGAGTCCTTAATTACTTTGGTTAAGGAAGAGTCAAAAATTCAGGGGGAGCATCTTAAAGGATTCATTCAAGGAGAAGGTCTATGCATAGTGTCCGTGCATAGTGTCAGCATTTGCATGCATGTCATCTGAGTGTGATTAATGTCTCATCAAAATACAGCATTCTTAATGCATTTACTTTTGGTGTTGCCATCATCAAAAAGGGGGAGATTGTTGGAACTCCTCTGGTTTGATAAGTAGTATGTGCACTACTTTGTGCTGAAATGTTTTGATGCTTGACAATAGTTGTTTTAATGATTAGCAACAGTAGTGCTTGACTTCGTTGACTGCATAGTTGACTTTGACAAATTTGCTCTGAAATGATGTGGAGTGTATCTTGATGACTTTTATATGTCAGATGCTCACATAAGTGTTGTCTGCATGTTTACACTTAGACTTTGTATTAGAATGGAGTCAGTGCAATACTCAGTCAGTCTGCATTGAGTCTGTGCATAGAGTGCATTTCTAGCACATCTAGTCTGTGCATGCATATATAAAGTCGGTGCGAGCCATGTTGCTGCACACGACCAAGTCGCTGCAAAGGTCATCCATGCATTATGTAAGTCGATGCATTGGTAGTTGTTGCACGAGACCAAGTCCATGCAGGCTTAGCTCAAGTCACACTAAGTCGGTGCAACACTTCTCGCTGCACGCTAGCAAGTTGGTGCAACATTTCTCGTTGTACGCGACCAAGTCAGTGCAAGTGTCATCCAAGCATTAATCAAGTCGATGCACTGATAGTTGTTGCTCGAAACTAAGTCCGTGCATGCTTACGTCTTAGGCAACTCTGTGCATAAGAGTTCATGCATTCAGTGTTTGTACATTAAGTCTGTGCAAGTCAAGTATGTTGTGGAAGTAAGTTTGTGCAACCTTTGCACGTCACATGATCTAAGTCTAAGCAATGTTTCTCTCGGCACATTGAGTCAGTGCAAGGTTTGCACTTTGCATATACAAACTTAGTGCATTACTGCATGTCACACACATATAGTCTGTGCACATCCACTACGTCAATAAATCAAGTCCGTGCATCAGTTCTATGTGTGAACACTGGACTCCGTGTATATGTGTTCATACGTTATATCAAGTCTGTGGAGTCTGTGCACATTTAGTTCAAAGCTCTAATTAACTCTATGCATCTTTCTACTATCTTTCAGATTGTTTGAAGCTGACATTAAGTCTGACCTTGATAGGATATTTGCTTGAGGAGTTTAAGAAAGGCACGTGATCCAAGAATGGAGGAGGTGCCAAGATGATGCCACGTGGCCTGACTACTCCAGATCTGGATAAGGCTTTGGGCAAGAATTGTGGCGAGCACGCGCCCTACCTTCTGCTGCTTCTTGTAAATAAGTGGAGTCTTCCTCAAGAGAAGACTGATTGTGACTTTGAGAGTTGAAGCATAAAGAGCTCGAGCCAGCACAATCCAGAGAGAGAAGAAGAGAGAGAGCAGATTTGAAAGAAGAAGAGAGAAAGTTTTGAGAGGAGAGTTCTTCGAGAATTTTTGAGAGAGTTTTGTATATCAGTTTCCTGGTTTAGAACTGGAACTGATTTTGCTCATTGTTGAGCTACATTCCCTTAGTGGGTTTTAATTCTTCGATTTGTTTCTTTCAATTTTGAATCTCTTGTTCAAGCTGTTTGTCAGTAGAGGTTAAGATGTAATTCCTCAGCGGTTGCAGATGTGTGGTATCCTCTGGTCGGGTGAAGCTGTAATTCCCCAGCGGTTGCAGAGGAGGACTCCTCTGGTCGGCGTAAGCTGTAAGGACCAGCGATTTGTAGGATTTTCACCCCGAAGCTGTGGATCAGTAGGTTAAGCTGTGCATCAGTAGGAAACCACACTCTGGTTGAAGTGTGGGGTGGACGTAGACCTCGGGTTTGAGGTCGAACCACCTTAAAAATTCATCGTCTACTGTGTGATTGCCCTGTGATTTGTGCTCATCTCTATTTAGCTTCACCGTCCAGTAGATGAATGCTTAAGACAACCTGTGTGCTGATCTTCTAGACCTGCTATGTTCGATTGCGTTTAAGTGTTCTTCTTTGTCCTACGGTAGCTTGATTTTATTCCGCAATTGTTCCTGCTGTAGTCAGTTTTTATTGGGTGATCGATCTATTCACCCCCCTCTAGATCATCAATAGAGTCTTGTCTATTGGTATCAGAGCGTCCATTTATTCTATCAGTTTTTCATTGCTAACTCTTTTTAGCTGGATAACTATGCCCAATCCTACCTCAAAATCCATGAAAATAATCCAGACTGCAACGTCATCTCTGATGCCACCGAGCATGATGAGAAAATCAGGCTCAACAACCAGTAGCCCACCAGGGAGATCCTCTACTCACTCGAGCATAACTCTTGATTAGAACACCCGCTCTGCCACCTTAAACCATGACCTTGATGCCTCAGGGGCTGGCTAAACCTCAAACTAGGGTGGCCAAAATGACATTAACACCTCTGGGGCACACTCATGACCACCAAACCACAAGCCATCCTCACTAGCCGCTTGACCTTGCTGAAGATTCCTCAAATACCGTACCGTAGCATCGCACCTGCCGACAACCTCTACCCAACGCAGCATAACCAGGGCCACCACCAATGGGGAAGACAAATGTCTATCTCATTCCTCAGGCCCCACGCTAGCACTACAACGAAAATAGCAACCGCCTTCACAGTGCCCCTACAACGCACTCAAGCTCTCACATGAGAAACGAAGCGGTAAACAAACATAAAATCCTATGCCAGCTGCTGACTGTATTGGACCTTATGCACTCTGAAACACTACAATTATCTCAAATTCCCATGTATGTCCACAATCACTTGCTTTGATACCATATGTAACGACCCAAGATCTGGATACCGAGAATAACCTGATACCATTCGAATCTTGGCCTACCTCCCACGAGCCGGAGGACTCGAAAGGGTTACAAGGAGTGTGAAGGTACATAGCAATTTGAAATAAAGCAGGCATACTTAATAAGCTACCCACATCTAAAAATCTATAAAGGAAGAAATTTTACCTACCAAGCATGTGTGTCATATGCAGGCATGGCAATGATTCACAAGACCATCTCTTCTTTGAATGCTCATGCACCAAATGGATTTGGAAATAAGCCCTCATTCAGTTTGATCTCCACAGGCAGCCAAACATTGGTTCATGCCATGATCTATAGCAGCTACAAATCTAGTTTCCCAACTCCAGGCAAATGGTAAAGTTTGTTAGCATTAGGTTTCGTATTACTATATGGATGATTTGGAGGGAACGTTGTGCTAGAATTTTTGATGATACTTCTACCTCAAAAACGAATGTTCTCATCCGCATCCTTGAAGATGCGAGATGTTGTATGGAATCCCAAGGGCATAAGAGATTGACAAGGATGGAAGGAAACATATTCAAAAGATTTATTCTATTTTCTCATTAACCTCTGAGTCCATAACTTGTGTGGTCCTGAGTATGGCATTTCTGCTTTGCAAACTTATGATGTATAGCCTTTTTCTCCTTTAATACAAAAACAAATTATTACTTATAAAAAAACAATTATATAATTAACAATTAAATAATCTAACCACAGAGTCCAGTCCAAATAAAAGTATAGTCTACAGGAAAGAAACTATACTCTAATGCTAAGTGAACACTCGGCCTTGCGAGCTGGCAACTACGAACCTCCGCGCTGCATCTCCGGACCTCGAGGAGGAATTGCTACACCTGAAAAGTAAGGGGTGAGCCTCATCTCATTAGCTCAGTAGGGGTCTCGTGGAACCCTACCACAAAGCAACGGAGGTAATGAACAATGCTAGAAAGAACAACAACAACAGTAAGAGTAGCAACGATAGCAATAATGGCGGAAGGAATAGCCGTAAAAAAAGCACGGTAGCCGATGAAACCTCGGCTCTAAGAGCTAGTCCTAATGGCACAGGAAAGGAAACCCTGATCTCACAGTCGGGGGACCACAAGATAGCGGGAAGCACTGGCCACATCACCAAGAAATGCACCACGACAACCTTGCCTTGAAGGCCCGTCCTCATAGGCGAAGGCCAAGCCCAAGACTGAATGGTCCGGGAACAGCCATGACCTCACAGTCGTGAGCCCTACACTATCTAGGGGAAAAACCCTTGGTAACCCTATCGGAAACCCTAGACCTTAATATCGAGAAAGCATGGGGAAAACTACCCGAAAAGCCATGTCTCGTAGATGGGAAACCAAAACTCAAGTCACGAGAATCTCACGTTACGTGATGGGAGTACTTGCCCACCAGAAGCAAGGCTGGATACGTCCACTGATGACTTAGTCCGCACCTCAGGTGTCTCCCTCGCCCCAGGCAAAACTGAGACATCGTACAAGTAACCACAGGACAAGGGTCTAGTCGGGGTCGTGCTCGTCAGCATGCGTCCGAAGTCCCCAACCATGTATGCACACACTGACTGACTACACTACGTCAGGCCCTCTGGCTGATTTTCCTCCCGGCCCGGACTCGAGCTGCTACAGTGGGAGGCCCTACGGCAAACCAGCCTAAAAACCGTCACTCTCCTGTGTAGCTCTCCAGCACTCCCATTGGGTCAGCACACAAGTGCCCAGTCAACCTACGACCAGTGGGGGGTCACTAAACGTGAACACTCTCCGTAGAGAGGAATCCTGGAAGGCTATGCACGCACCCATTGTGAGTAACACAGAGTACTAGGTGGCTCGAGGCCACCAGACTCTGGACAGGCCACTAGGCCTACTAAATCCAACGGTCCTTGAGTCACGAGACTCGGGTCAAGATTGTTGTATAGGACGACTCCATGCCGTCAATCGGCCCTACCCCTAGGGTCAAAAACAACAATCGGAGATAATTCTTAAGATGGCTTATAGCCGCCGAGCTTAATACCTTTCCAAGGGAAACCTAAGAAAACCCCAGCCCCAGGCCGGGTCACACAACTCTGGGTTCATAGGCCATACGCATGGTCCACATAGAAACTGCTTTCCAACGAAGCCAATGACGTGCAGGAATAGCCCTCTGCACTCACATCGATCCACGGTGACTCGATCAAGCGTAACATGAAAGACCGGAACCCATGGGGTACCGCAGACACTTAAAACCCATGTGCACCCTAATCGAGCTAACACAGGACCTTCAGACACCCAAAAACATTGTCACGATACCCCTGGGGTGTTCGAGACATCCACGGGGTCATAGGTCAGCCAATGGGTCGCAACCGGGTCGACCGGGGGCCAAAACGGGCCAAAGGGTTGCTGTTTAGTCGACCAATCCTCATGGGTTGGTCGACCAACAGGGGTCGGTCGACCAACCCAACCTGGGTGGTCGACCGGCCCATAACAGGGGAAGTTCTACCCTGGTCGGTCGACAATACCAGGCTGGTCGGTCGACCGAACTGAGGCAGACTCCCAGTCCCGTGGCGACGCTATCGGTCAACCAAACCCAACCGGTTGGTCGACTGAAAACGGCAGAGACCGCTCCGAACCCCACCTAGGGGTCCGGTTCCACACCCCAATCACCCTCGAGTGATGTGAAAAACATGTGGAATTCATTCCCCAACCTCTAGACCACCTAGAGGACGCGTTTGAACCCAAAAAATGCAATCAAATTGGAGAATCCGTCGCACGCCCTAAAACATGCTTTTAACCCCCCGGTGTGAAATAAATCCACTCTCGGCTCGCCTCGACCTACAAGATGTGGGGAAAGTAGACTACATGGGCTAGGGAACCATCCCCCAAGCTCCACCAAAGTTTTATCGTGCCGAGGATGTCATTTCCACGCAAAATGCCTCATGAAACCCACGTCGAGTTCACGAACTTGCGAGCGAGCTCCACCTCACCTCCACCTTGATCCACGCTGCATCCCTACTGCTCCACGCCCCACGAGCCTCGTCGCCTCACCCCCACCTTCCTTCGTCTTCCATCAGAGAAGAGAGGGAGAGAAGGAGAGAACGTGAGAGAGGGGAGGAAGAGAAATGAGAGATGGGGAGAGAGAGGGGGGTAAGGGTGGGTTAAATAGAAAACCAATTTGGGATTTTAAAAATCCAAAAAATATAAAATTAGAGAAAAATCATTCCCACAATCCTAAAAAAATGCACAACGCGCCTGTAATGTCTTGGAGCCTGAAAACACGTTGGTTCTCCCTACGCAAGGGTTCGAAGGCTAAACAACCAAAAATCTGATTAAATCACAAAACACGATCTGGGATCCACGAAAGCGCTCCGAAACCCACAGATTCTGATCCAAAAAATTTAGGGCGTGACAATGTTCATAGCTGAAAAAATTATCTTAGACTTCTTAATGTGCTCGTCATTCCATTTGCTCTCATCTTTAGTGATGTGACACACCATTGGACTTTAGCAAGCAAGCACAATTTGCAATATAAATGGACCGAACTCAGCGGCCACTCACCCGACACTCACCCAAAACCCGGGGTAACTTGGTGATGCCAAGTGGAGGTTATGAGGGCTGGGCCTTTGCTGGTAGAGGGCCAGCAAGGCCAAGGTTGTTTCCCAAGGGTATGGCAGCCCAATTCAATGGAGCCGACGTTGTGCCGAGGGCACGGGTTACATACTTTCCACAGTGGTCACTCGAAGCAATGGAGCTTGTGGGACCGAGCACTCACTCTCACGGGCCAGTGGAGCTATGAGCTAATATTGAAAGGACAAGCACTAAGGGAAGCAAGGTTAGAACACTTACTCGACCGGTTTGAAGAAATCGGTCCCGCTCGGAGACGTGGGTGAGCGGGGAAGCGTGGGTTACCCACACGCTGCGTCGGAGTAGCTTGAACCTGTTTTAAAGATTTACAACACTACTCCCCATGCAAGGGGGTGGAACAAGGGGAGAGGGGAGTCGCACATCCATTCAAACACTACCTCCCACAGGGAGGGGCTGTATGCCTACCGGGCGGGGAGGGGAAAGGGGAACTAGGGACTAATTGAAGGATGAAGTCGGTTCTGCCCACGCTCTGGAACAGCAGACAAGGGGTCAGTGTCGACACCGCTGCGGTCAGTCCCAAACTCCAATTGTAACGAAACTAGTGGCAAACTCTTCTGAGTTGGCCCAGGAGGTCGCCTGATTTTTGAGAGAATTTCTAGTTGCCGTTGCTGGACGAGGCAGGGTCGTGAGCAGGGCCTCTGTTGTCTGAATCTGACAGCTACGGTACTGCTTCAGTAGGAAGACGAGGTCACCACAGACGCTCCTCAGCTCCGATTCAGGCTTGGCTGAAGTCGCTAGATTTGTTGTCGAGTCCCCTTCGAACGGAGACCCACGGGGGTGCCGGAGGAGGTTGGAGTAGACATAGACAGCCCGAACAGTGGTCAGGTCTCTATTCAGTCCCAGAGTGGACAGAATAGTGCACCTGGGGGAGAAAAACGAGAAATCACAGCTCTGGATGCCGAACGGGGTACCGCTTCTTGATACTGAAGTAGACTCGGTGTAGAAACTCTCAGCCAAGGCCTGCCTTCAGAGCTTCAGGAGGTTGGCCGTGGGAGCCTCTGCAACTCACTTCAGGTTGACTGTCAGGAAGCAGATGTGCAGTCCGGCGATGACGGCTCCGCCGGGCAGCCACAAACTCAGAACGGGACGAGACCTCCACTGTCGCAAAGAGGACAGGGAGACGCTTCCGACGGTACCACTTGGGCCTCCAGGGATGCCAGGATGAAGCCGAGGTTGCCTCTTCAAGCTGCTGGTCCTCTACAGATCCTGAGCTGCGAACTGGCTAGCTGGGAGTAGCTCCAAGAGCACAAGAGATAGGGGAGGGAGGTGGCTAATGGTGAAGGGAAGTGGAAGGGGTGGCCAGAGGGGGAGTAGGTTCCGCACAAGGTGGAGAGGGAGGGGATGGTGGAGAAGCTCAATGGAGGGGAGGGGAAGGAGGAATGGGGCGACCAGCCCAAGGGGAGCCCAATATGGGGTGACCTAGGGCATGGGGGGGGGGGAAGGAGACAGTGGAGGGAAATTTCAAATTGGCCTAGGGAGGGGTGGGTTCAACCTTGGGAAGGTGGAAGCTTGCTTGGGAAGGGGAAGTGGGTAGTTGGGAGTTGGATGGTGGAGCTAGGATTGGGTGGGGGTCTCTTGGGGTTGGGGTGCTGTAAAGAGAGAGGTGTGGGGAGTTGGAGTGGCCTTAATGGAAGGGGAAGGAGAGAGAAAGTACTTGGGAGGGTGATGAGAGAGAGAAGGGAGAAACCCCTTAGGGAGAGAGAGAGAGAGGGGGGGAGGGAGAAATGAGGTGGGTTTCTCACCCAAGGTTTCACACCTTCTCACATGGATTCTGTCCACTAAGATTTTAATTTTGAACTCACAAAATGGCAATTTTCATTAACTTCAAATGGGGGGAAATTGATGACGGGCCGGACACGGGGATCGACTCTAAGTGATATGGACCTCGGACTCTAGATGCGGATGCGACCAGCAACATACAAGTTTGAGAGACACTTAGGCCCGACACTACGAGTTCCTATGGGTTATACGTCGCTAACAGAAACGCAAGCTCACTCGTCGTCCCACGCGAGGGAAACGCAGATCGTGCGTGGTTGAAGAACCGACAGAGTTAAGGGTAGTCGACTCACTTCCGTGCTCGGATCGAGCCATGGGACGTGTCACTTTCACACTTGCAGTGGTGACATGGACTCACGGGCTAGTACCTATCGCACTCGGCAGCGGCATATGACTGTATACGAGCTAAGCAAGTAAATGCCAAGAAGGTGAGACCGTTACCTCCAATCTCCCGGCGTGGGGAAGACAACCCCGGCCAATCACGGACTCCCGGTTAACAAATTTTACAGTGGTACAAAAATTTGACCCACTCCACGCAGGGAGGTAATAGGTCACATGTGGGGCCCGAGAGTCACGACAATCGGGTTGACGGGCAGCATTTTGATGTCGTCCCGGCGGTGCCGAACCCGCGACTTGGTGCTGTCCGGACGGCGCGATCTACGGGTCCGTGGGGCCCACGAACCGCTCCAACCTCCGGCTCTGGTGGGGTGGGGCCCGCTGTGATGGGAACCCCTGGTGGTGCGCCTCCCTGGATGGTGGTCTTCCGGAAACACCGGTCGGAGGCCGTTCGGCTCCGATCTCCAAGCGGAGAAGTTGCTGCCCACGGATTTCGACTTCTGTTTTTCAGCGTGCGGTCCGGCGAGATCGACCGCTGCGGTCAATCCCGATATTGGATCGAAGCTCAGGAGGTACTGTTGGAAAGCTCTCTCGAAGTCCTTCAATGTAGGACCAGA
The DNA here is from genome assembly GCA_022559845.1 of Amorphophallus konjac. Taxonomy (NCBI): domain Eukaryota; kingdom Viridiplantae; phylum Streptophyta; class Magnoliopsida; order Alismatales; family Araceae; genus Amorphophallus; species Amorphophallus konjac. The sequence continues at coordinate 199,857,993 of CM040125.1, read as the reverse complement.
GAGATGAACTGGATCTGCACGGATCTGGCATTAAATTATTTTTGAAGTTTCTGTTGCACAGTACCTGAACTCTCAGAACAGCAGGGCAGTTTCCTGAGAACTACCTTTGACCATAGGGTAGGCTTCCGATTCAGGCTTTGACCTCTTCATGAAAGTTGTGGAGGTGAAAGAGAGGAAAATGGCAATAATTTTTGTGAAAGTATTGGTGTAGGCTACGATTTGTTAGGGGTTTACACTGACTGGTGGTCGGATCTGGACACTGGCTGACAGAACAGTAGATGGATCTGAAGATGATTTTTAGAAAATAGGTGGAGGCCTTTAGAAATTCTACGAAACATTGGGGATGAAGAGAAAGGTGGACAGAACTCCCAGTAAATTTGGGAGCTCCTGGAAAAATCAAGAAGTGGTCCGAAGATTGGAAACTCAGGGCGGGCGGAAATCAAAGCTGAAAACAGACAGATCTAGAAAGAGATGAAGAACAAAAATGGAAAATTATCAAACGAGCTCTGGAGGCCAAACCGATTTTTATGAGAGGTGGTGGGAACCTCTGGAACACCCCCTGAAAATCCCAGCTCAAGAAGACGTCGGGGTGGAGAGCAGAAATTCGTGGAAGGCACCTCTATCCTGGATGGACAGAACACCGGCGGCAACCGTGGTGGTGCGATGGCGGCACGTGGCGGCGACGGCGATCACCGGAACTGATAGGGAGGCTTCACACCTCAAGAACACAGCCTTCCCAGCTGCCAAAGGGGTAGAGAGGAGAGAGAGGAGGGGGCGGCCCTTGCTGCTCCAAGAGATTTTTAAAAAATTGTAATCATTAATTCTAATCATATCAAAATACAAGAGTTTTATATGAAATGCCAAAAGACTCAAACTACCCCTAGATGTAGGATTTGGGGGAATAAAAAAAGGAGTAGAACTAATTAGTTCTACACACATTTTACAAAAATTAAAATAGGTGATAGTGAGAGGGGGGCGCCCCCTTGACTAGGTGGACAAGGTTGGTGGCCAACCTTGACAATTTAAGCCACTTGTCCCCCACTTGGCCCACTCTTCTAGAAGCCCACCATTAGAAGGTTGACTGACCCCACATGGGCCCTAGGAGTGAGGTGGATCAATGGGAGGAGGGATGGGGGCCCGTGGGACCCGGGTGGTCCCATTTTGCACATAAACCCTTATTACAATACGAATTACAAACCAAATAAAGATAAATAAAAATACATTACACACAAATATGTCCCAGTAAATGTGATAAATGCCGAGACTCAAGGGGGAGTCTCCAGACTTTCTCCGAGCCAGATGGAAGCCGCTGACGCTCGGGTGGTGCTCTGCGTACGGTATCGGTGGCTCGGCGGCTCGTGCCGCTCGTGTGCACTGGTGTCCGCACCAATTCTCCCCGGGTGGGAGAAACTCGACCCTGTCAAGTAAGGCTCTGCATCACTGTAGTAGGTCCGGATCAATTCCCTGCAACTCTCCATTGGTGATCCACGTATCCTCGGTGGCAGGCCGTCCTCTCCATCGCACTAGGTAGCGTGGGTAGGATCCACTCCTGGTAACTGTCACTTGCTCATCTAGTATATGATCTAAATGCTCTCGCTGCCGTGGAAAAGGGGCTGGAGGTGGACACTCAGGTGTGGGATCACTCTCAATGGGAGGGGATGGCTCGAAAGGCTCACTGGGGATCACCGCTGGGTCCCTATATGCAACTAGATCCGACACATTGAAAGTAGAGCGTATACCATATTCCTCGGACAGGTCCACAACATACACATTGGATCCAATGCGTTTCAACACTCTAAATGGACCGGCTCCACGAGCTTGCGGTTTCTTAACGGTTCCAGAGGGAAACCGTTCAGGTCTTACCCTGATCATGACATATTCACCCTCTTGGAACTCTCGGTGGTGTCGATGGGCATCGGCTAGCTCTTTATACCATGCATTACTGGCCTCAATGTGATGACGGATGTCATCATGCAGACTCCTAACATGCCTAGCAAACGACTCAGCAGACTCCGACATTCGAGCATGGATAGGCACGGGGACAAGATCCACTGGCTTCCTAGGCCTACGACCTGTGACAATCTCGAATGGAGTCATGCCGATAGACCTATTAACTGAATCATTATATGTAAATTCTGCCATGGGTAGAATGAGATCTCAATCCCCTATGCGGTCCCTGACAAGACACCTCAAAAGGTCTCCCAGACTCCTATTGACCACCTCGGTCTGACCATCTGTCTGGGGATGATATACAGTGGAAAACTTGAGGTGAGTACCCATCATGTGTCATAGTGTCTTCCAAAAATAGCTGGTGAATCTAACATCACGGTCAGACACTATAGTACGAGGCAACCCGAACATGCACACCACCTGAGTAAGAAAAAGGCGGGCTACCCTCGAAGCATCTAAAGTCTTCGAGCAAGGAATGAATAGGGCCATCTTCGAGAATCAGTCAACCACCACATAGACCGACTCATGCTTCCTGGAGGTACATGGCAATCCCAAGATAAAATCCATGCTAACATCCTGCCATGGGGCATCAGGCACGGGGAGAGGCGTATAGAGGCCCGAGCTTTGCTTCTTCATCTTGGCCGTAGCACATGTACGGCACTGAGCCACAATGTGAGCAACATTGCGCTTCAAGCTCGGGTAATAAAATCTATGCTCAACTACCTCAATAGTCTTGTTCTGACCAAAGTGGCCGGCTAGACCTCCCGCATGTAGCTCCCAGACTAAGAAGTCTCGAACCGAAGTTCGGGGAACACAAAGCCTGCCACCTCGAAAGAGGTAACCCTCCTGAAGCACGTAATCATCAAAGTCTCTTGAGGGTCCGGCCTGGAGAGTGGTATAAATCTGACCGAAGTCAGGACAGTCAACATAGGCCTCTCTCATCTTCTCTAACCCTATGACTTCGGCACTCATGGTGGTAAGCAAGCACGCTCGCCGACTCAAGGCATCGGCCACCTTATTCTCCACTCCAGCCTTATGTTTAAGCACAAAGGTGAACTGCTGGAGATACTCAACCCAACGACTGTGACGCGAATTAAGCTTCTTTTGGGAATGGAGGTACCTCAAAGCCTCATGATCGGAGTATAAGACAAACTCATGATGTAAAAGATAGTGCCTCCAATGCCTAAGAGCCTGAACAACTGCGTAGAATTCCTTATCATACGTGGAGTATCACAGTTTCGCGTCGTTCAACTTCTCGCTGAAATATGCGACCGGGTGGGACTCCTGACTCAACACTCCTCCTATCCCAACACCCGACGCATCACAAGACACCTCAAACACCTTTGAGAAATCAGGCAATCGAAGGATAGCTGTCTGGGTCATGCGCTCCTTGATGTCTTGGAAGGCAGCAACTGCGGCCTTCGTCCATACAAAGGTGCCCTTCCGGATACAATCCGTGATCGGGGCAGTGACGGAGCTAAATCCACGGATGAAGAGATGATAGAACGTCGCAAGGCCATGAAAGCTGCGGACATCATGAACCGTACGGGGTTCCGGCCACTCAATAATGGCCCGGACCTTCTCCGGATCGACAGAGACCCCAGTACTAGACACAATAAAACCCAAGAAGGTAAGCTGGGGTGTCATGAAGGCACACTTCTGTGGGTTTTCATACAACTGCTCTCGCCTAAGGAGAAGACAGACCTGCCGAAGGTGGTCTAAGTGGTCCCCCATGGTGCGACTATAGATAAGGTTATCAAAATACACAACCACAAAGACTCCAATAAACGGTCGAAGGACCTGAGTCATGAGTCGCATGAATGTGCTAGGGGCATTGGTCAACCCAAAAGGCATGACCAACCACTCATATAGACCATCCTTGGTCTTGAATGCGGTCTTCCACTCATCACCAGACCTAATCCTCACCTGATGGTAGCCACTCTTAAGATCATTCTTTGAGAAGATAGTGGCACCAGCCATCATGTCTAGCATGTCATCCAGGCGGGGAATAGGGAACATGTACTTCACGGTGATTTTGTTGATGGCACGGCTATCAATGCACATTCTCCACATGCCATCCTTCTTCGGGGTGAGTAATGCGGGTACAGTACATGGGCTCATGCTGTCCCGAATAGATCCTCTCTGCATCAACTCATCGACCTGCCATTTTAGCTCGGCAAGTTCCGTGGGACTCATGCGATAATGTGGAAGGTTGGGCAATGAAGATCCCGGAATAAGGTCGATGGCATGCTGAATATCCCGCATAGGTGGGAGTCCCTCGGGAAGCTCCTCGGGAAAAATATCAGCAAACTCACGCAGAATAGGAATGACATCGGGTGGGAGTTCACCCTCGGAGTCTCTCTCTACCTCTCGGACCGCAATGGCAAACACGGGGCAGCCCCGACTAGCCTCCCGCTCCATTTCCTGGGAGATAATCTGTCACGGCCCGAACCGATAACACTGGAACGTGTAGTTCGGAACGCGGCAGTGATACGATCGTGAATAATCAGAGCGAACATAAGACACGAAATTACAACCTAGACAATGTGGGCCAATTTAACCTTTATTGATAATCAAATATTCAAATTACATACCTTGACTCAACTTACATAAGTGAAGAAAGGACTCACTATTACACTCTAATAAAGAGAAATGACACAAATAACAGGACGAAACTCAAAGAAAGATAAAAGACACCGACACGATTCTCCATTACACTCATCACTCTTGCCCTTCCCCATCGGATGGACTATCTTCAATGTTGATACCTGAAAAATGTTAAAGATAGGCTGGTGAGTGAAACGCTCAGTAGGAATTACATCTCCCATCAAGCAGAATATAAGTGACTAGCCAATTAACATGTTCATGACGATGCAATGCATGGAACTAGAAAATCATGATGATCAATCTAACAGGAAAATGAATACTAAAGTCAAAGGCAGTTACGAGATCAAGAGAAATAGGGATAAATTCCCATGCAGAGTCAAGGACAAGCTATCAGAATATAATAAGGACAGTTACTCGGATGAACATAACTTCAGAATTGGCCAGAATATAATAGAGTTCCAATAAATATAAGAAATAAAGCAGAATATCTAAATTATCAAAATAACCGAGCAATAAATTACCAGAATAATAGAATTAACAGAAATAACAGAGTTTACAGAATAACAAATATAACAGAATAACAGAATATGACAGATGTACAGAGTTTGGTGCAATGTCACACCCAGAATTTCCCTTAGTTTACAGAATTGGACTTCCGTCCTACCTGGCACTGAAAAGTCGCGGACCCACAGCCCTTAATGTTTCAGAATCAGATTTGGCCAAATACATAGTCAAAGGGTTATGTTCTCGAATTGATGACAAGAAGATTCCAAAAGGAGTAGAGAGTCAAGACTAACGGAAAACCAAAGTGACACGGATCGGATCCCAAGGTTTTTAGGGTACAACCAGCTCGGCTGCCTTGAGGGAATCCAAGGCTAGCGGAGACTTACGGAGGTCTCAATGACTAACTTACCAGTCCGAAGGAACGGAATGTCCAACGGGGACTCGTATGTCACCGAGAGTTGAGGTGTATACGTGAACCAATTATGAAACAGGGACTCCATCTACGGACGTGAGATGAGAGTGCCAGAAGACCCGAGGTATGGGTCAAAACTGGAAGAAAACGGTGAGAACATGAATGTGTTAATTATAGAATTCACGACAATCTAATTCTATAATTAACTATAATTAAACTTATTTTAATTGTCGTCCGTGAGTAGTGTCATTTATTAATTAGCGTCCACTTAGAGGGACGTTAATTCTATGATTTTTAACTTAATTTATTTAACAAGAATTCATGTCAATATCTATTTAATTGAATAATTTCAAAAATATACATTCAAAGACACATTAATTTATTTAAAATAATTTAAAGAAATAGAATATATGATAATTAGGAGAAAAAATCAAGGATTCCAAATATATAATTTTTATAATTTTCTGTCGTATAGTTTAGTAGATATGGATTTTCAAAGATATAATCAGAAGTTATATATATATATATATATATATATATAATAATCTGACGCCCTTGCATTGTGTTGTCAAAAAAATTTGACGACATTTAGATGGTCATCATTTCAATAAAAGTGTCAAACTTCAATATCTGCTTAATTGATTAACTTCAAAACATATATTCAAAGACATTTTTATTTATATAAAATAATTTAGAAAAATACAATATATGATAATTGGGAGAAAAATTCAAGGATTTCAGAAATATATTTTTTATAATTTTACGTGGCATAATTTAATAGATATGGATTTTTGAAGATATAATCACAAGTTATATATACATATATAATATAAGAATTTGACGCCATTGCACCGTGGCGTCAAAAGCATTTGACGACATGCTAAATGTCATTATTTCAAAAAAATGCCGATTTTCAAGGCTCCGGTTCTCGACGTACACACGTCAGAATCAGGCATTCTATATATCAAATGACGGGCTCGAAAAACTCTACTTAACCGGACGTTCAAAATAATTTTTCATTGAGAGATAGGGGATCTTGAGATAGGGGGCACGAAAAACGGCGCAACCACTCTCACTACCTCGATCTCCATCTCACTAGCGCACCCATAAAATTTCATGTCCAAAGGAGACTCCGGTACCCATGAACAGGTCGACAAAGTAAATACTCTATAACTATACTGCTACAGTGAATCGTGTGATTCACCTTATAACATAAAAAAAAATTATTTATTTATTTATCTCAATTATTAACTAGGTAATATTACTATGAAAGGCATAAAAACTTATGAAAAAATATTAGTATTTTAAAAGTTTACATGTCCAAGATTTTAAGCATATGGTTACATAATTATCATTTTACGTTAACATATCTTTTGTGCAGCAGAAAACCTTAAGAAAACATACGTACAACTAAAATAACATGATCATGCAATATCTTTTTATTAATTTGGCTTGGTAGAGAGAACACCTACCCATTGGTTGATAATCAGGAAGGGGAAGAAACCTTTGCCTTCTCCTCGGTTGCAGATGCAGGAAAGTGAAAAGAAGAAGAACAAGCTTCTTTTCGTAGCAGTCAAACCGTAGGAGGAAGAGGAGGCTTTCTTTCACGTTCCAGCCAATAGGAAGAAGAATAGGAAGAAGCCTTCACGTCCACAGCTACGAGAAATAGAACGGCAGCAGGAAGAAGTGGTTGGAAGATGACCACGCTCGCAGGAGGAAGAAGACGCAGTAATGTGGGTTGCTCATACGATGAGAGGGTGTACTTATAGGTGAGAAAATCCTAACGGGAGGGTTGAAGGTTAAACGTAGCAAGGATTCTTATTATGCCTGTCAATCCCTCTTCCTGCTAATATAACAGCCGCATGTCTTAATTTGCCTACGAAATCCTAAAAGTTAAACCCTTGCTCGTCCGAGCATGCATAGTTGTGCACGTGCATGCTTGTTTTCGATGGAACTGTACACATACGTGGGTTCTTGTAGGTGGTCATGGGTTGGATAGCATGTATGTGGTGGTATTTGGGCTTGTTAATGGGTCTACGTGGGAAGGCATATAACGGAGCTTTGGTTTAGATATAAATACATGGGTTTGGGTTGGGTTTTGGTGGGAAGTCTCACGTGGGCTTTAGTATCGATATAAACCTATATATATATATAGGGGTTACGTGGGTGGCATATAAAAGGGTCCTTATTATATATGGGTCATATTGTTTGGGTAAGGTTTATATATATATAACTAGTTAATGGTCTAGTTTTATATCATGGCTCATTTTACTTTTAGTTCCTAAAATAAAATAAAATAAATGTAATTTACATATGTGTCAAGCCCATTTAGTGTATATACAGAAGTTATATTGTTTGGGTTTTACATATATTATGTTAATGGACCAAGATGATCGATTTATCATGGCCGATTAAGTGTTTATATTTATTACTTAACTATTTTTATTTATCCTTCTCATGTAAGTTTAATTTATTTAGGAATTTTATTTCCTTAAATTTTCAGGGTGCTACACCCTCCCCCAATTAAAAGAATTTGGTCCCCAAATTCAACTGAAATTCATCTCCAATCTATATCAGTGGGGTATCTAAGACAAAATCATCTAGGCATGCTAATAAAACAACCCAATGAACTAGGCCAAGGTTAAGGGGTACCTCTAGTTACTTCATTGTCAGCATGTGTGATTTGTCTCATTGCTTGCAATTGTCTTTGACGCCGTTCCTTATTGCGATCCTTTGCCAATTGAGGTTGATCTTTAGGGAGGGGACAATCGGCTACCTTATGCTCCTGGCTTCCACAGCGAAAATAAGCTCCATTCTTCCAGTGACACTTTTCAGATTTGTTACCATCATTCCCACAATGCTTGCACTTTGCTTCCTTAGGCTTCTTGCCGTTCAGAACGTCGTTTCCCTCATTGGGCCTCTTGTTGCCATTACCTTCTTTCTTTTTCTCCATTCTCACCGTGACCTTGTCGGATAATTCCATAGCGTCTTCCAATAACTGAGCTCTCTTAACCATCTCGGCATATGATTGAATGTCCATTAGTGCCAACTGGGGTATGTATTACAGTCTTAGTCCATTTAAGAACCTCCTAGTTTTCATCTTTTCTGTCATGATCAAATGAGGCGCATATCGTGACAACCTCGAGAATTGAGCCTCATATTCAGCCACGGTCATACTTCTTTGTTTGAGGGAAGCAAATTCTCCCGCCTTTCTCTCTCAAACTCTCTCCGATAAATACTTCTCGTTGAAGTGTTCTAAAAATTCTACCCAAGTTACTTGAATGTTTGACAAAGTGGCTTCTACGGACTCCCACCAAGCCCTTGCGTCCTTCTCTAGTTGAAATGTTGCTAAAAGGACCTTATCTTGATCCGAGCATTGCATTACTCGGAAGATTCTTTCCGTTTCCTTAGTCCAATCTTCCGCCATGTCAGGATGAGGGGTTCCACTAAACCTAGGGGGATTGAGGCTCCGGAACTCACGATGTAACTCTCCAGCTCCACGATTGGCTCCACCCTCGGCTACCCGCTGAAGAGCCTGGGTTAATCCTTGAACCGTCCTTTGCATCTCACGCCATTGGGCACGCTCAGCAACCATTGTTATCTATCTAGTTCTACACAACACAATTAATTCATGTAAGATTATCAAGCGATTCTCATGAAATTTTACTAAGATATTTTCATAAGCTGATATTATTAGTATTAGAATTCCTCTTTAGCTCTTAACCCAAGGTTCTACCCAATCTCACCGGGCAATAATGGGGTTGAACCTAGAACTTATGACAACCTATAGTCAAGACCAAGGGTTTAATATACCTAGGCTCTGATACCACAAACTGTCACGCCCCGAACCGATAACAGCGGAACGTGTAGTTCGGAACGTGGCAGTGATACGATCGTGAATAATCAGAGCGAACATAAGACATGAAATTACAACCTGGACAATGTGGGCCAATTTAACCTTTATTGATAATCAAATATTCAAATTACATACCTTGACTCAACTTACATAAGTGAAGAAAGGACTCACTATTACACTCTAATAAAGAGAAATGACTCAAATAACAGGATGAAACTCAAAGAAAGATAAAAGACACCGACACGATTCTCCATTACACTCATCACTCTTGCCCTTCCCCATCGGATGGACTATCTTCAATGTTGATACCTGAAAAATGTTAAAGATAGACTGGTGAGCTAAACACTCAGTAGGAATTACATCTCTCATCAAGCAGAATATAAGTGATTAGCCAATTAACGTGTTCATGACGATGCAATGCATGGAACTAGAAAATCATGATGGTCAATCTAACAGGAAAATGAATACTAAAGTCAAAGGCAGTTACGAGATCAAGAGAAATAGGGATAAATTCCCATGCAGAGTCAAGGACAAGCTATCAGAATATAACTAGGACAGTTACTCGGATGAACATAACTTCAGAATTGGCCAGAATATAACAGAGTTCCAATAAATATAAGCAATAAAGTAGAATATCTAAATTATCAAAATAACCGAGCAATAAATTACCAGAATAATAGAATTACCAGAAATAATAGAGTTTACAGAATAACAGAATATGACAGATGTACAGAGTTTGGTGCAATGCCACATCCAGAATTTCTCATGGTTTACAGAATTGGACTTCCGTCCTACCTGGCACTGAAAAGTCGCGGACCCACAGCCCTTAATGTTTCAGAATCAGATTTGGCCAAATACAGAGTCAAAGGGTTATGTTCTCGAATTGATGACAAGAAGATTTCAAAAGGAGTAGAGAGTCAAGACTAACGGAAAACCAAAGTGACACGGATCGGATCCCGAGTTTTATAGGGTATAACCAGCTCGGCTGCCTTGAGGGAATCCAAGGCTAGAGGAGACTTACGGAGGTCTCAATTACTAACTTGCCAGTCCGAAGGAACGGAATGTCTAACGGAGGACTCGTATGTCACCGAGAGTTGAGGTGTATACGTGAACCAATTATGAAACCGGGACTCCATCTACGGACGTGAGATGAGAGTGCCAGAAGACCCGAGGTATGGGTCAAAATCGGAAGAAAATGGTGAGAACATGAATGTGTTAATTATAGAATTCATGTCAATCCAATTCTATAATTAACTATAATTAAATAACTTATTTTAATTATCGTCCGTGAGTAGTGTCATTTATTAATTAGCGTCCACTTAGAGGACGTTAATTCTATGATTTTTAACTTAATTTATTTAACAAGAATTCATGTCAATATCTATTTAATTGAGTAATTTTAAAAATATACATTCAAAGACACATTAATTTATTTAAAATAATTTAAAGAAATAGAATATATGATAATTGGGAGAAAAATTCAAGGATTCCAAATATATAATTTTTATAATTTTTTGTCGTATAATTTAGTAGATATGGATTTTCAAAGATATAATCAGAAGTTATATATATATATATATATATATATATACAATAATCTGACGCCCTTGCATTGTGTCGTCAAAAAAATTTGACGACATTTAGATGGTCATTATTTCAATAAAAGTGTCAAACTTCAATATCTGCTTAATTGATTAACTTCAAAAACATATATTCAAAGACATTTTTATTTATATAAAATAATTTAGAAAAATACAATATATGATAATTGGGAGAAAAATTCAAGGATTTCAGAAATATATTTTTTATAATTTTACGTGGCATAATTTAATAGATATGGATTTTTGAAGATATAATCACAAGTTATATATATATATATAAGATAAGAATTTGACGCCATCGCACTGTGGCGTCAAAAGCATTGACGACATGCTAAATGTCGTTATTTCAAAAAAATGCCGATTTTCAAGGCTCCAGTTCTCGACGTACACACGTCGGAATCAGGCGTTCTATATATCAAATGACGGGCTCGAAAAACTCTACTTAACCGGACGTTCAAAATAATTTTTCGTTGAGAGATAGGGGATCTTGAGATAGGGGACACGAAAAACGGTGCAACCACTCTCACTACCTCTATCTCCATCTCACTAGCGCACCCATAAAATTTCATGTCCAACGGAGACTCCGGTACCCATGAACAGGTCGATAAAGTTAATACTCTATAACTATACTGCTACAGTGAATCGTGTGATTCACCTTATAACATAAAAAAATTATTTATTTATTTATCTCAATTATTAACTAGTTAATATTACTATGAAAGGCATAAAAACTTATGAAAAAATATACGTATTTTAAAAGTTTACATGTCCAAGCTTTTAAGCATATGGTTACATAATTATCATTTTACGTTAACATATCTTTTGTGCAGCAGAAAACCTTAAGAAAACATACGTACAACTAAAATAACATTATCATGCAATATCTTTTTATTAATTTGGCTTGGTAGAGAGAACACCTACCCTTTGGTTGATAATCAGGAAGGGGAAGAAACCTTTGCCTTCTCCTCGGTTGCAGATGCAGGAAAGTGAAAAGAAGAAGAACAAGCTTCTTTTCGTAGTAGTCAAACCGTAGGAGGAAGAGGAGGCTTTCTTTCACGTTCTAGCCAATAGGAAGAAGAATAGGAAGAAACCTTCACGTCCACAGCTACGAGAAATAGAACGGCAGCAGGAAGAAGTGGTTGGAAGACGACCACGCTCGCAGGAGGAAGAAGACGCAGCAACGTGGGTTGCTCATACGATGAGAGGGTGTACTTATAGGTGAGAAAATCCTAACGGGAGGGTTGAAGGCTAAACGTAGCAAGGATTCTTATTATGCATGTCGATCCCTCTTCCTGCTAATATAACAGCCGCATGCCTTAATTTGCCTGCGAAATCTAAAAGTTAAACCCTTGCTCGTCCGAGCATGCATAGTTGTGCACGTGCATGCTTGTTTTCGATGGAAATGTACACATACGTGGGTTCTTGTAGGTGGTCATGGGTTGGATAGCATGTATGTGGTGGTATTTGGGCTTGTTAATGGGTCTACGTGGGAAGGCATATAACAGAGCTTTGGTTTAGATATAAATACATGGGTTTGGGTTGGGTTTTGGTGGGAAGTCTCACGTGGGCTTTAGTTTAGATATAAACCTATATATATATATATATAGGGGTTACGTGGGTGGCATATAAAAGGGTCCTTATTATATATGGGTCATATTGTTTGGGTAAGGTTTATATATATATAACTAGTTAATGGTCTAGTTTTATATCATGGCTCATTTTACTTTTAGTTCCTAAAATAAAATAAAAAAAATGTAATTTACATATGTGTCATGCCCATTTAGTGTATATACGGAAGTTATATTGTTTGGGTTTTACATATATTATGTTAATGGACCAAGATGATCGATTTATCATGGCCCATTAAGTGTTTATATTTATAACTTAACTATTTTTATTTGTCCTTCTCATGTAAGTTTAATTTATTTAGGAATTTTATTTCCTTAAATTTTCAGGGGTGCTACACCCTCTCCCACTTAAAAGAATTTGGTCCCCAAATTCAACTGAAATTCATCTCCAATATATATCAGTGGGGTATCCAAGATAAAATCATCTAGGCATGCTAATAAAACAACCCAATGAACTAGGCCAAGGTTAAGGGGTACCTCTAGTTACTTCATTGTCAGCAGGTGTGATTTGTCTCATTGCTTGCAATTGTCTTTGACGCCGTTCCTTATTGCGACCCTTTGCCAATTGAGGTTGATCATTAGGGAGGGGACGGTCGGCTACCTTATGCTCCTAGCTTCCACAGCGAAAACAAGCTCCATTCTTCTAGTGACACTTTTCAGATTTGTGACCATCATTTCCACAATGCTTGCACTTTTCTTCCTTAGGCTTCTTGCCGTTCGGAACGTCGTTTCCCTCATTGGGCCTCTTGTTGCCATTACCTTCTTTCTTTTTCTCCATTCTCGCCTTGACCTTGTCGGATAATTCCATAGCGTCTTCCAATAACTGAGCTCTCTTAACCATCTCGGCATATGATTGAATGTCCATTGGTGCCAACTGGGGTATGTATTGCAGTCTTAGTCCATTTAAGAACCTCCTAGCTTTCATCTTTTCTGTCATGATCAAATGAGGCGCATATCGTGACAACCTCGAGAATTGAGCCTCATATTCTGTCACGGTCATACTTCTTTGTTTGAGGGAAGCAAATTCTCCCGCCTTTCTCTCTTGAACTCTCTCCGAGAAATACTTCTCGTTGAAGTGTTCTAAAAATTCTACCCAAGTTACTTGAATGTTTGGCAAAGTGGCTTCTACGGACTCCCACCAAGCCCTTGCGTCCTTCTCTAGTTGAAATGTTGCTAAAATGACCTTATCTTGATCTGAGCATTGCATTACTCGGAAGATTCTTTCCGTCTCCTTAGTCCAATCTTCCGCCATGTCAGGATCAGGAGTTCCACTAAACCTAGGGGGATTGAGACTCCGGAACTCACGATGTAACTCTCCAGCTCCACGATTGGCTCCACCCTCGGCTACCCGCTGAAGAGCCTGGGTTAATCCTTGAACCGTCCTTTGCATCTCACGCCATTGGGCATGCTCAGCAGCCATTGTTATCTATCTAGTTCTACAAGACACAATTAATTCATGTAAGATTATCAAGCGATTCTCATGAAATTTTACTAAGATATTTTCATAAGCTGATATTATTAGTATTAGAATTCCTCTTTAGCTCTTAACCCAAGGTTCTACCCAATCTCACCGGGCAATAATGGGGTTGAACCTAGAACATATGACAACCTATAGTCAAGACCTAGGGTTTAATATACCTAGGCTCTGATACCACAAACTGTCACGCCCCGAACCGATAACAACGGAACGTGTAGTTCGGAACGCGGCAGTGATACGATCGTGAATAATCAGAGCGAACATAAGACATGAAATTACAACCTGGACAATGTGGGCCAATTTAACCTTTATTGATAATCAAATATTCAAATTACATACCTTGACTCAACTTACATAAGTGAAGAAAGGACTCACTATTACACTCTAATAAAGAGAAATGACTCAAATAACAGGATGAAACTCAAAGAAAGATAAAAGACACCGACACGATTCTCCATTACACTCATCACTCTTGCCCTTCCCCATCGGATGGACTATCTTCAATGTTGATACCTGAAAAATGTTAAAGATAGGCTGGTGAGCGAAACGCTCAGTAGGAATTACATCTCTCATCAAGCAGAATATAAATGATTAGCCAATTAACATGTTCATGACGATGCAATGCATGGAACTAGAAAATCATGATGATCAATCTAATAGGAAAATGAATACTAAAGTCAAAGGCAGTTACGAGATCAAGAGAAATAGGGATAAATTCCCATGCAGAGTCAAGGACAAGCTATCAGAATATAACAAGGACAGTTACTCGGGTGAACATAACTTCAGAATTGGCCAGAATATAACAAAGTTCCAATAAATATAAGCAATAAAGCAGAATATCTAAATTATCAAAATAACCGAGCAATAAATTACCAGAACAATAGAATTAACAGAAATAACAGAGTTTACAGAATAATAGAATATGATAGATGTACAAAGTTTGGTGCAATGCCACACTGAGAATTTCCCATAGTTTACAGAATTGGACTTCCGTCCTAGCTGGCACTGAAAAGTCGCGGACCCACAGCCCTTAATGTTTCAGAATCAGATTTGGCCAAATACAGAGTCAATGGGTTATGTTCTCGAATTGATGACAAGAAGATTCCAAAAGGAGTAAAGAGTCAAGACTAACGAAAAACCAAAGTGACACGGATCGGATCCTGAGGTTTTTAGGGTACAACCAGCTCGGCTGCCTTGAGGGAATCCAAGGCTAGCGGTGACTTACAGAGGTCTCAATGACTAACTTGCCAGTCCGAAGGAACGGAATGTCCAACGGAGGACTCGTATGTCACCAAGAGTTGAGGTGTATACGTGAACCAATTATGAAACGTGGACTCCATCTACGGACGTGAGATGAGAGTGCCAGAAGACCCGAGGTATGGGTCAAAACTGGAAGAAAACGGTGAGAATATGAATGTGTTATTTATAGAATTCATGTCAATCCAATTCTATAATTAACTATAATTAAATAACTTATTTTAATTATCGTCCGTGAGTAGTGTCATTTATTAATTAGCGTCCACTTAGAGGGACGTTAATTCTATGATTTTTAACTTAATTTATTTAACAAGAATTCTTGTCAATATCTATTTAATTGAATAATTACAAAAATATACATTCAAAGACACATTAATTTATTTAAAATAATTTAAAGAAATAGAATATATGATAATTAGGAGAAAAATTCAAGGATTCCAAATATATAATTTTTATAATTTTCTGTCGTATAGTTTAGTAGATATGGATTTTCACTGATATATATATATATATATATATATATATATATATATATATATACAATAATCTGACGCCCTTGCATTGTGTCATCAAAAAAATTTGACGACATTTAGATGGTCGTCATTTCAATAAAAGTGTCAAACTTCAATATCTGCTTAATTGATTAACTTCAAAAACATATATTCAAAGATATTTTTATTTATATAAAATAATTTAGAAAAATAGAATATCTGATAATTAGGAGAAAAATTCAAGAATTTCAGAAATATATTTTTTTATAATTTTACGTGGCATAATTTAATAGATATGGATTTTTGAAGATATAATCACAAGTTATATATATATATATATATATATATATATATATATATATATATATATAAGAATTTGACGCCATTGCACTATGGCGTCAAAAGCATTTGACGACTTGCTAAATGTCGTTATTTCAAAAAAAATGCCAATTTTCAAGGCTCCGGTTCTCGACGTACACACGTCGGAATCAGGCGTTCTATATATCAAAGTGACGGGGTCGAAAAACTCTACTTAACCGGACGTTCAAAATAATTTTTCGTTGAGAGATAGGGGATCTTGAGATAGGGGGCACGAAAAATGGTACAAGCACTCTCATTACCTCGGTCTCCATCCCACTAACGCACCCATAAAATTTCATGTCCAAAGGAGACTCCGGTACCCATGAACAGGTCGACAAAGTAAATACTCAATAACTATACTGCTACAGTGAATCGTGTGATTCACCTTATAACATAAAAAAATTATTTATTTATTTATCTCAATTATTAACTAGTTAATATTACTATGAAAGGCATAAAAACTTATGAAAAAATATGAGTATTTTAAAAGTTTACATGTCCAAGATTTTAAGCATATGGTTACATAATTATCATTTTACGTTAACGTATCTTTTGTGCAGCAGAAAACAATAAGAAAACTTACGTACAACTAAAATAACATGATCATGCACTATCTTTTTATTAATTTGGCTTGGTAGAGAGAACACCTACCCTTTGGTTGATAATCAGGAAGGGGAAGAAACCTTTGCCTTCTCCACGGTTGCAGATGCAGGAAAGTGAAAATAAGAAGAACAAGCTTCTTTTCGTAGCAGTCAAACCGTAGGAGGAAGAGGAGGCTTTCTTTCACGTTCCAGCCAATAGGAAGAAGAATAGGAAGAAGCCTTCACGTCCACAACTACGGGAAACAGAACGGCAGCAGGAAGAAGTGGTTGGAAGACGACCACGCTCGCAGGAGGAAGAAGACGCAGCAACGTGGGTTGCTCATACGATGAGAGGGTGTACTTATAGGTGAGAAAATCCTAACGGGAGGGTTGAAGGCTAAACGTAGCAAGGATTCTTATTATGCCTGTCGATCCCTCTTCCTGCTAATATAACAGCCGCATGCCTTAATTTGCCTGCGAAATCCTAAAAGTTAAACCCTTGCTCGTCCGAGCATGCATAGTTGTGCACGTGCATGCTTGTTTTCGATGGAACTGTACGCATACATGGGTTCTTGTAGGTGGTCATGGGTTGGATAGCATGTATGTGGTGGTGTAGCGAACCGGATTCCGGATACCCGGTGCACCCGGTATAAATACCGAATACACGTGATACCACATGGGACCCGCGAGGCCTCCCAAGCGCGGGAAAGCGCCGAAGGGAAAAAGGAGTGTGTGGAATACATTGAAGCCAGCAGATATAAAAGTAAGCAATTAAATTTCATTACAATGGATTGCTAAAGTAGCAGAAATAAAATTACTTTTTCATTAATAATTTCAACAATTACAATTATACACCAGAGTCCAGTCCAAAGGAAAGACAACAAGTCTATCACAGTACAGTCCGACAGAAAAGAAACGTACACAGAAGTCGGGGGAAGCCCGATGCAGGTACAGCTGGCAGCTACAGCGAACACGCTCCACCAAGGACAGCAGAGGCAGACGGCGAAACCCACCTAAAAAGTAGGGGTGAGTCTCAACAGAAACTCAGTAGGGGTCACGCGGATCCCCACTGGAAAAACGCATAGTGCAACGGAAGCAACAAAACAACGAGTGCAGCAAAGCAGGAAACGCTACACTACAAAGCTGTAAACAGAACAGGTACAGCAGGTGTAGGGAACAGGCTAAGAGCAAGGGGAGCTCAACAGCAAAGAAGAGCGAGGCCGTAAAACACGGGACAACGGCCACCGAGGAGAACTCGGCACCCTAAGCTACTCCAAACGGCAACCGACGGTCAACCCCAAACTCACACAGTAGGGTAATCCAATCCGTCAGCCAAAACAAAGGCGAAGGTGGACGCCGACGCCGAAAACACAGACAAAACACGACAG
This sequence comes from Amorphophallus konjac, assembly GCA_022559845.1. Lineage (NCBI taxonomy): Eukaryota > Viridiplantae > Streptophyta > Magnoliopsida > Alismatales > Araceae > Amorphophallus > Amorphophallus konjac. The sequence goes on along the minus strand of CM040125.1, from coordinate 199,839,881 downwards.
GAGACGTCGTGCACGCAGCCCCACGCATGACGAGAATGTCATGCCAACGACAGAACACTGACCTCAAGTACGGCCACGAGAGGGCAACTCGCAAAGGTCACAGCGTACAAGAGAAGCACCGAGAGTCACCGCACCGAGTGACAAAAGCACCCTCCTCCTAGAAGAATAGTCAGAAGCGTCCACTTACGACTTACACTGCACCACAAATGTCATGTCACTCAAGGATAAGACACACCAAGAACCAGGTTCGAGGAACAATGGCGTTCCAAGGAAACAAGGTACCACATCACGAAACTACAGCACCAACTGCGAGTGACTAGTCAGGGCCACGCCCGTCGGCGCAAGTCCCCAGTCCCTGACCACGTGTGCACACACTGACCTGTACCTAGGTCAGGCCTCTGGCTAGTATTCCCCTCGGTAGGACACTACCGCTGGCCGAGGCCTACGGAACTATCTTAAGAACCGTACGTACCAAACGCAACAGGAAAACCCCTCCACCACTCCCGGTGGGTCGGCAAAAGCCTAGGGCTACAACTAGGGGAGGCTCACAAGGCACGAACTTCGAAACATAGGCGCTACAGCATAGACAGCTAAGAAAAGCCCTGTCTCGTGCACAACAAAGCACCTAGGCAGCTAGACAACCGCCAACAGACTCAGGACCTGGCAACTAGACCTACAACGTAACGATCCCTGAGTCGGACGACTCCAAGGCAAGATCGTCACAAACAGCGGAACAAGCCGCCAATCGGTCTAATCCTAAGCCAGCAAAGCAACGCTCACCAGAAAATGACACACGGAGACCTGAGGGAAACACCAAGAACCCTCAGCACACTTGGACACACAAACCTAGGTAAGGCAATGCCTCGAGGCATCCAGAAACAGTGTCTCAAGCTGGACACAACCACCGAGACACACAAGGTCGCTTGTCAACCCCTGGATCATCCCGGGTTGACCGGAACCAGACCACACACAAACGAAGGTCACACGTCAACCACTAGGTCACACCGGGTTGACCTGAACCCAACAACAATGCTCGAACAGTAGGAAACAGAGTCCTACCTCAAGCAAGAAGACTCTTGGCCACCTTACAACGTAGTCTTAGCCCTCATAGGACGTCGGGAGACATCCACGGGACAACGGGCAGACCACAAGGACAAGCCAAGACAAGCAGAAACCGAAGCACAGAAATTGAAGCACAGGGCAAGTAACGCGCCACCCCTAGACCGCTACAAGCAGGTGACGGTCTAGACCAGGGCCGTTACTCACCAAACGACAGTCGGACGACAGACCGTCGCTCACACCACCCTAACCAACCTATCAAACACGAAGAATGTAACGGCCGGTGCCGAGCGCGTTACATCAATGTAACATACGGGCTAAGCGCGTTACAACCAAACGACGCATGGGAGCTAGCGCGTTATTCACAAAGTGCACAGCCACCCACAACCAAAGCGAAGTAACGCGCAACGCCAGGCGCGTTACAAACAAACAACGCGGCAGGGGAGATGCGTCAGAGCCAAGCGACGCACAGGGGCAGGCGCGTTACTATCAACGTGCCCAGCCACCCTCAACCCAGCACAAAACAACAAACGACGGCCAGAGCCAGGCGCGTTATAACACAACGACGCATGGGGGCACATCCGTCATATCCAACGGGCACAGCCACCCAAGCTCGGCCAAACAGAATGTAACGGCCGGGGGCAGGCGTGTTACACTCAAACAACGCACGGGGGCACGACCGCTGGAGGCACCGCCTCAACAGGTCAAACGTCGGTCAAACGGCAAGTAACGGCCAGGACCAGGCGCGTCACTTTCATCTAACGCGCTGGGTCAAGCGCGTTAGATCAACCGACTCAACCCCAAAACAAAACGACGAAGATGAAGTAACGCGCTAGCCTAGGCGCGTTACAAAAGCGACGCGCCACTCTAGGGCCGTCACTCACCCAAAAGCCAGAAAGCTCAAAAATGCCTAAACAAATGGCGGTCTATCGTTGGGCCGTCAGAGCCAAATAACGGCCACTGAAACGACCGCTAATTCGGTCACGGCAGGAAAATAGAGGAACGGCCGAATCGGCCCGTTCCACGCCCCATTCATGCCGAAATGTAGGGGAAACACACCTAAACGACAAATAACAACATCAGGGGACTCAAAACCCCACATGCAAGCTCAAAAACGCAAGATCCGGGCGATTTAGACAAATCGACCCTAAGTGGGTCACCGAGGTTCCCGGGCTTCTACCGGCCTCGAATGAACACAAAATCACGCGAAATCAACGTGGATGGGATCCTAACATCCCAGCGGTCAGTTAGAAACTAACTACGCCGCAAATGGTCGCCGTTTACCGGCCGACCCTAAAAACCACGAAAATCACGGTTTAGGCAAAACAAGCCCAAACTCGGCCGTTTCCTTGCCGAACGCCGTGCAATGGCAGGGAAAACGAAGAGGACGAAGTAAGGATCAGTCACCCTACCTCCACCGAAGAAACCGTGCCCCGAAGGGACTAAACCACGCCGAAAACCACTCGCGAATCGATTTCACCGGCTTTGAATCCACCATTCGGGATTGCGTCAGAATCGATCCGATCCTCGCCCCATCGCGCACCTCGACAGCTCCACCTCGTCGCCACCTCACCCACGAGCGCCTCCGTCTGCAGCTGGAGCCGGAAGGGGGAGAGAACGAGAGAGAATGGGAGAGAGAGAGTGAGATCGCGAGAGTGAGGAGAGAGAGAGAGGAAAATAAATAAAAAGGAAAGAAATTAGGAAATTTTCCTCATTTTCAAAAATTCCGAAAATGCGCCGAAAATACACAAATTCAGAAAAATACGCAAAAATAGCCGAAACGATCGGCTCGAAGAGTACATCATCGTTGTAGCATCCATGAGTTCGAGAATTGACAAACAAACTCACCGTAGGGTTCCGTAACTAGTACGTGAGAAAAACCCACACGGCTCGTCAAACTCAACTCGGAAGCCACAAAAGCGAACTGAAACTCAACGAAACCAATCCAAAACAGATCCGAAAGATCCAACAAAGATCCCACAAGACCTGCAAAAGATCCAACAAGATCCAGGACGTTACATCCTCCCCACCTTTAAGAAATTTCGCCCTCGAAATTAAGGACTAACAAAGGAGAAGCAAGGGAAGAACAACCCAACAATACAGCCACGAAAAATGACACAAATCTCGAGAAGCACAGCTCAGAGGAACACTGTCAGACCACGATTACAGGTACACACTCTAGCTTCAAAGATAGCAAGTCCACAGCACAAGCATGGCACCAAAGTGAACACATCTGACACCTCCGAAGCAAAGGCAACGTCGCTTACGTCTCACCAGGAACGGAGAAACGACTGCCACAACAACAGACAACCGAGAAACACAACGACAACACGGCAAGCAGCAGCTTATACAAGGAGACATAGTCCTCACAGCTGACAGCTCGCAACATCATCGGCTCCAGTGCCAAAGGCAACAGGGGACACCTAGCACATAGAACACCAACGACAACAACAACACTGGACCACAAACACAATCAAGTCAGCACTCAGCCAGCTGTCACATCTGATCGAGTCGCAAGCTAACTCCACCAGAAAAAGAGAGCACAACAAAGCCAACTGATAAGACAATGGTCCAAGGCAAGAACACAAAATCATAAAGAAACAGCGCCAAAACAACAACGGCAGCACCTGCAGGATTCTGGTTCCGTTCTGAACATAGAACCAAGGAACACCACTGCAAGCAGGGTCACATCAAGGCACAGGAACAGCTGAGCACACGACCACAAGAGACAGGTCACGCATCAGACTGCTCACCAAGAGAAGACCCACAACAACGAGAAACGACAACAATCTCGGGGAACGCACCTCAAGGACTAGCAACACGTCTCGAGAGCACAACACCCAAGAAAAGAAATGCTGAGCGAAAAGGGTACTCAATCAGCAAGGGATGCCGACAAAGTCCCCAACACTCGCAAAATGCCGATGCCAACACAAGAAAACCACAAACAATGGCACTGCAACATACAAAGTCAAGGCACGAGAAGCCAAGATGAAGTCACATCGAAAAAGAACAAACCTCTCGATGAGTGGGTAGCCAACCCACACGCTTCCGCTGCACTCTCAATAACGCGCACAGGCAATAGGACAACATCGGTAATCGCATCTCAGCACAAACCAGATGCCATCGCAATCAACAGAGATCGCAATTAACACGCCACGAGCACCGATCTCGCGAACAACCGATCACAAAGAGCCTAAGTGCAACAAAGGAAGAGCACCAGCTTCAGCACAAAGCACGCGGAAAGAGCTAATCTCAGTTTACCTTCACGTCCTGGAACAAAAAATGAGCCTTCACGATACAACAGCCGTTGGACACGGCACGACAAATACGGTACACGACAGCTCTTAACACCATTACTGAGTCCAAAGCCAAGCAATCGTACAATAAGAAACAGATCAGGCTCAACAAACACAGGACAAAGGCATCACTAAGATAGCAATTCCAAGGCAAACCTCGAAAAAGCTTCATCAAGAAGAATGAGAAGCAACAAGCTCGACAACAACAGCTCACCAGGAAGGGAAAATCCTAGGTTCGCTCGAGCAAATTCTCAATCGAGGCAACACAACAATCGAGACAACCGAAACAACGATGCACCAGGAGCTACACAGACTCAAGCTGGGACAACCAAAGCAACGTAAGAACATGCATGGCCATCACACCAACGCTGAAAGTCATAAGCCACATGAGCAAAAGCACAGAAAACAGCTCGAACAAGGCACTGCAGGTTCATGCCAACCGACAAACACTGCCAGGCGCAACATGATCAAGACAACTTCAAAATCGAACAAAGCACCTCGTCACACTTAGACGAGAGTAAAACCATCTCGTACAGTGCCAACCAAGCACGCACAAGACCACACATAGAAACCACCGTGATAAACATCGCAACACCTACGCCAGCAAGAGACTGTACTGGACCTCAAGGACTCTGGTAACTATATATCTGGATTTCCATGTATCTCACACGACAATGCTCTGATAGCTCAGAAAAGAACTCCGAACATCCCAGAACACTGCTCTGATACCAACTGTAGCGACCCGGATTCCGGATAGCCGGTGCACTCGGTATAAATACCGAATACACGTGATACCACATGGGACCCGCGAGGCCTCCCAAGCGCGGGAAAGCGTCGAAGGGAAAAAGGAGTGTGTGGAATACATTGAAGCCAGCAGATATAACAGTAAGCAATTAAATTTAATTATAATGGATTGCTAAAGTAGCAGAAATAAAATTACTTTTTCATTAATAATTTTAACAATTACAATTATACACCAGAGTCCAGCCCAAAGGAAAGACAACAAGTCTATCACAGTACAGTCCGACAGAAAAGAAACGTACACAGAAGTCGGGAGAAGCTCGACGCAGGTACAGCTGGCAGCTACAGCGAACGCGCTCCAACAAGGACAGCAGAGGCAGACGGCGAAACCCAGCTGAAAAGCAGGGGTGAGTCTCAATAGAAACTCAGTAGGGGTCACACGGATCCCCACTGGAAAAATGCACAATGCGACGGAAGCAACAAAACAACGAGTGCAGCAAAGCAGGAAACGCTACACTACAAAGCTGTAAACAGAACAGGTACAACAGGAGTAGGGAACAGGCTAAGAGCAAGGGGAGCTCAACAGCAAAGAAGAGCGAGGCCGTAAAACACGGGACAACGGCCACCGTGGAGAACTCGGCACCCTATGCTACTCCAAACGGCAACAGACGGTCAACCCCAAACTCACACAGTAGGGTAATCCAATCCGTCAGCCAAAACAAAGGCGAAGGCGGAAGCCGACGCTGAAAACACAGACAAAACACGACAGGAGACGTCGTGCACGCAGCCCCACGCATGACGAGAATGTCATGCCAACGACAGAACACTGACCTCGAGTACGGCCACGAGAGGGAAACTCGCAAAGGTCACAGCACACAAGAAAAATGCCGAGAGTCACCGCACCGAGTGACAGGAGCACCCTCCTCCCAGAAGAACAGCCAGAATACCTACTGTGGCGACCCGGATTCCGGATACCCGGTGCACCCGATATAAATACCGAATACACGTGATACCACATGGGACCCGCGAGGCCTCCCAAGCGCGGGAAAGCGCCGAAGGGAAAAAGGAGTGTGTGGAATACATTGAAGCCAGCAAATATAACAGTAAGCAATTAAATTTTATTACAATGGATTGCTAAAGTAGCAGAAATAAAATTACCTTTTCATTAATAATTTCAACAATTACAATTATACACCAGAGTCCAGCCCAAAGGAAAGACAACAAGTCTATCACAGTACAGTCCGACAGAAAAGAAACGTACACAGAAGTCGGGGGAAGCCCGACGCAGGTACAGCTGGCAGCTACAGCGAACGCGCTCCACCAAGGACAGTAGAGGCAGACGGCGAAACCCACCTGAAAAGCAGGGGTGAGTCTCAACAGAAACTCAGTAGGGGTCACGCAGATCCCCACTGGAAAAACGCACAGTGCAACGGAAGCAACAAAACAACGAGTGCAGTAAAGCAGGAAACGCTACACTACAAAGCTGTAAACAGAACAGGTACAGTAGGAGTAGGGAATAGGCTAAGAGCAAGGGGAGCTCAACAGCAAAGGAGAGCGAGGCCGTAAAACACGGGACAACGGCCACCAAGGAGAACTCGACACCCTAAGCTACTCCAAACGGCAACAGACGGTCAACCCCAAACTCACACAGTAGGGTAATCCAATCCGTCAGCCAAAACAAAGGCGAAGGCGGACGCTAACGCCGAAAACACAGACAAAACATGACAGGAGACGTCATGCACGTAGCCCCACGCATGACGAGAATGTCATGCCAATGACAGAACACTGACCTCGAGTACGGCCACGAGAGGGCAACTCGCAAAGGTCACAGCGCACAAGAAAAACATCGAGAGTCACCGCACCGAGTGTCAGGAGCACCCTCCTCCCAGAAGAACAGCCAGAAGCGTCGACTGACGACTTACACTGCGCCACAAGTGTCATGTCACTCAAGGACAAGACACACCAAGAACCAGGTCCGAGGAACAACGGCGTTCCAAGGAAACAAGGTACCACAGCACGAAACTACAGCACCAACTACGAGTGACTAGTCAGGGCCACGCCCGTCGGCGCAAGTCCCCATTCCCTGACCACGTGTGCACACACCGACCTCTACCTAGGTCAGGCCTCTAGCTAGTATTCCCCTCGGTAGGACGCTACCGCTGGCCGGGGCCTATGGAACTAGCTTAAGAACCGTACGTACCAAACACAACAGGAAAACCCCTCCACCACTCCCGGTGGGTCGACAAAAGCCTAGGGCTACAACTAGGGGAGGCTCACAAGGCACGAACTTCGAAACACAGGCGCTACAGCACAGACAGCTAAGAAAAGCCCTGTCTCGTGCACAACAAAGCACCCAGGCAGCTAGACAACCGCCAACAGACTCAGGACCAGGCAACTAGACCTACAACGTAACGATCCCTGAGTCGGACGACTCCAAGGCAAGATCGTCAAAAATAGCGGAACAAGCCGCCAATCGGTCTAATCCTACGCCAGCAAAGCCACGCTCCGCAGAAAACGACACACGGAGACCTGAGGGAAACACCAAGAACCCTCAGCACACCTGGACACGTAAACCGAGGTAAGGCAACGCCTCGAGGCATCCAAAAATAGTGTCTCAAGCTGGACCCAACCACCGAGACGTACAAGGTCGCTTGCCAACCCCTGGATCATCCCGGGTTGACCGGAACCAGACCACACATAAACGAAGGTCACACGTCAACCACTAGGTCACACCGGGTTGACCTGAACCCAACAACAATGCTCGAACAGTAGGAAACAGAGTCCTACCTCAAGCAAGAAGACTCTTGGCCACCTTACAACGTAGTCTTAGCCCTCATAGGACGTCGGGAGACATCCACGGGACAACGGGCAGACCACAAGGACAAGCCAAGACAAGCAGAAACCGAAGCACAGAAATCGAAGCACAGGGCAAGTAACGCGCCACCCCTAGACCGCTACAAGCAGGTGACGGTCTAGACCAGGGCCGTTACTCACCAAACGACGGTCGGACGACAGGCCGTCGCTCACACCACCCTAACCAACCTATCAAACGCGAAGAATGTAACGGCCGGTGCCGAGCGCGTTACATCAATGTAACACACGGGCCTAAGCGCGTTACAACCAAACGACGCATGGGAGCCAGCGCGTTATTCACAACGTGCACAGCCACCCACAACAAAAGCGAAGTAACGCGCAACGCCAGGCGCGTTACAAACAAACAACGCGGCAGGGGAGATGCGTCAGAGCCAAGCGACGCACAGGGGCAGGCGCGTTACTATCAACGTGCCCAGCCACCCTCAACCCAGCACAAAACAACAAACGACGGCCAGAGCCAGGCGCGTTATAACACAACGACGCATGGGGGCACATCCGTCATATCCAATGGGCACAGCCACCCAAGCTCGGCCAAACAGAATGTAACGGCCGGGGGTAGGTGCGTTACACTCAAACAATGCACGGGGGCACGACCGCTGGAGGCACCGCCTCAACAGGTCAAACGTCGGTCAAACGGAAAGTAACGGCCAGGACCAGGCTCGTCACTTTCATCTAATGCACTGGGTCAAGCGCATTAGATCAACCGACTCAACCCCAAAACAAAACGACGAAGACGAAGTAACGTGCTAGCCTAGGCGCGTTACAAGGAAGCGACGCGCCACTCTAGGGCCGTCACTCACCCAAAAGCCAGAATGCTCAAAAATGCCTAAACAAATGGCGGTCTATCGTAGGGCCGTCAGAGCCAAATAACGGCCAATGAAACGACCGCTACTTCGGTCACGGCGGGAAAACAGAGGAACGGCCGAATCGGCCCGTTCCACACCCCATTCACGCCGAAACGCAGGGGAAACACACCTAAATGACAAATAACAACATCAGGGGACTCAAAACCCCACATGCAAGCTCAAAAACGCAAGATCCGGGCGATTTAGACAAATCGACCCTAAGTGGGTCACTGAGGTTCCTGGGCTTCTACCGGCCTCGAATGAACACCAAATCACGCGAAATCAACGTGGATGGGATCCTAACATCCCAGCGGTCAGTTAGAAACTAACTACGCCGTAAATGGTCGCCATTTACCGGCCGACCCTAAAAGCCACGAAAATCACGTTTTAGGCAAAACAAGCCCAAACTCGGCCGTTTCCTTACCGAACGCCGTGCAATGGCAGGGAAAACGAAGAGGACGAAGTAAGGATCAGTCACCCTACCTCCACCGAAGAAACCATGCCTCGAAGGGACTAAACCACGCCGAAAACCACTCGCGAACCGATTTCACCGGCTTTGAATCCACCATTCGGGATCGCGCCAGAATCGATCCGATCCTCGCCCCATCGCGCACCTCGACAGCTCCACCTCGTCGCCACCTCACCCACGAGCGCCTCCGTCTGCAGCCGGAGCCGGAAGGGGGAGAGAACGAGAGAGAACGGGAGAGAGAGAGTGAGATCCCGAGAGTGAGGAGAGAGAGAGAGGAAAATAAATAAAAAGGAAAGAAATTAGGAAGTTTTCCTAATTTCCAAAAATTTTGAAAATGCGCCAAAAATGCACAAATTCAAAAAAATACGCAAAAATAGTCGAAACGACCGGCTCGAAGAGTACACCGTCGCTGTAGCATCCACGAGTTCGAGAATTGACAAACAAACTCACCGTAGGGTTCCGTAACTAGTACGTGAGAAAAACCCACACGGCTCGTCAAACTCAACTCGGAAGCCACAAAAGTGAACCGAAACTCAACGAAACCAATCCAAAACAGATCCGAAAGATCCAACAAAGATCCCACAAGACCTGCAAAAGATCCAACAAGATCCAGGGCGTTACAGGTGGTATTTGGGCTTGTTAATGGGTCTACGTGGGAAGGCATATAACGGAGCTTTGGTTTAGATATAAATACATGGGTTTGGGTTGGGTTTTGGTGGGAAGTCTCACGTGGGCTTTACTTTAGATATAAATAAATAAATAAATAAATAAATAAATATATATATATATATAGGGGTTACGTGGGTGGCATATAAAAGGGTCCTTATTATATATGGGTCATATTTTTTGGGTAAGGTTTATATATATATAACTAGTTAATGGTCTAGTTTTATATCACGGCTCATTTTACTTTTAGTTCCTAAAATAAAATAAAAAAAATGTAATTTACATATGTGTCAGGCCCATTTAGTGTATATACAGAAGTTATATTGATTGGGTTTTACATATATTGTGTTAATGGACCAAGATGATCGATTTATCATGGCCCATTAAGTGTTTATATTTATAACTTAACTATTTTTATTTGTCCTTCTCATGTAAGTTTAATTTATTTAGGAATTTTATTTCCTTAAATTTTCAGGGGTGCTACATAATCAACATCAATCTCCTAGTCGAGGGCTCACCTGGGCCAGATGTAACGGTCATAGCCTGAGCTGGGGACGGGGTACTGGGCCCGGGAATGGAAGGCTCCGGAGCACTAGGGCCAGTAGGCCCCCTAACTGATCGGCTCTTGGGCTGATAAGGTTGGAGAGTAATCCGTTGGCCATCACGGTCGAAGGTAAATGTGTTTGACCGGTCATGGAGTGTGGCATCCCGATCAAATAACCATGGCCTACTCAGAATAATATTGCCCACCTCCATGGGTAAGACATCACACCATACATCGTCACAGTAGGCATAGAACTGCAGTGGGACCAAGCACCGCAGCCTGATCGAAATGGAAGTGAAATCCACCCACGATACACGATAGGGGCTAGGGTGATCCACGAGTGTAAGACCAAGATGGGAGACAGCACCCGTGGAGATTGCATTGATGCAACTTCCGCTATCGATGATCACTTTACACACATGCTTACCCAGCCTACAGAAGGTATGAAAAATAGTGGTCCGACGCCAGTCATCACTGGCCTGTGGCTGGGTGAGAATACACCTGACGACCCCCACGTGGGCATCATCGGTATGCGGGGCATCCAGGTTGTCACCTTCAATCTCATAGTATTTGTCAACTAGCTCCTGATCTGCTTCATAGGTGACTAACTCGAGGCCCGCAGGGGTGGTATCCTCAGCCTTTGTGTCCCCAATGATAAGAGATGGGCGGGTGGGACACTAGTTAGCAAAATGGCCAAACCCATTGTAGCGGTAACACTGCTGCCGTGATCCACTAGGCTCCCCAATCAAAGGTCCTTTCCCTTTATCCTCCCGACGGATAGGAGGTGTAGGTAACAAAGGACGTGCAGGAGGTGCGGGTGCCGGTGGACGGGTTGTGGGTGCCGTAAGATGCTGGGGATGAGGAAGGTCCCTCGGGGGTGGAGGGCGAGGCCTAGGAGCAAAGGGCTCGGGGCGAGCGGACTCCTGAGGTCGAGCCATGGGGGCCCTCGGATACGTGCTAGATGAGCCACGGGGCTTGACACTACGAAGGGGGAAGAAGCCCAACCGATGGGTGACTCGAACTCGGCCTCGAATTGCTCCAATTCGAGAGCAACCTGATACGCCTGCTCCAAAGTGGTCGCATTGTGGTGAAAGAGTTCATATTGATAATTGGGCCGCAGACCTCTTCGAAAGCATGATATAGTCATGGTGCTCTCTTCCGTGACTCCACACCGTAAGTAATACTCGTCAAACTCGGAGGTGTACTCGGTCACGGATCGGTTCCCTTGGGAGATGCTTTACCATTTGTCTATGAGACGTTGGCGATATGAGGCAGGAAGGTATTTCTCCCTCAACTTGGTTTTCAAATCATCCCAAGTACCGATTTGGGGTTGACGTCGCTAGTTGAGCAGGCTCTCCACATTGGTCCAATAAGTTTGGGCCTACCCTTGCAGCTTCATCTTCGCTTATCGGACTCTTCGGTGGTCCGTCATCTCAAACCACTCGAAGTACCGGTCCATGCCGGCCTCCCAATCTAAATACACCCTAGGGTCCAAGGACCCGCTAAAAGTGGGAGGGTTCGCACGCACGCCCCTAAGAATGCGGTCGTCATCATCATCATCACGGTTCCGTCGTTGATTACGACGACCATTACCACCTTGCTCATTATCAGATGCATAGCCATCCACCACATGCACCTGTTGCCTCTCAACATCCACAGCCTGAGCCCTTGGTGCAGTAGGTTGCTGAGACGGCTCTTGTTGACCATTGGTCGGTGCAGGTTGCGCCGCCGCTGGGGCCCTCTCAAGGACGGCTATCCTCCCAACAAGACCCTGGATGGACTGGTCCGAAGATTCGGCCTGATCCTCGAGGACTTTCATTCTCCCTTATAGACACGTTCCTACGCCATCTAGACGCGTACTAAGGCCATCCATATGCATGTCAAGACGTTCCATAATGGCTCGGAACATCTCGGCCGTGGAGGACTCATCGGATCTACGGGCCCGGGAATCCGCCATAGGTGGTGACGAGTATGGGGTACCTCGACGGGTGGGCATGCAAAGACACACGAACAAGGAGACACAAACTGATGCAAACACCGACTAATGCACCTAGACCTAAACCAATATCTGGTACGCGGCAGAGTTAATCGATCCGAAGATCACTCCCGCAAGTGTGCGGCCTTCCCGATAGGCGTAGCCTAACGTTCGGACAACACCTTTTAATATACCGAATTATCGGGATGAAATGTAATTTTAAAACACTTTTTTTTGTTTTGAAAATAATGATGATCCTAGACTCGACTTAGACCATGATGCATGCAAGACTTATGCAAAGACTACCCTAGACTCGACTCGCTCTGATACCAAACTGATGCGGGACGGACATGGGGACCGACTCTAAGTGATATGGACCTCGGACTCTAGATGCGGATGCGACCAGCAACATACAAGTTTGAGAGACACTTAGGCCCGACACTACGAGTTCCTATGGGTTATACGTCGCTAACAAAAACGCAAGCTCACTCTTCGTCCCACGCGAGGGAAACGCGGATCGTCCGCGGTTGAAGAACCAGCAGAGTTAAGGGTAGTCGACTCACTTCCGTGCTCGGATCGAGCCACGGGACGGGTCACTCTCACACTTACATCGGTGACATGGACTCACGGGCTAGTACGTATCACACTCGGCAGCAGCATATGGCTGTATACTAGCTAAGCAAGTAAATGCCAAGAAGGTGAGACCGTTACCTCCACGCTCCCGGCGTGGGGAAGACAACCCCGGCCAATCACGGACTCCCGGTTAAGAAATTTTACAGTGGTACAAAAATTTGACCCACTCCACGCAGGGAGGTAATAGGTCACATGTGGGGCCCGGGAGTCACAACAATCGGGTTGACGGGCAGCATTTTGATGTCGTCCCGGCGATGCCGAACCCGCGACTTGGTGCTGTCCAGACGGCGTGATCTACGGGTCCGTGGGGCCCACGGACCGCTCCAACCTCCGGCTCTGGTGGGGTGGGGCCCGCTGTTATGGGGACCCCTGGTGGCGCGCCTCCCTGGATGGCGGTCAGCCAGAAACACCGGTCAGAGGCCGTTCGGCTCCGATCTCCAAGCGGGGAAGTTGCTACCCACGGATTTCGGCTTCTGTTTTTCAGCGTGCGGTCCAGCGAGATCTGTCGCTGCGATGAATCCTGATGTTGGATCGAAGCTCAAGAGGTACCGTTGGAAAGCTCTCTCGAAGTCCTTCAATCTAGGACCAGAGAGATGAACTGGATATGCATGGATCTGGCATTAAATTATTTTTGAAGTTTCTGTTGCACAGTACCCGAACTCTCAGAACAGCAAGGCAATTTCCTGAGAACTGCCTTTGACCGATGGGTAGACTTCCGATTCATGCTTTGACCCCTTCATGAAAGTTGTGGAGGTGAAAGAGAGGAAAATGGAAATAATTTTTGTGAAATGATTGGTGGAGGCTACGATTTGTTAGGGGTTTTACACAGACTGGTGGTCGGATCTGGACACTGGCTGACAGAACTGTAGATGGATCTGAAGTTGATTTTTAGAAAATAGGTGGAGGCCTTTAGAAATTACACAAAAAATTGGGTATGGAGAGAAAGGTGGAAAGAACTCCCAATAAATTTGGGAGCTCCTGGAAAAATCAAGAAGTGGTCTGAAGATTGGAAACTCAGGGCGGGTGTAAATCATAGCTGAAAACAGACAGATCTGGAATGAGATGAAGAATGAAAATGGAAAATTATCAAACGAGCTTTGGAGGCCAAACCGATTTTTTTGAGAGGTGGTGGGAACCTCTGGAACACCCCCTAAAAATCCGAACTCAAGAAGACGTAGGGTGGAGAGTAGAAATTCATGGAAGGCACCTCTATCCTGGATGAACAGAACACCGGCGGCAACCGTGGTGGTGCGATGGCGGCACGTGGTGGCGGCGGCGATCACCGGAACTGATAGGGAGGCTTCACACCTCAAGAACACATCCTTCCCAAATGCCAAAGGGGGAGAGAGGAGGGGGCGGCCCTTGCTGCTCCAAGAGATTTCTCAAAAATTGTATTAATTAATTCTAATCAAATGGAAATACAAGAGTTTTATATGAAATGCCAAAAGACTCAAACTACCCCTAGATCTAGGATTTGGGGGAATAAAAAAAGGAGTAGAACTAATTAGTTCTACACACATTTTACAAAAATTAAAATGGGTGATAGTGAGAGGGGGCCCCCCCCTTGACTAGGTGGACAAGGTTGGTGGCCAACCTTGACAATTTAAGCCACTTGTCCCCCACTTGGCCCACTCTTCTAGAAGCTCACCATTGGAAGGTTGACTGACCCCACATGGGCCCTAGGAGTGAGGTGGATCAATGGGAGGAGGGATGGGGGCCCGTGGGACCCGGGTGGTCCCATTTTGCACATAAACCCTTATTACAATACGAATTACAAACCAAATAAAGACAAATAAAAACAGATTACACACAAATAAGTCCCAGTAAATGTGATAAATGCCGAGACTCAAGGGGGAGTCTCCAGACTGTCTCCGAGCCAGATGGAAGCCGCTGACGCTCGGCTGGTGCTCCGCGTACGGTATCGGTGGCTCGGCGGCTCATGCCGCTCGTGTGCTCTGGTGTCCGCACCAGAAATGGGGTCCTATATATAGGTAACCCACATTTTACAAAAAGTCCCTGACTCTTGCTACAATGGCAAATAACCAAGGGGGTAGGGCCGCCCCTGGGCCTAGCCCACTGAATTAGGCCCACTAACTAATCTAATCAACCTAATGACACTCAAACTTAGGGGAATAAACAAAAGACCTTGGATCATGACTCAAATAAAATGGAAAACACATCAAATGACTCAAATAGAAAGCTCAAAATGGAAAATTGGGCCCACATGGAATGATGCCCGAACTCAAACAACTCTAGAGTGTGAAGATGACCCGAGCCAGAGGGAGTCGTGGGTGATGCCTCCATCAAATCCCCTGGGCTGCGAAGAGCTCATCTCCGTCGAGTATGGGTCCATCCTGCTGTGATACTGCTCGAGAAGGTCGGGATGCAGCTGCTGGAGGTCTTCCCGACTCACCCACGAATCCTCCGAAGGAGGCCGATCCTTCCACCTGACGAGATAGCGCTCGTATACCTTGCTCCTAGTGGTAGTGACCTGTTCATCCAATATTCGCTCAACTCGCTCACGCTAGGCTCTCTTGGTTGGTGGACTCTTCTCACGGGTGGGTGCTCTCTCAATGGGGGAAATGGGCTCAATATCCTCACTGGGTACCACCGTGGGACCCTTATATGGCACTAGGTCGGTCACATTGAATGTGGGGCTCACTCCATACCCCTCAAGGAGAGCTAAATCATAGGCATTAGTGCCAATGCACCTCAGAACCTGGAAGGGACCAGCCCCACAAGGCCTCAATTTCGAGATGGCTCCTGGGGAGAGCCTCTCCATTCTTACCATCATAAAGTCACCCACGTGGAATTCTTGGTGATGTCGATGAGAGTTGGCCTGCCTTTTATAAGTCTCATTCTTCATGATAATGTGCTTGCGGATTTCGTCATGCAATTCTCTAATGTGTTGTGCAAATGACTCAGTTGAAATAGACACTCTAGCATGCTGGGGAAGGGGAATGAGATCTGAAGGTTTCCTTAGCTTGTACCCATGCACAGCTTCAAATGGACTCATCCCTATGAAATTATTGACAGAGTTGTTATAAGCAAATTTAGCATGAGGTAGAATAAGATCCTAATTCCCTGGACGATCCTCAAGAAGACACCTAAGGAGGTTCCCTAGACTCTGATTGACAACTTCGGTTTGGCCATCAGTTTGAGGGTGGTAAGCTGTGGAGAATTTGATGAGGGTACCCATCAAGTGCCAAACGGTCTTCCAAAAGTAGCTGGTGAACTTGACATCCCTATCGGAGACTATGGTTTTGGGTAACCCGTGGAGGCGAACAACCTCATCAAAGAATAACCTGGCCACTCGGGAAGCATCTGAGGTCTTGGAGCATGGGATGAAATGGGCCATCTTAGAAAATCTATCAACTACCACATAGATCGAGTCATGTTTCTTTTGAGTCCTGGGTAGGCCTAACACAAAGTCCATGCTTAAGTCTTGCCATGGACGGTCGGGGATGGGGAGAGGGGTATAAAGGTCGATGTTTTGCTTCACCTGTTTGGTCGAAGCACATGTGCGGCATTGACCCACTATCTTGGCCACGTCTCTCTTGAGACTTGGCCAAAAGAATTGACCCTCAACTAGAGCAATGGTCTTATGAACCCCAAAATGGGCGACTAGCCCTCCTGCATGTAACTCCCAAACCAAGAAATTATAGAGTGAGGTCCGTGGTATGTAAATCTTTGGCCCCTTGAAGAGGAACCCATCCTCCAAGATGAAACCCTCATGTTCTTTGCTAGAATGGGTGGTAAATGTGGTATAGATGTGCCCAAAGTCGGGGCAGCCATGGTACTCATCCTTGAGCCTCTCAAATCTGGTAACCTCCACTTGGATAGTGGACAACAAAGAGAGCCTCCTACTAAGAGCATCCGCCGCTCGGTTCTAACTTCTCGCCTTGTGTTTGATGACAAAGGTGTAGGATTGGATGTACTCAACCCAGTGGGCATGTCGAACATTCAACTTTTGTTGGCAGTTGAGGAATTTGAGGGCCTCATGAACGGAAAAGATGACAAATTCTTTGGGCAACAAATAGTGCCTCCAATGTCGGAGGGACTGAACAACGGAATAGAACTCTTTGTCATAAGTAGATTACCGTGTCCTAGCATCACATAGCTTCTCACTAAAGAAGGCCACTGGGTGACCCTCTTGACTAAGGATCCCTCCTATTCTTATCCTGGATGCATCTCATGTGACTTCAAAGACCTTAGAGAAATCGGGTAGGCATAGGACCGGAGTCATCTTCTCCTTAAGCTCTTGGAAGGCTTTGGAGGCTGGTTTTATCCATACAAAAGTCCCCTTTTTGAGGCAATCGGTGATAGGGGCGGTGATGGTGCTAAATCTCCGAATAAACCTCTTATAGAATGTGGCCAACCCATGGAAACTTTGGACCTCATGAAGGGTGTGGGGTTCCGGCCAATCTAGAATAGCTTGGACCTTCTCGGGGTCCATGGAGACACCTTTGGTAGACACCACAAATCCTAGGAAGGTGATGGATGTGGTCATGAAGTGACACTTGCCTAGGTTGGCAAATAGACTCTCATGTCGAAGGACGATGCAAACTTTCCTAAGGTTGTCAAGGTGGGCCTCTTGGGATTGACTATATATGATGATGTCATCAAAGTAGACAACTAGAAAGACCCCAATGAAAGGTGTAAGGACCTCCGTCAGGAGATGCATGAAAGTACTTGGGGCATTTGAGAGCCCAAAAGGCATGACCAACCATTCATACAAGCCATCCTTGGTCTTGAAGGCATTTTTCCACTCATCTCCGGGCCTAATCCTAACTTGGTGATAGCCACTCTTAAGGTCAATCTTGGAGAAAATAGTGGCTCCAGCTAGCATGTCAAGCATGTCATCAAGCCTAGGGATGGGGAACCTATACTTGACGGTGATCTTATTAATGGCCCGACTATCCACACACATCCGCCATGATCCATCCTTCTTGGGAGTGAGAAGGGCCGGTATGGCACATGGGCTTTTGCTAATGCGGATGAAGCCCTTCCTAATGAGTTCCTCTATTTACCTCCGAAGTTCAGCATGTTCCGTGGGATTGAGGTGGTAATGAGGAAGGTTGGGAAGGGTGGCTCCCAGAACTAGATCAATTGCGTGTTGCACATCATGCATGGGAGGAAGTTGGTCCGGGAGCTCCTCCGGGAATACATCATGAAACTCCTCTAGGAGGTGCTGGACTTCTATGAGATGGGGGTTGGAGGGGGTGGGCTCTCCTAGACAAATGACTACCACACATAGAGGTGTCCCTTGAGCTATCTCCTCCTCAAGCTCTCTTTTGGTGATGAGGTGAAGACCCTTGGTCATTCCCAAAGTCTTATCTTGTTTGGGGTTTTGGGAGAGAGGTTGGGTTGGTGGGGTGGAGTTCCTCATGACTTGAGATGTGGTGGAGTGTTGACCTTGAGGGGGTGGGCTGTTCTTAGGCAAGGGACGTGGTGGGGAGGGATTAAGACGGATGCTCTTTTCCTCATGCTCAAAGGTCCATGTGTTGGTCTTACCCAAAATAGTGGCATCCACATCATAAAGCTATGGTATCCCTAGTAGGATGCTACCTACTTCCATGGTGATAACATCACACCATATTTGGCCATGGTAGGAAGAGAAGGTGAGGGCCACAAGGTAGCGAGTGTTGACCGGGATGGAATTGTTGTTGATCCAAGAGACCCGGTATAGGCTAGGGTGGGGAGTAATGGTAATACCAAGGAGTTTAACGGTGTCGGGAGACACGGAATTGACACAACTCTCATTATCTAAGATCACTTTTCTCACATGGCCCCCTATCTTAACAAAGGTGTGGAAGATTGAAGTTCGTCGCCAGTCCTTCTCTTGTGGTTTTGTGAGGGTGCATCTAATCACTCCTAGATGGGAGTCAGTAGATGGAATGGTGTAGTCTAGACTCGACTCATGGTATTGGGCCTCATACTCTTCTTCTCAATCTAGTGAGACTTCATGGACCTCAACCACACTCTCAAGTTCCCCTTGGGGTGGGGGAGCTTCTTCCTCAATAAGTAAGCTAGACAATCCTTTGGATGGGCATTGCCCCGCAAAGTGGCCAAACCCTTGGCACCTATAGCATTGTTGACGGCCACTACCCCGGGTGGTCCCTCCTACACTTGGACCCTTGGAATTCTCTTCCCTTCATGGAGGAAGATGGCTAGGGGCGGTCTTGGTTGGAGTGATGGTGGGCGGGGGATTGTAGGGCCGCATTGGGGCATTTCCACTTGGACTAGGGGCCTTCATGGGGGGGGCGGGTTGGTTCAGGGTCCCATGCCTTTGGGATCGGCCGGTCGGAGAGGAGCAAACCTAGGGATCCTAGAGAATCTTTCAACATCCCGAGCTACTTGGTAGGCTTGCTCAAGGTTGGCAACATCTCTCATGAAAAGCTCTCTCTTGATGTGGTTTTGGAGCCCATTCCTAAAGCGGGACAATGTGACGGCCGTAGCTTCGTGTACTCCGCACTTTAAAAGATTGGAGCCAAATTTCTCAATGTATTCAACCATGGTCTTCTCCTCTTGGGTGAGGCTTTGTAATGGGGTCATCACCACCCGATCCCGCACTCAGGGCCCGTCTCCTCGCCCCGGATGCATCCGGCATGGTCTAGTTAGTTATTTTTGAGTCCTATGTAATTTTTATTTTAGTCATGTCATTGTATTTTCCTTTTATTTGAGTCAAGTACCTAGGTTAAGAGTCTTTTACATAAGTCATATGTCAATTGGGCCATTAGATTAGCTAATTGGACCCAATTTAATGGGCTAGGCCCAGGGGCGCCCCTTTCCCCTTGGTAGTCTGGTCATTAGTCCAAAAGTCAGGGACTTATGTTTAAATATGGGATTCCTATAAAAAGGAACCCATTCCCCCACTTGAGAACTATTGAATGAGATTTTGAATTTAAGCTTCCACAAAAATTGTGTGATTTCTCCCCCTAGAGTGTGATACTCCCTCTCTCTCCCCTCTCCTTCTCTCTAAAAGGGGCGACCCTTTCTCTCTCCTCCCCTCCAAATTTCAAAATTCTCTCTCTCTCCTCCCCATTCACTTCTCATTAAGACCCCTCTCCCCTCCCCATACTCCATTCAATTGTCCCATTACTTTCTCCATCTACCAAAGCAACCTTTGGTATTCCTAGGCGCCCCTTCACTCTCTGCAAGCCATCTTTCCCCTTCCTAAGCCAACCTTTCACATCCCAAAGGCCCTAATTGAATTCCCCACCCCTTGAGGGCTGTGCCCTAGCCTCTCCCTCTCCCCCAACCTCCCTTGGTCACAGCCCCCCACCTCCCCTCCACCTTACTTGGCCGACCCCCATCTCCCTTCCCCACTCACCCTAGGCCGCACCCCTCTCCATCCCCCCCATTCCATGCTTGGCCAGACCAGACCCCACCCTCTGCTAGCTCCGCCCCACTCCCTCTCCCAACCACCCCCATCAACTCCCAACACCCCCCTCCACCTTCCACAACCATTGGCCCTCACCCCATTGCATTCCTTTCACCCCTTCCACCCACTATCAACACCTAACGTCAACCTGCTCAGTCCAGTTCGCAGGCAACAGCAGAGGCCTGAGTTGCAGACTCGACCACGAAAATAGCTCAAGGATTCAAGTAGAAAATCTTATATTAGTGGAAAGCTCGTCTAAGCAACTTCGCAGGCGAGGTGGTCCCACCTCCATTCGACGTCCGTGCTATTCGGTGGAGCCATCCTAGCCAAACTGCGTCGATTGTCTCTGGCAGACAGCCAGAGACGACTTGCAGCAGCTCTCATGACCAGATCGGTGAGTATCTTGGTGATCCATTTGGCTGGAGCAAAGCACTACCAGCCCTCTATCCAACGCAGAAAGCGGGGCATCGTTTGGAGTTCGGAGCTCCCCGTTCCAATTAATCTCCCCCGGGTGCGCAGGTCAGTCCAGTCAGAGCTAACAGAGACACCCCTCCACTCTACGGGCCCTTTCTCTCTGATCCGACCTTCCGTAGTGACCTTCCTGGTTGCTACTCGAAGAGGACTTGGTCACGTTCGCATCCGTTTTGGTCTCGCATCGTTCAGACTTCGGGAGTGCTCGTGGTGATTTCATCTTCCTGCTATAGTGCTCTAGAACCAATCCGAGCCAGAACAGAGCAGTCCAGTTCCAGAATCTGCCCTGGCCGTCGGCGACGTTTGAAAATTCCAAGAAAATTTAGGAGCCCTCCCGGATCAATCAGTAAAGATTTGGCACTGGTTTTGGCAAATTCCAAGTTTGGGAGAGCCCGTGGCGGTGTCAACAGTGACTACCTATCAAGCAGTCACAGAAGCGGGCAGAACCGGTGAAGGAATCAATCGGCTTCCTCTTTAGCTACCCTCCCTACCCCGCCTGGCCGGCTTAGTGCCCCTCCCTGTGTGGAGGTAGTGTTTGATTGTAAGCTTCATCTCCCCACCCCTAGTTCTCCCTCCTGCGTGAGGAGTAGTTCATGTAATCTATTAAACAGGGAGAAGCTTCCCCGACGCAGTGTGCAGGGAACCCACACTTCCCGACTCGCCCACGTCTCCGAACGGGGTCGGTTTCTTCAATCCGACCGGGTAAGCTCTAACCCCTTGCTCTCATTTCAGTACTTGTTTATTTAATATCCGTAGAATTGCTCAATTGATGGTGAGAGAGCGCTCGACCCTGGAGCTCCCAGCTTACGTGTGGTCACCGTGGAATTGTGAGAGAGAGAGTGACCCAGTGCCCCTTTGGCGCCTAGCCAGCCCCTTGAGTGTGGGCACTGTACCCTTGGGAGGGCAACCCTAGCCCTGCTGGCCCTCTACCAGCAAGGGTCTTGCTCCGCCACCTCTACTCGGCATCACCGAGTCACCCCAGGGATTGTGTGCGCAACGGTGGTTCGGTAATTTACGTGATTCTCCGCTCTTGTGCGTTGTGTTTGTGTGGTAGGTCCAAGGGTTCACAGTCGAGTTGCTGCATCCTCATAAGTGGTGTCACATTAGTTTCGTATCAGAGCAAGTTCACAACTTGTCTCTATCAAGTTGGTCCTAGGGCGCATTTACCTTTTGAGTCACCCAGTGCATCATCATGTATACCCCTCTTTGGTTAACTCCAAACAACTCGGCCTTCCACAAGAGTCCGATTGACCCCCTCCTCATGGACATCATTGTAGATGGGGACCTTCGTTTTGACGGATCTAGTCTTAATGCTTACCTAAAATGGGAGGCTACCATGGATAATGACTTTGAGAGGACTTGGGTATATGGACCCGCGAGAGTCCGCAAGGCCAAGGGATGACTTCGGGGTCAAGCCAAGAGTAAGTGGGAGCACATAGAGGGATTAAGAAGGGTTAGGAGGTAGGAACCCATTTCCTCATGGGAGGAGATGAATGTAGAACTTAGGAAGATCTACAATCCCCAACGTCCCCCTCCCTACTTGGAGAGCCATAGTCCGAGGAGCACTACCACTCCTCCCTTCTCTCCTGACCAGTTGAAAGCCACCATAAAGGCCCTCTACATCTCCCAACGCCCACAACACCTACCACCTCCAACCCCGATCAACACCTCTACACTTTACTACCCAACCACCACCATTCAAACCAAATTGGCCCCCACCCTCACTCCTCCACAACCGACCGATCCCAAGGGCAAAAGACCCCTAATTGACCCGGTTCCCCCCATGATGACCACCACTCCCCAACCCAAAGTCATTCACCCAACCCTCACCATTCAAACCCAAGTGGACCTCGTGTCCACCCCTCCACCTAGGCCCATGACGGCCACCCCCCCCCAACCTGCAATCCCTCACCAAACCCATACCCCACAATCCCCCTTGGTCCCCACCACTACCCCTCCATCGTCCCCAAAAAGGGATGCACCCCCCAAACCCAATCAACCCAAACCTCCTCACCCAACCCACCTCCCACTTCCAACCCCTATCCTACCCCAACCTGGGCCACCACTACTTCCACTCCCAAACCCAACCCAAGTTCGACCTCACTCACCACCCCGTATGCACCATGCCCCAACCATCATCACCCCATCCCCAAAAGACTTTCCCATTCTCTTGAGAAAGGAGGCCACACCCACTCACATAGTAGTTGCTAGCCCGGACCCTCTCCTCACCCATAAGGAAGCCCAAGTTCACACCAATGGTGAGGAAGAGCCTCAACCCTTTGCCACTTCAAAGAGTCCGGATCTTCAAGAGCCACAAACCTTCACAAATGACACTATAATCATAGATGGGCCCCTAGCTAGATGGCTAAAGGAGAGACCAATTCACCTCATCACGTCTTATGTCTACCCTCCCATGGAACTAAACCTCCTCATAGTACTCTTCTCCACCTATCGCACCACCATCCAATCATCCTACCAAGTGGAAACTTCAGGGGATTTTCTTATGGGCCTAGCATGACAAATCGAGTTCACTAGCATATTGACCCCTATGGACAAACAACCTAAAAGCCTTGACCTCCTACATCTTTGTGTCGGGTCTATCACCTCAATGTGCACCATTGGTTGCTACACTAGTGACCTTCTATTATTCCTCCCCACACCCGATGAGCCCGACCTTCTCCTCAATTTGGAGCTTCTTGTCTCGGGTAGAAAGCCAAGCCCTCCCCTCATGGCCGACCCACCTACCGGTAACTTCGGCCCAATTATGTCATTAGAGGAGGAAGACCCACCACCATATTGTAAGGACCTTGAGGTTGATAAGATGGATTTAGAGCCCCTTTTCCCCGGGTATACTTACGATGATCCCTTTGATCCCAACCTATGGAAACCTAGATACCCTTGTGACCCATCCACCTCACTCACCACCCACCTTTTCCTACCCATACCCACCGTGCTGGACCAAGCCCACCTCTCCCAAGACTCGGGTTACACCATGGGAGTGATAATTTTGGGCAATATACACTTAGGGATTGAGGAAGTGCCCCACTCCATGATGTCCACCTTCCATGATCCCTTCGACCCTTTCAAGTGGAAGCTCAAGGACCACCCCACACCCATGCACATGAAAGCCATCTTTGGGATAGGAATGCATGAACCTTGGCATGATTCATAAGTCGGGTCCATTCATTCATATCACCTACATATCAAGTAGGAAGCAAGCGTGGACCATATTCGGATGTAATGGTCCACCTTCATTCATCATCGATCATACGCATGTTAGGAGCATCAACGGATGTCCGGGTCCCCTGGCATTTATCACCACTTTGTATGATAGGTTCACCTACGGATGCCCCAGCCCACCTAGGTCCATCAATGTCTACATGGCGGCATTGCATCATAGGTTTAATTTTTGGTTGCCCAGGTGCACCCATCACCCCTAGAACATCAGCATTCACAACATTGCATAGCAACCTTCGCAAGGATATCAACAAGAGCAACGAGGTGTACAAGAAATTGGCCGATTCCCACCGCCGCCACCAAGAATTCCGTGTAGGTGATTTAGTGATGGTGAGGACTGAGAGACTATTTCCTGAAAATGTCTCAAAACTGAGGTCTCGTGGAGCAGGTCCCTTCCAGGTTCTGAGGCGCATTGGCGCTAATGCTTATGTGTTAGACCTCCCTGAGGAATACGGAGTAAGCCCCACTTTCAACGTGGCTAACCTAGTGCCATACAGGGGTCCCACGGTGACACCCAGTGAGGACATCGAGCTTGTTCCATCCCTTGAGAGAGCCCCTACCCATGAGAGAACTCCACCAGTCCCGAGAAACCAGCGTGAGCAAGTGGAGCGGATATTGGATGAACATGTCACTACTACCCGGAGCAAGGTATATGAGCACTATCGGGTTAGGTGGAAGGGTCGGCCTCCTTCGGATGATTCATGGGTGAGTCGGGAGGATCTCCAGCAGCTAAACCCTGACATTCTCAAGTAGTACCAGAGCAGGAAGGACTCTTACTCGACAGAGCCGAGTTCTCCACACCCCGGGAGTATGATGGGGTCATCACCACCCGATCCCGCACTCAAGGCCCATCTCCTCGCCCCGGATGCATCCGACATGGTCTAGTTATTTATTTTTGAGTCCTATGTAATTTTTATTTGAGTCATGTCATTGTATTTTCCTTTTATTTGAGTCAAGTACCTAGGTTAAGAGTCTTTTACATAAGTCATATGTCAATTGGGCCATTAGATTAGCTAATTGGACCCAATTTAATGGGCTAGGCCCAGGGGCGCCCCATTCCACTTGGTAGTCTAGTCATTAGTCCAAAAGTCAGGGACATATGTTTAAATATGGGATTCCTATAAATAGGGCCCCATTCCCCCACTTGAGAACTATTGAATGAGATTTTGAATTTCAGCTTCCACAAAAATTGTGTGATTTCTCCCCCCTAGAGTGTGATACTCCCTCTCTCTCCCCTCTCCTTCTCTCTAAAAGGGGCGACCCTTTCTCTCTCCTCCCCTCCAAATTTCAAAATTCTCTCTCTCTCCTCCTCATTCACTTCTCATTAAGACCCCTCTCTCCTCCCCATACTCTATTCAATTGTCCCATTACTTTCCCCATCTACCAAAGCAACCTTTGGTATTCCTAGGCACCCCTTCACTCTTTCCAAGCCATCTTTCCCCTTCCCAAGCCAACCTTTCACATCCCCAAGGCCCTAATTGAATTCCCCACCCCTTCAGGGCTGTTCCCCAGCCTCTCCCTCTCCCCCAACCTCCCTTGGTCGCAACCCCCCACCTCCCCTCCACCTTGCTTGGCCGACCCCCATCTCCCTTCCCCACTCACCCTAGGCCGCACCCCTCTCCATCCCCCCCATTCCCTACTTGGCCGGACCAGACCCCACCCTCTGCTAGCTCCGCCCCCCTCCCTCTCCCAACCACCCCCATCAACCCCCAACATCCCCCTCCACCTTCCACAGCCATTGGCCCTCACCCCATTGCAGTCCTTTCACCCCTTCCACCCACTATCAACACCTAACATCAACCTGCTCAGTCCAGTTCGCAGGCAGTAGCAGAGGCCCAAGTTGCAGACTCAACCACGACAACAGCTCAAGGATTCAAGCAGCAAATCTTATATTGGTGGAAAGATCATCCAAGCAACTTCGCATGCGAGGTGGTCCCACCTCCATTCGATGTCCGTGCTGTTCGATGGAGCCGTCCTCGCCAGACTGCGCCGACTGTCACTGGCAGACAGCCAGAGACAACTTGTAGTAGCTCTCATGACCAGATAGGTGAGGATCTTGGTGCGCCATTTGGCTGGAGAAAAGCAATGCCAGTCCTCTGTCCAACGCAGCAAGCGGGGCATCGTTCGGAGTTCAGAGCTCCCCGTTCCAATTAATCTTTCCCAGGTGCGCATGTCAGTCCAGTAAGAGCCAATAGAGACACCCCTCCACTCTACGGGTCCTTTCTCTCTGCTCCGACCTCCCCTAGTGACCTTCCTAGTTGCTGCTCGAAGAGGACTTGGTCACGTTCGCATCCGCTTTGGTCCCGCATCATTCAGACTTTGGGAGTGTTCGTGGCGATTTCATCTGCCTGCTGTAGTGCTCTGGAACCAGTCTGAGCCAGAACAGAGCAGTCTAGTTCCAGAATCTGCCCCGGCCGTCGGCGACGTCTGAAAATTCCAAGAAAATTCAGGAGCCCTCCCGGATCAATCAGTGAAGATTTGGGATAGGTTTCGGCGAATTCCAAGTCCGGGAGAGCCCATGGCGGTGTCAACTGAGACTACTTATCAAGCAGTCACAAAAGCGGGCAGAACCGACGAAAGATCAATCGGCTTCCTCTTTAGCTACCCTCCCTACCCTGCTTGGCCGGCTTAGCGCCCCTCTGTGTATGGAAGTAGTGTTTGATTGTAAGCTTCATCTCCCTACCCCTAGTTCCCCCTCCTGCGTGAGGTGTAGTTCATGTAATCTATTAAACAGGGAGAAGCTTCCCCGACGTAGTGTGCGGGGAACCCACACTTCCCCGCTCGCCCACGTCTCCGAACGGGGTCGGTTTCTTCAAACCGATCGGGTAAGCTCTAACCCCTTGCTCTCATTTCAGTACTTGTTTATTTAATATCCGTAGAATTGCTCCGCTGACGGTGAGAGAGTGCCCGACCCCGGAGCTACCAGCTTACGTGTGGTCACCGTGAAATTGTCTGAGAGAGAGTGACCCAGTGCCCCTTTGGCACCTAGCCAGCCCCTTTAGTGTGGGCACCGTACCCTTGGGAGGGCAACCCTAGCCCTGCTGGCCCTCTACCAGCAAGGGTCTTGCTCCACCACCTCCACTTGGCATCACCGAGTCACCCCGGGGATTGTGTGCGCAACGGTGGTTCGACAATTTACGTGATTCTCCGCTCTTGTGCGTTGTGTTTGTGTGGTATGTCCAAGTGTTCACAGCCGAGTTGCTGCATCCTCATAAGTGGTGTCACATCACTTTGCCACTCATCTAAGAGCATTTGGTGGTAGGATGTGGGTAGGTACTTATTTCTAAGTTGATCCTTCATGCCTTGCCAAGTGTCAATGGGATCTTCCTGCCTAATCCTCATTTTTATTAATCAAAAACATCTAATGGAACAAAGGGAGAGTGCATCCCCTTCCAAAGGAAGAGAATGTTCTCACTCCACCTTCAATCCACTAGTGTTATTTTATTGCTAAAAAGGGAGGATACAAATTCTATAAGAGTGGCAAGCCCTCTGCCTTTACAAAGAAAGAATAAAAGAACCTATACAAGCCGCCTACGAAAATTTGGAATACATTAGGCATCAGTAGTGGCATATCCCTTAGCTAATAGGGGCAGCTCTCTAAAAGAAGAAAATTCCATATTGTGCCCAATGGAGACCGCATGATTGGCAAGCGCGTCAGCTAGTTGATTTGCCTCTCTATATGTGTGCTTGATGAGGCAGTTGAAGGTTGAAACAAGTTGCTGAAGTTGGCTCCACCATGGAAGAAGTGGCCATTGCGGAGTTCTTTTATTGTTCACCAAATCAACCAGAACCATTGAATCAGAGTATATAACCGAAATAGAAATAGAGTGCAACTGAGCAAGACGGAGGCCATCTAAAAGAGCACGTCCTTCAGCCACCATGTTGGATCCCTTGCCATAGTAATATGATAAACCCAACAGTAAGTGCCCCTGAGAATTTCTAAAACATCCCCCTCCCCCAGATGGTCCAGGGTTACCCTTGCTTGCTCCATCAACATTAAGAGAGAAATCAGATGCAGGGGCAATCCACATTACAGTGAAGAAAGCAGGATGGCTGTTTCTGATAACAATGCCAAAGTTTTGTAAAATGTTGCACAGCTTGGAGCTTGGCCCATGTTTAAATTTGAACTGGTTTACAATCTGGGTTATCTCAGCAAGGATGTGATTGAGAATGTTGAGGGTTTTGATTCTGCAACCTTCAAATTTGGCCAGGCATCTGTGCTTCCATATCTCCCAAGTGGTCAAGAGAGCAGCTAACAAGGACAAGAACCCTTTGGGTTTACTGATATTAGCCCCGGTGAAGGAAAGTCTCAGCCGACTTTTGATAGTAGTGGCTTCCATACAAGAGAATCGGAGCAGGGAGCCTAAACTATTCCATAAGAAAACTGCCAGATCACTATGTACAAAGAGATGATCTTCATCTTCAATAGAATGAGAGGAAGAACAGCAGACACATCAAGAAGCTAGGTTAATACCAACTGATTGAACACGGCTGTCGACAGAAACTGCTTGCTTCAAGATTTTCCAACAGAACAAGGCAGCCCTGGGAGGAAATCTATGATGCCACAGCTTGCTAAAAGTAAGATCTGCAGCCTGCTCTCGGATATAATTGTAAGTGGATTTTATACTGTAGTTACCTGAATTAGTATATGACCAAACAGGGATGTCATCACCATCTTGAAGCACAAATCTTTGAATATCCTCCCGCAACTGTTGATCTACTATTGAATCCCAAATTGGATGCTGGAGATTTGTTAAAGCTGTATTGACTGAGCAATCTTCAGTTAAGGTGTTGCTCTGTAGAGAAAATAGGTCCACCAGTGCCTTATCTTTGTACCAAATATCTTTGCGAAAATTAGTAGCATTTCCATTTTGAACGATCATACGAGATCCAATCAATAGAATAGATCTAGCTTTTCCAAAATCACAAGGTTTGATGCCAACTGGGAAAGGAATTTTACAGTCAGATATATGAAGTCCATGACAATACTTACTTCTGGTATAGTTAGCCCAAAGAGAATTGCTATACAGTGAGTGCCAGAGAAGTTTAACATAGAAGCAAGTTTGAATGTCTGAAAGGCTTTGAATGCCCAGACCTCTAGTGGAAACAGGACAGCAAATCCTTTCCCAAGAAACCCAATGTTTTCCGTGGGCAACTTCAAGACCCTGCCAAAAGAAATTTGCACAAACTCTGTTGATCTACTTTTGTATGGTGTAGGGAATAGAGATAGCACTGGCTGAATATATGGGGATAGAAGCAAGGACTGAACGAATCAGAACCAGCCTTCCTGCTTGAGATAAAAACATACTTTGCCAGCCTGCAAGTCTTGCATTGATTTTGTCCATCAGATATTTAAAATGAGGGATTTTGGTTCTGCCTTTGAAAAGAGGGATTCTCAGGTATCTAATACTTCCTGTTCTGTGTTGATAACCAGTTAACTGGCTGATTCGGTTGATAGAAGAGGTTGGCAGCCTTTTAGCAGCTACAAAGCAACTTTTGAGAGCATTAATTCTTTGCCCAGATGAAGCTTCATATTTTCCGAAAAATAAGAGTAACTGCTTTATTGAAGATATCCCTCCGTTCATAAAAATGATGGAGTCATCAGCATAAAGGATATGGGAAATTTGAGGAACACCCCGGGGGAGATGATAATACTTGCACAGACCAGTGGAAAAAATATTTTTGAGTCCCCTACTAAGTACCTCCTCAGTAAGAATGAACAATGCAGGGGCTAATGGATCACCCTACCTAACTCCTCTTGAGGACTTGAAATAGCCATGAGTGTGACCATTCAATGAAATAGAAAACCAGCAGTTGACTAATAGTTGGGCAACCAGAGAGACAAATCTGTTTGAAAAATCGAAGCCTTTCATAACCTGGAAAATGAAATCCCATTCTATACGGTCATAAGCTTTGGCCATGTCAAGTTTAATCAGGATATTATGACCTCTGATAGGTCTGTCGATCTCCATAAAGAGCTCTTTGGCCAAGAGGAAATTATCTGTTATCTGCCTGCCACTTATAAAGCCACTTTGCTCTTCTGACATGATCAATGGCAAAATAGTCCGCAGCCAATCACTGATGATTTTGGATACTATTTTACATGTGAAGTTGCATAAACTGATGGGCCTGAAATCAACATAAGTAGCAGGACTTTTAACTTTCGGAATCAAACAAAGTATAGTAGAAGTAACACCTTGAGGGAGTCCCCATCCTTGGAAAAAGCTCTAGACTGCATAGATGACATATGAACTAATAACATCCCAACAGTGAGTATTAAAGCCCCCTGTGTAACCATCTGGACCAGGGGAGCTATTGCCAGACATAGAAAAAACACAATTTTTAATTTCATCGGCCATGGGAATTGAAATGAGGGAAGAATTTTGCTCTTTAGTGATTTGCCGAGAAATAATTGAAAGTAGACTGTCATGAATGATGTGAGCTTCTGTTGTAAGAAGTGTCATAAAATATTCAACTGCACCTTTGAGCAAAGTCTCCTGATTATCCACCCAGTGATTATCAATCTTCAATTTTTGAACAAAATTCCTTTGTCTTTTAACCTTGGTGTAATGATGAAAAAACTAGGTGTTTCGGTCACCATTAGTGATCCATTGAACCCTAGATTTTCGGAACCAGAAAATCTCCTCTTGAGATAAGATAAGGCGCATTTCTGCATTAACTTTGTTGAGGTTCATTCTATTTTCAACTGAAGGATCAGCATCATAGATAGATTGGGCTTGTTCCACCAAAAATTCAACCTTCTCTTTAGCTCGATGAATTTTACCAAAGATGTCTTTATTCCATACCTTTAAGGCAGCTTTCAGATGCTTTAACTTCCTCTGAAGGACATTGAAAGGATGAATTTCATCTTGAGGGCATTTATTCCATTGATCTTTCACAAAGTCCAAAAAGCCTTGGTGTATATGCCACATATGCTGATTGATGAATCTCCTCGGGGAAGGAGTGGTGGAATTCAAGGACATCAATAGAGGAGCATGGTCTGAAGGACCTTTAACTAGATGCATGACAGATAAATTTTGGTTTGAGCTCAACCATTATGGGTTATATAATACTCTATCCAAGCGAGCTCAAATATGTGAGCCTCCTATTTGATTATTAGACCAGGTAAAATTTGAACCAGTATCCCTGCATCAACTAATCCAGTGGCAATTAAAAAGCCTTGAAAATCAGTCATTGCTACCATAGAGGAAATATTGCCACCAATCTTTTCCTCGGGGGATATTATACAATTGAAATCCCCTCCTACTATCCATGGTATAGTCACCCCTAGACTGAATTCCATCAGTGATTCAAACATTTCCCTGCGCTGACTAACATTGCAAGATGCATACACTGCTGTAAAATACAAAACTACAGAGTTATTATCTTTAAGAGCTACAGTCAGGTATTGAGGATGAGACTGTATAGTATCAAGGTAGATGCTGGGCTTGTAAAATAACCAAATTTTAGAGATATCACAATTATTTCCCAAGAAAGAATAAAGGTGTATGCGATGGGCAACTCCCTGAGCTCGATTAAAATCAATGCGGGGTTCAGAGATAGCAGCAATGTTGACATCATTGGCTTTGATATGCTGGGCAAGGCTTCTTATAGTAGCTTTGTTGCCAATACCTCTAACATTCCATATCAATGCTGAATTAATCATGATCTAAAGTTGGTGATATATGAGCTGCTAGAACTTTAGCTTTTACTCTAGTTAAACGGGCATCACTGAATAATACTCCAGGGAGGACTGGAATCTCATTTGACTGCAATTCTGGTGGCTGCCTTGTTTTGCTGTTCTTGGCTAAGCAAAGCATCCTGGAATTTTCCAAGGCTGACATTTTCGAAACTGCATCCGAACTGATAATTTCAAAGTCTTTCAAGGCTAATAGAAGGGGGGCCTTCTGGATTAGTGAGACTTCCTTAATTTGTTGGATTGAAGGAAGCTCGGCTGCACTTGGTGATTCCTCTATACACGACAGGGTTAAGGGAGGCCTTTTGATTGTGTCATTGCTGCAAACAGGTGCCGAGGGACCATTATCTTCTATAGGTTTTGAAGGTCTGGCTATAGGAATAGAAGTCTGGCTGCCTTTAGGATCTTCACTATGAGCATATTCTCCAGAATTTTGCTTATCTTGAACCATCTCTTTATCCGAAGTTAACTCTTCAGATTGCTGATACAAGATAGAGAACTGTTGGCACTCAAAATATGATCGTCGGCGACCAAGCCACAAAGACGAATGATATGGCCCGCTGAAGCTCAGAAGCCGATGAAGAACAACTTGCTGAAGACTTCTCAAGCTGCCAGAGCCTCAAGTCACCAGGGACGAACACCAGGGACTTCACCTCGGTAGAGTCGAGATGAGCCCACAACCAACCGGCAGTGCAACCAAGCCTACCTAATGATCCGGTAATGACTCCGTCGTGCCGCTACCCTACACCCATTGCCCGACCAAGGACGGCAGTCTACCCGGTGGCTCGCCACCTGAATGAAGACTCTCTTGAGGAGGAAGAACATCGTCGGCCCTTCACAACAAGGAACCGAAGGCTCTGTCAGTAGAAGGTCCCGATCACCCGACGTGGGTTCGACTTCTCGCCATAGTGGGCCCGTTAGTGGCCGAATGATCACCAGTCAAGACGGAATTGTTTCGAATGTCACACCATCCCGCAAGGAAGCTCCAGACACGAGTCAAGCTGAGCCGAAAGCACAAATCATAGTGTCGAAGGCCGTGCCAGCGAAAAACCCGTGTGCTCGAGCCAAACACACACGAAGTTCTGATTAAGGCCATTCATCGTGCTGAGAGCTTCGTCAATGCCCGTCGAAGTTGTCTAAGGACTGTGGCGAGAGGAAGAGTCAACAGGAGCCTCAGGAATCATCCCCGGACCCCTCGGCTAGCCCGCATCGAGCGAACAAGCTAAATCGGCGCACAACAGGTCACTAGTGCCCCTTTACCCGGTGCCACCAAATCGTCGGATCAATTGAGGGACATCTACCCCGGTGCCCCTAAATCCGGCGAGCCCTTCATGGCACCGGATTAGCTGGTTGCTATAAAGGCAACCCTCGTCGACTAGAAGAGTGAGAGAGCATTCAGAAAAGAAAAGAGAATAGCCAGAAGAAAACAGAAGAGATCCGGAGTCCACCAATCAGAGCTTCGGAGGGGAGGGTTTTTGGAGGAAAAGGCTTTCTCCAAGGGTTCTCTGGCCGCCACCGCCGTCCTATGTTCCGCTCGATCCTCCGGCGTCGGAGAAGAAGAAGAGTCTCTTCTCCCCCTGTCTACTTAGGTGGGTCATTGTAGTTCCCCTATCGATTCCCCTCTGTTCGAGTTTCTTCTCTAGTACAATGTAAGTGAGAAGGGGGGAGGAAGGTGATGATATGAGCCTTGCTTCCTCCCCCCTTCTCACCATCTCAGTGATTCTCCATCTCGCCCTCTGTAATTTCTTTCCTCTTTATTAATGAAAATGGTGGCCAGGTGACAACGTCGACACCGGAATGATAATCTGTGTATTCTCTTTTCTTTCATTCACGGAATGAATGGATATAGCAATGGGTCAAGGGGTTTAATGTTTCTATCCCTCCTCTTTGTCGTCCTCTTTCTCCCCGTTGCATTTTTTTATGGCCGATGAAACGGCACCGTGCAACAATGCCGGTGCCGTGGAAGGTGATGTGCATATGTATACATGTCTCCAGTGATCTGTGCATAGAACGAAGGGACATGAGCATGCCCGGCGCCGTGTTCACCCCTCCCGTCTGCTTCTCTTTTCTTAATGCATGTGCGTACACCGGATTTGCTTCCCCTGTTGTGCCCCTTAGGCACAAGCATGTGCTATGTTGATTTGATGATAGCAATGCTGTTTTGTTTTGATGATTGCAACACAGTGAGTGCTTTATGAGATTGTGTTTTGATGATAGCAACATAACTTGTTTTGTGGAGAATGCATGTGTATGACTGATATAGTGCTTGATTTCTGATCTGTGCGTTGCTTTTCTATCTGCATGTAGTTTGATGACTAGCAAGTCTATACACTGCAGGGTAAAGTATTTCATTAGTCTATACACTCTTCATGCATGTGCATAGTCTATACATTGTGCATCTCGTTGACAAGTTTGCACATTTCATGAAGTCTATACACTAGGCTTGAAGTGTATACATTGAGTGTCTCAATGAGCATCTCATGTAAGTCCATACATTCATAGTGCATTGCATTGGCTAAGTATATACAACGTCAGTTCATGCATTGTCTTAGGCTAAGTGTGTACAGCGTCTTAGGCAAAGTCTGTACAGCGTCAACGCATCTCACTGGCTCATATTACTGCGTCAACGCATGAAGCCTGTACATCAGTCTTAATATTCTAAGTCTGTACAGCCAGGTCATTTGCTCCTAAGTCTATACATCGGACTGGTCTGCATAGGCTAAGTGTATACATTGTCCAGTACAATCATGCACTGTTCATGAAGTCTGTACAGCCTTGTGCATTGGACTCAAAGTCTATACATTGCACTGTTCCTTTCATCTTCGTGCTGTTCATGTTCACTACACTTCGTGTTGTTTCCCCTCACTAACACGAAAAGATTTCGTGTCGTCTGAGCTTACAACACTTCGTGTTGATTTCCATGCTTGACAGGAAAACTTGTATGAGGTATACTTCGTGTTGTTCTATCATTGTCATCTATGTCTCGAGTCAGTCCTCTATGTTTGCTCTTGTGTCTTCGTGTCGTTCTCCTTGTTGTGTCTTCGTGTCGTTTTTGTTCTATTTTGTGCAGGACATTGCAGCACCTCGTGTTGCTTTCTGTGCCACCTCGTGTCGTTCTCTGTGTAGTGTGTATTTTTGTCACCACTATACTTCGTGTCATTTTTCTCTGTAGTGTTTGTTTTGTTACAGTGACACGTCGTGTCGTTGTTCTTTACTTCGTGCTGTTTTCATCGTCTTCGTGTTGGTCTTTCTCATTAGACCTCGTGTCCTTCTCGCCCTGACCTCACTTCGTGTCGATTCTTGTTGTTCGTCTTCGTGTCTTTCTCGCCTCATGACCACACTTCGTGTCGGTCTCTGTTTCTCATCTTCGGGTTGCTTTCAGCCCATGTCATCCTCGTTTTCGAGTCACTCGTAATGTTCGAGCAGTTTTGCACTCGAGTTGTCTTCATGTTACCCTTGTATTCGTGTCTTCGTGTTGCCTTCATATTCGTGTCTTCGTGTTGTTTTTCTGACCCAGTGTACTTTTTGCTTTGAGACCACACCTCGTGTTGGTTTCAGCTTTTCATCCTCGTGTTGGTTTCAGTCCGTGTTATACTCGTCTTCGTGTTGTTTTTAGTGATTCCGTCTTCGTGTTGTTCTTCCTAGACCTCGTGTCTTTCCTGTGTTGAAACCACACTTCGTGTTGGTTTCTGTTCTTGTCTTCGTGTCGTTGTCAGCCCGTGTCGTTTCACCTCGTGATGTTCTCACTGACTTCGTGTCGTTTACCCTGTGTATCTCGTGTCGTTCTTCCTTTTACCTCGTGTTGTTTTATAACCTCACTTCGTGTCGTTCTCTTCGTTGTGTCTGTTCTGTCACAGTGTATCTCGTGTCATTCTTTCCTTACTTCGTGCTGTAGTCACCCTGTGTATCTCGTGTCGTTCTCAGTGCATCTAGTATTACTATTACATACCTCATGCAGCTTTAGTTCCTGTGGCCCTCAGTTTTAATGGGTTGTATCTCCTTGCAGGTCCGAGGAAGAACATTTCCACGTGACTGGGCAGCACGTGCTCCGAGGCTGAAGGACTGACAGAATGCTGACACGTGGCCAAATATCTGGGCGGGAAATGCGGAGGACACACACGCCCAGTGCTGCCCTCCTGCTGGCTGCTGCTATATATATGAGCCTCCTTCCACAGAAGAAGGTTGATCGAATTGGCAAGAGGAAAAGAACAGAGAGCCACGATCCAGATCGAAGCAGAAGAGCAGAAGTGGAGAGAAAGAATAGAGAGCTGTTCGATCCAGAGAAAAGAGAAGAAGAAGAAAAGAAAGTGGGAAGAAGCAGAAGAGAAAAAAGAGAGGCAGAGAGCTCGAGAAGAGTGTGAAGAGAAGAAGAAGAAGAGAGAGAGAGAAGGAGTTCGTTCCTCAGATCTTTGGTTCAAAACCAGATCTGAAGTTGCTCATTGTTGAGCTATATTTTGTGCTTTATTGCTTCAGCTTTCCGTTGCTGTCTTGTTCTATCTTCATTTTCCTTTATACATTTCTTCAAGCTATTTGTCAGCGGTTTGCAGAGGTGCTGCCTCTGGACAGCAAGCTGTGTAGCTCAGCGGGTAGTGGAGGTTTCCACTGGACAGGTAAAGCTGTAATCCTCAGCTGGCGAGACTTGGTCTCGGACGGGTTAAGCTGTATTCCCCAGCGGGTTCAAGCTGTGAGTCAGCGATGGCTAAGCTGTATTGCCCAGCGGAAGCAAGCTGTGATGCTCAGCGGTTGGCAAGCTGTGAGGCCCAGCTGATTGTTGGCAAGCTGTGTTGCCCAGCGATTAGTGAAGCCACACTCGGGTTGAGTGTGGAGTGGATGTAGGTCTGCTGGACCGAACCACCTAAAAACCCCTTGTGCAGTGGTTTGATGTTTCTATCTGTTTGCTTCCGCTAGATGTTTGCATAGGAGCGCTCCAAGTGTTTGATCACAGGTTCATTAGATAACTTGATCAGATTTTGATCTAAGTGTTTAATCTGTTGAGTGAGCAAAATTCCAATTGAGCAAAATTTTATATTGGGTGAAAGTTTTTTAAACGGGTTATATTCATTCACCCCCCCCTCTGAATACTAGCACCGAACCCAACAATTGGTATCAGAGCCGGTCTCTGACTGAACAGATCTAACAATCTACAGAGGATCCTGCTAATTGTTGGTGCATTTCAGAGTGGGTCTTTTGGAATCATATTTTGATTTACTGTCTTAGTGCTTTACGTTGATCATCTGGTTTAGTGCATTTCTGTTTGGTGCATTTTATAAGTGTGCTTCTTGTGTTTTGTAGTAAGTTTCACTGAGTTAGTTCCTTGCCTTGCTTATCTGGTTGTGGTGCTTTGTTGTCGATTGCTTCGTGCCTTGAATCTGCTTGTCATCTGTTCTGATGGCTCATCCTCCGATATACAGAGGTGATGACCTTGGCCCATGGCTGGAAAAGTTGTATCGGTATGTAAGCACAACCGATCCTGACTTGTGGAAGGTAATAACTCACGGTCCATATAAACTGTTGAAGGATAAATCCAAATGGACTAAGAAGGATAAGCTGAAAGACTCTGTCAATAATAGAGCTGTAGTTTTATTAAAAGAATCAATTGACAGATCTCTAATTGAATGCATTTCTTCTTGCAGGTCTGCCAAAGACATTTTGAAAAAACTAAAGCTAATCAGGAATCACAGCAAATGCTTGATGGCTGATCAGAGAAATGCTAATGATGAAACTTCATCCGAGGTAAGCTCTGAATCTGAAGAACTTTCAATTGATGACCTATGGAATATAAATGAGGAACTTAATAATAGATGTGAACAATTGAAATCTGAGAATAATAGATTGAAAAAGAAATGTGATCAGATAACTTTGAAAGTTCCTTGTAAAAATTGTCCAGATCTGAAACAATCTTATGATGCATGTATGTTAGATGTTCAGAATTTTCAGGAACAAAATGGTTCTCTAAAACTTGAAAATCAAATATGTCTGGACAAGATATCAGAACTTGAGAATCAGCTGAATGAGAAGAAAAATGAACATATAAAAGACATGCAAGAACTGACTCAAGTTAATTCTGAATTGGATAAACTGAAACTTGAGAATGAATGATTTCAAAAGAAAATTGAAAATCTCATGGGTAGAATAAATGAAATCAATGGGGAGGCTTCACATTCTTCTTCTGCTGAATTAACATGCCATATGTGCTCAGCTCTAAGAGAACGCAATGAAGATCTTTATAGTGAGAATGAATGGCTGAACAAACAAATAGTCTCACTTAAAGAGGATCACAAAAACTTGGTTGCTGAGAAAATTAAAGTAGAAGAAAGAGAAGATGAACTAATTGAGAAACTGGAATTGATATCCACTAATGAAAAATGTGATGCTGAAGTTAAGAAGCTGACCAAAGAAAACATTGAATTAAAAGCTGAAATTGAAAAATTGAAATGGTTAAATACTGGCTTGTCTGAAAAACTTCTCACCACAGAAAAGGGAAAAAGCTGTTTGTAATGAAAAATCTGAAAAGTTAAGCAACTTGGAACAAGAAATTGAGAAGTATAAAACTGCAAATAAAGTCTTAAGTGAATGTGTCAATTGTAGTGAACAGGAGATAGCCAATTATGAGCTTCACATAACATCTTTGGAAAACAAGATTCAGGATCTAGAAAAATTAGCATCCAATTCTGCTAAGAATGAAAGAAAAGTAAAAACTGTTGTGAAAATGAAGGATGGCAATCCAAGAAAGGGGACAAGCTGTAGTCCTGATGTTAAGGAAACTACCAGAAACCAGCTATATACTACCTTTGTGCATAGTTCTAATGTAGCTGGTACCTCAAGGCAATCCCCAAAATAAAATGAAAATCATAAGTCACCTTCAAAATCTGTCTTTCAGTTTAAAGCTCAGAAAATTGAAAAGCAAACAAAACCTGTTGAGGATAATCAGAAATTGAAAAGAAAGAGTCAAACAAAAAGGGTAGAGAATAATTCTGGTTATACTCTGAAATTTGTTAGCTCTGCTGAATCTGATGGGTCCATGCAAAATGCTCATGCTTCTTGTACTCATTCACATGCATCTGTGAATTCATCTGATAGAAACCATGCCCCTAGGAAATCTGATACTTCTTGCTATTACTGTGGTAAGCATGGGCATATCATGGATGATTGCAGAATATTAAAAGAGGATGAGCATGCAAATAAAATAATGCATTCTAGGAATCTATCTGGAAGAAACCATGCCTTCAGGAAATCTAATGCTTCATGCTATTATTGTGGTAGGCGTGGTCATGTAATGAATGCATGTTTTAAATTGAAAGAAGATAACAATGTGAATCCTAGATCTTTCACACATGCTCATAACCCATATAGATATAGATCTATTTCAGGCCAGTATATCATTTGTTTCACTTGCAACAAGCCTGGGCATAAGGCTAATGAGTGCTGGTCAGGAAATCATTGGGGTAAAAATGAATCAAGAAGCAAGCATCTTAAATACTTTGAATGTGGTAAGTATGGGCATGCAGTCAAAGATTGCTGGCATGCTCAGGGAAATAGATTAAACTCTAAATCTGTCAAATTCCCTGCTTTCTATGACTCTGCTAGAAATAACTTGAGAGATAAAAGGAAAAACTTTGCATGTTTTGAATGTGGTAAGCTAGGCCACAAAGCTGCCAACTGTCGGCTGGCTGAGCATGGAAAGAAAAATTTTCATGTCAACAAAAGAAATACTCATGCTCATACACATAATTTTCACACTCATATGCATGCACATGGGCATCATGTTTCTGCTAACATGAAGAATAAAAACAAAAATTCTGTGGCTTCATGTCATTATTGTGGAAAAACTGGACATTCAATGTTTGAGTGTAAACTGATGGAATATGATGATCATGTTACTAAAAGATTGTTTAGAACACCTGTTAGGGCTCATACAGGACCCAAGGCAGCTTGGGTTCCTGCAGGATCAAAATAATCCAGTTGTTGCAGGTGTGCCTTGGTGAGAGAAATAAAAGGGGTATTTTAGCCAAGGCACTCAAATGAAAGCCCCATGATTCAACTCTTCAGGTTAGTTCTGAACTTTATTTTAAAAATTCCATTATCTGAAAATGTGAGCTTCATGTGATTTGCTTGATTGATTGTGGATGTTCTTTTCATGTCTAGCTGATCAGTCTGCATTCCAGACTCAGCTATTGAGTTTTACTTTGGATATAGCTGATGCTCTTCTGTTGCCATCTCCTGCCAATTGCTGAACTGAGTTTGAATGGTCTTTAGTGTATATAGTTGATGCACTATATAGACTTTGTATAATGCTTGTGTCTTGTGTCAATGCATTGCATGCTTGATTACATACTTGGACTGAGCTTGAATGGGTCAGTTAGTGCACACAGTCAATGCATGTGTCTAGTGTTTGCATACATCATTTGCATGACTGTCAATGAAATTGATCAATGCATATAAGACTGATTTGCACTGCATTACATCTTGAAAAATCTGAAAAAGGATAAAAATGCTCATGACTTGGATGCATAAAGCTGAACTGATTGCATAGCATATCTCTTGCATTATGATGTCAGGGGGAGCTGAGAGTTCTATTCAATTCATTAAATCCTATTCACTTCTCAGTGTTCTCATTTAAATGATTCATATTTTTTGACATCAGTTGCTCATTGAACCATATTGCCAATTGCTATCCTTTCCCCATCTTTTTCACTGAACAACAGTTCTGTATCTGGTTTAGTACATTGAGTGGTGATTATTGCAATTGTTCACTTATAAGAATCACATCTACAAATTGAAAAGAACTAAAGGTTTAACCTTTATAAATTGGAGAGTTAAGTGTCTGCACTTCAGAATTTGAGATAAAAGAAAACTTTTATAGCTCTTAATCTTTGTCTCATGGTAAGATTAGAAAAAGTTTTTGTAATGCCTAATGTGTTGATCTGGAAATTTCTAGAAAAGGTGAATAAGAGTGTGTACTGTTTTTCAATCAATCACTCTAAAAGAGATAGGGGCAGCAGTAAATAAGATCATAAATGCTATGAACTGAACATAGTAACAGAGCAATGGTTAATTGCACTGAGAAACTGTGAACTCCTCCAATGAAGCAGGAAAATTCACATGTCATGAAGTGCCTCAAGCTAACTCTGTTCATAGGGTCAAATCTATAGGGGGAGTCCTCACCAAGTAACTGAGGGTATTGGCCTCTAATCAAGGTATACCCTTAATGTCAATAGTGAAGACTATTCCTTGTAGGTCTTGATCTGAAATAGATCTAGTAGTTTATGCCTAATAACTGGGGGTACCTGCCTCTGATCAAGGTGTACACCTAATGTCAACAGCATAAATGCCACAGGTCTATTCACTTAGTTCAGGTTCTGAAAATTAAAAAGTGAAATCAAACTGCTGTAACCCTTCGAAAAATCAAAAGTCATTGAGTGAAAATTATTTTTCTCAATACATGTTCAAGTTGCCTCTCTTGAATTTCCTTGTTTAGACACAAAAGGGTATTATTTCAGACTTATCTATTAATACCATGTGCCCTAGATTCATTGCTATAAATGGAATCTAAAACTCTTTTTCAGGGGTCAGGTGTTTTACTCTAGATTTATCACTGTTAAACCTGAATTTTTAAAAATTGTATGTTGATGATCCTTATACTTTAACTATTATTTATAATCAGGCTTATTCTCTGAACCAATGATTCAGCTGTTGTCTAGTGACCCTCCTACCTTTTCTACCTTGGTTATCTGTTCATATTCCTTCTCAAAGGGGGAGCTTTTATTTAGGGGGAGAAATAATTCAGGGGAGTCTTACATTCAGGGGGAGAATGTTCTAGAGGAATTTGCATGCATATTGCACTTTGCACTCATGTCTTTACTGTTTTTCTCTTTTTGATTATGTCAAAGGGGGAGAAAATTTTCTGTGTGACTCAATGTCACAGTGTGTTGCCATCATCAAAAAGGGGGAGAATGTTGTGCCCCTTAGGCACAAGCATGTGCTATGTTGATTTGATGATAGCAATGCTGTTTTGTTTTGATGATTGCAACACAGTGAGTGCTTTATGAGATTGTGTTTTGATGATAGCAACATAACTTGTTTTGTGGAGAATGCATGTGTATGACTGATATAGTGCTTGATTTCTGATCTGTGCGTTGCTTTTCTATCTGCATGTAGTTTGATGACTAGCAAGTCTATACACTGCAGGGTAAAGCATTTCATTAGTCTATACACTCTTCATGCATGTGCATAGTCTATACATTGTGCATCTCGTTGACAAGTTTGCACATTTCATGAAGTCTATACACTAGGCTTGAAGTGTATACATTGAGCGTCTCAATGAGCATCTCATGTAAGTCCATACATTCATAGTGCATTGCATTGGCTAAGTATATACAACGTCAGTTCATGCATTGTCTTAGGCTAAGTGTGTACAGCGTCTTAGGCAAAGTCTGTACAGCGTCAACGCATCTCACTGGCTCATATTACTGCGTCAACGCATGAAGCCTGTACATCAGTCTTAATATTCTAAGTCTGTACAGCCAGGTCATTTGCTCCTAAGTCTATACATCGGACTGGTCTGCATAGGCTAAGTGTATACATTATCCAGTACAATCATGCACTGTTCATGAAGTCTGTACAGCCTTGTGCATTGGACTCAAAGTCTATACATTGCACTATTCCTTTCATCTTCGTGCTGTTCATGTTCACTACACTTCGTGTTGTTTCCCCTCACTAACACGAAAAGATTTCGTGTCGTCTGAGCTTACAACACTTCGTGTTGATTTCCATGCTTGACAGGAAAACTTGTATGAGGTATACTTCGTGTTGTTCTATCATTGTCATCTATGTCTCGAGTCAGTCCTCTATGTTTGCTCTTGTGTCTTCGTGTCGTTCTCCTTGTTGTGTCTTCGTGTCGTTTTTGTTCTATTGTGTGCAGGACATTGCAGACCTCGTGTTGCTTTCTGTGCCACCTCGTGTCGTTCTCTGTGTAGTGTGTGTTTTTGTCACCACTATACTTCGTGTCATTTTTCTCTGTAGTGTTTGTTTTGTTACAGTGACACGTCGTGTTGTTGTTCTTTACTTCGTGCTGTTTTCATCGTCTTCGTGTTGGTCTTTCTCATTAGACCTCGTGTCCTTCTCGCCCTGACCTCACTTCGTGTCGATTCTTGTTGTTCGTCTTCGTGTCTTTCTCGCCTCATGACCACACTTCGTGTCGGTCTCTGTTTCTCATCTTCGGGTTGCTTTCAGCCCATGTCGTCCTCGTTTTCGAGTCGCTCGTAATGTTCGAGCAGTTTTGCACTCGAGTTGTCTTCGTGTTACCCTTGTATTCGTGTCTTCGTGTTGCCTTCATATTCGTGTCTTCGTGTTGTTTTTCTGACCCAGTGTACTTTTTGCTTTGAGACCACACCTCGTGTTGGTTTCAGTCCGTGTTATACTCGTCTTCGTGTTGTTTTTAGTGATTCCGTCTTCGTGTTGTTCTTCTTAGACCTCGTGTCTTTCCTGTGTTAAAACCACACTTCGTGTTAGTTTCTGTTCTTGTCTTCGTGTCGTTGTCAGCCCGTGTCGTTTCACCTCGTGCTGTTCTCACTGACTTCGTGTCGTTTACCCTGTGTATCTCGTGTCGTTCTTCTTTTTACCTCGTGTTGTTTTATAACCTCACTTCATGTCGTTCTCTTCGTTGTGTCTGTTCTGTCACAGTGTATCTCGTGTCATTCTTTCCTTACTTCGTGCTGTAGTCACCCTGTGTATCTCGTGTCGTTCTCAGTGCATCTAGTTTTACTATTACATACCTCATGCAGCTTTAGTTCCTGTGGCCCTCAGTTTTAATGGGTTGTATCTCCTTGCAGGTCCGAGGAAGAACATTTCCACGTGACTGGGCAGCACGTGCTCCGAGACTGAAGGACTGACAGAATGCTGACACGTGGCCAAATATCTGGGCGGGAAATGCGGAGGACACACACGCCCAGTGCTGCCCTCCTGCTGGCTGCTGCTATATATATGAGCCTCCTTCCACAGAAGAAGGTTGATCGAATTGGAGAGAGGAAAAGAACAGAGAGCCACGATCCAGATCGAAGCAGAAGAGCAGAAGAGGAGAGAAAGAATAGAGAGCTGTTCGATCCAGAGAAAAGAGAAGAAGAAGAAAAGAAAGAGGGAAGAAGCAGAAGAGAAAAAAGAGAGGCAGAGAGCTCGAGAAGAGTGTGAAGAGAAGAAGAAGAAGAAGAGAGAGAGAGAAGGAGTTCGTTCCTCAGATCTTTGGTTCAAAACCAGATCTGAAGTTGCTCATTGTTGAGCTATATTTTGTGCTTTATTGCTTCAGCTTTCCGTTGCTGTCTTGTTCTATCTTCATTTTCCTTTATACATTTCTTCAAGCTGTTTGTCAGCGGTTTGCAGAGGTGCTGTCTCTGGACAGCAAGCTGTGTAGCTCAGTGGGTAGTGGAGGTTTCCACTGGACAGGTAAAGCTGTAATCCTCAGCCGGCGAGACTTGGTCTCGGACGGGTTAAGCTGTATTCCCCAGCGGGTTCAAGCTGTGAGTCAGCGATGGCTAAGCTGTATTGCCCAGCGGAAGCAAGCTGTGATGCTCAGCGGTTGGCAAGCTGTGAGGCCCAGCTGATTGTTGGCAAGCTGTGTTGCCCAGCGGTTAGTGAAGCCACACTCGGGTTGAGTGTGGGGTGGATGTAGGTCTGCTGGACCGAACAACCTAAAAACCCCTTGTGCAGTGGTTTGATGTTTCTATCTGTTTGCTTCTGCTAGATGTTTGCATAGGGGCGCTCCAAGTGTTTGATCACAGGTTCATTAGATAACTTGATCAGATTTTGTTCTAAGTGTTTAATCTGTTGAGTGAGCAAAATTCAAATTGAGCAAAATTTTATATTGGGTGAAAGTTTTTTAAATGGGTTATATTCATTCACCCCCCCCTCTGAATACTAGCACCGAACCCAACATCCCCGACGCCGAATATGCCCCTGGCAACTCTGTGGGCTACAGTA
Organism: Amorphophallus konjac; assembly: GCA_022559845.1. NCBI lineage: Eukaryota > Viridiplantae > Streptophyta > Magnoliopsida > Alismatales > Araceae > Amorphophallus > Amorphophallus konjac. The sequence goes on along the minus strand of CM040125.1, from coordinate 199,795,019 downwards.
ACTACTCCCCTTCTCCCCGGGGTTTCTCTTCCGTCTGAATGTCACAAGTTTTCACCGCCGGAGGCGCATACACACGTGCATTTCTTCGATCCATCTCGGGCCATCCCCTCACTTTCCCCTCCTATTCTCGACAATGAACGGGAGGAGATGAGGGCGTCCCCAGGCTCCTTGCCGTTGTCTTCTAAGCATCACCTGACGAATATCTCATGAACCTATCGATATTCATAAGCACACATATAGGCATACCTACAGACATCAATTCTAATTTGTTGACTGCGCATAGTTTTCCCACCGTGCCGTTTTACGGCTTCATTAGTGAGATTCGGTGACCCGGGGAGGGGGAACATTCCCCTGATCTCTCATCCTAATTTGCTTGGTCTGCAAGAGTCTATTTGCCAATAATGGATCTCCGAAAGCCAGTGAGTGCACAGAAATTGGGTTAATCCCCAACATTTCAAATCCACAACCCCCAGTGGGCCTTGTGGTGGCCGTGGGTTGTGTGCCCCTCGTAGGCTAGCCCTCGGGGTTTCCTCCCATATCGGTCGTACCGTCTTAGACATGGTACCGACTCGGGTCGCATACCCCTCGTAGGCTAGCCCTCGGGGTCTTTGCTCCCACTGTGATTCCTCGCCATCTGTCTACTTTCTACCCACAGACTCGGTGCCCCTAGTAGGCTAGCCCTCGGGGTTCTCCTATCCGTCTGGGTTTGCCGGCCGTCGTTGCGCCACCCGGATTTCAAGGGTTGCTCCGCCACGTGAGTACTCCTCGCTTCTCCCCGAAAATCCTCCGGGATGGGGAGATGCTGCCGAAATTTTGACACGAACGAGTTTGACTAGGAACGATTGCCGCGCTCGTGTATGAACCTCGCGCGAGCCTGTGACTCGACTTCCGGATGTCCCGGGGTCAATCCGTTGAATAATCGACTCAATAAACTTTCAAAATTTTCCAAAATGTTTTAATAAACCAAAAAATAACCAATAAAACCTTGGTTTCCACAAAACAGGGCTAAACCAGCACCGTCGATACTCGGCGCGCCTTAATACGGCGCGCCTTAAAACGACGCGCCCTATTCCGGCGCACCATGATGAGAGGCGCGTCATTTCCAGGCTAACCCTACACCTACGTTAGGCAACGCCATTTCAAACCTTTACCCACACTTCTCACACCGTTGTAAACTCTATGCCTACACGCATCGCGTCGGTTTTGTTCCGAATCGCGTCGTCGTGCCGTTTCGATCTTTTCCTCGCCTTCGGGGTGATTTTCAATGTCAATAACAGAATTAAATAAACCTTGTAGTCAATAAATTGAATAAATTGGTTTGTCTAACCTGAATTAGCTAGTTTTGTTGCTTCATCATCATGTTTTATTCTAAGCATTCATGCCGCATCGATGTATGCCTTAGTGCACGGACTCTCGGTATATCAAATGACATGAGCAGAAAGCCGGGCAACGCCCGATGGAAGCTTTTGCCGCGCGTGATGGTGGTCTTCGGGCCTAGGTTCTCCTCCATGTACTGAGGGTCCGCCCTAAGAAACCATGTATGGTAGATAGTAGCATCCTGCATGATCATTCGCATCCTCTGCATCCTTTATTCCGGCCTCGATAAAATATTATCTTGGTAATTAATCAAAGGTTTTCCCTCCTCGTGGGGGATATAATTAACGCCATAGCCTTTATGGTATGGCGGATTGCTGGTCCCGACCAAATCTCACTCTCGCCCGACACGGGTCAGAACGAGCGCACAATAAACTTGTCACTCACATGACTGGCACGCCCGCACAATCAATCAGTCAGTTAATTACCAGTTAGTTAATTGGTTGATCGACACGTGAAATAAACCAAATAAACCCAAATGATAATAATAAACAAAATAAAAGGATCCCATCGAAATAGTCTGGCATGCCCGGTGGGACCCAGTCACCTTTCATCTCTTTGCCGAGATATTTGGGCTTTGAGGCCCTCCCAAAGGCTACTGATCGTCGGTTTGTTGGTCTTTTCAGGCGAACGATGACGACAACTGGGCTGACTGGCGTCGGCTTTGGCCCTTCAATTGTTGCTGGTCATGTGCGAGGATACCTGGCGATGCCCACGGTGTTCGGCAACTTCCCTGCTGCTGTTGGCTTCCCCAACTTCCTGGGGTTAGCCTTCGTAGATATGCTAGAAGTGGAACCCTCAGAGCCCGTCAAGGGAGCTGCGAAGAAGGTGGAGCCTCTGAGGGCTCGATGTTGCAACGACTCGTCCAAGAGTCCAACCCCGGTCACCAGTTGCCTGGTGCACCATGATGTCCATGGGGCCCGCCCCGATGCAGTCAACAGGAACTCCGGAGGACGTCAGAGCAAGCAAATCCGGAGGAGTACTGCTGTGGTTACCAGATCTCTGTCTCAATCAGACAAATCTATGATGGTTGGTGGCGTACGCGTCTTCCTCGACGGGCGCGACGCACGGATAGTCCCGGACCGGGTCGTCCCCGCCGTCCCCATCTACAACTCATACCAAGCCCTCGCTGGAAGGAGGGCGAAAAGAGAAGAAGTCGGCCACTACGGCCAAGAGAAGTTGGCCCCCAGGCCAAAGAAATTTAAACAGGTGTGGGTCCCCAAAAGGGTCCAACCTGTCCATCAAGCTGCACCTGTCCACCGCCGCCTTGCTCATGACGGAATGGAACGAAGAAAGGAAAGGGGCCCGGCCCCGAAAGAAGAAGAGGTGGTTGCGGACCCTCCGCGTCGCAAAAGTTTCCAGGCCTGCACCCGCCAAGCCAACGTCCGTGCTGTGGGACGAAGATTCTAGCAGCTTGCCGACAGAGCTCGGCTAGGTTATATCCCTCCTGCGGGAGGTCGACAACTGTCCTCCGTGCTACATCAAGAGCGGGGTCGAGAAGAGATGACCAATTTGGTCTAGAACTATTTCCGAGGGCTAGGCAACCCCTCGCTTGGACAATAGATGTTGATGCAAGCAACCATCGCCAATGAAGACTACTGCCCATCAATGGCAGTTGAAGAAGATGAAAGAGAAAAGATGATGATGTCGTCAGTTGACGATAATGGCTATGATGACGGCTTTGAGATCGAATCCGATGAAGCCGCCCCTAAGCGGGAAAGAAACAAGAAGGACTTCTATGTGTGAGAGGCTGACCTTCCCGCATCAGGCTAAGAGAAGGGTCCACCGACAGAGAAGAAGGATGTAGGTTTTCACCTGCAACATGGTTGGCATATTCAGTCGATATGGGGGGCTTCCCGAAGACCCCCGTGAGTTGGCTCAATTGGCCGCAAGGCCGGGGCCGAATACTCGCAGAGCAGGAGCAGCAAGGGAGCTCCTAGCGGCAACTAAAGGAGAACAACCCCTGGTCTACCACCAGTCGGATGATGAGGCTCCTATCTTAACCGCCAATGTGGTAATGGCGAAAGAAGAAGATGACATCCTCCTTGACATCCTGCCTGAGGGTACGTCTTGAGAAACAACAGAAGCCATTCCCAGCGCTGCAACTATAGAACCAACGGTCCTGATGCTACTTCAAAGATATCGACAAGAGATAGACTTGCTGAAGAAACAGCTGATGGAGAAGACTGAACAGTCGTCAGCTTCCAAGCCGCCCAAAGTCCAGGGTGAATCATCCTGGGGAGCGGTTCGTCATGTCGACCCTCTGCCACTTTACACCTTGCCTCAGTCGTCAGAGCCGAGCATGGCGATGACTCAGCAGTGGCCACCACTGTCCCAGCCGCTGATGCCACCGGTGCTCCCTCAAGTGCACCAGACACCCCCGTTGCTGCGTCCGCCACCGGCGACCACTCTGGTCACCCCGTACCTGCAGCCAACACACTTCTACCCGGAGCCAGTTGACGCCACAGTCATGAACCGGATGATGGTGAGAAGAATGATCGAGCTAAAGCTCGAGGAGAGAAGTGAAGGCGACTACAACGCATTTGATGCCTATCGGGTGCCTTACCCGCAACACCATGCTGCCAAGCGGCTTCCTCCGGGGGCAACAAGTCGCCCAAGTTCGACAAGTTCAACGGGAAGGGATCCCCGAAGGAACATGTTGCATATTACATGACTATCATGGGTGATTTGGCCGCCGATGAGTCATACTTGCTAAAGTTTTTCGGGTCCTCGCTGATGGGGCTCGCATTTGAATGGTACTCTAGCCTCCCGGCCGGGTCGATCAGCAACTGGTCAGATATGCAGAGGAAGTTCAGGGAGAGATTCCATGTTACAGAGAGGGAGGTCACAGTGGCCGAACTCTACTCAACAAAGCAAAGGGCCGATGAGACAGCCCTCGATTATGTCAAGAGGTGGAGGAACCTCGGAATGAGGTGCAAGCGGCCCCCGCATCAGGAGGACGTTGTACAAATATGCAAATAGAACCTCAGGAGGGAGGTTCTAGAAAATATGATCGGAATGGAAATACGGTCATTTGACCGATTGAACAATATCGTGGCCAAGGTGGAAGCCTTTCTGGCCAGACCTGTCCCTACATCAGCTGCCAGCACAACCCAGAAGGGCAAGGCAGTGGAGCAGCACTCATCGCCTAAAGAAGCGAACGCTCTTGACATCAAGGCGTTTGAACAACAGAAAGATGAAGGCAAGAAGGCAGTCACCCCACAGCCTGCAGAAGCCGCAGATGGCAAAGAAGGTCCCTCGCTACGGGACAAGATGAAGAAAGCCTACTCATTTCCAAAGGACAAGACCCAGATTCTGTTCGACTGGGTAACGGAATATGGCATGGTCACCCTGCCAGAGCCAAAGAGGCCAGAGGACCTAAAGAGAAGAGACAGCCCAAGATTCTTCCCCTACCACCAGATGTTGGGGCATCCAATCGAAGACTGCTATGTTTTCAAGGACATCATCGAAGGGATGGTGAAGAAAAATGAAATCGAGTTGGGAGAGTACAAAGTGGACCCTCCTCGACCGCATAAAGCCCCTCGGAGGAGGGCAGGAGTCAACATGATCTCCTTATACCAGGCACTGCCCGAGGAGATCTCTGAAGCAAGTACGCGAAGCACTTATGAAACTCATTTCTTGGAGCCCGTGAAGAAACATCAGGGATGGCAGCAGATCCCTGCGAAGCACAAAAGAAAGAAAGCACCCCACCCGAAAGTGGTGGCACATATCCGTGGCGTTACACCCCGACCTGCTCCGCCGGTGGCAGCACCCGTGTGGATCGCTCCACCTGCAACTATGAGGATACCTACACACAATCGGAGGAGACAAACTCCGCTGTCGGTGGTCAAGGAAACCAATCCTGGGGTCCACCGATTACAAAACCTCATTAAAGGGCTAGATGAGTATGTGCAGCCTGAATTGAAGCCCTTGCTGGTGTGGGACCATGTCCCATGGCAAGAGCTGGAGCAACTCTCACTCGAGCAAAAGAAGGGAGCTGATGCAGCATCCGATAAGGAGGGCAGTCTATTCTGGGGGCAGGCGCCTGCTGAAGCAAAGAAGAAGAAGAAACAAAAGAAGAAGAGAAGGGCCACTAAGGCTGATAAAGTGCAGGTTGTCTCCTGCAATACTCTATCAGCACTCTTCAACCTGCTAAGAGAGGAGGAAGAAGAGGAAATTTGCTTCACACCCCTTTTTGGGGGAGGCAGGGTTGAGGCCGCGACTGCTACCCATGCAACCCGGTCAGGCCGGAAGTGGGGGCGCCAGCCGCCACCCAACCACAACATCATGTTCAGGGGAGAGCAGCCCTACAAAACACCTCCGCCGGAGATCAAGGGAGCCCAGATCCCTCCTCCGCCAGGCCTATATAACAGGAGTGGGGGCAAGGCGGTCCCTTCATTTCTTGAATTCATGAGGATGTCTAAGGGGAAGCAGCCTTGCCAGGGGGCTAACCCTGCACTCGGGAATGTTCACCCGCAACCAGCTCAATCTTTCGAAGCTCCAAATATAGATGGAGCTTGCCCCGTAGCAGCTAATGAAGAACATCAAAGATCCGGTGCTAACCAGAAAGGCACCGAGTCCGAGGCAGATGAAGTAGGTCCATCAGGGGCCACAACTCGGGACTCTCCCAAGCCCAGGTGGGCTGAAGAGATGAAGCTCTCCAATATCCGAGCTGGGAGCCGAATAATGAAGCTACTCAAGAAGCTCCCTGCTTGATTTACCATCTAGGAGATCCTCTCTTTGAGTGAAGAGACTCGACATGCGATCATCACTGCTCTGCAGACGCCTGCCCATTTTGAGACCTGCCTGGCTGAAGCAATGTCGGAAGCTAGCATGACCTTCACTCCAGAGGACATGCTGCTGCCTACCATCAGCCACAACAGGCCGCTATATATGAAGGGGCACCTAAATGGAAGAGAGCTGAACAGGATCCGGGTTGACCCCGGTGCAGCGGTCAACATCCTGCCCTATAGAATATACGAGAGGCACCACTTCAATGTGCATCTCGAGAAAGTCGGGGATATGCATATCACCTGGCTTCAATCAAAAATGTGAAGTGTCGATGGGGGTGGCAGAGTTCACCCTTACCCTAGCGGATTTCACTACGACGGTGCAGTTCCATGTCATTGACTCCCGCACCTCGTACAAAGCACTGCTCGGCCGCCCATGGCTACATGAAAATATGGTGGTGCCCTCTACGCTCCACCAATGTATCAAATATAGTCTTCAAGGGAAGGAGGAGAGAATATTTGTTGACCCCCACCTGTTTGAGGTATTTGAGTGTCACTTGGCAGACGCCAACCTATATGCGGGGCCTTCTCAGAAGACCTCTGAAGCTAAGACCCCTACGGGGGCATCGAGAGGCGCATCCGGCGACAGTTGGTACCCACCACCGCCGTGCGGATATGTCAAACCCAAGGTGGTCTCTCATATCACAGCATCCGGGGATGTGGGCAGAATAACACCCCCAACATTATACCCTGAAGCTATTGAAGTGCAGGTCGGTCGGCAACACAACTACATTGGAGTCCCGGACGGCCTCACCAAGCCGATTCTCGGCCTCAATGACTCCACTGCCGAGCCTTTCAAAACTTGGGAGGTGGCACAGGCAGATGGACCCAGTAGCTTGTTCTATACAGTTGAGGAGCACCCTACTCGGGAAGACGCAGACTGTAGCCTCCCCGAAGACATAAGTAACCCGTCGGTCCCCGTCAAGGGTCTGACATTCACAACCATTCGGATGGCCAAGATGTTTCAAAAATAGCACATCCCCTCCGATCAGTCTCAAAAGCGCAAGGAAACTTTCCAGAAAATGTGGTATCCCACGAGTCTGGATAAGGAACTGTGACGCATCTCTCAACATTCAGGGTTGGGCTTCACCCTGGATGAATATTATTACAACGGGCGATATGAGGTAGATACCATCTCCGCCTTCTACCTTGCTGAAGATACCACACTGGGGGTAACTTTTGATGAATACCCAGCGGAAGCTGAATATGCTGAGCCGGCTCAGCCCGGAGATCAAGAAGCATGGACCATGATTCCTTGCCGATGTTGGGAGCAGGTCTATCCTGAAGAGGTGGCCCTTCAGGCCAAATTTGATACGGCTAGCAACAGCGAAGCCGAAGGTGTCGAAGAGACCGGGACCGCTCCCTCCAGCAGAATCCCACTGATGATGACCTCAGCACCTCTTGTGCCTATTGGGGAAGCCTTGACCAACCCCGACCGAGAGGTATACACTACCAAGGTGGGGAATGCCACTTCTATTGAAGATACAACTGCCCTAGAAGGCGAGACCTCCTCACCCTCTGCTACAAGGCTGGGATGCTGTTCCAGCCCAACAGCAAGCAGCCACCAGTCGGTCACGACTGCAACTCCGTCTGCAAAGACTGGAGCTGCTCTCCTGCCCATGGAGACTACAACGGTGGTGGATTTATTGAAAGAGCAATATGCACGGCCGCTACTAAATGAAGCAGAGGACTTTCGAGAAGCTCTGATGACGTCAAATGGGGAAGGCGAGGTCCTCGACCCTGAAGATGGTAATCCAGATTTTGTCGACCTCCAACCGGCACCTCCGGAGATAGAAGACGGAGGCCAAGCTATAGTCGACGAGCTGATAGAAGTCAACTTGGGAAGTGAGAAAGACCCCAGGCCTACCTTCCTCAGCGCCCAGTTATCCCCAGAAGAACGGGAGCTGTACATCCAGCTACTGCAAGAATACTGGGATTGCTTCACCTGGACTTACAAAGAAATGCTAGGTCTGAGCCCTGCAGTTTCACAACATGAGCTGACGATCAGCCCTGAAGCCGAGCCGGTGAAGCAACCACTGCGGCGCATGAGGCTGGAGCTCATCACTCAAATTTGTATAGAGGTCGACAAGCTCATTGACGTGGGATTTTTCAAAGAAAATCAGTACACCACATGGTTGACGAATATTGTCCCCGTGAAGAAGAAGAATGGACATATCTGGATATGTGTTGACTTCTGAGATCCGAACAAAGCCTGTCCCAAGGATGACTTTCAGTGCTAATAACGGAGGTCATGATAGATGCAACAACTGGTCATGAGGCCCTATCATTCATGGATGGGTCATCCGGTTACAATCAGATATGGATCGCAGAACATGACCGGGTCCACACTGCCTTCCGAACCCCTAAAGGCATCTATCACTACAGGAGGATGCCGTTCGGACTAAAGAATGCTGACGCAACTTATCAGCGCGCAATGACCAAAATATTTGATGTGTTGCTCAACCACAAGGTCGAGTGCTATATAGATGATCTGGTGGTCAAGACCAGAAGAAAAGAAGACCATCTGCAAGACCTCCGAGTCATTTTTCAGAGGCTGAGGCAGTATGAATTAAAAATGAACCCTATGAAATGCGCGTTCGGAGTATCGAGCGAGAAATTCTTAGGTTTCATTGTCAGATATCGGGGAATCGAGATAGACCCCGCAAAGATCAGAGCAATTCAGGAGTTACCTGCACCGAGAAATCTCTCCGAGCTGAGATCACTACAGGGCCGCTTGGCTTATATCCGGCGGTTCATTTCCAATTTGTCAGGGTGATGCTAGCCTTTCCACAAACTGATGATGAAGGATGTTCCCTTTTACTGGGATGAAGATTGCCAGATAGCCTTTGACAAGCTGAAAGACTATCTGAAGACTCCTCCAGTGTTGGGCGCACCGGTGAAAGGACGGCCGTTGATATTATATATAACAGCTACACACAATTCCCTGGGGGCAATGCTGGCCCAGAATAATGAAGAAGAGAAAGAACAAGCCCTCTACTACCTCAGTCGGAGACTGGTCAGAATCGAGGAGAAATATACTTATATTGAGAAGATCTGTCTGGCACTGGTCTTCGCATTTAAGAAGCTTCGACACTATATGTTGTCGCATGAAATCAGCTTGGTATCCAAAGAGGACCCGCTGAAATATATTATGTCCCAGTCGGCACTCAAAGGTCGCTTGGGCAAATGGGCAGTAATCCTTATGGAGTTTGACATCTCCTATGTGCCGTGAAAGGCTGTCAAGGGCCAAACTATTGCAGACTTTTTCGCCGAGCACCCAGTACCCGGGGACTGTCTGCTGGAACCGGAGCTTCCTGAAGATGAAACCCTAGAAGCCGCTCAGGTGCGGCCCTCCTTGTGGCAGCTATATTTCAATGGTGCTTCCAGAATTGACACCTCTACCACTGGATCTGCCAGGGTCAGAGCAGGAGCAGGCATAGTCCTGAAATCTCCAGAAGGGGAAGTTGTGCACACATCTTGCTTGATAAACAAGCCTTGCACAAATAATGAAGCAGAGTATGAAGCCCTGATAATCAGGTTGTAAATTGCTCTATCCATGGGAATTCAGATGTTGGAAGCATTCGGAGACTCCATGCCAGTTATAAAACAGCTGGAAGGAGAGTTCGATGTGCGAAAGCAAGAGCTCCTCTTCTACCATCAGCTGGCGACCCGCCTGATGTCAAGATTCTACTTCATCAGCATCAAGCATATCAACCGAGGCCAGAATGCTCAGGCAGACGCCCTCGCCAAGTTGGCCAGTTCTTTGGTAGTCCCGCCAGACACAAGCCTGAATATAACAATGATCAACCGCCGGTAGGTCCCCAGTGTAACAGAGGTCTTAGCCGACGAACAAGAGATTGAGGTGGTAGCCGTCGAAGAGGTTAAGCAGCCCGATTGGCGAGAACATCTCCTGCGGTGGTTTCAACACCAGCAGCTCCCAAAAGGAAAAGAACAGATAATGAAACTCCTGAGGGTCAAAGACTCTTACGAGATGAGAAACGGAACCCTGTTCCGAATAATGGCGGATGCCAGAAGAAAAATCCTACTTCGTTGCTTGTCTTCAGCAGAAGCTGGGCAGGTGATACAAGAAATCCATGCGGGATCAGCTGGAGTGCATCAGGCCGGCCCAAAGATGAAAATTGAGATAAAGAAATTGGGTTACTATTGGCCCACTGTATTTGAAGACTGCTGCAAGTTCGCCACGGCTTGTCAGAAATGTCAAGAACACGCCAATGTGTCAAGAAGGCCTCCAGTGCCACTACATCCTACCTTGCCAAGCTGGTCGTTCGCTCAATGGGGCACGGACGTGGTAGGGCCACTGCCAACATCTTCGTTAGGGTGCAAATACATCTTAGCAGCTACATATTACTTCTCCAGATGGGCAGAAGCAGTTGCGTTAAGAGATGTGACGGGAGAACTAGTTGCAAGGTTCTTCTAGCAGAACATAATATTCCGGTTCAGGATTCCCAGCCGAATTATCTCGGACAACGGTAGCCATTTCAGAAATCATAAGGTTTACCGGCTAGCCGACAAATACAAGATTGACTGGAGGACTTCATCCCCCTACAACCCTCAAGCCAATGGACTTGCAGAAGCCTTCAACAAAACACTATGCACGTTGCTGGCAAAGACTGTCAAGTCTAATAAAAAGGACTGGGAATGAAAGATGTACGAGGTGCTCTGGGCTTATCGTACTATCTATAAAACCCCAACCGGCTGTTCGCCATTCTCCATCGTGTATGGGTCAGAGGCTGTGGTGCCGATTGAATTAGAAGTTCCCTCGCTACGAGTCGCCATCTAGCATGGACTAGTCAGCGGTGAACAAACCAATACAGAAAGAAGATTGGAAGAGCTCGCCGAGCTCGAAGGAAAGTGCCTCCGTGCGCAACAAAACATCCAACTCTACCAAGCTCGGATGGCCCGTGCTTTTGATAAGCTGGTCAAAGGATGAGAGCTCAAGAAGGGAGACCTGGTAATGGTCAAAAGAAGAGAAGTGATGGCCGCTAACCCCAAAGGGAAGTTGGTCGAAAACTGGGTCGGACCATACATCATCTGCCGAGTATATGAAGGGGGCGCCTATGTCCTGGTAGACCACAAAGGAGTCATCCAGTTCTCTCCCCTCAATGGAAAGCATATAAAGCTGTATCACACGGCGCAACTGGCATTCCCTGAATAATCGAACTACCTTTTTACCTTGGTCTAGTGGCACTCCGCCCTTACCGAGCTTCCTCACCTTGGTCTAGTGGCACTCCGCCCTGATCGAGCTACCTTTTTACTTTGGTCTAGTGGCACTCCGCCCTGATCGAGCTGCCTCCACCTTGGTCTAGTGGCACTCCGCCCTGACCGAGCTACCATACCTTGGTCTAGTGGCACTACGCCCTGATCGAGCTACCTTACCCTGGTCTAGTGGCACTCCGCCCTGACCGGGTTACCCTTACCTTGGTCTAGTGGCACTCCGCGCTGACCGAGCTACCCACACCGCGACCCAGTGGTACTCTGCCCTAGCCAAACTCGCACAATATATACATCTTTGCCATTGCGGGCCTTACGCCCGAATCAGTACGAATCCATCCTTTGCGTTAGCATTGTCTCCTTGCTAACGAATAAACTCCATTTTCGGCGCAAGACTTCGTGTCTTCGCCAACCTTTACACATCTCTGCCATTGCGGGCATTACGCCCGAATCGGCACAAATCCACCCTTCACGTTAGCATTATCTCCTTGCTAACGAACAAACCCCTTTTTCTCGGCACAAGACTCCGTGTCCTAGCCAACTTATATATATCTTTGCCGTTGTAGACCTTACGCCCGAATCGGCACGAATCCGTCCTTTGCGTTAGCATTGCCTTCGCGCTAACGAATAAATCCCTTCTCTTCGGGGCAGAGCTCCATGTCCTAGTCGACTCTCTCAACATCCTTCTGTTATAAAAAAAGGAAGAAAAGAAAAATGGGGTTAAGAAAAAAAATAGAGATACCCCGCCAGACTTGTTCTTATATTCGGAACAGGGGAAAAAATGGCTATAACCCGGCTGTGGTGAAAACCTGAAAGGGCGCTACAGGCAAAATCAGGTACCTCGCCACGTGAAAACCTGAAAGGGCGCGTGGGCAAAAGCAAGAGGGGACTGACTTCAGTGAAAACCCGAAAGGGCGCTCGGGTCAGCAAAGTGGTAATCTAAAAATTTCTTCTTTATTCTCCTACTGATAAAACTCCCAAGGGACAACCCTCAAAAGTCCCACTAGGAATCCCCTACAAAACCATGTTCGGCCCTCATCACCATCGGCGAGATCGGTCGGCCTCCACCTTTGACTCGGACCTTTCGTCCTGGTTAATGAACATACTCCTTGCTTCGACATGTAAACCACGTCGATGAACAAACCCGTGTTCGGCCCTCATCATCATCGGTGAGATCGGTCGGCCTCCACCTTTAACTCGGACCTTTCGTCCCGGTTAATGAACGTACTCCTTGCTTCGACATGTAAACCACGTCGATGAACAAACCAGAGTTCGGCCCTCGTCATCATCAGCGAGATCGGTCGGCCTCCACCTTTAACTCGGACCTTTCATCCCAGTTAATGAACGTACTCCTTGCTTCGACATGTAAACCACGTCGATGAACAAACCCGTGTTCGGCCCTCGTCATCATTGGCGAGATCGGTCGGCCTCCACCTTTAACTCGGACCTTTCGTCCTGGTTAATGAACATACTCCTTGCTTCGACATGTAAGCCACGTCGATGAACAGACTCGCGTTCGACCCTCGTCATCATCGACGAGATCGATTGACCTCTATCTCTTAGCTTGGACCTTTCGTCCCTGTTAAGGACTGTATAGTCTTTGCTTCGGCATTTAACCAATGTCGACGAACTAAACCAGGCCCCTACCCTTATCATCATCGATAAGGCTGGTCGGCATTCTAGCAGATAAGTTCTCCCATGTTCCGGGTTCTCCGTGGAATAAAGAAAAGAGAAAAAGATAGAAACAAATGGGGTTAAAAAAAGAGATACCCTGCCGGCCTTGCTCCTAGACTAGGACAAGGGCAAAAATGGCTATAACCTAGCTATGGCGAAAACCCGAAAGGGTGTTACAGGCAAAATCGAGTACCCCGCCACATGAAAACCCGAAAGGGTGCGTGGGCAAAAATAAGAGGGGGCTGATTTCGGCGAAAACCCGAAAGGGCGCTTGAGTCAATAATGTGATAAAAAATGAAATAAAAATGATGATGATGATGTAGTAACGAGGCTACCCTCGTTCATCATTCCACTTCCATCTACCCTTTTCGACCCTTGTCATCATCGGCAAGATCGGTCGCTATCCTTTTCGACCCTTGTCACCATCGGCAGGATCGGTCGCTACCCTTTTCGGCCCTTGTCACCATCGGCAGGACCAACAGTCCTTTTCGACCCTTGTCACCATCGGCAAGATCGGTCGCTACCCTTTTCGGCCCTTATCACCATCGGTAAGACCGGCCATCCTTTTCGACCCTTGTCAACATCGGTAAGACCGGCCATCCTTTTCGACCCTTGTCACCATCGGCAAGATCGGTCACTACCCTTTTTGGCCCTTGTCACCATCGACAAGACCGGCCATCCTTTTCGACCCTTGTCATCATCGGCAAGATCAGTCACTATCCTTTTCGACCCTTGTCACCATCGGCAAGATCGATCGATACCCTTTTCGGCCCTTGTCACCATCGGCAAGACTGGCCATCCTTTTCGACCATTGTCATCATCGGCAAGATCGGTCGCTATCCTTTTCGACCTTGTCACCATCGGCAAGATCGGTCGCTACCCTTTTCGACCCTTGTCACCATCGGCAAGATCGGTCGCTACCCTTTTCGGCCCTTCTCACCATCGGCAAGACCGGCCATCCTTTTCGACCCTTGTCATCATCGGTACGATCGGTCGCTATCCTTTTCGACCCTTGTCACCATCGGTAAGATCGGTCGCTACCCTTTTCAGCCCTTGTCACCATCGGTAAGACCGGCCATCCTTTTCGACCATTGTCATCATCGGCAAGATCGGTCGCTATCCTTTTCGACCCTTGTCACCTTCGGCAAGATCGGTCGCTACCCTTTTCGACCCTTGTCACCATGGGCAAGATCGGTCGCTACCCTTTTTGGCCCTTGTCACCATCAGTAGGACCGGTCATCCTTTTCAACCCTTGTCACCATCAGCAAGATCGATCGCTACCCTTTTCGGTCCTTGTCACCACTGGCAAGACCGCCCATCCTTTCGACCCTTGTCACCATCGGCAAGATCGGTCACTATCCTTTCGACCCTTGTCACCATCAGCAAGCCTGGTCAACTATCCTTTAACTTGGACCTTCCGTCCTCGTTAATAGACAAACTGCCATTGCTTCGACATTTGAACTGTGTCGATGAATAAACCGCACTCTCAGCTTTCGTCACCATCGGCGAAATTAGTGGGGCGCATCCGCCTACTCTTCCCATGTCCCACCCTGGTCAAAGCTCGATTCCGGGAATAGTTAATCCACAGTGGAGCGAACACCTCACCCCTTCGCTGAAGACGTGAGCGCTCTCCTGTGCCAGTAACTTACATCCTTGGACTGAGCTAATCGACAGGAAGGAGAAAGAAAAGAAGAGAAAAGAAAAAAGAAGAAGTCACGATTGAGGCAACCAATAAGGGCATTTCATTGATATGAGTTATCAGAATACATCCGTGTTCGGGGCATGCCCCAAGATACATGAGCTCCGAAGACAAAAAGGAGTGAAAATAAAAAAAAGTAGAAGAAATAGAAATAAAATGAAGTTACTGCAGAGGGCGCGGGAAGATGTCTTCTAATGCCAAAAGACCCAAGGAAGGGTACTGAGTCAGCTCTTGCAACGGAGATTCGGTAGCCGACAGCTGTGATAATTTTTCATCCAAGGACGCAAGCTGCCCTTCTGCCAGGTCTGCTTCCTCTACGGTCTGAACCTCCAGGCGCTCAGTCTCCTGCAATTCTGCTTCAACCCTGGCAAGTTCTGCGCGTAATTCCTCTATACGCGTTGTAAGGAAGGACCAGCGTTCTGAAGTAGTGCTGGCAGTATCTCTCAGTAGCCCCATGGTCCGTCTCAATGAAGTGGCAGCAGCTCGACAATCAGCCTTCTCCGATTTCACAGCCGCCAGCTGATCGAATACCTCCCGGCTGAGGTACTCCCGCCTGTTGGCATGCTTTAGCAACATGGTAACCCACAGGGTCCAATCGTCCATGGGGCACCCGAATGCCAATAACGAGCGGGATAGGTGTTCTATCAGACTCCTCAGCTGCACAAAAGTCAAGCCCGGAGAAGCCGATATGGCTCGCTGAAGATTGTCTAGAGACTGCCACACCATGTCACTAGAAAATTGTAAACCTAGTGGCGAAGTCTCGGAGAGCTGAAAATCCACCCTACTGTCCACCTCAACCCAGCTATCATCGTTCGCCATGGAGGACGTCGACGGCATGGTTTGCTTGGCACCAACGCCAGACTCGACAACGGTGGCTGATGCAGTTGAGGGAGTCTCCACTACAGCAACTTCCTTGCCTGACCTTTAAGGTGAAGCCGTAATAGCCATCCTGGCAGCCAAGGATGCTCGCTCCTCGTGTACAGGCTCACCGGATTCTATAGAAGAGAATTCCTCAGTGACGGCCAAGGCCTTAGAAGCATTGACCTCTTCCTCAACAATTTCTTCCGCTTCTATCTCCGGGAAGCTACTCTGCTCAAGCAGCAATCCTTTGCCGACGGCTGGGGCTTGAGATTCCGTGACTTCGATCGAGCCGCCAATTCCTACAATCGCTCCGGGCTCCTCTGAGGCCGCCGCTCCGGGATAAGTCTGTGGAAGTCGTAAGGCGATGGGCCACAGAACTGGTGGAAGGATTGGTTGGCCCATGCCTAAGTCC
Organism: Amorphophallus konjac; assembly: GCA_022559845.1. Lineage (NCBI taxonomy): Eukaryota > Viridiplantae > Streptophyta > Magnoliopsida > Alismatales > Araceae > Amorphophallus > Amorphophallus konjac. Next base: position 199,778,977 of record CM040125.1, on the reverse strand, counting down.
GGAAGAGGTATGCGAACCGTCGCAGTTGGCGGCACCACCTCGGCCTGCATCACATATATGTACGTCAGCCAGCTGGCTTGGAAATAAAAAGAGGGGCTACGAGCGGGTGTCAGGACGCTTCCTACCTCGACCGACACTATGTTTAGGCCTCCAAGAGTGGCCTCTGAAGGTTCTGGCCCTTTTCCTACAATCGGGTATGATGGCCAGTGCTCGACTCCTAGTAGTCTCTGGGGGATAAATGTCAAAAAGTCACTTTCATAAGCTTAGGAGGCCCCGACATCCTCAGTCTCTATGTCGGCCGATGGGAGATCGTCGTCACTGGAGCCACCACCGTAATCAAGCAGCTCGGGGGAGGAAGGCTCTTCAACCTGCTCCTGAATCTCCAGCATCTGAGCAGGTGTCGTGCCACTAAGTGTAGCTCCCTTAGCCAGAACCTCCTCAACAATTTCTGTCTCAGGAGCGCCAGCTTGCTGAACATCTTGGGATTCTTCCCTGGAAGTCACCTGCTCTCCAGCAGTAGCTTCTCCCACGACCTCAACTTCGGGGAGCATCATCAGTCGAACATCGACTGGAAGTAAAAGACAATAAATAGTCAGGACCTGACTAAAGGCACGGTGGACCACCGAGCTCTACAGGCAAGCTGCAAGTTACCTTCCATCTCCTGATGGGGTATCGGTGAAGGTAGATCCCTCTCGCCAAAAGTTGGAGGGGCTTCCTCCTCTCTCTCTCTGGCCGCGACACCCGTCACCGCCTCCAGCCCAACGACGGCAGAAACAGTGCCAGCAGCTACAAAAAGGCGATCAGCCAAGGTGGTAGAAATAAGAAAACAAGCCATACAGGAACAAGAAGTTACCTTCATCTTCGGGCCCTTGTGTTCGAGCGGCCTCAAACTCAGCAAAAGAAGGGATCTGGGGAGGCGCGACAACTGGTTCCTCTTCAGTAGCCCTCCTTCGGCGCGCTCGTGCAGCACGGGTGTCCGCCTGCTTGGCCTTCTTAGCCTTACTGATGGCCTCCTTGACTTGGGACCGGGTTCACTTCCGTGAATCACCGGGAGGTAGTGGCGTCGTGGTCGGAGCTGGCTTTGGTATGTCAAAATATGAAGGCTTCTGCGCCTTAGAAATCAACTCCCTGTAATGCCGAGTCACCTCCACAGAGAGGTGAGCTGCAAAAGCGCATAGGTGAGAAAGATGCATACTGACTATGAAAGAAGCAGCTTCAAGGCTGAAAGGAAAGACAAGCATACCTGGCGGCCCTGTATATCGGGGAGTGAGCGGCCAATAAAATAATGCGGGCGCCTTGTCTCGGGAAGCCGCCTCGCGAACAAGCCAGCACACATCACCTATTTTCTCACTCTTCTGAACCAGCTGTGCCAAATCTTCATGGCCACAAGAAGATAAGTGATAATATAGGCTCAAGTGGTACAACCCCCAGCCGTCAGCATACTTAAAAGATATTAGGAGCTGGTGGTCCAAGATGGCTTCTAATGGATCAGAAATTGAAAGCCCTTGAGAATGGAGCAGGGCGAATATCCTGGGGGTATTGGAATACAGGTCTTCCCGCCTATCCTCCCTCCTGATGAATGTCCTATATGGATGAAGGTGGTCAACTTCTGGACGTCAGCCCGCCGCTACAGGAAGGTGTTAGGGTGCAATGACCGGATACAGAGGGGGGTGAATGTATCCTTCTACAATTAATGCCCAAATAAAAACTCAAGTGCTGGATGCAATCTCAGAATAAAACCAAATTCAATTAAACCAATGAGCAAACACATGAGACGCGCCTATTCAAGCATCTAGCGGAAGCACACTCACAATGCAAACCACTGCTCAAGAGATTTTTAGGTGGTTCGGTCCTCCAGACCTACATCCACCCCACACTCAAACCAAGTTTGGGTTCACTAACAGCTGGGCAACACAGCTTGCCAACAGAAGCTGATACACAGCTTACCTAGGGGAATAAACTCCCCTCTTCCTCCTACATGGAGGGAACCTCTAGCAACCCACGGTCACTAGAAACCAGAGACTCGCGTCTCTCTTCCTCTATACCAAGAGGGAACCTCACTGGTAGCAGCCCCACTACCAGTGAACCAGCCAGTAGCACTCTGCTACCAGCAACCCACCAGAGGCAGAGCCTCTCTTCCTCCTAACCGGAGGTACCCCTGGACTTGCAACCCACAAGCCCAGAACTGGAGACTAGTCTCCCTTCTCCTGAGACCACAGGAGGAACCCGACCTCAGTCCAGAGGATCGTAAACAAAACAAGGATAGTAAAGAAAGGTCAAAAACACGAAACGAAAAAGACACAGCAGACTGAATGCTGGAATGATGAAACACAGAGTATAGCTCACAATAGAGCAAACTGGTTCGGATTTGATCCTGAAACCAGAATCTATCTTCTTCTTCTTCTTTCTGAACTCTCAGCTTCGAGCTCTCTCTCTCTCTCTCTCACTCTTTCTGCTATTCTCTCTTCTTCCTCTTCTTCAGTTTTTCCTCACCTATCTGTTTTCTTCTCTTCTTTTTGCTGGATCGAACTCTCTGCACTTCTGCCTTTTTTCTTTCTCACCTTTCGATCAACCTTCATCTGTGGACGAAGGCTTCAATATATAGCAGCAGCAGCAGGTGGATAAGGTGCAGAATGCGTGTGCCTCCCACACTTCGTCCAGAACCTTCTTGCCACGTGCCTTTATAGCATTGGTTCCTTTAGCATTGGATCACGTGCAGCCCAATTATTGGGGAATAATCTTCCTCGGACCTGCAAGGAGATAAAAACCATTAATACTCAGGGTTCGCTATATATATATATCTACCTGAAATGAGTCGGTTGACACTCAAGCTGAAACTGCACGAGGTATGTAGGAACAACAAGAGGTGCACTACACTGAGAACGACACGAGATACAGTGGTGACAAAACAAACACTCCAAAGAGAACGACACTAGGTCTCATGAGAGCAGCACGAGGTGAGAAGGAAGTCTCACGGAGCGAAACGGTAGACAGACACGCGATCAGAGGGAACCTGGACGAAGATAGAAATAAACAACACGAGGACATAAACACAAGAATAACACGAAGACACGAATACAAAAACAACACGACATAACAAACAACAAAGAGAACGGTAGGAGAACAACATGGACTGAAACCAACTCGAAGACGAAAACAACACGAAAACAACATGGACTGAAACCAACTCGAAGACGAAAACAGAAACTGACACGAAGTGTGGTGTGGAACGCGGATTTTATTTATTTATTTTTATTTATTATTTATTGATTATTTAATGATTTATTGGCGTGCCAGTCACCGAAGTGACGATTTCATTGTGCGCTCGATCTGACTTGGTCAGTCGATTGTGAAGTCCGAGTCGGGACCAGAAGTCCGTCATACCATAAAGGCTATGACGTTAATTACGCCCTTCCAAGGAAGGACAACCCTTGATTAAACGCCAAAATAGGAGGCCTCGAGAGGCAAACATATATTCATGTGTGCAAATGGAACTTCATACCGAAGCCAGGAAGGCGGGCAAGATAATAACATCAACCATAGAAACAGATGATATCGTTAAGTCAGTGGTTCAACGACCGGGCTTAGGGGGGAAGGGAAAATTTCAGTCACAGGCAGACTGGGCCGTGGCCATGATGGATGATGCGGGACGGGACCACAGACACGACAAGCTCGCGATCGTCCCTTAACGAGGGAAGCGTCGGATGTGCGCGGTTGAGAAACCGGCAATGAGCTAGGGTGGTCGGCTCTCTTTTGCGCCCAGATCGGGTCACGGGACGGCTTCGCTCTCTCTCGCAGCAGTGATATTATAAATTGAAAGCGAGCTAGGTATCCCTACACATGCTCTCTAGCAGTGGCATATAAAGCATATAAAGAATTAAGCTAATGCCAAGTGTAAGGGTGAAGGCGATACCTCCACGCTCTCGGCGTGGCGAAGATGGCACCCGGCCAAAGCTCGTACTCCCGGGAACTTAGTACATTATGTTTACAGCAATGCAATTAAGCCCACTCCACGCAGGGAGGTAAAGGGCGACACAAGTGGGCCCGGGAGGACCAAGTTCGGGTTGACGGGCGGTTTCGGGCAATGCTTCGGCTTCACGCGTACTCGTGCTAGTGGGGGCCCACGTGTTGACCGGAGGGGTCGTGTGGGGCCTGATGACTCCTCTGCTGTGGAGACACCTGGAAAGCGTTCCCCTGGGATGGCGAGCTGCTGGAACGACCGCCGGACGCCGGGCGGCCCTCGGACGACGCTCGCGGGAACTCGGCCACGAATCTGAAAATTCTGTTTGCAGGCGCGCGACTCGGAGAAAACTGCTGCTGCGATCAGCCCCGTCGTCGGAATGCAACGAGGTTAGCGCCGTTGGAAAGCTGACTCAGAATACCTCGACGTAGGGGTCTTCAAAAAAAATAATCAGATCTGTATTTCTGATCATGCATTTTACAAGCTTGCTGGAATCTGGCCAGAACTGCAGGGGCAGGTTCTGACTTCTCTGAAGATCGACGTTGACCGGGGAGAAGACCTCCGAATCTGGAAATAATTTCTTCAGCAAAGTTGAAGATCTCTGAGAGAGGAATCCGGGACTATTTTTGGTTTTCTGATTGGAGATGAAATGGATTTTCTGGGATTTCTTTACTAGACCTGGGTCGGATCTGGGAAACTGTGGGCAGACTGTTCTTGGGAACTTGGACGAAATTTGAAAAATACTTGGAGGGTGAACCAAAAATTAAGAAAATTCCTGGTGGTAGAGGGATGTGGACAGAGATCCCAGTAAATTTGGGCGACCCAAAAAAAATCAAAAGATGGTTCGAATGGGGTAAACTCAGAGCTGATGAACAGTAAACAGAACCAGGACAGATCTGGAACTTGGACTTGGACGAAAATCAAAAAATAGCTAAAGGATGAATTTTGACGTGATTTTTTTTGTGGGGATAAGGGTTCTAGAGGGGAACCAACCCTGAAATTTTGAGCTTCAGAAGATGAAGGGAGTGATAGCAGGAATTCGGAGAAGAAGGGTCTGTCCTGAGTGGACAGAACACCGAAACCGTTGGCGACGACGCGTCGGCGGCGAGACGATGGCGGCGGCGATCACCGGAGTTGCTTCAGATGCTGGAGGGGATCAAGGGGGAAGGGATTACACTCTAGAAAGGGGGCTGGAGGTGGAGGAACCAGGGAGAGAGAGGGGAGGGGTGCAAATCTCACTTGGGGGCAAATGCCTATTTTCTCTTCATTAATTCCTTCAATATGAAAAATACAACCTTATATAGGATGCCAACCAAACTCAACCTCAACCCTTGGATCTAGGGGTTAGGATTGAAGGGCTGGGATACAATGTGAATCACACTTTTAATACATTAGTTTAATCTAATTTGACCATACTTATTCAACCTTGGACTAGATCCATTCAAACACCACCTAACTAGCCTAATAAGGCCAAAAGAGGGGGCGCCCCCTTCATGGGCCTCTCTTGGGCCTAGGCTGGTCCAAGGCCAGCCAACCCAATCCACACCCATGCTTGGTCCATGGGTTCTCCCATCTAGATAGCCCATGAGAGGGAGTGGCCCAATTGGGCCTTAAATGGCTCTTATGGTCCATAAGGGTGGCATAAGGTCCAATATGATAATCACTCCTAATGGACTCTACTAAGGTAACCTAGTAATGGACTTGACATAACAAATGGCCCATTGGCTTGATATAAGCCTTACAAGGAGCCCAAAAGAAAGAAAATACACAATTACAACTTCATACAAGCCATAACACACAAATACACTTCACCCGTGTATGGAAATCGCCTTTGATGCCCCATCAATTCTCCCCGGGTGGGAGGAACTCGACCCCGTCGAGTAGGGGTATGGCTGCTCCGGTACTCCGGCGGATCCGTCACCGTGCTAAGTAGCGCGGGTATGCTCCACTCCAAGTGATCGGCACCTGCTCATTCCATATATACTCGATATGCGCACTGCTATGGCTAAAGGTGGTCACTCCGAAGGGGCACTCTCAAAGGAAGGAAACAGCTCGAAGACTCACTAGGAATCACCGCTGAGTCCCTATGGGTGACTGATCCGGATATAGAAGTAAAACCGATCCCATACTCATCAAGTGAGTCCACTCGCCTCTTACTCGTAAGAGAACGACAACGAGCTTGCACAAGACACATGCAGACTCACCATGCAATACACACAAACAATCGACTCAAACACACCACACAAACAAACCACACAAGAAAACACACTGACACAACTATGACCCTAGACACACCTAATGTTAGTCCGACCCGTACATGGGTGACGGCGGACCAGGACACCCGAATATGTGCCATGCATACACTAGATGTACTCGATGCTTGACGGAATGGATGACTCCTAGACACCCTAAGATGTACCAATCATGCATTGGCGACCTATGGGATTTGGGTGGGGAAGGACTAGGAGATCCAAAACTACCCTCGTCATCATCCCTAGATGTAGAGACGGCTTGCCGAATAGACCGAGGGGTATGAGTGGAATAGTGAACTCTTCGGAAGAGGTGGAGAGAATGTGATAGCTCGGGAGCTTCACTAGTGGAGGGGTCAAAAGGGTCGAAGAAGGTGTGACCCCATGGAGTGGGTTCCAACATGACATGGTTCCAATCGTGAAATTCTTGAAGGTGTGGGTGGTCACCTTCCTCCGTCATGGTAGATGGGACCGTGTATAGGAAATATGACTCCTCCCTCGGAAGCAAAGTCATGAAGTCGGGCTCATCCGGTAGCGGGAGAAGTAGAAGAACCTCCGTGGTGACACAACCCACGGTGCACTCGGAGGTAATGGACCCTATGGCCGGATGAGTGAGGCTAAGACTAGTGGGTTGGTCAAAGCCTCGGGCCAAAAGATGCGTCAACTCCCATTGTGAATCTAATCCCATGACAAGATCATCCAACGTATCAACATGGTGACGAGATCGAAAGGTGGTATGGAATGAGTTGACTGGCACTAAAGGTAAGGTGGGGTCCATGGACGGGAAGGGATGTGGGACCAAGCCATCCTTGAGCCATCTAAGAAGTGGCTCGGCTATGTAAAGTGTTCCCGTAAGAAACACGGGTGGCTCGGGCTTTGGTAGTTCCCACTTTGATGGTTTCGAATGAAGACCGGAGGTAGATAACAATGGAGCATCCATGGGTGGTGGAGTAGCTTGTGTCCTTTCCCACCAATCCGAAATCATTTTCTTTATTTCCTCTAAGGAGCGGGTTGGAGGAGGGACCTTGGGGTGGACTAGCTCCTTAACTCTCGGCTCGGGTGTGGGCCTAGGCTCGGTTATAAGCGGGACTTCCACTCGGTTGGAGGTGCTTGAGTGGGTTGGGATGGGAGTGCCAAGGGGAGGTTGGTTGGTGGTGCATGGGCGGGCCACTAGATTGGGGTCACTTTGGTGGGCTTGGACGGCGGTGAAGGGGTGGGATTGGGTAGAGGTGTGGCCCACTTGATTGTGGGTGAGTTGGTGGGGTTGGTGAGTGGAATGACCTCCGTGGTTGGAGGTAGGTGGGCGGGGAACGTAGGCCCTCCTAAGCACTCTCTTCATTTCCCACCATGACTCGATGGGCCTTAGATTCCTATCCTCCCTCCAATATTTGATGTCCCTCCAAGTTGCAGCGGCTTCACCAAAAAGTCACCTTTTGGCAACATCGACTTGCATGGGCCCGTACATGATGTACACCTCGAAGTAATCATCCATAATGGCTTCCCATTCTAGATAGACACTCGGGTCATCGGACCCGTAGAAATCCCGGGTTTCGGGCCTCGTGGGGTGGTTCGGGTGGTCCTTCCATTTGAGATAGTATCGCCACCATCCGGGAGTTTGGGACTCCATGGGACACGGGAAACTAGTGGATGGCCATGCCGACACTCGGACCAAAACACTAGACACGACACTAAGTAATGCAAAGTTGGAATGCACTAACTAATGCACACTAAGGACCCTAGACGTAAACCAAGACTCGGTACGGGGCGGAGACAATCGACCCGAAGGTCACTCGCACAAGTGTGCGGCCTTCCCGATAGGCGTAACCTAACGGTCGGACAACACCTTTTTATATACCGAGTAAAGGGATGTATGCGACCCAAAAACGACTCTTTTTGTTGTTTTAAAAATATGATGATCCTAAACACGACTTAGACCGACTAATGACTACATGACACTCTTTTTTTTTTTTGAATGCAAACACCCTAGACTCAACCTCGCTCTGATACCAAATTGATGCGGGACGGGACCACGGACACGACAAGCTCGCGATCGTCCCTTAACGAGGGAAGCGTCGGATGTGCGCGGTTGAGAAACCGGCAATGAGCTAGGGTGGTCGGCTCTCTTTTGCGCCCGGATCGGGTCACGGGACGGCTTCGCTCTCTCTCGCAGCAGTGATATTATAAATTGAAGGCGAGCTAGGTATCCCTACACATGCTCTCTAGCAGCGGCATATAAAGCATATAAAGAATTAAGCTAATGCCAAGTGTAAGGGTGAAGGCGATACCTCCACGCTCTCGGCGTGGCGAAGATGGCACCCGGCCGAAGCTCGTACTCCCGGGAACTTAGTACATTATGTTTACAGCAATGCAATTAAGCCCACTCCACGCAGGGAGGTAAAGGGCGACACAAGTGGGCCCGGGAGGACCAAGTTCGGGTTGACGGGCGGTTTCGGGCAATGCTTCGGCTTCACGCGTACTCGTGCTAGTGGGGGCCCACGTGTTGACCGGAGGGGTCGTGTGGGGCCTGATGACTCCTCTGCTGTGGAGACACCTGGAAAGCGTTCCCCTGGGATGGCGAGCTTCTGGAACGACCGCTGGACGCCCGGCGGCCCTAGGACGACGCTCGCGGGAACTCGGCCACGAATCTGAAAATTCTGTTTGCAGGCGCGCGACTCGGAGAAAACTACTGCTGCGATCAGCCCCATCGTCGGAATGCAACGAGGTTAGCGCCGTTGGAAAACTGACTCAGAATAACTCGACGTAGGGGTCTTCAAAAAAAATAATCAGATCTGTATTTCTGATCATGCATTTTAAAAGCTTGCTGGAATCTGGCCAGAACTGCAGGGGCAGGTTCTGACTTCTCTGAAGATCGACGTTGACCGGGGAGAAGACCTCCGAATCTGGAAATAATTTCTTCAGAAAAGTTGAAGATCTCTGAGAGAGGAATCGGGGACTATTTTTGGTTTTCTGATTGGAGACGAAATGTATTTTCTGGGATTTCGTTACTAGACCTGGGTCGGATCTGGGAAACTGTGGGCAGACTGTTCTAGAGAACTTGGACGAAATTTGAAAAATACTTGGAGGGTGAACCAAAAATTAAGAAAATTCCTGGTGGTAGAGGGATGTGGGAAGAGATCCCAATAAATTTGGGCGACCCAAAAAAAATTAAAAGATGGTTCGAATGGGGTAAAATCAGAGCTGATGAACAGTAAACAGAACCAGGACAGATCTGGAACTTGGACTTGGACGAAAATCAAAAAATAGCTAAAGGATGAATTTTGACGTAATTTTTTTTGTGGGGATAAGGGTTCTAGAGGGGAACCAACCCTGAAATTTTGAGCTTCAGAAGACGAAGGGAGTGATAGCAGGAATTCGGAGAAGAAGGGTCTGTCCTGAGTGAACAGAACACCGAAACCGTTGGCGACGACGCGTCGACGGCGAGACGATGGCGGCGGCGATCACCGGAGTTGCTTCAGATGCTGGAGGGGATCAAGGGGGAAGGGATTACACTCTAGAAAGGGGAGAGGGTGTGGAGGAACCAGGGAGAGAGAGGGGAGGGGTGCAAATCTCACTTGGGGGCAAATCCCTATTTTCTCTTCATTAATTCATTCAATATGAAAAATACAACCTTATATAGGATGCCAACCAAACTCAACCTCAACCCTTGGATCTAGGGGTTAGGATTGAAGGGCTGGGATACAATGTGAATCACACTTTTAATACATTAGTTTAATCTAATTTGACCATACTTATTCAACCTTGGACTAGATCCATTCAAACATCACCTAACTAGCCTAATAAGGCCAAAAGAGGGGGCGCCCCCTTCATGGGCCTCTCTTGGGCCTAGGCTGGTCCAAGGCCAGCCAACCCAATCCACACCCATGCTTGGTCCATGGGTTCTCCCATCTAGATAGCCCATGAGAGGGAGTGGCCCAATTGGGCCTTAAATGGCTCTTATGGTCCATAAGGGTGGCATAAGGTCCAATATGATAATCACTCCTAATGGACTCTACTAAGGTAACCTAGTAATGGACTTGACATAACAAATGGCCCATTGGCTTGATATAAGCCTTACAAGGAGCCCAAAAGAAAGAAAATACACAATTACAACTTCATACAAGCCATAACACACAAATACACTTCACCCGTGTATGGAAATCGCCTTTGATGCCCCATCAATTCTCCCCGGGTGGGAGGAACTCAACCCCGTCGAGTAGGGGTATGGCTGCTCCGGTACTCCGGCGGATCTGTCACCGTGCTAAGTAGCGCGGGTATGCTCCACTCCAAGTGATCGGCACCTGCTCATTCCATATATACTCGATATGCGCACTGCTATGGCTAAAGGTGGTCACTCCGAAGGGGCACTCTCAAAGGAAGGAAACAGCTCGAAGACTCACTAGGAATCACCGCTGAGTCCCTATGGGTGACTGATCCGGATATAGAAGTAAAACCGATCCCATACTCATCAAGTGAGTCCACTCACCTCTTACTCGTAAGAGAACGACAACGAGCTTGCACAAGACACATGCAGACTCACCATGCAATACACACAAACAATCGACTCAAACACACCACACAAACAAACCACACAAGAAAACACACTGACACAACTATGACCCTAGACACACCTAATGTTAGTCCGACCCGTACATGGGTGACGGCGGACCAGGACACCCGAATATGTGCCATGCATACACTAGATGTACTCGATGCTTGACGGAATGGATGACTCCTAGACACCCTAAGATGTACCAATCATGCATTGGCGACCTATGGGATTTGGGTGGGGAAGGACTAGGAGATCCAAAACTACCCTCGTCATCATCCCTAGATGTAGAGACGGCTTGCCGAATAGACCGAGGGGTATGAGTGGAATAGTGAACTCTTCGGAAGAGGTGGAGAGAATGTGATAGCTCGGGAGCTTCACTAGTGGAGGGGTCAAAAGGGTCGAAGAAGGTGTGACCCCATGGAGTGGGTTCCAACATGACATGGTCCCAATCGTGAAATTCTTGAAGGTGCGGGTGGTCACCTTCCTCCGTCATGGTAGATGGGACAGTGTATAGGAAATATGACTCCTCCCTCGGAAGCAAAGTCATGAAGTCGGGCTCATCCGGTAGCGGGAGAAGTAGAAGAACCTCCGTGGTGACACAACCCACGGTGCACTCGGAGGTAATGGACCCTATGGCCGGATGAGTGAGGCTAAGACTAGTGGGTTGGTCAAAGCCTTGGGCCAAAAGGTGCGTCAACTCCCATTGTGAATCCAATCCCATGACAAGATCGTCCAATGTGTCAATATGGTGACGAGATCGAAAGGTGGTATGGAATGAGTTGACTGGCACTAAAGGTAAGGTGGGGTCCATGGACGGGAAGAGATGTGGGACCAAGCCATCCTTGAGCCATCTAAGAAGTGGCTCGGCTATGTAAAGTGTTCCCGTAAGAAACACGGGTGGCTCGGGCTTTGGTAGTTCCCACTTTGATGGTTTCGAATGAAGACCGGAGGTAGATAACAATGGAGCATCCATGGGTGGTGGAGTAGCTTGTGTCCTTTCCCACCAATCCAAAATCATTTTCTTTATTTCCTCTCAGGAGCGGGTTGGAGGAGGGACCTTGGGGTGGACTAGCTCCTTAACTCTCGGCTCGGGTGTGGGCCTAGGCTCGGTTATAAGCGGGACTTCCACTCGGTTGGAGGTGCTTGAGTGGGTTGGGATGGGAGTGCCAAGGGGAGGTTGGTTGGTGGTGCATGGGCGGGCCACTAGATTGGGCTCACTTTGATGGGCTTGGACGGCGGTGAAGGGGTGGGATTGGGTAGAGGTGTGGCCCACTTGATTGTGGGTGAGTTGGTGGGGTTGGTGAGTGGAATGACCTCCGTGGTTGGAGGTAGGTGGGCGGGGAACGTAGGCCCTCATAAGCACTCTCTTCATCTCCCACCATGACTCGATGGGCCTTAGATTCCTATCCTCCCTCCAATATTTGATGTCCCTCCAAGTTGCAGCGGCTTCACCAAAAAGTCACCTTTTGGCAACATCGACTTGCATGGGCCCGTACATGATGTACACCTCGAAGTAATCATCCATAATGACTTCCCATTCTAGATAGACACTCGGGTCATCGGACCCGTAGAAATCCCGGGTTTCGGGCCTCGTGGGGTGGTTCGGGTGGTCCTTCCATTTGAGATAGTATCGCCACCATCCGGGAGTTTGGGACTCCATGGGACACGGGGAAACTAGTGGATGGCCATGCCGACACTCGGACCAAAACACTAGACACGACACTAAGTAATGCAAAGTTGGAATGCACTAACTAATGCACACTAAGGACCCTAGACGTAAACCAAGACTCGGTACGGGGCGGAGACAATCGACCCGAAGGTCACTCGCACAAGTGTGCGGCCTTCCCGATAGGCGTAACCTAACGGTCGGACAACACCTTTTTATATACCGAGTAAAGGGATGTATGCGACCCAAAAATGACTCTTTTTGTTGTTTTAAAAATATGATGATCCTAAACACGACTTAGACCGACTAATGACTACATGACACTCTTTTTGTTTTTTTGAATGCAAACACCCTAGACTCAACCTCGCTCTGATACCAAATTGATGCGGGACGGGACCACGGACACGACAAGCTCGCGATCGTCCCTTAACGAGGGAAGCGTCGGATGTGCGCAGTTGAGAAACCGGCAATGAGCTAGGGTGGTCGGCTCTCTTTTGCACCCGGATCGGGTCACGGGACGGCTTTGCTCTCTCTCACAGCAGTGATATTATAAATTGAAAGCGAGCTAGGTATCCCTACACATGCTCTCTAGCAGCGGCATATAAAGCATATAAAGAATTAAGCTAATGCCAAGTGTAAGGGTGAAGGCGATACCTCCACGCTCTCGGCGTGGCGAAGATGGCACCCGGCCAAAGCTCGTACTCCCGGGAACTTAGTACATTATGTTTACAGCAATGCAATTAAGCCCACTCCACGCAGGGAGGTAAAGGGTGACACAAGTGGGCCCGGGAGGACCAAGTTCGGGTTGACGGGCGGTTTCGGGCAATGCTTCGGCTTCACGCGTACTCGTGCTAGTGGGGGCCCACGTGTTGACCGGAGGGGTCGTGTGGGGCCTAATGACTCCTCTACTGTGGAGACACCTGGAAAGCGTTCCCCTGGGTTGGCGAGCTGCTGGAACGACCGCCGGACGCCGGGCGGCCCTCGGACGACGCTCGCGGGAACTCGGCCACGAATCTGAAAATTCTGTTTGCAGGCGCGCGACTCGGAGAAAACTGCTGCCGTGTCAGCCCCGTCGTCAGAATGCGACGAGGTTAGCGCCGTTGGAAAGCTGACTCAGAATACCTCGACGTAGGGGTCTTCAAAAAAAATAATCAGATCTGTATTTCTGATCATGCATTTTACAAGCTTGCTGGAATCTGGCCAGAACTGCAGGGGCAGGTTCTGACTTCTCTGAAGATCGATGTTGACCGGGGAGAAGACCTCCGAATCTGGAAATAATTTCTTCAGCAAAGTTGAAGATCTCTGAGAGAGGAATCTGGGAATATTTTAGGTTTTCTGATTGGAGACGAAATGGATTTTCTGGGATTTCTTTACTAGACCTGGGTCGGATCTGGGAAACTGTGGGCAGACTGTTCTTGGGAAATTGGACGAAATTTGAAAAATAATTGGAGGGTGAACCAAAAATTAAGAAAATTCCTGGTAGTAGAGGGATGTGGGAAGATATCCCAGTAAATTTGGGCGACCCAAAAAAAATCAAAAGATGGTTCGAATGGGGTAAACTCAGAGCTGATGAACAGTAAACAGAACCAGGACAGATCTGGAACTTGGACTTGGACGAAAATCAAAAAAAAGCTAAAGGATGAATTTTGACGTGATTTTTTTTGTGGGGATAAGGGTTCTAGAGGGGAACCAACCCTGAATTTTTGAGCTTCAGAAGACGAAGGGAGTGATAGCAGGAATTCAGAGAAGAAGGGTCTATCCTGAGTGGATAGAACACCGAAACCGTTGGCGACGACGCGTCGGCGACGAGACGATGGCGGCGGCGATCACCGAAGTTGCTTCAGATGCTGGAGGGGATCAAGGGGGAAGGGATTACACTCTAGAAAGGGGAGAGGGGGTGGAGGAACCAGGGAGAGAGAGGGGAGGGGTGCAAATCTCACTTGGGGGCAAATGCCTATTTTCTCTTCATTAATTCATTCAATATGAAAAATACAACCTTATATAGGATGCCAACCAAACTCAACCTCAACCCTTGGATCTAGGGGTTAGGATTGAAGGGCTGGGATACAATGTGAATCACACTTTTAATACATTAGTTTAATCTAATTTGACCATACTTATTCAACCTTGGACTAGATCCATTCAAACATCACCTAACTAGCCTAATAAGGCCAAAAGAGGGGGCGCCCCCTTCATGGGCCTCTCTTGGGCCTAGGCTGGTCCAAGGCCAGCCAACCCAATCCACACCCATGCTTGGTCCATGGGTTCTCCCATCTAGATAGCCCATGAGAGGGAGTGGCCCAATTGGGCCTTAAATGGCTCTTATGGTCCATAAGGGTGGCATAAGGTCCAATATGATAATCACTCCTAATGGACTCTACTAAGGTAACCTAGTAATGGACTTGACATAACAAATGGCCCATTGGCTTGATATAAGCCTTACAAGGAGCCCAAAAGAAAGAAAATACACAATTACAACTTCATACAAGCCATAACACACAAATACACTTCACCCGTGTATGGAAATCGCCTTTGATGCCCCATCAATGGAGGTTTAAAGCATCGATCGATATTTCGGTAGCATTTCCCCTTTATCTGGATTATGCCCAAGGGGAAATAAGCTATCACCCACGGAGTGCCGGGATGAAAGCCAAGAGAGAGAAGTGTTGAACTTCCCGAACCGCATATCTGCCATGGGGCAATGTTTGATATTCCCTGTAGAAGCCGGTGGAACTCATGCAGTGGCAGAGCCCTCCCGAGCTAAAGGGGTTATTCATGAACCCGATGCGGGACGACGGAAAGTGAGCGAACGCTCAATGTTGCGCCCTCGCACGCGGATCGACCTGCGCTGTCAGGTCATGGGGATCGACCTGCCCGGTCAGGTCGCGGGGGTAAAGGGGGCAGCGCCCCTTGCGGGGGTTTCCGGGGGCGGAGCCCCCGGAACAAAATTTGGATTGAAGGCCCAGTAATAAAATTTGGTTAGGCTATCGGTGCAGTTGGGAGGCAGAAGGGGATTCTCGGCGCAAGGGGCTACTTAGTACGAAGAGGAAACGGCCAGGCAGGGCTCCCGGCGCCAGCTTCCCGGTGCGCAAAGAAGACGGCCAAGGGGGGTCTCGGCGTGGTCTTTGTTATGGCTAAGGAGGGGGGTCTCGGCGCGGCTGGGGGGCAGAAGGGGGTTCCCGGCGCCGGGAAGCCTCCAGGCCAGAAAAGGTTGTATTGAGGGGGGAGCCCTCTCGGCGGCATGGCTCTCGGCGTGCAAAATACCGCGCCGGGAGCTAGTGCGCCGGGAAGGTAAAAGGGCTCAGGACAGAAAGGGTTTATGGCTTGATTACGATGCTCTGTTTTGGGTCCATTGATGATCCAGGCTGAAATAGATAGATTCAGTGGGGTCAAGGTGGATCAGTTCATCAAAGTTGAACTGGATTAGGCTTGAGCTTTATAGAGACATCAGGCTCGAGGAGGAATTAGGGAAATCAGGGTCTGCAAAACTCTTGTCACCAGTGTGCAAAGTCCCGGGGGCAGCTTAATGTCGACTTTCATCTTCCTGGGAGAATTTTGGCAGCACCTCCCCTGGACCGAGCATTTGCCAGAGAGTGGTATAGGCTGACATCCACGGAGTGCCGAGATGAAAGCCGGAAAATGAGTGAGCACTAAGGCTCGAAGAGACTATCCATGTCTCTGGCATCGGTCACTATTCCCCTTCTCGGAGACTGACGAAACTCATGTAGAGACAGGGTTTGTCAGACCCATGGGGTTGCATGTGAATCTAGTTAGGGACCTCAGAATGTAGGGGAGGTCAATCCCCAGTTAATTTATCTCCTGGGGTACACATGACGACTCACGAACGCCCCAGGATAAGTAGACGAAGAGGCCAAAGGGGTAGACAAAGGAGGGGCTCTCAGCATGGTTTTCATTGGCAAGAACATGGCTCTCGGCGTGGGATTATAGGTTGGCCAAGGGGTTCTCGGCATGGGTTTACAGGTTGGCCAAGGGGGGCTCTCGGCATGGGTTGAGTTGGCCTGAAGAAGCTCTTGGCGTGGGACTTCCCGCCGGGAAGGTGGCGCCGGGAAGCTAAGGGCTGGGGGGTTCACGTGGAAGTGGCTTCTTGGCCAAAAAAAAAAGGGAGGGGGGATCTCGGCGTGGAGCTTCCCGGCGCGGTCCTCACCGCGCTGGGAGCCTAGCGCCGGGAGCCTGTGGGCTGGGAGGTTTGCCTGGAAACGGGTTTGAAGTGATTTTTGTCGGTTTGCTGAAGAGGGAGGCCTCTCGGCAGTGTAGTTCTCGGCGTGGAAATCAGCACGCCGGGAAGGTGAAAGGGCTAAGGGTTTCAGAGCTCGATAACGATGCTCTGTTCGGGGATTTTATGAGATTTCTGGCTCGGATTGAGGCTGGATTTAGAGTGTAGGCGAGAGATTTCATGGGGGCTTCTGTTAGAAGGATGCCAAGGGAATTAAAAGGTGGAATCAACAGGGGGAATTGAGGCCATCCTCCAGACCCTGTGGAGAGTTTTATCTGTTTGATGCAGGCCGTCTGGGGGAATCAAGAGATGACTGTCTCTGATCCCCCGGACGAGCCCTAATGGCATCTAAAACCGGCGACGGAGGAACCCTCAGCATCGAGACTCCAGACCCTAATCATTCAAGGGTTAGAATGGAGGGTCGAGAGATCGAGATCCGCTTGCTAGACCCTCGTGGGATGGCGTTCGTCTACAGGGTAGACGTATCCTCGTGCAGCCAACAGTTCAGGGAAACCAAGAGATTGATGTCTCTGGTTCCTGAACAGCACAAGGGGCATTGAGGGCCTTGAGAGAAACTCATACATATGCGATGAATTTGCCATCGAGACAGGAGGGGAGAAGAAGACAGAACCCAGTAGCCCATTGGATAGGGATATGGGTCCTATCTACGCTCCTCTGAAGGGTAGACTTATAGGGAGACTCTGAAACCCGGAGCGCATGAACTATCGGACACTTCGGATAAAAGATATATATGTATATATGCATGGAGGAATAGAGGGAAGAGCTTCGATTGCTCATTTCATTTCATCTCATAAGCATTGATTACATCAACTATGAGGCTAAAGCCAAAGAACAGAAGAAAGGGGGAACATGGGGGAGCGAGGGGAGCACCCTCGACATCATATGAATAATCAAGCACGAAGACATGGACTATTACATACGGAGGCAGATCAAGAAAACAGCAAACATGGGGGGGAGGGGGAGGGTGGAGCATTGACTCCTCTCCCTCCCCCGAGCAGCCCGCCTGGGGTTTTTTCTTCTTCTTCTTCTCTCAGGCTTCTTCTCTTTTCTTTCAGCGGAGGCTCTCTTCTTCCTTTGGTTTCTGGCTATCCTCCGGATATCTCCCTCTTTTTTTTTCTTCTTCTATCCCCCCTTCCGATCCCCGCACTTTCGAGAGAAAAGGGCCTTTTTATAGCAAAACCCTCCCTCTTCTCGGCATGATCACTTCGGCACGATAACAGGATGCTCCCGGCGCGCCTCAGTCGAAAGCTGCTAGGCTTCTCGGCGCCAAATGATGTAGCTTCCCGGCGCCCCTCCCCCACGTGGGCTTTGGGCTCCCGGCGCCAAATTGGTGAGCCTGTTTAGGGCTTTAATGCTTTAATTTCTTATCATCAGTAGACCTCATCTGTTAGAGATGCCTAATCTGCCTTTTCATTTGCCAGTCCTTCGAATCTGTCAGAACACGCGAAGGTCCCTTAGTTGATGGGTTGACATAGTCTTATCAGCATATTTCTGGAGATTTTCATCAGTCAACAGACTGCAATTCTTCATCAGTACTGCCATCTGAGTGATGACAATACCGGACATCGGCTTGGCCGGGAAGGGCTTCGGCTGGGTGATAGCTTCAGTGACTACTCTTCTGTAGTTCTAGCTTTACAGGAATTCCTGGGATCTTCATGTCTGATTTCATCTTCTCTTCGATTTCATCTTTACCCTTGACTATATTTCAGGTGTCAACATGTGGTCACAAAGCAAGAAAGACACGGGGTCTAGGAAAGACAACACGAGGATAGAAGATAGGAACGGCTACGACACGTGATAAAACAAAGAAAGCAGAAAAATGACTCGAGTAACTACAGTAAATGACACGAAAACACAAGAGCAAAAATAAAAAGGATGACTCGAGATGAGCAACTAAATACTGAAGAAACGACACGAGGTGGCACAGAAACTAACACGAGGTGCTGCAATGTTCTGCACGCAATGGAACAAAACGACACGAAGACAAGCCCTGAAAATGTTTATACTTCACATTGTACAGACTTTGAGGAGTCTGAACCAATGTACAGACTTTAAAGGCTGTGAATACCAAGGCATGCTGAACAGACTTGAAACCTATGAAGATGGAGTGTATAGACTTGAAAGTCTAAATGCGATGTGCATACTTGCTGAGTTGACGCTGCAGCCCAATGAGTTAACGCTGCAACGTATACACTTTGCGTTCAACTAAAGGTGTATATACTTGAAGTTTCAAGGCCACAATGTATAGACTTCAAAAGAAGTAGTCCGATGTACAGACTTCAAACGTGAAGTCATTGTGAATGCAAATGCAATGATCAGACTTCATTGTATAGACTTGGAGAACCTGAAACAATATGCATACTTGGGGCGCCTGAAGACCAATGTATAACATGACTGAACATAATCAATTATGCAATGTCATATTAGAACTAATGAAGAACTGCATTATGATCAGAAAGTGAATACTAGCGATTTGACTCACACAAGATGACTCACAGTGAATAGCTCACTACAAAGGCCAAACATCAAAACCACCATTAAAACCATCATCAAAACCACAGGGACACAATAATCTCCCCCTTTTTGATGATGGCAACACTACATAGTGAGTCATTGAGAAGTCTGATGACTCAAACTATTCTCCCCCTTTGACTTCATCAAAAAGAAAATAGTTTGAGAAATTAAAGCAACCAGCATGCTATAATTGAAAACCAATCTCCCCCTTTGATATAGCCAAGATGAATCATGGGAGGATAAGAATGCATATGCACGTGGAGATTTCAAAATGCAAGATCACAACTCTTCCCCTTTGGCAACATCAAAAAGAAAGAAACAAAAGGAGGCAGAAATGCAAATGATCTGAGATGTAATTAACAAATCCAAGATTGTGAGAGAGAGCCTCAAAATGGGCAACAAGATACAGATCACTATCTTTTTAAGGATTAAAATATCTGGTATGTCTGCTGGAAGGGCCACGCGGCCTGCCTTGTGGTGGTCTCCCCCTAGGAGCAGCAGAGGTATATTCTTGAGGTGGAGTTCTGCTAGAGGAAGCCTGACCAGGGGCTGAACCTAAGATAGATTGAAATTCATTCAGGTCATTGGACAATTCAACTAGCCAATACACCACAGCGCTTCTAACATTTGCCACTTCAGAAATGATGTCTTCTTGGCGAATATTAACAGTTTCATATCTGTCAGTCAGAGTTGTCATTTCTGATACGAAAGCGATCAATTTATCATAGATCTTCTGGACATCAGGACCTAGGGCACTAAATGACCCCTTCAAAACTTCCAAGGATGTCCTGATCTCAAAACAGTGATTTATAATGCTGGCAGATGACTTAAAGGAGGAAATTTGTGCATCTTGTAATTCACGAAGTGCAGTTGTGATCTTTGAACATGCCTCCTGCAAGCCTGTCATCAAGGACCTGTTGGCCTCATCTGAAGCTTTCTTGTTTAACAGAAACCTTTTCCATTCAGTTAGGAGAGAAATTTCAAGCTTCAGTAGCCTGGAATGAACTTGATTGATGTTGAGAGTGACATACTTGAGCAGATCATCCATTTTCTTATCTTGTCTTTGCATTTGCTGAGTCAAATTTATAAGAAGTTCTTCAATATTTGGCGCCCTAGCAGATAGAAGTCGAGGTTGACCTAGAGGTGTACCAAAAAAATCACAGCCAGGTGCAGTTCTCTCATCTGTTTCTTCTTGCACTGGCATTTGGTTGTCTACTGCTGGAGCCTGATCTTCATCTTCAGCTTGGATGTCTTTTTCAGGAACTACATTTTCAGGTGCATCTTCTTCACTAGATGATTCTGTTTCTAGGTCTATGATAGGAACTTTCTCCTGACACTCATCCACTATTTCTTCCATGAGATCATGATCTGCAGGACTTTCAACAGGTGCCTGTTCTAGAATTTCAGATGTAAGCACGTTTTCAGCCTCTTCCAAGCTTTTCTCCACAGCTTCTCTTAGAATGACATTAACAAAATCAGCAAGTTCTTGATCATTACTTACTTGCTCTTGATCAAGCTGTTCCACGGGCACCCTCACTTCTTCTGATGTCTTCCCAAAAGAATCAAACAGACCATCAATGTTTGTATCTAGATCAGTCTGAATGCTGTTTTCAGACAACCCGACTTCTTCAGATGCAATCTCGACAAGCTTCTGAAAAGAAAAATATACTTCAGTGGGTGCAGCAGACATAGTAGACTGTGGTTGTTCAGATGGTGTTTCCTGTAGAGCAACCTCAGAAGCTGATGCTAAAACTGTTTGGGTTGAATCTTGAGGGTGTTCCAGAAGCTCCCCCTGAGCTTGTGATTCCTTAACTTTCTGGGCCTTAACCTGCCCCAAGAGAGAAGAGCCCTCCAACCCCAAAAATACTGAAACAAAATTCATGTTAAAAATGTTTCGAGCCCTAACTTCTGACATGGCCTCTCCATCCAAGGGAATATTTGAATACTTGAAGATGTCTGTCAAATGGGCGGCGTAGGGCAGATGTCTTTTGGATCCAATACACCCCTTCATGACATTAAAAATAATTTCAGGCAAACAGATCTTTACATTCTGAATCAGACAGAACAATAGGAACCTGTGTGTATCTGTGATTCTTCCTCTAGCTCCAGTCTGTGGGGTGATTATAGAAGCAATGACGTTCTGAAGAAGCTTGTGAAGAGGGGGAAATGACGAGGTTTGGAAAGCTTTCAGCTTCAATTGACCCTTGTCATGAATATTACTGGGTTTACCAGTAATGACCGAAAAAGCTTCGTGCAGACTATATCTATATCCTCTCTCCACTTCCCCTTTTTCTGGAATACTAAGAGCTTTGTGGAGAGAGTCACATGTTACTGTCATCTCAACCCCTTTAACAGACGAGATCAAAGCAGACTTATCTCGGCTCAAAGATAAATTATTATAAAATTCCATTACCAGGCTAGGGTAATAGACACGGTGGTTTTCTACGAATTTCCTCCATTCATGTAACTCAAAAATCTCCAATAGTTCTGGAAACTTCAAAACCAGGGTTTCATCTCCGAAATCTATTATCCTTGGAGGAATAATTTTCTCACTCTCTAAAAATACGGTAGACTGAGAAGGCCTAGTACCTTGTGCAGAAGAAATATCCACCGCTATTTCTGGTTCAACACATCTTTGCTGCTTGGACGAAGGCTCCTCAACTGTTTCTTTTCCCTTCCTCTTCCTTTCCACAGGAGCGACGGATTCTGGCTGATCCATTTGTCGTAACTCTCAGAGTATCAACTCTTTCTTGCTGGTTGCTGCTGGAAATGAAGCTAGAGCCAAGAACGGAGGAGAACTCTGTGGTGGAGATGAGATTTTAGTGAAGAAGAATGAGCGGGAGAGAAGGGTTTGAAGAAGCATACAAGACGTATCGACACGAGGAGACACAGGAAGCGGCAAGGGCACGCGAGGGTTTATAGATGAAACCTTGAGGAACAAGAAGGGTTTTTGGGGGGTCACTTTATACTCTTATCGAACTTTTTCAGGAATTACCCAGACTGCCCTTATTCAATATGTAACACAGCCATTGACCGTTAAAGTATGCCCTTCAATATATGGATATATTATATTCTTCCGAATACCTTGGTCAGTTACCTCAAGACGTTAAATCAACATGATCACAAAACTAGCTGTTAAAGGTACTTAGCCTAGAGAAGGTTACGATTAAAATACTCCTTATGTTTGTCAGGCAAAGAAATACCAAATAGATAGTTAAGCACGGTACATTACTTCATTTAAAGGACAAGAGAGGGCATACAGAGTCAACCAATTTGTTGAGCACTAGGTAGAATTGTCCATTTTTACACAAGGAGACATGTTTATAAGACACCAGAATCTCTGGTTACTCAGGATAGGCTACCTTTATGCCAATGAAAACCAATGAATTTTTTTGTTGACTATTCTTTCCCCTTCCCTTTTTTTTTATTTCAACTTTTCAAAAAAAAAAAAACAGAGATAGCTAATTGTATCATGACAGAACCTCTAGACTTCTTTGATCTAGAATATCTATTTCTCCACAATTGCCATTGCTCTACCACAAGGTATGGCGTATTCCCTGGTAGCACCTCTCAAGATCTTAGACACAAGACAGAACCCTTACTTAACACAATTTTTTATCTCATAGCCATCTTCACATAAGTTTCAGTTAAAACGAAATCCTCAGCAAGGCTTTTCCATTTAACAGAAATTTTTACAATGTGTTGACCAACAATTGAGGAATACCTTGGAAGGATTAAAGGACAAAATATAACCCCCATACATTAAAGTTCTTTATTAACAAGTATAACTTGTTACAATAGATTTTGGGTGGTTTAAGGTATTCTGATCAAATCTGATAAGAGTGACAAAGCTATAAGCAGGAATTTTCCTTCAAGAGAATTCCTGAACCAAAGGGGATAAGACCAGGATAAGAAGGTGACAAACAAAATAGAGAGAGATGAGATGAAATGAGAAGCACTCCATACAGCAAAGCAGCAAGTGAGAGATAACTCTAGAGAGTAAAGACCAAGGAGCTCACAAATAAAATCTTCCTAAGAAAATTTGATGGGGACATCCCTTGCCCCTCCACATTTTATGAAGCTCGGATTGATCGTCAATGTGCGCCATTATGTTCCTCATGTGTTTGTGAGTCGAGTCATGTAATTTTCTTATTTTTATTTGAGTCTTAAACATGTAATTTTCCCTTTATTGAGTCATGTACCTAGGTTAGAAAGTTATTTTCCTAAGTCTTGAAGTCATTATGTTGGTTTGATAGGTTAATGGGCCCAATTCATTGGGCTAGGCCCAGGGGCGCCCCTCCCTTGGACTGTTTGGTCATTAGTTAGTTTTTTAGGGTCAGTTTGGTCTTAGGAAAAGTGTTGGGTCTATAAATAGCCCCACCCCTCTCTCATTTGTAACAGTTTTATGCTTGAATATTGAATCCAGAAAATTTCCACACCTTCTAGTTCCCTCTCAATATCTCCCTCTCTCTCTCTCTTACTATCACTCTCTCTAAGTGGGTTAAGCCCCCTCTCTCTCTCCTCCCCACCCCAATTTCAAAATTCATTCTCTCTCCTCTCCATTCACCCCTCATTAAGGCCCCTTCCCCTTCCCCATCCACTCATTCAATTCCCCCTCCAACCCCTAGGTGGAAACCCCTTCTCCTAGGCACCTTTCCACTCTCCCAAGCAACCTTCCCTCTCCCCAAGACTGAAAGAGCCCGTCCCTAGGCCAAATTTCGAATTTCCCTCTCCCTTGGCCTATGCCCTTTCATCTCCCCACCTCCGTAACCACCCAAGGTCGCACCCCACCTTCCCCATCCACCAAATAACCCCATGTTCATGCCCTTCCCCACACCCTCTCCTCCACCTATTCTGTCCATGTTGCAGGTTTCAGAAAAGCAGTGACTTGCAGAGGCAGCCACGACCATCTCTCAAAGATTCAGATGGCAAGAGCTACATTTCTGGAATCATCTGCGAGTTAGCTTTCCAACGGTGGTGGTCTCGCCGGCATCCGAGTTTGGAGCTGTCCGGAGGAACGTCATCTTCAACGACTGCGCAATCTGTCCTAGACTGAAGACCAGAGCGATCTTGGAAGCTGTTCTACGGCCAACCTTGGAGGAATTCGAGCACGCTTCCTTCTACAAAATTCTTCTTCATATAGTCCTCCATCAGTACCAGAAATAACAATGCCATTCGCCTGCCCAAGCTATTTGTTCTGAAATCTTTCGTCGGAGTGTGCAGTCTGCCACCAGTGGGTCCAGGTTTGACCTACCTTCACTTATCTGGCCACCATTCTCCTCTCCGACATCGGATTGTGGCCCCGTTAACTTCTGGTCGAAGCTACTCCGACCACGATCGCGACACCACCAGTTTCGTTGGATTTGGAGTTCGGAAGAGACCACAGTGCCTTCTGCAAGTTGCTGCATCAGTTCTGCATCAGTCAGAGGCAGAGTGTTGCTGTCCTGCTCCAGTCACCGGTCCGATCAGCCCCGAGTTCCAAAGCTTCCCCAAAAATGCAGGCATCATCCTCTGTCAGTTGGGCAACTTTTGGCACCGGGTTCGTCAAGTTTGGAGTTTCGAGGAGCCCGTGGCAGCGTCATCATCAACCCTCTATCCAGTGAACCTGAAGATTGGCAGAACCGGTGAAGCTTGGAAAGTCGGGTGTCCTCGCCCAATTCCCCCTCCCCGCTTGGCCGGCTGAAGGCCCCTCCCTGCGAGGAGTTAGTATTGATTGTAATAAGTTTAATCCCCACCCCATGTTCACCCCTCCTGCGAGAGGTGTAGTTCATGTAATAATATTCTCGCAGGTTTTGAAGCGACACCGACGCGGCTTGCGGGCGCAAACCCTTGCCTCCCCGCTCGCCCCCGTCTTCGGCCGGAATCGGCGTCTTCACGCCAGCTAGGTGAGCCTCGGTCCCCCTTTCCTTGCTGGTTAATATCATTTGCTTAGCT
Organism: Amorphophallus konjac; assembly: GCA_022559845.1. Lineage (NCBI taxonomy): Eukaryota > Viridiplantae > Streptophyta > Magnoliopsida > Alismatales > Araceae > Amorphophallus > Amorphophallus konjac. The sequence continues at coordinate 199,753,849 of CM040125.1, read as the reverse complement.
TAGTATTGTTGCTTTGCTGCGTCGGATGGAGAGCGAGGGCCCGGCCCAAATTGCCGATCACGTGAGTGTCCATCGCGAGCGAGTTGTGTGCGAGCCATTTCAACCCACACCCATGGTGTGATGGCCGCTCGTGAGTGGGCATCCCTGGCCCAATCGGGGTTCTCCCCAAACTTGCCAAGCACCGGAGCATCATTGTCCCACCCCAGACCCTCTCCATTATCGTTTAGTTGTCCACGGGCACAAGTGTGCACCAAGCGAGTGAGCCGCTCGAGTGGTATCATCGCCAATTTGCTTGCTTGCAACCTTAGGTCCAAGGGTCATATTGTCTTGTGGTCATCACCCCAAGGTGGTATCACATCAAGTGGTATCAGAGCAAGTTCACAACTTGTCTCTATCAAGTTGGTCCTAGGGCATGTCTATGCATTTAGAGTCTTCAAGTGCATCACTCTTGTCCCCTAGTATGGCCACCTCATATCGACCTTACCAATCGGCCCACTCCATAAGTCCAAGCCACCAAGAGATGCCTACCACTAACACCCATAACTTCCCTGGCCATGTCAACTACTTCATGAAAGCCTTGACCTATGCTAATGAGCGGCTTGATAACATATCGGGCCGACTCAACCAACTTGGAGAAAATAGGCCCACCCCAAGGATGGACAATAGGATGGTCCCTTTCCCACTTCCCACCTTTGATGGAACATCTCCTAGAGAATATTTAGATTGGGAAGCTACAATGGACCAATACTTCACTTGGTATCCTATGTCCGAGGATGAAAAGGCATGGGTTGCCAAAATGCAACTTACCAAACGGGCAGAAACTTATTGGATGCAAATTGTCGGGCTAAAGGTACTTAGAAGGGAAACTCCCATCACCACTTGGAAGGACATGAAGGAGCAACTTAGGGCAAAATATATGTCCCCTTCCTACCCGGGTTACCAAAGCCTAAGGAGCACTCCCACTCCCTCAACCCCACCCGTCCAAAACCTCACCCCTAAAACCCAAGTATCTAAGGCCTCCACCTCCTCACCCAACCCCATAAGGTCCCCCACACCCCAACCAAAACCCCCTCCCCTAACCTACACTAGTCAAGCCCCTTTAACCCCCACCTCCACCCCAAACGATCCCAAGGGCAAGAGACCCTTAACCGGCCCGATTCCCTCCATAAGGACCACCACTCATCCAACCTTCACCACTCAAACCCAAGTGGACCCCATGACCACCCCTCCACCTAGGCCCATAATGGCCATCACCCCCCAACCCAAAACCCCTCACCCAACCCACCTCCCGCTTCCTACACCAATCTTTCCCCAACCTAGGCCTCCTCTACTTCCCCTTCCTATCCAAATCCAAGACCACCCTTGGCCACCACCCCAAGTGCACCATGCTCCAGCTATCAACAATTCTCCCGCATTAGACCTACCCAACCCATTAACACTAGGAATTGAAACCCACACACCCATCCACATGGAAATAGATGCTAGTCCCGAACAAAAACCTACCCTAGAGGAAATCCAAGAACCTCCACTTCCACCCACCTCTCCTAGTCCGGATCCTCAAAAGCCACACACCTTCACCATGAATGAAGTCATACTCCAATGGCTCAAACAAGGACCCACCCTTCCTAGCTCACCCCCACCTCTCTCACCATTAGGATATCCATCCCAAATTGCCCCCCTCCACTCCTATCACACCACAATCCAATCCTACTATGAGGTAGAAGGTTGGGATGATCTCCTCAAAGGTTTAGAATGGCAACTAGGGTTGACTTGCTTATTGACCTTAGGAAAGGCCCACCCAAAAAGCCTTAGTCTCATCCACCCATGTGATGGTTCTATCACCTCGGTCTTCACCATTGGTTGCTACACTAGTGACCTCCTTCTCATTCTCCCTATAGATGAAAAACCCATCATGATCCACTCCCCTTCCATTGAGATCCCAAGTACCTTGATCGACTGGCCCACTAACGACCTTGGTCCAATTACCTTGAGGGAGGAGGACCCACCGTGTGAAGACCATGTGGGCATAGAGTCTCTTCTTCTAGGAAACCCAGTCCATGACCCCTTTGATCCCTTCCTTTGGGAGTATGGGTACCCACGTGACCCACCCACATCACCCACCACCCACCCTTTCCTACCCCCACCCACCATGTTGGGCCAAGCCCACCTCATCCATGACCCAGGTTACACCATAGAAATCATGACCTTAGGCAACACCCGCCTAGAGATCAAGAAAGTGCCCCACCCCATATCCACCTACCTAGATCCCTTCGACCCTTTTGAGTGGAATGATGCGGGACGGACACGGGGACCGACTCTACGTGGTATGGACCTCGGACTCTAGACGTGGACACGACCAGCAACACATGATGGGAGAGACATTAGGCCCGACACGGAGAGCTCCCATAGGCTACACGTCGCTAACAGAAGTGCAAACTCACTCGGCGTCCCATGCGAGGGAAAGCGTGGATCGTGCGCGGTTAAGGAACCAGCAGAGTTCAAGGTAGTCAGACTCACATCCGGACTCGGATGGAGTCACAGGACGGGTCACTCTCACTCTCACAGCGGTGACATGGACACACGGGCTAGTACCTACACTCTCGGCAGTAGCAAAAGACCGTATACTAGCTAAGCAAATGAACGCCAAGGGGTTCGGACCATTACCTCCACGCACCTGGAGTGGCGAAGACAACCCCGGCCAATCACGGACCCCCGGTTAACACAATTTTACAGCAGTACAATAATTTGACCCACTCCACGCAGGGAGGTAAAAGGTCACATGCGGGGCCCGGGAATCACGCGAATTGGGTTGACGGGCAGCATCTTGATGTCGCCCGACGTTGCCGAACTCCGCGTTTTCGTGCTTTCCGAACGGCGGGTTCTGAGGGCCCGTGGGGCCCACGGGTGGCGCTGGCCTCCGGATCTGCAGGAGTGGGTCCCACTGTGGTGGGGACCCCTGGTGGCACGCCTCCACGGAAGACGGTCGGCCGGGAACGCCGATCGGTGGCCGAACAACTCCGATCTCCAAGCTTGTGGAATGCTGCCCACGGATTTTTGCTTGCTATTTTCAGGCGCGCGCTCCGGAGAAATCAACTGCTGCGATCAGCCCCTCACCGGAATGCGACGAAACCAGCGCCGTTGGAAAGAGGACTCAAAATCCTCCAACCTAGGGCCAGTGGATTCCTCTGAAACTGTGTGGACCTGGAACTTAACTAATTTGCAATTCTCTGCTACACAGTTCCAGAACTCTCAGTTCAGCACATTAGTTCCCTGTAAACGGCCATTGACTGCTTACTTATGATGGGATTCAGACTTCGAGCTCTTATTAAAAGTTGTAGATAATCAAACCACCAAGCTGGGACAATTTTTAGAATTGGATTTAGAGGTGGTGGTGATTTCATAGGATTTTTGGAGTGTCTGGTGGTCGGATCTGGGAACGGGTGAACAGAACTTCAGGTGGATCTGAGAACGATTTGTGGAAAATATGAAATGGACGAACTAGAAATTTATAAAAATTGTGGATGAAGGAGTTTGTGGAAGGAAGATCCAATAAAATTGGGCGAACCAAAGAAAATCAAAAAGTGGACCTAAGACCTAAAACTCAGGGCGGAGATGAATCTGGACAGACTGCTGGCAGAACTGAAAGGGAAGAGTGGACGAAAATCTAAAAATATGGAACGGGATCTGAATGACAAACCAATTTTTTTGGTATATCCTTGACACCTATGGAACCGCCAGTAAAATCCCCAGGTCGATTAGAGCTCGTGGATGATGGCTGAATTTCATGGAAGCTGCTGTGGTATTGCACGGGCAGAACTCCGATGAAGACGATGGCGGTGCGGTGGCGGCTCGTGGCGGCGGCGAGGATGACCGGAACTGATAGGGGAGGAGTCACAGCTCCAGAGGCAACCTTCACAGCTGCAAGGGGGGAGAGAGGGTCGCACCAAGCTGGAGCTCCAACAATTTCTTTGATTCAAAATGGCATTAATTTATCAAAATGGGAAAATACAAGCATATATAGGTCACCCATCTAATCCATCCTCCACCGTTGGATCTAGGGGTGTGAGATGGAGGGTTGGGATGGCTTGTGACCATTCCACAAAAATACAATTAAAAAAATAAAGGGGGGACAGCCTATTGACTAGGGGGGAACAAGCTTGACATGGTAGGTGGGTGTTGGTTGGAAATGTTGACTATTTTGGTCCCTTGTCCCCCATGTGGACAATTGACCATTCAAACTTCTAGATGACCCATGTGGCATGTTGACTGACCCCACGTGGGACCCTAGGCTGAGGTGGCCCAATGTGGTGGGGCCCGGGGGGCCCGTGGGGCCCACGGGGTCCGAAATGCTCGTAAGTCCCTATTACACTCAAAATGGCAAACCGAATTCAACGAAATAAATACAAATTACACACACATAAAGTCTAGCTAAATATAATAAATGGGGAGGCTCAAGGCGGAGTCTCCAGGCTGTCTCCGAGCCAGATGGACGCTGAGGTGGCTCGTGTCGTGCTCCGTGTGCGGTACCGGTGGCTCGGTGTGTCGTGCCGATCAACTGCTCGGGTGTCCGCACCATGGAAGCTCAAAGGCCACCCCACCATCCCACATGAGGAAGTCATCTTTGGGAAAGGAATTCATATGTCTTGGCACATCACATCGCTTGGCATGATTAGTCCGTCGGGTATATTCATCCACATCACCCACATGTCAAGTAGGAAGCATAAGTGGACCATATTTGGATGTAATGGTCCACCCTCTTTCATCATGAGTCATAAGCATGAAAGGAGCATACATGGATGTCCGGGTCCCCCAGCATTTGTCACCACCATGCATACCTATGGATGCCCCGGTCCTCCCAAATCATTCAACATCCTCATAACATCAATGCATGATAGGTCTATATGTGGTTGTCCTGGACCACCTTTGCATACCATATATTGTCAACTCACATCGCATCATAGTGCATGGCATATGCATTCAAGCAAGTATCAAGCAACAAGCGGTGAGATTCACAAGAAGCGAGCACAAACTCCTAAGCACCACTTTGAGTTCCAAGTTGACAACTTGGTGATGATGGCTTTGGAGTGGCTCTACTTTAGGGTCACCTCCAATCTGAGGGCACGAGGACTTGGACCTTGCCAAGATCTGAGTGGCTTTGGTAACCCAGCTTATGGGTTGGACTTTCAAATGGGTTTTGGGATTCAGCCCACTTCCCACGTGGCGGATCCAGCGCCCTCTAAGGGTACCGCGGTGGATCCTAGTGAGTGTCTTGAGCCTACACCTATCCTTGTGAGAGACATCCTCGGAGTGCCACCACAAACTAGCCAGAGAGCCCGATGTCAGCACATGGCGGCAATACTAAGCAAAGCAAGATCTCTTCGCCAGCCTAAGGGTGTGTCCGAGCCACTTTGTCGAGTGGAAGCACCGTTCCTCGGCTATGGACATGGGTCGAGTTTGGAGAACAAGGTTCGCCCAGAATTGCGTTGGGCACGCTACTCCCCCGGTGGACCCATACTCGACACGGTCGAGTTTTCCCCACCCCGGGGGTATGATGGGGACATCCCTTGCCCCTCCACATTTTATGAAGCTCGGATTGATCGTTAATGTGCGCCATTATGTTCCTCATGTGTTTGTGAGTCGAGTCATGTAATTTTCTTATTTTTATTTGAGTCTTAAACATGTAATTTTCCTTTTATTGAGTCATGTCCCTAGGTTAGAAAGTTATTTTCCTAAGTCTTGAAGTCATTATGTTGGTTTGATAGGTTAATGGGCCTAATTCATTGGGCTAGGCCCAGGGGCGCCCCTCCCTTGGACTGTTTGGTCATTAGTTAGTTTTTCAGGGTCAGTTTGGTCTTAGGAAAAGTGTGGGGTCTATAAATAGCCCCACCCCTCTCTCATTTGTAATAGTTTTATGCTTGAATATTGAATCCAGAAAATTTCCACACCTTCTAGTTCCCTCTCAATATCTCCCTCTCTCTCTCTCTTACTATCACTCTCTCTAAGTGGGTTAAGCCCCCCTCTCTCTCCTCCCCACCCCAATTTCGAAATTCATTCTCTCTCCTCCCCATTCACCCCTCATTAAGGCCCCTTCCCCTTCCCCATGCACTCATTCAATTCCCCCTCCAACCCCTAGGTGGAAATCCCTTCTCCTAGGCACATTTCCACTCTCCCAAGCAACCTTCCCTCTCCCCAAGACTGAAAGAGCCCTTCCCTAGGCCAAATTTCAAATTTCCCTCTCCCTTGGGCTGTGCCCTTTCATCTCTCCACCTCCCTAACCACCCAAGGTCGCACCCCACCTTCCCCATCCACCAAATAACCCCTTGTTCATGCCCTTCCCCACACCCTCTCCTCCACCTATTCTGTCCCTGTTGCAGGTTTCAGAAAAGTAGTGACTTGCAGAGGCAGCCACGACCATCTCTCAAAGATTCAGATGGCAAGACCTACATTTCTGGAATCGTCTGCGAGTTAGCTTTCCAACGGTGGTGGTCTTGCCGACATCCGAGTTTGGAGCTGTCCGGAGGAACGTCATCTTCAATGACTGCGCAATCTGTCCCAGACTGAAGACCAGAGCGATCTTGGAAGCTGTTCTACGGCCAACCTTGGAGGAATTCCAGCACGCTTCCTTCTACAAAATTCTTCTTCGTCTAGTCCTCCATCAGTACCAGAAAGAACGACGCCATTCTCCTGCCCAAGCTATTTGTTCTGAAATCTTTCGTCAGAGTGTGCAGTCTGCCACCAGTGGGTCCAGGTTTGACCTATCTTCACTTATCTGGCCACCATTCTCCTCTCCGACATCGGATTGTGGCCCCGTTAACTTTTGGTCGAAGCTACTCCGACCACGATAGCGTCACCACCAGTTTCGTTCGATTTGGAGTTCGGGAGCGACCGCAGTGCCTTCTGTAAGTTGCTGCATCAGTTCTGCATCAGTCAGAGGCAGAGTGTTGCTGTCCTGCTCCAGTCGCTGGTCCGATCAGCCCCGAGTTGCAAAGCTTCCCCAAAAATTCAGGCATCATCCTCTGTCAGTTGGCCAACTTTTGGCACCAGTTTCGTCAAGTTTGGAGCTTCGAGGAGCCCGTGGCAGCATCATCATCAACCCTCTGTCCAGCGAACCTGAAGATTGGCAGAACCGGTGAAGCTTGGAAAGTCAGGTGTCCTCGCCCAATTCCCCCTCCCCGCTTGGCCGGCTGAAGGCCCCTCCCTACGAGGAGGTAGTATTGATTGTAATAAGTTTAATCCTCACCCCAAGTTCACCCCTCCTGCGAGAGGTGTAGTTCATGTAATAATATTCTCGCAGGTTTTGAAGCGACACCGACGCGGCTTGCGGGCGCAAACCCTTGCCTCCCCGCTCGCCCCCGTCTTCGGCCAGAGTCGGCGTCTTCACGCCGGCTAGGTGAGCCTCGGTCCCCCTTTCCTTGCTGGTTAATATCATTTGCTTAGCTTAGTATTGTTGCTTTGCTGCGTCGGACGGAGAGCGAGGGCCCGGCCCAAATTGCCGATCACGTGAGTGTCCATCGCGAGCGAGTTGTGAGCGAACCATTTCAACCCACACCCATGGTGTGACGGCCGCCCGTGAGTGGGCATCCCTGGCCCAATCAGGATTCTCCCCAAGCTTGCCAAGCACCGGAGCATCATTGTCCCACCCCGGACCCTCTCCATTATCGTTTAGTTGTCCACGGGCACAAGTGTGCACCAAGCGAGTGAGCCGCTCGAGTGGTATCATCGCCAATTTGCTTGCTTGCAACCTTAGGTCCAAGGGTCATATTGTCTTGTGGTCATCACCCCAAGGTGGTATCACATCAAAATTCAATCTAGTAACCAGAGAGTGCTCATGAGCAATAAGCTGCAACCTCATGAGATGACTGAACTCAGCACCAATTAACCACATTGGCAGACAAAGGTTCTTCAGATACCAGATAACCTGACAAGCTCCTTTTCAGCCCACGCAAGGACATCTCACACACAACTCTTGAAAATAATAATTATTTATCGAATGACATGCATGCTATCAGTTGAAATGCAATACGTTGAAGCAAACTTATGGTTTTTCAAATAAGTGGAATGTAATGCAATGAGCACGAGTCAAAAATAGCATGCCTCCCCCTGACTATGAGCATGAAGCTTCCCCAGAGAGCATGCAGTGTTTGCCATGAAAACTAAACAAATGAATTTGTGATTCATGCACATTCAGGCTGCCCTTATCAGTAGAATGACCTATGGTACTAGGCGGAGCACTTGGTCTGAAGGACCACTTCACACATAGTAAGCACCTCCAGACAGATTTTCCCTGCCTTTGATAGCTTACTATTTGATATACCATAATGGTCAAACATGCTGATCAAAGGGCATGCCAGACAAGTAAGATTGTTCTAATCATGATAATCATGTCTAGTCTAAAACAGGCAGTTTATATGTTCAACAACAATCATCAGTCTGATGGATTAAGAATTGAATTCAGATTAGGAAGACATCAGTAGATTTACCTGAAGCGTTCAGGCATGGGGTCGTTTTATGTGCCCTGGTTTATTACCCCTTTATTCCATCCAAGGCACACCTGTCAGGCACCTTCCTATTTTCCACTAGCAAGTACCCAAGTGGTCTTGGGTCTTGCATAGTGATTGGCCCCTTTTGGGATTGCCTGCATCCTTTTCTGTGCCAAATAGTCGTCAGAGTTCATGATAAAACAGTTATGTATTGAATGCCCAGACAGCCCACAATAGTGGCATGAACTAGCAGGTTTCATGTTCCTCTTATGTACACTAGCATGAACTTGAGCATTAAAAGAGTGAGCATGAGGGTTTCTGTTATAATTATGAATTTTTTTTCTTTCATGACCAGCCACCCAGCAAGCAGCAACGTGGTGGCCTGGTTTTCTGCAATTTGAGCAAACAGGAATTCTTTTAAGAACATGTTTGTTCCTACCAAATTCTTTGAAATTTCTATTCCTACCCTGGACATGCCAGTAGTCCTTGACTGCATGGCCATGCTTCCCACAATGGGAGCAGAAAGGAGACCCTCTTCTAAAAAAGCTTGACCAACATTCAGTGGCCTTGTGCCCAAGCTTGTTACAATTAAAACATTTGACATGCTGGTTCAGAGAAGTAGTTTTGTTGATATTAAGAGCATGTTGGTTAGCATAAGATTTAGCATGATGTGAGAGTGATTTTTTCTTTCCATTAGCAAACCAACATTGAACAAGGGTGTGGCCTAATCTACCACAATGCGAGCATTCACTTTTCTTTGAATGAGCAGCAGGATTTCTATCATGATATTTCCCAGCATCCATCATTTCAGCATTTAAATCATCCAGTTCTTTTAATTCACACTCATGCATCAAATGGCCTATCTTGTGACAGTAATGACATTTCATGATTTCCCTCTTATGTGCATGCCTCGGTATATCAGTGTGTTTTACAGCATGCACATTTTCAGTGTGATCCAATCCTTTCTTCACATGACTGACCATATCAATAACTTTTGTTTGTTTCTGATTCTTCTGAACATTTGGTTGTTTATTTTCTGAGGTGGTGGCTACATCAGATGCTTTGATAAAAGATGTCATTAGCTTATTTTTGAAAGCCTTTTTATTTATATCATTGTAGCCTAACCCTTCCTTTTAAGTATTGACCTTAACACCTAACAACCTGTCCAGATTTTCTTGTCCTTTCACAAATTTTGACAGGGATTTATTCAAATCTTCAATTTCATTTTCCAGAGAAACGATGTGTATTTCATAACTGGTAATTTCTTGTTCATTGTAATTTACACATTCGCTTAGCACTTTGTTTGCAATTTTGTAATCCTCAACTTCTTGTTCCAGATTTTTCATTTTTTCAGATTCTTCAAAGTAAACAGATTTTCCTTTTTCTAAAGCTAGAAGCCTCTCAGACATAGTGGAGTTCAGCACTTTTAACTTCTCATTTTCTTCCTTAAACTTGTCATTCTGAATTAACTCATTTATTAAAATCTGATCTTCTGAGTTAGTTTCAAGTTTTCTTCCAGCCATAAATTTCTTCAAATCTTTTTCCTTCTCTTCAATATCTTTCTGTAATTCCACATTCACAAATTTTATGGCTTCAATTTTCTCAATCATCAGAATGTTCTCTTTTTTCAGTTTCTCTAAACTTTCTTCATTTTCTTTGGAGAACTTTCTAAGAGAATTATCTTCAGATTTCAGCTTATTTAGATCAGATTTTAGACATTCACATTCCTTCATCAAGTTTTCGTTCTGATTTTTATACCTACGAATATCAGATAGACAGGTATCATGAAGTTGCTTGATACTGGAGCAATTTTCACATGGGGATCTAGACCTTTCTAACCTAGTATTCTTTTTCAACTTTTTATACTGACTTCTTAAGCTCTCATGTGATTCTAGCAATTCAGCATATGCATTTTCCCAATCATCTACAGTATAATTTTTAAAAGGATTTACCTCATCATCTTCATCTTGAATGCTGCCTTGATTATTTCTATCAGCCATCATGCAGCTGTCCTTCTTTGTCTTCTGAATTCGCTTCAGCATGTTCAGAATATCTTTAGCAGAACTGCAATCATGAAGACAAGACCATAAGGCTCTGTCAATAGCTGCTTTCATCAGATTAAAAGCTTTCTGATTCTCTTCATGCAAGGAGGTATGCCTGTCAGTCCATTTGGACTTTTTCTTTGGTAGTTCATGAGGACCGTGTGAAATTACTTTCCACAGGTCTGGATTAATAGATTTAACATAACTCTTTAGATTAGCAAGCCATGCACTGAAGTGTGTACCACTAAAAATCGGTGGATTAGCCATGGGAACAAATAGCATGTAGATTCGAGGCAACAAGAGTATTGATGCACTAAAAACAGATAAGCATCGAAGACTACAAGATCGGATCTGCAAGTCGCTGGACCTTCTAGGCAGACACCCGCTCTGATACCAATTGTTAGGGTGCAATGACCGGATACAGAGGGGTGTGAATGTATCCTTCTATAATTAATGCCCAAATAAAAACTCAAGTGCTGGACGCAATCTCAGAATAAAACCAAATTCAATTAAACCAATGAGCAAACACATGAGACGCGCCTATTCAAGCATCTAGCGGAAGCACACTCACAATGCAAACCACTGCTCAAGAGATTTTTAGGTGGTTCGGTCCTCCAGACCTACATCCACCCCACACTCAAACCAAGTGTGGCTTCACTAACAGCTGGGCAACACAGCTTGCCAACAGAAGCTGATACACAGCTTACCCAGGGGAACAAACTCCCCTCTTCCTCCTGCCTGGAGGGAGCCTCTAGCAACCCACGGTCACTAAGAACCAGAGACTCGTGTCTCTCTTCCTCTATACCAAGAGGGAACCTCACTGGTAACAGCCCCACTACCAGTGAACCAGCCAGTAGCACTCTGCTACCAGCAACCCACCAGAGGCAGAGCCTCTCTTCCTCCTAATCGGAGGGACCCCTGGACTTGCAACCCACAAGCCCAGAACTGGAGACTAGTCTCCCTTCTCCTGAGACCACAGGAGGAACCCGACCTCAGTCTAGAGGATCGGAAACAAAACAAGGATAGTAAAGAAAGGTCAAAAACACGAAATGAAAAAGACACAGCAGACTGAATGCTGGAATGATGAAACACGGAGTATAGCTCACAATAGAGCAAACTGGTTCGGATTTGATCCTGAAACCAGAATCTATCTTCTTCTTCTTCTTTCTGAACTCTCAGCTTCGAGCTCTCTCTCTCTCTCTCACTCTTTCTGCTATTCTCTCTTCTTCCTCTTCTTCAGTTTTTCCTCACCTCTCTGTTTTCTTCTCTTCTTTTTGCTGGATCGAACTCTCTGCACTTCTACCTTTTTTCTTTCTCACCTTTCGATCAACCTTCATCTATGGACGAAGGCTTCAATATATAGCAGCAGCAACAGGTGGATAAGGTACAGAATGCGTGTGCCTCCCACACTTCGTCCAGAACCTTCTTGCCACGTGCCTTTATAGCATTGGTTCCTTTAGCATTGGATCACGTGCAGCCCAGTTATTGGGGAATAATCTTCCTCGGACCTGCAAGGAGATAAAAACCATTAATACTCAGGGTTCGCTATATATATATCTCTACCTGAAATGAGTCGGTTGCCACTCAAGCTGAAACTGCACGAGGTATGTAGGAACAACAAGAGGTGCACTACACTGAGAACGACAGGAGATACAGTGGTGACAAAACAAACACTCCAAAGAGAACGACACGAGGTCTCATGAGAGCAGCACGAGGTGAGAAGGAAGTCTCACGGTGCGAAACGGTAGACAGACACGCGATCAGAGGGAACCTGGACGAAGATAGAAATAAACAACACGAGGACATAAACATAAGAATAACACGAAGACACGAATACAAAAATAATACGACATAACAAACAGCAAAGAGAACGGCAGGAGAACAACATGGACTGAAACCAACTCGAAGACGAAAACAACACGAAAACAACATGGACTGAAACCAACTCGAAGATGAAAACAGAAACTGACACGAAGTGTGGTCACAAAGCAAGAAAGACATGGGGTCTAGGAAAGACAACACGAGGACAGAAGATAGGAACGGCTACAACGACACGTGATAAAATAAAGAAAGCAGAAAAATGACTCGAGTAACTACAGTAAATGACACGAAAACACAAGAGCAAAAATAAAAAGGATGACTCGAGATGAGCAACTAAATACTGAAGAAACGACACGAGGTGGCACAGAAACCAACACGAGGTGCTGTAATGTTCTGCACACAATGGAACAAAACGACACGAAGACAAGCCCTGAAAATGTTTAGACTTCACGCTGTACAGACTTTGAGGAGTCTGAACCAATGTACAGACTTTAAAGGCTGTGAATACCAAGGCATGCTGAACAGACTTGAAACCTATGAAGATGGAGTGTATAGACTTGAAAGTCTAAATGCGATGTGCATACTTGCTGAGTTGACGTTGTAGCCCAATGAGTTAATGCTGCAACGTATACACTTTGCGTTCAACTGAAGGTGTATATACTTGAAGTTTCAAGGCCACAATGTATAGATTTCAAAAGAAGCAGTCCGATGTACAGACTTCAAACGTGAAGGCATTGTGAATGCAAATGCAATGATCAGACTTCATTGTATAGACTTGGAGAACCTGAAACAATATGCATACTTGGGACGCCTGAAGACCAATGTATAACATGACTGAACATAATCAATTATGCAATGCCATATTAGAACTAATGAAGAACTGCATTATGATCAGAAAGTGAATACTAGCTATTTGACTCACACAAGATGACTCACAGTGAATAGCTCACTACAAAGGCCAAACATCAAAACCACCATTAAAACCATCATCAAAACCACAGGGACACAACAGAAGGGGCTCCTCCGCTGGGATGGGAATCGTCTGAAGAGCTGTCCGTTCGCTGCTAACCCGGCACAGCCCCCAAAGTGTCTTGACGTAGTCATCCTTCTGAATGTCGGGCATCTTCGGGTCGGCCTTGGACGACCGGCTCTTCACGACCATCATGGCTTCCAGATATGCCATCACCTCGGTATTGGACCAGGACTTCAGTTTCTTCAGATAAGATGGATTGACATCCAAAGCAGGCTCCCGCTGAGAATCTAGGAAACGACGCTCGGCAACATGCCAGCAGTCTTTTCGAAAGTTCCAGTAGAAGCCCGTTCGTGCATTCCACCACTTGATAAAGTCCGGAGTCACTCTGGGCAGGCAAGCGGGGGATGGAACCCTAAAGGACACATCCTCCCGGCGATGGAAATAATCCCACCATGTGCGAGCTTCATCCGTGGCAGTCTGGCGGGCCCGATGCCTGTTCGGAAGATTAAACCGGGCTGAAGAAGAAGGAATCTGCTGGTCGTACCAAAAATTTTGGCCAAAGCGGAAGGGATAGTACAGCTCCAGCCACAGCAATCCGCTCTTTCTAAAGACAAGGACACTTGGGCGAATGGCCAGTGCCCAATCAAGCAGTTACGGCTCCAGAATTGGCCTTTTACTCTTGGTGCCGGCAAGCGGATGGATAAACTCCTCTGTCTCGAACAGGCGACATTGCCGCATCTTATTGACTAGGGGGCCGGAGCTAGCTGCCAAGCTCCAAAAATGCAAAACTCCTAGGGAATCTACCGGGACTGTGGCCAACTTCCCCCGAATAGCAAAAAGTTGATCCGACAGTAAAGACGGCTCAGCACTAGCAAACTCGATCATCCTCAGCATAGGATGATCCGACTGCATCGACCGGGGAGCTGCTTCAGGAAACAAAGTGCAGACCCAGGCGTTGAAAAAGTGAATCGGACCAACTGTCCATGAATTTCTAGGGATGCATGATTTATGCAGGTCTCCCAACATCTTATATGTGAGACATAAAGCCACTAGGCATAGGGATAGCTTCGTCCCCCAGGCCATCAGACATGCGGGGTAAATGGCCTCCGGTCTGATTACTGTCTCGTCCCCATGAGGAAGAGCGAATGAGAAAGCCAATATGTCAGGTAGGCGGCATAGTGTGTGACTGGGTCGACTCCTGTAGGGTTCGAGCCCTCTTGTCGCCCTCTCCCTGAAGCGGCAGGATAGGTTGTCTGGCGACGGGCCCTCTTCTTTCGCTTCACTACTGTCGGAGCTACTGTGGGGAAGTCTTCATATTGCTACTCCCCACCAAAGAAATACTGAAGCCACGTGCCCATCCGCACACGTCTCTTCTCACCAGGCTTCCGCGCTTCCCGGGAATCAAGCGTTAAGCGCAACAGGGTGCAGTACGCCTTCATTAAATAGCGATAGGCAAAGCCTTGTAAAGTATTTGCCTTCGCCGTCCGTCTGGTCCTTCAGCCAGTCCGGGAAACAAACTTCTTCATACGACTCCCCATCTATTGGCAAGCCGCTCAACTGGGACAGACTCCAGAGATCTAGCAAAGTCTCTCCCTCTGTAGTATAGAAAGTGTTGTATTCCGGGCAGAAGACTTCGATCATCCCGCAGCACTGACCTCGGGAGATTGGATACCGATACTGGGAACCATATATGCTCTGATAGACGCCGGCATGCAACAAGATTGGAGCGTACTGCCGCAGCACATAATCTGTAAATTCAACAGCGCTCGGTCTGAAGGCATGGGCATCGGTGGCTTTGAGCTCTCCAAACCACCCCACTGAGATTTGATGCTTAAAACGGACTGCTAAGCAGTCTAAAAGAAAGGGCTCATCTCGATACCCCCAGTGCAGTGGGGCAAGGAATAAACCGTATACGGGCTTCTCTCTGTCAACACGCCCGGCGGTCTCGTTCCAACGGGCTGGCGTGAACTGTGGTGCTCTTGTCAGTAGCCCAGCCTCTGGAGATAACTCCTGCACGCCAAGAACGGCTCCCCATTTTCTGGGTTCACTGGGAAGATATCTGGGCATGCCATGAATGACCGACTCGGTCAGACTATCTCTGTCCGCCAGTAAAGCCCCGTCAGCTTGATGGACAAGAATTATATCGCGCTTCCCGCGAAGGTTGAAGCGTCCGAGGAATGCCATCAAGTGTTTGTCCTTGGGGTGGTCCAGTCTGACGCCATCCCCTCGCTCATACTTGAAATGATTATCATCTAGGATCATCAGGTGGCCGGTGTCGACGGTATCAGTCTCCAAGTCCGAAGACTTAGCTACCAGGGTTATCCGCTTGGACCCCCGATCAAGGAAGTGGACATTCCCCCATGTCACAGCAACTCGGGATGCAGAGGAAGAAGGACCGGATGCCATGTTGTCTGCAAGGTAGCATCCAGAAGAGAACAAGCAAAGTCAGAAATCAGTTAATTGAAACAAGACTTCTGACAAAATTTTGGCAGAGTCTCCCCAGCTCAGGGGTTTGCCAAAAGAAAAGTGGAAGCCGTCCACTAAGGGAGCGGCCCCTAAAAGCAGCCATAGGCGCTAAGCAAAGGCCAAATGAGACATCCGAGGGATCTAGCTCCGAGGACAAGTCCTACCAGAAGCCTCCCGGGGCCCGAAGAACGGGTTTAAAACCCAAATAGAACAACACTTCACTCACCCTCTAAACTCTAAGTTGCTCGCCGCGGTGGAGAAGGGGATGAAGAGAGAGAAATAAAGTCGCCAAATGAGCAGTGGTGAAGGAATTTCCAAAGGATGAAACCCTTTTATAAGGAGGCTCTACCCCTGTTAAAACGGCGCGCCCCGGGGCGCGCCGCTTCAACCGTTTGGCGCACCGATTAACCCGGTGCCGTTATAACCTCCAAAAAGGTGCTCCGTTAAACGTGACACCATTTTAACCTCAAAGGCAAAGGCACGCCATGTTAAACAGCGCCATTTAAGCTCCCGACTGCGCCGGATTAACGTCCAACGTCAGAATTAAATGCCGTTCCAAGCTTCCGTCATCAAAGAAGGTCAATCCAAACGAAGCTCATCCGTCGGTCCTGCTGCACTCCTACCTCGCTTGCAACACCCACGTCTGGGGGGCATTTGTTGGCACTCAAAATATGATCGTCGGTGACCAAACCGCAAAGACGAATGATACGGCCCGCTGAAGCTCAGAAGTCGATGAAGAACAACCTGATGAAGACTTCTCAAGCTGCCAGAGCCTCAAGTCACCTGGGACGAACACCAGGGACTTCGCCTCGGAAGAGTCGAGATGAGCCCACAACCAACCGGCAGTGCGAAAAAGCCTGCATAATGATCCGGCATCGACTCCGTCGTGCCGCTACCCTACACCCATCGCCCGACCAAGGACGACGGTCTACCCGGTGGCTCGCCACCTGAATGAAGACTCTCCTGAGGAGGAAGAACATCGTCGACCCTTCACAACAAGGAACCGAAGGTTCTGTCAGTAGAAGGTCCCGATCACCCGACGCGGGTTTGGCTTCTCGCCATAGTTGGCCCGTTAGTGGCCGAATGATCTCCAGTCAAGATGGAATTGTTTCGGATGTCACACCATCCCGCAAGGAAGCTCCAGACACAAGTCAAGCTGAGTCGGAAGCACAAATCATAGTGCCGAAGGCCGTGCCAGTGAAACACCCGCGTGCTCGAGCCAAACACACATGAAGTTATGATTAAGGCCACTGATCATGCCGAGAGCTTCGTCAACGCACGCCGAAGTTGTCTAAGGACCGTGGCGAGAGGAAGAGTCAACATGAGCCTCCGGAATCATCCCCGGACCCCTCGGCTAGCCCGTGTCGAGCGAACAAGTTAAATCGGCGCACAACAGGTCACCGGCGCCCCTTTATCTGGTGCCACCAAATCCGGCGTGCTAGAATTAATTGGGGGACATCTCCCCCGGCGCCACTGAATCTGGCGTGCCCTTCATGGCACCGGATTAGCTGGTTGCTATAAAGGCAACCCTCGTCGACCAGAAGAGTGAGAGAGCATTCAGAAAAGAAAAGAGAATAGCCAGAAGAAAATAGAAGAGATCCGGAGTCCGTGAATCAGAGCTTCGGAGGAAAGGGTTTCTAGAGGAAAAGGCTTTCTCCGAGGGTTCTCTGGACGCCACCGCCGTCCTCTGTTCTGCTCGATCCTCCAGCGTCGGAGAAGAAGAAGAGTCTCTTCTCCCCCTGTCTACTTAGGTGGGTCATTGTAGTTCCCCTATCGATTCCCCTATGTTCGGGTTTCTTCTCTGGTACAATGTAAGTGAGAAGGGGGGGAGGAAGGCGATGATATGAGCCTTGCTTCCTCCCCCCTTCTCACCATCTCTGTGATTCTCCATCTCGCCCTCTGTAATTTCTTTCCTCTTTATTAAAGAAAACGGTGGCCGCGCGACAATGCCGACACCGGAATGATATTCTGTGTGTTCTCTTTTCTTTCGTTCACGGAAAGAATGGATATAGCAATGGGTCAAGGGGTTTAATGTTTCTATCCCTCCTCTTTGTCGTCCTCTTTCTCCCCGTTGCATTTTTTATGGCCGATGAAACGGCACCGTGCAACAGTGCCGGTGCCGTGGAAGGTGATGTGCATATGTATACATGTCTCCGGTGATCTGTGCACAGAACGAAGGGACATGAGCATGCCCGACGCCATGGTCACCCCTCCCGTCTGCTTCTCTTTTCTTTCTGCATGTGCGTACACCAGATTTGCTTCCCTAGCGCCGAATACGCCCCTGGCGACTCTGTGGGCTACAACAACTACTCCCCTTCTCCCCGGGGTTTCTCTTCCATCTGAATGTCACAAGTTTTCACCGTCGGAGGCGCATTGTAGCAACCCTGGTAAAATAGAAGAAATAAATCTAAATTGAGCAAAATAGATTAAAGGATTTAGTAAATAAATGATAAAGAGCCTAAATGAGTAAATAATAAACCAAAATGAAAATAACGCCTCGTGGAAAGGCGCTAATACAAAAAGAAACGCCTCCATCTAAGGCGTTAATTTGTAAATGGATGCCTACATTCTTGGGCGTCAAATCTTAACGGCTAAAAATAAAAATAAGGAAAGAGAAAGAGACGCCCGCCTCAAGGGCGCTGTTTTGATAAGAAACGACGGCAACTCAAGGCGTCAATTTAAAAATAACGCCTTAACGTAAGGCGTTAATTCCATCTGTGACCCATTCGAACCCGGACATTATCCAGGGTAAGTTTTTGGATTAATACGTGTTCAATCGAACATGGAAAGGACTCTATCAAGGAAAGACATGTTCTAATCAAACTCCAACCCTATTGGGTTCTGTAAACCCTATAAATAACCCTTCCTGTCGAACCCTAATAAGCTATTCGGTCGAAGGAAAGCTCTGCTGCTGCCGTGCGTGAAGAACATGTATTGTTCTTCTTCCCTTGCCTTCGGTCATAATCATGAAGAATATTGATGTTCTTCATCGTCTTTGCTGTAGGAAGTCTGCCGTAAGTAGTAACTCTTCTGCCTAGTTGAAGGACGGGAGGTTCTTCATCAAGACGATCTCTTCCTCCAAGAAGGAAGCTGTTTCCATAAGCTTCAGAAGAATTCTGTTTAGAACAGAGTATCATTCTTCTTCACGTTCTTTCACCAGAACATTCATCAGGTATGTTTTCTCAAGAACGTAGCCCAAACTAGTTTAATTCCATAATAATACCATCATGACATGCATGAATATAGTTTTATTATAGTTTTTAAAAGGGTTTTCTGTGGATTTTAAAAGAAGCGACCGTATCAAGGGCGCTAATTTAAAAGAAACGACCATGACCAGGTCGCTAATTCCAGTTTTGACGTCCTGCATTCAGTCGTCAATTTCATCTAGTTATTAAATTACCCACGTTTAAAACTTTTATGTCTATCAAAACATGATTCTAATTTAATGCATGATCATAGTTGTTGAATCCTGCTATTTTTCTCTTCCTGACAGTGTGATTCCTCTTTCTGAAATTTTATTATCCTTGAAATTACCCCTGTTCCTATTAATCCTGGAACATCTTGAATTAACGACCTGATGAAGGTCGTGTCTTACAGAACTAACGCCCTGAACAAGGGCGCGAATTTGAAAGTAACGCCCCTTTTTAAGGCGCGTTCTACAAAAATTCCAAAATTTAGAAATTTTGCAGAATAGAAGAAATATGATGGACGCCTGTTGTATCAGTCGTCAAATTGTAAATAAACGCCCCTGAAAAAGGCGTTAATTTCATTAGTAACGACTTCACCTAAGTCGCTATTTTCCTGGTTACTGTTTTCCACTGTTACTGCTAACCGAGGCCTTTGTATATATATAAGTATATTATCTGGCACTATATTCCCATTCCGTGAATATAGTCCCATGTTTCATGATGATTTATCCCATTACCCTCAATTCTCGGTGACATACAAACTCTCCATTGGACATTCCGTTCCTTTGGACTAGCGAGTTAGTCATAGAGACCTCCGTAAGACTCCTCGAGCCTTGGATTCCCTCAAGGCCGACTGAGCTAGTTGTACCTTAAAACCCCATTACATAATCTTTGCCATGTCACTCTATAGAAACATGGTATACCGGCCCTCATCTTATGCTAAGTGTATATCATGGGAATTTTCTTAATGGGATGCGGTTATCATGCCGTTGATGTGCTGTTCATGTGAACCTCAATTCTATATAAAGAGTGCCGGTTCTTACTTGTCATGGTACCCGGGTCAAGGAAACCAATTCCACCTAGTTTTATCGATATTCGTGAATGCCGTTATTATCATCTTACTATGTCAAGTTCAATATTTTTGGACTCTATTTTATCAAAGTTTATCTTACGTGTCTACAAGCTTTATTCTTGAAATTCCTTATTGGCTATACACAAAAGTGGATGTCAAAATACATGATCAATGCCTGCGCATTTAGGGCCCGATCTGGTCCTGGGAGGAGCACCCAAAAGTACTTGTGCCCATGGGAGTTGAATGATCACGTTATGGCATTGTACCGAAGTGCATGACTAGCTTGATTGGACATTCCACAAATCTTGTACTTGACTTGACATGACATGACTTGCGTGACCCGAAAAAGGGTATTTATATACTTGTTTGCTTGGACGTGATAGCCAAAACTTTCGACATGACATGATGAATATATTTGCTTGAACATCTTGATTTCTACTTGATACTAGTACTTGAAAGTTCATGAATAGTTCACCTTGTTAGCTTGTTGTTATACTCTCTATCTTGTCGTTTTACGCGAGCATGCATAGCTTATTGCATTTGTGGAAAGATGTAATTACTTAAACCCATTGCTAGTTCTTGAGATATAATTTCCTACTGAGCGTTCGCTCACTCAGTTTTTCCCTACTTTTCAGGTAAGTCCGATGACGAGACCCAAACGGACGGGGAAGGTCAAGAGTGAAAGAGATTAGAACTTCTCAAGAGTCAACTAGTCTTGTCTTTTCTCGATTTTCTAGATTCAAATGTTGTACTTTTCTTTTGGCATTTTTAAGGGATTGTAATAGAAGTACTCTTATGAAGGAATAAAAGGATTGGGTTATCTTTACTTTTGCGCATCTCTGATTTTGTGTCGAATACACTAATACTCTGATTGACATGATTGATATAAATTCGTCACGCATCTCAGGGTATCTTCCGCTCTCGGGGCGTGACAGTTTTTGTGGTATCAGAGCTTAGGGTATTCAATTCCTAGGAAACCCAAGTCCAAGGATATGTTTAAACCTTTAACCAATGAAATTGGGTAGAACCAAGGGTTGAGTTAATATAAAGATTTAAAAGCCCTTAACGCGAGTACATACTAATATAGTTTTTGTAATTGTAAGATAATGGCTGCCGAACGTGCTCAGTGGCGCAACATGCAACGCACGCTGCAAGGCATGACCTAGGTGCTCCAACAGATAGCACAAGGAGGTGGGCATCGTGGAACGGGAAATCTCCACCAAAGTTTCAAGAATATGAACCCTCCCAAATTCATGGGATCCACTGATCCAGATGACGCGGAGCACTGGATCCGAGAGACAGAACGTATATTTAGAGTGATGCAGTGCACGGACCAAGAGAAGGTCCTATTAGCCACTTTTCAACTCGAAAGAGACGCCCGCTGTTGGTGGGAGTCTGTAGAAGCTACATTAGACCAAGACCAAGTTACATGGGAGGAATTTGTTGAACATTTCAACAATAAATACTTTTTAGACCGAGTCCAGGAAAAGAAAGCTACCGAGTTTGTCGCCCTCAAGCAACGGTCATTGTCAGTGGCGGAATATGAGGCACAGTTCTCCAGGTTGTCCTGGTACGCTAAGCATTTAGTTAGTACCGAAAGGATGAAGGCTAGAAGGTTCTTGAACGGGCTAAGGCCACAATACATCACCCAGCTAGCACCGATGGACATCCAAGTCTATTCGGAAATAGTACGCCGAGCCCAGCTTTTAGAAGATGCCACGGAACTATCAGATAGAATTCGTGGTAAGGACAAGAGGGAACAAGTCACAAGTTCGGGTTCCTTCAAATCCAACTTCAAGAAGAGGCCGAGCAATGGCGGAACTTCTTCTCAGGAGCAGAAGACTAAGAAGACCAAACCTTTCTCCATTACCACTACGCCTTCTAATATAATATGCAAGCATTGCGATAAGGCTGGTCATAAAGCCGAAGAATGCTGGAGGAAGCTTGGATCATGTCTCCGTTGTGGGAGCCGTGATCATCGAATTCCCGACTGTCCCTTACTCAACGATCAAGCCGGTGACGGGAAGCGCCCGGTAACAAAGAATGCTCGTCTCCACGCAATTAAGGAGACCGAACAAGAAGAAGGCGGACTAGTAGAAGGTACATTGAAAGTTTGTTCCAAGTCTGCACATGTCTTATTTGATACTGCTGCATCGCATTCAATTGTTTCCAAAAAGTTCGCTGATCCATTACCTTTAGAACCAGAATGGATAAAATTAGTTTTGTCTACTCCTCTTGGGAACGAAACTGATATTACTCACCATTACCAAAACTGTGAAGTATTGGTTCAAGGTAGGAATTTCCCTATCAACCTCATATGCTTAGACCTAAAGGAATATGATATCATATTAGGAGCGGATTGGTTATCCAAATACCAGGCAACGGTTGACTGCCGCAATAGCAAGGTTACTTTCAAGGAGTTTCCGGAATTAATCTTTACTAGCCCCAAGAGTCAAAACAAGACACCTTTTATTTCAGCTCTCCGAGCTAGCAAGCTAGTTAGGAAAGGCTGTGTATCTTTCCTTACGTTTGTCACGATTAAGGAGGCTAAGGAAACTGAACTAGAAGACATCCCTGTTGTGCAAGAATTTCCGGATGTGTTTCCGGAAGAATTGCCTGGATTACCCCCACAAAGAGAAGTGGCCTTCACCATCGATTTAGTCCCTGGTGCTGGTCCAGTTTCTAAGGCACCTTATAGAATGCCCCCTGCTGAACTCAAGGAGTTGAAGGAGCAATTGATGGAGCTTCTCAAGAAAGGATTTATCAGACCAAGCACTTCCCCGTGGGGAGCACCTGTGCTATTTGTAAAGAAGAAGGATGGATCCATGAGGCTATGCATCGACTATCGATAGTTGAATCATCTCACTATCAAGAACAAGTATCCACTGCCGAGAATCGATGAGTTATTTGATCAAATATCTGGATCCAAGTATTTTTTAAAGATTGATCTTAGGTCAGGATATCACCAACTAAGGATCAAGGATGATGACATTCATAAGACCGCATTCAGAAGTAGGTATGGCCATTATGAGTTTGTTGTTATGCCTTTTGGACTAACAAATGCCCCTGCTGCCTTTATGCAGTTAATGAATAGTATATTCAGGCCTTATCTAGATCAATTCGTGGTGGTTTTCATTGATGATATATTAATTTACTCCAAGACCAAGGAAGAGCATGAGGAGCATTTAAGGATTTCATTACAGATATTGAGGACAAACCAACTATATGCAAAGCTCAGCAAATGTGAGTTCTGGCTAGAAGAAGTAACTTTTCTAGGGCATGTTATATCGAATGATGGCTTATCTGTAGATCCATCAAAGGTTGAAGCTGTAAGAAATTGGAAAGACCGACCAATGCTAGCGAGATCCGTAGTTTCTTGGGTCTTGCGGGCTACTATCGGCGATTCATCAAAGATTTCTCCAAGATCGCCGTACCCCTCACTAGGTTAACTCGCAAAGAGATCCGTTACGAATGGAGCGAGGATTGTGAACGAAGCTTCCAATCTCTCAAGGATCACTTAACTACTGCCCCAGTCTTAGCTCTACCAATTGAAGGAGAAAAGTTCGAGGTATACACCGATGCATCTGGTATTGGCCTCGGATGTGTCCTAATGCAGCAAGGAAAAGTTATAGCCTACTCTTCTCGCCAATTGAAAAAGCACGAGGAGAACTACCCAGTTCATGACTTAGAATTGGCCGCGGTAGTATTTGCACTGAATATATGGAGACATTATCTATATGGAGTGCAGTTCATTGTATACTCCGACCATAAAAGTCTTAAGTATCTCTTCTCTCAAAAGGAATTAAATATGAGGCAAAGGCGTTGGCTAGAATATCTCAAAGACTTCGACTTTACTATACAATATCATCCTAGAAAGGGTAATCCTGTAGCTGATGCCCTTAGTCGAAAGCCGAGAGCATTATTAGCCAAGTGTATGATTCAGGAGTGGAAATTGCTAGAACAATTCTCGAAGCTGGAAATAAGCATGGACAAGGGAAACAAAAGTGTTATACTATCTCATGTAAGCATACGGCCAGATTTATTTTCAGAAATACAAGGACTTCAGGATGATGACCCGGTATTAGTGGAAATCAAGGGCAAACTAGAAGGACAATCTGAGTTCCAACTAGCTTCAGATGGAAGGTTGTTATTCCAAGATAGAACTTGTATACCGGATTGTCCAGAATTAAAGAAGAAGATCTTAGATGAAGCTCACAGATCAAGGTACACAATCCATCTAGGATCTACTAAAATGTACCAAGATTTAAAAAGGACTTTCTGGTGGCCTAATATGAAGAGAGAAGTCACGGACTTTGTGTCTCGCTGTCTCACCTGCCAACAAGTTAAAGCGGAACACCAGAAGCCTGCCGGAAAGCTACATCCTCTTGATATTCCCAAATGGAAGTGGGAGGATATTGGTATGGATTTCATCATGGGTTTAACTAAATCAAAAGGAGGACATGATGGAATATGGGTTATCATTGATCGATTGACCAAATCAGTGCACTTCTTGCCAATCAAGAGTCGATGGTCAGTTGATGTTCTGGCTGCATTATACATAAAAGAGATGGTCAGGTTGCATGGAGTACCTGTTTCAATCATGTCTGACAGAGATCCCCGTTTTACTTCTCACTTTTGGAAAGGACTACAACATTCCCTAGGGACAAGACTTAACTTTAGTACAGCTTTTCATCCTCAAACGGATGGTCAGACCGAGAGAACTAATCAGGTAGTGGAAGATCTGCTCAGGGCTTGCATCATTGATTTTGGTGGAAGCTGGCATGATCACTTGCCGTTGGTTGAATTTGCATACAACAACAGCTACCAGGCAAGTATACAAATGGCACCTTTCGAAGCGTTATACGGAAGGAGTTGTCGATCACCCTTATGCTGGGACGAGGTTGGAGAGAAACAACTATTAAGTCCAGACATGGTAAGGGATACCACCAAGAAGATACAGTTGATTAGAGACAGACTACAAGTAGCTCAGTCTAGACAAAAGGCTTATGCCGACACAAGAAGGAGAGATCTTGAATTCCAAGTCGGAGATCACGTTTTTCTCAAAATATCACATGGACGTGGAATAAGGAGATTTGGTGTTAAAGGCAAGCTTACACCAAGATTTATCGGACCTTTTGAAATACTAGAAAGGGTTGGCGATGTTGCTTATCGCATCGCATTACCTCCACAATTGTCTGATGTTCATAATGTATTCCATATATCCATGTTA
This sequence comes from Amorphophallus konjac, assembly GCA_022559845.1. Lineage (NCBI taxonomy): Eukaryota > Viridiplantae > Streptophyta > Magnoliopsida > Alismatales > Araceae > Amorphophallus > Amorphophallus konjac. Next base: position 199,728,577 of record CM040125.1, on the reverse strand, counting down.
AAGAAGTATGTGCACGATCCGACACATACCATTGACCATGGAAACCTGGTGATTTAGAAGGACCTTACTTATGAACAAAAGCCCATGAAGATCCTTGATCGTGAGATATGAATATTAAGAAATAAAGTTATCCTCATGCTAAAGGTACAATGGAGTAAATGTTCTGAACACGAAGCCACCTGGGAGACTGAGAAATCCATGAGGAAACGATTTCCAAAATTATTTTAAGAGGTATGTACTCTACACTCTCCACACATATATATTTACGATTGAATTTGGGGACCAAATTCTTTTAAGTGGGGGAGGGTGTAGCAACCTTGGTAAAATAGAAGAAATAAATCTAAATTGAGCAAAATAGATTAAAGGATTTAGTAAATAAATGATAAAGAGCCTAAATGAGTAAATAATAAACCAAAATGAAAATAACGCCTCGTGGAAAGGCGCTAATACAAAAAGAAACGCCTCCATCTAAGGCGTTAATTTGTAAATGGACGCCTACATTCTTGGGCGTCAAATCTTAACGGCTAAAAATAAAAATAAGGAAAGAGAAAGAGACGCCCGCCTCAAGGGCGCTGTGTTGATAAGAAACGACGGCAACTCAAGGCGTCAATTTAAAAATAACGCCTTAACGTAAGGCGTTAATTCCATCTGTGACCCATTCGAACCTGGACATTATCCAGGGTAAGTTTTTGGATTAATACGTGTTCAATCGAACATGGAAAGGACTCCATCAAGGAAAGACATGTTCTAATCAAACTCCAACCCTATTGGGTTCTGTAAACCCTATAAATAACCCTTCCTGTCGAACCCTAATAAGCTATTTGGTCGAAGGAAAGCTCTGCTGCTGCCGTGCGTGAAGAACAAGTATTGTTCTTCTTCCCTTGCCTTCGGTCATAATCATGAAGAATATTGATGTTCTTCATCGTCTTTGCTGCAGGAAGTCTACCGTAAGTAGTAACTCTTCTGCCTAGTTGAAGGACGGGAGGTTCTTCATCAAGACGATCTCTTCCTCCAAGAAGGAAGCTGTTTCCATAAGCTTCGGAAGAACTCTGTTTAGAACAGAGTATCATTCTTCTTCACGTTCCTTCACCAGAACATTCATCAGGTAGGTTTTCTCAAGAACGTAGCCCAAACTAGTTTAATTCCATAATAATACCATCATGACATGCATGAATATAGTTTTATTATAGTTTTTAAAAGGGTTTTCTGTGGATTTTAAAAGAAGCGACCGTATCAAGGGCGCTAATTTAAAAGAAACGACCATGACCAGGTCGCTAATTCCAGTTTTGACGTCCTGCATTCAGTCGTCAATTTCATCTAGTTATTAAATTACCCACGTTTAAAACTTTTATGTCTATCAAAACATGATTCTAATTTAATGCATGATCATAGTTGTTGAATCCTGCTATTTTTCTCTTCCTGACAGTGTGATTCCTCTTTCTGAAATTTTATTATCCTTGAAATTACCCCTGTTCCTATTAATCCTGGAACATCTTGAATTAACGACCTGATGAAGGTCGTGTCTTACAGAACTAACGCCCTGAACAAGGGCGCGAATTTGAAAGTAACGCCCCTTTTTAAGGCGCGTTCTACAAAAATTCCAGAATTTAGAAATTTTGCAGAATAGAAGAAATATGATGGACGCCTGCTGTATCAGTCGTCAAATTGTAAATAAACGCCCCTGAAAAAGGCGTTAATTTCATTAGTAACGACTTCAACTAAGTCGCTATTTTCCTGGTTACTATTTTCCACTGTTACTGCTAACCGAGGCCTTTGTATATATATAAGTATATTATCTGGCACTATATTCCCATTTCGTGAATATAGTCCCATGTTTCATGATGATTTATCCCATTACCCTCAATTCTCGGTGACATACAAGCTCTCCATTGGACATTCCATTCCTTTGGACTAGCGAGTTAGTCATAGAGACCTCCGTAAGACTCCTCGAGCCTTGGATTCCCTCAAGGCCGACTGAGCTGGTTGTACCTTAAAACCCCATTACACAATCTTTGCCATGTCACTCTATAGAAACATGGTATACCGGCCCTCATCTTATGCTAAGTGTATATCATGGGAATTTTCTTAATGGGATGAGGTTATCATGCCGTTGATGTGCTGTTCATGTGGACCTCAATTCTATATAAAGAGTGCCTGTTCTTACTTGTCATGGTACCCGGGTCAAGGGAACCAATTCCACCTAGTTTTATCGATATTCGTGAACATGCCGTTATTATCATCTTACTATGTCAAGTTCAATATTTTTGGACTCTATTCTATCAAAGTTTATCTTACGTGTCTACAAGCTTTATTCTTGAAATTCCTTATTGGCTATACACAAAAGTGGATGTCAAAATACATGATCAATGCCTGCGCATTTAGGGCCCGATCTGGTCCTGGGAGGAGCACCCAAAAGTACTTGTGCCCATGGGAGTTGAATGATCACGGTATGGCATTGTACCGAAGTGCATGACTAGCTTGATTGGACATTCCACAAATCTTGTACTTGACTTGACATGACATGACTTGCGTGACCCGAAAAAGGGTATTTATATACTTGTTTGCTTGGACGTGATAGCCAAAACTTTCGACATGACATGATGAATATATTTGCTTGAACATCTTGATTTCTACTTGATACTAGTACTTGAAAGTTCATGAATAGTTCACCTTGTTAGCTTGTTGTTATACTCTCTATCTTGTCGTTTTACGCGAGCATGCATAGCTTATTACATTTGTGGAAAGATGTAATTACTTAAACCCATTGCTAGTTCTTGAAATATAATTTCCTACTGAGCGTTCGCTCACTCAGTTTTTCCCTACTTTTTAGGTAAGTCCGATGACGAGACCCAAACGGACGAGGAAGGTCAAGAGTGAAAGAGATTAGAACTTCTCAAGAGTCAACTAGTCTTGTCTTTTCTAGATTTTCTAGATTCAAATGTTGTACTTTTCTTTTGGCATTTTTAAGGGATTGTAATAGAAGTACTCTTATGAAGGAATAAAAGGATTGGGTTATCTTTACTTTTGCGCATCTCTGATTTTGTGTCGAATACACTAATACTCTGATTGACATGATTGATATAAACTCGTCACGCATCTCTGGGTATCTTCCACTCTCGGGGCGTGACACACATACACACGTGCATTTCTCCGATCCGTCCCGGGCCATCCCCTTACTTTCCCCTCCTATTCTCGACCATGAACAGGAGGAGATGAGGGCGTCCCCAGGCTCCTTGCCGTTGTCTTCTAAGCATCGCCTGACGAATATCTTGTTAACCTATCGATATTCATACGCACACATATAGGCATACCTACAGACATCAATTCTAATCTGTTGACTGCGCATAGTTTTCCCACCGTGCCGTTTTGTCGCTTCATTAGTGAGATTCGGTGACCCAGGGAGGGGGAACATTCCCTTGATCTCTCATCCTAATTTGCTTGGTCTGCATGAGTCTATTTGCCAATAATGGATCTCCGAAGGCCAGTGAGTGCACAGAAATTGGGTTAATCCCCAACACTTCAAATCCACAGCCCCCAGTGGGCCTTGTGGTGGCCGTGGGTTGTGTGCCCCTCTAGGCTAGCCCTCGGGGTTTCCTCCCATATCGGTCATCCCGACTAAGACATGGTACCGACTCGGGTCGCGTGCCCCTCGTAGGCTAGCCCTCGGGGTCTTCGCTCCCACTGTGAGTCCTCGCCATCTGTCTACTTTCTACCTAGGGACTCGGTGCCCCTAGTAGGCTAGCCCTCAGGGTTCTCCTATCCGTCTGGGTTTATCGGCCGCCGTTGCGCCACCCGACTTTTAGGGGTTGCTCCGCCACGTGAGTACTCCCCACTTCTGCCTGACAATCCTCCGGGATGGGGAGATGCTACCGAAATTTCGGCTCGAATGAGTTTGACTCGGAACGATCGCCGCGCTTGAGTATGAACCTCGCGTGATCCTGTGACTCGACTTCCGGATGGCCCGGGGCCGATCCGTTGAATAATCGACTCAATAAACTTTCAAAATTTTCCAAAATGTTTTAATAAACCCAAAAAGAACCAATAAAACCTTAGTTTCTGCAAAACAGGGCTAAACCGGTGCCGTCGATACTCGGTGCGCCTTAATATGGCGCGCCTTAAAATGGCGCACCCTATTCCGGCGCGCCAAGATGAGGGGCGAGCCGTTTCCAGGCCAACCCTACACCTACGTTAGGTGACGCCATTTCAAGCCTTTACCCACGCTTCTCACGCCGTTTTAAACTCTATGCCTACGCGCATCGCGCCGATTTTGTTCCGAATCGCGTCGTTGTGCCGTTTCGATCTTTTCCTCACCTTCGGGGTGATTTTCAATGTCAATAACAGAATTAAATAAACCATGTAGTCAATAAATTGAATAAATTGGTTTGTCTAACCTGAATTAGCTAGTTTTGTAGCTTCATAATCATGTTTTAGTCTAAGCATTCATGCCGCATCGATGTATGCCTGAGTGCGCGGACTCTCGGCACATCAAATGACATGAGTAGAAAGCCGGGCAACGCCCGACGGGAAGCTTTTGCCGCGCGTGATGGTGGTCTTCGGGCCTAGGTCCTCCGCTACATATTGAGGGTCTGCCCTAAGAAACCGTGTATGGTAGATCATAGCTGTAATGCCCTGGATCTTTTGCGGATCTTGTTGGATCTTTGTTGGATCTTTCGGATCTCTTTCGGATTGGTTTCGTTGAGTTTCGGTTCGCTTTCGTGGCTTCCGAGTTGAGTTGACGAGCCGTGTGGGTTTTTCTCACGTACTAGTTACGGAACCCTACGGTGAGTTTGTTCGTCGATTCTCGAACTCGTGGATGCTACAGCGACGATGTACTCGTCGAGCCGGTCGTTTCGACTATTTTTGTGTATTTTTCTGAATTTGTGCATTTTCGGCGCATTTTCGGAATTTTCGGAAATTAGGAAAATTTCCTAATTTTTTTCTTTTTCTTTTTTCTTTCTCTCTTTCCTTCTCATTCGCGCGACCGTCCCTCTCTCTCCCGTTCTTTCTCGTTCTCTCCCCTTTCCGGCTCCGGCTGCAGACGGAAGCGTAGGTGGGCGAGGCGGTGAGGCCGTGGAGCTGGTCGGGTGCGCGATGGAGCGAGGATCGGATCGATTCTGGCGCGATCCCGAACGGTGGATTCAAAGCCGGTGAAATCGGTTCGCGAGTAGATTTCGGCATGGTTTAGTCCCTTCGGGGCACGGTTTCTTCGGTGGAGGTAGGGTGACGGATCCTTGCTTCTCCATCTTCGTTTTCCCTGCCATTGCACGTCGTTCGGCTAGGAAACGAGTGTGTTTGGGCTTGTTTTGCCTAAACCGTGATTTTCGTGGTTTTTAGGGTCGGCCGGTAAACGGCGACTGTTTGCGGCGTAGTTAGTTTCTAACTGACCGCAGGGATGTTAGAATCCCGTCCACGTTGATTTCGTGCGATTTGGTGTTCATTCGAGGCCGGTAGAAGCCCGGGAACCTCGGTGACCCATTTAGGGTTGATTTGTCTAAATCACCCGGATCTTGTGTTTTTGATGTTGCATGTGGGGTTTGAAGTTCCCTGGTGTTGTCTTTTGTCGTTGCGGTGTGTTCCCCTGCGTTTCGGCGTGAATGGGGCGTGGAACGGGCCGATCCGGCCATTCTTTGTTTTCCCGCCGTGACCGAAGTAGCGGTCAAGCCAGCGACCGTTACTTGACTTTAACGGCCCTACGACTGACCGTCGTTTGGTCCGAGTTGTTTTAGCCCTTTAGCTTCTGGGTAAGCGACGGCCCAAGAGTGGAGCGTCGTTCCCGTGTGACGCGCCGGTGCCTGGCCGTCACTTCGCTTTTGTCGTTTTGTTCTGAGGTTTAGTCGGTTGGTCTAACGCACTTGACCCAGCGCGTTAGATGGAAATAACGCGCCTTGCCCAGGCCGTTACTTTCCGTTGACTGACTTTGACCTGTTGAGGCGGTTTCCCTGGCGGATGGGTTCCCATCCGTTGTTTCGAGTATGACGCGCATGCCCCTGGCCGTTATATTCTGCGTGGACGAGGTTGGGTGGCTGTCCCGTTGGAAGTGACGGTGGCGTCCCTGTGCGTCATTTGTGAGTAACACGCGTGCCTCCGTCCGTCGTTTGCTGTCGTGTTGGGTTGAGGGTGGCTATGCCGTTGGATGTGACGGATGGGCCCCTGCGCGTCGTTTGGAATGCGACGGCCCTCTCCTGCCGCGTCGTTTTGCTGTAACGCGCCTGGCGTCGCGCGTTACTTCACGTTGGTTTGGGTTTGCTGCACCGTTGGATGTGACGGTGGGGACCCCGTGCGCCGTTTGCTTGTAACGCCCCTGGTCCCGTGCGTTACTTGGCTTTTGTGTGTTTTGTAGGTTGTTAGGGTGGTGTGAGCGACGGCCCGTGTCCGTCCGTCGTTTGGGAAATAACGGCCTGAGCTAGACCGTCACTTGCTAGTAGCGGTCTAGGGCTGGTGCGTTACTTTCCTTGTGCCTTGGTTTTCCGCCCGATGATTCTGTGTGTCTTGGCTTGGCCTAGTGGTCTGCCCGTTGTCCTGTGGATGTCTTCCGACGTCCTATGAGGGTTAAGACTACGTTGTAAGGTAGCCAGGAGTCTTCTTACTTGTGGTAGGACTCTTGATCCTACTCTGGTATGCTTTTGTTGTTTGGTTTCGGTCAACCCGGTTTGACCCAGTGGTTGACGTGTGACCTTGTTTGTGCGTGTCTTGGCGGTTCTGTCCTGTCCGAGACACTGCTTCTGGATGCTTCGAGGTGTTGTTCTACCTCGATTTGCGTGTCCAGCTGTGCTGAGGGTTCTTGATGTTTCCCTTAGGTCTCCGTGTGTTGTTTTCTGCGGAGCGTGGTTTCTTTGGCCTAGGATTAGACCGATTGGCGGCTTGTCCCGCTGTTGTGACGATCTTGCCTTTGAGTCGTTCGACTCAGGATCGTTACGTAGGAGGTCTAGTTGCTTGTCCTGAGTAGTCGGCAGTGGCGATGCTGCCATTTGGTGCCTCGAAGTACGTGTTGAGGGACGTGGTCGCCCGTTTGTACTTCGACACTTGTGTTTGAGCTTCTGTGTCGTGTGAAGCCTCCACTTGTTGTTGCTCTAAGGTCTGTTGAGTGCCGACCCGCTAGCGGATGGCGGAGGGGTTTATTCCTGGTGAGCGGTTTGTAGTTAGTTCCGCGGGCTCCTAGTCAACGGTAGCGTCCTACCGAGGGAGAATACTAGCTAGAGGACCTGGCTTAGACTATAGCCAGTGTGTGCACACGTGGTCAGGGACGGAGGACTTACGTCGACGGGCGTGACCCTGACTAGTTACTTGTTTTGTTGTTCCTGTTTGGTTCAGCTTGTGTCTCTGTCTCTGCTGTTGTTACAGCAGTGCTGTAGGCGAGACACTTGAGGCGCAGCATAAGACGTCAGTGGACGCAGCTGGCTTTGTAAGGAGGTGCTTCCGTCATGTGACGTGTGGTTCTCGCGTTTTCTTGCGCGTTGTGACCTTTGCGAGTTGCCCGTTCGTGGCCGTGCTCGAGGTCAGCGTTTTGTTGTCCGCACGGTGTTCTGTTCGTGCGTGGGGCTTTGAGCACGACGTTCTCTGTCGTGCTTTGTCTACTTCTCGGCGTCGGCGTTCGCCTTCGCCTTTGTTGGGCTGGTCGACAGACTGATGTACCCTTCTGTGTGAGTTTAGCGTCATCCATCTATTGCCTTTTGTTTGGAGTAGTTTGGGATACCGAGGTTAGTTCGGTAGCCGCTTGTTTGGTGCGGGTTCTCACCCTCTCCTGCGTGTTCCCTACTCCTACTTCCCGTCTGTTCCTTTACAACTTTGTAGTGTAGCTTTCCTGCTTTGCTACGTTGCTGTTCTTGCTGCGTTTGTTGCTGCTTCCGTTGCTTTAGCTTTGTGCGCTTTCCAGTGGGGATTCACGTGACCCCTACTGAGTTTCTGTTGAGACTCACCCCTGCTGTTTTCAGGTGGGTTTCGCCGTCTGCCTCTGCTGTTCTTGGTGGAGCGCTCTCTTGCTGTTGTAGCTGCCAGCCGTACCTGCGTCGGGTTTCTCCCGACTTCTGCGTACGTTTCTTTCTGTCGTACTATACTGTGCTAGACTTGTTGTCTTTCCTTTGGGCTGGACTCTGTGTTTAATTGTTAAAAATTTTTTAATGAAGCTGTAATTTTATTTCTGCTACTTTAGCAATCCAATCTAATGAAATTTACTTGCTTACTGTTATATCTCTGTGGCTTCAATGTACTCTACACATGCCTTTTATCCCTTCGGCGCTTTCCCGCGCTTGGGAGGCCTCGCGGGTCCCTCATGGTATCACGTGTATTCGGTATTTATACCGGGTGCACCGGGTATCTGGAATCCGGGTCGCTACAGGTGGTATCAGAGCAGTGTTCTGAGATGTTCGGAGTTTCTTTTCTGAGCTATCAGATCATTGTTGTGTGAAGTACATGGGAATCCGAGATATACAGTTTCCAGAGTCCTTAGGCCCAGTACAGTCTCTTGCTGGCATAGGTGCTGCGATGGTTTATCGCAGTGCTTCTCGCGTGTGGTCTTGTACGTGCTTGGTTGGCACTATACGAGATGGTTTTTGCTCTCGTCTGGATATGACGATGTGCTTCGTTCGTTTTGAAGTTGGTCTCGATCGTGTTGCACTTGGCAGTGTTTGTTGGTTGGCATGAACCTGCAGTGCGTTGTTCGAGCTATTTTCTGTAATTTGCTCAGGTAGCTTATGACTTTTAGCGTTGGTGTGATGGCCATGCACGTTCTTACGTTGCTTTGGTTGTCCCAGCTTGAGTTGGTGTGGCTCCTGATGCATTGTTGTTTTGGTTGTTTAGTTGTTGTGTTGTCTCGATTGAGAAGTTGCTCGAGCGAACCTAGGATTTTCCCTTCCTGGTGAGCTGCTGTTGTTGAGCTTGTTGCTTCTCGTCCTTCTTGGTGAAGCTTTTTCGAGTTTACCTTGGAATTGCTGTCTTAGTGTTGCCTTTGTCTTGTGTCTGCTTAAGTGTGGACAGCTTTGTTTTGAGCCTGATCTGCTCCTTGTTGTACGGTTGCTTGGCTTTGGACTCCATGATGGTGTTAAGAGCTGTTGTGAACCATGGTTGTCGTGCTGTGTCTAACGGCCGATGTGTTGTGAGGGCTCATTTATTGTGTCAGGACGTGAAGGTAAGCTGAGATTGATGCTTTCCTTGTGCTTTGCGCTGAAGCTGGTGCTCTTTCCTTTGTTGCACTTAGGCTCCTTGTGTTCGATTATTCGCTGGATCGGTGCTCGTGGCGTGTTAATTGCGATCTTGTTGATTGCGATGGCGCTGGTGTGTGCTGAGATGCGATTACCGATGTTGTTCTGTTGCCTGTGCACGTTGTTGAGAGTACAGCGGAAGTGTGTGAGCTGGCTACCCATTTGTCGAGAGGTCTTGCTCCTTTTCGATGTGGCTTCGTCTTGGCTTCCTGCGCCTTGACTTTGCCTGTTTCCGTGCCATTGTTGGTGGTTTTCTTGTGTTGGCATCGGCATTTGCGAGTATTGGGGAATTTGTCGGCATTCCTTGCTGATTGAGTACCTTTTGCTCTGTATTTTCTTTCTTGGGTGTTGTGCTCTTGAGGCGTGTTGCTAGTCCTTGAGTTGCGTTCCCCAAGATTGTTGTCGTTTCTTGTTGTTGTGAGTCTTCTCTTGGTGAGCAGTCTGATGCGTAACCCGTTCTTGTGTGGTTGTGTGCTCAGCTGTTCTTGTGCCTTGATGTGACCCTGCTTGCAGATGTGTTCCGTGGTTCTGCGTGTTGTGTGGAGCGGGAGTTCTGCAGGTGCTGCCGTTGTGTTGTTTTGGCGCTGTTTCTTTATGATTTTGTGTTCTTGTCTTGGACCATGGTCTTGTCAGTTGGCTTTGCTGTGCTCCCTTTTCCTTAGTGGAGTGAGCTTGCGACTTGATCAGATGTGATATATGAGTGAGTGCTGACTTGATTGTGTTTCTGGTCCAACAGCGGTGTTGTTGTCGTTGGTGTTCTGTGTGCCAGGTGTCCCCTGTTACCTTTGGCACTGGAGCCGACAATGTGGTCGAGCTGTCAGCTGTGAGGACTGTGTCTCCTTGTGTAAGCTGATGCTTGCCGTGTTGTTCTTGTGTTTTTTTCGGTTGTCTGTTGTTGTGGCTGTCGTGTCTCCTGCCCTGTGAGACGTAAACGACGTTGCCCTTGCTTCGGAGGTGTCAGATGTGTTCACTTTGGTGCCGTACTCGTGCTGTGGACTTGCTGTCTTGGAAGCTAGAGTGTGTACCTGTAATTGTGGTCTGACGCTGTTCCTCTGAGCTGTGTTTTCCGAGATTTGTGTTGTTGGGTTGTTCTTCCCTGCTTCTCCTTTGTTAGTCCTTAATTTCGAGGGCGAAATTTCTTAAAGGAGGGGAGGATGTAATGCCCTGGATCTTTTGCGGATCTTGTTGGATCTTTGTTGGATCTTTCGGATCTCTTTCGGATTGGTTTCGTTGAGTTTCGGTTCGCTTTCGTGGCTTCCGAGTTGAGTTGACGAGCCGTGTGGGTTTTTCTCACGTACTAGTTACGGAACCCTACGGTGAGTTTGTTCGTCGATTCTCGAACTCGTGGATGCTACAACGACGATGTACTCGTCGAACCGGTCGTTTCGACTATTTTTGTGTATTTTTCTGAATTTATGCATTTTCGGCGCATTTTCAAAATTTTCAAAAATTAGGAAAATTTCCTAATTTCTTTCTTTTTCTTTTTTCTTTCTCTCTTTCCTTCTCATTCGCGCGACCGTCCCTCTCTCTCTCGTTCTCTCTCGTTCTCTCCCCTTTCCGGCTCCGGCTGTAGACGGAGGCGTAGGTGGGCAAGGCGGTGAGGCCGTGGAGCTGGTCGGGTGCGCGATGGAGCGAGGATCGGATCGATTCTGGCGCGATCCCGAACAGTGGATTCAAAGCCGGTGAAATCGGTTCGCGAGTAGATTTTGGCATGGTTTAGTCCCTTCGGGGCATGGTTTCTTCGGTGGAGGTAGGGTGACGGATCCTTGCTTCTCCATCTTCGTTTTCCCTGCCATTGCACGTCGTTCGGCTAGGAAACGAGTGTGTTTGGGCTTGTTTTGCCTAAACCGTGATTTTCGTGGTTTTTAGGGTCGGCCGGTAAACGGTGACTGTTTGCGGCGTAGTTAGTTTCTAACTGACCGTAGGGATGTTAGAATCCCATCCACGTTGATTTCGTGCGATTTGGTGTTCATTCGAGGCCGGTAGAAGCCCGGGAACCTCGGTGACCCATTTAGGGTTGATTTGTCTAAATCGCCCGGATCTTGTGTTTTTGATGTTGCATGTGGGGTTTGAAGTTCCCTGGTGTTGTCTTTTGTCGTTGCGGTGTGTTCCCCTGCGTTTCGGCGTGAATGGGGCGTGGAACGGGCCGATCCGGCCATTCTGTGTTTTCCCGCCGTGACCGAAGTAGCGGTCAAGCCAGCGACCGTTACTTGACTTTAACGGCCCTACGACTGACCGTCGTTTGGTCCGAGTTGTTTTAGCCCTTTAGCTTCTGGGTAAGCGACGGCCCAAGAGTGGAGCGTCATTCCCGTGTGACGCGCCGGTGCCTGGCCGTCACTTCGCTTTTGTCGTTTTGTTCTGAGGTTTAGTCGGTTGGTCTAACGCACTTGACCCAGCGCGTTAGATGGAAATAACGCGCCTTGCCCAGGCCGTTACTTTCCGTTGACTGACTTTGACCTGTTGAGGCGGTTTCCCTGGCGGATGGGTTCCCATCCGTTGTTTCGAGTATGACGCGCCTGCCCCTGGCCGTTATATTCTGCGTGGACGAGGTTGGGTGGCTGTCCCGTTGGAAGTGACGGTGGCGTCCCTGTGCGTCATTTGTGAGTAACGCGCGTGCCTCCGTCCGTCGTTTGCTGTCGTGTTGGGTTGAGGGTGGCTATGCCGTTGGATGTGACGGATGGGCCCCTGCGCGTCGTTTGGAATGCGACGGCCCTCTCCTGCCGCGTCGTTTTGCTGTAACGCGCCTGGCGTCGCGCGTTACTTCACGTTGGTTTGGGTTTGCTGCACCGTTGGATGTGACGGTGGGGACCCCGTGCGCCGTTTGCTTGTAACGCCCCTGGTCCCGTGCGTTACTTGGCTTTTGTGTGTTTTGTAGGTTGTTAGGGTGGTGTGAGCGACGGCCCGTGTCCGTCCGTCGTTTGGGAAATAACGGCCTGAGCTAGACCGTCACTTGCTAGTAGCGGTCTAGGGCTGGTGCGTTACTTTCCTTGTGCCTTGGTTTTCCGCCCGATGATTCTGTGTGCCTTGGCTTGGCCTAGTGGTCTGCCCGTTGTCCTGTGGATGTCTTCCGACGTCCTATGAGGGTTAAGACTACGTTGTAAGGTAGCCAGGAGTCTTCTTACTTGTGGTAGGACTCTTGATCCTACTCTGGTATGCTTTTGTTGTTTGGTTTCGGTCAACCCGGTTTGACCCAGTGGTTGACGTGTGACCTTGTTTGTGCGTGTCTTGGCGGTTCTGTCCTGTCTGAGACACTGCTTCTGGATGCTTCGAGGTGTTGTTCTACCTCGGTTTGCGTGTCCAGCTGTGCTGAGGGTTCTTGATGTTTCCCTCAGGTCTCCGTGTGTTGTTTTCTGCGGAGCGTGGTTTCTTTGGCCTAGGATTAGACCGATTGGCGGCTTGTCCCGCTGTTGTGACGATCTTGCCTTTGAGTCGTTCGACTCAGGATCGTTACGTAGGAGGTCTAGTTGCTTGTCCTGAGTTGTCGGCAGTGGCGATGCTGCCATTTGGTGCCTCGAAGTACGTGTTGAGGGACGTGGTCGCCCGTTTGTACTTCGGCACTTGTGTTTGAGCTTCTGTGTCGTGTGAAGCCTCCACTTGTTGTTGCTCTAAGGTCTGTTGAGTGCCGACCCGCTAGCGGATGGCGGAGGGGTTTATTCCCGGTGAGCGGTTTGTAGTTAGTTCCGCGGGCTCCTAGTCAACGGTAGCGTCCTACCGAGGGAGAATACTAGCTAGAGGACCTGGCTTAGACTATAGCCAGTGTGTGCACACGTGGTCAGGGACGGAGGACTTACGTCGACGGGCGTGACCCTGACTAGTTACTTATTTTGTTGTTCCTGTTTGGTTCAGCTTGTGTCTCTGTCTCTGCTGTTGTTACAGCAGTGCTGTAGGCGAGACACTTGAGGCGCAGCGTAAGACGTCAGTGGACGCAGCTGGCTTTGTAAGGAGGTGCTTCCGTCACGTGACGCGTGGTTCTCGCGTTTTCTTGCGCGTTGTGACCTTTGCGAGTTGCCCGTTCGTGGCCGTGCTCGAGGTAAGCGTTTTGTTGTCCGCACGGTGTTCTGTTCGTGCGTGGGGCTTTGAGCACGACGTTCTCTGTCGCGCTTTGTCTGCTTCTCGGCGTCGGCGTTCGCCTTCGCCTTTGTTGGGCTGGTTGACAGACTGATGTACCCTTCTGTGTGAGTTTAGGGTCATCCATCTGTTGCCTTTTGTTTGGAGTAGTTTGGGATACCGAGGTTTGTTCGGTAGCCGCTTGTTTGGTGCGGGTTCTCACCCTCTCCTGCTTGTTCCCTACTCCTACTTCCCGTCTATTCCTTTACAGCTTTGTAGTGTAGCTTTCCTGCTTTGCTACGTTGCTTTTCTTGCTGCGTTTGTTGTTGCTTCCGTTGCTTTAGCTTTGTGCGCTTTCCAGTGGGGATTCGCGTGACCCCTACTGAGTTTCTGTTGAGACTCACCCCTGCTGCTTTTCAGGTGGGTTTCACCGTCTGCCTCTGTTGTTCTTGGTGGAGCGCTCTCTTGCTGTTGTAGCTGCCAGCCGTACCTGCGTCGGGTTTCTCCCGACTTCTGTGTACGTTTCTTTCTGTCGTACTGTACTGTGCTAGACTTGTTGTCTTTCCTTTGGGCTGGACTCTGTGTTTAATTGTTAAATTTTTTTTAATGAAGCTGTAATTTTATTTCTGCTACTTTAGCAATCCAATCTAATAAAATTTACTTGCTTACTGTTATATCTCTGTGGCTTCAATGTACTCTACACATGCCTTTTATCCCTTCGGCGCTTTCCCGCGCTTGGGAGGCCTCGCGGGTCCCTCATGGTATCACGTGTATTCGGTATTTATATCGGGTGCACCGGGTATCTGGAATCCGGGTCGCTACAATAGCATCCAGCATGATCATTCGCATCCTCTTCATCCTTTATTCCGGCCTCGACAGCACATTATCTCGGTAATTAATCAAAGTTTTTTCCTTTATGGTATGGCGGACTGCTGGTCCCGACCGAATCTCACTCTCGCCTGACACGGGTCAGAACGAGCGCATAATAAACTTGTCACTCACGTGACTAGCACGCCCGCGCAGTCAATCAGTCAGTTAATTACCAGTTAGTTAATTGGTTGATCGACACGTGAAATAAACCAAATAAACCCAAACGATAATAATAAACAAAACAAAAAGATCCCATCGAAACAAGAACCTGTTAGAATCAATATTTCCCATTTTTGAACTAGAAGCATGAAGCCGCTTTGGCCTAACTATCACCTTATCCGAGGTTAATTCATCAGCTTGCTGGCATAAAACAGGGGGCACATTGGTATCATTGGTTCCCATTTTCAGACTAGAAATGTGAGGCAATCTTGGTCTGTACTCCTGTCGGAAAGTTTTTTGAAGTCCATTTCCCAGAGGCTGATATCTGAACACTTTCTTGTTTAGTTTCTTTTTACATTCTTGTTCTATATGACCGATTTTGTGGCAGTGGGAACACAAATGCGGCACCCTGTGATAAATGATGGGTTGCCAATAGCCATTTCCTTCCACACATATCCATAGCCTTTCCTTCCTCTGAGCAGCCAAATCAAGTTCAACACACGCTAAGGCTTCGGACGTCTCAATCATGGCAATGGTAGCATCATGAATTCGCAACACTGTACCAATATTTCCTGCTATTGATTGAATCATATCTGCATGATAAAAATTAACAGGTAAAGAGGGAAAACCGATCCATACAGGTGCAGCTGGTGGATCTGAAGAGAAATCAAAGTCCTGTGTCCACCTAAAAAATCTAAACATGAAACCTTTGATGTATAAGCTCTTTTGGAGAAGGACCTTCAGGAAATCTGCTTCAGATCCTAATCGGATCAGAATGTGTCTGGCGTTCAGTCTGCTAATTATGCAATCCGAGCTGAGGTGGAGACGTAGCGAGATGCAAGCTTTTGTCTCTGGAATGGAAGGTCATCCGTAAGAACATTTTGCAATGATGGCGTTCTGAAGCTGCTGGAAAGAAATCTGGATTTCTTCTTCAGTGAAGAAGACAACCGATTCTCCCTTATCCGTAAATACAGGAGGCTTCAGCTGAATAGGAACTCTCGGCCGATGCTGATCCTCCATCAGGGTCTGTGCATATGATTTTTGAGGGCCAGCCACCACCGCATCCAATCGTCCAGTAGCAATATCATCCGAGGAGACCAGAGTTTCCCCCGCCGCATTAGCCATGACTGGTTGGGGGGGATACACCAAGAAGGTGACGAAGAACACTGGCGGGAAGGGAGGAGCGATCCGGAGCTTATTACTCTAGGATTCTAGAGAGAGAAAATGAAAATTCCAAATGCATTAGGTGTTTCGTCCCCTAATCCTCGTTAATCTCTCTTGATTTAGCCAATAAGTCTTGGCTAGTTTAGTGAGGTGCATTTTAGCCAATCTCACTTTCCGTTGGTAGGACATGGGGTACCAATCAAAGTATTGGTCCATTGCGGTCTCCCATTCTAAGTAGACACTTGGTTCATGGGAACCGTCAAAGTTCGGGGCTTCTACCTTGATCATCCTTAAGAGAGGGTCATCCGGGTCTTCCCGTGGGTGCTTTTCATTATATTGGTGGTGGCGAGGCCTCTCATGGTCATAGTAGGGGTCAGCATTCAAATCCTCCCTATCAATTTCAGCATGTGGAGGGCGGGCTCTTGGTCCATTATTCCTTGAGTGGAACTCATCCCTATTAATTTCAGCATGTGGAGGGTGGGCTCTTGGTCCGTTGTTCCTTGGGTGGAACTCATGCTCTTCTAGTCGAGCAAGTCGAGTGGAAAGGGACTCTAGTTGGGCAAGGATGTTTGCAAGGGTAGCATCCACCCGGTCCATTTGGCCTTGGGGTTCCTCCCTATGGGCATCTTGATTGAGTTGGGGATTGGGATCCATGGGGGGAACCGAAGAAGATAGATCGGGTCGGTATATGACTCAACTACGGGTGGACATGCAAGGGAGGGGAATGCCTTGATGGATGGACAACACAATGCAATGGTCCTAGGACTTAGACTTAGTAGAGACAAGTCTAAACTTGCTTTGATACCAATTGATGTGACACACCCTTGGACTTTAGCAAGCAAGCACAATTCGTAATATAAACGGACCGAACTCGGCGGCCACTCACCCGACACTTACCCAAAACCTGGGGTAACTTGGTGATGCAAAGTGGAGGTTGTGAGGGCTGGGCCCTTGCTGGTAGAGGGCCAACAAGGCCAAGGTTGTTTCCCAAGGCTATGGAGGCCCAATTCAATGGAGCCGACGTTGTGCCGAGGGCACGGGTTACACACTTTCCATGGTGGTCACTCGAAGCAATGGAGCTTGTGAGACCGAGCACTCACTCTCACGGGCCAGTGGAGCTATGAGCTAATATTGAAAGGACAAGCACTGTCACGCCCCGAACCGATGGCAGCGGAACGTGTCGTTTGCTCGGAACGTGGCAGTTAAATAGTCATGTCAATCAGAGCATAGTCATTTCCATAAAACACAATTTAGACAAATAGCAAATTTCATTTCAAATATAAGTTCTTTACATATTCGAGCCCATAATAAACGAAAAGACTCAATAAAGAAAAACTACAATGAGACATAAGACACAAGATAACCAGACTAGACGATTCATCTAGATGTCAGAGTTCTCTTCACTCTTGCCCTTGCCCATCATGTTCGGTCTCGTCGTCACTAAGGTCATTACCTGAAAAATATTAGAAAACGCAGGGTGAGCGAACGCTCAGTAGGACTTAATATCTCATGCTCCAAGCTAGCTTTAAGTCAATTACAGTTTAACATGCTCATGCAGGTCATGCAAGATATAGAAATCGAGAACTATAATGACACGAGATAAATTCAAGAACTATAAAAAAAATGAGTAAGCAAGATGCTAGATACACTCATGAAGAGTAAGGACAATGACAATCAAGAGAGTATAGCATGATCTTAACAAGTACTTTCCCAAGCTAGGTCAAGAGCATTTATGAGGAAATATAACATTCATCTCTCTATGATGAACACTATCACGAGAGCTTCAATGTATCCATTATTATGAAGGATCTTCGTGACAAGATAACGTGTACTATCATTAGGGGTAATTCAAGAACTTTTATGATGATCGATATAGAAGTAGAACAATTACTTCTACAAGCATTCTATAGCATTTGCCAAGACACTAAGGGAATATCACGACGATATGATAACCCCTCCAATAAGGCAATTCAAGATCTTTTCATGATGAACAATTAGTTGTAGAAAGGTGTACTATGATGGTAATTACTCCCGATCATCACTATCACGAGAGCGTTTGCACATCTAGCACTACATAGGATTGGCCAATGCACTAAGAGAAAAATCACGACGATATGACCACTGCTCATAAAAATAAGTTATATACGACTATATGTGGTGAATGCCAGCACCCGATCATCGTATACCAGTAACGTTTGGACTTTGCCTCGCCCAATAGGGTCAGATCAGGACCCGTAGCATTCAAAATGTCATTTTAGTGGGACCCATAGCCCCTGACATTTAGTCTAGACTAATTCCATATTAATGGCCAAGAATTTCAAGGATCAAGCATGTAAGAACATTAAGATAGATTTCATGAAACATAGAGTTCAATGATAGAACTTGTAGTAAAGATGATACATCAATAAACCATATGAAAATCATGAAAATCTGGGAATCTAGGTGATTAGGTATAACCAGCTCGGCTGCCTTGAGGGAATCAAAGGCTAGCGTAGACTTACGGAGGTCCCAATGACTAACTTGCCAGTCTGAAGGAACGGAATGTCCGACGGAGTGCTCGTATGTCACCGAGAGTTAAGGTGTATAACGTGAACCAATCATGAAACAGGGACTCCATCTACGGACGTGAGATGAGAGTGCTAGAAGACCCGCGGTATGGGTCATAACCGAAAGAAAACTATGAGAACATGAATGCATAAATTATAGAATTCACGTCCATCCAATTCTATAATTAATTACAATTAAATAAACTTATATTAATTGACGCCCGTGGGTGGTGTCATTTATTAATTAGCATCCACTTGGAGGGACGTCAATTCTATGATTTTTAACTTAATTTATCTCACAAGAATTCACGTCAATATCTATTTAATTGAATATTTTTAAAATATACATTCAAAGACACATTTATTTATATAAAATAATTTATAGAAATAGAATATATGATAATTAGGAGAAAAATATGAGGATTCAAAATTATATTTTTTTATAATTTTATGTTACATAGTTTGGTAGATATGTATTTTCAAAGATATAGTTACAAGTTATATATATATATATATAATAAAAGATTTGACACCTTTACATGCTGTCGTTGAAAGAATTCAACGACACTCAATAGGTCGTCATTTAATTCATGAATAGTATCCACTCTGAAAATCTTTCGTTCTCGATGTACACATGTCAGAATTGCGCAAATTATATACCAAAATGAAGGGCTCGGAAAACTCTACCTAACCGGACGTTCAAAATAATTTTTCATTGAGAGATGGAGGATCTTGAGATAGGAGGCACGGAAAATAGTGGTACCACCTTCACTACCTCGGTCTCCACCCCAATAACACACCCATAAAATGTCATGGCCAAAGGACACTATGACGCCGCCGAACAGGCCATCAAAATAAAAACATATAACAATGGTACTATAGTAACCATTGCAATTCGCCGTCTAACTATTAGGAATTCATATATTTAATAAAGTTAATCTTTAACTGGTTAACACACCATATAATCACATGAAAATTTAGAGTAAATTTTGGGGATTTTAAAGATATATATTTCTAGAATTTTAATTATATGATTACATGATTATAAAATATTTAATCATGATTTACTTCTATTCACTTAATGATTTTCTACTTAGAGCATGCAGGAAGTCATGGCATCAAACGTATAAAAACATGCAGGGTGATTAATCAGATTTGACTTAGGAGATTGCCTACCTTTTCACGTCGTTTTAACTGGGAAAAAGGAAGAAGAATATAGCAGCTACCACAACTATAACAGCAAAGCAGTGGCACTCGGCCACTACAGCAGAGGAAGAAGAAGGTCGAAGAGGATGTTACTTTCTTCCTCACCCATGGAACACAGCCGCCAGTAGCAACACACCGACGCAGAACAACCCCTCGAACACGCCAGCGGCAATCGCCTTGGCTCGTTCGATTGGCTGGTTATTTATAGGGAGATAATTTCTAGTGGAGTTGTGATCGATCAAGGAATCTTAATGGGGTTAGGAATCAAATGGCCGCAGGTTTCCTAGCTTCGATCCATGAATTCTTCAAATTGCTAAAACTACAGCCGCCTGCCATAATGGTTTAAAACCCTAAAGCCATGCTAATCTCTCGATTGTGTATTAGGACTTAAGGGAAGGCCTAACGAATGAGAAGGGATTAGTGGGCCACAGGCTGGTTATCACGTGCATATAGAGGTTCCTTTAATGGCCCAACCCTTGTATGCTTTTGTTTATGTTAAAGCCCTTGCATAATGTATATATCCATATATAACTTTTCATGTGTTTATTGATGCTCTTAAGCCCAAACTGTAAGGTCCATTAATCAATTAAAATTATAAACTAATTGTAGACTATATATATATATGGACCTTACCCATTTATGTTTTTGATATAGCCTCTTTTAAGACTCATTTTGAGTTAAATCGCTTTTTCATCTTAATAATAATTAGGCTGGGCTTTTAACTATTTGAGAATTTATATATATATACACCCTAAAATGCCCATTCTTCTAGCATACGTAAGGACCATTTAGCCTATCCAAGCTCCACCAATTTTATTTTAAGGTCCATTAGTTGCTTTTATCAAGGCCCATCTATATACTCATATAGGATTTTATGTTTTATAAATGTGTGTTAGGCCTTTTAACTACTTATGGATTTACATGGTTTAAGCTTTAAACCTTTATTCAAAGTTACAATAGGTTTTTAACTAAACTACTTAGTAGAACTTTATACATATATGTATGGACCCCATTTCTAATAACTTTAGTTATTTATTTACTCTTTTAATTTCCATGGTTATCTTGGTTACCAGAGTCGGGTTCGATCCTCTTGTTTAATTATTTATTTGTATTTCACATGAGGCCCAATTTCTTTTTATCAAAATTTTATTTCAAATATTACTATTTATTCTTTATAAATTTTTGGAGTGCTACAAGCACTAAGGGAAGCAAGGTTAGAACACTTACTTGACCGGTTTGAAGAAATCGGTCCCGCTCGGAGACGTGGGCGAGCGGGGAAGAGTGGGTTCCCCACACGCTGCGCCGGAGTAGCTTGAACATGTTTTAAAGATTTACAACACTACTCCCCATACAAGGGGGTGGAACAAGGGGAGAGGGGAGCCACACATACATTCAAACACTACCTCCCACATGGAGGGGCTGTAAGCCGACCGGGCGGGGAGGGGAAAGGGGAACTATGGACTAATTGAAGGATGAAGTCGGTTCTGCCCACGCTCTGGAACAGAAGATAGGGGGTCGGTGTCGACGCCGCTGCGGTCGGTCCCAAACTCCGATTGCACCGAAACCCATGGCAAACTCTTCTGAGTTGGGCCAGGAGGTCGCCTGATTTTTGAGTGAATTTCTAGTTTCCGGTGCTGGATGAGGCAGGGTCGTGAGCAGGGCCTCTGTTCTTTGAATCTGACAGCTACGGTACCGCTTCAGCAGGAACACGAGGTCACCACGGACACTCCTCAGCTCCGATTCAGGCTTGGCTGGAGTCCTTGGATTCGTTGTCAAGTCCCCTTTGAACGGAGACCCACGTGGGTGCCGGAGGAGGTCGGAGTAGACAGAGACAGCCCGAACAGTGGTCGGGTGTCTATTTAGTTCCAGAGTGGACAGAACAGTGCACCCGGGGAGAAAAACGAGAAATCACAGCTCCGGATGTCGAATGGGGTTCCGCTTCTTGATACTGGAAGTAGACTTGGTGTAGAAACTCTCAGCCAAGGCCCGCCTTCAGAGCTTCAGGAAGTTGGCTGTGGGAGCCTCTGCAACTTGCTTCAGGTTGACTGTCAGGAAGCAGATGTGCAGTCCAGTGATGATGGCTCCCCCGGGCAGCCACGAACTCAGAATGAAACGAGACCTCCACTGTTGGGAAGAGGACATGGAGACGCTTCCGACGGTACCACTTGGGCCTCTAGGAATGCCAGGATGAAGTCGGGGTCGCCTCTGCAAGCTGCTGGTCCTCTGCAGATCCTGAGCTACAAACTGGCTAGCTGGGAATAGCTCCAAGGGCACAAGAGATAGGGGAGGGAGGTGGCTAATGGTGAAGGGAAGTGGAAGGGGTGGCCAGAGGGGGATGTAGGGGAGGTTTGGAGAAGGCTTAGAGCAAGGTAGAGGTGCTGGGAAGGGGAGGGTTGTAGGGGAGAGAGGGAGCAGGTTCTGCACAAGGTGGGGAGGGAGGGGATGGTGGAGAAGCTCAATAGAGGGGAGGGGAAGGAGGAATGGGGTGACCAGCCCAAGGTAAGCCCAATATGGGGAGACCTAGGGCATGGGGGGGAAAGGAGAGAGTGGAGGGAAATTTCAAAATTGGCCTAGGGAGGGATGGTTCAACCTTGGGATGGTGGAAGCTTGCTTGGGAAGTGGAAGTGGGTAGTTGGGAGTTGGATGGTGGAGCTAAGATTGGGTGGGGGTCTCTTGGGCTTGGGGTGGAGTAAATAGAGAGGTGTGGGGAGTTGGAGTGGCCTTAATGGAATGGGAAGGAGAGAGAAAGTAGTTGGGAGGGTGATGAGAGAGAGAAGGGGGCGAACCCCTTAGAGAGAGAGAGAGAGAGAGAGAGAGAGAGAGGGGGGGGGAAATGAGGTGGGTTTCTCACCCAAGGTTTCACACATTCTCACATGGATTCTCTCCACTAAGATTTTAATTTTAAACTCACAAAATGGCAATTTTCATTAACTTCAAATGGGGGGAAATGAGGTCCTATATATAGGCAACCGACATTTTACAAAAAGTCACTGACTCTTGGTACAATGACAGATAACCAAGGGGGTAGGGGCGCCCCTGGGCCTAGCCCACTGAATTGGGCCCACTAACTAATCTGATCAACCTAATGACACTCAAATTTAGGGGAATAAACAAAAGACCTAGGATCATGACTCAAATAGAAGGGAAAATACATCAAATGACTCAAATAGAAAGCTCAAAATGGATAATTGGGCCCACATGGAATGATGCCCGAACTCAAACAACTCTGGAGTGTGAAGATGACCCGAGCCAGAGGGAGTCGTGGGTGATGCCTCTATCATTCAGGCAGCACTTGAGGACCGTCATTGATAACCCTCCAAATTTCATAATCCTGAGCTCTAATAAAAATAATCATGCGGTTTTTCCAATAAAGATAATTAGTCCCATCAAAAGATGGTGGCATGTTTATGGAGTCACCCTCAGCAATGAAGTTGCCAGAAGCCATCTAACCAAGATCTCTCTTCTATGTTAGAGACCTACTTTGATACAAATTGAAGAGTCAGTATGCGTAGATACCGAAGACTAGGTAGCTGAACGGTTCGAGAGGGGGGGTGAATCGAACCACACCCTATAAAAATTAAATAAACACTCTCTTAAAATAAACCAATAGTAACTCGGACAGAATGCACTACGCCTCACTTAGCGAATAGTAGAATGGAGATAGAAAAGATGGAAGCACACACCACGAGAGACGCGGGATTTTTAAGGTGGTTCGGCCGCGTAAACTCACGTGCCTACGTCCACCCCTCACAACAGTGAGGCTTAAGCACACTAGGAAGAGAGTCCTCCAACACACACACACACACACGTCCCAAATGGGACACACTACTCGAAGGTCAACCACATACACGGCCCAAAGCCAACACGTGCACGCAAGGATGGCACGCACGCACACATGCTCAACAATGTCTGTAGAATGTGAGGGAACATAAAAATGCAAGAGATATGAGAAAGAGGACAGAACAACAAGATCATCCTGTGTATAAATCAGGATCGATGACGTATCCGATGTAGCTCGGCTGGTCACACCTCACGTCGACCGTAGTACGTGTAGATGCAGTTCTCTCATGATCCCTGGTACTCTAGATCTAGTACTTCGACGTAGGAACCTCCAGTAATTGGAAGTCATGCTCTTGGAGTCTCCACCCTCGAATGCCTTCGAATGTTGAACCTTGGACCGCAACAGGCATTATTCTCACTCCAAGGTTCTTGGAATCCTTGGAAACTCGTGGAGACACTTTCTAAAAACCTTGATTAGATATATTTATAGTATCCCGGCCATCCCGAAAGTTTTGGCAAGAGATCACACCAAATCGTGCTAGAAACAGAAAGCCCGCAATTCACGTAACTGCAATCGGTCGACCAATGCATGGGGTCGGTTGACCTATCTCTCCAGCGATCTGGTCTTCTAAGTTCTGGTAAAATCGGTCGACTGGTCCAAAGCCGTCGGTCAACCGAACTCTATAAAAAACTATTCTTCTGAGCTCTGGCAAATCCGGTCTTTTCATGAATCCTGTCGACTGAATTGTGATCCAATCAACTGAATTGTGATCCAGTCGACTGAACTATGATCCAATCGACTTCGACTAAGGTCCTGTCGACATATACAGGGGAAAAACACACACAATAGAAGCCAAATTAGTATATGTTTAATCCACTAAGTCCAACATACGTTAGATTATATTTCTTGACATTTTGGGGCTCGATTTACTGCAATTCCACTCAAGATGAATTTGATAGGTAGTAGATGATAGGCATTAGATTCACCAAACAAGTATAGAGTTTTGTTATCATCAAAATCCATAAAGTACCAAAATACAACAGACCGGAGAGGTTGGAGATGAACCTCCGGATGTGGGCTAATCTCCCTTGGAAGTGTTGGACGGTATGAGAGGATCTAGAGGGGGGGTGACTAGATCCTCTACCAACTTTTGATTTGAACAAACGAGCTATAGAAGATGGTACTATGGTTATCACAAACAAAGTAAAGTGGTGGGACAATTGAAGTGAAGAGATGAGAGATATACTTGACAAGGCAAGCCACCTGTGACGAAGAGATAGAAGATATGGGTAGCAAACCACAACACAAGCCCTTTTAAGGTGGTTCGGCTGCCACAAGGCACACCTACGTCCACCCCTTACCAACTTGGTAAGGCTTCCACTCTATGGCCAAAAAAAACACACACACACACACACACACACACACACACGAGGACAAGTCCTCAAATCACACGGGGATTAAAATCCCACAAGGAAGAGCATAAACAATAATAGGAAGACAAGCACACTCACGCTACAACTGCAGCTCTCACACATACAAGATGTTTGAAGATGAAGAAACGCAAGATCTGAAGAAAAGACTGAAAAACTTGTGGAACCGCAGGGCTGAGATAGATGGCTGGCTGCACTCTTCTTCTCTCTATCTCCCAACTCTTTCTCTGGAGGCTCAGAAGAGAAGCTCTCTTCCCTTTTTCTTATCTCACGTTCAAGGCTTCCCCAAGCTTATGGTTGCTCAGGCAGCAGCTCTAACAGAGGAGGAGGCGTGCTATATATATAGGCTCAGCTGGGATTTTTCCCTCTAAAAGGAAGTTCTGTAATTTTCGATTTGCTGGAGTATTCAAAGGTTGTTTGACCAAAGAAACCTACATCTCCTTAAACTCTGTAGTCAGAGAGAACATCCTTTTACTAGTGGGAAAGACTTCTTTCAGACAAAGTTCTGCTGTCTATCGCAGGTGGCAGAACTGGCAGTGAGAGACCCTTTTCCAAGGTTCTGTACTAGGAGATATTTGGAGTAAAGTCATCCTTTGGACACTAATGATGATGGAGGCGTTTGGGAGTTTCTAGGAATCTCTTCTAGCCCTTAAAAAATCTGTTTACAGACATTTACGTCAGACTTTTCTGCCCATTGTACTATCTTCGAAAGGACAGATCTGTTAGAAGTTTTTTGAGATTTTCCTTCCGTGAGGTTGACCTGCTGGGAGGTGAGGTCGACACTACTTCACAAAATCTGGTTTAAAATGGCTTCTGGAAGGCCCTAAGGTCGACCTCCTGTAAACATGAGGTCGACACGTATTTATAAAAACTTGAGTACAATGGTTTTTGGGAAAGCCTGAGGTCGACCTCCTGTAGATGTGAGGTCGACACTTCTCGCGCTGGCTGCTTTGCAGAGTGCTTGTTGTGATCGTGAGGTTGACACTTGAGAGACTGAGGTCGACACTTCTTTAACATAAGGTGATAGCAATGGTTTCTGGAATAGCACTGGTGTCGACACTCTGAGAATTGAGGTCGACACTTCCTTTGTTGTTTCCCTTGGTGATTTTAGCGCACGGCAGCTTGATGAAGTTGGTGAGGTCGACACTGGCGGTGGTGAGGTCGACACTCCTTATACTTAGTCATTCAGAAAGGATGTTCCATGAGTTTCAAGGTTGATTTAACCAATGACTAATAGAGAGACATCATCAAAATAACATTTATCCAACATTCCCCCCCTTTTTGAAGATGGCAACTATGAGTCATTATGTTTACTTGTTTTGACATGAGATATGGGTAAGTAACTTTATGCAGATAACAATATGATATGCAATGGACATGAATGTAATAGCGAGAACTTATACATAACTTTCTCTCCCTTTTTGACAATTAACTCTCTTACTCATAACTTTCTCTCCCCGTTTGCCATTAGCAAAAACAAGAGTGGAAGAGCGCAGAAGAAAGATTCAGGATGAAGACATATTCGATCAATTGACTGTAGCAACCCACAAAATAGACAACTCCCAATTTTCAAGCATGACATGGTGGTATTAATGGGTGGATTAAAGACAAAAACTTGATAGAAAGTGAGCAGATAGAGAGGTACTCAAAATAAGATTACTAGAGCTCATGCACATAAAAGAACAGAAGTTCTAGATGAACCCCAATCGTCTTAACTTATGAGACGCAGTGACCGATCAGGAAGAAGCTACCATGAGTATTGAAGTCAAGCAATCCGAAAATAGTGAGAAATTTTTATAAACAAGCACCTCTGATTTTAACATTACCCGAGCTGACAGTCAAGATAAGCATACACCTTTTTACGTGAGGAATCACATGTGTTAAATGAAAATGCCCCAGTTACTTAATGCAGTTATCTATCATGCCTTATTTTGAATAGAGATAGCTTGACACTTCATGCCTATACCACTATCACTTCATGGTGAAGGGTGACAGTTTCTCAGTGGGCATGAGCCATTGCTCTATAAGCTCTATCATTCCCCTTGGTTGTTTTTTTTTGTTTTTTTATTTTTTATTTTTTTAAAATGAATAGAACTTCTTATCAGGTCAGAGTTAATCAAGACACTGCCTTTTGACGTGAACCACCTCACGTCTCAGGTGAAGTGTATCCGGTTACTTAGCAAATCCTGACCATTGCTCTGTAATGAGTGCTTTGCAATAAATCTCACTAGATATGGTCGTTTGATCACAATACTCAAATGGAAATATATCAACCAAGGAAGTAACAAAAAGTGCATAAGCAAACCATGGAGCATTAGAACTTATATCATGAGAAGCATCATCAGAAGCAAGCCCATGGAGTCTTTGCTCGTTTTCAGATTAGAAAGTTGTTGACCTTAAGCTTTATTACATTAAAGCAACCATGATAACAGGAAGTGCAGGAGGTTGTTGCAAGAGAGGTCAGTCAGAAAGAATAGTCTAAGAAGGGAATCTCCCTTTGAAGCAGTCCACATGGAAGCGAGGTGAATAAATAGCTAGAACACACTCCCCCTTAGAAGTTGCAAGGTTTTGAAATGAAAAAGAGTGAGAGTGCAACACATTCAAAAATGCAAAGCATAGGGAATGAGATGAAAGTGAGAGGTTTGAACAACAGAGTGATGGTGTCGACCTATCTTTTACAGGGAGTCGATGCTCTGGGGTCAGACAGAAGGAAATTTTCTAATTGAGCAGACTTAGATATCAACCTTTCTCAAGAGAAACAACCATCTCCCCCTCAACATATGGACACTAGAGTGTAGTGAAAATACCCTTGATACCTGGCGGAGGACTTGCCTCAAGCGTAGTGAGTATTTCCAGGCAAACTAAGCCTACCTTTTCCCACATCACTATTTTATATACTAAAGGGTGATGCACATATGAGCAACATGGCAGCATATAAACTAAGATGCAATAAATGAGATGCAGCTAATTAAACATGCAAGATGGACTCCCCCTGACTTATTGTAACCAAAAAAGAACTTTGGACTTAGATGAGCAAGAGCATGTGTAGCAACCCTGATAAATGAAAGGTTTTAAATAAATCAAATAAAGAATTTGATAAATCAAATAAGGATAAATAAAATCTTGATAAGCCAAAAGAGCTGGAGGAAAATCAATGAAAAGAAAATAACGTCTCTTAGTAAGGCATTAATTTAATAATAAACGCCTCTACCTAAGGCGTTATTCAAGAAAGGACGCCCTCACCACAAGACGTCAAATTCCAAACGCCAAAAAGGGCAAGGACAAGAAACGCCCTTTTCTTGGGCGTGTTTGAAAACAAGGAACGCCCTTATACAAGGCGCTTCTTAAGAAACGACCTGCACCAGGTCGTCAATTTAAGAATCGACGCCCTGACCTAGGTCGTTAATTACATTCCAGTTTCGTTCGACCCAGGAGCTTATCCAGGGTAAGTGATAAGCATTAGAAAGAGTTCAAACATAGTAATAACTCTATCATGGAAGTATTACTTCCACACAATCACTAACCCTAATAGGATTTCCAAAATCCTATAAATAAGCTTGTTCGATCCAACCCTAAACCTATTTGATCAATCGCCTGCTACGGTAAGTTGAAGAACAGTGAGTTTTCTTGATAATTCTCTTCCATGATGCATGAAGAATATTGATTATTCTTCTTCTCCTATTAACAGGTTAAGAGGCTCTGACGTTTTGAGGAACAAGAGTTCTTCATCCGTGTGTAAGTACCCCTTCCTCTACCTACAGTCCATGGATTTCAAGAAATCTAATATCTTCAATCTATCCTCTGTAGGTTTCATCCATCTTCCTGCCTTTTTGCTGCTGCTATTAAGTCATGGGATTACTGTTAGAAGCTTCAGGGTAATCTTAGCAATATTCTTCACGATTCTTCTAGAGTCTTCTTCCAGATCATCAATTAAGGTAGGATTTTCTCAAGTTACTGTAGCCCAAATAAATTAAGACAAGATTTATATACATATTGACATGACATGCATACGGTTTAATATGGTTTTATTGTGTTTACTGTAATATTTTCAAAGTAACGCCCCTGTCAAGGGCGCTAATTTACAAGACATGACCCTGCCCAGGTCGTCAATTTCATAATTGACGCCCTGTACACAGGCGTTAATTTCATGTAAATGTTAATCACCTATCTTAAGAACTGATTATCCATGAAATTACATGAAATCAATAATTGTTAACGGTTGAAAGTCAATAAACATGAAACATCAAATCTAAAATACTGCATCTGAATTCCTGCCAATTTTTCTGTCATGACTATATGATTGTTATCCTTGATTATCGTGCAAATCTTGCTGATCATGTAAATTCCTGGTATTTCTTGAATTCACGACCTAGACTAGGTCGTTTTCCATATGTTAACGCCCCACCATAGGGCGTAAATTGAAAAGAAATGCCCCTTCCTAGGGCGCGTATATGTTAAAAATTCTGAAAATATATATTCTGTAAAAATTGAATTAATGAGTAACGCCCCTACCCAGGGCGTGTTTTGGATAAATCCTGAAAATTATTTATATTCTGTCAAATATGTAAATAATAAGACGCCTGCTTCTGCAGTCGTCAAATCTTGAACAAACGACCCTGACCAGGGCGCGTTTTAGATAAATTAATAAAATATTGAAATTCTGAAAAATGGAAACATGTGTAAACGCGCTTCTGTTAGGCGTTAATTACTTGATAAACGACTCTGCTTAAGTCGTTACTTTACTGTAAAACTAATTTTCCACCGTTTCTGTTAACCGATGGTTTCATATGTTATATAATATATATATCGACACTATTCTCCACTCCGTGAGTATAGTCCCACGTTTCACGATTGTTTTATCGGTCACACTCAACTCTCATTGACATACAAGCTCTCCATTGGACATTCCGTTCCTTTAGACTAGCGAGTTAATCATAGAGACCTCCGTAAGACTCCTCGTATCTTGGATTCCCTCAAGGTCGACTGAGCTGGTTGTACCCTAAAAACCCATTACACGATCTTTGCCATGTCAATCTAAAGAAACATGGTATACCGGCCCTTATGATTATACAAAGAGTATATCATAAGAAAATTCTTAATGGGATGATGATATCATGCCATACCATGTCATTCTTGTAAACCTCAATTCTATGATAAGAATGAGGGTATCTTACCTTTGATATACTGTTCATGTGGACCTCAATTCTATATAAAGAATGACCATATTGATTTGTCATGGTACCCAAGTTAAGGGAACCATATTCTACCTAGTTTTATCGATATCGTGATTATACCGTTATTATCGCCATTCTATGTCCTTTGTCATATTTTTGGACTCCATTCCAGTCAAAGTTGTCATACATGTCTACAAGCTTGATTATTGAAATTCAAAAATTGGCTATATATACAAAAGTGGATGTCAAAACACATGATAAATGCCTGCGCATATAGGGCCCGATCTGGTCCTGGGAGGAGCACCCGAAAGTACTTGTACCCATGGGAGTTAAAATGATAAGGTATCTGGCATTATATCGAGTGTAGGACTAGCTTAATTGGACATTCCACACACATCTTGTACTTGACTCGTACTTGACATGAAATGAAATGCGTGGCCCGAAAAAGGGTAATTTACTTGCTTGCTTGATACATGATAGCCAAAATTCTTGACATGACTTGTTAAATGTACTTGCTTGAATATCTTGAGTATCTTGTTGAAAGTTCATGATTAGTTCATTTTATTCTTTGATATTACATTCTCTCTATCTTGTCGTTTTATGCGAGCATGCATAGCTTTATTACATTCATGAAAGATGTAATTACTTAAACCCCTTGCTAGTACTTGAGATATAATTTCTACTGAGCGTTAGCTCATTCCGTTTGTCCCTTTTTACTTTTCAGGTAAGTCCGACGACGATGGAAGTCAATCGGATGGGAATGGTCAAGAGTGAAAGTGATAGAGCTGCTCATGTGTCATCTAGTCTTTTCTATAGTTTCTTGAGTCAAATATGTATTCTTTTCCTTTTTATTAAACAGAGTATTGGAATTGTAATAGTCTATCCATTATGAAAAAAAGGATTGGGTTATCTTGTTATTTTGCGCATCTCTGTCTTTGTGTCGAATACACGACCACTCTGATTGTCATGATTGATATAAACTCGTCACGCGTCTCCGGGTATCTTCCGCGCTCGGGGCGTGACAGTTTTTGTGGTATCAGAGCCTAAGGTATTTAATTCCTAGGAAAAACCCAAGTCCAAGGATAAGTTGAACGTTTAACCAAGTGAGATTGGGTAGAACCAAGGGTTAAGAGTCAATGAGTCTTTTAATAAGATCACAGTGATATAATACTAACGTAGCTATTGTAATTGTAGGATAATGGCTGCCGAACGTGCTCAATGGCGCAACATGCAGCGTACCCTCCAAGGGATTGACTCAAGTGCTACAACAGGTAGCACAAGGTGGTGCTCCACGAGCTGGAAGCTTACACCAAGCATTTAAGAGTATGAATCCCCCGAAGTTCATAGGATCGACCGACCCGGACGATGCCGAGCATTGGGTTCGGGAAACCGAACGCATATTCCGTGTCGTGCAATGCACGGATCAGGACAAAGTTCTATTAGCTACATTCCAGTTAGAGAAAGATGCTAGATGCTAGTGGGAGTCTATTGAAGCAACCATTGATCCTACTCAAGTAACATGGGAAGAATTTGTGGAATACTTCAATGCTAAATATTTCTCGGACCGAGTCCAAGAAAAGAAGGCTGCAGAATTCGCTGCATTAAAGCAACGATCTTTATCATTAGCAGATTATGAAGCTCAGTTCTCCAGGTTGTCTAGATATGCTAAGCATCTTATTAGCACGGAGAAGATGAAAGCCCGTAGATTTCTTAATGGGCTTAGGCCCCACTATATTACTCAACTGGCGCCTATGGACATCCAAGTTTATTCTGAAATAGTGCGCCGAGCTCAATTACTTGAAGATGCCACGGAACTATTTGATAGGATCCGTGGAAAAGATAAGAAGGAGCAAGTCACAGGTTCGGGTTCTTTTAAACCCAACTTTAAGAAGAGGCCCAATAATGGAGGTTCATCCTCTCAAGATTCCAAGTTCAAGAAATCCAAGCCCTTCTCTATCACCACTACACCTTCAAACGTAGTATGCAAGCATTGTGACAAGGCTGGTCACAAGACCGAAGAATGCTGGAGGAAATTAGGAGCATGTCTCCGTTGTGGGAGCCGCGAACATCGGATTCCCGACTGTCCGTTACTTAATGACCAAGCCGGAGACGGTAAGCGCCCGGTGACAAAGAACGCTCGACTTCATGCAATAAAGGAGACCGAGCAAGAAGAAGGTGGACTGGTAGAAGGTACATTAACAGTTTGTTCCAAAAGTGCTTATGTCTTATTTGATACGGGTGCATCGCATTCCATTATTTCTAAGAAGTTTGCCGACCCGTTACCGTTAGAACCAGAATGGATAAAAATAGTTCTAACTACTCCTCTTGGAAGTGAAAATGATATTACTCATCACTACCAAAACTGTGAGGTAATGGTTCAAGGTAGGAAATTACCTATAGATCTCATATGCCTCGATCTAATAGAGTATGATGTTATACTGGGAGCGGACTGGTTATCCAAATACCAGGCAACGGTTGATTGCCGCAATAGCTAAATTGCTTTCAAAGATTTTCCAGAATTAGTCTTTACTCGCCCCAAGAGTCGGAGCAAATCCCCTCTTATTTCGGCTCTTCGAGCAAGCAAGCTCGTCAGGAAAGGATGTGTATCCTTCCTTGCTTTTGTCACTATTAAAGAAGCTAAGGAAAACAAGATAGAAGACATTCAGGTAGTGCAAGAATTTCCAGACGTATTTTCGGAAGATTTGCCGGGATTACCCCCTCAAAGAGAAGTGGCCTTCACCATTGACTTAGTCCCTGGTGCTGGTCCTGTTTCAAGGGCACCATATAGAATGTCCCCTGCTGAACTCAAAGAGTTGAAGGAGCAATTGATGGAATTAATTCGAAAAGGGTTTATTAGACCAAGTACTTCCCCGTGGGGAGCACATGTACTGTTTGTAAAGAAGAAAGATGGATCCATGAGGCTATGCATCGACTATCGACAGTTGAATCATCTCACTATCAAGAACAAGTATCCACTGCCGAGAATCGATGAATTATTTGATCAAATTTCTGGATCCAAATATTTTTCGAAGATTGACCTCAGATCAGGATATCATCAGTTAAGGATCAAAGATGATGACATTCATAATACCACATTCAGAAGCAGGTATGGCCATTATGAATTCGTTGTTATGCCTTTTGGACTAACAAATGCCCCTGCTGCCTTTATGCAGTTAATGAATAGCATATTCAGGCCTTACTTGGATCAATTCATAGTAGTCTTCATTGATGATATATTGATATATTCCAAGACTAAGGAAGAACATGAAAAGCATTTGAGGATTGCATTGCAAGTCTTGAGGACAAATCAATTATATGCAAAACTCAGCAAGTGTGAATTCTGGCTTGAAGAAGTGGCTTTTCTAGGACATGTGATTTCAAAAGATGGATTATCAGTAGATCCGTCAAAGGTTGAAGCTGTTAGAAACTGGGAAAAACCAACCAATGCTAGCGAGATCAGAAGTTTCTTAGGCCTTGCAGGCTATTATCGACGATTCATCAAAGATTTCTCCAAGATCGCCGTGCCCCTTACAAGGTTAACTCGCAAGGAGATCCGATATGAATGGAGTGAGGAATGTGAACGAAGTTTCCAAACTCTCAAAGATCATCTCACTACAGCTCCAGTGTTAGCTCTACCAATAGAAGGAGAGAAATTCGAGGTCTACACAGATGCTTCCGGTATTGGCCTTGGATGTGTCCTAATGCAACAAGGAAAGGTCATAGCATACTCTTCACGTCAACTGAAGAAGCATGAGGAGAATTACCCAGTCCATGACTTAGAACTGGCCGCGGTGGTATTTTCCCTAAAGATATGGAGACACTACTTATATGGAGTGCAGTTTACTGTATACTCCGATCACAAAAGTCTCAAATATCTATTTTCACAAAAGGAGCTAAACATGAGACAAAGACGCTGGCTAGAATATCTCAAGGACTTCGACTTCAATATACAATACCATCCCGGAAATGGTAATTATGTTGCTGATGCCCTTAGTCGAAAGCCGAGAGCAATGATAGCCAATTGTATGATACAAGAATGGAGGTTGCTAGAACAATTCTCCGAGCTCAATATAAGCTTGGACAAGGAAGCCAAATTTGTCACATTATCTCATGTAAGCATACAGTCAGATTTATTATCTGAGATATAAGCACTTCAGGATGATGATCCTATATTAGTGGAAATCAAAGGCAGATTAGAAGGACAATCTGATTTTCAACTAACTTCTGATGGAAGATTATTGTTCAAAGACAGAACTTGTATACCAGATTGTCCAGAATTAAAGAAGAAGATCTTAGATGAAGCTCACAGATCAAGGTACACTATTCATCCAGGATCAACCAAAATGTACCAAGATGTAAAGAGGAACTTTTGGTGGCCCAACATGAAAAGAGAAATAGCGGACTATGTATCACGCTGTCTCACATGCCAACAGGTCAAGGCGGAACACCAAAAGCCTGCTGGAAAACTATATCCTCTAGATATTCCTAAGTGGAAGTGGGAGGATATTGGTATGGACTTCATCATGGGTTTATCTAAATCAAAAGGAGGACACGATGGAATCTGGGTTATCATTGACCGATTAACTAAATCGGCGCATTTCTTGCCAATAAAAAGCCGATGGTCAATTGATGTGCTAGCTGCACTATACATCAAGGAAATAGTCAGGATACATGGAATTCCTGTCTCAATCGTGTCTGACAGAGATCCCCGTTTTACTTCTCATTTTTGGAAGGGTCTACAACATTCATTGGGAACCAGGCTTAACTTTAGTACAGCTTTCCACCCACAAACGGATGGTCAGACCGAAAGAACTAATCAAGTTATTGAAGATATGCTTAGAGCATGCATCATTGACTTTGGAGGAAGCTGGCATGACCACTTGCCTTTAGTTGAATTTGCATATAACAACAGCTACCAAGCTAGTATCCAAATGGCACCTTTCGAAGCCTTATACGGAAGGAGTTGCCGATCACCCATATGCTGGAACGAAGTTGGAGAGAAACAACTATTATGTCCAGACATGGTAAGGGATACAACTAAGAAGATACAAGTAATCCAAGAAAGATTGCAAGTTGCTCAGACCAGGCAAAAGGCTTATGCAGATACAAGAAGGAGAGATCTTGAGTTCTAAATCGGAGATCCGGTATTTCTCAAGATATCACCTGGACGTGGCATACGAAGATTTGGTGTTAAGGGCAAGCTTACGCCAAGATTCATCGGACCATTTGAGGTACTCGAAAGAGTTGGCGAGGTTGCTTATCGCATCGCGTTGCCTCCTCAATTGTCCGAAGTGCATAATGTGTTTCACATATCTATGTTGAAGAAGTATGTGCACGATCCATCACACATTATTGAACATGGAGATCTGGTGATCCAGAAAGATCTCACCTATGAACAGAAGCCTATGAAGATCTTAGATCGAGAAATACGAGCTCTAAGGAATAAGGTTATTCTCATGCTCAAGGTGCAATGGAATAAGAATACTGAACACGAAGCGACATGGGAGACCGAGGAATCTATGAAGAAACGATTTCCCGAGTTATTCTAAGAGGTATGTACTCTACACTCTCCAAACCTACATATATATGTATGCAATTGAATTTGGGGATCAAATTCTTTTAAGTGGGGGAGGGTGTAGCAACCCTGATAAATGAAAGGTTTTAAATAAATCAAATAAAGAATTTGATAAATCAAATAAGGATAAATAAAATCTTGATAAGCCAAAAGAGCTGGAGGAAAATCAATGAAAAGAAAAAAACGTCTCTTAGTAAGGCGTTAATTTAATAATAAACGCCTCTACCTAAGGCGTTATTCAAGAAAGGACGCCCTCACCACAAGACGTCAAATTCCAAACGCCAAAAAGGGCAAGGACAAGAAACGCCCTTTTCTTGGGCGTGTTTGAAAATAAGGAACGCCCTTATACAAGGCGCTTCTTAAGAAACGACCTGCACCAGGTCGTCAATTTAAGAATCGACGCCCTGACCTAGGTCGTTAATTACATTCCAGTTTCGTTCGACCCAGGAGCTTATCCAGGGTAAGTGATAAGCATTAGAAAGAGTTCAAACATGGTAATAACTCTATCATGGAAGTATTACTTCCACACAATCACTAACCCTAATAGGATTTCCAAAATCCTATAAATAAGCCTGTTCGATCCAACCCTAAACCTATTTGATCAATCGCTTGCTACGGTAAGTTGAAGAACAGTGAGTTTTCTTGATAATTCTCTTCCATGATGCATGAAGAATATTGATTATTATTCTTCTCCTATTAACAGGTTAAGAGGCTCTGACGTTTTGAGGAACAAGAGTTCTTCATCCGTGTGTAAGTACCCCTTCCTCTACCTACAGTCCATGGATTTCAAGAAAACTAATATCTTCAATCTATCCTCTGTAGGTTTCATCCATCTTCCTGCCTTTTTGCTGCTGCTATTAAGTCGTGGGATTACTGTTAGAAGCTTCAGGGTAATCTTAGCAAAATTCTTCACGATTCTTCTGGAGTCTTCTTCCAGATCATCAATTAAGGTAGGATTTTCTCAAGTTACTGTAGCCCAAATAAATTAAGATAAGATTTATATACATATTGACATGACATGCATAAAGTTTAATATGGTTTTATTGTGTTTACTGTAATATTTTCAAAGTAACGCCCCTGTCAAGGGCGCTAATTTACAAGACACGACCCTGCCCAGGTCGTCAATTTCATAATTGACGCCCTGTACACAGACGTTAATTTCATGTAAATGTTAATCACCTATCTTAAGAACTGATTATCCATGAAATTACATGAAATCAATAATTGTTAACGGTTGAAAGTCAATAAACATGAAACATCAAATCTAAAATACTGCATCTGAATTCCTGCCAATTTTCCTGTCATGACTATATGATTGTTATCCTTGATTATCGTGCAAATCTTGCTGATCATGTAAATTCCTGGTATTTCTTGAATTCACGACCTAGACTAGGTCGTTTTCCATATGTTAACGCCCCACCATAGGGCGTAAATTGAAAAGAAACGCCCCTTCCTAAGGCGCGTATATGTTAAAAATTCTGAAAATATATATTCTGTAAAAATTGAATTAATGAGTAACGCCCCTGCCCAGGGCGTGTTTTGGATAAATCCTGAAAATTATTTATATTCTGTCAAATATGTAAATAATAAGACGCCTGCTTCTACAGTCGTCAAATCTTGAACAAACGACCCTGACCAGGGCACGTTTTAGATAAATTAATGAAATATTGAAATTCTGAAAAATTGAAACATGTGTAAACGCCCTTCTGTTAGGCGTTAATTACTTGATAAACGACTCTGCTTAAGTCGTTACTTTACTGTAAAACTGATTTTCCACCGTTTCTGTTAACCGATAGTTTCATATGTTATATAATATATATATCGGCACTATTCTCCACTCCGTGAGTATAGTCCCACGTTTCACGATTGTTTTATCGGTCACACTCAACTCTCATTGACATATAAGCTCTCCATTGGACATTCCGTTCCTTTGGACTAGCGAGTTAGTCATAGAGACCTCCGTAAGACTCCTCGTACCTTGGATTCCCTCAAGGTCGACTGAGCTGGTTGTACCCTAAAAACCCATTACACGATCTTTGCCATGTCAATCTAAAGAAACATGGTATACCGGCCCTTATGATTATACAAAGAGTATATCATAAGAAAATTCTTAATGGGATGATGATATCATGCCATATCATGTCATTCTTGTAAACCTCAATTCTATGATAAGAATGAGGGTATCTTACCTTTGATATACTGTTCATGTGGACCTTAATTCTATATAAAGAATGACCATGTTGATTTGTCATGGTACCCAAGTTAAGGGAACCATATTCTACCTAGTTTTATCGATATCGTGATTATACCGTTATTATCGCCATTCTATGTCCTTTGTCATATTTTTGGACTCCATTCCGTCAAAGTTGTCATACATGTCTACAAGCTTGATTATTGAAATTCAAAAATTGGCTATGTATACAAAAGTGGATGTCAAAACACATGATAAATGTCTGCGCATATAGGGCCCGATCTGGTCCTAGGAGGAGCACCCGAAAGTACTTGTGCCCATGAGAGTTAAAATGATAAGGTATCTGGCATTATACCGAGTGCAGGACTAGCTTGATTGGACATTCCACACACATCTTGTACTTGACTCGTACTTGACATGAAATGAAATGCGTGGCCCGAAAAAGGGTAATTTACTTGCTTGCTTGATACATGATAGCCAAAATTCTTGACATGACTTGTTAAATGTACTTGCTTAAATATCTTGAGTATCTTGTTGAAAGTTCATGATTAGTTCATCTTATTCTTTGATATTACATTCTCTCTATCTTGTCGTTTTATGCAAGCATGCATAGCTTTATTGTATTCATGAAAGATGTAATTACTTAAACCCCTTGCTAGTACTTGAGATATAATTTCCTACTGAGCGTTAGCTCATTCCATTTGTCCCTTTTTACTTTTCAGGTAAGTCTGACGACGATGGAAGTCAATCGGATGGGAATGGTCAAGAGTGAAAGTGATAGAGCTGCTCATGTGTCATCTAGTCTTTTCTATAGTTTCTTGAGTCAAATATGTATTCTTTTCCTTTTTATTAAACAGAGTATTAGAATTGTAATAGTCTATCCATTATGAAAAAAAGGATTGAGTTATCTTGCTATTTTGCGCATCTCTGTCTTTGTGTCGAATACACGACCACTCTGATTGTCATGATTGATATAAACTCGTCACGCGACTCCGGGTATCTTCCGCGCTCGGGGCGTGACAGCATGCAAATGTAATCAAGTGGGAGGTCTACACAGACCTAATTCTCTTCTTAATGTTGAAAAACTGTCATTGCTCAGAGGTTTAGTAAGAATATCTGCAAATTGCTTCTCAAATTCAACAAAGTGGAATTCAAAGTTTTTCTTGCTTGTCCCTCGCTAGTGACGGAGTGGACACCCTCCCCCACTGCAAGGGGGAGGTCCTGGGTACAATACCCTGTTCCCCCTCCCCGTTTAAAATAAAAAAAACAAAATTACCTATCAAATTTTTTTTTCTTGCTTACCTCATCCTGAAGGAAGTGATGCTTGATTTCAATGTGTTTTGTGCGGGAATGCTGAATGGGATTTTTGGTTAGGTTAATGGCACTAGTGTTATCGCACATTTTGATGCAACCAAGATTTACTCCGTAGTCCTAGAGTTGGTGCTTAATCCACAGAACCTGGGTCCCACACCTACCTGCAGTAATGTAATCAGCTTCTATAGTGGAAAGCGCAACAGAATGCTGCTTCTTGGAGGCCTAAGAGACTAGGCATCCACCCAAGTATTAGTGTTGAGTAGTGGTAGCGGATCTAGAGGGGAGGGGTGAATAGATCTGTCTCTCTTTTCGCAGAACACCCCTCTTTAAAGCTAGATAAAGAGAATCGCAGCGAAATATAACTAGCTTAGCAAAGGACACAATGATTGGCTTAGCAGGATGAATAAGTAATATAGAGATTGAACCTAAGCATGCATCTAACACAAAGCAATCGCACAATTAAATCACAACACACGAGATTTTAAGGTGGTTCGGACTGAATCAACAATCCTACGTCCACCCCTCACCAAACCCGGTGAGGCTCCACCAGTGCAGCGCACCAAACCGCATATCGAAAGACCTCCGATTGCCTTCCTACTAACCACCGGTAGGGATGATCTTCAGTTTCAATGATTTGAACAAAATGGAAAGAGAACAAGATGAAAATGCTCAAACAAGATATAGAGATATGCTAGAATGAAATAGATCTTATCTGAAATTGCTGGAGCTTGAATCTGATGCTTCAATGGTATCTTCTTCCTTGTGAGATAGTCTTTCTTGAACCCCTTTGAGTTGATGGAGAGAGTTATGGATGTAGCTTTGATCTTCCTTTTGATCCCCTTGAGTTGATGAAGAGGTTTAAGGATGCAGATTTATTCTCCCTTGAGAGCTTGCTTGCTTCTACACTTGCTTGGAGATTGATGGCTTCAGATCTTGGCTTGAATATCTTGGAATAGATGAAGAACTCTACACGAAGTACTGTTCACGGCTACAGTACCTTCTTCCTTGAACAGCCTCCACAAGCCTCCCTTGAACTCCTTTGATCCAAATGATCAACTAGGGTTTCTAACCCTCTTGCATGAGTTTTATGTCTCTTTGGATGGTCAATAGACACCCCCTAGACCAGATCCACAATCCATGGGAGATTGGGTGACTTTAGGATTAAACAATTACAATGAAGGGGGCTGGCCTCGAGGTGGAAAATAAAGTCAAACATTACTGCATCGGGGCTGGCGGTCGACCGGTAGAAGCTGGAGGTCGACCGGAATTTTAAAGGTTTTGGACATTTGGTTGCTAGGAAAATTGGTTGACCGCCCCTTACTGGGTGGTCGGCCGCTGGCTGTCGGCCGCTGGCTGTCGGTCGACCAGTCCTAGACCGGCGGTGGATCGCAGGCTGGGGAAATCCCAGGTTTCTCCTCTTCAGTCCCTTAATCCCTTTAGTAGCCCATTCACGTCTGTGGCATCAAACTTGGCAGAATCTTGAGGATTTCTACTGAGTCTTTGACCTGGTGTTCTCTTGGCTATGCTTCATTGTGCATCAACTCTTTTGTATCATGTGTTGACTCTTCTTGAAGGGATTTTCATCCTTGCTTGGGCGCGATCATTAGACTTTCACTTTTTCCATCTCCACTCCATTCCTTGGCATATCTATCATGAAAGAACATCAAGTATTTCAGTCAAATGAGAGTGGAAAACATCAATGACTTATAGTGTTTAGCCATTATCAAAACCATGAATATCAAATGACCACAGGGGCACAATATTCTCCACCTTTTGATGATGGCAACATAGTGAGTCATTATGTGGCAGTAATGTCCAAGATGGCAAATTTTGTAACATATGCGGCTCAAGATCCATGATGATGAAAATATGTGCAGCTCAAGATCCATGATAATGAAAGTATGTGAATGCGGATATATATGCATGGATGATCAGAGCGTGTGAATGCTATGCAAATGCGTGCATGAGATGAACATGATGAGCATGAATTCTCTCTCTCCCATCAGCAATGACAAAAATTATTCTCCCCCATCTCACACATTATTCTCCCACATCACTCCCAAAAAAAAAATTCTCCCCCTGGGACAACTCACAAAGGCAACTCACAAAAAGGATTTTCGGTAGTTTCTTCTGCTCCCCCTTTGACAACATCAAAAAGGAGGGATATGGTAGAGATGGTGACAAATGTCTGAAAGACCAGAGCTGAATAGTAGTTGAGAGCAAGCCATTATATGCAAACTGGAAACAGGCCGTGATCAATATACATGGTTCAAAGCT
This sequence comes from Amorphophallus konjac, assembly GCA_022559845.1. Taxonomy (NCBI): domain Eukaryota; kingdom Viridiplantae; phylum Streptophyta; class Magnoliopsida; order Alismatales; family Araceae; genus Amorphophallus; species Amorphophallus konjac. The sequence continues at coordinate 199,687,646 of CM040125.1, read as the reverse complement.
AATGAAATCCGATATCAACAACAGAGTTCGAAATACATCGACATCCATGTTTTAATAGAAATAAACCAGAAGTGCATATCATGGCAGTGTTTAACCTTCCCTTATCTTATACATCCATATTCAATAACTACAAAGGGAATAGCACAAACTAGTATTAAGTTTAAATAAGCATGACTAAAGCATGGAATTTAATGATTTCAGCACTATTTTTTCTATGATCTTTTACATTTGAAGGTAAAAGACTCATATTTTATGAGCAATCGAGTCTAGTACATTCCTCATATCCGTAAGAATACACGTTGTTTAGACGCCAGTATTCCTAGGTATTTGGTAAGATTGACTGTTATGGTTCAGATTGAACAGAGATAGCTTTGTCACCTCATAACATATCCGACCTCATTTCTTTGATGAGGAGATATATTTCTCAGCAACTGTTCCATTGCTCTGCCTAGAGTCCAATATAATCAAGACAGAGATAACAGGGGCACATCATGACATATCATTTGTCACTTGTTTTGATGACGTGACATATTTCTCCGTGCAACAATATCATTGCTCTATCAAATTGACTTTCAGGAATTCCAGCTCATCAAGGTGTTTAAAAACAATACTTAGCTCTAGAGTATCACCAAGGTTATCATGAATTTTGAATTTTCAGAAGTCAGGATAGTCATTTAAGGCACAACAAGCAATCTCTAATTAAGGTCTATTAAAAACCACAGAACATAGATGATTTCATAACAAATATTTCAGAACTTCAAGGAAATCATTAAATATGAATAACTTTCATTGGATGGACAATAATCAGTTCATATAATAGATAGCTCTTACACCATTGGTCTGTTTGTCTCATGATCTCATTTTCAAACTGGAGGCCATTGAAGTTCAGATTGTAAAAGATTAAAAAAAGCAACAAGACTCCCCCTAAGGATATGCAATCGATGCACTCAAGGAGTTATGTTTGAAGCATGTGCAATGACAATTGTCAAGGAGAGGTTGACTTGTACCATACAGGGGTTGACCTGGTAAAACATGAAGTTGGCATAGATGAAATGCATGACCCAACACATGATTGTACACTTATTAATGGCAACAGAATGAAGATGAAACATATGCATGAATGCTTCAAAGAGACAACTCTCCCTTACTATATGGCCTATATGCGACAGTGGCACATGGTGCTTGGCGGAGGTGAATCCTCACGCATGTTGAGTGCTTCTAGACAAGCATAGCCTATCTTTCCATACATCAACATTTAATATACTATGGTCATGCAAGAATGATGCTACATAAACCATGCAATACATCGTGAACATGAATTGAACTTTATTATGCATCATGACTACATGCAATGCTACACCATATGCAAAATGACATAATTACATATAAATAATGCATGTAAACCAATCTGCAAAAACACACAACTAAATTGAACAAGATCATCATTTAAATTTTTAGTAGCTGAGGTCTGCAAAGACCAAGCTCCCTTCTGAGTGTTGTAAACCAGTCATTACACAAGAGCTTGGTAAAAATATCAATAATCTGATTTAGAGTATCAATAAAATGCAGTTCAAAGTTTTTGTTAAAGACCTCATCTCTAATGAAGTGATGCCTAATCTCAATATGCTTAGTCCTAGAGTGTTGGACTGGATTTTTGTAAGGTTGATAGCACTTGTGTTATCACACAGAATCGGGACACAACCAAGATCCACTAAGTAGTCTTGGAGTTGGTGTTTAATCCACAACACTTGGGTGCCACAGCTCCCCGCAGCAACATATTCTGCCTCTACGGTTGAGAGAGCAACCGAGTGTTGTTTCTTGGAGGCCCAAGAAACTAAACACCCGCCTAGAAGCTGGCAGTAGCTACTAGTACTCTTGCGATCCAGCTTCTATCCAGTGTAATCCGCATCAGAATAAGATATAAGAGATAAATCATATGATGACGGATACCACAATCCCAAATCTTGAGTGCCGGCAAGATATCTAAGGATACGTTTGACGGCAGTCAAATGGGATTCTCTAGGACTAGCTTGAAATCTGGCACAGAGGTAAACATTAAACTAGATATCTGGTCGAGATGCTGTCAAATAAAGTAAAGAGCCAATCATACCTCTATAGATCTTTGCATCCACTAATTTACCATTTTCATCCAAATCCAGTGATGTTGTGGTGCTCATAGGAGTTGCAATTATTTTGCAGCTTGTCATGTCAAATCTTTTCAACAGCTCCTTGATGTATTTAGCTTGACTTATGAAGCACCCATCTTCTCCTTGGTTGACCTGCAAACCGAGAAAAAATTGGAGTTCTCCAATTAGGCTCATCTCGAATTCCCTAGTCATGAAGTTAGCAAATTCCTCACACATTTAAGATTTAGTAGAACTAAACACAATATCATCAACATAAATTTGAACAATCATGATGTTCTTACCTTGCTTCTTAGTGAAAAGAGTTTGATCTACTTTACCTCGTGTGTACCCTTTCTCAATAAGGAACAAGCTTAGTCTCTCATACCAAGCTCTTGGTGCTTGCTTTAGTCCATAAAGTACCATGTCTAGCTTGTATACAAAATCTGCATGGTTAGTGCTCTCAAAGCCAGGGGGCTGCTCAACATAGACTTCTTCTTTGATCAATCTATTCAAGAAAGCACTTTTTTACATCCATTTGGTACAGCTTTATTCTAAGGGAGCATGCAAAGGCAAGTAAAATTCTGATGGCTTCAAGTCTAGCAACTGGGGCATAAGATTCCTCAAAGTCTACTCCAAACTCTTGATTATACCCTTGAGCCACCAATCTAGTCTTGTTTCTTATTATCTTGCCATCCTCACTAAGTTTGTTCCTAAAAATCCATTTAGTGTCTGTGACAGATTGTGATGATGGTCTAGGAACAAGATGCCAAACTCTGATTCTTCTAAACTGGTTTAACTCATCATGCATTGAATTTATCCAGTTTTCATCTTTTAATGCTTCATCAATATTCTTGGGTTCAATCTGGGAGACAAGAGCAAGTTGATCTAATTCTTCTATAATTCTAAAATGTGACCTTGTTCTAGGTGGATCATTCAAACTACCAATGACATTTTCTAAAGGATGATCCTTAAGAATTCTAATGTCTGTAGAATCATTACCTTCTCCTAGAGTTTGATCCCTTGCATTGTTGATTCAAGTAGGTCACCATCTTCTCTTATTTCTTCTTGTGGAGGATCATTCTTTTTCTTCATGCTTAGGAATTCCCCATCTTCATCATTTTTCCTACAATAATTATCATTTTTAGAATCATCATGATATTCATCAAAGGAAACATGGGGTGATTCTTCCACAGTTTGACTCTTAACATTGTAAATTCTATAAGCCCTAGATCTATCAGAATATCCAAGGAATATACTTTCATCACTCTTGGGCTCGAATTTATCTAAATCTCTTTTGACATTATTGTGGATGAAGCATTTTGACCCAAACACTTTTATATGTATGAGAGAAGGCTTTTTACCTTTCAGCAACTCATAAGGAGTCTTTTTGGTGTGTGTCCTTACCATAGATCGGTTGATAATGTAACAAGCCATGTTTATCGCTTCAGCCCAAAATCGCCTTGGAAGTTACTGTTTGGCAAGCATTGTTCTTGCCATTTCTATGAGTGTTCGATTCCTTCTCTCAACTACAGCATTTTGCTCCGGGGTTCTTGGTGATGAAAGTCGATGTGAAATGCCTCCAGCCCTGTTCCAATGATTCTTCCTTTGTTGTCCCCTCCAAATGTGACGTGTCCTCCTTCCTTTTCCATCAAGAAATATAATTTTGTTCTGTCTCCAGTCATGTGTCTTGAACAGCCGCTATCAAGGTACCACATGTTATGCATGGCTGCAAGACACTCCTGCACAAGTAATTAAGCAATGGTGTATGGAACCCAACAAAATTTGGGTCCCATCAAGCTCTTCAGATTTTCAAAACAATAAACCATTTCTTTTGGAATCCAAACCTTCCTAGCATTCATGTTTTGTTTGCTTGGAGTAGGGATTTGGTTCTTCTTTTCAACTTTGACACTCACTTTCTATTTAGATGCTCTTTGTTGGATTTTGTGGGTATTTGAGGAAGTTTGCTTCTTAACCCATTGAGGCCACATGTTAGTTTTGGGTTGAAAGTAACTGTTTTGCCACCTAAGGGTTTGAAGCTTATAAGATTGGTGAACAGAGGAATCACAATTTTCCCAAAAACAAGGTGGTGTCGACCTTTATGAATGTGCAACCCAGTTACAATGACATCTAGGAGGCTAAATTTGTTTGGCGGCCTGAATGGGCGATGGCCAAGGAAGTGTCGACCTATGCTATGGGGATGGTTGACTCTTCTTAGACTTTTGAGGTTTTATCTTAGGGAGTTCAGTGGTTTCCACTTCAACCTTTTCTTTTCCTTTATCACTATATTTTTGTTGACCTTGATTGGGTGTTGTATTTGAGGTGAAAGCATCAGAAGAGGAAACAAATGTGACAGTTTTTAACCCAATTGGCCTTTTGTTTGTTGGTTCAAAACCCAACCCTTTCTTGTTGAAGTTCATTCTAGTACCTAACAGTGCATCTAGGTTTTCTCTTCCATCCATAAACTTTTCTAAAGATTGTTGTTTATCCTTCAACTCTTTTTGTAGGTTTTCAATGTTTTGAAGAAGTTGAGTGTTGACTTGTTTGACAGCTTCATACTTCTCATTACTCAATTTGCTATCCTTTTCATAGCTTTGCATTCTTAGCTTCATGCTATCAATCTCATTTCTTAAGTCTTCATTTTCAGTTTCCAAGTCAGCCATTTTTTTCTTCCCTCTTCCAAATCCTCAATCATTTTCTTAAGATCTTCAATTTCAGTTTCAAGTAGAGCAGTCTTATCATTCATATCATGACCATGCACAAACAAGTTAATTTTCTTTTTCAATGATTTATTCTCCTTTTTGTACATGTCATATTTTTTCATGAGCTGTATATATGCTTCCTCCCAATCATCAATTGTGTAATTTTCAAAAGGAGAATTTACCTCAGTTTCTTCGTCACCTCTGGCCATGAGACAAAGTACTTCTTTTTTATTGTCCGAGGAGCTAGTTCCACCATCACTTTCTTCCTCGTCACTCTATGTGGACACTATGGCCGTGTTCTTCTTCTTTCCCTTCCATTTGTCAGCTTTTCTAAATTTTTCAGGATAGTCAGTTTTGAAATGCCCTGGTTTGTTGCAAGAATAACAAATGATTTTGTCAATTTTCTTAAAGTTTTTAGAATTAGATTTGAAACTTTTCCTTACCTGTGACCTTCCTCTCATGAAGCTCTTACCTTCCTTTCTCGAAATTTTTTGAACTTACGTGTGAGCATGGCTACATCATCCTCATCTCGCTCACTTGCAGAAGCCTCACCTTCATCAGAAGTGCTTTGACCGCTGGGTCCTGCTTTAAGAGCTAGAGACTTTTTCTTAGGCACCTCAGCCTCTTTGTTCCTAAGGTTGATCTCATAGGTCATCAATGACCCAATGAGTTCATCTACCTTAGTAGTTGCGAGATCTCTCGATTCTTCAACCACGGTAGCCTTCGTGTGCCATGCGGGAGTCAGTGATATGAGAATCTTCTTCACAATTTCCTGTTCTGAATATTTCTTTCCCAAATCTGTTAGACTATTAGTAAGCATAGTTAAGCGAGCATACATGTATTGAATTGACTCATCAGGCCTCATCCTGAACATTTCATATTCAGAAACTAAAATGTTGGCTTTTGTTTCACGTACCTGAGATGTTCCTTCGTAAATTACCTCTAACTTGTCCCACATTTGTTTTGCAGTTGCGCAGGTAGCCACTCTTGAGAATTCTACTAGATGGAGTGAGCATTGCATAATGTGTTTAGCACTCCAGTTGACAGTGGATTTTTCTTATTTGTTCTTTGGTCCACAAGTCCTCATCATCCGTAAGCTCATACAGACCTTTGCTGATCACTCGCCAAAGTTCGTAGTCTTGGGCGCGAATGAACACCTGCATGCGATGTTTCCAATAAGGATAATTAGTTCTAGTGAAATAAGGAGGCCTATTCACAGAATGACCATCAGGTAAAAAACCCTTGGATGCTAATCCACCATTTCCCTCAAGGTCGTTGGACCCCATAATGAGAGATTAGGCTCTGATATCACTTGTTGAGTAGTGGATAGCGAATCTAGAGGGGAGGGGTGAATAGATATGCCCCTCTTTTCGTAGAACACCCCTCTTTAATGCTAGATAAAGAGAATCACATCGGAATATAACTAGCTTATCGAAGGACACAATGATTGGCTTAGCAGGATGAATAAGCAATATAGAGATTGAACCTAAGCATGCATCTAACACAAAGCAATCGCACAATCAAAACACAACACATGAGATTTTAAGGTGGTTCGGACTGAATCCCCAGTCCTACGTCCACCCCTCACCAAACCCGGTGAGGCTCCACTAGTGTAGCGCACCAAATCGTAAATCAAAAAGACCTCCTATTGCCTTCATACTAACCACTGGTAGGGACGTCAACACCGCAGATCGGACAACTTCTGATTGCCTTCCTACTAACCATCGGTAGGGATGATATTCAGTTTCAATGGTTTGAACAAAATGGAAAGAGAACAAGATGAAAATGCTCAAACAAGATATAGAGATATGCTAGAATGAAATAGATCTTGCCTGAAATTGCTGGAGCTTGAATATAACGCTTCAATGGTATCTTCTTCCTTGTGAGATAATCATCCTTGAACCCCTTTGAGTTGATGGAGAGAGTTATGGATGTAGCTTTGATCTTCCTTTTGATCCCCTTGAGTTGATGCAGAGCTTTAAGGATGTAGATTTAATCTCCCTTGAGAGCTTGCTTGCTTCTACACTTGCTTGGAGATTGATGGCTTTAGATCTTGGCTTGAATCCCTTGGAATGGATGAAGAACTTTACATGAAGTACTGTTCACGGCTACAATACCTTCTTCCTTGAACAGCCTCCACAAGCCTCCCTTGATCTCCTTTGATCCAAATGATCAACTAGGGTTTCTAACCCTCTTGCATGAGTTTTATGTCTCTTTGGATGGTCAATAGACACCCCCCTGACCAGATCCACAATCCATGGGAGATTAGGTGACTTTAGGATTAAACAATTACAAGGAAAGGGGTTGGCCTCGAGGTGGAAAATAAAGTCAAACATTGCTGCATCGGGGTTGGCGGTCGACCAGTAGAAGCTGGCGGTCGACCAGAATTTTACAGGTTTTGGACATTTGGTTGCTGGGAAAATCAGTTGACCGCCCCTTACTGGGCAGTCGACCGCTGGCTGCCCATCGACCGGTCCTGGACCGGCAGTCGACCGCTGGCTAGGGAAATCCCAGGTTTCTCCTCTTCAGTCCCTTAATCCATTTAGCAGCCCATTCACGTCTGTGGCATCAAACTTGGCAGAACTTTGAGGATTTCTACTGAGTCTTTGACCTTGTATTCTCTTGGCTATACTTCATTGTGCATCGACCTTGACTATGTGACTTGTCTATGCTTCATTGTGCATCAACTCTTTTGTACCAAGTGTTGACTTTTCTTGAAGGGATTTTCATCCTTGCTTGGGCGCGATCATTAGACTTTCACTTTTACCATCTCCACTCCATTCCTTGGCAAATCTGTCATGAAAGAACATCAAGTATTTTAGTCAAATGAGAGTGGAAAACATCAAGGACTTATAGTGTTTAGCCATTATCAAATCCATGAATATCAGATGACCACAGGGGCACAACAATTGGCAATAACCACATGTATGAAGTCCCGAGATTAAATGGCACCCAAGAGGGGGGGTGAATTGGGTATTAAAAAATTAATCAAAGCTGTCCTTAATTGTAAGATGAAGTGATAACACTATGGAACTGATGCAGGATAAAATAGATCTACCAAAATCAAACACCACAAGCATGCACAGAAGGGGGATAGGAGAAAGGAAAGAAACCATAATGAGACAGTGATTTTTAGGTGGTTCGGATACTACAACGGCAACCTACGTCCACCCCTCACGGACTGTGAGGATCCACACACTATCTTGTAATGAGATACAAGATCGAACACACTCACACACACATTGGGAGATGAAGGTTCCCGGAAGGTGTTAGGACACCCAACAACACATACAAAACCAACGGATTAACTAGACACACACACGGATCTAGAAAGATTCACACACGCACAAGATTGTTACAGGATTACAAAAGCCACACTTGAAGCTTAGAAAAATTGAGAATGGAAACACAAAAGAAAAAACTTGATTGATGCTCCCCCTTAGTTGATGAAGAGTTTCTAGGATGCAACTTGAACTCCACTTGGCTTGGGCTTGATCTTCACTTGAGGATGGATGAAGAATGGTGAAGAACTCTTCTCGGAGCATTGTTCACGTCTACAGTGCTAGCTCCCTTCTTTTTCCCTTTGATAGCCTTCTTGATCCAACTTGAACATTAGGGTTTTCTTAACCCTCTTGTATGTGTTATATAGATTTTGAATGATCCATTGACTCCCCCAGACCACATCCACCATATCTGGTGGGTTTGGTTGCTTAGGGATTAAACAATACCAAGAGGGAGGGCTTTCCTCAAAGTGATAAAAAGTCAACAATGTTGGGCAGCTCGGGGCTGGCGGTCGACCTCCAGGGGCTGGCGGTTGACCGCCACTGAGAAACCAGCAGGAGGCCGGTACCTGGGAATCCCGGTCGACCGGGATTAAGGGGGCGGTTGACTGCCACTGAGACAGGCTGTAGAAAGGTCCATTCTGTTATTTCAGGTCGACCGGGATTAGACCGGAGGTCAACCGGACTACCAAAAACCTGAAAAATGAAGAGTTTAGCCAAGAAAAATGTATCCATATAATCGAGACATGAAATGAACGAAAGGTTAAAACTTATTTCAAGTTCATTTGATTTCTTGGAAATGCATTTTGAATGCTAAACACTTAAGGAAAAAACCGTGAAGAAATCTGGCATGATAGCTTAAGGAATTCACTTAAGGTATTAGTTCCAAGCACGTGAACAAGTATATGTCCTTGGTTTTGTTATCATCAAAAGTACTAAGATATATACAACAATATCCCCCTTTTTGATGATGATAAAACTCGAGGGCATGCAAACCAAGTTTGTTGCTTTCGGAACTCCAAAATGAACGTAATGCTTGAAAGTCACTCAACATGCTTGAAAATCATTCAACACAGCACATTCCATCCAACCACTTGTTTGCCAAAAAGAATATGAGATAAAAACACAAGTCCCAACCTTCTGAATTCAAACACCAGTACATTCAATTCATCAATTCATTACAAAATACATTAGTGCGAGAGTGAATGCACGACTCTAATACAAAAGACTTGACACTACTGATAACCCTCACATGATCAACATACAAGCAAGCAACACAATCACACATCGACATACATTGGTATATAAACCTACCCTACTACTGTACTTCTCCCCCTTTGTCAACATCAAAAAGGGATAGGTAGACGAAGGAGGGACTCAAGCAACATAAGACCAAAGGTTAACATGCCAGAGGGGAAAGTCAAAAGAAAACCTCATGGAGCATCTTCTGGAGGTGGCTGATCTGCTGGAGGAGTATGTGGAAGGCCAAGGTGCCGACGAATGTCACCAAGATGGTGGGCGTGAGTATGAAGAAGATCAAGAATATGGCCAATGGATTCGTCACGAGCCGCATCCTGGCACTGCATGCCAAGAAGGGAGAGGTGCAGGAAGCTAAAGGATTGGCCAGACTCAGCTAAATCCTCTCGGAAGGAAGTCATGTGGGTGGTGAGAGTGGCCATCTGAGTAGAGAGAGTGTCCAAGGCAGTAGAGAAAGTATCCATGTGGTGCGGACACCAGAGCACGCGAGAGGCACGAGCCGGCGAGTCATCAGTACCGTACACGGAGCACCACTCGAGCTACAGCAGCATCTCTTTGGCTAGGCGATAGCCTGGAGTCCCCACTTTGATTTTTAGTCACATTTAGCATTTACTTGCATTGTTTTAGCAATTGTTTGCTTTGCCATTGGGTTGTAATGAGTGTTTTATGTGGGTTTTTCATATTGGGTTCAATGAAAGGCTCTTAATAAGCCAAATGGGTGCCAAATGGGTGAGTCCTTTAGGGTCCATTTAGGGTTAATTGCCATATTGGGTAATAAGGCCTCATTAGGCTTCATATTGGGTTCTTAAGCCACTTAAGGCCCAATTAAGCCTCCCCTCCACATGGGCCTCCTAGATTGGAGTAATATGGACTTGTGGAAGGCCTTATGAGACTTGAAGCAATTTGGCCCAAGAAGGGCCCAAGCTTGGGGCGCCCCCTCTTTTGGCCTTATTAGGCTAGGTTAGTTTTTTTTCTTTTCTTTCCTCTCCTTCTTTGACCACATGGGATAAAATTATGAATTGGTTTCTTTTAAATATTTCTTTTTGTGGTTGGTCACATCCAATCCAAGCCATCCATTCCCCCATACCTAGATCTAAGGGTGGATATTGGATTTGGCATGTAACCTATAAAGAGTTGTATTTTTTCATTTTAGTGGAATTAATGCCATTTGAATCAAACTTAATGTTGGAGCAAGGCCTAGGCCGCCCCCTTCCTCTCTACCTCTCCCCCTTGCAGCTGTGAAGGCTGCCTCTTGGTGGTGTGACTCCACCCTATCAGTTCCGGTCGCCGCCGCCGCCGCCACGAGCCGCCATCGCCACCGCCGGAGTTCTGTCCGCGCAGTACCACAGCAGCTTCTACGAAATTTCAGTCTCAGCCACGGCCTCAGATCGAGCTGGGAATTTTACTGGATGTTCCGGAGGTGTCCAGCACGTCCTCAGTATTTTGGTTGGTCATAAAGATCTCATTTGGTATTTTTTTATTTTCGTCCAATCCCAGTTTCCAGATCTGTCTCCTGTCTGTTTCCATTTCCACCCGCCATGAGTTTTAAGTTTTAGGTCCACTTTTTGAATTTTTTTGGTTCGCCCAATTTTACTGGGCATTCTGTCCGCTATCCCCTCCATCCCAAAATTTTCTTGAATTTTTGTGAGTCCATCTTATATTTTACAAAAATCGAGTTCTTCCCTAGCTACAGTACTTTCTGCCAGTTCCCAGATCTGACCACCAGACACTCTAAAAATCCTATCAAATCACCACCACCTCGGAATCCAATTCAAAAAATTGTCCCAGCTTAGTGGTTTAAATATATACAACTTCTAAGAAGATCTTGATGTCTGAATCCCATTGTAATTAGGCGGTCAACGGCCGTTTACAGGGAACTAAGGTGCTGATCTGAGAGTTCTGGAACTGTGTAACAGAGAATTGAAAATTAGTTAAGGTCCAGGTCCGCAGAGGTTCAGAAGATTCCACTGGCCCTAGGTTGGAGGATTTTGAGTCCTCTTTCAACGGCGCTGGTCTTGTCGCATTCCGGCGACGGGGCCGACCGCAGTGGCTGTTTTCGCCGGAGCGTGCGCAGGGAAAACAGAACTGAAATCCGTGGGCAGCCATTCCACAACTTGAAGATCGGACCCGACCGGCCACCAATCGGTGTCTCCGGCCGACCGCCGTCTGTGGAGGCGCGCCACCAGGGGTCTCCATCATAGTGGGACCCACCTCCGCAGATCCGGAGGACAGCGCCATCCGTGGGCCCCACGGGCCCGCAGAACCCGCCGTTCGGGAAGCACGAAAACGTGGAGTTCGGCGCGTCGAGTCGACATCAAGATGCTGCCTGTCAACCTGATTTGCGTGATCCCCGGGGCCCACATGTGACCTTTTACCTCTCTGCGTGGAGTGGGTCGAATCCTTTTGTACCGCTGTGAATTATGTTAACCGGGGGTCCGTAAGTCAGCCGGGGTGTCTTCGCCACTCCGGGTGCGTGGAGGTAAAGGTCTTAACTTCTTGGCGTTACATTGCTTAGCTAGTATACGGTCTTAGGCCGCTGCCAAGAGTGTAGGTTCCTAGCCCGTGTGTCCATGTCACCGCTGTGAGCGTGAGAGTGACCCGTCCCGCGACTCGATCCGAGTCCGGAAGTGAGTCTGACTACCTTGAACTCTGCCGGTTCCTTAACCGCGCACGATCCACGCTTTCCCTCGCATGGGACGCCGAGTGAGCTTGTACTTCTGTTAGCGACGTTTTGTCACTAGGAGCTCGTAGTGTCGGGCTTAGTGTCTCCCTGGTGTGTATTGTTGGTCGCGTCTTCATCTAGAGTCCGAGGGTGGCACTGTATAGTGTCGTCTCCCGTGTCCGTCCCGCATCAGTTTGGTATCAGAGCAGTCGAGTCTAGGGTAGTCATTGCATAAGTCTTGCATAGTCTAAGGTTACCCCACGCACACCTTCACTCGGTATATCCAAAGGTGTTGTCCGACCGTTAGGTTACGCCTATCGGGAAGACCGCACACTTGCGCGAGTGACCTTCGGGTCGTTTACCTCCGCCGCGTATCGAGTCTTGGCCGTGTCTAGGGTGTAGTCGAGTCTCATTCTTTTCAAAACAAAAAAAAAAGTGTTTTAAATTGCATTCTTTCAAATTACCAAAAAAAGAGTGTTTTCAAATTGCAATTAGGTCTAAGTGCATCATTTAGTGTGTTTGCATTAGTCGGTCGTTGTCTCCTAGTCTGTACGTCTTTGCATGCCCACCCGTCGAGGCACCCAATACTCGCCACCACCACCTATGGCGGACTCCCGAGCCCGTAGTTCCGATGAGTCTTCCACGGCCGAGATGTTCCGGGCCATCATGGATCGTTTAGATACGCGTATGGATGGTCTTAGTACGTGTGTGGATGGCATAGTGACGCGTCTAGAAGGGCGGATGAAGGCCCTCGAGGATCGGGCCGGGGATTCGGAGCAGTCCATTCAAGGCCTTGTTGGGAGGATTGCCGTCTTAGAGAGGGGCCCAGTAGCGGCGCAACCCGCGCCGACGAACGGCCAACAGGAGCCGATGCAGCAACCCGCTGTGCCAAGGGCTCAGGTGGAGAATGTTGGGGTTCAACAGGTGCATGTGGTGGATGACTATGCATCTGATAATGATCATGGGGGTAATGGTCGTCGTCATCAACGATGGAATCGTGATGACGAGGATGACGACCGCATTCTGAGGGGTGTGCGTGCGGACCCTCCCACTTTTAGCGGGTCCTTGGACCCTAGGGTGTATCTAGATTGGGAGGCCGGTATGGACTGGTACTTCGAGTGGTTTGAGATGACGGACCACCGAAGAGTCCGATATGCGAAGATGCAGCTGCAAGGGTAGGCCCAAACTTATTGGATCAATGTGGAGAGCCTGCTCAACCAGCGACGTCAACCCCAAATCGGTACCTGGGATGATATGAAACTCAAATTGAGGGAGAAGTACCTTCCTACCTCATATCGCCAACGTCTTATAGACAAGTGGCAAAGCATCTCCCAAGGGAACCGATCCGTGACCGAGTACACCGCCGAGTTCGATGAGTATTATTTGCGGTGTGGGGTCACGGAAGAGAGCACTATGACGATATCCCGCTTTCGGAGAGGTTTGCGGCCTAATTATCAATATGAACTCTTTCGCCGCAATGCCACCACTTTGGAGCAGGCATATCAGATTGCTCTCGAATTGGAGCAGTTCGAGGCCGAGTTCGAGTCACCCCATCGGTTGGGCTCCTTTCCCCTTCGTAGTGTCGAGTCCCGTGGCTCATCTGGCACATATCCGAGGGCCCCCATGGCTCGACCTCAGGAGCCCGCTCGCCACGAGCCCTTTGCTCCTAGGCCTCGCCCTCCACCCCCGAGGGACCTTCCTCGTCCCCAGCATCTTACGGCCCCACCCATAGCCCGTCCATCGGCACCCGCACCTCCTGCACGTCCTTTGTTGCCCACGCCTCCTATCCGTCGGGAGGATAAAGGTAAAGGACCTATGATTGGGGAGCCTAGTGGATCACGACAGCAGTGTTATCGCTGCAATGGGTTTGGCCATTTCGCCAACCAGTGTCCCACCCGTCCATCTCTTCACATTGGGGACACACAGGCCGAGGATACCACCCCTACGGGCCTCGAGTTAGTCAGCTATGAGGCAGATGAAGAGTTAGCTGACGAGTACTATGAGATGGGAGGTGAGGCCCAGGATGTCCAGCAGTCGGACGATACCCGCGTGGGGGTCGTCAGATGTATCCTCACCCAGCCACAGGTCAGTGATGACTGGCGTCGGACCACTATCCTTCATGTATTCTGTAGGCTGGGAAAGCAAATTTACAAGGTGGTCATCGATAGCGGGAGTTGTATCAATGCAATCTCCACGAACACTGTCACTCGTCTTGGTCTCACACCCGTAGACCATCCTTGTCCCTATCAGGTATCATGGGTGGATACCACTTCCATTTCGGTCAGGCTGCGGTGCTTGGTCCCGCTGCAGCTCCACTCCTACCGTGACGAGATCTGGTGTGATGTTCTTCCCATGGAAGTGGGAAGTATCATTCTTGGTAGGCCGTGGTTATTCGACCGAGATGCCACACTCCATGGTCGGTCGAACACCTGTACCTTCGACCACGATGGCCAGCGGGTCACCCTCCAACCCGTTCGGCCCAGGAGCCCATCTGTTAGGGGTCCTACTGGCCCTAGTACTCCGAAGCCTTCCGTTCCCGGGCCTAGTACCCCATCCCCAGCTCGGGCTATGACCGTTACCTCTGGCCCAGGAGAGCCCTCGACGAGGAGATTGATGATGATTAGCTCCTGGGAAATGGAGCAGGAGCTTAGTCAGGGCTGTCCGGTGTTTGCCATTACGGTCCGAGAGGTGGAGCGGGACTCCGAGGGTGAGCTCCCACCCGAGGTTGTTCCCATTCTGCAGGAGTATGCTGATGTATTCCCCGATGAGCTTCCCGAGGGACTCCCACCTATGCGGGATATTCAGCATGCCATCGACCTTGTTCCGGGCTCTTCTTTGCCCAATCTTCCTCATTATCGAATGAGCCCCACGGAGCATGCCGAGCTTAAACGGCAGGTCGATGAGCTTGTGCAGAGAGGATCTGTCCGGGACAGCATGAGTCCATGTGCTGTACCCGCATTACTCGCCCCGAAGAAGGATGGCACGTGGAGAATGTGCATTGATAGTCGTGCCATCAACAAAATCACCGTGAAGTACAGGTTCCCTATTCCCCGCCTGGATGACATGCTAGACATGATGGCAGGTGCCACTATCTTTTCAAAGATCGATCTTAAGAGTGGCTACCATCAGGTGAGGATTAGGCCAGGTGATGAGTGGAAGACCGCGTTTAAGACCAAGGACGGTCTATATGAGTGGTTGGTCATGCCTTTTGGTTTGACCAATGCCCCTAGCACATTCATGCGACTCATGACACAGGTCCTTAAACCTTTCATTGGAGTCTTTGTAGTGGTGTACTTTGACGACATCCTTATCTATAGTCGCACCACGGGGGACCACTTAGACCACCTTCGGCAGGTCTATCTTCTTCTCAGGCGAGAGCAGCTTTATGCAAACCCACAGAAGTGTGCCTTCATGACACCTCAGCTTACCTTCTTGGGTTTTATTGTGTCTAGTACTGGGGTCTCCGCCGATCCGGAGAAGGTCCGGGCCATTGTTGAGTGGCCGGAACCCCGTACGATTCATGACGTCCGCAGCTTTCATGGTCTTGCGACGTTCTATCGTCGCTTTATCCGCGGATTTAGTTCCGTCACTGCCCCGATCATGGATTGCATCCGTAAGGGCACATTTGTATGGACGAAGGCCGCATCTGCTGCCTTCAGGGACATCAAGGAGCGCATGACCCAGACACCTATCCTTCGACTGCCTGATTTCTCGAAGGTGTTTGAGGTCTGTTGTGATGCGTCGGGTGTTGGGATAGGAGGAGTTTTGAGTCAGGAGTCCCACCCGATCGCATATTTCAGCGAGAAGCTGAATGACGCGAAACTGTGATATTCCACATATGATAAAGAGTTTTACGCAGTTGTTCAGGCTCTTAGGCATTGGAGGCATTACCTATTACATCAGGAGTTTATCTTATACTCTGATCATGAGGCTTTGAGGTACCTCCATTCCCAAAAGAAGCTGAATTCGCGTCATAGTCGTTGGGTTGAGTATCTCCAGCAGTTCACCTTTGTGCTAAAACATAAGGCTGGAGTGGAGAACAAGGTGGCCGATGCCTTGAGTCGGCGAGCATGTCTTCTTACCACCATGAGTGCCGAGGTCATAGGGCTAGAGAAGATGAAAGAGGCCTATGTTGATTGTCCTTACTTCGGTCAGATTTTTACTACTCTCCAGGCTGGGCCCTCGAGAGACCATGATGATTATGTGCTTCAGGAGGGTTACCTCTTTCGAGGTAGCAGGCTATGTGTTCCCCGAACTTCGGTTCGAGGTTTCCTAGTGTGGGAACTACATGCGGGAGGTCTAGCCGGCCACTTTGGTCGGAACAAGACTATTGAGGCAGTGGAGCATCGATTTTATTGGCCGAGCTTGAAGCGCGATGTTGCTAACATCGTGGCTCAGTGCCGTACATGTGCTACGGCCAAAATGAAGAAGCAAAGATCGGGCCTTTATACGCCTCTCCCCGTGCCTGATGCCCCGTGGCAGGATGTCAGCATGGATTTTGTTTTGGGATTGCCACATACCTCCAGGAAGCATGATTCGGTCTATGTGGTGGTTGACCGTTTCTCGAAGATGGCCCTCTTTATCCCTTGCTCAAAGACTTCGGATGCTTCTAGGGTAGCCCGCCTATTCCTTACTCATGTGGTGTGCAAGTTCGGGTTGCCTCGCACTATAGTGTCTGACCATGATGTTAGGTTCACTTCCTATTTTTGGAAGACACTATGGCATATGATGGGTACGCACCTCAAGTTTTCCACTGCATACCATCCCCAGACAGATGGTCAGACCGAGGTGGTCAATAGGAGTCTAGGTGATCTTTTGAGGTGTCTAGTAAGGGACCGCATTGGGGATTGGGATCTCATTTTACCCATGGCTGAGTTTGCATATAATGATTCGGTGAATAGGTCTACTGGCATGAGTCCATTTGAAATTGTCACAGGTCGTAGGCCTAGGAAACCTGTTGACCTTGTCCCCATGCCTGTCCATGCTAGAGTGTCGGAGTCGGCCGAGTCATTTGCTAGGCATGTTAGGAGTTTGCATGACGACATCCGTCGTCACATTGAGTCCAGCAATGCACGGTACAAGGAGTTAGCCGATACCCACCGACACCACCGAGAGTTCCAGGAGGGCGAATACGTCATGATCAGGGTAAGACCTGAACGGTTTCCCTCTGGAACCGTTAAGAATTTGCAAGCTCGCGGAGCCGGTCCCTTTAGAGTGTTGAAACGCATTGGATCCAATGCGTATGTTGTGGACCTGCCCGAGGAATATGGTATAAGCTCTACCTTCAATGTATCGGATCTTGTTGCATATAGGGACCCAGCGGTGATCCCTAGTGAGCCTTTTGAGCCATCTCCTCCTCTTGAGAGTGATCCCACACCTGAGTGTCCACTTCCACCTCCAGCCCCTTTTTCACGGCAGCGTGAGCACATAGATCGTATACTGGACGAGCAAGTGACAGTTACCAGGAGTGGATCTTACCCGCGCTACCTAGTGCGATGGAGAGGACGGCCCGCTACTGAGGACACATGGATCACACATGGTGAGTTGCAGCGGATTGATCCGGACCTTTTGGAGCGATACAGGAGCGATGCAGACCCTTACTCGACAGGGTCGAGTTTCTCCCACCCGAGGAGAATTGGTGCGGACACCAGAGCACGCGAGAGGCACGAGCCGGCGAGTCATCAGTACCGTACACGGAGCACCACTCGAGCTACAGCAGCATCTCTTTGGCTAGGCGATAGCCTGGAGTCCCCACTTTGATTTTTAGTCACATTTAGCATTTACTTGCATTGTTTTAGCAATTGTTTGCTTTGCCATTGGGTTGTAATGAATGTTTTATGTGGGTTTTTCATATTGGGTTCAATGTAAGGCTCTTAATAAGCCAAATGGGTGCCAAATGGGTGAGTCCTTTAGGGTCCATTTAGGGTTAATTGCCATATTGGGTAATAAGGCCTCATTAGGCTTCATATTGGGTTCTTAAGCCACTTAAGGCCCAATTAAGCCTCCCCTCCACATGGGCCTCCTAGATTGGAGTAATATGGACTTGTGGAAGGCCTTATGAGACTTGAAGCAATTTGGCCCAAGAAGGGCCCAAGCTTGGGGCGCCCCCTCTTTTGGCCTTATTAGGCTAGGTTAGTTTTTTTTCTTTTCTTTCCTCTCCTTCTTTGACCACATGGGATAAAATTATGAATTGGTTTCTTTTAAATATTTCTTTTTGTGGTTGGTCACATCCAATCCAAGCCATCCATTCCCCCATACCTAGATCTAAGGGTGGATATTGGATTTGGCATGTAACCTATAAAGAGTTGTATTTTTTCATTTTAGTGGAATTAATGCCATTTGAATCAAACTTAATGTTGGAGCAAGGCCTAGGCCGCCCCCTTCCTCTCTCCCTCTCCCCCTTGCAGCTGTGAAGGCTGCCTCTTGGTGGTGTGACTCCACCCTATCAGTTCCGGTCGCCGCCGCCGCCGCCACGAGCCGCCATCGCCACCGCTGGAGTTCTGTCCGCGCAGTACCACAGTAGCTTCGACGAAATTTCAGTCTCAGCCATGGCCTCAGATCGAGCTGGGAGTTTTACTGGATGTTCCGGAGGTATCCAGCACGTCCTCAGAAGTTTGGTTGGTCATAAAGATCTCATTTGGTATTTTTTTATTTTCGTCCAATCCCAGTTTCCAGATCTGTCTCCTGTCTATTTCCATTTCCACCCGCCATGAGTTTTACGTCTTAGGTCCACTTTTTGAATTTTTTTGGTTCGCCCAATTTTACTGGGCATTCTGTCGACTATCCCCTCCATCCCCGAATTTTATTGAAATTTTGCGAGTCCATCTTATATTTTACAAAAATCGAGTTCTTCCCTAGATACAGTACTTTCTGCCAGTTCCCAGATCTGACCACCAGACACTCTAAAAATCCTATCAAATCACCACCACCTTGGAATCCAATTCCAAAAATTGTCCCAGCTTCGTGGTTTAAATATCTACAACTTCTAAGAAGAGCTTGATGTCTTAATCCCAGTGTAATTAGGCGGTCAACGGCCGTTTACAGGGAACTAAGGTGCTGATCTGAGAGTTCTGGAACTGTGTAACAGAGAATTGAAAATTAGTTAAGGTCCAGGTCCGCAGAGGTTCAGAAGATTCCACTGGCCTTAGGTTGGAGGATTTTGAGTCCTCTTTCCAACGGCGCTGGTCTCGTCGCATTCCGGCGACGGGGCCGACTGCAGCGGCTGTTTTCGCCGGAGCGCGCGCAGGGAAAACAGAACTGAAATCCGTGGGCAGCCATTCCACAACTTGAAGATCGGACCCGACCGGCCACCAATCGGTGTCTCCGGCCGACCGCCGTCCGTGGAGGCGCGCCACCAGGGGTCTCCATCATAGTGGGACCCACCTCCGCAGATCCGAAGGACAGCGCCATCCGTGGGCCCCACAGGCCCGCAGAACCCGCCGTTCGGGAAGCACGAAAACGCGGAGTTCGGCGCGTCGAGTCGACATCAAGATGCTGCCTGTCAACCTGATTTGCGTGATCCCCGGGGCCCACATGTGACCTTTTACCTCCCTGCGTGGAGTGGGTCGAATCCTTTTGTACCGCTGTGAATTATGTTAACCGGGGGTCCGTAAGTCAGCCGGGGTGTCTTCGCCACGCCGGGTGCGTGGAGGTAAAGGTCTTAACTTCTTGGCGTTACATTGCTTAGCTAGTATACGGTCTTAGGCCGCTGCCGAGAGTGTAGGTTCCTAGCCCGTGTGTCCATGTCACCGCTGTGAGCGTGAGAGTGACCCGTCCCGCGACTCGATCCGAGTCCGGAAGTGAGTCTGACTACCTTGAACTCTGCCGGTTCCTTAACCGCACACGATCCACGCTTTCCCTCGCATGGGACGCCGAGTGAGCTTGTACTTCTGTTAGCGACGTTTTGTCACTAGGAGCTCGTAGTGTCGGGCTTAGTGTCTCCATGGTGTGTATTGTTGGTCGCGTCTTCATCTAGAGTCCGAGGGTGGCACTATATAGTGTCGTCTCCTGTGTCCGTCCCGCATCACCATGCACCCGGATATGGTGTCAAACGCAGTGCCTATAGTGTCCCCAAGGGTAGAGAGACGATCCTCGAGGGTATCCACACGAGTCTCTAATCCGGTAAGCCGCCCGTCAAGAGCCTCGTAGTCCACCGAAGGGCGCTGTCCGGCCCCCTGAGTGGAAGATTCCCCATGGTGAAACTGAGGTGGAGGAGGCATCTCAAAATCCTAGTGATAAGGAGATGGTGGATTAGGCGGCTTCTCAGCTGGAACTGGCGGGGAGATATCCCCTTCGCCTTGCTGATGTGCTGGTCCTTCTTCTTCCTCACTGATTTCATCTTCCCCATAAACTGGAATGTCCTGTACAAGCTCGCCGTCGGGACCAAAGTAGTAGCCAAAATCTGTGAAAATTTTATGCTTGTTGTATACATCATCCTGCCTAACATATATGAACTACTCATTTGCCACATTAATTCTGGCATAAATGAAGACACCGGTCAACTGCGAAGCATATGGAAGAGAGCGCCGGAGGTAGGTACGACAGGTGCTAATCAGATCTGTCATGAGCCGACCCATATTGATTTGAATTCCATTCATGACATGATAGAACAAGAATCTTTGAACTTCTGTAACCTCATCCCGACCGCCCACTTTGGGATAAATCAATGATGTAAACATGTGGTGCAGGACCCGTTACAGTGGAGGAAAATAATTGGCATTCAGCTTGATCAAATTGCTCACACCGTGCACATACTCACAGTTGGTCATAACAGTAAATGTTGCTGGAACTTCACCAAAACCATATGCCCTATCTGCACCCATGGTGGATACTCCTAGGGCCTGCTGAAATAACTCCGGAGTGATATGAAGCTCCACACCCTCAACCGTGGTATATGACTGTTCATTCTGCACAACTAAATACCCGTAGAACTACTGCACCAACCGAGGATAATATCTATTGTACCGAGTAACAAAATCCATCCAACCTTCCTAAACCTCAAAAAGAGCACACAAATCTGGGAGGAGCTCATTCACCTCGTTGAAGTCGACCAAGCGAGGGTCGATAATAGGACGTGGAGGTAAAGGTGCTCGAGGCAGAGGAGGAGCTTGCTGAGGTGGAGGAGCCGGGGCCTCTGGCCGTTGACGGCTAGCTTGCCCTTGGGCAGAACGCCGAGAACTCCGTCTAGGCGGCATCACGAACTAGAGAAACCCACCGGGAAGCCCTCGAACGATCGATCTCAACCCCGGGACAGGGATGGAGCACAGGGGCACTGCAAGGGCTTGGAGCAACCTTTCCACAGTATGGAAGCTGAGAGAGATCTTCACAACCTCACGAACGACCGTATGGAGGATGTCCCGAAATGATGACGGGACGGCCGAAACGTGTGCGGGTGGAGGAAGAATGGGTTGTGGAGGCTTGGGTGGAAGAGAAAAGAAGTGCTAGGGTTAGGACAAGGTAGTATAGAGTGAATGAAGGTGATAGGAGAGAAGAATGGTGAAAGGGGGCCCGTTAAATAAATGGTCGGTTGGCCTTTAGGCCGGTCGGTTTGCCGCCAGCGGTCGACCGGCCCGACCCTGGCGGTTGACCGCCAAGACCGAAATCCCATATTTTTGAAAATTTTATTTTTTTTGTTTTGTTCCTTCTTTTTCCTTTTTTTTTTCTTCCTCTTCCTTTTTTTTTGTTAGTATATGGGAGATAAACAACCGACTACCTGAGTGGGGCCATCAACATGACATGGGAATTGTGTGGAGGTGAAGTTGTGGATATAAGAGAACATGTTCCGGCTGCCCCTAGGTAGTACCTTTAGTTCCAACATCACTGAGTCCACAGATGTTTTTAACCAAGGGATATTTGGCCATAGAAAATTTTTTCAAGGAGGGCTAAATATAAGTAAGTACATTCAAGCATACATAAGTGAATGAAGACACACAAGGTATTGAAGGAAAACAAGGTCAATATGCATGTTATTCTACCCTTGATGCACATGAATTTCTACAAATGCAACCCTATACCTAAAATGCAAACCTATGCATGTATGCTCTCACCCTTGCACATCCCAAGTTCTCTTCTTATTTTATTAAATTGATCCTGGTTTAGGGGTTTGGTGAAAATGTCAGCTAGCTGATTGTGTGTGTCAATGAAGTTCAATTCAAAGACCCCTTTTCCTACATGATCTCTTAGAAAGTGATGACGAATATCTATATGCTTGGTCCTAGAGTGCTGAACTGGATTTTTTGACAGATTAATTGCACTGGTATTATCACACAGTATTGGAACAGTTTTCATTTCAACATCTAAATCAAGCAGTTGATTTTTGATCCAAAGTACTTGGGCTCCACAACTTCCGGCGGCTACATATTCAGCCTCGGCCGTTGAGAGAGCTACTGAAGGTTGTTTCTTGGAGGCCCATGAGACTAGACAACCACCAAGAAACTGACAGTACCCACTTGTACTTTTACGATCTACAATGCACCCAGCATAATCTGCATCGGTATAGGTAATTAAATCAAAAGAACTACCGATAGGAAATCACAAGCCAAAGTCTATTGTGCCAATTAGATATCTAAAGATGCGTTTAACAACTGATAGATGAGATTCTTTGGGGCATGACTGAAAACGGGCACAAAGACATACACTAAATTGAATGTCAGGGCGACATGCTGTAAGGTACAGTAGTGATCCGATCATACCTCGAAATAGTGTAGGATCTGCTATTTTACCATTTTCATCTTTATCCAGCTTTGTGGTGGTAGCCATGGGAGTTGATATAGGTTTTGCTTCCGCCATCCCATATTTCTTCAACAATTCCATCGTGTATTTTGCTTGACTGATGAAAATACCCTCATAAGTTTGCTTCACCTGCAATCCAAGAAAGAAAGTTAGCTCCCCCATTAAGCTCATCTCAAATTCTCCTTGCATGATTTTTGCAAATTCATCACATAATGCATTGTTAGTAGCTCCAAAATGGATGTCATCCACATACACTTGAACTACTAAAATGTCTTTACCTGATTTCCTCTTGAATAATGTTTGATCAACCTTACCTCTCTTGAAGCCATTTTCAATCAGAAATGAGGTAAGCCGTTCATACCATGCCCTTGGTGCTTAGTTTAGTCCGTACACGGCCTTTTGGAGCTTGTACACATGTCGTGGATGTTTGGAATCTTCAAAACCTGGAGGCTGCTCTACAAAGACATCCTCTTTGATATAACCGTTAAGAAATGCAGATTTAACATCCATTTGAAATAACTTAAAGTTCAAAGAACAAGCATAGGACAATAAGATCCAGACTGCTTCAAGTCTAGCAACTCGTGCAAAAAACTCATCAAAATCAATACCCATCTCCTGGCTATACCCCTTGGCAACAAGCCGGGCCTTATTCCTAACAACCAAACCCGTATCATTTAGCTTGTTTCTGAAAACCCAACGGGTTCCAATAGTGAGATGGTTCTTAGGACATGGTACGAGAGTCCACACCTCGTTTCTTTCAAACTGGTGCAGTTCTTCATGCATAGCCTGAATCCATGATTCATTTTGAAGAGCTTCATGAATGTCCTTGGGTTCTTCTTGTGAAAGTAGAGCCATCAAATCCTCCTCTTCTACCTGCCTTAGAGAAGACCTTATTTTTACTCCATCCTCCAAATTACCTATGATGTTCACAGCTGGATGATCCTTTAGAAATGTGGAAGAACTGGGCAAGTCAGGATGCTGCACTTATGATTCTTGCAGTGTCTCAATTGTAGGATCCTCATCTTCCTCATTTTTGCTTGATATTGCCTTCAATGGTTCATCCTTAGCTTGGACATTTGATGAGTTTTTAGGATCTTCATCTGCATCGAAAGTAGAGAAAATTTGATTTGTCAGTTTTGATTTGGATTCATCATAAATAACATGAGGACTTTCTTCAACGACCAAATTCATTTTATTGAATAATCGGTAAGCTCTAGAATTGAGTGCATAACCTAGAAAAATTTCTTTGTCACTCTTTTCATCAAACTTACCCAGGTTGGACTTACCATTGTTCAAAATGTAGCAAGGGCATCCAAAGGGTTTAAGATAGGAGATGTTTGGTTTCTTACCCTTGTAGAGCTCATATGGAGTTTTCTTCATAATAGGCCTTACCATTGCCCTGTTGATGATGTCGCATGCTGTACTCACCGCCTCATCCCAAAAATACTTAGGTAGGGAATTTTCACTGAGCATGGTCCGGGCCATGTCTATCAACGTTCTGTTCTTCCTCTCCACTACTCTATTTTGCTAGGGCGTCCTTGGTGACAAAAAATTATGTGTGTACCCCTGCTCTTCATATAAAAGGCTGAATTCAAGATTTTCAAATTCACCACCATGATCACTCTGGATGGTGGTGATGAGGTAACCTCTTTCATTTTGGATTTTTTTGCAAAACACTTGAAACTCCATCAGGGCATCACTTTTGTTAGCTAAAAATAACACCCATGTGAATCTGGAAAAATCATCAACAATCACAAGGCCATAGGATTTTCCTCCTAGCTAGAGGTTCTAGTAGGACCAAAAAGATCAAGATGCAGTAATTCCAATGGCCTAGCGGATGAAACAATATTTTTATTTTTGAAAGAAGTTCATGTTTGCTTGCCTTTCGTGCAAGCTTCACAGATTCTATCACTTTCAAATTTCAATTTTGACAGTCCATTTACCAAATCATGTCTAGACAACTTGGAGATTACTCCAAAACTAGCATGACCCAACCTACGGTGCCATAACCATGCATTTTCATGATTGTTCGCAACCAAGCAGAGATCATCACAAGAAACATTATCAATATCAACATTATAGACATTGTTATTTCTTTTTCCAAGAAATTTGATCTCATTTGTGTTTTTGTTCAAGACAATGTAGTGGGTTTCATCAAAAACAACTTTAAAACCCTTATCGCACAATTGACTTATGTTTAGCAGTTTGTGATTCAGACCTTTTACCAAAAGCACATCTTCAATAAGAATTTCAGAATTCTTACCAATGTTGCCAATCCCAACGATTTTACCATTGTCTTGACCTCCAAAGACAACCGAACCTCCATCCTTGTCTTGCAGTGTAGAGAACACTTTATTGTCCCCTGTCATATGCCTTGAACAGCCGCTGTCCAGGTACCATTTGCTCCCCCTGGCTTCAAGAGATATCTGCAAGAAGAAGAATTCTCATGCAATTATTTTTGGTACCCAAGCTAGTTTGGGTCCGTAGGAGTTAGTCCAGTTCTGAGTATATCTCTTCTTGGTCCAAAAAATATGATTTCTAGGTGAGTTTTGTCTGAACCAGTAATCTACAATAGCATGACCAAATCTACCACAATGATAATAGTTAACAGGTGCAAACTTTGTTTGAAACTGTCGTGGTTTGGGTTGAGCATGCTTTGGTTCAGGCTTGGAACATGAAGCATGGTTTTTATCTTGTTCATGAACAAAGGATGTGGTTATCTTATGCTCAAACAATTTTTGGTTTTGAGGAGTGTATCCGAGACCTTCTTTTTGAAAATTGACTTTAATTCCTAACATATTATCTAGATTTTGCTTACCCTTAACAAATCTTAACAATGTGAACTGAAGATCAACCACTTCTTTTTCTAAACTCAGCCTTTTCTTCAAGTTCAGAGTTGGTGGATTTCAGAGTTTGTTCTTCAATTTTGATCTTTTCACATGCTTCTTCCATTTCAATTATTTTGCATGATAGTTCCTCTTTGGTTTTATCACAATGTAAAATTGTTTGCAATGGACTTTCCTTTTCTTCCGTAGCCTCAAACCATTCCTATTCCAGTTTCTCAAATTTGGCAAAGATATCTTCACGTGACAAGTCATCAAGTTTCTTTTTGAGAGTTTTATTTTCAGATCTGATTTTCTTGTATTTAGTGTACAGCTTTTCATATTCAGATTCCCATTGTTCATCGGAAATGAATTCAGGGTCAGAATTTACCTCCGTAGATTCATCTTCATGTGCCATGAGGCACAAGCTTTCCACAAGTTCTTGAATCTCTTCATCAGAAGGTTCATCTTCTTCGTCGCTCCAAGTGGCGACCATGGCTTTGGGTTTCTTGAAAATATCCTTCTTGAATTTCTTTTTCAGATCTGGACATTCACCTCTCATGTGCCCAGGCTTCTTGCATTCCTAGCATATGATGCTACTTGACTTGCTCGATTCGCCTTTGGTTTGCGTGGTCCTTCTTTGCCCCTTTCTGAAGTTTCCCTGAAAATTTCTCTTCTTCCTTAGAAATTTTCTCACTTGGCGAGTTATCATCGCCAATTCTTCCTCTTCATTGCTTCCGTCACTTGATTCACCTTCTTGAAATTCGTCATCGGATTGATGAGCTTTCAGTCCAATGACCTTCTTCTTCTTGATGTCTTCATCAACTATTCTCTTTATATTTATCTCATAGGTCATGAGTGACCCTATGAGTTCGTCCAAGGTGAGAGTTGACACGTTCTTTGAGTCTTCAATTACCATGGCCTTTGTGTGCCAAGCCGACGGTAGGGACCTTAACACCTTCCTCACAAGGTCGGAATTTGAGTATTCCTTCCTGGGACTTTTGAGACCATTTGTGATCTCTGTTAACCTTCAAACATCTCGGAGATGGTTTCTTCAGGTTTCATTTTAATTAGCTCATAGTCAGTGACTAGGAGATTTTCCTTGGTTTCCTTGACCTCTGAAGTTCCTTCGTATATGAGTCGCAGCTTGTCCCACATTTTTTTGACTGAGCTGCACATAGAAACACGAGAAAATTCATTAGGGTGTATCGCACATTGCATAATATTCATGGCATTGAAATTAGCAGTGCATTTCTTAATTTCCTCGGGTGTCCATTTATCTTCATCAGCCCCGAGTTTATGAGGACCCTTGTCCACAACTCTCCAAACTTCGTACTCTTGAGCCCTCAGAAAAACATGCATTCTATTTTTCCAGTACGAGTAGTTTGAACCGTCAAAGAAGGGAGGACGGTTGATGGAGTGACCCTCGGGTATCATACCCTTATTTGCCATTTAACCGGATCTTACTCTAGATCGTTAGATCTGTGAAAGAGAGAGCCCTTTGCTCTGATACCAATTGAAGTCCCGATATTAAATGGCACCCAAGAGGGAGGTGAATTGGGTATTAAAAAATTAATCAAAGCTGTCCTCAATTTTAAGATGAAGTGATAACACTATGGAACTAATGCAAGATCAAATAGATCTACCAAAATCAAACACCACAAGCATGCACAGAAGGGGGATAGGAGAAAGGGAACAAACCACAATGAGACAGCGATTTTTAGGTGGTTCGGATACCGCAACGGCAACCTACGTCCACCCCTCACGGACCGTGAGGATCCACACACTATCTTGTAAAGAGATACAAGATCGAACACACTCACACACGTTGGGAGATGAAGGTTCCCAGAGGTGTTAGGACACCCAACAACACACACAAAACCAACGGATTAACTAGACACACACACGGATCTAGGAAGATCCACACACACACAAGATTGTTACAGGATTACAAAAGCCACACTTGAAGCTTAGAAAAATTGAGAATGGAAACACAAAAGAAAAAACTTGATTGATGCTCCCCCTTAGTTGATGAAGAGTTTCTAGGATGCAGCTTGAACTCCACTTGGCTTGGGCTTGATCTTCACTTGAGGATGGATGAAGAATGATGAAGAACTCTTCTCGGATCACTGTTCACGTCTACAGTGCTATCTCCCTTCTTTTTCCCTTTGATAGCCTTCTTGATCCAACTTGAGCATTAGGGTTTTCTTAACCCTCTTGTATGTGTTATATAGATTTTGAATGGTCCATGGACTCCCCCAGACCAGATCCACAATATCTGGAGGGTTTGGTTGCTTAGGGATTAAACAATACCAAGAGGGAGGGCTTTCCTCAAAGTGATAAAAAGTCAACAATGTTGGGCAGCTCGGGGCTGGCGGTCGACCTCCAGGGGTTGGCGGTTGACCGCCACTGAGAAACCAGCAGGAGGCCGGTCCCTGGGAATCCCGGTCGAACGGGATTGAGGGGGCAGTTGACCGCCACTGAGACAGGCTGTAGAAAGGTCCATTATGTTAATTCAAGTCGACCAAGATCAGACCAGAGGTCAACCGGACTGTCAAAAACCTAAAAAAATGAAGAGTTTAGCCCAGAAAAATGTATCCATATAATCGAGACATGAAATGAATGAATGGTTAAAACTTATTTCAAGTTCATTTGATTTCATGGAAATGCATTTGGAATGCTAAACACTTAAGGAAAAAACAGTGAAGAAATCCGACATGATAGCTTAAGGAATTCACTTAAGGTATTAGTTCCAAGCACGTGAACAAGTATATGTCCTTGGTTTTGTTATCATCAAAAGCACTGAGATATATACAACAATGTACTTTTTCTATCATGTTTGCATCCGGCATAATCAGCATCAATATATGAGATTAAATCAAAAGGACATGATGCAGGATACCACAGCCCTAAGTCATGTGTGCTAGCAATGTATCTTAAGATCCTTTTCACAGCAATGAGGTGAGATTCTTTAGGATTATCTTTAAAACGAGCACACATACATACACTAAACTGAATGTCAGGCCTAGAACCTAAAATGCCTTTGTCTAAGGCTACCGTTGTACGTCGCTATCTCAACATGGATTACTTAGAGGATTGCCTCGATGCTGATACTAAAATATGGCTTTTCTGGAACTCGCCTTTCCATTTCTCTTTGATTTCGAAATCCACTTAGCAGGTGACTGGGGTTATTCTTAACGGCACTGTCGCCATCTGCAGAGTTACCGTTGTCTATGCTGCCTGCGACGCCCCAACTCGTCGTCTCCTGTTTGATGAGCTTCTTTCTCTGAACTTTACTGATGAATTACCATGGATCGTAGGGGGTGACTTTAACTGCATTGCTGAATCATCTGAGAAGCAAGGTGGCCAAATGCACAATCCCTCATCTATGCTAGATCTTCTGGCTTGTTGGATGCTGGATTTCGGGGTCCCAAATTCACTTGGTCTAATAACAGAATTGGTGGTGCTGCCATTAAAGCTAGATTAGATCGGATTCTGATCAACCTGCCTTGCCAGGCTTCTTTCCCTGGGCTCTTTGCCCAGCATCTTCCTCGTGGCCCATCTGACCATGCTCCACTAGTCATCAAATATGTTGTTGTCTCTGCTGCTCCTTCTCGATTTATCTTTTAGAAGATGTGGCTGGATCATGATTCTTTTATGGAATGCATCCGGGATGCTTGGTCGGGGGAGGCCGGTGTTACTTATAACCCCCTGCTCAACCTGCAACTAAAACTTAAGGCAACAAAAAAGGCTCTTCAAAGGTGGAATAAGGACATTTTTGGACATGTGGAGGTAAACCTGAAGAATGCGGGGAAATTGGTTCGATTAAAGCAGATGAAGTTCGACATGTCGCCCAATGCTGATAGCAAATCAGCTTTATCGGAGGCTAATGCGGAGCTACGACGGATGCTTCATCGGAAGGAGACTTTTTGGTGTCAAAAAGTGAGAATGTGCTGGCTTCAGGATGGGGATAAAAACACAGCTTTCTTTCACGCGATTGTCCAGGGCAAACGCAGGAAGATCTTCATCCATAGGCTGTGTGTTAATGACTCTTGGTGTGAGGACCAGGAAGCATTGAGGTGTGAGGCAGTACAATATTTCTCGCAGCTCCTTGCGGCTGAGGACCATATCATTGATGAAGACATGTTGCAGGTTATACCTAAGGCTGTCACTGACCAACAAAACCATGACTTGACTGCAATCCCTACTGCTAGCGACATCAAGGATACTGTCTGGAGGATGAACTGGGATAGTGCTCCAGGACCTGATGGTTTCTCCGGCCATTTCTATTCCCACTGCTGGGATATCATAGGTGATGATGTTGTGAAGGGTGTCCAAGGTTTTTTTCAAGGCTTTCCTCTACCCAAGGGTATTACTTCTAGCATTGGTGAGGACACGCGTCACACTTTACGACGGAGTACACGGATCTCGCCGGCATCCCTTTGGCTCGGCGACCAGTTGACAGATTAGCGGAGCTATCATCACTTATTTTATGCTTTGGGCCATGTTGGGCCTTGGTTTAGTCCGTGTGTGGACAATTTTCTTTCAGTCATGGACCTTTTTTTAGGCCAATTAGGCTTTATTTGGGTTTTGTAGGCTTGCTAGAGGCTAGGGGGGGTTATTGGGCCATTTCTTGGTTCACTTCTCTGGCCCACGAAGGGCTGGCCACTTCTTTCCCCCCCTGGGCCCACCTTGGGAGGCGCGCCCCACCTAGGGTTAGGGTTGGGGGCGGACCATTCCCCCCCCTCTTGGTGGGAGTGGCAGCCGCCCTTCCCCCCTTGCCCCCCTCCCTCTTTTGGCCGCACCCCCCACCTTTCACTCCTAGAATCTAGGAGATTTGAATGCCTTCCCCGGTTGTGGCCGCCCCCCCCATCTCCTTTCCCCCTTGGCTAGGGTTTAGACCTAGCATTTCCCCATCCCATATAAAAGACTTTGTATTTTCTTTTCAAAGGATTAATGAAGAATTTGATGCTTGTGTGTTCGTGTGGAGTGCCACATTGTGAAAAGGGGCGACCCCTTCCTCTTCCTCCTCCTTGAGGGTGCGACGCCCTCACCTCATCTCCAGTCCTTGGGTGCGACGCCCAGGGGTAGGAGATCTCCCCCAAGGGATTCCAACGCCAGCAGCCTTCATCCATCGTCCACGGCGACGAGTTCGGTGGAGCGACGGTGCACGCAGGATCATCTTCCTCTTCCCCGGGCGTCCCTGTGCTGACAGCAGATTTGGTGTCTAGAGATCGGTCCGGTGCGTCCGCTTCCTGGCAGCGTCTCATCTAAGTTTCTTCACGACTTTCGTACCTCTTCCAGTCATCTTTCCAACCCCACCGGCCTTGGCCAAAAATTCCATCCACAGAGAAAGTTGTCTTTACAGACACTTTCATCGCTCTGTCTGCCTCCCTGGCAGTCTCACCTGTGATCCGAGACGACTTGGGTCACCGTTTGCATGCCTCTCCTTCCACCAAACCCCGCCAGTCCCTTCATAACATTTGTTCCCCTCCCAGTCACGAATCCAACCCCTCTGGTCTCGCCTTCAAACTCCATCGGGGTAAACTTTTGTCTTCAAGCACACTTTTAGTGCGCAATCCTGCGCTACAGTACCCGAGCGGGACTGTCAGCAGAGGGCCTCCAAAGGGGGTACCACTTCCCGTCCTCGGATCGATCCGCAACTTGGTAGGTCGACTCCTCACATCCCACCACACCTCCAGTAATCATCTCGGGCCGGAACTCCTTCTGTACCCTTGCGCCATCACCACCCCACCCACGGTCACAGATCAGACTGCCCTGAAGTGCTGTCTGTGCACCCCTGTTGTCACCCCCTTCGCACCCAATTCCTCCACAGGACCCCATCTGCCACCACTGCCCCTGGAGAGCCGCCCCTGTCAGCCTTCCACCAGAGAAGACGCCGCCACAAACGCTGTCCGGACGGCCGTGTACCAGCGCCAACTCTGCCTGCTGTCACAGGGACCAGCCAGCAACCTCTCGCCGGACCGACATCCCCCCGAGGCCGTAGCAGCAGCGTGGGGCCTCCTCCATCCGGCTCGGCATCCCAGCAGTGCCCACGGCGACGTGGGCCTCCTCCTCAAAGGCTACTACAGGAGCGATCGGCATTGCGAGGGTCGGCATCCGGCTTCATCCCCGACCTCGGCTGCTGCCCGTCAACCCGTGCGCCGGCCGCCCCGTGTGTAGTTGTGGTTGTAGCCTATTACCTCCCTGCGAGGAGTGGGCCCTTTTGATGTTTGTATTAGTTTTCTCACGCGTGTATCGGGGTGGTTGGACTCGGCCGGGGTTCCTTCCCCACGCCTAGGCGTGGAGGTACGTGTCTCGCTCCCGCCCGTAGTACTTGCTTATCACGTATATGATTGATTGTGCCGCGTGAGTGAGTGTAGGGTCTAGCTAGTTTCATTTATTATTGCTGGTTGAGAGAGACGAGAGCTGCCCCTTTTCCCTTGGCCCTAGTCGAGCACCGAGCTCGGACTAGACTCCCGTGTCGTCCAGCGGCTTCTCGCCCGTTGTGACCCCGTTGCGCCTCCCTCCGTGGGACGGCCGTGGTTCGGAGTTCTGTTGAGAGACGCCTCCGCCCGGAGGGATTTCACGTTAGTCGGTCACACCGGCTTGCCTTGTCTCGTGCGCGTGCTGGTCGCGTTCTTTAGCGTCCTAGGTTAGCTAGCGAGTCAGTTGTCCCGCATCAAGTTTTGGTATCAGAGCATAGGGAACCAGTTTGTTCTTACAAATTGGGGTCTTAGGCAATTTGAGTCATTAGATTTGTCTTAGGTTCTTTGCATCCTTAGTAGTCCTAGGCCAATTGAGTCTCATCTTGCATTTGAGTCCGTGTCCCATTTTGTGGTCGTGTCTATTTCACCCTTGTTCCCTAGGGTCTTGCATGCCCACCCGGCGTGGTACTTCCTACCACCGCCCGCCCCCTATGGCTGATCCTAGGAACCCCGTACCCAGCGATCTCTCCATGCAGGAGATGATGCAGACCATCATGGAGTCCATGAGACTCGAGATTAGGGGTCAGACCGACCGGATAGAGGGCCAGTTGAAGGTCATGGAGGACCGAATGGGAGATATGGAGGACCGGATTGAGGCATCTAACCGGACCATTCAGGGTCTAGTTGATCGCCCCCAGGGTAGAGTCCCACCCGTAGATGTTCCCGAGCAGGCCCATGGCCAACGTGACCCTGCTCCTCGACCCAACCAACCTAGGGGAGTCGACGGTCATAACCGTGGTCGACAGGTCCACGCACGTGAGGTAGAGGACTTTGGGTCCGACAATGAGAGTGAGGGTTATGGCCGTGGACGACAGGGCCGACGGTACCATCGGGATGAGGATGAGGAGCGTATCCTCCGATCTGTGCGAGTAGATCCACCCTCTTTTGATGGGTCCTTGGACCCTGACCTGTTTAGTGACTGGGCCACTAGCATGGACCGCTATTTCGAGTGGGTAGACATGGCCGAGCATAGGAAAGTCAGGTTTGCCAAGATGAAGCTGGTTGGCAGGGCCCAGACCTACTGGGCTACAGTTGAGAGTTTGATTGGGCAACGGCATGAGCCCCCGATTGAGACCTGGGAGGAGATGAGGGCGAAACTAGAGCAGAAGTATGTCCCCCGATCCCACCGCCACCGGCTCATTGATCGGTGGCAGAGTCTTACCCAGGGGAATCGGCCTGTCATGGAGTACATTGCCGAATTTGATGAGTGCCTGCTGAGATGTGGGGTCAGGGAAGAGACTATCATGACGGTAGCTCGATTCCGTCGGGGTTTAAAACGGCACCTTCATATGGAGTTACTCCGCCGTCATGTGCAGACATTAGAGGAGGCCTACCAAGTGGCCCGCGAGATGGAGCAGTTCGAGTTAGATTTTGCTCCCGCCCAGCGCCCCACACCCACCTATTCTCGAGGAGCGGATCCTCGCGCCACTACGGGGCAGTTTTCTAGGGGACCCTTGACCCGACCTCAGGATATTGCTAGGGAGACCCCTCGCCAGGACCTTGCCCCTAGGCCTCGACCTCCCGCCCCGAGGGACTTCCTCCCTCGACCCCAGGCCCCTGCCACCGAGGTTCCTCGCCCTCAGCCGCCTGCCATTCCTACTAGGTCCCAGTTTCCACCACCCCCGGCTCGTCGTGATGACAAGGGGAAAGGGCCGATGACTGGTGGAGCACCGCAAGGCCCTAGGCCTCGTGGTGATTGCTATCGTTGTGGAGGAGCCGGTCATTACGCTGTTCAGTGCCCTACCCGACAGCAGACCGTGGCTCTAGGAGAGACATCCGCAGGGGAGACCGTACCTGAGGTTGAACCTGTTAGCTATGAGGCCGACCTTGAGCTCGCGGAGGAGTTTTTCGATGAGTTGTTAGAAAGCGATCAGGTCGACACCCAGGGTACGCAGCACCAGGATGATGTTCAGCTGGGAGTTGTTAGGTGTATTTTGACCCAGCCTTTGGTGAGTGATGACTGGCGTCGCACCACCATCTTTCATACCTTCTGCAGACTAGGAGGGAAAGTCTGCAAGGTGATTATAGACAGTGGGAGTTGCATCAATGCCATCTCCACGGGCACAGTGAAACGCCTAGGATTGACCCCCGTGGACCACCCCTCCCCTTACCGTGTGTCTTGGGTAGACACTACCTCCATTCCGGTCAGACAGCGTTGCCTAGTGCCCTTACAGTTCCATGCCTACCAGGATGAGATCTGGTGTGACGTCTTGCCTATGGAGGTAGGTAGTATCATTCTAGGGAGACCTTGGTTGTTTGATAGGGATGCCACCCTCCATGGTCGTTTGAACACATGCACTTTTGATCACAGCGGCCAGAGGATCACCCTTCACCCTTCCCAGCCCACGCGTCCTCCCGTTCGGGGACCCACCGGTCCTAGCACTCCGAGCACTGATGTCCTGGGGCCTAGTGCCCCTTCCCCAGCCCAGGACCCAGCCCCATCCATTGCTACCACTGGTCCTCCAGCTAGGAGGTTGATGTTAGTCAGCTCCCGGGAGATGGAGCGTGACTTTGCGAGAGGAGATCCCATCTTTGCTGTAGTAGTCCGTGAGAAGCCTAGAGAGGCAGAGGGAGAATTCCCACCCGATGTGGCTGCTATTATTCAGGAGTTCTCCGATGTTTTCCCCGATGACCTTCCCGAAGGTCTTCCTCCCATGAGAGACATCCAGCATGCTATAGATTTGATACCGGGGTCCTCATTGCCCAACCTGCCACACTATAGGATGAGCCCCACTGACCATGCTGAGCTCCAGCGCCAGGTGAATGAGTTGATGTCTAGGGGATCTCTCCGAGAGAGTATGAGTCCTTGTGCCGTCCCCGCCCTACTTGCCCCCAAGAAAGACGGTACTTGGAGGATGTGCATAGACAGCCGTGCTATCAACAAGATCACGGTGAAATATAGGTTTCCCATTCCCCGTCTGGATGATATGTTGGATATGATGGCGGGAGCCACTGTGTTCTCCAAGATTGATCTAAAAAGTGGCTATCATCAGGTAAGGATCAGACCTGGAGATGAATGGAAGACGGCCTTCAAGACCAAGGATGGTCTTTATGAGTGGCTGGTCATGCCCTTTGGGCTGACCAATGCTCCCAGCACCTTCATGAGGCTGATGACTCAGGTCTTGCGACCCTTGATAGGAATCTTCGTGGTAGTTTACTTCGATGATATCCTCATCTACAGCCGTACCCGGGAGATCCACTTAGACCACCTTCGGCAGGTCTGCTTGATTCTGAGGAGAGAGAGCTTGTTTGCCAACCCTATGAAATGCGCGTTCATGACCTCTCAGGTCACCTTCCTAGGGTTCATTGTTTCTAGTGAGGGAGTGTCTGCCGACCCTGAGAAGGTCAGGGCAATTGTTGAGTGGCCCGAGCCTCGTACCCTACATGATGTCCGTAGCTTTCACGGACTGGCGACCTTCTATCGCCGTTTTATCCGAGGCTTTAGCTCCATCACCGCCCCTATCACGGACTGCATTAGGAAAGGGGCCTTTGAGTGGACCAAGGCTGCTTCAGCCGCTTTCGCGCTCCTCAAAGAGCGCATGACCCAGGCACCCGTCCTTCGTCTTCCAGACTTCACGAAGGTGTTTGAGGTCTCTTGTGATGCCTCAGGGGTAGGCATAGGAGGAGTTCTTAGTCAGGAGGCCCATCCCGTTGCATTCTTTAGCGAGAAGCTGAGCGATGCGAAACTGCGTTACTCTACATACGATAAGGAATTCTACGCAGTGGTGCAAGCTTTGAGGCATTGGAGACACTATTTGTTACATCAGGAGTTTGTGTTGTATTCTGATCATGAGGCACTCCGATATCTCCATGCCCAAAAGAAGCTCAACTCTCGCCATAGCCGATGGGTCGAGTTCCTCCAGGAGTACACATTTGTGCTGAAGCACAAGGCCGGTGTGGAGAACCGGGTTGCTGATGCCTTGAGCCGCCGTACTCACCTATTGACCACCATGAGTGTGGAGGTGGTTGGGATGGATAGGATGAGGGAGCTGTATGCCGATTGCCCGGATTTCAGTCCGATGTTCACCACCCTCCAGTCAGGTCCGTCCCATGAGTACCCCGACTATACGTTGCAGGATGGCTACCTTTTCTATGGGAGCAGGCTTTGTGTCCCACGGACCTCGGTCCGTGATTTTCTTACTTGGGAGTTGCATGCTGGGGGTTTAGCCGGCCACTTTGGCCGGAATAAGACCATTGAGGCCGTTGAGTACCGCTTCTTTTGGCCTAGCTTGAAGCGGGATGTTGCTAGGATTGTGGCCCAGTGCCGCATTTGTGCTTTGGCCAAACAGAGGAAACAGAATACCGGCCTTTACACTCCCCTCCCAGTGCCAGATAGTCCATGGCAGGACATTAGCATGGACTTCGTCTTAGGCTTGCCCCGTACCCTCCGCCGGCACGACTCCATTTTCGTGGTGGTGGACAGATTCTCTAAGATGGCCTTGTTTATCCCATGTTCTAAAACATCAGATGCCTCTAGGGTTGCCCGTCTATTCTTCACCCATTGTGTCTCTAGGTTTGGGTTGCCGCGTACTATTGTGTCAGATAGGGATGTTCGCTTTACTAGTTATTTCTGGAAGACCCTATGGCACATGATGGGCACACAGCTGAAGTTTTCTACTGCTTACCACCCCCAGACCGATGGTCAAACAGAGGTTGTGAATAGGAGTTTGGGGGATCTTTTGAGGTGTCTAGTGCGTGAGCGTGACCGGGATTGGGATTTAGTTCTCCCTCTAGCGGAGTTTGCTTACAATGATTCGGTCAATAGGTCTACTGGCTTGAGTCCTTTTGAGATAGTCACTGGTCGTAGGCCTAGAAAACCGATAGATTTGGTCCCATCCCCTGTCCAGGCCCGTGTCTCAGAGTCAGCCGAGTCCTTTGCTGAGCATGTTAGGCAGTTGCATGAGCATGTACGTCGTCACATTGAGGCCAGCAACGCACGATATAAGGAGTTAGCTGATGCGCATCGACGCACGCGTGAGTTCCGCGAGGGAGAGTATGTCATGATCAGGGTCAGACCTGAACGGTTCCCTTCGGGGGCCGTAAAGAAACTCCAGGACCGCGGTGCCGGACCCTTCCGAGTTCTGAGGCGGATTGGGTCTAACGCGTATGAGATTGAACTGCCAGATGATTATGGGATCAGTTCGACGTTCAACGTCTCTGATCTGGTGGCCTATCGGGATCCAGTAGTGATTCCCAGTGAGCTTCTTGGGCCTCCCCTTCCTGTTGTGAGCGATACACCTTCTGAGAGTCCACCTCCTCCAGCCCCATTACAGAGACGCGAGCACATCGATTGTATACTGGATGAGCAGGTGACCACCACCAGGAGCGGGGCCTACCAGCGCTTCCTAGTGCGTTGGAGAGGGCGCCCTGAGACAGACGACACCTGGATCACGCGGGGAGAGCTGGAGCGGATTGATCCGGACTTGCTGGAGCGTTACCTGAGTGACCGTGACCCTTACTCGACGGGGTCGAGTTCTTCCCACCCGGGGAGAATTGGTGAGGACACGCGTCACACTTTACGACGGAGTACACGGATCTCGCCGGCATCCCTTTGGCTCGGCGACCAGTTGACAGATTAGCGGAGCTATCATCACTTATTTTATGCTTTGGGCCATGTTGGGCCTTGGTTTAGTCCGTGTGTGGACAATTTTCTTTCAGTCATGGACCTTTTTTTAGGCCAATTAGGCTTTATTTGGGTTTTGTAGGCTTGCTAGAGGCTAGGGGGGTTATTGGGCCATTTCTTGGTTCACTTCTCTGGCCCACGAAGGGCTGGCCACTTCTTTCCCCCCCTGGGCCCACCTTGGGAGGCGCGCCCCACCTAGGGTTAGGGTTGGGGGCGGACCATTCCCCCCCCTCTTGGTGGGAGTGGCAGCCGCCCTTCCCCCCTTGCCCCCCTCCCTCTTTTGGCCGCACCCCCCACCTTTCACTCCTAGAATCTAGGAGATTTGAATGCCTTCCCCGGTTGTGGCCGCCCCCCCCATCTCCTTTCCCCCTTGGCTAGGGTTTAGACCTAGCATTTCCCCATCCCATATAAAAGACTTTGTATTTTCTTTTCAAAGGATTAATGAAGAATTTGATGCTTGTGTGTTCGTGTGGAGTGCCACATTGTGAAAAGGGGCGACCCCTTCCTCTTCCTCCTCCTTGAGGGTGCGACGCCCTCACCTCATCTCCAGTCCTTGGGTGCGACGCCCAGGGGTAGGAGATCTCCCCCAAGGGATTCCAACGCCAGCAGCCTTCATCCATCGTCCACGGCGACGAGTTCGGTGGAGCGACGGTGCACGCAGGATCATCTTCCTCTTCCCCGGGCGTCCCTGTGCTGACAGCAGATTTGGTGTCTAGAGATCGGTCCGGTGCGTCCGCTTCCTGGCAGCGTCTCATCTAAGTTTCTTCACGACTTTCGTACCTCTTCCAGTCATCTTTCCAACCCCACCGGCCTTGGCCAAAAATTCCATCCACAGAGAAAGTTGTCTTTACAGACACTTTCATCGCTCTGTCTGCCTCCCTGGCAGTCTCACCTGTGATCCGAGACGACTTGGGTCACCGTTTGCATGCCTCTCCTTCCACCAAACCCCGCCAGTCCCTTCATAACATTTGTTCCCCTCCCAGTCACGAATCCAACCCCTCTGGTCTCGCCTTCAAACTCCATCGGGGTAAACTTTTGTCTTCAAGCACACTTTTAGTGCGCAATCCTGCGCTACAGTACCCGAGCGGGACTGTCAGCAGAGGGCCTCCAAAGGGGGTACCACTTCCCGTCCTCGGATCGATCCGCAACTTGGTAGGTCGACTCCTCACATCCCACCACACCTCCAGTAATCATCTCGGGCCGGAACTCCTTCTGTACCCTTGCACCATCACCACCCCACCCACGGTCACAGATCAGACTGCCCTGAAGTGCTGTCTGTGCACCCCTGTTGTCACCCCCTTCGCACCCAATTCCTCCACAGGACCCCATCTGCCACCACTGCCCCTGGAGAGCCGCCCCTGTCAGCCTTCCACCAGAGAAGACGCCGCCACAAACGCTGTCCGGACGGCCGTGTACCAGCGCCAACTCTGCCTGCTGTCACAGGGACCAGCCAGCAACCTCTCGCCGGACCGACATCCCCCCGAGGCCGTAGCAGCAGCGTGGGGCCTCCTCCATCCGGCTCGGCATCCCAGCAGTGCCCACGGCGACGTGGGCCTCCTCCTCAAAGGCTACTACAGGAGCGATCGGCATTGCGAGGGTCGGCATCCGGCTTCATCCCCGACCTCGGCTGCTGCCCGTCAACCCGTGCGCCGGCCGCCCCGTGTGTAGTTGTGGTTGTAGCCTATTACCTCCCTGCGAGGAGTGGGCCCTTTTGATGTTTGTATTAGTTTTCTCACGCGTGTATCGGGGTGGTTGGACTCGGCCGGGGTTCCTTCCCCACGCCTAGGCGTGGAGGTACGTGTCTCGCTCCCGCCCGTAGTACTTGCTTATCACGTATATGATTGATTGTGCCGCGTGAGTGAGTGTAGGGTCTAGCTAGTTTCATTTATTACTGCTGGTTGAGAGAGACGAGAGCTGCCCCTTTTCCCTTGGCCCTAGTCGAGCACCGAGCTCGGACTAGACTCCCGTGTCGTCCAGCGGCTTCTCGCCCGTTGTGACCCCGTTGCGCCTCCCTCCGTGGGACGGCCGTGGTTCGGAGTTCTGTTGAGAGACGCCTCCGCCCGGAGGGATTTCACGTTAGTCGGTCACACCGGCTTGCCTTGTCTCGTGCGCGTGCTGGTCGCGTTCTTTAGCGTCCTAGGTTAGCTAGCGAGTCAGTTGTCCCGCATCAAGCATCATCGCTATCATTCCTAAAGTTGCTAATCCGACCAGTTTCGGAGAATTCTGACCCATCAGCCTATGCAACTTCTGTTACAAGATCATATCCCTAATTATCACGGCCAGGCTTGGTTTTATTCTGCCTGCCATCATTTCTGCCGAGCAAGGGGCGTTTGTGAAGGGCAGGTTTATCACAGATAATTTGGCCCTTTCTCGGCAGTTGCTTGCTGATCTTGGGAGAAAGGTACGTGGGCACAACGTGGTCTTCAAGCTGGACATGATGAAGGCCTATGATAGAGTGGCCTGGGATTTCCTTCTCAAGGTTCTCCAACTTTTTGGTTTTTGTAACAGGTTTATTTCACTCGTTGCCATGTTAATTTCTAACTGCTGGTTCTCAGTTTTATTTAATGGCACATTAGCGAGTTATTTCCATTCTTCACGGGGCCTCCGCCAGGGAGACCCGTTGGCACCGGCCCTCTTCATTACCATGGAGGAAGTTCTCAGTAGGGGATTGACGAAGATGTGT
Source organism: Amorphophallus konjac (assembly GCA_022559845.1). NCBI lineage: Eukaryota > Viridiplantae > Streptophyta > Magnoliopsida > Alismatales > Araceae > Amorphophallus > Amorphophallus konjac. The sequence continues at coordinate 199,647,274 of CM040125.1, read as the reverse complement.
AATGAGGGTCTTCTTGTGCCTTACTCGGGTCCCAAAGGATGCTTGCCTATTACCCATCTCTTATATGCTGATGATACCCTCCTCTTTCTCAATGGTAATGCTACTAACATCCGTCGGCTAATGAACTTTCTGCACGCCTATGAGCACTCTTCAGGTCAGAAGATAAATGCTGCGAAGAGTTGATTCTATGTTGCTAAGAATGCTCCTTCTAGATTGATTTCAAGCATGTCTGATATTACTGGATTCCGTCATCATCAAGGTGCCCTTGTCTATCTCGGTGTCCCCATTCGTCAAGGCAGAACCTTGGTGGCTGATTTCAAACCTCTCATTGATAAGGTTAATATGCGAATTTCTTCATGGAAATCTCGCTTGTTATCTCAGGTCGGTCGCATTACTCTCATAAATTCGGTCTTGTTGTCCATTCCCTTGTATTTGGCGACTGCAAGCTCTATCCCGAAAACTATTGTTAATTACATTGAGCGCATCTGCGCTAGTTTCTTCTGGGGAGAGTCTGATCGGATCCCCCGCCGCCATTGGGTGCGATGGACGGATGTTCAGAAGCTTGTGGCTGAAAGTGGTCTGGGGGTTCGGAGTCTACTTCATGTTCAACTCTCTATGGCAGTGAAGCTGGCATGGTCGATCCTGCATGGATCATCGCTCTGGGCCGTGTACATTCATCGATGCTTTCACCTAGAGGGTGGCCCTTCTTCAGTAGTGCCGCATCTGCATGGCATCCCCAATGCTACTGTTAGCCTTGCGTTTAACGTGGCTCGATCACATACCAGGTGGATTATAGGGAATGGACACTCGGTAAGCTTCCTGGACGATCTATGGATCGGAGACTTCCCTCTACGACAATCTTTGGGGAGTATTTCTCAGGGTACAAGTCCAACTGTGCTTGAGGTTCTAATAGACAAGGAACATCCTGTTCGAAGGTTTCTTCCTGATGAACAGTATCTTGACGGAATTTCACTATCGGCCTTTGAAGATGTCCCCATCTGGACTCTCTCTACTTCTGGGGCCTTCACACTTCAATCGGTGTATGATTATCTGAGGCCGAGAGGTGTCCGTCGCACACCTCTATCTCACCTCTGGAATCACCATTTTCTATAGCGTGCGTCCCTGTTCACCTGGAGAATTCTTCATAGAGCAGTCCCCGTAGATACAAGCATTGCTGAATGTGGGATCTACTTGGCATCCTGTTGTAGTTGTTGTTCTTCCCCGGGCGTGGAAGACATGAATGACCTCTTCCTCAATAGCGACCTGGCATCCGCTTTGTGGAATTGGGCAGCTCCTTTGTTGCACATTGCTCATAGAGCCAGCCCTCACATCATTCATCGCATGTGGGACATTCTTACTCAATGTAACCCTAGCTCCTTGCCAGGATTCATTGCTTTATATGCTTCCATTCTGATAGTGTGGGAGATCTGGAAGGCTAGATGCAAGGTGCGCCTTGAGGGCTCTCGGGTCTCTACTATGCGGATTATTCAGAATATACTTTTTCAGATCAATACTGCTCTCTCCAAAATAGTCTTCAAACACTTTCCTACTTCGTCCCAGACCCAGCTCCTCAGGGCCCATGGCTTCAACTTCAGACTTACGACGCGTTCTGCCAAGCTTGTCCGATGGATCCCACTGGACCAGGGCCTTGTCTTGAACTCTGACGATGCCAGCAAAGGAAATCCAGGAGTTTGTGGCGGAGGTGGCTACATCCGGGACCATTCCGGTAGCTTGGTTCTGGCTTTCTCACACTTTTATGGTGTCGGCAGCAGTTTTGTGGCTGAAACCAGAGCCTTATGTGATGACATCTGCCTTGCTATTGAGCACGGCCTCCCAGTGACGGCCATCTGCACTGACAATGCGGCCCTGGCTAACTCTCTACAATCTGGTACTGCTGTGCCTTGGGGTTCCCTGCGTTGGTGGAGAGAAATCCGCGCCTACATCCTTCGTTCTGGTATGAGTGTCTGCCATGTGTACCGAGAAGCTAACCGAGTTGCAGACTCCTTAGCCTCTCTTGCTTGCTCCACCAAGGCTAATTTTGTGGCCCTCACGAAAGCGGATTTGCCTAGAGTTTGTGTCGAGCCACTTCTGACTGATCAGATGGGCCTAGTGTCCATTCGAACTGTGTAGTATTGAGTTGTGCCATTCATGTTGGTCCTGTAGGGGTATGCCCCGAAGAGGTTGTAATATTTTCCTACAGTTATTCTTTAATAAAAACAACCTCCTAGTGGTATCTTTACACCTCTAGGCAGGTCTTTGAAGAAAAAAAAAATACCTCGGTATGTTTTGGAGTCTATAGATTTACCGTTTTCATCTGCATCTAGGGATGCATTTGTTCCCATGGGCGTGGATATATGTTTAGCTTCCTTTATCGAAAATCTTTTTAGGACCTCCAATGTATATTTGGACTAGTTTTTGAAGAATCCTTCCTTTGATTGTGTGATCTGCAGTCCAAGAAAAAATTGGAGTTCTCCCGTGAGGCTCATTTCGAATTCCCTTGTCATAAGCTCAGCAAATTGCTTGCACATGTTAGAATCCGTTGACCCAAACATGATGTCATCAACATATACCTATACAATGATGATGTGGCCATTCAATACCTTTGTAAAAAGTGTTTGATCAATCTTACCGCTAATGTAGCCTTCCCTGGTCAGATGCGCACTTAGCCTGTCATACCAGGCCCGTGGAGCCTGCTTAAGTCCATATAGTACCTTGTCCAATTTGTAAACATGGTTAGGCAAGTCAAATAGTTCAAAACCAGGGGCTACTCTACGAATACCTCTTCCTTTATTAGGCCATTCAGAAATGCACTCTTGACATCCATTTAATAAAGTTTAATGCCTTGGGAGCATGCAAAGGCTAGCAGGATTCTGATGGCTTCTAGTCTAGCAATGGGGGTATAAGATTCTTCAAAGTCAATGCCAATTTCTTGGTTATATGCCTTAGCTACCAACCTAGCCTTGTTTCTAATGATAGCCCCTTCCTCATTAAGCTTGTTCTTAAAAACCCATCTAGTCCCAATGACATGCTGGTCCGAGGGTCTTAGAACTAGATTCCAGACTTGGTTTCTTACAATTTGGTTGAGTTCATCATGCATGACATTAATCCAATTTTCATCAAGCAGTGCATCTTCAATGCTTTTGGGTTCAAACTGAGAGACTAATGCAATGAGGTCATCATTATGAACATCTTTATGAAATGACCTGGTCCTAGGGGGGTCATGCAAGTTACCTATGATGTTATGCACAGGATGATCCTTCAAGGTGCGTAGCTTGGTAGAAGATTCACCCGACAGTAGTGTGTGTCCCACGATTTTGATTGACTGACCTATTTCTTCCTCTATTAGCTGTGGTTGGCTGCCCTCCTCCTGATCTTGTTTAGTTTCTAGAAATTCTCCATCTTCTTCCTTCTTTTCCCTGTTACAAATATCTTTGTCAGATTTGTCATTAACTTCTGCAAACACAACATGTGGAGTTTCTTCCATAGTTTGTTTCTTAATGTTGAAAACCCTATATGCCCTTGATGTTTCAACATAACCCAAGAATACTCCAATGTCACTCTTGGCTTCAAATTTCTCCAAATCTAATTGGTCATTGTTATGCACATAGCACTTGCATCCAAAAGCTTTAAAGTAAGCCAAATAGGGTTTATTACCTTTTAACATCTCATAAGGGGTTTTCTTACACTTTGGCCTTATCATTACCCTATTAATTACGTGGCATCCTGTGTTTGCTGCTTCAGCCCAGAACTTTCTTGAGAGTTGGCTCTCAATCAACATGGTCCAGGCGATTTCCACAATTGTCCGGTTCCTTCTTTCCACAATGCCATTCTGCTCTGGAGTCCTGGGAGAGGAGAGTCTATGTGTTAGATCTTCTTGATCACATAGTTTAGAAAATGATGAATTTTGAATTCTCCTCCATTATCGGACAAGATGGTGAATATTTTGAATTTACCTTCTTGCTTTACTTTTCTGAAAAATTTCTGAAATGCAAGGAAGGCATCATTCTTATTAGTGAGGAAGAAAATCCATGTGATGCGAGAGAAATCATCAAATATCACAAATCCAAACCTTTTTCCGTTGATGCTAGCTATTCTTGTTGGACCGAACAAGTCCATATGCAAGAATTCAAAAGGAGTGGATGACAAATTCTCACTTCTAGATTTGAAGAACTTTCTAGTTTGCTTAATGTCTTTCGTATAGGCCAATTTTTGCAAGCCTTTAGCCATCCCATGTTTGGACAGTTTGTGCAATGTGCCATAGCTGACATGTCCCAGCCGTCGGTGCCACAGGCTTGCATCATTGAGCTGGTTGGCAGTCAAGCACAAGCTTTCAGAGTTAGATGCATCAAGGTCAACTATATAGACATTATTAACTCTATGACCTATGATGTAACGCCCGAGAAATTTCTAAGAATTTATTAAATATTTAAATGGACTAAACGGTCTATTGAATGAATTTATTTTAATTAATATAGCCTTACTCTAATCCAAGAGGATTAGGCCCATTTAAAGGAACACTTTTGCCCAAATTATGGTTTTGGACCTTGGCCCATATTCTAGAAGCTAGAAATTGGTATGGTCACGGAATTTAGAGATAAATATGATAAATAGGTGCATAATGGAGGGAAGAGTTTGAATTAATTTCAAATTTGGCGCCTAGACAGAATGCGGTCTATCGCGAGACCGCATAGCAGATGAAGGCGGTCACCCATATGACCGCTAAGTGCTGTAGAGTCCATGAGTGGAGGAAAGTGTAAAAAGATTCAAGTTTTGACGGTCAAACTCCTAGAGACCGAAGTATACAGACTTGTAAACATGATTGGGACTCTCAGGGATCGATCTAATACCTAATTAGGACTCTAAAGTCATCCAAATCTTTGAAACCCTAACTAAACCGTATAAATAACCCCAAGTTGACCTGTGCGACCCCTACTTTTGGCTCGCATGGAACCAAGGTAAGGAGGTAGAATTAGAGGTAAGTTCATTAGAGGTTTTTGTTGCTAATACTAAGGACTAGCTACCCTCCAAATTTCGTTATAGGAGATCAAGTCTACAAGGAGTTAGAAGATTTCAAAGTTGTTGATCCTGCACTAATAAACCAGGAATCTGTGCAACGGTCCCATGAAGATCAGGGAATTAGAAGCCCTAAACGAGGTATTTGGCAATTGTGTCTTTTGAACTTTATGTTACCCTTTATATCTTCTATCTACCCTCCAATTTTCGCGTGCATAGGTCAAGGAAATCAGGAGATACGAGGGTGTGAAGTGGTTGATTTAGTACAAAACGTGCAGAACTAGGGCTTACTTCCAGTCAGAAATTGACAGTCTAGGAGCGCCATTTGAGGTAGGTTATCTCATGAACGGCTTAAACATGACATTAGAGATAAAAGCCCTCTTTTTCAAGTCGATTTCATGTATTGTACACTGAGAATTTTATGTTTTCATTAGGAATATGCATCTAGTATAATATTCATGCATGAACTATCCCTAATTGAGTAAAAAGGTAATTCTCTTGTTATTACATAAATCCACGCATATTGGCTGACCTATTCTTGTTCTATCATGCTATAGAGTTTATTCATGTTAGTTTTCATGCATGATATGCCTTAGATTAGTATTTTATTTTACTATTATTGAGTTTTCTGTTAACACAAGAAGAAACGGTCTTTCTGTAAACCACCAGAAACCCTAGCAGCTGTACGATAGATCGCTTGCCACAAGAGACGGTCACCCACTAGACCATTTTCATTTTTAAATTTTGTATTTAAGCTAACCCGAGGCTTAATGTAGAATGGTCCAAATTATTATATGTTAAGCCTAATTAAGTAGGTTTTATACCTGTTTTAAACGTTATTTTCATATACCCAGTTATGTTAACAGCTCATTCTAGTGGATTTTATGATTCTTTATGCACTTAAAGTTATTTTAAACTTATGATATTTTCATGACCAAGTCATATACTTTTGTAGTTAACTTGAATTTATGAGATTCATGGACTAGTTATGATTTGATCCCTGGTTATCACTAACTTTCTCATCTAAGAGTCATGTTCATAAGTACATGGCATATACTCCGGTATGTGACCATTAGATACACCTTTGCACTTATAGGCACACAATCTTGGACTTGAAAACCTCTCCGTTAGATATTCCTTCTACCGGACTAGGTGATCTTGTTTCAAGTCCTCCGTAAGTCTCCGTGAGCCTGGGATTCCCACTAGGACGCCGAGCTGTTTGTACCCTTAAAAGCCCAAATTATTTAGAAAGCACTCACACTATTAATGTTTTCTTATTTCTGAGTTTCAAACGGTCGTCACCATGACCACTTATCTTTTCTAACGGTCTATCATATGACCGCATGTTATCTGAGTTACGTACTTCTTTTTTGACTTGACTCGTCATAAACAGTCTTACATTCGACCGCTAAGGCCCAGTTAACGATCTGGCCCATGACCGCTTGTATATCTGAGTCCAACCCGTCCTGTCTGGATCCAACCCAACCCAAACGGTCCATGACTAGACCACTTGGCTTGCTAAACGGTCCATGACTAGACTGCCTAGCTTGCTAAACGGTCCAATAAAGGACCGCTAGGTTCCTGATTGTGTCTAACCCGAGGTTTGACCTTTGGGGTTAGTTTTCTTGAGTTCCTAGATGATCTTAGGATTATATGGAGCCTAAATTATGTTTAACAAACTTAAAGTTGAATTATGCAACCTAATGAATATATCATTATGCTACCGGATCGCCGCCATAGCATAATATACCTTAAATCTTTCTTTGACATCTTATGTCAACTTTGGTACGTTCTATGCCTTGGTTACTTAATCATTAAACTTATTATTTGGAATTGATTTATTAGCTGAAATTATTATCTCATGGAAGTAATTGGATTTATAAATTGAAGATGCAAGATCGGGCATAGATTGTGTCTAAGGGCTCCATGCTAATCCTTTCGACGGATTGTCAGAAACGTGCTATAAACCATGGGGTACGATGATACTGGCATCACATTGCGCTGGGAGTACTTTCTCTTATAAATGAGTGAAACACCACGAGACTCATTATGAAAATTATGTGCTTGATAAATGACTTTCTAGTACATGGCCCTTTTTTATAAGGTTGTGTAAAGTACTTTCTTGTTACATGCTCGTACATTCTAGTTCATGAAAGGTCAATTTACGTTTACATGCTTAATCTGACTTGTTCATGCTACCTTGTCTACTTGCTCAATTTCATGTCCTTGGTTACTTAGTTCTACCGATTGTTTACTACATTTTCTTATGTTTCTCTTTCAGTCTAGAGCTAAGACATTAATCACTTAGATATTGCCTTCATGTTGATGCGAAGTTACATACTGGGCAAGTGTTCTCATTACCCTACTTTTCTAATCTTTTCAGGAAGTATAGATGAATCAGATTTGGAGTATACAAGTAGCGGGTCCGAGAGTTATTGAAGGTTAAACGAATCAAGAGAAGCCATAGTATCAAATGTATAGTCGAGTCTTATTGTAATTTTCTATTTTCTTGAGTCTATGATGTAAGAGTGTTAAAAGTCAAGGATCTTGTGTACTTTGATATTATTATTATGGAATAAAATGAGGTTTGGAAAGTTTACATATTCAATTACTTTAGTGTGGTTGTCTTGCGCTCTGATTTCTTGCTTGCGAGAGGCTTACCATACCCGCTGTTCGCGTTCCCGAAATTTCTTCCGCTGTATTAAAAAGCTCGGGGCGTGACATATGAAAAGCACAGATTCTGAGTTTTTATCAAGGATTCTACATTCATTAGCATCAAATGTTACGTTCTGGCCTTTATCGCACAGTTGACTTATGCTAAGTAGATTGTGCTCAAGACCTTCAACTAGCATCACATTATCAATGGAGTTGGATGAATTCTTTCCCACAGTGACTGTACCAATTACATTTCCCTTATCCTTGCCCCGAAACCTTACTTGGCCTCCATCCTTCTTAATTAAATGACTGAATTTCTCTTTGTCTCCCGTCATTCGCCATGAGCAGCCGCTGTCTAAGTACCATCGGCTGTGATGAGCTACTAGGCAATCCTGCATAGAAGACATTAAAAAGAGGTTTTTGGAACCCTAAGAATTTTTGATTCACAATCATAATTCACAGTATGCAATAAATTTTTTGGAATCCAAACTTGTTTAAAAGTTCCCATTCTATGATTGAACCAGCACTGAATGCTTCTATGTCCTGGTTGGTTACATGTATGAGAAGTAGATTTCATGAAATTCATGGAGTGTGAGTTAGGTTGAGGTCAAGTTTTTGGATTTCCAAACATGTTGAACTTAGTATGAGAGGTACCCATGCTTTGTTGGCCATTAAATCTTCTTGTTTCATTGAAAAGATTTTTCCTTGTAGAGTGGAATAATGAACTACGTCGAGGCATGTCCCTAGTGCTACGACCTGAAGAACCCTGGTGACCATTGAGGTGTCGACCTGTCTGCCCATGGTGTCGACCTGGTGGGTTGGTGCATCGACCTTACGAACCTTGTTGTGTACTGAAGTGTCGACCTATTTGGCCTTGGTATCGACCTTCCTATCTGATGTACCTGTGCTGAGCTTGTGACTTAGCAGCGTTGCTTTGACTCTTTAGATTGGTGCCTTGAGCAGCACAATGGCTAAGATTCTCCTCCATTGGTTCTTCAACAATGAGCTTCCCTTTTCCTTTCTCAGGACAGAAGGATACAGTCTTTAAATCAAAGGGCCTCTTCTTACTGGGGTTGAAGCCTAGACCTTCCTTTCTAAAATTAACCCGAGTGCCTAAGAAAGCATCTAAATTAGTTTTACCCTGGGTCATTCTCTCTAGGGTGGACTGTTTGTTCATTAGCTTGATTGGGGACATCCCCAGCCACTCATCTTTTTCGAGACTCCGGTTGCTTGCCATCGGTGCATCATCATCTCCATCACTTAATTTTGAGAAGTAGCATGTAATTTTCATTTTATTTGAGTCATAGATGCGTAATCTTTTTTTATTTGAGTCAGTTAATAGGTTAATGGGTCAGTTTGATAGTCAATTGGGCCAAACTAGTGGGCTAGGCCCAGGGGCGCCCTTCCCTTAGACTTGTCTTGTCATTGGTGCATTTGGTCAAGGTTAGTTTGGTCATATAGAATTATGTAAGCCTATAAATAGGCCCCCACTCCCCTCATATGTAACAACCTTTGATGAATATTTGAATAGAAAGAAACCCTTTGTGAGAATTTTGTTCCGTTAGAGTTAGACTCTCCACATCCCTCCCCTGTCTCTCTCATATATATATATATATCTCTCTCTAAGGGGTCCCCCTCTCTCTCTCTCTCTTCCCTACCCCCAAATTTCAAATTTTCTTCTCTCTCCTCCCATTCACTCTTCATTAATATCCCCCCCTTCCCCATACACTCATTCAAGTCCCCCCAACCCCCCAAGGTAGAACCCACCAATCTCCAAGCCACCCTCCAACCCCCAACCACCCAGGCACCCTTCCATCTCCCCAAGACTGAAGGGGCTTCAACCAAGGCCCTAATTTGAATCTCCCTCCTTTTCTGGCTGCACCACACCCCTCCCCAACACCCCCTTCCTACCCGGGTCACCCTCCCCATTCCCCCCTTGTTTCCTTTGGCCTTTCCACCCTCATACACTACCCTACACCTTCATCCTATTCCCAGCTCGTAGGTAGCAGAGTACCAGCTACTTTCTGGCTGCCACGACATTACCAAGAGGCTTCAGAGGGCATACCATATACTGTTGGATTCTTATTCTTGTCAGCTTTACAACGGTGGTGGTCTCGTCTTCGTCTGAGTTCGTTACTGCCAGGGAGAGCTGTTCTTCTCCGACTGCGCAGGATTGGTCCGGTCAGCAACCTGAAGCAACTTCCAGAAGCTTCCACGGCCACATTCCTATGCTTCTTGAGGCACGACTTGGCTGAGAGCTTCTACGACAAGTCTTCTTCCATTACCAGGAAGTGGCACCCTGTTCGGCATCCGGAGCAGAGATTTGTCAATTTTCTCCCTTGGGTGCACTGTTCTGTCAACTCTAGGACTGAACCGACACCCAATCACTGTTTGGGCTGTCCTTGTCTACTCTGACCTCCTACGGCATCCCTGTGGGTCTCGTTTTATAGAGGGCTTGACACCGAATCCAGCGATCCCAGGCACGCCCAAATCAGAGCTTAGGAACACCCGTGACGACCTCGTCTTTCTGTGGTAGTGGTGCTGAAGCAGACAGAACCAGAGGATAGAGACCCTGCTCATGGACCTACCTCAACCAACGCTGGAAACCAGAAGTCCTTCCAAAAATCTGACATTCTCCTGGGCCAACCCAGGAGGTTTTGCTGTTGGTTTTGTAGCAAACGGAGTCCGGGAGTGGCCGCAGCGTCGCCGACATCGACTGCCTATCCCCTGTTCCAGAGAGCGGACAGAACCGGCAACCGCCTTTCAATAGGTCCTAGCTCGGCTTTTCCCCTCCCCGCCTGGCCGGCTGAGCGCCTCACCCTGCGTGGAGGTACATTTTAGTTGTAATTCTACTCCCCCACCCCTAGTCCTCCCCCCTTGGAAGGGGCGTAGTGCATGTATTAGCAGGTCGCCATCCAAAGCTACACCGACGCGGCGTGCGGGTGCAGGCCCACGCCTCCCCGCTCGTCATCATCTCCGGCCGGAGTCGGTGTCTTCACGCCGACTAGGTGAGCCTCGGTTCCCCTCTTGGCTGGTTTCAATTCATTGCTTAACATAATATTATCCCTATTGCTTTGTCGGACGGAGAGTGAGAGCTCGACCCAAAATTGCTAGTGACGTGAGTGATCACCGCGGGTGAGTTGTGAGCGGTCCCCTACATCACACACCCTTGGTGTGTTGGCCGCCCGTGAATTGGTCATCCCTGCCCCATTTGGGGTCCTCCCCAAGCGAGCCAACCCTTTGAGCATCAAGGTCCCACCTCGGACCCTCTCCATCATCGCCGAGTCACATATGGGCACTAGTGTGTGCTACGCGAACGTGTTCGCTAGAGTGAGTCCGCTCCTCAAGTTGCTTGCTTACAATTTAGGTCCATAGGTGGTGTCACATCAAGTGGTATCATAGAAAGTTCACAACTTGTCTCTCCACAAGTTGGCCCTAGGGCGCATTTGCATTCATCTCTCGGTGCATCAACCTTGCCCACTAGCATGGCTACTTCATATTGGTCACATCTGTCCCACTCGGCCCTCCACAAGGGTCCGATTGACACCCCTTTGGCCATAGTCCTATTTGAGGACCTTATCTTTGACGGGTACCACCCTAGTGCATATTTAGAGTGGGAGGAAAACATGGACAAATACTTTAAGAGGAATCCAATGACTGAATCCATGAGAATCTACCTTGCCATGAGTCAGCTTGTGCGCCATGCCAAGGATAGGTGGCAGCTCATTGAACGCTTAAGGAAGGTTATGAGGCAAGAGCCTATTAACACATGGGAGAACATGAAATCCAAACATAGGAAAGTCTACACTCCCGGACCTTCTCCCATCTAATTGGATCACCAAAGCCCAAGGAGCACTTCAACTCCACCATCCCCACCCGACCAACCTAAGACTTCAATTCCCCAATTCCCCACAATACAACCAAAACCCAATTCCACAACCTACACTATTCAAACCCAAATGGACTTCGTATCCACCCCTCCACCGAGACCCATAATGACCACCACTCCCCAACCCAAAATTCCCCACCAAACCCGCACCCCACATGCCCCCATGGTCCCCACTACTACCCCTCCATCGTCCCCTCAAAAGAACACACCTCCCAAAACCATTTAACATAAACACCCTCACCCAACCCACCTCCCACTTCCAACCCCAATCCTACCCCAACCTAGGCCTCCACTACTCCCAACCCCAACCCAAGTCCGACCTCATTCACCACCCCGGATGCACAATGCGTCGATCATCATTACCCCACCTACAAAGGACCTTCTCACAACCTTGGTAGAGGAACCCATAATCCCGACACCCGACCCATAGTTGTGAACACCCCGGGTCCTACCCCCACTTTGAAAGAAACACATGCCCAAGATGAGGATAAAGCCTCGCATTACGATCTTCACTCTATGCCCACTCCTCTAGTTGGGAGTGAACTCATCATAAGTGGGTCCTTGGCTAGATGGTTAAAGAAGAATCCAGCTCACCCGATCATGGCCCCCTTCCTTGGAGCGACACCTCCCCATAGTGCCCTTCATCTCCTATCGCACCACCATCCAATCATCTTACCAAGTGGAGAAACTAGGGGACCTTCTCAAGGGCTTAGCATGGCAATTAGAGTTGACTTGCATGTTGACCCCCATAACCAAACAACCTAGGAGCCTTGACCTCCTACACCTATGTGTTGGGTCTATCACCTCAATATGCACCATTGGTTGCTACACTAGTGACATTCTATTTTTCCTCCCCACACCCGATGAGCCCGACCTTCTCCTCAAATTGGAGCTTCTTATCTCGGGTAGAAAGCCAAGCCCTCCTCTCATGGCTGATCTACCTCCCAAGAACTTCGGCCCAATTATTTCATTAGAGGAGCATGACCCACCATGTATGGACCTTGTGGACATAGAGTTCCTTCCTCTAGGAAGCCCAATCCACGACCCCTTTGATCCCTTCCAATGGGAGCCTAGTTACCCATGTGACCCACCCACCTTACCCACAACCCACCTTTCTCTACCCCAACCAACCATGTTGGACCAAGTCCACCTCTTCCAAGACTCGGGCCACACCAAGGGAACCATCGCCATAAGCATCATATGCCTAGGAAGCAAGGAAGTGCTCCTCTTCATAATGCCCACCTTCCTAAATCCCTTCGACCCTTTCACATGGAAATTCAAAGGCAGTCCCACACCTATACACATCGAAGTCATCTTTGGGATAAGAGTGCCTAAGTCTTGGCACAACACACCACTTGGCATGAACACTATGTTGGGTCCATTCATTCATATCACCCACATGTCAAGTAGGAAGCATGAGTGGTCTATATTCGGATGTAATGCTCCACCTTCATTCATCATGGGTCTTAAGCATGTTAGGAGCATTCACGGATGTCCGGGACCCCTGGCATTTGCTATACCCATGCACAATCGATTCCCCTACAGATACCCTGACCCTCCAACCATTGTTATAAAGTCCATGCATGATAGGGCCACTTGTGGCTGCCCCGGTCCACCTAAGTTCATCAAAGTCCACATGGCATCAATGCACGATATGTCTATATATGGTTGTCCTGGGCCACCTTTGCATACCACACATTTCCCACTCACACTGCATCATAGTACATGGCATGAGCGTCTAAGCAAGCACCGAGCAACGGCGGTGAGATTTACACAAGGTGGACAAAAGCTCGTAAGCGCCACTTGGTACCCCAAGAAGGCAAAATTGGTGATGATGATATTGGAGTAGCTCTACCTTTGGGTCACATCCAAATTGAGGGCACAAGGACTTGGACATTCTCGAGTTTTGAGTGGCATTGGCAAACATACTTTTGGTCTGAACTTAGCAAATGATTCTGGGATACACCTGACTTTTTGTGTGGCAGATCTAGCACCCTATGAGGGCCCCGCGGTGGAACCTAGTAAGCATCTCGAGCCTACACTTACCTTTGTGAGTGACACAACCGGAGAGCCTCCACATATCAGCCCGAGAGCTCGACGTGAGCACATGAAGGCAATATTGGATAAGCAGGGTACCATTGCCAGAAAGAGGGTGTGCCTGCGCTATCCTGAGAAGTGGAAGAGCCATCCCTCAGCTACGGACGCAGGGTTGAGTTGGGAAGACGTTCTTCGCCCGGATTCGCTGTGGTGTACTGCTACCCCGGTGGACCCACACTCGACGGGGTCGAGTTCTCCCCACCCCGGGGGTATGATAGGGACATCCCCAGCCACTCCATCTTTTTCGAGACTCCGGTTGCTCACCATCGGCACATCATCATCTCCATCACTTTATTTTGAGCAGTAGCATGTAATTTTCATTTTATTTGAGTCGTAGATGTGTAATCTCTCTTTATTTGAGTCAGTTAATAGGTTAATGCGTCAGTTTGATAGTCAATTGGGCCCAACTAGTGGGCTAGGCCCAAGGGCGCCCCTCCCTTGGACTTGTCTAGTCATTAATGCATTTGGTCAAGGTTAGTTTGGTCATATTGAATTATGTAAGCCTATAAATAGGCCCCCACTTCCCTCATATGTAACAACCTTTGATGAATATTTGAATAGAAATAAACCCTTTGTGAGAATTTTTTCCCCTTGGAGTGAGACTCTCCACATCCCTCCCCTATCTCTCTCATATCTCTTTCTCTCTCTCTTAAAGTGGTCCCCCCTCTCTCTCTCTCTCTTCCCTACCCCCAAATTTTCAGATTTCTTCTCTCTCCTCCCATTCACTCTTCATTAATATCACCCCTTCCCTGTACACTCATTCAAGTCCCCCCAACCCCCAAGCTAGAACCCACCAATCTCCAAGCCACCCTCCAACCCCCAACCACCCACTACCCTTTCCCAAGCACCCTTCCATCTCCCCAAGGATGAAGGGGCTTCACCCAAGGCCCTAATTTGAATCTCCCTCCCTTTCTGGCTGCTCCACACCCATCCCCAACATCCCCTTCCTACCCTGGTCGCCTTCCCCATTCCCCCCTTGTTTCCTTTCACCTTTCCACCCTCATACACTACCCTACACCTTCATCCTATTCCTAGCTCGCAGGCAGTAGAGTACCAGCTACTTTCTGAGGCTGCCACGACATTACCAAGAAGCTTTAGAGGGCGTACCATATACCGTTGGATTCTTATTCCTCTCAGATTTACAACGGTTGTGGTCTCGTCTCTATCTGAGTTTGTGATTGTCAGGGAGATCTGTTCTTCTCCGACTGTGCAGGACTGGTCTGGTCAGCAACCTGAAGCAACTTCCAGAAGCTCCCACGGCCACATTCCTATGCTTCTTGAGGCGCCACTTGGATGAGAGCTTCTACGACAAGTCATCTTCTATTACCTAGAAGCGGCACCGCGTTCGGCATCTGGAGCAACGATTTGTCAATTTTCTTCCTCGGGTGCACTGTTCTGTCCACTCTGAGACTGAACCAACACCCGATCACTGTTTGGGCTGTCCTTGTCTACTCTGACCTCTTACGGCATCCCCGTTTGTCTCGTTTCGAAGAGGGCTTGACACCGAATCCAGCGATCCCAGCCACGCCCGAATTAGAGCCCAGGAGCACCCATGGAGACCTCATCTTTCTATGGTAGTGGTGCTAAAGTAGATAGAACCAGAGGACAGAGACCCTGCTCACGGCCTTGCCCCGACCAACGCCAAAAACCAGAAGTCCTTCCAAAAATATGACGTTCTCCTGGGCAAACCCAAGAGGTTTTGCCACTGGTTTCGTAGCAAACGGAGTCCGGGAGTGGCCGCAGCGGCGCCGACGTCGACTGCCTGTCCCCTGTTCTAGAGAGCGGACAGAACCGGCAACCGCCTTCCAATTCGTTCCTAGCTCGGCTTTTCCCCTCCCCGCCTGGCCAGCTGAGCGCCCCTCCCTGTGTGGAGGTACATTTTGTTTGTAATTCTACTCCCCCACCCCTAGTCCAACCCCCTTGCAAGGGGCATAGTGCATGTATTAGCAGGTCGCCATCCAAAGCTACACCGACGCAGCGTGCAGGTGCATGCCCACGCCTCCCCGTTCGTCATCGTCTCCGGTCGGAGTCGGCGTCTTCACGCTGACTAGGTGTGCCTCGGTTCCCCTCTTGGCTGGTTTCAATTCATTGCTTAGCATAGTATTATCTCTGTTGCTTCGTCGGACGGAGAGTGAGAGCTCGGCCCAAAATTGCTATTGACGTGAGTGATCACCGCGGGCGAGTTGTGAGCGGTCCCCTACATCCCACACCCTTGGTGTGCTGGCCACCCGTGAATTGGGCATCCCTGGCCCATTTGAGGTCCTCCCCAAGCTAGCCAACCCTTGGAGCATCAAGGTCCCACCTCGGACCCTCTCCATCATCGTCGAGTCACCTACGGGCACTAGTGTGTGCTACGCGAATGTGTTCGCTAGAGTGAGTCCGCTGCTCAAGTTGCTTGCTTACAATTTAGGTCCATAGGTGGTGTCACATCATAGCTCTCCTTCAATTCTTTCCAAATTATTCTGTAGCTCAAGATTAACAGCATTGATAGCCTCATATTTTTCAAGATTAAGTTTGTTCTCTTCCTCCCATTCTTCACATTTCAGATTGGTCTGGCTTAGCTGAGTTTTAAGAACATCATTTTCTTCTTTAAAACCTAACAGATCCAAGCTGATGGTTTCAAGGGTTTCATCTTGTTTTTTCTATTTTTCATTTTCAATTTTTAAGGTTTCTAACTCTTGGTTGGCAGGGCTATCATGATCAGGAGTGTTGATCTTTTTCTTCAAATGCTTATTCTCCTTTTTATACATTTCATACTTCTCAAGAAGATCAGCATATGCATCTTCCCAATCCTCAATTGAAAAGGTTTCAAAGATGTTGATCACATGATCCTCACTCCCTTCAGCCATGAGACCGAAGTCATCCTCATCTTCATTGGTAGAAGAACACTCATTTTCCTCTTTGTCATCATTCCAGGTGGAGACCATGGCTTTCGGCTACTTTCCCTTGGCTTTGGACATTCACTTGATCAGTTCAGGGCATTCTCCTCACATATGTTCTGCTTTCTTACATTGATAGCAAATGATATTGTTAGAGTTTTTGGCATGAGTAAGTCTGAGATTGGAGTTTCTACTTACCTGTGGATCCTTCTTCCTCTTTTGGAATTTGCCTCATCTATTTAGGAATTTCTTAAATTCCCTAGTGAGCAAGGCATGGTTAGTTGTGCTGATCTCCGGAAGGTCATCTCCGTTGTCCTCGTCAGAGCCATCTATGCTTTCAACAACTTTGAGAGCTACAATCTTCTTGGGCTTGATGTCTTCGTCACTTCTCTTCAAATTGAGCTCATATGTCATGAGCGAACCTATCAAACCATCTACTGTCATGGTAGATAAGTCTTTTGAGTCCTCAATCACCGTGGCCTTAGTGTGCCTTGCTAGGGTGAGGGATCAAAGAATCTTCCTAATCAGTTCACTATTAGAGTATTCTTTTCCCAATGACTTTCAGGAATTAGTTAACTGTGTGAGCCTGACATACATTTCAGAGATAGATTTGTTGGGCTTCATTTTGAACATTTCATAGTCGGTACTTAGTATGCTGGCCTTGGTGGCCCTAACTTCTCCTGAACAACATAGATTAGCTCAAGCCTATCCCACATTTCTTTTGCAGATTTTCAAGTGGATACTCTTGAGTATTCAGTGGGGTGAATAGCGCATTGCATTATGTTCATGGCGCTCCAATTGGTTGTGGATTTTTTGAGCTGATCTTGTGTCCAGGTGTCATCTAAGTCTGGAACAACAAATGGGCCTTTACTCACAACATGCCATATCATGTGATCCTAGGCACATAGAAAGACTTCCATTCGGTTCTTCCAGTATAGATAGTTAGTTCCATCGAAAAATGGCATTTTTTGATGGCCTGGCCCTCAGTTATGTAGCTGCGAGAGACATTCCCAGCAGATCTCCCTGGGTCATTGGACCACCTCTCTAGGGATCCCGCTCTGATACCAACTATTGAACGGTTGAGAGGATCTATAGGGGGGGTGAATAGATCCTATACCAACTTTTGATTTGAACAAACAAGCTATAGAAGATGGTACTATGGTTATCACAAGCAAAGCAAAGTGTTGGAACAATTGAAGTGAAGAGATGAGAGATATACTTAACAAGGCAAGCCACCTATGACAAAGAGATAGTGATGGGGACATCATCGACCATCCCATATTTATTCAAGGATCCCGTTGCTCGCCTGCAGTGCGTCGTCTTGTTCGCCACATTTTTCTTAGTCTTGGCATGTAACTTTTATATTTTATTTTAATCATAAACTATGTAATTTTCATTTTATTTGAGTCAAGTACCTAGGTTAATGAGTCATCTACCTAAGTTATGTGTCATAGGGTTGATTAGTTTGGTTAATGGGCCCAATTAAGTGGGCCAGGCCCAGGGGCGCCCCCCCTTCCCCCTTAGTTTCTTATCATTAGTTCAGAAGTCAGGGACTTATTGTAAATTGTGGGATCCCTATAAATAGGATCCCATTTTCTCCATTTGAGGTTAATGAATAGTTGAAAGAAAATTTGAAATCCAGTTAAATTTCACTAGGGTGAGAAACCCATCTCTCTCTCTCTCTCTGAAGGGGGCGACCCCCATTCTCTCTCCTCCCCTCTCCCAAATTTTGAAGTCTCTCTCTCTCTTCCCCCATTCACTCTCCATTAAGACCCCTCTCCCTTCCCCATACCCCATTTAACCCCACCATTACTCCCTCCTCCTTCCAAGGCAACCTTTGGTACTCCTAGGAACCTCTTCATTCTCCAATGCACCCCTCCCTCTTCCCCAAGCACCCTTTCACCTCTCCAAGGCCCCAATTCAAATTTCCCTCCCCTTGAGGGCTGCACCCCAATCAATCCCAGCCCCCTCACCTCCCTTGGTCGCAGCCCCTCACCTCCCTTGGTCGCAGCCCCCCACCTCCACTCCACCCTACTTGGTCGACCTCCCCCTTCGGCCTCCCTCTCCCTTGTGCTGGCAGCAACCAGCCTATTCCCTCCACCTCTGGCCGCACCAGACCTCCCAACCTGCTAGCTCTGCCCCCTCCATCTCCCAACCACCCCCACCAACCCCTAACACCCCCTCCACCATCTCCCACAGCCATTAGCACCCACCCCTTGTTGGATATATGCTGTTTTGATGATGTCTGACCATGACTCATTGATGAGTCCCATTTGCGTTTAATGATGTCAACACTCTTGCATTTCAGGTCATTGTAAGTAAAGTGTAAGAAGTCAAGAATGGCATGCCAATGTAGGTAGCTAGAGGCACAAAAATCAAGGCATACAATAACACAGTAGAATGCATGAAAATCTAGGCAACAGGCATGCACCGATATCAAAAAATGGTTGGCAGGCATAGAAACCAAGAAAGAGCTTTGCAAAAGAAAGAAAAGATTATTCTACAGTTTGTAGTCTGGTGAGGACCAAGGTCGGTGCACAGTTACATTTCTTCATGCAAGGTCGGTGCACATTCAAGCTTTGAAGGACCAAGGTCGGTACACATCACTGTAGCACACAGACCAAGGTCGGTGCACATTTCAGCTAATGCACGCCAAGGTCGGTGCATATTCTAGCTATTGCACGGTGAGGAACTCCTCCTCATGTGTGTGTGTGAGGGGACTGTCCCAAGTGTGGTTGCTGCACTGGCAGCTTGTCATTTTATTTTTGTGTGTGTGTGGGGGGGGGGGGGGACCTAGTTTCATGTGTGTGGGGGGGGCTTGTCCCCATGTGTGGTGAGGACCTCCTTCTCGTGTATGTGTGTGGAAAAACGTCCCTACCGGTTTGTGTGTAGGAAGTGAAGCTGCGTTCGCAGCGTGTGGTAAAGCCTCACCGGTTGGTGAGGGGTGGACGTAGGTCTGCGGGTTTGCAGACTGAACCACCTTAAAAATGCACTGTGCAGTGGGTTGTTCCTTGTGAGATTGATCCATCTTCTTTATCCCCATTCACAGGTTGGTATGCGTGTTTTAACATATGTAATCTTGGTTTCTCCTTCGCACATTCACTCTCATAGGACCGTGCTTTGCCTTTTTCATTTGAGTCATCTACCCATTCCGCTGTGCTTTATGTCTAAGTGCCTCATGTGCACTCTAGTGTTGTTTATGATTTATTTAGCTAAAGTTTTTAATTGGTCATAGTCTTTTAGCAGGATCTATTCAACCCCGCCTTCTAGATCCGGTTGTATCTATCGGACCTAACAATTGGTATCAGAGTCTAGCTCTGTCATTCTCAGATCCAACGATCTGTAGAGACGATCCTAGTTCAACTCAATCATGTATTCCCCGGTTGATCAATTTTCAATGCCTTCCCTTCCAATCTTCAATGGTTCTAATTTCAGTGACTGGCTAGGAAAAATGTGTAGGTTTATAACCTCACGTAATCCTAACCTCTGGAGGATTATTACCAATGGTCCTTCCACCCTGCCAGCAAATAAAGCCAAATGGACTAATGAACACAAGTCGAGACATGTTGACAATCTCACTGCTTTGAACTTGATGCAAGAAGCAGTAGACACCAACGCAGCTCCATTTGTTCTCAATTGCAACTCAGCCAAAGAAATCATAGATGGCTTGATCAGCATCCACAAAAAGCAAGAGAAGCTCAATTGCTTGATGGGTGACAATGATGACCAGCCAGGCACCCCGTCATCTCAAGTAAGCTCCGAACCTGAAGATTTTACATTTGATGACCTCATGGATGCTTATGAGAATCTAGATGAACAGTATAAGAAAATCAGATCAGAATATAAAAAATTGAAAAAGGGTCTTAAGAGCAATGTTCTTGAATCTTCTTGTGAAATATGTGCCACACTTGAAAGAGCAAATGAATGTATGATGTTTGTTGTAGACATGCATAAGGAACAGATTGCTTCCTTAAGAGAGGAAAATGAAGCTCTTGTGACTAAGATCTCTAAACTCGAAGAAAATGAAAAAGGGCTTAGAAAAGAGATGGACTCAATGGCCGATGATCAGAAGTTCTTTGAAGAACTGGTTGACAATGACAAGCTCATTGAGGAAAATGAGGAACTCAAGAGACAAATCAAAGTCCTGAAAGACAGGTTATCCATTCATGAAAAATGAAAGCACATTGATGAAAATGAATCTAAAAAATCACATGTGCTAGAACTTGAAATTAAAGATTACAAGGAAATGAATGGCCTATTGAAGAACACTGTCAATGCCTACGAGGTAGAGCGTGCTAGCTCTAAATTGCACATCTCATCCTTAAAAGAAGAGATCACGGATTTGAACAAATCCTTGTCTAAATTTATAGATGGCATTGAAAATCTAGATAGACTTCTAGGAACTATAATAAACTTTCAGAAAGAAGGTCTTGGTTATGATCTAGAAAATAAGAAATCCTTTGGAACTAAGACCTTTACTCCTTTTGTTTCCAGCTCCAATGTGCCCAGCACCTCCAATACACCTTCAACACAACCTACCAATCATCAAGCTCAACAACGGCCCTTTGTTCAAAAAAACCAGAAACAGAACCTAGGCCAGAAAAGGAAAGCCTCCAAACCAAAATAGAAAAATGGTTTTGTTGACATTGACATGCATGCTAGGAAACACCACGATGAGCACCATGCTTTTCATAAATTGAATGTTCAGTGTTTCTATTGTGACAAGCCTGGACATATTATGGGTAACTGCTTTATCTTTTGGCATGATGAATCAAGAGCAGGTAAGATCGGAGGAAACAATGCAACAAGCAATGGCAAGAGGCAGGTCAACACTGGGAGAAAGCATTCTCTGCACACTCATGCTCAAAAGCCTAGGTATGACCCTGCGCGTCAATACACCCATCTAAATAGGTCGGCACCTTCAAGGGCTGTAAGAAGAAACCCTCTTCCCTACTGCTTCCACTATGGCAAAATTGGCCACACTGTTCGTGACTGTTGGCATCTACAAGGTAGGATTCAATCTCATGCTCAGCACCATCCTGCTCGCAGCCCTATGGGTAGTCAGATGCATCGACGCACCTTGAAAGGCAGGTCGATGCACCCAACCGTCAACAGAAGCAGTCCGCCTCCCTGCTGCTTCCATTGTGGTAAGTTCGGCCATATAGTCCAAGACCGTTGGCACTTGAAAGGTAGAACCCACGTTCATGTCAAAGGAGGTAACTTCCCTGCGCAGCCACAAAAGCCAAACGCACATCCATGTGCTCATATGACGAATACTCAATCTTTTGTGCGTTATTTTTATTGTGGGAAAAATGGGCATGAGATGTATGATTGCCATACAATGAGGGAAGATGACTTGACTGCATTAAGAAAGAGAAATGCAACTGCCCGAAGAACTAACCAACAAGGACCCAAGTAAGCTTGGGTACCACAAAATTCAAAATGAGAATTATGGTTGTAGGTGCCTTGGAGCAGAGTAGGGTTCAATCTCAAAATAAATACTCAAGGCACAGGTATGTAAATAGACTGTTTAATTTATGTTCAACCTTTTGCATGGGAAGCTTGCATTGTAGTCATTGCATTATAGGTCTGTTCTGTATTCAATAAGTCTTGCAAGCTGATTGTGTTTCACTAAACTGTTGAACCATGGTCCTTGAAAATGAAAATCTGAATGTTTGAATGGTATATTCTTGGTTTAAGCTCTGGTATATCAAAAGTTGTATGTTGGATTGATGGGCCAAGCCTATCTGGAAGACAACATCTTGCGTGAGTTGGGTCTTCGGATCAATACCTCTGCCTTGTACCATAGATCACCTACCTTAGCTGCAATAATCATGAAAAAATCTACTTTACTGAATGAATTAATTTGATGTTGAGATGATGTCTGTTTCCTGCTAACCAGCCATACGAAATACTTGAACATTACTTTTGATGATGTCTGCCTTGGTCGCATCTAGTTAAACTCATCACCCATTTAGGCAAATAACATGTATTGATTTGTTTTGCTTCCTTCTCTTGTTTGTGGTTTGTGGTGATAAAGATGATAAGCAAAAATCAATGATCTCAATCAACCCAAGGACATGTAAACCATGAACCTAGGCAATCAGAACAAGCTCTAGCATGGGCAATGCTATCTCAACAAAACTAATCTAAAGAAAGTAAAGAAAAACACACGCCGGAGCGTGGAGCAAGGAGTAAATAAAAACACACCGCGTGGGTGGAACAAGCGAAGGAAATAAGAGATATGAGAGAGAAATCAATGCCCAATACTAAGGAAAGAACGTGATCGCCACTAAGGTAATAAAACAAGCCAAAGACCTGGTCAATACCTTAGAAATAGGGGGATGATGCACCCGCCCACGGGAGAGAGAAACCAGTGAAATCTGCAGATCAGCTGAGTGTAACGGTCTAGACCCTGTGCGTCACAGGAGCGTGATAGTCACCAGATGAACCGTTAGAACAGCCTGACGCGCCTGACCAAGACCGTTAGAGAACCTGCAGCAACAACTTGTGAATTCTTTGAACTCCAATTCTTCCAGCCGGCCAGAAGACCTGGGCCTCGTCTAATGATCCCTGTAAACCTGCCAAAGAACGTGAAACACAAGAAAACGATCCCAAATTAGCCCTTCAAACAAGCATAGTATCAATTCTTAAAGAACTTAAGATAATGCAAAGGGAAAGGGAAGTACCGGGGAAGTTTTTGTTTTTTAACCCCTCTAGGCATTTTAAAATGTGGGAAGAATGTTTAGATGATGAAAACAATGGAGAACGTGAGAGAAAGAGGAGGGACAATGCTATGATGAGAGGAAGAAGGGGAGAACACAAATATGACAATGATGGAAACTCAAACACAATGAAACGAATACTCCCTTCACCGTGAAGCAGATGGATGTGAGGAACAGTTCCCCTTGGTTGGATGTGGCTCCAGGATGCGGCAGCACTTCGACGTGAATTCCAGATCTTCCTCCTCAGGCCATGAAGTTAAGGGTGCTATTTATAGGCCCTCAAAATCTCTGGTCGAGCAGAGGATAATCCAGTAATAAAAGAGGATAACTCTTAGCAAACTATTGAAGATAATATCACCAAGAGTCCATAGAAACAAATAGAAGGTTCTGATGATCAGATTTGGGAGAGAAATCATCAGATCAAACTCTTATCTCGACCACGGAGTAGCAGAGAAAAGACCAGAACTGCCAGGACTCTCTGTTTGATGTAACGGCTGCTCGACAGATCGCCACATTAATGTAACGCCCCATGGAGAGACCGTCACAGTAACCTTATCTCCAAAGAGATAAGATCAACGGGAAGAAGATCAAAACAGTTGGACTCTTGAATGAATGTAACGGCCACGGGAGGACGCGTTAGAGGAACATAACGGCTGCTCGACAGACCGTTAGAATCAATGGATAGGCTAAAGATAAGGATTGGAACCAAGGCCTCAAACTTTAGGACTCTTGAAAGTGTAACGGTCCTGGGAGGACGCGTCAGAAGGATGTAACGCCCCTGGTGTGGACCGTTAGAAATAATGAAGATTGAATAATTAAGAACCGGAAATAAGCCCTGAGGGTAAGGACTCCTTAAGATGTAACGGCCAAGGAGTGACGCGTTATAAGGATGTAACGCCCCTTTAAGGGACCGTTAGAGACAATAAGGATCCAAAATGAGATAGGAGCTTGCTAAGCTTCAGTCAATGAAAATGCCACCAAGAACCAAACTCAACCAAGAGGAGAAGACCCATGAAATAGACCTCTAACTGATCAAGAAAGCTCAATGAAGAGTGAACAACTCAGAGCATCATATAGAATGAACAAGGAGATGACCCGACTTATCAGTCATAAAATGGGTGTCAACAGATGCCCCTCATTAACGTCCTCTTTACAGGGGAGCGAACGGAGGTGAAGCGAAATCGAAATGGGACATGGAGATGAAGCGGAAATGAAGCGGAGTGGACTGAAAAGCGGGCGTTAAGGGAAAAGACACCCGTTCTACCAACAAGCGATAGGAATTTTCTGGAAAACTTCAAACCAATCATAAGGAAATAGCCAACCAATGGACGCATGTCTGGAGGAACTAACAACTAAGGAAAGGAAAACATGGCTAGCCGCCGGAGGCAACGGAAAGGAAAGAAAACTGACTAAACTCCAAATAGGAATCTTCAGCTAACCAAATCAAGCGAACAGATCGAAGGAAACCTTCCAATTCAGAGTGGAAATGGCTCTCCTTATTCTAGATCAAGAACACAGATATTCACCATCATTGAGACACCTTGAACAGATGAGACTCACGAATGCTCAAAAAATGCGTATGATGCATGCTGGGCTAAAACAAAAATAAATCATTAAAACGAATGCAAAGAAAGATAAAATAACAAGATACTCGAGAATAATATTTCTAGACTGGAGAAATTAAGGTCAGGATGCTATCTGCAACCACGGCGTGCAAGACAGAACCGTCATCCCCAAATTTTTCCAATCTAACGGCCTATCCAACGATTAAACATGTGCATGTTTAAGGGGAACATCAGATCCCAGAACACATGAATGACCAGCCGGTTCTCGAGGTAATATATCATAGATACCATATAGTAATGCATTAAAGGGATAAGATATCGAGATACAATACCTGACTTACCTGCCTGACGGATTGCAAAGCATGATGCTGTTCATAACTTCATCCATGAGAAAGAGGTTAGCCCACGATAATGAGTATGAGCATGAAACAAGGCATAACTATTTGTACGCATGAGAAGCATCAATAATATGCACCATGGCAGAAAACGCAACCATTCAAGCATCAAATAGACCATTTGATTCATCAAGAAACTTGCAAGCTGTAACGGCCTACGGAAGGAGCGTCACACAGAGTAACGGTCTAAGACAGGACCGTTAGACAATGGCGGTTCAAATTCTTTAATAAATAATATTCAAACGACTTGACGGTCTAAAGACTATGCGTCAGATGATGTAACGATCTGTCGATAGACCGTCACACTTCCTGAGCGTTCAAAAAACAAAACCGAATGGTCATGGCCATCATTCAAGCATTCAACACTCAATCGCCCACACACCCCAAACCGAGAAGACCACCGGTGACCACCCACAACCACCGACGAAATGGCCGGCGACGAGCCTCCACCGCCGCTGAAGAAGAGGGAGAGAGGGAAGAAGAAGGCCATCTGATGCTTCCATCACCGAATAGAACGAGAGGAGGTGCCAAGGCCCATGGAAGAAGAAACTAGGGCGAGGGGGCCAACGACGGAGGAAGGAGAGGTTCCCACGGCCGAGGAGGACCAAGGGGAAATCCCCATGGATGAGGGAGAGCCCAAGGAACAAGAAAAGAAGAGGAAGAGGGGCCAAGACCGAGAGGTAGGCCGCCAACCCTAATCTTTCAATTTTTAATTTTTATAGTTTTTTATGTGTATGCATGTGTGAATGGGGGGTAGAAGATGGGTCTATGAACCCATTAGGATCATATGTAGGCCTTTTGGCCATGGTGAGAAGCCAATGGAATGCAAAGGGGATAATGCCCTCTAGCAGAGAATGTGACGGTCCTTCCAGGGACCGTCACAAGCCTAACGCATCACCCTTGGTGCATTAGAACAAGTAACGCCCCACCCCAGGGCCGTCACAATCACCAGAGGTTAAAACTATTTTTAGGTTTTTTAATTATCCAATTTTTTATTTGTTTTTCATTATATGAATGCTCTGTAGTGATTTTATAATGCGATTGACTAACCCATGCTCTAAATGAATGCAGGGAAAGAGACGGACGAGGATCTCCTGGCTTCAGATCCAGGCGGTGTACCAGGCACTGCCCGATTACCAGAGAGAGAGATTAGCCGGCATGGGGTTCGCCGAGGTGCTGAGCATCGAGGTGATTCGGATGGATACGCCGCTGCTGTATGCCTTGCACGAGAGATGGGATCCGATCAGTAGGGCATTCATCTTCCCGTGGGGTCACATGATCCCCACACTGGAAGACATGGCGAGGATTTCCAGACTAAGAGTGCACGGAGCTGCAGTGACAGGCTGGACATACAGAGACTACCGAGAGATGGCCCAGGAGCTGCTGGGGCTAGATTTGATCAGGCCGGGCCAGACATCATCCCAGCTCTCGAGATCACGACTGCAGGAGAGCTTAGGGCTGAGAAGAGCGGCGATAGCTGTGGGAGAGCTACCATAGGAGCATTTGGGTAGAGTGATCGAGCAGGTGCGCCCACGAGTGTCGGCAGAGGCGGGACCGGAGGGAGATCGCGTCCTGAGACGATTACTGATGCTTTTGTTCGGGAAGCTCCTATTCGCGACTCGGGCAAATGTCATCAGCTACAGGCTGCTACTGATGATCAGAGATTTAGGTAGAGTCGGGAAATAAGCATGGGGAGCGGTAGTCTTAGTCTTCCTGTTTGAGTCCCTCAGCACGACGGACCGGCAGACCATGCCGGGTGGCTTCTCACCTTTTCTACAGGTAAATGTAGTTTAAAATGCTTCTTATATGATTTATGATTATGCAAAATGCAAATGATTATGCAACTGACATTAGACTTTTAATATGCAGATCTGGAGCTACATGTACCTCCTGGGCATCAGGAGAGGCACACTACTCCACCCCGGGCGGATCCCGATCGCCAGACGATGGGTGGTCACAAGAGACCCGGGGTCGATCATCAGATTAACCCGGGCGATCCAGGATGACTTGGATTCCTTCCCGCACACGGCGGTAAGCCCGAACTCAAAATGCTTTCTAAATGCTTTAAATGCTTCTATGAATGTTCTGAATATTTCTATATGCTGATAAATATGCTGACATGGACTATATGCTTTCCAGGTGAGATGGACCCCATACCGAGGTGAGAGCTACGAGGGACAGCAATGGGTGGAGGCAGCCCTCTCGTACCGGGGATGAGACATATGGTTGCACTGCATCCATGTCATCGAGCCACTCCACTATCGATTGATTCTGAGGACTCGGGGACTACACCAGCCCGAGGTGACCTTTCCACACCGTAGCGACGAGCATCCGGGAAAGTCAGCAAAGGGTATTAGCGGCGACGTGGATTGGTGCGCCCGAAAGGTGAAGTATGTCCACGATTGGAACTGTCGGGGCAGAGCGGTGAAGGAGTGGGACGAGAGCGACGAGGAGTACTTGAAAGCCTTTGCTCGACTGTACGGGGACCGGGTGTACCGAGGTACGTGACAACCGGTATGCAACTTCTAAACCCTTAAATATAAATGCTTTTATATGGAAATTTTATTCTATATGCACTGACTCATATGCTTTCTAAATGTAGCTAGACCCCGAGGGAAGGATAGCCGAGCTCGAGGGGCTACTCCACGCCACCGTCCGGCAGCGGGACGAGTACCGGGCCGCCTTGGAGCTTATGGTAAAATTCCCAGACTTAAAATGATTATGTTTATGATTATGTGAATGATGGACAGATCAATGATTTCTAAATGCAGCGGGCTGAGGGAGCCCAAAGAGTGGGACCGGACGCTCCATCGTCATCATCACAGCCTGCGGGAGGTAGGGCCGAGCGTGACGCCGAGTTCGCCCAAGCGGTTGCCCGGGTCGAGGAGGCAGAGGCCACCCTCGCGGAGCGGGTAAGATGCTAAATGCTTTGGACTTAAAATGCTCATGCTTATGCTTATTAAATGCTTATGCGACTAACTATAATGAAATGCAAACAACAGGCGAGAGAGCTAGCAGCAGCGGTGGCCGATGTGAGGCAAGTCCAGGCGGAGATAGAAAAGAGCCAGGCTGAGACTGAGCGAGCTCGAGCAGAGACAAAGCTCGTGCGGGCGGAGATGGCCCGACTGAGAGCAGAGACCCCACAACGCCCGGATGATGCAGAGGTGGAGTGACTTAGGGCTGATGTTGACCACCTAAGAGGTGAGCGAGATCAGTTTCGACTTCAGACCTTCGAGATGAAGGGCACGATTGGGGGCTTGAAGGATGCACTCTAGCTTCTAGGGAAGAAGTCGGGGACGAGCAGTCGGAGCCAGAGAGTGGCTCCTAGCAGCGGGTTCCGAGGATACTTCACTAGTTCTTCCGGCCATCGGAGGAACGAGGAGGAAGACCAGAGATGACAGTAGGAGGGAGAGCACAGCGTGATGGGACCATTGGCCAGGCAGCCAGAGGGCACATGAGACAGCGACGGCGGCCCAGGAGACAAGTCGGCCAAATGATGTACTTTTTTTTTGTTTTTGTTATCCCTTTACTTGTACATGACTTATGAAAATGGAATGGGAATGAATGAAATGGATGAAACGAAAATTTCTTTTTGGTCTTTTTGTTTGTTCTTTTGTTGATGTGAATGACTAGATGGGCATGTGAATGCAGGAATGAATGTGAGAATGAATGTGAATGGGTGATGTAAAATGCGAAGACGATGTGAAAAATGTGTGAATGGAATAAGAAAAAAGGCATGTGTACATGTGAAAAAAAAGGACAAATTTGTGAAAATAACATGTGGGGATGAGATGTGATGTGTGGATGAAAGGCTGGACAGGATGAACAGAATGGAGAATCTGTAAGACTGCCAGGTCTAATCATAGGCAGAAAGGAATAGCCTAATTTCAGCAGCAGACAAAGTGACGGTCTAGGTCCAGACCGTCAGGATCATGTAACGCATTAGGCGAAGGCCGTTAGAGGTGACAGAGGCCAAATTGCAGAACTGAGCAGCAGGAAGTGTGACGGCCCATAGCCGGTGCGTTAGAGAAGCACAACGGTCAAACGCTAGACCGTTAAGGATGGCATAGTAATGCTATACCAGGGCAACTAGCAGAAAATGTGACGGTCTGGATGTAAGCGTTATAGACAAGTAACGGCTGTGGGTAGACCGTTAGGAAATGATTGAACAAGAAGAAGCCAAAACTGAACGGCAGGAAATGTGACGGCTCAGAGTCCATGCGTCACAAAAGGTAACGGCCTGGTGCTAAACCGTCAGGCTTGACAGAACAAGATTGGACCAAAAAAACTCACAGGAAATGTGACGGCCCAGGGCTGGCGCGTCAGAGCCAAGTGACGGCCCTACGATAGACCGTTAGAGAATGAAGTGTACTCCGAGACGGATTGTGCCGTGAGAGGCAAAATCTGAGATAGGAAGCCCTCAATCCACTCTAGACTTCTCCCAGACTTAAGATAAAGCCTTATGATCCAAACCTTATCACTTTAAAGCCAAAATCAAGTCTTTAAAACTTGGAAACTTAGCCAAAATCGTATCTTTGCTGAATTCTCTGCTAGAAGGTTGAAGAACTTCTCCTAAGGGTAGAAAACATGATGAAGAGAAGCTTTGAGGTGATGGCCATGGAGGAGAAAATCTACACCGGACCCAAGGCCGTGAGAAAGGAGCACGGAGAACTTCAAAGGTTGACCTCGATTCCCAAACATCTAAGTTCAAATGCTCAAAGAGTGGTAAGCTTCTATTCCTTAACCAAGTTCAGAAATTTCTGCACTTCAATTCCTTCTCATGATCTTCTTTTCTTCTTCTCTTCAAGCCTCTTCTTGGTCCAAGATGCTATTCTAGCCTGAAGTGGGTGGCTCCCATGGTCAAAGAACTCCCTTTAGAGGTTGTATCAATCCTTAAAGCATGGCACCTTCAACCTCTTTTGGTCTTAGGCTAGAATTTCTAGAAATTGACATTAGATTGGCCTAGCCTTTCAGCCCTTATATAATTGTGGCATCCACAAACACATACATTCATCTTCCCTTTCTTTGAAGCGACAGTCCTATTAGAGGAGGTAGAAACTTACCTAGGCCTTCCTAAGACTAAGGTGGGGGATGAAGACTTAGTTTGCTATACGGTGGAGCCTATTGACCCATCCTTGATCTTGAGTGATTTCATCCATAATCCAAAGGACGTGAGGACCATGATCAGCCCGCACCACATTCACTTGATACCCATGGCACAGTGGATAGTCTCTCATTGTAAAAACAAGTGGGAGAGATATAAAGCCATAGCCAAGGCGGTGTCGGTTTGCTTATGCGGAGTCTTCCTTTTCACCACTACCAACCACCTCTTAGACACCACAAATCTCAACATTATTAGTGGGTTGTAGTGGGGAATGTCCATCTCTCAAGCGGTCATCTCATATCTCTATGAAGGACTAAGCTCTGCTTGCTTAGGAGGACCCCTATTCGGTTCTATGATACTCATTGAGTGTTGGATAGGAGTGAGAATCAAATTCCAACCCAAGGAGGATGCAACTTCTGCCAGTCAGATCTTCGGGAGCCACCCTTTGTTCTTTATTGGAGGTGATTCTGGATTTTCTTCACAGGTTGAATGCAAGACGGCGGACAGGAGAACGCGAGATGAATGGCGCCTCTTCTTCAACACTTTGCCAATAGAGAAATTCATCATGCGACCAAGAATCCTTCGGAGCACCTTGCTTAGAATACAGCGGCATCAAGGCCTGGACCTCCAGCTAGTGGGAAATACTACCATGGCGATCTACAACCCGCACCGGTGCCATCTTCAGATCGAACTACCTCGGGTTGAAGCTCCTGCACTATCACACTACCCTCCCCTTCTACCTACGAAGATGGGGACCGAGGAAGATGAGAGAGCAGTTCCGAACGCGCTGACCATGTGGGAGATCAGTAAGGTGCGTCCGTGGCAAGCAGAAGTGGAAGAGAACGACGAAGCATGCTGCGGCTACGTGAAGGAGTTGAGGAAGATCTGCCCTCTTGCGGACAAGAAGCTGAATGTGGCTTGATTTGGCATGAAAAGATGTTGTTGTAATTGACAATCAGAGTTGAAAATTTTTGAATCTTATGTTCCATTAAGTTCATTTGAATGAAATGGGAATGCCTTAGCTGAATGGACATGAATTGTGTTGATAGACTTGGCTAGAATGATCTGAAAGATAGAGCCTCTGGAGAATATAACGGTCCTGAGAAGGGCCGCTAGAAGGATGTAACGGTCGGAGATAGGCCGTCAGGGTAAAGGACCTGAGAATCAAGTTCTCTGGGGAGTGTAACGGCCTAACGATAGACCATTAGAAGGAAGTAACGGTCGTGGCCCAGACCGTTAGAGAGAGAGCTGCTGAGAGAATCAAAGCCACTGCTTGAAGGAATGTAACGGTCTAGGGTGGACCGTTAGAGGACTATGGCGGTCTACGGATGGCGCGTTACAGTCCTGAACCTGCATAGTTGTGAGATTCCGGCTTGGCCTTGATCCTGCATTCTGCACATGCTTAAAATGGAACAAGTTAGATCTATTCTCAGACTCAACCCCTTGCCTTGAAGCAAGTTAGATAATGACTGTTTCTTGATATTTGGTCAAGGGGTGGAGCCTTATTAAATAGGCGAAAAACATAATAGGAATAATGCGATGGATGCAATGCATATGATGGTGTTTTTTGGAGTTTTTGGAAAATACCTGAATTTTTTTTTGAAGTATTGGAAAATATTTGATGTTTTTGGGTTTTGAAATATGTGATTTGTTTTGATTTTTGACTATTCGATGTTTTTGGTTTTTTGAAACATATATGACTTTTTGGATTTTGAGAATGTTTTGAAATATGTGATGTTTTGGATTTTGAAAATATTTGTTTTTTTAGATTTTGAAATATATGATGTTTTTGGATTTTGAAAATATTTGATGTTTTTGGATTTTGAAATATATGATGTTTTTGGGTTTTGAAATATATGATGTTTTTAGATTTTGAAATATATGATGTTTTTTTGATTTTGGAAATATTTGACGTTTTTTGGATTTTGAAATATATTATGTTTTTGGATTTTGAAAATATTTGATGTTTTTTTGGATTTTGAAATATATGATGTTTTTGGGTTTTGAAATATATGATATTTTTTTGATTTTGGAAACCAGTGCCTTCCCCTGACAGCGTGGGTCCTTCTTATTGTTACGAGAGTTCCCGAGGTTGGCGTGCAACAAAGTGACAATCCCTGACTGAGGCCCAACTCGCATGACGGTGCTTCTACCAGGGCCATACCCAGGGTACTAGTCTTGATCCTAAAAAGGAAAATAGAACACGGGGGGTAAGCTTAGGCCAGATCTAGAAGCTTTTAGGACTTGGGTTCTTTTCCAGACAACCCATTAGAGATTTGGTCTGTTGTGCCGGGGCTTCGTGTCTGTCATCGAACCTTAGTCCATTCTAGGCATGCGTGCGACCGGGCTCATTTGTCCCGCGGGGAACTGTACTGCCACTCTTGCCATGCCTAGCTTTCTTTCTCTTTTTTTCTGGAGCTTTGGAATTTTGGTGGGGTAGACTTTTGAGATAATGCTTTTGCTTTTGTCACAAAGATTGCTCCTTTGCTTTCTTTTTCTTTTTTCTTTTGCTCGTGGCGTTAGGTCATAATGGACTGCCCCTATTTGAGACTTCCTCTCGTCAGGGTGTCTAGATTGGTCATCGCCTCCTTATTCACCTCTTGCCCCTGGGTTCAGCTGAAGAAAGAAACGGACATGGACCTCGATTTTCCCCCAAAGCATGGCCGAGGAGAAACGGTGTTTACAAAGCGGGAAACCTGACCAGGGATGTCGTGTAGTGTGTGATTGCCTCACTCGGGACCCTTCTAGCGAAAGGAAGGGAATCCCTCACTACCGGGGTGGCACTGATTAGACTCTAAGGAAAGAAACACTTAAGATACAACCCATTCCAAGCGTGAGAGAGCTCCTCACCTTCTGTGTTTACTAAGCGATAAGCATTCCCTGGATAAGCCTCTTTTACGACAAACGGCCTTTCCCAGTTAGGTTGTAATTTAGACCTAGGACCTGCAGATCGACTGAATTTGCACTTCAAAACCATGTCACCTTTTTGAAATTTACGTTCAATCACCTTTTTTTGGAAATAACGCAAAACTTCCTTTTGATAAACGGATACGTGATCGGCCGCATTCATCCTCTTCTCATCTAAGAGTTCCAACTGGACAAGTAACGCCTCTCGATGTTCGTCGAGATTAAGTTCCTTATCGAGCTGGACTCTAAGGGAAGGGATCAAGATCTCATATGGGAGCACCGCCTCCATCCCATAGGTAAGAGCATAGGGAGTTTGTCCCGTGGGAGTACGGATGGAGGTGCGGTAAGCCCACAGAGCTTCTACTAATCTTTCTGGCCAATCGGAAAACTTATGAGATTCGCATATTTTCTTGATGATTTTAAGAAGGGTTTTATTAGTGGCCTCTGCTTGACCGTTGCCTTGAGGATAATATGGAGATGAATGATGCAATGTAATATTGAACTTCTTACATAGGTCCTTGGGCTCTTGAGAGACAAACTGGGGTCCGTTGTCGGTGATGATGCTGCTTGGCACTCTGAACCGCGAGATGATATTCTTCATGATAAAGCGGCACACCGTTGAAGCTTTGATCTCTATGTACGCCTCCGCTTCGGTCCATTTGGTAAAGTACTCAGTGGCGGTAAGGATAAAGGATTTCTGCTTGATCTGAGAATTAGGATCACCGAGCGGGCCGACAACATCGAAAGCCCACATAGAGAATGGCCAAGGAGCAGAAAGAGGATGGAGAGATGAAACTGGAGCATGGATTTTGTCGGCATGGAGTTGGCACTTAAGACACCTCCGGACGTAGAGGGAGCAATCTTCCTCCAGACTGGGCCAATAGTAGCCCTGCCTAAGGATCTTCTTCGCTAGCGCATGGCCATTAACATGACCTCCACACTCACTAGAATGGGCTGCTTCAGCCACCTTCCAAGCCTCATCATCATCTAAGCATCTCATGAGTATTCCATTGGTAGCGCGCCTGTATAGTTCTCCTGCAACAATGTTATACCTTGAGGCGGCTCTCCTTATTGACTTGCGCTGCTCGGCATTTGCCCCTTCTGGGAACGATCCGTCTTTACAAAACAACTCAATTTCATGATACTAGGGCAATTCTTCTTCTTCTAGGATTTCTTCTAGCTCCATCAGAGATACTTCCTTGAGGTCTTCTTTCTTAGCCCTCGCCTCTACAGCTTTCCTAAGGTTGATGTACCAAGGATCCTGAAGAGAGGGTGCGTCCAGTCTCTGAATGATGATAGTCTCAGTGCTCCGACTGAGAGGGAAAGATAGAGAGGAAGCAAGAGATGCTAGAGCATCAGCTAGGATGTTTTGAGACCTAGGAGTATGGATATAGATCAGCTTACAGAATTGCCTAGCCAGGAGTGTGACCAAATCTTGATAAGGCTTGAGCTTGGGGTCACGAGTGCGGTAAGTAGAAAGAACTTGCCGCAGGACGAGCTGAGAGTCTCCTATGATATTCAAGTAACGCGCGCCTAGGAGATAGGCGTGCTTCAATCCAACCAGGAGAGCCTCATAGTCGGTGATGTCGTTGGTAGCAAGAAATCAAAGTTGATAAGCAAAGGGAATAGTCACTCCCTCTGGAGTGAGCAGAACAGCGCCGATCCCTCGCCCTTGAGAATTGAGTGCACCATCGAAGTTCAGAGACCAAAAGGGATGATGAGAGATAGCAGAGAGATGCTCATCAAGGAAATCATCTTGAATAGAGTCAGTGTGAGGGATCGGAAGATGGGCAAGATGCTCAGCGATGGCGTACCCTTTGACCGCCTTCTGAACGAAAAAAGTAATATCGAATTGGGAGAGGAAGCTCTGCCAGCGAGCTAACCTACTAGAAAGGACAGGCTTTTCTAAGAGATAGCGAATTGGGTCCATTCTAGAGATCAACCTAACTGGGTGGGCAAGGAAGTAATGTTTGAGCTTCTAAGCTACCCACACTAAGGCGGCACAAGTCTTCTCCATAGTGGTGTATCTGGACTCAGCTGGGTTAAACAACCGAGAGAGGTAATAAGCAGCCCGCTCTTTCCCTTCATCGTCTACTTGTGCTAAGACCGCCCCTAGGGAATCCTCAATGACTGAGATGTATAGGATCAGGGGTTTCCCAGGGATAGGAGGTTGCAAAATCGGGGGATTGGACAGATATTCTTTTAGGTCCTCGTAGGCCTTCTGACAGTCTTGATTCCATTCAAACTTGACCCCTGCCTTTAGCAATTTATAAGATGAACGGCACCTTTGAGAATGTTGGGATATGAATCTTCTGATGAATTGCAATCGACCAATCAATCCTTGAAGTTCCGTGATGTTCTTCGGCGGAGGCATGTCCATGACGGCCTGTGCTTTGTTAGGATCAATCTGAATCCCCCATTTGCTCACTATAAAATCTAGCAGCTTCCCTAAAGAGACTCCGAATACGCACTTCTTCGGATTCATTTTAAGCTTGTACTCCCTGGCTCTTTACAGCACCTTAGCCAGAATAGAGGGGTGTTCTTCTTTAGTCCTCGACTTCACCAGAATGTCATCCACGTAAGCTTCCATATAGATATGTATCATGTCGTGGAAGATGGCCATCATCGCCCTTTGATAGGTGGCACCTGCATTCTTCAAACCGAACGGCATAACCACATAACAATACGTGCCCCAGGGCATGGTGAAGGAGATTTTCTCTTGATCTTCAGGAGCGAGACGGATCTGATTGTAGCCTGAGTATCCAT
Organism: Amorphophallus konjac; assembly: GCA_022559845.1. Lineage (NCBI taxonomy): Eukaryota > Viridiplantae > Streptophyta > Magnoliopsida > Alismatales > Araceae > Amorphophallus > Amorphophallus konjac. The sequence continues at coordinate 199,611,279 of CM040125.1, read as the reverse complement.
CCATGAATGATAAGGCTTCATACCCAGTAGTGTTGTCGACCAGGACGTCTATGTGAGGCAGCGGGAAATCATCTTTAGGACATGCTTTATTGAGATCCCTAAAATCGATGTAGATACGCACCTTTCCATCCTTCTTGATAACAGGGACTATGTTTGCCACCCACTGAGGATATAGAACAACTCTAATGAATCTGGTCTTGTATAACTTGTCGACTTCTTCCTTAATCCTTAAGGCCATGTGGGGGTGAAATCTTCTTGACCGTTGTTTCACAGGTGTTACCCCTGGTTTAAGCACAAGTCGGTGTTCCACTAAAGAGGGGTCAAGACTTGGCATGTCCTCATAAGACCAGGTGAAAGAATCACTATACTCCCTCAGAACCTTAATTAAATCTTCTTCTACTTGTGAAGGGAGATTAGCGGCAATAATGATGGGCCTTGGGTCTTCTTCAGTTCTCAGATTTATTTCCTTCATAGGTTCATCCACTGCCGACGATGGCTCATCGAATCTCTTTAGTCCTTGCCCGTACTGATCGGTAGTGTCATCTACGTTGCTGTCCTCATCGATTAGATCTTTCTCATCCAGGATTTCATAGACACCTAATCCGTCATCGCTCCATACCCCTTCTATTTCATCATCTTCTTCAATTACAATTGTCGTGGCAACAAATTCTGGACACTTCAAAAGAGCATGACAACGGTGAGCCAGATCTTGCAGGAACCTATCAGGAATGGATTTGGGAGGATGTGCAAGCGGGCGCGGCTCAGAGGGGGAAGGGTTGGATGAGCTAGAACAAGACCCTACCTCTCTAGACCTAACTGACTCTACTTCCCTAGACTCGACGGACCCTAATCCTAACCTAGGAGAAAGAAAATCTAGTGGAAGGGAAGGAGCAGGGGACTCGTGCCCCTGGAAGGAGGGTGGAGACAGGGTAGCATAATCTTCCACTGAAATCTCCGTTTCGAATTTGACGTTTTTTTTTGGAGATCAGTAGAGACTACACAACAGGATGGAGGAGGCGGAAGTTGCATGGGAAATAGCTCTGGGAAGATGCAATCAAAGAATGGATCGGAGGAAGAAAACCACATCTCGTGGAGTTGGGCGTTGGGGGGAGGAGGAGTGAATAGAGTGGATAGATCAATGGGGGGGCAATGCCCGCAAGCACAAGGAACGAATAGAATTTCAGGTGGATCAATGAAGGATGGATTTACCATGATAGGAGGAAGACGGGGTAAGAATTCCCATTGCTGGAGGAGAGATTGAAAGCGAGAGGGAGACCAAGAAAAGACAATCGGCGAGCTCCCCTTCTCCCGTGGATGTTGAACTGGCTGCTTCTTCGGCCTCCATTGGACGAGCCGACCCTCTTGACGCTTCTGGCAGTCTTCTTCATGAAATAGCACCTGAAGGGCTTGACCATAGTCAATCACATCATCAACTGGCCCTCTTAGCACTGGGGGCGGACTGGCAATCGGACAGACTATATCCTTCCTTGGTGGAGCTGGCTACGGAGCTAATGTACCGGGCTGGAGAGGCCCTCTAACAAAATGTTGATGGTAGTCCCAGGTGAGCGGCCCAGAATCACCCATCATAGACAATGCGGTCTCTCTGTAGCCGAGACCCCTCCTGTCCATTTTTCTTCCCTTGGGTATGGGCTTTGTTCTTCCTTGCAATTGAGCACGGAGGCCTTTCCTCGGTTGATAACCCAGTTTTAATATAATGTTCCAGCCCTTGGAGTCTCAGATCTGGGGCTTCACCTTGATATTAACCACTGCAGTGACGGGTTTACAGGGTGCATAAGCCCAGAGAAAGTCTAGATCCAGCACTGAGATAACAGGCCGACTGCTTGGCCATAGTGTGGGAAGAATTTTGTCTGAAATAGCCTTCACTGATTGGACCGTGGATAAACTTTTAACTTTGACGACCCTCCCTTGAAAAGGAAATTTGATGCATTGATGTGCAGTGGAGGGTACAGCACTGAGTGTGTCAATCCATGGACGACCCAAGATAGCCTTGAACATAGGGTCAATGTCCAGCACATAAAATTCCACGGGCATGGTAAGAGGCCCAAGCTCTACTTGAATAGTGACTACCCCGTGACATGCTCTTCTTGAATTATCATATGCTGCTATGGTGGTGGGGGTAGGTCGCAGTAGTTCTTCAGATATGTTGCAAGCTCGAAGGGTACTGAGTGGGCACACGTTAATTGATGCCCATGTGTCAACCAGTGCTGCTTCAATACTGACTTTATTCAAAATAATTGTAATACAGAGCGACATTTGCCGAGCCTCCGGAGGAGCTAGCTAAGAAAATGTGATTGCTGGCCCTTTGGAAATTGTTGCCAGTGCCGTAGGTAAGCTGTTAACTGCCATGTCTTCACTAACCATCACCTTCTATAAGAAATTTCTGAGAGCATCTTGGTGAAGGGTGGACCTTTTGATAAGCTCTAGGACCGATATCTTGACGGGCACCCTGTCCAGATGATGTAGTAGATCGTATTGGGTACCCGGCAGAGGTTCGGCCTCTTCCTGCTCGGTCGCCGGCTGAGAAGACTGGGGATTGGAAGTAGTAGGATAGTTTCGATGGAACAACCGCCCACTCCGTAGGGCGAGGTTTTGTGCCGGCATGGCATCAGGGGACGATATAATTGGCCCGGTGGGGTGGATGAGCGGAATATGTGGTGTAGGAGGAAGGATTTGGTGGGATGTGATGTTGGTGGAGGTTATAAGTGGTGAACGGATGATGGATGAGGGATTGGTGGAAGACGGGGAGGTGATGAGGGATGTTGGTACGGGCGGAGGAAAGGCTAGCGGAGGTGTAGTGATGGGTGGATGGCTGGGTGACGGAGTAATGGGGGTAGTAAGGGTAACTATTTACGAGGGTGATGGAATTACGGGTGGCGGTGGGTTCACTGGAGCGGGTGTGAATGGGAGAACAAGCGGGGAAGGTATTGGGTGTGTAGGTAAGACGATGGAGGAAGTGATGGGGTTGCGGTGATTATGGTAGAGGGCCATTATCTGCGGCGTAGTGCCGTCGTCATCAAAAGACGACCCGACATTAGGAGCCGGGGGTTGGACTACGTTCACCTGGGCTGGTGCCAGTGGCTGAAGCTGTGGAGCGGGAGGATGGTTCGGCATCGGGTCCTGGTGGATTCCTAGATCCTGAACCGGCTGCTGTAGCTGTTGCTGTGGCGGCTGCTGCTGTGGCTGTGGTGCTTGTTGCTGCTGCATTTGCTGCCTCGATGGCTGCCTTCTCTTCTCTTTGATTTCAACAATGGCCCTATGCATCTCGGCCCAATCAATTCTCTATCCTTCATGAAGGTCACATACCAGGTCCCTGAACTGAAAGCATCCTTCGATTGTGTGGCCTGGCTGCCTGTGGAACATGCAATACATCGTTTGATCAACGGCCGGGTTCCAGTTGGGCCGTTCCGGAAGAAGTTGCATAGCATTAACTGACATGAGAGGCGAGAAGATATCTGTGAGGGTTTCTGGCAAGGGTGGATATTGTGCCCTCTTGGGAGTCGGGCGCTTGTTATTGTTGTAGTTGTAGCCGTTGGGTGGAGGGACATTGTGGTATTGTGGAGGTGGTAGTGGTTGTTGTGGTGCGGCGAAGGTATTTTATGGAGTGGTGAAGGTGGGCGGAGGGTTTTGTGGAGTGACTTGGAAGTTTTGGGGAGCGGGATTCTGTGGAGTGCGGGGATTTTGAGGGAAGCGGAAGGGTGCGACTTGAAAAGGGAAATCAACGGCTTGAACTTGCACGTTCGTTTGGATCCCCTCGGTGACAGGCCCTTGAGGTTTCTTGTGATACTTGGGCTTTTGGTTTTCAAATAATGAGTGTATGGGGGAATCCTTGAACTGCGTCTGAATATAGCGCGCTCGGATGTAAAGTTGATGCATGTTGGCTATGTCGTTCATGGCTAGAATATTGCGAAAGGTCGGAGTAGCATTTGAAATTAACAATTTGACCTTTTCTTCCTCCGGAATGTGGCCGGGCACTCTAGCGGCCATCTTCCTCCATCGGTCGGCATAGGTAGCAAATTCCTCATCTAGTTTCATCTTTTCGGCCACCAGATCTGTGAATGAATATTCCGGGCCAACTCTGTCTTGGAACCTCTGAATAAACTTATCCTTCACTGTCTTGAAGCTCTCGGCGTCTTCCAACGGCAAAGAATAAAACCATTCCAGTGCAACACCATCAAACGATTGGCGAAATAGATACGCCATGAGGCGATCATCGTACTGAAATTGGGCCGACTCGTATAAGAAGTCTCTTACATGAATGAAGGGATTACTGTTCCCATCATATTTCCTATAATTGGGGAGCTCTGATTGTGGAGGGAACCAAATGTTCTGAAAGTCAGGAACTGGAACATCTGCCAAGGATTGTGGGCCAACCCACTTCTGGAGGAAATCGAGTTGCTGTTGCATGGTGGCCCATTTATCAAGTAATTCCTGCTCTCTGGAGAGAGTAGGGGTAGTGAGAGATGATGGTTGAAATTGAGGAGCGGAAGGGTGGACTGTAGCAGGAGGTGGGAGCCCACAAGAAGGAGCAGAAGGATAAACGGCCAAGGCAGGGGGCCCATAAGAAGGATATTGGGTCGGAGACTGACCCAGATTAGAGTGGGCTTGGACAACCCCTGGCTGAGGGCATGAGAAATCTGAAGGGCCCATAAGGACTTGTGGAACTATTGGGCTAGACATATGATGATCCAACTGAATGAAAGAAGGGATGGCAGACTTCCCCTTGTCAAAAGATTGCTGGCCCGAAGTAGAAGATTGACCCGTCTCCATGCCAGCAAAGGTGATGGTCCGGGGTTGGACCGGAGTAAGATCAATCGGAGTGGGCTGGATGGAAGGCCCACCAACTCTAGGTTGGTCGATGGAGGGATTGGATTGACCCTGCATAATCGTGGGAGGGGAGATATTGGATCCTTGCATGGCCTGATAGACAGCTTGGAGTTGGGCCGGATCCAATTGGGCCATCATTTGGAGAATGGAGCCCGCAGAAGGAGAAGAGAAAGAAGAGGTGGCTTGACCGCCTTCCATGGGGGTAGGGGACGGAAGAGGGGCTGTCCCCTCTCCATAAGAGAATGAGGTAACCCTAACAGGGTTTTCAAGAAGTCCTTGAGGAAGGGAATCCTCTTGGGAATGGGGAGGATTGAAAGAAGCCATGGTGGATTCGAAGAGCGGATTTGAGTAGAATCTGGAGAAGGAATTGACCCTAGGAGGTGATTCCAACAGACGAAAGCAGCCCCACATGCAACGGACAACCTTAACAAGATGCAAACAACACAACACAAACAATCACACAATGAGCAACCAAACTTAGATGATTTCTAACAAAGATGTAAGTGACAAGAGATGAAGACACTCAAAATCAACCAAGTTGTTTAAGATGATGTGACAAGATTTTTATGATTTCTCCTTTGGAACTTTAGTAGATTGATTAGGATGTGCTCTCAACAATAGGTTCCTGATAGGAGAGGGTGTAAGGCTTGGTTTGACTCTAAATGTGATCACTCCTTCACTTATGCGATCCTAGACACGGGGTGGGAAAGGTACAACCGGCCCGGCGTCCGTGTGGGAATCCACGGCTCGCGGGGACTTATGGAGGTCCCTGGTGTGATTTCCTAGTCGGCCCCAAGGAATATGGAGACGAGAGGTCCAGACACCAAGGTAGGAAAATGCAATCTAATGTATGATAATATGCATGAACCTATGTGCACCGGAGTGCATGCAAATTCTAACCAAGAATCTAGCAAACAATTATGCACTCAATGATGTAAGCATGTAAACCAACCAAGGAGGAAGTCCGATAACACCCAAGAAAGAATATCACAGCAGAAACTGTGGAAAGAAAATACACCTCGGGATGCGTACCTATCTGGAGTATATAACGGTCTAGGAGACCCGCGTCAGAAGTATGTAACGGTCGATGACCAGACCGTCATAAGCAATGTAACGCAGAGACTATAGACCGTCAGAGGAGCCAGGGAACTCGAAACAGCAGAGAAATAGAAGGGAAATCCGGGGAAAACCACACAAGGAAATGATGGCAGGTATAAGATAGAGTTCAAAACACGATTGGCACAAGTTGTCCCACCGTGATCGCCAAAAAATTATCTATTGATTTCTTTTGCTTCCTTCTCTTGTTTGTGGTTTGTGGTGATAAAGATGATAAGCAAAAATCAATGATCTCAATCAACCCAAGGACATGTGAACCATGAACCTAGGTAATCAGAACAAGCTCTAGCATGGGCAATGCTATCTCAACCAAACTAATCTAAAGAAAGTAAAGAAAAACACACGCCGGAGCGTGGAGCAAGGAGTAAATAAAAACACACCACGTGGGTGGAACAAGCATAGGAAATAAAAGATATGAGAGAGAAATCAATGCCCAATACTAAGGAAAGAACGTGATCGCCACTAAGGTAATAAAACAAGCCAAAGACCTGGTCAATACCTTAGAAATAGGGGGATGATGCACCCGCCCACGAGAGAGAGAAACCAGTGAAATCTATAGATCAGCTGAGTGTAACGGTCTAGACCCTGCGTGTCACAGGAGCGTGACAGTCGCCAGATGAACCGTTAGAACAGCCTGACGCGCATGACCAAGACCGTCAGAGAACCTGCAGCAACAACTTGTTAATTCTTTGAACTCCAAATCTTGCAGCCGGCCAGAAGACCTGGGCCTCGTCTAATGATCCCTGTAAACCTGCCAAAGAACGTGAAACACAAGAAAATGATCCCAAATTAGCCCTTCAAACAAGCATAGTATCAATTCTTAAAGAACTTAAGATCATGCAAAGGGAAAGGGAAGTACCGGGGAAGTTTTGGTTTTTTAACCCCTCTGGGCATTTTAAAACGTGGGAAGAATGTTTAGATGATGAAAACAATGGAGAACGTGAGAGAAAGAGGAGGGACAATGCTATGATGAGAGGAAGAAGGGGAGAACACAAATATGACAATGATGGAAACTCAAACACAATGAAACGAATACTCTCTTCACCATGAAGTAGATGGACGTGAGGAACAGTTCTCCTTGGTTGGATGTGGCTCCAGGATGCGACAGCACTTCGACGCGAATTCCAGATCTTCCTCCTCATGCCATGAAGTTAAGGATGCTATTTATAGGCCCTCAAAATCTCTGGTCGAGCAGAGGATAATCCAGCAATAAAAGAGGATAACTCTTAGCAAACTCTTGAAGATAATATCACCAAGAGTCCATAGAAACAAATAGAAGGTTCTGAGGATCAGATTTGGAAGAGAAACCATCAGATCAAACTCTTATCTCGACCACGGAGTAGCAAAGAAAAGACCAGAACTGCCATGACTCTCTGTTTAATGTAACGGCTGCTCGACAGACCGCCACATTAATGTAACGCCCCATGGAGAGACCGTCACAGTAACCTTATCTCCAAAGAGATAAGATCAACGGGAAGAAGATCAAAACAGTTGGACTCTTGAATGAATGTAACGGCCACGGGAGGACGCGTTAGAGGAACGTAATGGCTGCTCGACAGACCGTTAGAATCAATGGATAGGCTAAAGATAAGGATTGTAACCAAGGCCTCAAACTTTAGGACTCTTGAAAGTGTAACGGTCCTGGGAGGACGCATCAGAAGGATGTAACGCCCCTGGTGTGGACCGTTAGAAATAATGAAGATTGAATAATTAATAACCGGAAATAAGCCCTGAGGGTAAGGACTCCTTAAGATGTAACGGCCAAGGAGTGACGCGTTATAAGGATGTAACGCCCCTTCAAGGGACCGTTAGAGACAATAAGAATCCAAAATGAGATAGGAGCTTGCTAAGCTTCAGCCAATGAAAATGCCACCAGGAACCAAACTCAACCAAGAGGAGAAGACCCATGAAATAGACCTCTAACTAATCAAGAAAGGTCAATGAAGAGTGAACAACTCGGAGCATCATATAGAATGAACAAGGAGATGACCCGACTTATCAGTCATAAAATGGGTGTCAACACATGCTGGTTGTCTTCTTAACCTTCATGAGTTTTTCATCAAAGGGGGAGCTTGCGTGTCTGCATTTAAGTTTAGCTTGCATATGTATGCACCTTGAAACATCATCTTGTGGACTCATGAGTCTCATTATGCATCATGTCAAGGGACCAAACCCTTGCTCCCTGCCTAGCCTTCCAGCATTGACTGCACTCTTACTGTTGTGACCTAAGTATATAGAATGGTGATTTGTGGAAAGTTGGATTAAGTCCAACTGAAAGCATTCACTATGCGTGAGGACTTACCTCCGCCCAGTACCATGGGTCAATCTTCCATATAGGTCGAAGGTTGCATACTCCCTCTGTGAGTCTCACTAAGACATTTAGAAAATCATGCATAAGTTTAGGGGAGTTATCATGAGCATCAAATTGACTTTTTTTCATACTGTCCCTTCTTAAATTTCTCCATATAGATTGCATATTCTCAGGGGGAGTGCTCTCTATCCACTCCTATTCTACACATATGTCCTTTGGATTGTCTGGAACCTACCATTCCTTGAACCATTAGTTGAATGTTTCCAGAATTCCTTGAATGCCTTGAATGTCTTAGAGGATTCTCAGCATGTAGTTGAGTTGCTTATCAGAGTATATCATCAAGAAGAATCTTCCTTTTTGGAGCTTTATGGTTGCCCTAAACATGGAAGCTTTGGTTTAAAATTAATGATTTCTTGAGCTTTTGAGTTTAACAATCTTGAAGTGTCTACACTCAGGCTTAATAGACTTAAACCAGTCCTTCATGTTTTTAACTTACTTTACCCTCCTGCATCTGAATGTTTATCATTAGTACAAAGGGCCTTCTTGATTGAGAAACTTCAGCTAAGTATTGTCTTTAAACAATCTGATTTGCTATTTTTAGAAGAGCTAATTATCTCAGAGCAATGACATTGGTTCACTAAGAAATATATCTCCTCATAAAAGAAATGAGGTAAGATATGTCTTGAAGTGCCTTTGTTAACTCTACTACGATATGGAAGAAAAATCAAGGCAGAGCTATGGGATTGGTTTCACCGAGAAACTGAGTTCCTTCACCAAAGAAGTGGAAAGGACAACGTCATGAAGTGCCATGCTACCTCTGTTTTGGCTAAGGCAGAATGGTGAGCTATACTGAGTAACTAGGAGTGCTGACGTCTTATCAACGTGCACTCTCACGTCAAAAGGTGCGTGCTACACTTGATTGCTCGTAAAAGACTTAACAATTGACTTCCATCAATGATCTCTATAGAAAAATTTGAATCTGTGGTGCTCTTGGATAACATCAGTTTTGTCTAATTGTTTATCCTCAATACTTCCTGCAAAATCTCTCAAGGGGGCTAATGGTCTCTTTTTGAATGAGTAAGGTGAGAGGAGGTTAACCTATTTTAAGTATGAATTTTTGGTTCATCTCTATTAATTTCGAATGCACATGCTTTCAAGTGTGTTTTATTAAAAAAACTCAGAATTCTTCAGTATTAAACCAATCTGAATTTAAGGGCATTGTCACTAGAGTTCAATGATTGGATTTGCTGAAAAATTTGTAACTCTGTATTCGTGAACTTGGCTTCTGGTTGAGGAACCCTCATCCTTCCTTACCTCAGAACAAATTTCCAAGTCTCAAACCTTTGCAACCAGACTACGGTCTGCCGTTCTGGCATCTGTCATCAGAATAATTGGTCTCTTGCTGCTCCCTGCTCTATGATTTCTGCCTTCTCATCAATTGGCATCATGCCTCCAATGCAATTGGTTTCTTTTTGTCATGCACTAAGGTAGTTTGCATTTTTCCACTTTTCCATGCACTGCATAGAAAATCATAAAAATCTGAAACCCCGAAAAGCATTAAAATTTTGGAAAAACCTGAAAACCAAATCACATCATCCTGCTATTTTTAAATCTACTTTTATGGGTGCAGCATTCTTCTCATGTCTATGTTGCCTTACTATAACTGCATGATCTTTTATCAGACAAAGAATCGTTGTGAATGTCTGTACATCCTGTGCTAATAATTTCCTACGTTACTCCCCTTCTTCCTAACAGTGCCATATATTCTCTCTATTATGTTATTTTGATGATGTCAAAGGGGGAGAGAATCATATGTGTCATTAACAAGGGTATGTATAAGGGGGAAAGTCTTGAATGCATACAGGGGAGAGACTTATATGGAGATAGAACGTCTCTTTGCTTCAACTCTTGATTATAATTCTTTGCACCTTGACATACAATGTACTCATAATGACTCATAGTTGTCATTATCAAAAAGGGGGAGAATGTTGGATATATGTTGTTTTGATGATGTCTGACCATGACTCATTGATGAGTCCCATTTGCATTTGATGACGTCAACACTCTAGCATTTCAGGTCATTGTAAGTAAAGTGTAAGAAGTCAAGAATGGCACGCCAATCTTGGCAACTAGAGGCACAAAAATCAAGGCAAATAATAACATAGTAGAATACACGCAAATCCAGGCAACAGGCATGCATAGATATCAAAAAATGGTTGGCAGGCATAGAAACCAAGAAAGAGCTTGGCAAAAGAAAGAAAAGATTATTCTATAGTTTGTAGCCTGGATAGGACCAAGGTCGGTGCACAATTGCATTTCTTCATGCAAGGTCGGTGCACATTAAAGCTTTGAAGGACCAAGGTCGGTGCACATCACTGTAGCACATAGACCATGGTCGGTGCACATTTCAGCTAATGCACGCCAAGGTCGGTGCATATTCCAGCTAGTGCACGCCAAGGTCGGTGCACATTCCAGCTAATGCACGCAAAGGTCGGTGCACATTCCAGCTAATGCATGCTAAGGTCGGTGCAAGTTTTTGGTTTCAAAGGCACAAGGTTAGTACAGGTTTTGAGGACTTTTGGTTCTAAGGTCGGTGCACATTCAAGCCTTGAAGTTATAAGGTCGGTGCACATTTGCTTTATAGCAAGCAAGGTCGGTGCATGTTTTGCCCTCTACACTACAAAGTCTTTGCACATATGAAACCAAGGTCGGTGCAGGTTTTTACGTCAATGCACCAAGGTCTGATCTCATATGAAGACAAGGTTTGTGAAAGTTACTGTACAAGGTCGGTACACATTTGCTTTCAACTATACAAGGTCGGTGCATATATCTCTTACTAGCCAAGTAAGGTCGGTGCACATTTGCACCTACGCCAGACAAGGTCGGTGCACATTTGCACATGCGATATAAGGTCGGTGCAAGTTCACTATCCAGGCCAGCAAGGTCGGTGCACTTTCACTATTCATGTCAGCAAGGTCGGTGCACGTTTTGCCTTATGCCATATAAGGTCGGTGCACATTTGCTATATAGCCTACAAGGTCTATGCACATTTTGGTTTCAAGGATATAAGGTCGGTGCACATATGCAGACTAGTCCATAAGGTCATTGCACATGGCTGTTCAAGTCTATAAGCACCTGTTCGATGAAATGTCTCAGTGAGCTACTCCCAAGGCCTCTTTTAGCAAACCTGCTATGTTTTCAGAAAAGGATCCAAAGAGCAAAAATAGGAACCGCAAATGCCCAAAAACACGTCTTTTGGGGTCTGGAAAGCTGTCCTTGGTCAGTCAACTTTCCTGTCATCAATGGCTTGCTCTATAAGCCCTTTTGGTCAATGGAAAAGTAGGTTACCATATCTGGGAGTAGTCACCTTTCCTGGTACCCATCTTTTTGCCTCCATCTAATCGAAGTTCTCTGCCACTTAGATCACCAGGACATAAGGACGTCCTTGACAGTCCTGCCTGTAGAAAAATGAGATGCTATAGATCCTTCTCGGGAGGCTCCCCTCACACCTTCAAAGGTCAACCAAAGTAACAATATGGAAGAAAATCTCTCTGCTACCCCTCCGACCAATCAGAGGTTGCCAAGACCAAAGCTCCCTGAAGACTTGGAAGTGTCTAAAGACCCTCTTGGCAAGAAAGGGATCCCTGGGCTCTTCTATTTATATGAAACTTCCTCAAGAGAAGAGAAGCTACTGGAGTTCAAGGGCCAAACCTGAGAGGGCTGCTAGTGAATGAAAATGAGCCACACCATTGAGCTTTAAAAGAAGAATATCGATGAGGAAGAAAGTGTACACCAGGAAGAAGAGAGCGCACCCCAGCCCTGGTTCGAGCTAAACCTGTTGTGAAAAAGGAAGAAGCATTGGAAGAGAGTGCAGTCCCTTGTCTGCAGCCAGCCCCAAGCTTAGTTGGGCTTCATCACGAAACCACAGTGCCTTCTTCCTACCCTGCAGTTAGACCTTCATTTTGCCTTTCTGAATCATATTTCAAGTGTGTGTCTGGTGCTCTGTTTAGAGATCAGAAGTGAGTCCTTGGCTGAGTTCAGCCTTGTGTACTCTTGGGAGACTGTCCCATGTGTGGTTACTGCACTTGCCGCTTGTCGTTTTATTTGTGTGTGTGTGGGGGGGGCTCATTTCATGTGTGTGTATGGGGCTTGTCTCTGTGTGTGGTGAGGACCTCCTCCTCATGTGTGTGTGTGGAAAACCATCCCTACCGGTTTGTGTGTAGGAAGTGGAGCTGCGTTCGCAGCGTGTGGTAAAGCCCCACTGGTTGGTGAGGGGTGGACGTAGGTCTGGGGGTTGGCAGACTGAACCACCTTAAAAATCCACTATGCAGTGGGTTGTTCCTTGTGAGATTGCTCCATCTTCTGTATCCTCATTCATAGGTTGGTGTGCGTGTTTTAACATATATAATCTTGGTTTCTCCTTCGCACATTCAATCTCATAGGACCGTGCTTTGCTTTTTTCATTTGAGTCATCTACCCATTCCGCTGTGCTTTATGTATAAGTGCCTCATGTGCACTCTAATATTGTTTTTGATTTATTTAGCTAAAGTTTTTAATTGGTCATAGTCTTTTAGCAGGATATATTCAACCCCCCCTTCTAGATCCGATTGCACCTATCGGACATAACACCCCTTGCTGTATCTCACCCCCTCTTGGTCCTTACACCATCGGCCAACATCAGACCTAGCAGTAGCTCGCAGGCAGTAGATAAGCTTCTGGTTGCAGAGGCTGTCCCGTCGTCTGCACGATGTTCCTGGTGGCAACCCCAATATTGCTGGAAAGCTCGTTAAGGCTGCTTCATAGGCGAGGTGGTCTCGCCATCATCCGAGTTCCCTGCTGCCCAGAGGAGCCAATCTCCCCCGACTACATAGAACTGCTCTGGCGGAGAACCAGAAGCCAAGAGAAGAAGCGTCCACGGCTGCTCCAGGATGACTTTGTACATGGTTTTTGGCTGAGGTCTTCTCCTCTAAGCCCTCTATTAGCACCAACAAGAATGGAGGCATTTAGATCCCGAAGCAAAGAATTCCAGATTTTCTCCCTAAGGTGCGCTAGGTTAGTTCCACCTGGGTCTAGTCAGACACCCTATCATTGTTCTGGGTCTCGGGGTCTGCTCTGACCTCCTCTGATGACACCGTGGATCTCCGTTAGAAGAAGACTTGTCCACGATCGCAACGGCTCTAGTATCACCCTCATCGGAGCACGGGAGTGATCATGACGGCCTCCTCTTCCAGCAGCAGCGCTCCGGGAATAGTCATAACTAGAGGAGATTAGTCCTGGTCCCGACCCTGCCCCGGCCATCGTCGACGTCAGAAAAGGCACCAATAATTTGGGAGTCCTCCTAGGCCAACCCAAGAAGTTTTGGCGCTAGTTTCATCATCAGCAGAGCTCGGTGGAGTCTCTGGTGGCACCGTCATCGACTCCCTGTCAGGCTGTTCTAGAAGTGGACAAAACTAGCAACGATCGCTGACTTGGATTAATTTAGTTCTCTCCCACCCCTGCCTGGCCGGCTCACAGCCCCTCCCTACGTGGAGGTACTTTTTGGTTGTAATTGGACTTCCCCACCCCTAGTCCAACCCCTCTGTGAGGGTGTAGCGCATGTACTAGTAGGTCTTCGGCCGAAGCGTCATCGACGCTGCGTGCGGGTAGCCCACATTTCCCCGCTCGCCCTCGTCTCCGGTCGAGGTCTTTGCTGGATTTGCATTGCTTGGCTTAGTATTATTTCTGGTTGCTCCATTGGGCGTGAGAGAGTGCTCGCTCCAATTATTCGATTAATTGAGTGCCACCGTAGGTGAGTTGTGAGAGCTACCCTTCATCCCACACCCTCGGCGTGCTAGCCGCCCATGAATTGGGCATCCCTGGCCCATTGGGATCCTCCCCAAGCTAGCCATATCCTGGAACCACAAGGTCCAACCTCGGACCCTCATCATCATCGCCGGTCCACCTACGGACCCGGGTGTGCGCTACGCGGGTGAACCCGCTGGCGTGTGTCCGCTGTTCAGTTTGGTTGCTTGTGAATCTAGGTCCAAGGGGTCGTTTCACATCAAATTGGTATCAGAGATAGGTTTTAGACTTGTCTCTACTAATTCTATTCCTAGGGCCATTGCATTTTCACCCGGTGCATCACCTTTATCCACTAGAATGGCCACCTCATACCTGTCACATCCTTCTTCTTCGCCTTTCCCCAAGGATCCCAAACCCGATGGGAGTCCCGCTGCCAACAAGGTTGACCACATCAACTCCCTCATGGAGGCAATGCCCACCATTATTGGATGGCTTGATGACATCGATGCTTGACTTGGTCAACTTGGGAGAAACGAGCCTGCACCAAGAATGAATTAGAGTGACCCCCTGGAAAATATAGATAACCACTTTTTGGAACTCTTGAAAGCCAAAACCCCTGCCTTTGAGGGATCCTACAGCCCAAGCCTTTATCTAGATTGGGAGGTTTCTATGGACCAATACTTTAAATGGTATCCCTTGAATGAGGGAGGAGAGTGAGGCTAGCCAAAGCACACCTCTCCAAATAAGCTAAAAATCATTGGTTAATTGTGGAGGGTTTAAGGAGGATCCGCGGGGAAGCCCCGATTGGCACTTGGGAAGAGATGAAGGCCGAGCTTAGGAAAACCTACACTCTCCGACCCTCACCTTCCTACTCGGAGAACCACAGCCCGAGGAGCACTCCCACTCCTCCAACCCCACCCGTCCAAACCCTTCCCACTAAAACTCAAGTGGTCCCGGCCTCCGCCTCTCCATCTACCCCCATAAGGGCCCCCACACCCCAACCTAAACCCCCTCAACCAACCTACACTACTCAAACCCCTTTGGCCCCCGCCTCCGTCTCTCCATCTTCCCCCATAAAGGACACACCTCCCAAGACCAACCGACCCAATCCTCCTCACCCAACCCATCTCCCACTCTCGACCCCAACCCTACATTATCCTAAGCCTCCACTACTTCCCCTCCCTACCCTAACCCAAGTCTCCCTTTACCCACCACCTCGGGTGCACCATACACCGACTCTCTTCACCCCACCCCCAACAGACCTTCCCATTCCCTTGGGAAAGGAGACCACACCCATCTACACGGGAGTAGATGCTAACCCAGAATCCCTCCACACCCTCGAGGAAACCCAAGTGCACACCAATGGTGAGGAAGAGCCTCAAATCTCCCCTTCACATAGCTCGGACCCTCAAGAGCCACATGCCTTCACTCATGGCACCATAACCATAGATGGGCCCCTACTCAAATGGCTCGAGGTAAACCTCATCCTCCATAACTTGCACTCATACCCTCTACATATAGAGCAACACCTCCCTATAGTGCCCCTCTCCTATCACACCACCATCCAATCATTTTACCAAGTGGAGACATTAGGGGATCTTCTTAAGGGCTGAGCATGGCAAATGGAGTTGACTGGCATGCTGACCACAGTGGCCGACGGACCTAGGGACCTTGACCTCCTGCACCTCTGTGTCGGGTCTATCACCTCAATATGCACCATTGGTTGCTACACTAGCGACCTTCTTCTATTTCTCCCCACACCCAATGAACCCGACCGTATCCTCGAATTGGAGTTCATTATGTCGGGTCGAAAGCCAAGCCATCCCCTCATGGCCGACCCACCCACCAAAGACTTTGGCGGAATTATTTCAATAGAGGAAGATGATCCACCACCATATTGTGAGGACCTTGAGGTTGATAAGATGGACTTAGAGCTCATTTTCCCATGGTACACTTATGATGATCCCTTTGATCCTAACCTATGGAAGCCTAGATACCGTTGTGACCTACCCACCTCACTCACCACCCACCTTTTCCTACCCTCACCTACCATGCTGGACCAAGCCCATTGTAGACATGTTTTCCCTTCGTTTGTATCCTTCCAATCCCTCTACTATATCAATGCAACAAAATAATGAATTGAAGATGGCAGAGTGGAAGGACCCAAGTGCGATCGTGATCGCCACCAAGGTTCCGAAATGTAAAATAAATACACCTGTACCTTGGAAAAGGGAGACACTCGCCTGTGTATAGCACTGCAGAAATAAACAGCTCGGGGAGAGCCGCCATGTTAATTAATGGTCAATTGACAGACCGCTCACCAGTGCTCGGACGAACGCGGGACGAAGCCTGGCTTGACAGGAGAACAGTCTAGAGGAAGCCGCCGAGGAACAAAGAACGGCTCTGCAAAGATCGCGCTATTACTCGGACGGACAAGAAGATGACTGCTCAATTCCACCAGGTTTTAAGTTGTAGGATCTAGACCTCCACCCCTTCCGGCCAGCTAGAAAGGATGGGCCTCGTGGAAGTATGCTGCTGACCTCCAAAACACAGAGGAAAACATAAAGGAAAACCCAATATCAGAACTGTGAGGTGTAGTAACTATGAGAACGAACGAAAATAAACATAGCAAATCAAAATGGGGGATACTTGGGAGTTTTTAAACCCCTAGGGGCATGGAAAAACAATAGGAGGGTGTGATGTATGACGTGCAAGAGTAGAAAAATCTGGGAAAAGGGTGAAGAAAATGATGCATGCAATGAAGAAAAGGATGGTGGGACTATTAGATGAAGACTCAAAATCAACACTACTCCCTGAACCGGAGGCTTATGTGGACGAAGAAAGCCTCCCTCCCTGACTGTAGGTCGCTCTGGAATTCAACAGGGCTTCGTCGTCGACCTTAGATCTCCCCCCTTTCAAAGCTTGGACTAAGGGTCCTATATATAGAGCCCATAAACCTAGCCTCGAAATTAGGGTTTTTCAGTGAAAATTAGGATGAGATAATAACATAAAAATCGTAGATAAATGAATTATGTTCCACCAGGATCGAACGGAATTCCTTTGGTTGAGAATTTGCAGAGAAATGGTGGGATAAGTCAAGGGTTAAACCATGGGCTGGAGAGAGAAAATTCTTTAAATATTCAGGAATCGGGCCAATACGCGGTCGCTCGATAGGCCGCCCAGCCTATTGCACGGTCTATGGCTAAACCGTCCAAGGCTATCGGTGGAAATTAAATAAAGCAGTTAAATTATCCAATTATCCATCGAACTGACCGATTATTTCACCGTTGGACTCTTAAGGATTGAACGGTCTACTGCTAGACCACTCAACGAATAGGGCAGCCCAACTCCAACCGTTCAGAGCCTATCGGTGATAAATTCAAATAAAATAGATAAATAGATAATTATTTGAAAAACCAACGCCCTGGGGACTCTGGGAACTGGACGGCCATATGAATAACGTTCAATTAATTGGGACGGCTTCATGAGAACCGTTCTAAAGCTTGTCGGTGGAAATTTAGAAAATCACATAAATATCTGATAAATACATGAACGGCTCAGCACCAACCGTGCATTTATGGAACGGCCAGGCGATTGACCGTGCAAAGGCTGGGCGCTTGAAATTGAAAAAAAGTGATAAATTAAGTAAAATCAAGGCCCATTAAGCCCTGAATTGAAGCAGACCGAGCCAGGGAGAAAGGTACCCATAAAATAGGCCCAAAGACATGCATGAAAATAGTCCAATGAGTAATGGACAACTTGAGGCATCAACAAATGATAGTAAGAGAAATGACTCAACTTATCGACAAAAAAATGGGTGTCAACAGATGCCCCTCCTTAACGTCCTCTTTGCAGGGGAGCGAGCGGAGGTGAAGCGAAAGCGAGATGGAACATGAAGATGAAGCGGAGACGAAGCGGGGTGGACTGGAAAAGTGGGCGTTAAGGTAAAAAGACACCCATTTCATTGCCAACGAGCGATAGGAAATCTTTCAGAAAATCTCTGAACCACTCACAAGGAATAGTCAGACCAAAAGCGACACCAATCTGGCGAAGCTAGACTAAGGTAAAAGCAAGGGTAAAATGTAGCAACCTCATCAGGGGACACAATCCGCAACCGATGAGGGAATCAAAGAAGTAATGAAAAGTAAAGAGACAGACTAAAACTCTAGATGGGGGACTCTTAATCAACCAAACCAAGTGAACCGACCAGAGAGAACCTTCCAACTCAGAGTGGAATTGTTCCTCTTACTAAGACACTGAACGCATAGCCATCCATCATTGGTGGGATATTTGCAGGCAAACCATGGGTCATGAATGCTCAAAAGATGCGTATGATGCATGCCGGGCTAAAATAAAAGAAATCATTAAAAGAATGCGAAGAAAGATAAAATATAAAATACTCGAGAATAATATTGCTAGACTGGGGCAATCAGGGTCAGGACACTATCTGCAACCACGGCGTGCGAGATAGAACCATCGCCCCCTATTTTTCCCAACCTAACGGCATATCCGATGATTAAACACGTGAACCTGGATCATCATTGTTTTTGTTAAAGGGGAACATCAGATCTTGGAACACGCGAGCAACCAGCTAGTTCTCGAGATAATACAGCTTAAGTATCATATAGTAATGCAATAAGGGATATAGGGATCATAATACTTTCCTGACTTACCTGCGCAGGCGAAACGGCAAGTGACTGATGCTGCAAAGGAGATCATGAACAAGATATGCAATATTCATTATGAAATCAAATTCATCAGTTAACCATATAGTGCAGCAAAGAAGGAGTTCAAAAGCATTATTTCAACACCTGAACGGTCAATAAAAAACGCCCACAATCAAGGACGGCTTGGTCCAGGCCGTGCACAGACAAATAACATGATCGTGAACGAGAAGGAGAACGGCCCATTTCAGACCTTCAATATAATGGACGGCCGTTTACTAGCCGTTCAAGGACAATATACCGTTGGGGATTAAACGGCCTAATATTAATCGCCCAGTTTCCGAATGGTCTATCGATAGACTGTACATTTACTAGCGATTTAAAACAATAAAACCTTTCATCTCCCTCCCTCTCGACCGTAACCGACGGCGGGAGGGAAGAAGAACGTACCCCCATTCCTCCCTCTCAATCTCTCAATCTCCTCTCATTCTCTCAATCTCTCCCCCACTCATCCTCTCGTTCATGCAAACCAAACACCAAGCAACACACCCGCGAATGGCCGGTGAAGGTGAAGAGATGCCGCCGCCGCCGAAGACCGCCACGGCCGTGGGAGCATTGCCGTCCATCCCCGAGGAGGAGCTTGCACCGGCGATCGAAGGGGGAGCTGAAGAGGCTACGGCGGCCAGAGAAGAAGCGGAGGAGGAGGCTGCGGTGGCCAGAGATGAGCCTCCCGCGCCAGAGGCGGCCACCGCGGCGGTGGCCAAACCGGTAAGGACCGATGAGGTAGGTCTCCCTAAACACCATCATCATTTTTATTTAAATCATATGCATGCTAGTCTAGGGGATAGAACGGGGCATTCAACCCCTTAGAAGCCAATTTAGGAGGCCGTTGGGCTATCACTGCCGGCGGGGAAGGGAGTTAACGCCGTCGGGGAAGACGATAGATGGGCGATTCGGCAGAAGCCACCCTATAGAACCACACGGCTGACATAGAGCTGCTCATCAAGTGCACGGCAGAGGGGTAGCCGTCCTGAGGGCATTTGAACAGACGGGAGAATGAGGACTAGCACGATTTTAGGAAAACCGTGCTGGGCGAAGGTGGACCATTTTGGTCAGTTTAGGGTATAAAATGACTGAGAACTAAACGGTCCAAATAGGACCGCGAACCACGACACGGTTCAGGTTTAGCCGTGCTAGTTCAGAAAATTGGGAAACTGAGCGGCCCAAATAGGGCCGTGAATGATGTAGAGCGGTCCATGAGGAACCGCTCCTTTGGCAAAAGTGAAGTTTTCATTATTCTTATTTATTTATTGGGTGAAATGTATTTATGAAATGTATGCCATTATGTGAATGAATCCAGGGAAAGCGTACGACCCGGATCTCTTGGTTGCAGGTCTGGGCAGTGTACCTCGCACTGCCCGACTTCCAGCGGGAGAGGCTGGCAGCCATGGGGTTCTCAGAGTTCCTGAGCATAGAGGTGAGTCGGTTTGACACACCACTACTCTATGCTCTATACGACCACTGGGATCTAGTGAGTCGCACATTCCTTTTTCCATGGGGGCACATGGTTCCCACGTTGGAGGACGTGGCATGGATAATGGGCCTGTGCGTGCATGGGTCCCCGGTTAGCGGGAGAACATACCCCGACTATCGAGAGATGGCCCAGGAGTTACTAGGATTTGAGCTGCTTCATCCAGAGCGGCAGTCCACGACCTTCACTCGGGTGAGGCTGTAGGACAACCTCGGGCTACGATGTGCGGGGATTGCGACAGGGAGCTGCCCTAGCAGCACCTCCGGAGGCTGGTAGATCGGGTCAGACCAACAGTTGTGGCAGAGCCGTGAGCGGACGTAGATCGAGTGTTGAGGAGATTCTTGATGTTGTTGTTCGGACGACTCCTTTTCGCGACGTGTGCAGACATGAGCAGCTGCCGCTTCCTTCCACTACTCGAGGACCTAGGCGACGTGGGTGACTACGCGTGGGGAGCTGCAGCCTTAGCATTTCTGTTCGATACCTTGAGCTCCACCAGCCGACGCACGATGCTCGGTGGCTTCTCACCTCTTCTCCAGGTACGACTCGACTAGTTATGCAACTCTTATATGCTTCATATATTTGCTACATGCTAATGTTTGGTGAAATGCAATGCAGGTGTGGGCCTACGTGCGACTACGTGGGCTCGGGAGAGGAGACGAGACTTACCCTGAGCTCCTACCGATTGCCAGGAGGTGGACCGAACCTCGAGAAACTGGAGGCCTTCGGAGGCAGGTCCAAGGGCTCCAGGATGACGTGGACACCATACCGTACACTTCGGTATGACACCAAACTTAGACCCTTTAATTAAATGTAGTTCTATATGCTTGTGACGCTGATGTGACTTCTTATTCTGACAGGTGCGGTGGACTCCCCATGCAGCATAGGGGCACGAGGGCCAGCCTTGGGTAGTGGGGGCCCTCGCCTTCTCTGGACGCGATGTGTGGCTTCATTGCATGAATGTAGTGGAGCCACTCCACTTCAGACTGGTGATGAGGACGATCGGCGTCCATCAGCCAGCAGTTGAGTTCCCAGCGTCAGAGAAGTCGGGGGAGCGTGTGGGGCGTCACCCGCGAGGTGTGGCGATGGTGCTTGACTGGAGGGAGCGACCTGTAGAGCATATCACTGATTGGACGGCACTCGGGCGGGTTGTGACCGCCTAAGCGGAGAGCGACGCGGTGTACTACACAGTGTACGCCAAGCACTACCGGGACTAGGTGTTCTGTGGTGCCCGCCGACCAGTACGACTTTTAAACTCTAAATGCTTTCTATTATGCTTTCTATATGATTATGCACTGATGTTTGGACTTCCTAAATGCAGATCGACCCTGAGGGATGGATTATGGAGTTGCAGGGGCTCCTCCACTCCACGATCCGAGGGCGTGACGAGGCCCGACAGGCCCTGGCCCTACCTGTGAGTTTTCCTAAACCCTAAACTCTTAATTGTGTACTTTGATTATGATTATGCCATGAACTGACTGACCTGGAGTTTTGGATGCAGCGGGCCATGGGGACCCAGCGACAGGGGGTCGATACACCTTCTTCATCCTCAAAAACCCCAGCCGACCGAGCAGAGCGAGATGCCGATTTCATGATGATGGTAGCACGGGCAAAGGCGGCCGAGGTGGCACTCACTGAGAGGGTACATACAATACACTTTCCCTTAATGCATATGATTATATTGAATGCAATTAACTAACAATGATGCATGTGTGCAAGCGGTCAAGCTGACAACTGCGCTAGGCGAGAGTGCCTGGCTGAGGGAGGAGACGGTCCGGCTCCGGGAGGAGTTAGCTCAGAGCCGGCCAGCGGACACAGTAGAGACTGCACTCCTACGAGCCTAGTTGGAGCGGTTCCGGGCCAGTGCTGGAGAGGCAGAGCGATACCGACTTTAGGTGGCGAAGCTGGAGGGGCTAGTGGAGGGCCTCCGAGAGGTGAGTCGGGAGCGTAGCAGAGCAGCCCCGAGCGGTAGCCACGGCACTCACGGCTCCGTGAGGAGTTACTTCACAGGTTCCTCCGACCACTGGAGGAATGAGGAGGAGGAGGGGTGCCGATGACACCGCAAGGAGGCGACCTCGATGATGCCTCCACCAAAGAGGCATGAGGGTGCCGGTGACAGTGACAGGCCAGAGGGAGAGGGATAGGCCTGACTTTTGTACTTCGACAGGGACTTTTTGCACGTATGGGCATGATAGTGATATGATATGTTTTTGGTTTGATTTTTTGGACAAATGTATGAATGTATGAATGAGTGTAAATGCTTGACACTAACTAACTAACTACGACTACTAACTCGACACGAGTGAGACGGACATGTGTGAGAGAGAGACGACACGAGTGAGTGGGCGGGAGAGACGGTCATGACACGAGTGAGTGGGAGAGACGACTCCGAGTAGGTGAGAGAGAGAGGACTACTAGTGGGCAAGGGAGAGACGCCAAACACTTTTCAGTGAGAGAGACGCCAAACAAATTGAGTGAGAGAGAGAGATGCGAAACAAATTTGAGTGAGAGAGAGAGACACCACATGTTGGGTGTCATTGGTGCAACATGATTAAAAGATAAGGTTTCAGATCCCTAAACGGTCTTCCACAGGACCACCCAGAGACCCTACACGGCCTTCCTTTAGACCGTTGAAAACAATTCGACCATAACCCATAGAAGCAACTAAACAACCCAATATCGTCCGTTGAAAGGATAGGACGGTTCGTCCTTGACCGTGTGTTGAACATAGCGGCCTATATGAGACTGTTCAGGTGCTAGGATACAAACTGTGTAGAACATATGGAACAGTCTCTATCCGACCACTTATTGACATCCTAGCTCAATTATAGTTGGTTTAGGGTCCTAAACCAGCTCTATAAGTAGGAGGGAACTCTAAATTCGTGACTCACACCGCAACCCTCTTCCAAACCTTGAAACCCTTGCTATTCTTCATCAAACAATCATGAAAAGGTCTTTTGAAGGGAGCTCCATGGGCTAGGTGACTTACCAAGGTCCAAAGCTGGCTAAAAAGGAGCACGGCATGCTACAACGGTTGACCACCATCCCGGGGCATTTGAGCTCTAACCCCATGGGAGAGGTATGTTCATGTTCAACTCAATTTTGCTAAATTCAATTTCATTCAATTCATATCAATTCCTTTGAAATCTTAAATGCTCTTCCTCTCTCTTCTCTTCCTCTTTTCTTTCAGCTTCTCCCCGGCCCAAGATGATACTCTACCTTAAAGTGGATGGCTCCTATGATCCGCGAGTTACCCATATCAGTGATATCCATCTTAAAGTCTTGGCACCTACACCCACTCTTAGTGCTAGGCAAAAACTACCCCAAATTGTCCTTAGACTGGCACAGTATCTCAGCCCTGGTAGAAATCTGCCATCCTCAGACCCATATGTTCATTTTCCCTTCTTTTGAGGCCACTATCCTACTAGAGGAGGTAGAGATCTATTTTTCTTTTCTTAGGTCCAAGGTGGGTGAGGAGGACTTAGTGTGTCATACTGTTGCCCCTATAGACCCTAGCCTTATCTTGGGAGAGTTTATAACAAATAGCAAGGACATCCGCACCTTCATAGGCCCACATCTGATCCATCTTCTTCCTCTTAGCCAGTGGGTGGTTGCTCATTGTAAGAATAAATGCAGATGGTATGAGGCCATAGCTAAAGCTATGTCTATTTGCCTATGTGGGGCCATCCTGTTCGCCTCTGCCGACCATGTGTTAGATACTCCTATCCTTAGCACCATTAGTGGCCCGTGCCAGGGTCTCTATATTTCCCAGGCCGTCCTCGCCTACATGTATGAAGGCCTTAGATCAGCAGCCCTAGGAGGTCCACTCTTCGGTTCCATGATACTTCTAGAGTGCTGGATGGGTGTCAAGATGAAATTCATTCATAAGGAGGATATTACTTCAGCCAGTCAGATCTTCGGGAGCCATCCAATGTTCTTCATAGGTGGCACCTTCAGGTTCTCCCCACAGGTAGAGTGCAGGATAGTAGAAAGGAAGACCAGGGATGAGTGGCGACTCTATATCAACACCTTGCCCCTGGATCGGTTCGTGATGCACCCTGACTTCCTCTACGACACCACGGTCAGCTTTCCCAGGAGGCCAGGCTTGGATCTGAGGCTCGTGAGCGACACTGCACTGGTGATGTACAGCCCGCACCGGTGCTACCCACAGGTTGGACTACCCAGGAACATTCTACCAGCGTTACCCCACCTTCCCGCACTACAGGCGAGGAGGATTGGCACAGAGGAGGCCGAGCAGGCGGTCAGGAGTGCCCTGATCATGAGGGTGGTTAGCAGGGTGCGTACCCTTCCAGCGGAGGTTGTACAGGCTTTAGAGACGCGCCAGGCTTATGTGAGAGAGCTGAGAGAGTTTAGGCCTCCCGGGGATGCCTGTTTGAGGATCGAGTGATTTCTTTTTTGTTCATGATGTTGATATAGAGACTGGATGTTGGAGCTTTGAGATATGAATAAAATGAGTTGATATGAATGAATAACGCTTGAGTTTTGACCTTTTCTTGCACGTGATTGAATGAGCTCGAGGCAAGATCTCAGGATGAAAACGGCCAGTAAGAGACCGCTCAGTTGAATAAACGGTTAAAATCTAACCGCTCCATGACTTGAACGGCCAGACCAAAGCCGTGTATAAGATCAACGTCATAATTAAGAATAGGGACCTTCTGAGAGGTGAACGGCCTATCACGGGACCGTGGAAGCACTAGAACGGTCAGAAGTGAGCCGTTGTGGCCTATGAACGGTCTTAATGCAGACTGTTGATCCATGAAGGTGCTAAAGAATGGAACGGTCTGCACGAGGCCGTGTGGATGATTGAACGGTCGGAGGTTGGCCGTTAGAGGGAATAAAACGGTCGACATAGGGCCGTTCGGTGACAGAAGTGCTGAACTTTGACTTCAACCTGCCCCTGTACACACAAACAAAGAAATAGATTAAATTTGTTTTAGGCTTAACCCCTTGTTTGAAGCAAGTTAGGAAATGACCGTTCTTGATTTTTGGTCAAGGGGGTAAGCCTTATTAAATAGGCAAATGATAAAGGAAAATGAATGCAATGCATGCCATGAATGCAAATCATGATGATGCAAATATTTTTGTGGTTTTAAAATATTTGATTTTTTTCAGATTTTTGAAATATTTGGTTTTTTTTGGATTTTGAATTATTTGAATTTTTTGGGTTTTAAAATATTTGATTTTTTGGTTTTTGAAATATTTGATTGATTTTTTTGGATTTTGAAATATTTGACTTTTTGGGGTTTTGAAATATTTGATTTTTTTTAGATTTTGAAATATTTGATCTTTTTGGACTTTGAAATATTTGATTTTTTTGTTTTTGTAATATTTGATTTTTTTTATTTTGAAATCAGCTCGAACTTGACGGCGTGGGACCTTCCTATCTCATTAGGGGTTTCCCAAGTACCACGTGTGTTATGGGTGACCGCCCATGGCCGGGGTCCAATTTTACTTAACGGTGTCTCTACCAAGGCCATACCCGAGGTACGATCCAGTCCTTGGAAAGTAAAAGAGAATTTGATAGAAACGCTGGCAATAGGTATAGAGGTTTTTAGGACTTGAGTTCTTCTCGTGACAACCCCTTTTTTAAAAGAATTTGGTCTGTTGCACCGGGGCTTTGTGTCCGTCGTCGAACCTACATCCGCTCTAGGCACGTATATGACCGGGCTCATGACGTCCCGCGGGGAAACTATACTGTCACTCTTGCCATGCCTAGTTTCATTCTTTTGGGAGCATTTAGACTTTTGAGCTTCGAGCTTCTGAATTACCTTTTTAGCTTTTGCCTTTGATTTTGTCCCTTTTCTTTTATTTCTTTTGCTTTTATGAATGCAAAATCAGGTCATAACGGACTGCCCCTATTTGAGACCTTCCTTTTTTTATCGGGGTGTCTAGATCGGTTCCCGCCAACTTATTCAGCACTTGCCCCTATATTCGGCCGAAAGAGGGGGAAAAAACAAGGATTTTCACTTGCCCCTAGGCATGGCCAAGGGAGAAACGTTGTTGCGCAAGAAAGGAAAACCGAACCATGGGGGTCGTGTAGTGTGTGAAAGCTGAACTAGGGATCCCCTTTTCATGATCAAGTGGAGGAAACACCCCGCCACCAGGCCATTGCTGGCTTGACTCTATGGATAAAAATGTTTTAAATATAACTTATTCAGCGGATTAGGTAATTCTTTACCCTCCGCATTAACAAGACGGTATGCGTTCCCAAGATAGATTTCTTTAATTACAAACGGCCCTTCCCAATTGGGTTGCAGCTTAGACCTAGGACATGCTGATCTGATAAATTTGCGCTCCAACACCATGTTACCCACTTGGAATTTCCTTTCGATAACCTTTTTTCGAAAATGCTGCGAGATGTGTTTTTGATAAATGGAAACGTGATTGGCCGTGTTAAGCCTCTTCTCATCAAAGAGTTCCAGTTGTACTAGCAACGCCTCTCGACGTTCGTCGAGATTAAGTTCTTTGTTTAGCTGCACTCTTAGGGAAGGGATCAAGATCTCGTACGGGAGTACCGCCTCCATCCCATAGGTGAGGCCAAAAGGAGTCTGCCTTGTGGGAGTGCGGACGGAGGTGCGATAAGCCCATAGAGCTTCTATCAATTTATCCGCCCAATCCGTAAATTTGTGTGACTCGCATGTTTTCTTAATGATTTTAAGAAGGATTTTATTCGTGACCTCGGCTTGGCCGTTACCTTGAGGGTAGTATGGTGATGAATGATGCAATGAAATATTAAATTTCTTACAGAGGTCCTGATGTTCTTGAGACACAAATTGAGGCCCGTTGTCGGTGATGATATCACTTGGCACTCCAAACCGTGAGATGATATTCTTGAGAATGAAGCGGCATACTGCGGTAGCTTTGATTTCTGCATAGGCTTCGGCTTCCGCCCACTTGGTGAAGTACTCAGTAGCTGTGAGGATGAATGATTTTTGTTTAACCTAAGCATTAGGGTCGCCAAGTGGTCCAATGATATCAAAGGCCCACATCGAGAATGGCCAAGGAGCAGAGAGAGGATGGAGAGAAGAAGCAGGAGCATGATTTTGTTAGCATGAAGTTGGCACTGAAGACACCTACGGACATAGGTGGAACAATCTTCTTCTAAGGTTGGTCAGTAATAGCCCTGCTTAAGAATTTTCTTCGCCAATGCCTGCCCATTAATGTGCCCTCCGCACTCACTTGCATGAGCTGCTTCTACTACCTTCCAAGCCTCATCGTCATCCAAACACCTCATCAGAACTCCGTTAAGAGCTCACCTATATAACTCTCCTACAACAATCGTGTATCTAGAGGTGACTCTTCTAATGGCCTTGCGCTGCTCGACATTGGCCGTCTCTGGGAAGGACCCATCCTTACAATATTGCTTTATTTCATAATACCATGGCAATTCCTCCTCTTCTATAATTTCCTCGAGCTCAGTCAGTGATACTTCCTTCAAATCTTCCTTTTTGGCTTTCCTCCCCACAGATTTCCTAAGGTTGTCAAACCAGGGATCTTGAAGAGAAGGAGTGTCTAACCGCTAGACCATAATGGTCTCAGTGGCGCGACTGAGGGGGAAGGTAAGAGAAGAAGCAAGTGATGCAAGTGCATCGGCCAGAATGTTTTGAGAACGAGGAGTGTAAATATAGATTAACTTGCGGAATTTCCTAGCCAAGAGCGTGACCAAATCTTGATAGGGGTTGAGTTTAGGGTCATGGGTGCGGTAAGTCGAAAGAACTTGACGCAGCACCAATTGAGAGTCTCCTATGATATTTAGGTATCGCGCGCCCAAGAGGTAGGCGTGCTTCAACCGGCTAGGAGAGCCTCATACTCGGCTATATTATTTGTGGCGGGCAAAGAGAGCTGATAAGCAATAGGGATGGTTAGTCCCTCTGGAGTAAGGAGAATGGCGTCGATCCCACGGCCTTGAGAATTTAATGCACCGTCAAAGTGCAAAGACCAGAAGGGGAGATGAGTGATTACAGCAAGATGCTCATCAGGGAATTCGTCCTGGATTGAATCAGTGCGAGGGATAGGAGAATGAGCAAGATGTTTAGCAATCGCGTATCACTTGATCATTTTCTGAACAACGATGGTGATATCGAATTGAGAAAGAAAGCTCTGCCAGCGAGCTAATCTGTTAGAAAGGACATGATTCTCTAAGAGGTAACAAATTGGGTCCATTCTGGAGATCAGCTTAACTTCATGGGTAAGAAAATAGTGCTTGAGTTTCAGAGCCACCCATACTAATGCTGCGCATGTCTTCTCAATGGCAGTATACCTAGATTTAGCAGGATTGAATAACCTAGAGAGGTAGTATGCTTCCCTTTCCCTTTCTTCGTCATCCACCTGCGCCAGGACAGCTCCTAGGGAGTCCTCAATAATAAAAATGTTTAAGAGCAGGGGTTTTCCTGGGACGGGAGGTTGTAGAACAGGGGGATTAGATAGATAAACTTTAAGATCCTCATAGGTCTTTTGACACTGTTCATTCCATTCAAATTTGGCCCCCGCCTTCAACAAATCATAGAATGGGCGGCATCTTTGCGAATGTTGAGATATGAATCTCCTGATGAAGTGTAAACGCCCAATCAAACCTCACAGTTCAGTGATATTCTTCAGTGGGGGCATGTCCATTACGGCCTTTGCTTTGTTCGGATCAATCTGAATCACCCGTTTACTAACTATGAACCCTAGTAATTTCCCCGATGCAACTCTGAACACGCATTTCTTTGGATTCATTTTTAATTTGTACTCCCTAGCCCTTTGAAACACCATAGCTAGAATGGCATGGTGTTCTTCTTTGGACCTCGACTTCACCAAAATATCATCCACGTAGGCTTCCATATACACGTGCATCATGTCGTGGAAGATAGCCATCATTGCGTGCTGATACGTGGCACCTGCATTCTTCAATCCAAATGGCATGACAACATAGCAGTATGTGCCCCAGGGCGTGGTGAAAGAGGTCTTCTATTGGTCTTCGGGAGCAAGACGGATTTGGTTATAACCAGAATATCCATCCATAAAGGAGAGGGCTTCATACCCAGCCGTATTATCTACTAACACATCAATGTGAGGAAGCGGGAAATCATCTTTCAGACATGCCTTATTTAAGTCCCTAAAATCAATGCAGATCCGAATTTTTCTATCCTTTTTTATTACAGGGACTATATTTGCCACCCATTACGGATATAAAACGACTCTAATAAACTTGGCCTTGTGCAATTTATCAACTTCTTCCTTTATCCTTAAGGCCATTTGAGGGTCGAATCTTCTTGACCTTTGTTTGACGGGTGTTGCCCCTGGTTTAAGGATAAGTCTATGTTTAACCAGAGCGGGGTCAAGACCCGGTATGTCCTCATAGGACCAGGCAAAAGAATCACCATACTACCTCAATACTTTGATTAGCTCCTCTTCAACCTGAGGAGGGAGATTAGTCGAAATGATTATGGGCCTGGGGTCCTCTTCAGTTCCAAGATTGATCTCTTTTGTGGGTTCATCCACTACTGTCGACGGTTCATCAAATCTCTTTAAACCTTGCGCGTACAGATCGATAGTGTTATCCACATCACTTTCCTCATAATCGGCTAGGTCCTTCTCATCAATGATTTCATATACACCTAATCCGTCATTGCTCCACACCCCTTCTACTTCCTCATCATTCTCTAGAATAATTGCGGTCTCTACAAACTCAGGACATTTGAGGAGGGCATGACATCTCTGGACTAAATCTTGAAGAAACCTATCCGGAATGGATTTAGAATGACGCATCACAGGGTGCGCCGCAGACGTGGATGGACTGACAACACTAGAGCTAGACTCTTCCCCGACTGACTCTACCAACGTAGGGGACTCTGCGCACTGTACATCTAACCTAGGAGATAAGAAATCTATAGGGAAAGAAGCAGGGGTCTCATGCCCCTGGGAAGATGAACAGAACATAGCGTAATCCCCCAGCGAAACCTCCGTTTTAAAATTGACATTTTTTTTGGAGGCCGGAGGAAATCATGAAGCAAGAGGGACTAGAGGAGGAAGGAGGAGGAGGAAGTTGCATGGGAAACAGAGAAGGGAAGAAACAATCGAAAAAGGGGTCGGAAGATGAAAACCACATTTCGTGGAGTTCGACAGTGGGGGAGGGAGGAGTAAACAGAGTTGATAAATCAATGGGTGGGCAGCGCCCACATGCACAAGGAACAAATAGAATTTCAAGTGGTCTTTCCGTAAAATACGAGTCAACCATGATCGGAGGGGAACGGGGAATAAATCCCAATTGCTGAAACAAGGGGGCAAGGTGGGATGGGGACAAAGAAAAAGTAGTGATGGAGCTCCCCACTTCCTGCGGCCTCGGTAAACTAGCTCAACTGGAGAATGCTTCACCAGCTGCATCTCCACCTTCTTCGGACAAACCTCCTCTTCACGGAACATCTTATCAAAACAGCTGCAAAAATCATCCATGTCACCCACCAGCCCCTTCAGCGGCGGCGGTGGGTCAGCAACAACATAAGCGGCATCGATCTTCTCATCAGAACAGGGTGGCGGCCTCTTCAGAGTGCCAGGCTACAATGGACCTTTTACGAAATGTTGACGGTAATCCTACGTTAGTTGCCCGGAGTCCACTAGTATTGACAGTGCGGACTCCCGGTAGCCAATGCCTCTTCCACTCATCTTTCTACCCCTAGGGACGGGATTAGTTCGCCCCTGCAACTGTGCGCTGAGGCCCATGCCCGGCTGATAGCCTAACTTCAAAATCATATGCCACCCATTAGAATCTCGAATCTTGGACTTGATTTTCACATTAATTGGTGCAGTGGCGGGCTTGCGTGACGTATATGCCCATGAATAGTTTAAGTCCATAACAGAAAGGACTGGCCTGTTGCTTGGCCACAAAGTAGGAAGGATCTTGTCTACAATTGCATCAATAGTTTGGACTGTGGAGATACTCTTCACCTTAACGAAACGGCCCTGAAATGGGAACTTAAGGCATTGGTGGGCAGTTGAGGGCACGACATTCAAACTGTCTGTCCATGGATGACCCAGAATTGCTTTGAACATCGGGTCTATGTCCAGTACATAAAACTCCACATCCATTTTTAGAGGCCCTAGCTCGGCCTGAACTGTCACAACCCCATGGCAAGCTCGTCTGGAGTTATCATAAGCCACAATCTTGGTTGGCATTGGCCTAAGCATGTCTTCCGAAATATTGCAGGCACGCAATGTACTTAATGGACACACATTTATTGACGCTCCCGTGTCCACAAGGGCTGACTCAACTGCCACTTTGTTTAAGGAAATAGTAATGCAGTGTGGCATCTGCCGTGCCTCTAGGGGTGACAATTCTGATTCAAAAAATGAAATGGAAGGCCCCCTCGTAATTGTTGCCAATACCGACGGCAAACTGTCGACCGCCACGTCCTCGCTAACCATAACTTTTTACAGGAAAGCCCTCAGGGCTCTCTATGCAGCGTGGACCTCTTGATCAACTCTAGGACCGAAATCTTGGAGGGCATCCGGTCCAAGTGCTGTAGCAAATCATACTTCGTGCCAGGCACAGGGTCTACTTCTTCTGCTTCGACTGTTGAGAAAGGAACTTGAGGGTTGGGTGCAGGTGCACCGGTGTCAGAGTAACTTCTATGAAATAAATGCCTGCTCTGAAGGGCATAGTGTCGTGTCGGCACGGCCTCAGATGGACCCCCAATTGGCCCAATGAGGTGAGTGGAAGAGGTAGTAATAGGGGTGAGGATGGCGGAGGCTGGTATGGCGGGCGCTGGTGGAATGGTGATTGGTGAAGGGTTGAGTGGAGGGATAACGATGGAGGGTATGGTGGGTGATGGTGGAAGGATCGACAGAATGGTGGGGAACATGGCGGGTGCGATAGGTGATCGGGAGGGGATAGTGGGTGGAGCGGTCAAGGTGGTGGGCCGGAGGATGGAAGGAACAGAAGGGGCGGGGAAGTTGGCGTACGCTTGGTGGAAGGCCAAAAGATGAGCGGGGGGGTCTCATCGTCAAAAGACCACCCAGCATTAGGGGCTGGGCGGTGAACAACATTTACTTGAGCCAGTGTCAGCGGCTGCTGCTACTGTTGAGGAGCGGGCGGATGGTATGGCATGGGATTTTGGTGAATCTCGAGGTCTTGCTATTGATGTTGCTGCTGTGGAGGTTGTTGTTGGGGAGGTTGATGAAACTGCTACTGCTAAGGTGCCGCCTACTGCAGCCTTGCTTGTCTTCTCCTTTCTTTTATATCCTCTATTAACTTGTGCATTTGGGCCCAATCAATCCTCTGGCCCTCATGCAAATCATAAACTAGATCCTTGAACTGATAACACCTCTCTATCGTGTGCCCGGGTTGTCGATGCTATATGCAATCCCTTGACTGGTCGGCTGTCGGATTCCAGTTCTGACGTTCCGAAGGTAACTGTATGTCACCAGTGTACATTAAGGCCGAGAAAATGTCAGGGAGTGTTTTTGGAAGTGGTGGATAGTTGGCACTCTTAGGTCCCGACCGAGCAGGTGCATAAGCAGCAAGTGGTGGAACATTGTGGTATTGGGGTGGCTGCTGAGGCTGTTGTGGTGGTGGTGGCGGTTATTGTGGGTGTTGAGGAGCTGGAAAAGAAGGTTGGGGAGCTTGTGGAGTAGAGAATTGGGGGTTTCGTGGAGGTTGCTGGAAACGGGGTAGAGCAGACTGGTTAGGGAACTGAATAGCATAGACCTGCTCATTGGTTTGAACTCCCTCAGTAACTGGGCCCTGGGACTTTCTGGTGGTTTTGGATTTCTGGGCCTCGAAAAGGGAATGGATAGGGGAGTCTTTGAATTGGGTCTGGATGAACTGGGCCCGACTGTACAACTGGTGCATGTTTGAGATATCGTTCATTGCCAAGATGTTCCGGAACATAGGGGTTGCATTTGAAATCAACAATTTTACTTTTTCTTCTTCCGGGATCTACCCGGGCACACGGGAGGCCATCTTTCTCCATATGTCTGCATATGTTGAGAAGTCCTCATCTGGCTTCATCTTCTCTGCTACTAAGTCGGTGATGGAATACTCCGGGCCCACCCGGTCTTGGAATCTTGTTATGAACTTCTCCTTGGCAATCTTGAAGCTTTCTGCCTCCTCCAAAGGTAATGTATAAAACCACTCTAATGCCACCCCATCCAATGACCGGTGAAAGAGATATGCCATGAGGCAGTCATCATGCTGACATTGTGCCAATTCATACAAAAACTCCCTGACGTGAATGAACGGGTTGCCATTCCAATCGTACTTTCGATATGTAGGGAGCTCCGACTGAGTTGGGAAGCGAATGTCCCGAAAATTAGGAACGGGGACATCGGATAGAGACTGTGCGAAAAAGGTCAATCTGTTGCTGCATGGCATCCCATTTGTCGAGAAGTTCCCATTCTCGGGAAGGAGGAGACACAGCATGAAAAATAGAACCAGAGTATGGGGCTGAAGGATAAACTGACTGAGGGGGCATCCCATATGATGGATAGTGGGCCAAGGAAGGGCCCATATCCGCATGAGCCAACTGGGCGGCCCCTAGTTGCAGACGAATGAAATCAGCCGGGGCCACAAGGGCTTGCGGTGCTGGAGAGACAGTGGTGTAAGGATCAACATAAGAACAAGAGGTGATCTGAGTCTTCCCCTTGTCAAGAGGCTATTGGGCCGAGGTGGAGGCTTTTCCCATCTCCATGCTAGTGAATCGGATGGTCTGAGGGTGAACTGGAGTGAGATCGATGGGTGCAACAGGGATGGCCCTTGACCCAATAGTAGGAGATGTAGTGGCGGCAGCAGACGTACCATAAGAAGGAACTAAAGACGGGGCATCCGCCCCCTACAGAGCTTGCCGAATGAGGTGAAGTTGGGTTGGATCAAGCTGGGCCATCATTTTAAGAATTTGATTGGCCGAATTCTATGAAGAGGAACCAGAAAGGGAGGGCTGATGACCCTCGATAACAACGGTCGGGAGAGGAGGGGCAGTCCCTTCTCCCTGCACATGGGCGACCCTAGGTGGGTCCTCGAGAAGTCCCTGAGAGAGAGAATCCTCATGGGAGTGGGAGAAGTTGTAGGACGACATGGTGGGTGATGAATCGAACAAAGGATTGAAATAAGAATAGAAATCCGAGCTGCCCCTAGAAGATGATCCTGAGGGTGTAAAGCAACTCCACATGCACTAAACACCTAGGGAGAGAAAGCAAACAACCCTAACCAAGATCCAAACAAAGAATCCAATAATGCACACAAGAGAGGGGAGGGATGAGAAGAGAGACAACCAAGTAATCACCCAAGTTATGAATGATGCATGGAAGATTTTATGAATTTCCTTTTAGGACCTTAGTGGATTAATTAATGTTGTGTCTCTGTGATTTTCATGATAGCAAACACTATAAGTCATCATGTGTTTGCATGAAAGATTGAATGATGATAACATAAGACATTGCTTATGAATCTGGTTTTTATATGTTATTTTGCATAGAACTTCATCAGAGTGCATGCACGCTTTGCATTTCATCATACAGGCTGCAGGCACACACATATCTTCCTTTGCATATGTAGAGGGTCCATGCATGTCACTGATCATGTGCATCTAGGTCGGCGCAAGGTATGCTTTGCGCACACCAAGTCGATGTATTCCCTTGGCCACTCATACACAAAGTCGGTGCATATAGTTTGCTGCGAGCATAAGATCGGTGCATGTTTTCTTGAGTATATATGAAGTCGGTGCAAGGTTTGCCTTGGTGCAGTTTTGCCTCGGTGCAGATTCTGTCATTAGACATATTGTAGTCGGTGCAGGATTTTGTCTACTGTACATATAGTCGGTGCAGACTCTGCTTTATGCTACATATGTAGTCTGTGCATCTTTCTGCCCTACGACAATAGTAGGTCTGTGCATACTTGGCTCAGGCAGATTGAGGTCTGTGCAAGTCTCGCATGTGCATAACTAAGTCAGTGCAAGTCCTATTTTGAGCTAACAAAGTCGGTGCATTCATTGCTTATGCACACACGCAGTCTGCGCATCACTTAGCTCTGCACTCATATTACGTCTGTGCAATGACTATATAAGTTTGTGCATGGTTGTTTTGTTGGCACTCAGAGTCTGTGCAGATCTATTCATATGCTATCTAGTCTATACTTTTCTTACCTTTACACTCATGTCAAGTCTGTGTATGATTCATCAATGTCAGTACATTGCTTTGCTTGAACATTCATTCCCGGTGTAGGGTCATGCTTATCAAATACGAAGCATGTGCATCTTTTGTACTTAACTGATATTCTTTTATGCAACAGGTCATCAGCTCGTGTTCCTCAAGAAGGGCACGTGATCCTATAATGATCCTCATTCACAGATGTTGCCACGTGGATCCACATTCATCTAGATTCTGACAAGTGGCGAGCGTCTCCTGAAGCTTCCAGGTTGGAGCATTCCCTCCGCACTCCTAGGGCAAGAGCTCGTCAACCTGACCTGATGGACTATATATGGTTTTCTTCCTGCAATCATCAGGACATCTCTCGAAAGCAATAGAAGAAAAAGAAAAAGAAAGAGAGATCAAGAGCAGAGAAGAAGGAGAGAGAGAGCTTTTGAGAGCAGAGATCGAGAGAAGAAAAGAGAGAATATCAGAGAGGGAAAAGAAGCAGAAGAAGAGGAAGAAAGAAAGAGAGTGAAGAAAGAGCTTGAGGAGAAGAAGATAGAAGAATTTCCTGAAAGATTAGTTCCACTGGAATCTGGGTCAAATCCAGGCCAGTCAGCTCCCTGAGAACCACATCTGTGTTGCTATCGTTTACAGCTTTCAGTTGCTGTGTTTCCTTTGTTCTTCTTATTTTTCTTTTGAACCTTTATTCAAGCTGTTAGTCAGTAGAGCAAGCTGTGTTGCTCAGCGGTTGTAGAGGAGGATTCCTCTGGTCGGCTAAGCTATATTGCCCAGCGGGTCAAGCTGTTAGGCAGTGGATGGCTAAGCTATACTGCCCCGCGGAAGCAAACTGTGATGTTCAGCGGTTGTAGGCAAGTTGTGAGGCCCAGCGGTTTAAGCTGTGTATTAGCGGAATCCACGCTCAAGTTTGAGTGTGGGGTGGACGTAAGTTTGTGGACCGAACAACCTAAAAATCTCTTGTCTCTATGGTTTGATTTCTTATCTGATTGTCGCTAGATGAATGGCTAGGAGCGTTTCATTTGAATATTCTATCCGAATGCTTTAAGGCACATGCTATTCTTATTTGACTCTATCTACGGACTAGACTTTGTTAGGTGTCTACATTTTAGCAGTCCAACTGATTGATCAAGTGCTTCTTTGAATCTCTTATTTGGAAGAGCTCAATTGATTTCTATTCCGTAACTCTAATTGCTTTAAGTGTTAATTGGACGAAGTTTTAAAGGCGAGATTCATTCACCCCCCTCTGAATCCAGGTCTAGCACCCCATCAATTGGTATCAGAGCCAAGTTTCTGATTGTCCAGATCCAACGATCTGTAGAGGATCCTACTATATTTGGTGCTATACTGGTTTTTGTTATCCTATTCTGGTGCATTACTCATCGAGCACTTACTGTTTTAAATTTGTTTAATAAAATGGCTCTTCCCGTGGTTTTTGATGGTTCCAACTTCAGTACATGGCTGGGAGGCCTATGTGTTTACATGAATTCCCCTGATCCAAATCTATGGAATCTTGTATCAAAAGGCCCACACAAATTACCTCAGAATGAGACCAGATGGTCTAAAGAGGACAAAATTAAGCATAGCGAGAATACTAGAGTTCTCAATATTTTGAGAGTTGCAGTTAACACTGACATGTTTCCATGTATTGCAGGATGTCACTCTGGAAAACAGATCATGGATAAAATAACTACCATTCATCAGGAGCAAGAACGAGTTTGTCTGATGGCCAACCGGAGAGATAATGATGAAGAGACATCGTCACAGGTAAGCTCTGAATTCGACGAACTTACTTTTAAAGAGTTGACAGAAATGTATAATGGATTGTTAGATAAATACAAGAAAGTTAAGTCTGAAAATAGAAAATTGAAAAAGAGCATGTCATCTGAAGTAAACTGTTTGAAATCTGAGAATGAACATCTTAAAGCTGAGATAAAGAAGGTTGAAAATTCTTGTGTTAAATGTGTGTCTGTGAGTAAACTGAATGCCAGTCTTCAGTCTGATCTAAAAATGCAAGAAGAGCTGATTGATTCATTAAGAGAAGAAAATGAAGAATTACTGAACATGAAGGTTGATCTTGAAAAGAGTAAGGACAAGCTAAATGAAAAGCTGAACTTAATGACTGAGGCTAATTTGTTTGATGAAAACAAAAATTTGAAAGAACAGAACAAGAAGCTAGTGGCCTTAAACACTGTAATATCCAAGAGGCTTCTGGTAGTTGAAAGAGAAAATTGTGCTACTACCAAATTCAAGCTGAAGATGATCTAAAATTGAAACATGAATTAGAAATAGTGAAAAAATTGAATGATGCCATGCATAAACAAATAATTTCATGTGAGGAAGACTTAGCTAGTTCTGAGTTTCAAGTTTCTGCACTTCAATCTGAGGTCAATAAATTGAATGATTCATTGTCAAGATTTGTAAAAGAGAAAGAGAATATGGATAAACTACTGAGAAATAAAGTGAACGTTCAGAAAGAAGGATTAGGTTATAATCCAGATAATCAGAGAAGTATAAAAGGAAAATAAAAAATTATTTTTGTGAAGAATTCAGAATGTGCGAGTACCTCAAAGTCTGTTTCACCTCAGAAGTCTCAGAATACTCACAATCACAGGTTTGAACATAAGAAAAAGAATAATTGCTATGAAAAACCTCTTCATGTTAAGAAAATTCATGCTGATCAGAAAAAGAATGTACATTGCTTTTATTGTAATAAAATATGTCATTTAATGCATGATTGCAAATTGTTTAAATTAGATGATCTATCTGCTACTACTGCACAAAAAATTCCAGGTAGAAATCATGCTGCTTATAGGAAGAAAATCAATTATTTTCATTGTGGAAAAGTTGGCCACATTGCAGCTCAATGCTGGTTTAGAAGGGATAAGAAAAATTTACATTCATATCATGCTAAATTTCATGCAAACTATCATGGTGTTAACAAGAATAAAGTTGTTTCAAGAGGCTTGCATATGAAGTGTTTCAATCGTGAGAAGCATGGCCATGCATTCAAGGAATCTTGGCATGTTCAGGGAAAAGAATTTAAATCTGAATTTGTTAAATTCCCTGCAAATAAAAAGACCTTTGATAAAAATAAATCGAGTTTTAAGAAGAAAACTGTTGCATGCTTTAACTGTGGAAAATCTGGCCACAAAGCCTCTGAGTGCTGGGTGGCAGGTTTCAGAAAATAAAATTTTCATGTTAATAACAGAAATTTTAATGCTCATGCACATAGATTTAATGTTCACAATAATGTGCACAAAAAGAACTTAACATCTGTTATTGTGTGTCATTATTGTGAAAATTCTGGGCATTCTATGGATAATTGTTTCATGATGAAATTTGATGACTCTTATGTTCAAAAATTGTGGAGAGCACCATTCCGAGGTGCTACTGACCATGGAGGACCCAAGAACTCTTGGGTACCTCAATTTGCAAAATGAGGATATGTGTTTGCAGGAGTGCCTTGGAGCTGAAAAATAAAGAGGGGTAAATAAACCAAGGCACCCAAAATGGTAAAACCCCATTCTTGCAGTGTTCAGGGAACATTTGCATCTTTCATGTTGTGTAGTTGAAACTGCATATCATGTTAAATCTGATTAGTCAAAGGTTTCGTGCATACATGTTCATTGAAGATATGCTGATTTCATTTCTCATCTGCATGTATTAATGTTTTGACATCTATTTGTGCACATAGAGAAGGTTAGAAACTCATGAGCATAGTATGCACATTCATGATGCATATTTTGTCAAAACTCCCTGCATTCTATCATTGCACTTGTTGCATTTAAAATCTTCATACATTACATATAGTCAGGGGGAGTTTGGTTATCCCTGCATAATGTTCATGACATTCATGTGCAAGAAAAATCTCTAGGAGTGTCATTGCATATGCATGCATGTAGAGCAGTGTATTGCATATCATCAAATTTGAAAAATCTAAAAAGAAATGACTCATTGCATCTAGATAGGGAAAGTATTTGAGACTCATTAGTCTTTCATGATCTGAATCCTTCCATATCTAGTCACTCAAATCTTTCTCGAGTTGAACTAGACTTTATTGTTGTCAAGCTGATCTGTCTGTACTCTTGACTCAGCTATTGGTTTCTTGTAAATCTATCTGATGCATATTGATTATACCTGTTGCAAGCATGAGTTCCGTTTGTCTTACTCTCTATGCATGTTTGTCAAATGTCTCTTCCTGCTGAATGCTTTGTCCATGTTAAACGTACAGAGAAGTGAAGTAATATCAGTTTGTGTACCCTTTCACAAATCTGAAATCATCCTTAATAAAGAATCTTCTATTATACAGGTTTAAGAATGTTTGTTCATTTGAATTGGTTTAAGTCTTATGTATTCATAAGTTTGATTATGAAGGACCTGAAAATATCTGAATCAATTTTTTTTTATTAAACCTTAACTGACTGTCTCATGTAAGTTCATGTAACATCTTCCGACATCTGAAAATTGAAACCTTGATTTACTTTGGTTGAAATACATGTAACGTGTATTATTTTTAAACAAGTCACTTTGAAAATTAAAAGGGCAGCAACAACAAAATCATTGTAAAAGAAATGAATATTGTGGCAGAGCAATGACTGAATTGCACTGAGAAACTGAACCCTCAATCAAAGAAATGGAGAGGAATTTATGTCATGAAGTGCTTCATGTTACCTCTATTCATATTGTCATATCTATAGGGATGGTTTCACTTAGTAACTGGGGGTACTAGCGTCTGAAAAACGTGTACCCTTAATGTCAAAGGTGTAAATCATCTGTGTAGTTTTTGATCAGAGACAGATATGGTAGTTTATGCTTAGTAACTGGGGGTACTGGCGTCTAACCCACGTGTACCCTTAATGTCAAAGGTATAAATGACACATGTCTGGTCACTAAGCTCAATGTTAAAAGTAAAAGTGAAAAAGACTTGTTGTAACCCTTGCAATTCAAAATTCACTGAGTGTTACTTTGTTTTACCTCAATACTCTTGATTGTTTTTCCAAAAGAAGTCAATGGAATTAATTGTGTAAGATGAAAGGAGTTTGAACTAGAATGTTATATGAGAAATTGGTTCATCTTTATTAAAAAGTTGCTTCAGATATGAGTATTGTATTTTATTGACAAACCTTGTGTACATCATTCTTAAACCATGCTTGTCAATCAAAGCCATTTCATAAGCTTTTATAATAGAAGATTCTGAAACTTCAAACATGAATATATGAATTGGGTACCCCACTGGAAATCTTTTCTTCTCATATACT
Source organism: Amorphophallus konjac (assembly GCA_022559845.1). Lineage (NCBI taxonomy): Eukaryota > Viridiplantae > Streptophyta > Magnoliopsida > Alismatales > Araceae > Amorphophallus > Amorphophallus konjac. The sequence goes on along the minus strand of CM040125.1, from coordinate 199,570,632 downwards.
TTGGCTTGGAGATCACACCTGCTCAGATTCTGCTCACTTGAAACTCATTGTGCTTATCTTCTACACTCTTTTATAGTCCACAAATCAAGTTGTGCTTCTGTTAATTTTTTTAATCTGTCATGATCTGAACTGCTATATCAATGTACCAGGTATCAGACTTCCAATCTCACTGATCCTGTGGTTGCTGATCATTCATGATCCTCTTGTTGCATTCATGTTGTGTCATTAAGGGGGAGAATAGCTTTTCTATGCCTTCATGACTTAGTCAAAGGGAAAGTTTTTACTTCAATCATTTCTTACATGCTTGTATTTCTCTCTCAAACTATTTTCTTTTTGCAGATGTCAAAGGGGGAGAATAATTTGCCATGAGAGTCAATGATGACTCATAGTGTTGTCATCATCAAAAAGGGAGAGATTGTTGTGTCTCTATGATTTTGATGATAGCAAACACTATAAGTCATCATGTGTTTGCATGAAAGATTGAATGATGATAACATAAGACATTGCTTATTAATCTGGTTTTTATACGTTATGTTGCATAGAACTTCATCAGAGTGCATGCACGCTTTGCATTTCATCATACAGGTTGCATGCACACACATATCTTCCTTTGCATATGTAGAGGGTCCATGCATGTTACTGATCATGTGCATCTAGGTCGGTGCAAGGTATGCTTTGCGCGCAGCAAGTCGGTGCATTCCCTTGGCCACTCATACACAAGGTCGGTGCATATAGTTTGCTGCGAGCATAAGATCAGTGCATGTTTTCTTGAGTATCTATGAAGTCGGTGCAAGGTTTGCCTTGGTGCAGTTTTGCCTCGATGCAGATTCTGTCATTAGACATATTGTAGTCGGTGCAGGTTTTTGTCTACTATACATATAGTCGGTGCAGACTCTGCTTTATGCTACATATGTAGTCGGTGCATCTTTCTGCCCTACAACCATAGTAGGTCTGTGCATACTCGGCTCAGGTAGATTGAGGTCTGTGCAAGTCTCGCATGTGCATAACTAAGTCAATGCAAGTCCTGTTTTGAGCTAACCAAGTCGGTGCATTCATTGCTTATGCACACACGTAGTCTGCGCATCACTTAGCTCTACACTCATATTAAGTCTGTGCAATGACTATATAAGTCTTTGCATGGTTGTTTTGTTGGCACTTAGAGTCTGTGCAGATCTACTCATATGCTATCTAGTCTGTACTTTTCTTACCTTTGCACTCATGTCAAGTCTGTGCATGATTCATCAATGTCAGTACATTGCTTTGCTTGAACATTCATTCTCGGTGTAGGGTCTTGCTTATCAAATACGAAGCATGTGCATCTTTTATACTTAACTGAAAGTCATTTATGCAACAGGTCATCAGCTCGTGTTCCTCAAGAAGGGCACGTGATCCTATAATGATCCTCATTCACAGATGCTGCCACGTGGATCCACATTCATCTAGATTCTGACAAGTGGTGAGCGTCTCCTAAAGCTTCCAGGCTGGAGCGTTCCCTCCACACTCCTAGGGCAAGAGCTCGTCAACCTGACCTGATGGAGTATATATGGTTTTCTTCCTAGAATCAGCATGACATCTCTCGAAAGCAATAGAAGAAAAAGAAACAGAAAGAGAGATCAAGAGCAGAGAAGAAGGAGAGAGAGAGCTTTTGAGAGCAGTGATCGAGAGAATAACAGAGAGGGAAAAGAAGCAGAAGAAGAAGAAAAAAGAAAGAGAGTGAAGAAAGAGCTCGAGGAGAAGAAGATAGAAGAATTTCTTGAAAGATTAGTTCCACTGGAATCTGGATCAAATCCAGGCCAGTCAGCTCCCTGAGAACCACATCTGTGTTGCTATCGTTTATAGCTTTCAGTTGTTGTGTTTCCTTTGTTCTTCTTATTTTTCTTTTGAACCTTTATTCAAGCTGTTAGTCAGCGGAGCAAGCTGTGTTGATCAGCGGTTGTAGAGGAGGATTCCTCTGGTCGGCTAAGCTGTATTGCCCAGCGAGTCAAGCTGTTAGGCAGCGGATGGTTAAGCGGTACTGCCCAGCAGAAGCAAGCTGTGATGCTCAGCGGTTGTAGGCAAGCTATGAGGCCCAGCGGTTTAAGCTGTGTATCAACGGAATCCACACTCAAGTTTGAGTGTGGGGTGGATGTAGGTTTACGGACCGAACCAGCTAAAAATCTCTTGTCTCCGTGGTTTGATTTCTTATCTGATTGTCGCTAGATGAATGGCTAGGAGCGTTTCATTTGAGTATTCTATCTGAATGCTTTAAGGCACACGCTGTTCTTATTTGACTCTGTCTATGGACTAGACTTGGTTAGGTGTCTACATTTTTGTAGTCCAACTGATTGATCAAGTGCTTCTTTGAATCTCTTATTTGGAAGAGCTCAATTGATTTCTATTCCGTAACTCTGATTACTTTAAGTGTTAATTGGGCTAAGTTTTAAAGGCGAGATTCATTCACCCCCCTCTGAATCCTGGTCTAGTACCCCATCAATTAAGATGTGAGTTCACTCAACCACAAGGGCACCTATCAAGGGTGGAAATGGGAAATTGGGTGGACTCTAAGGGACTCTCCCTCCCACAGATGCAAACCCTAGACACGGCATGGTACGGTACAATCTGCTCGGCGTCCCTGTGGGAATCCATGGCTCACGGGGACTTACAGACGTCCTGGGCAAGGTCACCTAGTCGGCTCCAAGGAATATGGAGACGAGAGGATCCCCTACCTAGGTAGGAATGCAACTAGTATGGAAAAATGAGTGTGGTCCTATGTGCATCGGAGTGCATGCAAGAATCTAGCCTAGATCTAGCAATCACTGATCAAGCAAATATGCAAAGTATGACACACATCATGCAAAATTAACTAACAAGCAGGGGAGATCAAGAGCACCAAATAATATGAAATGATATGAAATAGTAATCAAAATGAAGGCTCGGGTGCACTGTAGCACGACAAGACGGTCTGTGCAAGACCGTGTAGGGTGGTTGACGGTCCTGGGTGGGCCGCTCAACAGCAAGGAGTAACGGGAGCACTGACGATATGAAAACAGAGGCTGTAATGAACTGAAAGGGAGGAGAACAGAGGCGTACCTGGACTCACGGTCTTGCGATAGACCGCGCAGATTCTGGGACGGTCCTGCAAAGACCGCATAATATCAACGTAAACAACCAGTGTAAGGATAGAAATGTACCTGAGCCAGTAGTGATAAACGGTCTTTATTAGACCATGGGAAGAAGTGGATGGCCTGCGCAGGGCCTCTGGATGTAACAGGCTGGCACGACAGCATCACTTGGATGAGCACAGGACGGCCAAACCACGGCCGTGCAATTACGTGAGCGGCTCTGATGGAACCGCGTAAACTCCATAGGACAGAAACAATAGATGGACCGGAGAGCAACCTGAAACACTCAAAGAAGAAAACTAACCAAGAACAAGAACAGGTCAGCAAAACACTAATACGATGGGCACTAGGTGTCCCACCGTGATCGGCAAAAAAGAGGGTGTAGACATGTTTTCCCTTCCTTTGTATCCTTCCAATCCCTCTACTATATCAATGTAAGAAAATAATGAACTGAAGATGGCAGAGTGGAAGGACGCAAGTGTGATCGTGATCACCACCAAGGTTCCGAAATGTAAAATAAATACACCCGTACCTTGGAAAAGGGAGACACTCACCTATGGATAGCACTGCAGAAATAAACGGCTCGGGGAGAACCACCCTATTAATGAATGGTCAATTGACAGATCGCTCACCAGTGCTGGGACGAACGCGGGATGAAGCCTGGCTGGAGAGGAGAACGGTCCAGAGGAAGCCACCGAGGAACAAAGAACGGCTCTGAGAAGACCGCGCTATTACTCAGACGGACATGAAGATGACTGCTCAATTCCAACAGGTTTTAAGTTGTAGGATCTAGACCTCCACCCCTTCCGGTCGGCCAGAAAGGATGGGCCTCGTGCTAGTATGCTGCTGACCTGCAAAACATAGAGGAAAACACAAAGGAAAACCCAAGATCAGAACTGTGAGGTGTAGTATCTATGAGAATAGACAGAAATAAACATAATAAATCGGAATGGGGGATACCTCGGAGTTTTTAAACCCCTAGGGGCATGGAAAAACAATAGGAGGGTGTGTGTATGATGTGCTAGAGTAGAAAAAATGTGGGAAAAGGGGAAGAAAACGATGCATGCAATGAAGAAAAGGATGGTGGGACTATCAAACGAAGACTCAAAATCAACACTACTCCTTGAATCAGAGGCTTATGTGGACGTAAAAAGCCTCCCTCCCTGACTATAGGTCACTCTAGAATTCGACAGGGCTTCGCCGTCGACCTTAGATCTTTCCCCCCTTTCAAAGCCTAGACTAAGGGTCCTATTTATAGAGCCCTTAAACCTAGCCTCGAAATTAAGGTTTCTAGTGAGAATTAGGATGAGATAATAGCATAAAAATCATAGATAATACTCCCATCTCTGAACCAATTCAAACGGCACCCTATTTGTTAGAGAATTCGCGGAGAAATGGGTGGAATAAGTTGGGGATTAAACCACGGGTTGGAGAGAGAAAATCCTCTAAAATCTCAGAAATCGGTCCAATACGCAGTCGCTCGATAGGCCGCCCAGCCTATTACACGATCTATGGCTAGACCGTCCAAGGCTGTCATTGGAAATTAAATAAAATAGTTAAATTATCCAATTATCCATCGAACTAACCGATTATTTCGCCGTTTGACTCTTAAGGATTGAACGGTCTACTGCTAGATCACTCAACGAATAGGGCGGCCCAACTCCAACCGTTCAGAGCTTGTCGGTGATAAATTCAAATAAAATAGATAAACAGATAATTATCTAAAAAACCAACGCTTTTGGGACTCTGGGAACTGGACGGCCATATGAATACTGTTCCATTAATTGGGACGGCTTCATAAGAACCGTTCTAAAGCTTGTCGGTGGAAATTCAGAAAATCACATAAATATCTGATAAATACATGAATGGCTCAGCACCAACCGTACATTTACGGAACGGCCAGGCGATTGACCGTGCAAAGGCTGGGCGCTTGAAATTGAAAAAAAGTGATAAATTAAGCAAAATCAAGGCCCATTAATCCCTAAATTGAAGCAGACCGAGCCAGAGAGGGAGGTACCCATAAAATAGGCCCAAAGACATGCATGAAAATAGCCCAATGAGTAATGGACAACTTGAGACATCAACAAATGATAGTAAAAGAAATGACTCAACTTATCGGTAAAAAAATGGGTGTCAACACCCATCTCTCCCAAGACTCAAGTTACACCAAGGGAGCCCTGACTTTGGGCAATATACACTTAGGGATTGAGGAAGTGCCCCACTCCATGCTATCCACCTTCCTTGACCCCTTTGACCCTTTTAAGTGGAAGTTCAAAGGCCAACCCACAAACCCATACATGAAAGTCAACTTTGAGGAAGGAAAACATATGTCTTGGCACCTCGGACCACTTGGCATGATTAGTAAGTCGGGTCCTTTCATTCATGACACCCACACGTCAAGTCGGATGCATGATTGGTCCATATTTGCGTGTAACGGCCCTCCCCCATTCATCATTGGTCTTACACATGTTAGGAGCATTCATGGATGCCCGGGTCCCCCGGCATTTACCACCTCCATGCACGATAGATCCACCTTTGGTTGCCCCGGTCCCCCTGAGCCCATGAAAGTCTTCATTGCATCAAAGCATGATAGGTCTTTGTATGGTTGCCCCGGTCCACCTTTGCACACTATCCTCTTTCACACCCACTCACCGCATCATGATGCATGGCATGAGCATACACACAAGCAATTCACGATGAGCGGTGAGGTTCACAAGGAGCGGACAAAAGCTCGTGAGCGCCACTTGGAGTCCCCCATGGACAATCTAGTGATGGTGAGATTGGAGTGGCTCTACCCTAGGGTCACCTCCAAATCGAGGGCACGAGGACTTGGACCTTCCCAAGTTTCGAGTTGTTGTGACAACACAGCTTATGGATTGGACTTATCGATGGGTTATGGGATATACCCCATTTCTCACGTGGTGGAGCCGGCACCCTCTAAGGGCACCACGGTGGATCCTAGTGAGTGCCTCAAGTTTATGCCTACCTTTGAGAGAGACACCCTCGGAGTACCACCTTATATCAGCCTGAGAGCCTGACATGTGCACACGGAGGCAATACTAGGAAAGCAGGGTTCCATCGCCGGCAAGACGGTGTGCCCGAGCCACCTTGAGAGGATGAAGGATCGTCCCCTGGTTGCGGACGCAGGGTTGAGTTTTGAGGTCGTGGTTCGCCCGGAGCTGCTTTGGAGGATCACTTCCCCGGGTGGACCCATACTCGACGGAGTCGAGTTCTCCGCACCCCGGGGGTATGATGGGGACATACCCGACCATCCCATATTTTTTCGAGGATCCCGTTGCTCGCCTGTAGTGCGTCGTCTTGTTCGCCACATTTTTTAAGTCGTGGCATGTAACTTTTATATTTTATTTGAGTCATAAACTGTGTAATTTTCCTTTTATTTGAGTTAAGTACCTAGGTTAATGAGTCATCTACCTAAGTTACGTGTCATAGGGTTGATTAGTTTGGTTAATGGGCCCAATTAAGTGGGCTAGGCCATGGGGCACCCCCCTTCCCCCTTGGTTTCTTGTCATTAGTCCAAAAGTCAGGGACTTATTTTAAATTGTGGGATGCCTATAAATAGAGCCCCATTTTTTCCATTGGAGGTTAATGAATAGTTGAAAGAAAATTTGAAATCCAGTTAAATTTCCCTAGGGTGAGAAACCCATCTCTCTCTCTCTCTCTCTAAAGGGGGCGACCCCCATTCTCTCTCCTCCCCTCCCCCAAATTTCAAATTCTCTCTCTCTCTTCCCCCATTGAATCCCCATTAAGACCCCTCTCCCTTCCCCATACCCCATTTAACCCCACCGTTACTCCCTCCTCCTTCCAAGGCAACCTTTGGTACTCCTAGGCACCTCTTCATTCTACAAAGCACCCCTCCCTCTTCCCCAAGCACACTTTCACCTCCCCAAGGCCGCAACTTGAATTTCCCTCCCCTTGAGGGCTGCACCCCAATCAATCCCAGCCCCCTCACCTACCTTGGTCGCAGCCCCCCACCTCCCCTCCACCTTGCTTGGTTGACCTCCCCCTTCTCCATTCCTCTCCCTTGTGCTAGCTGCAACCAGCCTATTCCCTCCACCTCTGGCTGCACAAGTCCTCCCCACCTGCTAGTTCTGCCGCCTCCATCTCCCAACCACCCCCACCAACCCCTAACACCCCCTCCTCCATCACCCACAGCCATTAGCACCCACCCCCTTGCTATATCTCACCCCCTCTTGGTCCTTACACCATCGGCCAACTTCAGACCCAGCAGTAGCTCGTAGGGAGCAGAGAAGCTTCTGGTTGCAGAGGCTATCCCGTTCTCTCCACGAAGTTCCTGGTGGCAAGCCCTATATTGCTGGAAATCTCGTCAAGGCTGCATCATAGGAGAGGTGGTCTCGCCATCATCCGAGGTTCCTACTGTCCAGAGGAGCCAATCTCCCCCCACTGGGCAGAACTACTCTGGCGGAGAACCAGAATCCAAGAGAAGAAGCAACCACGACTGCTCCAGGACTACTTTGGACGTGATTTTTGGCTGAGGTCTTCTCCTCCAAGGCCTCTATCAGCACCAACAAGAAGGGAGCCATTTGGATCCCGGAGCATAGAGTTCCAGATTTTCTCCCTATGGTCCGATGGGTCAGTTCCACCTTGGTCTGATCGGACACCCTATCACTGTTCTGGGTCTTGGTGTCTGCTTCGACCTCTTCCGATGACCCCGTGGGTCTCCGTTCTAAGAAGACTTGTCCACGATCGCAACGGCTTTGGTCTCACCCTCATCGGAGCACAGGAGTGATTGCGATGGCCTCCTCTTCCAACAGTAGCACTGCGGGAAGAGTCAGAACCAGAACGGATCAGTCCTGGTCCCGACCCTGCCCCGGCCATCGTCGACGTCAGAAAATGCTCCAATAATTTGGGCATCCTCTTGGGCCAACCCAGGAAGTTTTGGCACTAGTTTCATCATCAGCAGAGCTCGGTGGAGTTCGTGGAGGCCCCGTCGTCGACTCCCTGTCAGGCTGTTCGAGAAGTGGACAGAACCAGCAACGATCGCCGACTCGGCTTAATTTAGTTATCACCCACCCCCGCCTGGCCGCCTCACAGCCCCTCTCTACGTGGAGGTACCTTTTGGTTCTAATTGGACTTCCCCACCCCTATTCCAACCCCTCTGTGAGGGAGTAGTGCATGTACTAGCAGGTCTTCGGCCGAAGCGTCATCGGCGCGACATGCGGGTAGCCCACGCTTCCCCGCTCGCCCTCGTCTCCAGTCGGGGTCGGCGTCTTCATGCCGACCAGGTGAGCTGTGGACCCCACCCTTTGCTGGATTTGCATTGCTTAGATTAGTATTATTTCTGGTTGCTCCATCGGCTATGAGAGAGTGCTCACTCCAATTTTTGATTAATTGAGTGCCAGTGCGGGCGAGTTGTGAGAGCTACCCTTCATCCCATGCCCTCGGCGTGCTGGCCGCCCGTGAATTGGGGATTCCTAGCCCATTGGGATCCTCCCCAAGCTAGCCATACCCTGGAACCGTAAAGTCCAACCTTGAACTCTCATCATCATCGCCGGTCCACCTACGGACCCTGGTGTGCGCTACGCGGGTGAACCTGCTAGAGTGTGTCCGCCGTTCGGTTTGGTTGCTTGTGAATCTAGGTCCAAGGGGTCGTTTCACATCAGATAGAAGATATGGGAATAAAACCACAACACAAGTCTTTTTAAGGAGGTTCGTCTGCCACAAGGCAAAGCTACGTCCAGCCCTTACCAACTTGGTAAGGCTTCCACTCTATGGCCAAAAGAAACACACACACACACACACACACACACACACACACACACACACACACACACACACACACACACACACACACACACACACACACACACACACACACACACACACACACACACACACACACACACACACACACGAGGATAAGTCCTCAAACCACATTGCGATTAAAATCACACAAGAAAGAGCAGAAACAACAATAGGAAGACAAACACACTCACGCTGCAACTGCAGCTCTCACACATGCAAGATGTTTGAAAATGAAGAAACACAAGATCGAAAGAAAAGTCTAAAAAACTTGTGGAACTGCAGGGCTGAGATAGATGGCTGGCTGCACTCTTCTTCTCTCTATCTCGCAACTCTTTCTTTGGAGGATTAAAACAAAAGCTCTTTTCCCTTTTTCTTCTCTCATGTTCAAGGCTTCTCCAGGCTTATGGTTGCTCAGGCAGCAGCTCTAACAGAGGAGGTGGCGTGCTATATATATAGGCTCAGTTGGGATTTTTCCGTCCAAAAGGAAGTTCTGCAATTTTTGATTTGATGGAGTATTCAAAGGCTATTTGACCAAAGAAACTTGCATCTCCTTAAACTCTGAAGTTAGAGAGGACGTCCTTTTACCAGTGGGAAAGACTTCTTTCAGACAAAGTTCAACTGGCTGTCGCAGGTGGCAGTGCTGGCAGTGAGACACCCTTTTCCAAGGATCTGTACTAGGAGATATTTGGAGTGAAGTCATCCTTTGGACACTAATGATGATGGAGACGTTTGGGAGTTCCTAGGAATTTCTTCCAGCCGTCAAAAAACTAGTTTACAGAGGTTTACGTCAGACTTTTCTGTCCACTGTACTATCTTTGAAAGGACAGATCTGTCAGAAGTTTTTTAAGATTTTCCTTCAGTAAGGTCGACCTGTTGGGAAGTGAGGTCGACACTACTTCACAAAATCTAGTTTAAACAGCTTCTGGAAGGCCCTGAGGTTGACCTCTTGTAAATGTGAGGTTGACACGTCTTTACAAAAACTTGAGTACAACTGCTTCTGGGAAAGCCTGAGGTCGACCTCCTATAGATGTGAGGTCGACACTTCTTACGATGGCTGCTTTGCAGAGTGCTTGTTGTGATCGTGAGGTCGGCACTTGAGAGACTGAGGTCGACACTTCTTTAACATAAGGTGATAGCAATAGTTACTGGAATAGCACTGGTGTCAACACTCTGAGAATTGAGGTCAACACTTCCTTTGTTGTTTCCCTTGGTGATTTTAGCGCACATCAGCTTGATGAAGTTGGTGAGGTTGACACTAGCGATGGTGAGGTCGACACTCCTTATACCTAGTCATTCAGAAAGGATGTTCCATGAGTTTCAAGGTTGATTTAACCAATGACTTGTAGAGAGAAATTATCAAAACAACATTTATCCAACAGGAAGGACCTGAAGCTCTCGGATTACTTTGATCTTGCTGGGGTCCACCTCAATTCCTTGGTATCTAATGATGAAGCCGAGAAACTTGCCACTGGATATGCCGAAGGGGCATTTCATAGGGTTCATTTTGAGCCCGTATTGCTGGAGTCGGTTAAAAACTTGGCGTAGATCATGTAGATGGTCTTCCCGCTTTTTTGTCTTGACGACGAGGTCGTCGACATAGCATTCGACATTGTTGTGCAGTATCTTGTCGAATATTTTGATCATGGCCCTCTGGTAAGTAGCGTCGGCATTCTTCGAACCAAAGGGCATGCACTTGTAGTTTAAAATCCCTTTGTGGGACCGGAAGGCTGTGTGGTTATTGTCCTTAAGGGACATCGAGATCTAGTTATAACCGGATGACCCATCCATGAATGACAAGGCTTCATGTCTGGTGGTCATGTCAACCATTGTTTCTGTGATTGATACTAGGAAGTCATCCTTTGGACACGCTTTGTTGAGGTCTCGGAAGTCGACGTAAAAGCGAACTTGACCATTTTTCTTCTTGACTGAGACGATGTTGGTGAGCCAGATCGGGTAGATGCATGGCTCGATGAAGTCGACCTCTGCCATTTTATTGACTTCGCCAAGAACTTGTAGTTCCAACTCATGGGTCATACGCCGCTGTGGATGTTTGACTAGAGTTGCTGAGAGAGAAATGGCTAGCTCATGCTACACCACGGAGGGGTCTTGATGTGACACCAGCTTGGGGGTGGCAGCCACTCGACCGATGCCCTTGGACCTATGACTCGCAAGCAATCCAACATACCCGGTGATATCCCTTAAGCGAACTCACCCGTGTAACGCACATGTGCCTGTAGGCAACTCGATTATGATGGAGAGGGTCTAGGACGGGACCTTGATGCTCTGGGGGATTTGGCAAGCTAGATGCTAGACCCCTAAGGGCCCGGGATGCCCAATTTCATGGGTGGCCAGCACGCCGAGGGCGTGGGATGTAATGACTCTCTCGCAACTCGCTCCGCGGTGGCACACGATTTGGTGGATTCTGGATCGGACACTCGCTCACCGTCCGACGGGAAATTCAAAGTAATAATAAGTCAGCAAAGATAATGCTACCAGTAGAGGAGAGTGATCAGATGCTCACCTGATCGGCGTGAAGATGCCGACCCCGACCAGAGATGAAGGCGAGCGAGGAAGCGTGGGCCTACCCGCACGCCGCGCCGATGAAGCTTCAGCCTGAAATAACAAGTTACAATCACTACGCCCCTTGCAAGGGGGTTGGACTAGGGATGGGGATTAGTTTTAAAACCAAAATGTACCTCCACGCAGGGAGGGGCGGTCAGCCGGCCAGGCGGGGTGGGAAAAACTATGCTAGAAGCTGAAGTGGACGAAGACCGCCGGTTCTGCCAACCCTCTGGAACAGTGGATAGACAGTCGGTGTTGGTGCCGTTGTGGACTCCTCCAAACTCCATTAGCGATAAAACCAGTGTAAAAACCTCCAAGGTTGACCCAGGATGACGTCAGAATTTTTAAGGATTTTCTTGTTGGCGGTGACGGTCGGGGCAGAGTCGTGAACATGGCTGTTTGATTCGGGACCTAGTAGCTTCTGAGTCACTGCAGCTGGAAGGTGAGGCCACCACGGATTCTCCCGAGCTCTGAATCAGGCAAGGCTAGAGCTGTTTGATTCATGGTCGTACCCTCTTCGAACGGAGACCCACGGGGCCACCAGCGGAGGTCAGAGCTGACCGCGATGGTCAGAAAATTGGAAGGAGCTCGAATCTATCTCCGCTTGGACTGACCAGCGCACTCTAGGTAGGAAATTTGGAACTTTGTACTTCGGGCTTCAAACGATGCTCTGCTTCTTGGAGATGAAAGAGAACTCATAGCAGAAGTCTTCAACCAAACAGCGCCTCAAGAAGCCCAGGGTGCTGGTCGTGGGACCCTCTAAAAGTCACTGCTAGCTGTCTGCTTGGGAGCAATGCGTAGTCTGACGGAGATGACTCCTCCTAGCAGCTCTGAAGTCGAACGACGACGAGACCACCTCACCGATGAAGCAGCCTTGTCAAGCTTTCCATTAGTATAAGGTACACCACCTGAAAATGCGTGGTGAAGACGTGGCAGCCTTTGTAACTCGACCCGTGACTTCTGTCTGTGAACTGGGATGAACAGGGTGGTGATAGGTGATGGGAAATGGGGTAGATGGGATGGGAAATGGGGTGGATGGGTGTGTGGGTGACCCCTGGCTGTGAGGGGGTCTGGTAGGGGGCGATTCAAGGTGTGGGAGGGGCAGAATGGGGGCTGGAAGGTGGTCTAGCAGGTGGAGGAAGGGGGAGCTGCGAATTTGGGTTGGGAAGGAGAGAGGGAAGGAGAGATCTCTCTCAATGTTGGAATGTGGCTTAATGGAAGTTATTAATGGGGGTCTTGGGGATGGGAAGGGTTGTGTTGGGGAAGGGAAGGGGTGCTTTTTCCTTGGGAGATGAGAGGGGTGCTTGGGGAAGGGGAGTGGGTTGTTGGTGGTTGGAGGGTGGAGTGGGGATAGGTGAAGGATCTCTTGGGGCTGGGGTGGAGTAAAGAGGGGCTATTGGGGACTTGGAGTGAGTTATTGGAGGGGGGAAGAGAGAGAAAGTAGGTGGGAGGGGGGAGGAGAGAGAAAGGGGTGCACACTTCTAGAGGGAGCGAGAAGGGAGAGAGAGGGAGAGGGGGAGCTTCTCAGTCCAAGGAAATCACTCAAATATCTGAAAATTCTTATATTGCAATTGAACATCAAGAGTTACAAATGAGAGAGGGGAATGGGCTATTTATAGACTCACATGACTTTTCACATGACCATACTGACCCTAGACAATTGACATAATGACCAGACAGACCAGGGAGGGGCGCCCCTGGGCCTAGCCTATTGAATTGGGCCCATTAACCAACCTAATCAACCTAATGACATTCAACTTAGGTAAATGACTCTCAAACCTAGGTACCAGACTCAAATAAAGGGAAAATTACATAGTTTATGACTCAAATAAAATATAAAAATAGCATGACTAGACTTAGAAAAATATGACAAACATAATGACGCATGCCGACGAACAATCTGAGCCTTGAAAATGTAGAGGGGCAAGGGATGCCCCCATCAGGTCTAGCCCTGGCATCTCCTTGTACATCAAGGTGAAGCAGTCTTTGTATTCGAGCAGGAGTTGTTTGTAGTCCTACTTCTCTACTTTGGTGAGGAGAGCACTGACAAACGTTGGCTGGTGGGTTTCGGCTTCACCAAGGTTGATCTCGACGAGTTCATCAACAGTTGTCTGGCCACCGTCCTCCAGCTCAGGAGGAGCAGGTTGGAAGTCGATGAAATCTTCATGATCAGTGTCGATTTTGTACACTTCTTGATTTTCGATGCTGCTAGTTGACGCTGGTGGAACTGGACAATCATCATTACTGGATCCTGGCATGGGTTGTTCTGGGCCACCAACATCTGTTAATGGGGATCCCTTGGTGTCATCAGTCGACGACGGTGAGGCTTCTGTCGAGCCATCTCTGGATGTGATTTGTCTTTTTCGACAATTATCGACTAATACCACTGGAGCATCCCTGGGGTTGCCCACTAAAGATGACAAAACCTCCTTGCAAGTGTACATGGTAACTTCCCTATTGGGAAAGTTGGCAGAACGGGATTCTTCAATAGTCTAGGAGGCAAGGGGAGCTTAGTTAGCCCCGATTTCTTTGCCAGAGAGTGGTGAAGGCTCATCACTCACCTGAACTGGGGTACTGGACCTGGTGGGGAGCGAGATCAGGATCTTCTCTTTCGCATCCCCAGAGCTATTGAATTTCATATCGACATTAGTCTGGTCATTGACTGGCAGTATCAGACTTATGACATTGACCGCATAGTAGACGAGGAAGTCTTGGGCTTGGTTCTAGCCGAGTCCCCTTGTATCTTTGTGGGAGAATGGGGGTTGCCCACGGACCTGGGAATGAGTGCACAACTGGTGAAAGTATTCACATCATGCGGAATCTTACCATTGGGGAATATGTTGCTTTAGGCACATCTCCCGAATGTGTTGTGGTAGGTCGTTTATTATTTGGACCGCTTCCGGGGTACCGTCGGCTAGCTTGGGCCAACCCAAGTCATCTTCTGGTGGGGCATGAGGCGCCATGTCACCCTTGTAGAAGACAATGGGCTTATCCCTGTTGACCTTTTTCTTGTTCCTTAGTTGCCGTTTGTAGGTGACGACGAATATTTTGAGCGGTTTAACCTTGTGCTCCTCTGATACTGATGAAAGATGTATTAAATCTGGCGGCATGCATATGCTCTTATCGATGGCTCAGCCAATAAGATTAACCTCAAAGTTGAGTTTATGCCTCTCCGGGTGATCTGGAGTTGTTTTGGAGTTGAGGCGTAGCCAATGGAGCTTGGCCTTTTCTTCATCGACAGAGAAGAGGTCATCCTCATCCTCTGAGAGCCACCCATTGCTTTCGCTTTTGACTACGGGGTATGCGCTGGGTCCCCCGAAGTAAAGTGCAGCATTAGCCATATTGCATTTTGCTGGGGTGAACGGTGATAGGTTTACGAACACCGTATGTTCTTCTCCATCCTTGGCATGTTTGATGCATTGATGGAGGGTGGACAGCATGTCACGCCCCAATGCGGGGACTCAAAGCGCGGCAGTCATAACCATTCATTAAATCAGAGCAAAATCAGAAATGCAAAAGACACCATAATTCCACCAAAAAATGAACTTTATAAATAATCTAGAAGAATTTCAAGGTTACATATCTCGTTTATACTCCAAATTCACCATAGCATGGAATTACACCAATAAAATAAAGACTCCAAAATCCCTAAGACATAGGGCGACGTTTGACAACTAACCTTACTTTTATATTCCCACAAAAATCTTTCGACCGTACAAAAGTATGACACGGGCAAGATTTGTAATTATTAAAAATCTTTAGAATCCTCTTTACACCGGCTTATAACGATTCCCGTTTAAGCACGATTTTATATCTGCCTCTCTCTCCTCCGACTTTTGATGAGCGCTCAAACACTGAGACGGCCAAAAGTCATTTGAAAAAAAATTAAATACTGTCGGGAGATTCGGGCACGAAAGCCATGGGTGAGGGCGTTCTCAAATGCGCCCTTAATTGAATTGACACTATCATCAGACTCTAAGACGTAATCTTCTAGAGAGTCGCTCAGGATCACGGCAAACCCAACCCATCCGATTGAGGTTCTCCATCTTCAAAACTACCTGAAAAACATTGAAAAACACTATGTGAGCAAAAGCTCGGTAGTGATTACTCATCATTAACTAGGCAAATATAAGTAATTCATTGTTTAATGCAATATGTTTACATATCCTGGTATGAAAATCACATGTAATTTAAAGGACAATGACATGATCAATAAGGAAAGAACTTTAGAGTACGAAACAATATCAAGGAACAAACTTATGATAAGGAAAATAGATCATTAAGGAATTCAATGACAAGCTAGCACAATACATCAATGGAATAGACATTAGGGTGAACATAACATTAGAATTGGCCCATTAACATTTGAATTCGAACAACAATTCACCCTTCCGGGTCAAGGACAATAGTTTACTCAAGTCGATCATTCATTCAATCATTTATTCATTTGGAAAATGTCTAGCATTAATCTTGCATTGGGTTGGTGCAATGCCAACATCCCATTTGATCAATACTCCCGCGGTAAATGAGTAATTCGGGTGCTGCTCCCAGGACCTGACCCGATCTTGTCGCACTGGCATTATCGTTGATTGAACTATTAGTCACAATCCATTAGTTTCTAGACAATTCTGTTCATTCTTTAGTGGCCAATGAGTCCAAAGATGTTATGTTCCAGTAACATGAAAGGAATCAATAACTATAGGTCATTGCAATCTCATTAAAGTATGAACTAAGTTAGAACTTAGATCAATTTATGGAGAATTTCAATAAGGACAAGCAATACGGTATGCCAAGCATGATGAACCTTAGACTTAGGAACATGCCAAACATTCAATCATTGCAAAAACCAAGTCATTAGAAACATTGGGTTGAACGCGGTCGGACAGAGGGCTGCCTTCTGAAGAACGGGGTCACAGTGGGCACCGCCTTCAGAGAAGAAAACGATCGGATTGACGGCCATGATCCACTCAGGGGTTAAAAGAACATGGTCTTTGATCAAGTGCGTTCTCAAACAGAGCCTGAACACCGTTTGGATGTAGGCCGCGTTCAGTACAGACTCACTAGATCGCATATAGAACCTCGTTCTATCCTTCCAATGGCCGGTTAAACCCTATCCTACATAGTAGGATGTGGATTCCATTGCTTTTCAGGGTTTTTAGGGTACAACCTGCTCAACGTCCTACTAGGAATCCTAGGCTCAAGGAGACTTAGGGAGGCCTTGATGGAGGAAGTTCCAGTCCGACAGAAGGAATATCTGGCGGAGGGTCCTAACCTCACCATGAATTTGTGTTCTCATCACACTACAGAAATCAATAGTAAGCGGTAGGTTAATATCACCGGGGTGATGAAACCTTCAAATAAAACCATATGTGATCCATCATAATCGCCGACATGCTATAGATGGATCAATTTCAGGTTTCAGATTACATCTACTTTCTTAAGACAACATGGAGATAAGGGATTTAGAAAGAACATGAGGGACATAGAACATGACCTTTATCTTAAGTATTTACTTCCTTGCATGATAACGTAGATATTTAGTGTGTTCAGATGCCATGAATAGTGAAACTAATCATGATATTAATCTATACATGCCATGAAATCAACTAGGAAAACTAGGGTTTTCAAAAATAATTCATCACATAATGTAGTCTATGATGGGGACGCGAACTACTCGTGGTCAGTATGGGGGCCACATTTAATTAAAAATAACTATTTTTTAACAATTTTCAAAGAGAGAGAAAACATATTTAATAAAATAATCCTTATGGTCGCGGTCTAGAATAAAGCCACATTCAATAAAATTAAATACTTTTTATATTAAAAATAATGCAACAATAAAATATGTTAAGTTTAAAAATATGAAGGTAACGGTTTATCGTAGGGCCACGTTAAGAATGCGATGTCTGGTTGTGCCGCGTTCAGGAACAAAACTCCGTTTTGGCACGGGACGAAACAACCAGCCCTAATTCATCCAATACATGCAATATACTTGATGAAAATGAGGCAAAAGGCATTCTAGATCTTGTTACATGCATATGAACACGATTTAGATCCTTAATTAATTTGTGCCTGAGAGGAAACCTACCTTAGACTCGATCTAACGAAGGGGATGATGAACTCCGGCTGCTCCTCGAACGCCTTTAAATCTTGCCTCCTTTCTCCCAAATCCAATCCTCTCCTTCGCCTCCGCGCCTTGGCACGAACTAAGGGTCGTCTAGGGTTCGATTTGGTCCTATTTATAGGGGTTAAGCCTCCCAAACTTGATTAAATCAAGGGAAAGAATCCTACTCCGAATTACTCCAAAAAAATTGATCTTTTCCCTTATCTAGTGCAGCCATCTCTCTCCCAAAACCCTAATTAGGTCAGGATTTCGAAGGATGAGATTTAACTCTAAGTGGACTAGGGTTTCCCAAAGATTTTAGGCCCAATTAGTTAGGTTAACCTATCAATTTAGGTTTTCCCCCCATTAGTCTGATTTTAGGGTTTTTCACCCATTATTACTAATTTTATTTATCCAATTAGGCATTAATAATTCTCAATTAACCCCAATTAGCCTATCCTTGATTTATCCAAGTTTTAAATTTAATTTGGTTAATTTATTTACACACTTATATAATTATCTCTATTTTATTGTGAAAACAATTGAAGAATAATTTGTATATGTGATTTATACTTATATTTTATCGGGTTACTACACCCTCCCCCTCTTAAATGTAATTTGGTCCCCAAATTCACATGATATGAAATGATCGGGGTAATAGAACTTACCTGCAAATAATTCTGGGTACTTCTTCTTGATAGCTTCCTCTAATTCCCATGTCGCTTCTTCTTGACCACGTCTGCTCCACTGGAGCTTGATCATAGGTATTGATCTATTCCTCAATTGCTGAAGCTTCCGATCTAGCACCTTTATACGCTTCTCTTCATGAGATAGATCATTCTGTAATACAAAGTCATCATGATGAATCACATGAGAGGGGTCATACACATATTTTATGAGCATGGATATGGAAAACACATCGTGCACTCCAGCCAGCTGCGGGGGCAAAGCTAGCCTATAAGCCACTTCTCCAACTCTGTCCAGAATTTCTAATGGACCAATAAATCTTGGACTCAATTTACCCTTAACTCCAAACCTTTGAATACATCATGTTGGCGAGACTCTTAAGAAAACATGATCTCCTACTTGAAACTCCAAGTCTCTCCTTCTATTATCTGCATAGCTCTTTTGTCTCAATTGCATAATCTTTAATCAATCTTGCATAATTCGGATGTTCTTGGTAGTCTCTTGAATAATGTCAGGACCAAACAACTGCCTCTCACCAATCTCTTCCCAACAAAGAGGTGATCTACAATTCTGACCACACAAGGCTTCAAACAGAGCCATCTGAATAATGGATTGGTAACTATTATTATACGTAAATTCTATCAATGGTAAATGTCTGTGCCAATATCCCCCAAAGTCGATACAAGCCCTAAGCATGTCCTTAATAATCTGGTTAGTTCTTTCTATCTGACCGTCTGTCTGTGGATGAAAAGCTGTGCTAAAATTCAACTTAGTTCCCAGAGAAGCTTGCAAACCTTTCCAAAAATGCGACGTGAAACAAGGATCTTGATCTAAAACAATAGATACTGGAATGCCATGCAACCTTACCACTTCTTTGATGTACAAAGTTGCTAACACATCCACCATCCACTTATTCTCAATAGGCAACATATGAGCTGACTTCGTTAATCGGTCCACAATGACCTTGATTGTATCAAATCCACCACGAGTTCGTGGTAGACCCACTATGAAATCTATGCCAATACTCTCCCACTTCCACATGGGTGTTTCCAATGGTCTAAGTTTACCAGCTGACCTCAAATGCTCTACCTTGACTTACGGACCTGTCAAGCAACGACTCACATAATCGACAATCTCTCTCTTCATGTTCAGCCATTAATAAGTCTTCTTTATATCATGATACATCTTAGTAGCTCCCAGATGGATAGTATACTTGGGACGATGCGCCACTTCCATAAGCTTCTTCTTAATACCAATGTGATCAAGTTCACAAGTTCTTCCTTGATACAAAAGTCTTCCATCACTTGAAACATCAAATTCCTTTCTCTAGTCCAAGCTTCCCTTAACTTCTACCAAGAACGGATCAACATCCTGAAGTTCCTTAATCTCAGTCAATATGCCAGGCTGAACATTAGTATTGGAAATCAAAAGATGACCTTCTTTAGCTTTCACATCTAACTTTAGATCAACAAATTGCTTTAGCAGATATCATTCCTTAATCATTAAACAAGATAGAGAAACCATAGGTTTACTACTAAGAGCATCCACCACCACATACCTTTCCAAGGGTGATACTAGATAGAAAAATCAAAATCCTTTAAATACTCAAGCCACCTTCGCTGCCTCATATTCAACTCCTTATGTGAAAATAGATATTTCAAACTCTTGTGATCGTAATAAACAATGAACTGCTCACCACATAAATAATGTCTCCAGATCTTGAGGGCAAAAATAACAGGTGCTAACTCCAGATCGTGCACAGAATAATTCTCTTCATGACCCTTAAGTTACTTAGAAGCATAAGCAATGACCCTCCAGTGCCGCATCAATACACAACCCAAACCAATATCTGAAGCATCTGCATAGACTTCGAATCCTCCACTACCCACGGATAGGGCAAGAATAGGGCCGGTCATTAAACATTCCTTTAAGATTTGAAAACTCTTCTCACAGTCCTCTGTCCATACATACGAGTTCTCCTTCTGAGTTAACCTAGTCAAGGGTACAACAATATTGGAGAAATCTTTAATAAACCTTCAATAATAACCAGCCAATCCTAGAAAGCCCTGAACCTCGGTAACATTACTAGGTCTCTCCCCATTCTTAACGGCTTCAACCTTCGATGGGTCAAAAGCAACTCCCTCCTTTAAAATCACATGACCAAGGAATGATACCTTGTCAAGCCAGAATTCACATTTGCACAACTTTGCATAAAGTTTATTAACCCTCAATATTTGCAACACCGTCATTAGATGATCACCACCACAAATTTATCAAGATGCTCTCTAAACACATCATTCATCAGTTGCATAAAAGCTACAGGCGCGTTAGTCAATCTGAAAGGTATAACGACAAATTCATAATGGCCATACCGACTCTTGAAAGCCGTTTTATGGATATCTACCTCCTAAATTCTTAGTTCATGATAGCCAAACCTGAGGTCAATCTTGGAAAAATATTTCACTCCAGATAATTGATCAAATAACTCATCAATTTGAGGCAGGGGATACTTCTTCTTAATAGTTAGCTGATTCAATTGCCGATAATCAATACATAACCTCAGTGATCCATCCTTCTTCCTTACGAATAGAATGGGCGCTCCCCACGGGGACGTGCTTGGCCTAATGAATCCTTTTGCTAACAGTTCCATCAACTGCTCCTTCAATTCCTTCAACTCTGCTGGTGACATTCTATAGGGTGCCTTGGACACCGGGGCAGCCCCAGGGATCAAATCAATAGAGAACTGAACCTCTCTCTCGGGTGGTAGACTAGGTAATTCCTCTGAAAAAACATCAGGGTAATCTCTAACCACTGGAATATCTTCAATAACAGACTCCTTCTTCTTAGTAATAATAGTGGCTAGGAAAGCCGCACAACCCTTCTTCAACAATCTAAAAGCTTAAAGAGTAGATATAAGATATGGAGGCTTAGAACACCTAACACCTTGGAAAACAAGTTAAGGGTGCCTCTCAAAGGTTACTAACCCTTCCTTACACCTTACACAACCTCCATGCTTAAACAGCCAATTAGCTCCAAAAATCACATCATAACTCTCTATATCCATACAGATCAGATCAGCAAGTAGATTACAATTACCAATTAAAACCTTACTGACAGGATAAAATAAATTAAGCTCAGTACCCGCTCCTAATGGTGTAGTGATAACCAAATCAGATTTTAACAAAATAGGCTCCAAAGATAAAGTAGCAGCAAACTTTTTCAATACGAAAGAATGAGTTGCACCAGTGTCAAATAGAACAAAGGTAGGTCTAGAATTAACAATAAGAATACCTTCCACCACTCTACCTTCCTCGGAGGGCTCTGCTTCCATGAAAGCATGTAAACGCCCTTGTCGCCTTGAACCTCCATGTGCCCTCTCTTGTTGAGCTCGCTCCTTCATCAACGGACTCTCGAAAATCTTGTGTTCCTAGATCCCGTAATGAAGACAATTCCTGAGGAGCCTCCAGCACTCATCGGATCAGTGATGGCACTTATCACAATGCTTGCATCGCTCTTGAGTGGGCACGGGCACCATCTGCTTGTTGCCTTCCTTCGATCTCTTCCTATCCTTGGAGAAATCACGGCCTATGCCAAGCCTCTTCTTTCCAGCCACAGGTTTAGAACTACCGGAGCCACTAGCTTGCTCCTTCTTCACAGTTCTTCCTCTAACTCCATCAGCAAAGGATAGCCCATCTTCTAATAACTGGTCCTTCTTGACCATTTTCAAATATGTTTGAATGTCCAACATAGATAAGTGGGGAATAAAACTAGGCCTTAAGCCATTCATGAACCTTTTTGCCTTCATCTTCTCCATGCAAAAAAGATGAGGAACATACTTTGCCAACCTAACAAACTGAGCTTCATACTCCGCGACGCTGAGATTTCGCTACGTTAAAGTTGCAAACTCGACAGCCTTCTTCTCTCAGACTCTCTCGGATAAATACTTGTCATTGAAGAACTCTTAGAATTCATCCCATGATATGGGCTCTTGTAGGCAAGTAGCCTCAATAGACCGCCACCAAGCGCTAGCATCCTTCATGAGTTGGAATGTCGCCAAAAGGACCTTCTCTGGATCCATGCATTGCATCATACGAAAAATACGCTAGGGCCTGGTGGCGGTCTATTAAGCATGAAACATGGAACACATCGTGGACTCTAGATAATTGTGGAGGCAGAGCTACCCGATATGCGACTTCTCCAACCCTTCCAAGAATTTTAAAAGGTCCAATGTATCTCAGAGTGAGCTTGCCTTTGATGGCGAATCTTCGAATACCTCGACCCGGAGAAACTTTAAGAAACGTGTGGTCTCCCACTTGAAATTCTAGGCATCACCTTTGATTATCAGCATACTACTTTTGTCTATCTTGAGCCATCTGGAGTGTTGGCCCGGTTAGGAGGCAATTGAGAGGGGGGTGAATTGATTGCCCACCGTTTTTGACAAATTATAAAGCAACCCAAACAAACCACAGATATGTAGAATAAAAATAATGCAGAGACTTGATTAAGATGAATGGACTTAAATCAATCAAGCTCTCACAACTTCCCAGCACACATATATGCTCACTCGGATGACTATATTTGGACGGACAGTTGAGTACACTGACTTCTCACCGTCTCACACTCGTATAGTGAACAGAAAATTAGATAACGACCAACACCAATCAAGCAAACCACAACACAGTATTTTTAGGTGGTTCGGATGCACCAAGTGCCGTCCTACATCCACCCCTCTCACCTCGAGAGGATTTCACTATAAACGATGCTCGACGGCAGCAACCACACACACACGGGCTCGACGGCCCACACACGCGGGTTCTCGTACGACGACGAGACAACCCACACACACTCGGAGCAAGCTCTGAAAACGTCTAGATATGTAAAATAGAATGAGAAATTACAAGTCCAATTCTGAGAGATTCGATCTAAGCACAAATCACTATGAAAAGGATAAACAAGACAATCTACCCCACAAACATGCTAAGAGAATGATAGACAAGACGATCTACCCCACAAAACCTTAAACAAGCTAGGAGAATAGAGAAGGCAACACTTAGAAAAAATGAACCAAAGGTTGGATGAAGCCGGTGTAGAGGATGTAGTCACCCAAGGCTCTAGAAGAAGAGGATGCAGTCCGCGACCTCTAGATCTTGGCTCGGGCTCGATGAAACTCATGCTTGGCACAGCTCTCCTTCACCTCCACAGATGGGAGCACCTTCTTCTCCTGCAAGGTAAAAATCCAACGTTAGAAGCTCAAGGTTCTCTTGCGATCGGAAGGAAGGGGGGCGGCTATATACAAGGGGCTTTGACCCCCCAAAAGACACAAGAGCCCTCACTAAACCCCCTTCATACCACATACATGAATTAAAGGACGCCCTAAGGCCATTAAGGAAAAAAGCCATGCCATTTGGATCCCCCTTAATAGGCTTCGAAACAGATCCAGAAAACCGTGTTCGAAAGTCCATAAAAAGTGTCGACCTATGAGGTCGACCCTTTTTCGTGAATGTTCTGCCAGAACATATATAAGAACAAAATCGCAATACGAGTGTCGACCCATGGGGTCTACACTTCTTACGAAGTGTTCTGGCCGGTTAACAAAACAAAACATTCGTGATGAAAAGTGTCGACACCTGAGGTCGACACTTTTTTACGAACATTCTGTTTACACAGAAATGAACAAACTTACCTGAAAGTGTCGACCTTCAGGGTCGACACTTTTTCACGAGAGTTCTGCCTTGACAAAACAGCAGACACCTGGTGAAAGTGTCGACCCCTGGGGTCGACACAATCTGCCAGCGTCCTAAAACTCAACGAAGGCAGAGACTCCACAAATAAGTGTCGACCCCTGGGGTCGACACTTTTACTCATAGCAGCAAAACTTTAGTAAATGAGATAGAAACCTTCATGAATCAAAATCATATGTCAAAGTAGATCAAGAGGGTTCATACATCACAGATGAACATGATTAAGCATGAGTTTTTACCCGGATCCTTCCATTCAAGCTCAGATCCAATTTTTACAAACATTCTTACCATTGGCCTTCAAATTGTGAGTGTAGTCTCACAATACACCAAATAAACCTGTATTCTCCAGATCTAACCATTGCTCTTTCATCTACCTTGTGACCAACCTTCAAAAATGTTCTTACCATTATTTGAAAGATGAATCCATATCGAACCTGCACAGCACAGATTGCCATTAACCTCAATCTCAACACAAGCAATGAAATTCTCATATCAATCCAGATGCTATAGATTAATCATACCATTCATTCAATTTTTAACCAAAGCAACTCATTCAAATAAATTAGTCCTAGTTAGACTTAAGCGCATTTTGCTTGGTATAGCCAATTCAATCATGCACAGACTGAAATCTGTCAACCTCACCTTTCATCAATTATGTATATCAATGAAGATCAATCATGCAAGTTTTCATTCAAGGTAATCATTCATCAAACCTACATACATGAAAATTCATTGAACCCGAAATCATGACATTTCATTCAGAATCTTCGTCAAAACAGTCCGGGGCACAACAATCTGCCCCTTTTTGACGAAGATAAAACCATTTATAGATCTATGATATTTGCATGATGGATGACAAAACAACCAGATCAAGTCAAAAGCATAATCAGTCAAGGACTAAGCAAGTCATGAATTTTCATTTAAGAAATGCAAAGTTATCATGAATCTTCATGATGGATGCAAAGTTATTTCTCCCCCTTTTTGTCAGAGTCAAATAAAGGATTATTAAGTCGGTAAAGGATGAAAGTTAAGCCTCAATATGCACAATTAACTCAATGAGATGCATATGAAATGCAAGTAATGACCAGTCAAGCACATATGCACTCATCATACCATAGAATAGCAAACATGTTCTTTATGAACGGGTTAGGAAATATGCTATAGATCAAGAAGATGAATGTCATGTGCAATAGTAAAAGGGTAGTGCTTACAATAAGTGGTACTGCAAGACTCATGAAATATGGCTGATTCAAGGTGTACATCCATACAATCACTCCCTAGATGAATATGTGAAATATGAGCAATGAAATCTTGATAGCATGGATTTCAGATTTTCTAAAGAACATAAATAGGAACTTTTCTTCCCTACACTATCATACAACGTGCTCGACTTTTGGTAGCTTCGCACAACCCCAAGATTATTTTGATTTTTTAAAGACAAGATGACTAATCTTTTGACACGAGTCATGCCCTTTGTTTCAGGGGCACTTCCCGGTTACTCGGCATCGTCACTTATGATAATGTGGATAGGACATTTTTCAATGCGAGTTTCCTCCTTTATCTCAGGGGGGATTCCCGATTTACTTCATGTCAAATCACACTTATTGACTATTTTTGACGGGGCTGACAGCTTTTTCCTCACAAGTCACATGATTTCTATCTAGGGTTTCCAAAGTCTTAAAATGTGTTAAGTGGAATAAGTGAAATCCTTATCAGTTAGATTCATTAACTCACATGTGCAAATTGTGTGACAGATTGCGTAGAATGTAAGAGATGAATTAGCCTATTCATGGTGATGTCTCCCCCTAATTGTATGCACCGTTATAACAAAAACCTCCCCCTTAATATGTGCCATGTTAAAACATGTCCTAGTCAAAGCATTTTATTTAGCAAGGGCGTAAGGTCTTAGAAGATTTCAACTAAAAGGTGTGTAGTATATATACACTCAAGCATTTCAAAATGATGTTTTCAAGGAATTTGATTACAGGTACATGGCGGAGTACTTAGGTCCGAAGACCACACTCACACATGATGAAAGCTTCCAGGTGGACTTGATCCACCTTTCCACTAACACTATTTGATATACCAGTACATCATGGCATTCATGCACACATTGATGAAGTATATGCAGTTATATACATGCGGATGCAAGAGTATGAAAGCATGCATTATAACCAAAGTTGTTATTCATTGTGATATGGACAAAAGACAAAGTTTGAAGAGTAAAGACAATGAAAACTTTAATGTGCAAATCAAAAGGCAATATGAACAGTTTCTTTATGAAAAAAGATGAAAAGAGTGTTTGTACAATTCAGCTCAAAATATCTAAGTGTCTAATCTGCACACACCCAATTCTGTTCTTAGAAAGCAAAATTGTTCAGAATTCAAAGGTTTTGTAAATATATCAGCAAGTTGGTGTTTTGTATCAACAAAAATAAGTTCAAAATCACCTTTATTGATATGATCTCTTATAAAGTGGTGTCTAACTTCTATGTGCTTAGTGCGGGAATGTTGGACAGGATTCTTGGACAAGTTTATTGCAGACGTGTTATCACACATTATGGGAGTTTTCTTTAAGGAAAAACTAAAATCCAGCAACTGATGTTAGATCCAAAGCACTTGAGCCGCACAACTACCGGCAGCCACATACTCGGCTTCGACAGCTGATAGAGCCACACAATGTTGTTTCTTTGAGGCCCATGAAACCATGTAGCCCCCAAGAAACTGATAGTGACCGCTTGTACTTTTTCGATCCATTTTGTAACCAGCATAATCAGAATCAGTGAAAGCATGTAAATCAAGTGAGTTATTCCTTGGATACCACAAACCAAGGTCAAGAGTTCCATTCAAATACCTGAAGATCCTTTTCACGGCAGCTAAATGAGAGTCCCTAGGACAAGATTGGTATCTTGCACAGAGATAGACACTGAAGTGTATATCAGGCCTACTAGCAGTCAAATAAAGCAAGGATCCTATCATAACACTAAAAAGTTTTTGATCAATTTTGTTACCTTTTTCTTCCTCCATTTTCTGTGAGGTGGACATTGGTGTTGCAAAGGGCTTGGCAGTCTCAAGTTGAAATTTCTTCACGATTTCTTATGTATACTTCTTCTGGTTGATGAAGATGACATCATCCATTTACTTTATTTGTAATCCCAAGAAAAAGTTGAGCTCTCCCATCAAGCTCATCTCGAACTCCCCCAGCATAAGTTGGGCAAATTCATCATTCATCTTTTAATTGGAGGCTCCAAAAATAATATCATCTACATAAACTTGAACAATTAATGAATGATCATCACAAGTTTTTGTAAACAAAGTATGGTCTATGTTACCTCGTTTGAAGCCGTTTACAATAAGAAATGAACTTAATCTATCATACCATGCCCGGGGAGCCTGTTTCAAACCGTATAGTGCCTTCTCCAATTTGAATACGTGATTGGGAAATCTTTCATCTTCAAAGCCCGGTGGTTGCTCCACGTACACTTCTTCCTTGATTACTCCATTGAGGAAGGCACTCTTCATGTCCATTTGACATAGTTTAATGTTCCTGTGACAATCATAAGCAAGTAAAATTCTAACTGCTTCTAGTCTAGCCACAGGTGCAAATGATTCATCAAAATCAATGCCAAATTCTTGAGAGTAGCCTTTGGCTACTAATCTTGCCTTATTCCTCACAACCACCCCATCTTCACTAAGTTTGTTTCGGAAAACCCACTTAGTTCCAATGATAGGATGGTCATCAGGCCGGGGCACGAGGAACCACACCCTATTCCTTTGGAATTGGTGTAGCTCTTCTTGCATGGCTAGAACCCATGAATTGTCATTTAAAGCATCATCTAATGATTTAGGCTCAATGCTGGAAAGTAATGCTATATTATCGTGTATTTCTACTTCCCTCATTGAAGCCTGAGTTCGAATTCCTTCATCCACACCGCCGATCATGTTCTCCAATGGATGGTCCCTGTGCGTGGTCCATTGGTGCAGAAGGTTCGGATGTTATTCTTGATCCGCTTCTTCTTCTTCTTCTTGATTTACTGCCTCACCTTGTTTGCTCGATTCTCCCTTTTCAACTTCGCCCTCACCTGTAATAAAAAAATGATCATCATTTGATTTTCTCAATGTGTGTTCATCAACTACTACATGTGGACTTTTCTCGACAACAAGTGTTCTAGTGTTATACACACGGTAAGCTCTTGATGTTAGAGCATACCCGAGGAAGATCCCTTTATCACTTTTTGCTTCAAGTTTCTCTAGATTGTCTTTTCCATTGTTCAAGATATAACAAATTGAACCAAATGGCTTGAAATGAGATATGTTGGGTTTCTTACCTTTGTAAAGCTCGTATGGAGTTTTCTTAAGAATTGGTCTTACGATTGCTCTATTTGTGATGTAGCAAGCGGTGTTCACCGCCTCTGCCCATAAATATCGTGGAAGACCATTCTCGGCAAGCATGGTACGCGCCATCTCCACGAGCGTCTTGTTTTTCCTTTCGACCATGCCATTTTGTTGAGGGGTTCTTGGTGAGGAGAACTGATGCTCGTACCCCTGCTTCCTGCAAAAAGCATCAAACTCATGATTTTCAAATTTGTTTCCGTGGTCACTTTGAATTTTTTGAATTGTATATCCTTTTTCATTCTGAACTTTTGTGAAAAATTTAATAAATTCATTGCAAACATCACTCTTATTAGCAAGATATAAAACCCATGCATATCGCGAGAAATCACCGACAATCACAAAGCCATAAAGCTTCCCGCCAAGACTGCGAGTCCTGGTGGGACCAAATAAGTCCAAATGCAACAATTGAAGGGTTTTTTCTGTAGAGACAATATTTTTGCATTTAAAGGATGCGGTGGTTTGTTTTCCTTTATTACATGCTTCACAGATCTTAGAAGTTTCAAAATTCAGCTTAAGAAGTCCTCTGACTAAATCATGACGATTCAACTTCCTAATCACATCAAAACTGGCATGCCCAAGACGGCGATGCCTCAACCAAACATCTTCACTTCTATTAGCAACTAAACACAGTTTCTTTGGTGCAAAGGCAAGTTTGATAAGTGTTGTTACATCTCACACCTATGAACTTAATTTTCTATGTGTTAACATCAATGATTGTGCAGTGTGAAGATTCAAAAATCACTTTGTGACCCTTATCACAGAGTTGACTAACACTAAGCAAATTATGATGAAGACCTCTAACTAATGAAACATCTTCAATGTAGTGGTTAGGGTCCTTACCAATTCTCCCAATTCCTATGATCTTACCCTTATCCTGTCCTCCGAAGATTACCATTCCGCCATTCTTCTCAGTAAGGTCTGCAAAGAGGAGTTTGTTTCCAGTCATGTGCCTGGAGCATCCGCTGTCCAGGTACCATTTATTGTCTCCCGCCTTCATGCAGACCAGCACCAATTACCAACCATGCTCATTTTGATTTGGGTACCCAAGCACGCTTGGGTCCCTCCACGTTAGCGTTCCCAAGTGGCTCATAATATCTACTGAAAAATAATTCATCATCATATTGCATGAGTTGGCATATGTACATGGCATGTCCTATTTTCCCACAATAAAAACATGTGGGTCTTCTCCTACCAAAATGTTTCCTTTTATTTACATTTTTAAAGGTTGAGGGGAATTTAGAATTAACAGCTTGTTTTCCAAAGTGAGTGTCGAACATTCTCCTTGATAAAATGAATTTTTCACAGCATAATGAACATGATTTTTGTTGCTATGCATTACACCTTGATTCTTTTCAACTTGTTTTCCTTTCTCTCTCACTTCCTTTCCATTCCCACTTTTCAATTTTTCAATTTCAATAACAAAATTCTTGTTCTTCTCTTTCAAGTTTTCTTTCTCTTTTTCACATTTACTTAGTTGAACATGCAATTTTTCAAACTCTTTGTTCAAGAGGTCATGCTTTTCTTGGATTTCATCTTTCAGCTTAAATGCATTTTTTTTTCTATATCTAAGCATGATATCTCCTCTTCAAACAAAGACAACTTCGTTTCCAAAGCATCATTAACATTTTTCAAATTTTTAATTTGCATTTCAAGCAAATTGCATTCTCCATAAGAATTAGATGAGTGAACAATTTCATGGATCTTTTTCTTTAAAGTCCTATTTTCATTTTTCATTCTTCTAATTTCTCATCTAACTCTTCATAAGCAAGTTCCCACTGTTCATTTGAAATTGCCTCAATGTCCGAAGTTACATGTTCAATGTCACTATTGGCCATCAAACACATCATCTTCACGAATTCTTCAATGTCCTACTCCTCGTCATCGGTCATGGGCTCATCTTCATCTTCATTGCTCCATGTTGCCTTCATGGCTTTTGGCTTCTTGCCCCTGACGACCTTTCCTTTCTTCTTTTGGAGCTCGGGGCATTCTCCTAGCATGTGCCCCGCTTTCTTGCATTCATAGCAAATAATCTCGGCGGCCTTGGATGGTTCATTTCTTTGTCTTGTCTGCCTCTTCCCTTTTCTGAACTTCCCGCCAAATCTTCTTCTTTGGCGCAAGAATTGTCTTACCTTTCTTGTTAGCATAGCAACCTCTTCATCATCGGTGGTTCCCAACGATTCCTCTTGGCTCGAGACACTCTCCGGGAGTGCTTTCAAGGCAATTGGCCTTTTCTTCTTCGCATCCTCTTCCGTCCTTTTGATAACATTAATCTCATAGGTCATTAATGACCCTATGAGTGCATCTACAGTGAGTGTTGTCAAATCCTTGGAGTCTTCTATCACTGTCACCTTGGTGTCCCAACTCGGTGATAGTGACCTCAACACCTTCCGCACCAATTCCTTGTTGGTGAACTCTCTTCCGAGTGACTTCAGTCCGTTGGTGATCTCCATAAGCCGTGCGAACATCTGGGAGACGTCCTCTTCATCTTTCATTTTAAAGAGCTCGTAGTCAAGGGTCAGCATATTCGCCTTTGTCTCCTTGACTTCTGTGGTGCCTTCGTAAATAAGCTTGAGCTTATCCGACATTTCCTTGGCGCTACTGCACATGGAGACACGAGCATACTCGTTAGGGTGAATAGCACACTGAAGTATATTCAAAGCATTAAAATTCACAGTGGCTTTCTTTATAGCATCATCATCCCACATATCCTCATCAGGGTGTTGTTTGCGACGTTTTTTTTATCCGACCGTCTTGTCATTCTTACCTTATTTCGTGTATATATGTGTATATGTACATATATACGCGTCTTATTTCACGTATCGATCAGCCATTTGACTAACTGGTAGTCAACTGACTGATTGACGACGCGGGGGTGCCAGTCACATGAGTGACGATTTTATTGTGCGCTCATTCTGACCCATGTCGGGTGAATGTGAGGTTCAGTCGGGACCAGCAGTCCGCCATACCATAAAGGTTATGGCGTTAATTACATCCCCCACGAGGAGGGAACACCTTTGATTAATTGCCGAGATAGCGGGCTGTCAAAGCCAGAATAAAGGATACAGAGCATGCGAGTGATCATGCAAGATGCTACGATTGACTACACATGATTTATTAGGGTGGACCCTGGTACATGGCGGAGGACTTAGGCTCGAAGGCCACCTTCACACGTAACAAGGCTTCCAATCAGGCGTAACCTGACCTTCTGGCAATATTATTTGATATACCAAGGATGCACATATTTAGGCATACATTAATGCGATATGAATGCTTGGACTAAGGCATGACGGCAAGGATTCGAGACATATCGATTCAAGCTTGAACATGCTAATTTTATTCAGTTTATTTGGTCGAGGAGCTTGTGTCCTTCTATGATTAGCATAAGAAATCATCCCATGAGTGGGAAAAGGGTTGGAATGACGCGACGACACGATTCGGAACGAAACCGGTGCAGTGCATGCGAAGAAAGGGGCTAAAACGCTTGAAACGGCGCCCTGAAACGTAGGTAAAAGGCTTAAAACGACGCCAGAACCGTAGGTAAGTGGGAAATAGCCTGTTAAAACGGCGCGGCCTGATTAAGGCGCGCCGGTAAGGGCGCGCCGGAAAGGGCGCGCCGGGAAGGGCGCGCCGTTTTAAGGCGTTATCGTGTACGAACTGCACCGATTTAGCTGGTTTATTTATGGATATATTAAAAATGTTTTGGAAGATTTTGAGAATTTATTGAGTTTATCATTCATCGAATCGGTCCCAAGCCATCCAACGGTCGAATCACGGGCTCGCGCGAGGTCCAGACTCGAGCGCGGTGATTGTTCCGAGTTTAAACTCGTTTGAGCCGGAATTTCGGCAGCATCTCCCCATCCCAAAGGATTATCAGGGAGAAGCGGGGAGTACTCACGTAGCGGAGCAACCCCTAAGGGCCGAGTGGCACAATGGCGGCCGGCAGGGACCCGAACGGAAAGGAAAACCCCGAGGCCTAGCCTGCTAGGGGCACCGAGTCCGTGGGTGATGGTGAATGACAGAGTCGACTTGATGTGGGAGCGAAGACCCCGAGGACTAGCCTACGAGGGGCACGCAACCCAAGTCACCCCCGCACTTGAATCGGGACGACCGAGATGGAGAAGGAGTCCCCGAGGGCTAGCCTACGAGGGGAACACAGCCCACGGTCACTGTTGAGTCCGTTAAGGACTGTAGATTCTGAACTGTAGGGCTTGGCCCCATTATTGTACACCCAGTGGTCCACAGGGAGATTCGTTATCGATAGACGATCCCTCTATCAACCGAATGATTGGTGAAAATAAGATTTGGGGAATGTCTCCCCTCCTCGGATGCTGGAGTGATGCTACATAGCATACTCCCATCAAAGTGCAAGTGACATAACATGAAGCAGTATGAGACTTCGTTTGACGGCGCCAGACAGACAAACTAATTATCTTGAAACATATTAAAATGATGGAGCCCCACGGGTCGAGCAGGTCAATCACCAGCACAATATGTGGTCGGCACATAGCCCGGGGCACAGATATATATATACATGTATATGATATTCGGGAACAAACCCACATGGGGCTCACCGTCGAACAACTGGGAGCCATCCGAGGGCTCTTCCCGTCCCTCTGGTCTATGAAACAGAGCGCGAAGGGGATGGTGAAGGGTCTTCCTCTCTTGGCAGAGACAGACGGAGATATGCACACAGATGCGTCCCCGATCATAGAACCCATGGCATATGCGGTGCAGAACCCGAGTACTGCGTTAGAACCGAAAGAAAGAAAAAAAAGGGCCCCGGGGAGGGGAAGAATGATTTAGACGGCCTGGGGGCCTATCCAGCATCGGAGAAACCGACTCTACGGAGGTAGATAAGCCGTGAAATCATTAAATGCACCTCTGAAGAGGGATTAGAAAGGGCACGAAAGATGGAGAGTGCATCAGCCTCAACAGCATTTCATTCATCCTGCGAATCGATACAGATGTATGTATACGAAGAATATAGGTTCCGACGCCGGCGTTGTCGCTCGGCCGCCGTTTACATTAACGAGGAAGAAAAAGATTACGGGTGAAGCAAAAGGGGCAGAAGAAGAGGTGTGGAAAAGGGGGAGGAAAGGCTCGTATCATCGCCCCTCCCCCTCTTCCCCACTTACATTGCAGCCCAGGGGATGAATACAGCAAAACAGAAGTGGGGGGATTCGACCAAGAACACGACGACGACCCACCTAGGAGACGAGGAAGCAGTCGATCGTCCTCTCCGACACCGGGAAGCTCGGGTGGAAGAGGGTGGCGGCCGCCGAGGGACTTCAGCCGGGGACTCCTTCAGAAAAGAACCCTCCCCAAACCCTTCTCTGGACCTCTCTTCCTTCTTGTTAATTCTCTTTTTTTTTCTTTTCGATTCCGCTTCTTTTTTCTTTTGTCGAAGCCAGGCTATATAGCCTCTTGCTAATCCGGTGCCCCAGGGAGGGGCGCGCCGGATTGACGGCGCCGGGAGATACCCAGATTGGCATTAGCACGCCGGGTTGATGGCGCCGTATTAAGGGGCACCGTCATTGCTTCACGCGCCGTTTTAACTCGTTTGCTCGGCGCGTCTCGGCCGGTGGGTCCGGAGATGATTCGAAAGCTCCCGTTAACTGTTCCTCTGGCCCTGGCCCTCGGAGGGCCTTGACGGGGTGTTGACGAAGCTCTTGATACGACAAACGGCCTTAATCAAAACTTCGTGTGTGTCTGGTCTGAGCACACGGGTGTCCTGCTGATATAGCCTTCGGCACTGTGATTTGTGCTTCTGGCTGAGACGGACTCATGCTCGAAGCTTCCTTGCAGGATGACGTTACATCCTAGACAATTCCACCTTGAACGGTGATCAATCGGCCACTAACGGGCCCACTATGGCGAGAATGTGTCGGGTAATCGGGGTCTTCTGCTGACAGAACCTCCGGCCCCTTGTTGCGGATGGCCGAGGACATTCTTCCTCCTTAGGAGAGCCGTAAGGTAGACCGTCATCATTGGTCGGGCGACGGATGTAGGGTAGCGGCATGACGAAGTCGATGTCGGATCATTGGGCAGGCTTGATCGCGTTGCCGGTCGGTTGCGGGTTCACTTCGACTCTCCTGAGGTAAAGTCCCCGGTGTTCCCTTCAAGGTGGCTCGGGGCTCCGTCAGCTTGAGGGGTTCTTTGATAAGTTGATCTTCATCGGCTTCTGTGCTTTAGTGGGCCGTATTATTCATCTTTGCGGCTTGGTTGCCAAGGGATTATATTTTGAGTGCCAACAAATGCCCCCCAGACGTAGGCGGTGCAAGTGAGGCAGGAATGCGGCAAGGCCTACGGATGAGCTTCGTTCGGCTGACAGAAGCCCGAATAGCACTTAGTTCCGGCTTCGGAGGCCAATCCGGCGAGGTAGAAAGCTTGAACGGCGCCCCATTGGCTAAAACGGCGCGGCCTAAAGCGGCGCGCCGTTGGGCTTCAGATGTTAAAACGGCGCGCAAACTTGTTAAAACGGCGCCACAAGCACCGGCGCGCAAAAGCCCTTAAAACGGCGCGCAAAAGCGCTTAAAACGGCGCCCAAAAGCGCTTAAAATGGGGCGCAAATGGGTTAAAACGGCGCGCTCTGTGGCGCGCCGTTTTAATAGGGGTGGAGCCCCCTTATAAAAAGGGCTTCTTCTTCATTTTTCTTCTTCAATCCTCATTTATCATTTTTTCTTTCTCTCTCTTCCATTTCTCTTCCTCCCGCGGCGCCGAGTGGTCTCTAGGCCTTGTGCGAGCTGGTGAGTTGAGCTGTTGCTGTGCTTTGGGTTTTGAACCCGTTCTTCGGGCCCCGGGACGCTCTTTGTAGGACTTGTCCTCGGAGCTAGATCCCTCGGGTGTCCCATTCGGCCTTGGCTTAATGCCTATGGCTGCTTTTAGGGGCTGCTCCCTTTGTGGACAGCTTCCGCTTTTTTTTTGGCAAACCCTCGAGCTGAGGAGATGCTGTCAAAATTTTGTCAGAAATATTGTTTTGATCCACTGATTTCTGACTTTTGTTTTGTTCTTTTCTAGGCGTTGCTTTGCAGACAATATGGCAGCTGGATCATCTTCCTCTGCATCCCGGGTAGTTATGACCTGGGGGAACGTGCATTCCCTTGATCGGGGGCTGAGACGTGTGGCTACGGTGGCCGAATCCTCAGACTCAGAGACCGATACTGTCGAAAGTGGTCGCCTACTTATTCTCGACGGCAACCAGTTCAGGTATGACCGAGGGGACAACATCAGACGGGACCATCCCAAAGATAAGCACCTGATGACATTCCTGGAGCGCTTCAACCTTGGCGGGAAGCGTGATTTAATTCTGGTCCGCCGAGCTGAAGGAGCCCTATTGGCGGAGCGAGACAGCCTGGCTGAGTCAGTCACTTACAGTACGCCTATGTACATCCCGGGCGAGCCCAGGAAATTGGGAGCCGTGCTCGGGGTGCAGGAGTTATCCCCCGAGGCTGGGATGCTGACGAGAGCGCCGCAGTATACCCCAGCTCGCTGGAACGAAACTGCCGACGTGTTGACAGGGAGAAGCCCGTGTACGGTTTATTCCTCGCCCCGCTTCATTGGGGATACCGAGACGAGCCTTTTCTTTTAGACTGCTTGGCGGTCCGGTTCAAACATCAGATTTCAGTGGCGTGGTTTGGAGAGCTCAAAGCCACCGACGCTCATGCCTTCAGAACGGGGGCAGTTGAATTTACAGACTTCGTGTTGCGGCAGTACGCCCCCATCCTGGTGCATGCGGTTGTATACCAGAGTGTATATGCTTCAAGGTATAGGTACCCGATCTCCCGAGGTCTGTGCTGCGGGATGATCAAAGTCTTCTGCCCAGAATACAACACTTTTTACACTGCAGAGGGTGAGACTTCCCTGGACCTCTGGAGTCTTTCCCAGCTGAGAGGCTTGCCCATAGACGGGGAGCCGTATGAAGAAGTTTGTTTTCCAGACTGGCTGAAAGACCAGACGGATGGGGAAGGCAGATATTTCACGGGCTTCGCCTACCGTTATCTGATGAAGGCCTATCGCACCCTGCTGCGCCTGACGCTTGATTCGCGAGAGGCACGGAAGCTTGGCGAAAAGAGGCGCGTACGGATGGGCACGTGGCTCCAATATTTCTTCGGTGGGGAGCAGCAGTACGAGGACTTCCCCACGGTGGTTCCGACGGCGGTAGCACGGAAGAAAAGGGCTCGACGCCAAGCGACATATCCCGTTGCCTCAGGGAGAGGGCGGCAGGCCGGCCCGAATCCCACAGGAGTTGATGCAGTTACACATTGTGCTGCGTATCTGACTTACTGGCTTTGTTCGTTTGCCCTCCCTCAAGGGGACGAGACAGTAATCAGACCGGAGGCTATTTACCCAGCCTGCTTGATGGCCTGGGGGACGAAGCTGTCCCTATGCCCTGTGGCTCTGTGCCTCATATATAAAATGTTGGGGGATTTGCACAAGTCGCGCATTCCCAGCAATTCGCGGACAGTTGGTCCCATCCACCTTTTTAATGCCTGGGTCTGCACCCTATTTCCTGAAGAAGCTCCCCGGTCAATGCAGTCAGATCATCCTTTGCCGCGGATGATCGAATTTGCCAGTGCCGAACCGTCCTCACTGGCGGATCAACTTTTCACCATTCGGGGGAAGTTGACTACAGTTCCAACAGATTCCCCTGGCGTTCTGCACTTTTGGAGCTTGGTTGCCAGCTCTAGCCCTCTTGTCAACAGGATGCGGCAATGCCGATTATTTGAGACAGAGGAATTTATTCATCAGCTGACCGGGTCGAAGAGCACAAGGCCCATCTTGGAGCCGGAACTGGT
This sequence comes from Amorphophallus konjac, assembly GCA_022559845.1. NCBI lineage: Eukaryota > Viridiplantae > Streptophyta > Magnoliopsida > Alismatales > Araceae > Amorphophallus > Amorphophallus konjac. The sequence goes on along the minus strand of CM040125.1, from coordinate 199,533,464 downwards.
TGAGTGGGCGCTGTCTATTCGTCCCAGTGTTCTTGTCTTCAGGAAGAGCGGCTTACTGTGGCTGGAGCCGTACTATCCCTTTCGTTTCAGCCAGAATTTTGGGTACGACCAACAAATTCCTTCTTTTTCAGCCCGATTCAATCTGCCGAATAGACATCGGGCTGGTCAGATGGCTATGGACGAAGCCCGTGGATGGTGGGACTACTTCCATCATCGGGAGGACGTGTCATTCAGGGTGCCAACCCTGACCCGTCTTCCCCGAGTGACTCCAGACTTCATCAAGTGGTGGAATGCGCGAACGGGCTTCTATCGGAACTTCCGGAAAGACTGCTGGCATAGCGTCGAGCGTCATTTCCTAGATTCGCAGCGGGAGCCTGTTTTGGATGTTGATCCAGCCTACTTGAAGAGGCTGAAATCCTGGTCCAACACCGAGGTGATGGCATATGTAGAAGCCAGGAAAGCTGCGAAGGGCAAGTCATCCCGAGCTGACCCGAAGATGCCAGAGATCCAGAGGGATGATTATATCAAGACTCTCTGGGGGCTGTACCGGGTTAGCAGTGACCGGATTGCTCTTCAGACAATCCCCCTTCCGGTGGAAGAACCTCTTCCTAGTGTGGCGAGCTGGTGCCCAGAAATCGACCGTTTTCATCCCTATCGGACCTTCATCGGGAGGGAAGACAGGCGGGCTGACTTATATTCCAACACCCCCTGGATATTCGCCCTGCTTCATTCCCATGGGCTTTCAATTTCTGATCCACTAGAAGCCATCCGGGACCATCAGCTCCTCATATCTTTTAAGTATGTCGACGGCTGGGGCTTCGACCACTTGAGCTTATATCATCACTTGTCATCCCGTGGCCATGAGGATTTGGCTCAACTGACGGAAAAAAGTGAAACAATCGGTGATGTGTGCTGGCTCATCCGTGAGGCGGCTTCTCAGGACAAGGCGCCAGCACTGCTTTACTGGCCGCTTAGTCCCCGATACACCGGGCTGCCAGGTAATGCGTGTCTTCTTCTTCAGCCCTGCAGCTGCTTCTTCTATATTCAGTGTGCATCTTCTTACTTATGTGTTTTTGCAGCTCACCTTTCTATGGGAGCGACCCGACACTGTAGGGAGTTGATATCTAAGGCGGAGAAGCCTTCATATTTTAATATTCCAGAGCCGGCTCCGACCACGACACCATTACCCCCTGGGGACTCACGGAAGCGGACCAGGTCCCAGGTCAGGGAGGCCATCAGTAGGGCCAAGAAAGCCAAGAGGGCAGAGTCCCATGCTACTCGGGCACGTCGGAGGAAGGCTACTGAAGAGGAGTCTATGGTTCCCCTTCCTCGGGTTCCATCATTCTCCGAATTTGAGGCCGCCTGGATGCAAGGGCCCGAGGGCGAAGGTGACTTCTTATTATTGCATGGCTTGTTTGTTTATTTCTCCCGCCCTGGCTGATCATCCTTCCTTTTAGTGGCTGGTGGCACTACCTCCGCCGCTGTTGGGTTGGAGGCGGCAACCGGAGCTGCTGCTGGGGAGAGAGAGGAGGAAGCCCCCTCGCCCTCGGCTGAGGGTGACTTTCCCTCACCGACACCCCATCGAGAAATAGAAGGTAATTTGCATCGTGCCGATAGAGCTTGGTGGCATATTGTGGTTTCAGTCGGGTCTTGACCATTTATTGTCTTTCAATTCCAGTCGATGTTCGACCCACGCTGCTCCCTGAGGTCGGTGCCTCGGCAGGGGTTGTCATCGGAGAGCAAGGGCTTCCGGGGGACCGGCCTCTGGATATTCCACTGCTGTATGTTCCCGAGATGGCGATCGCCGAGGAGGTTCTGGATAGAGGGCCTCCTCTCAGCGGCACGGTTCCCGCTCAGGTGCCGGAGGTCCGAGAACAAGCAGAAGAGTCCTCCTCCTTTGAACAAGTTGATTATGGTGGCGGCTCTGGCGATGATGAGGGATTCCCCATGGTCGACACCGAGGCTGAGGACGCCGGGGCTTCTTCAGCTTACGAGAGCGATCTGCCGACGTTCAGCCCTCCGAGGCTATTGGGAGCCGAGTACGGGGCATCGTACCCGACTGCAGGGGAAGGGCCAGAATTTTCAGAGGCCACTTTTGGAGGCCTAAATGTAGTGCCGGTTGAGGTAGGAAGTATTCTGATTCCCGCTTGCAGCACTTCTTTTAATTTTCAAGCCAGTTGGCTGATGTACATATATGGAATGCAGGCTGAGGTGGTACCGCCAGCTATAATGATCCGCATACCCCTTCCAGACGTGGATATGGGTCAGTCGGCCTTCCCACTAGTTGTGCGGCCCATTGCCCTGCGGCTTCCACGGACCTATGCTGCTGCAGCGACCTCAAGGGAGCCTGACATGACGGCCGAAGGTGGCGCTCCGACCGGGGTTGCAAGGGCTCAAGCCTTGGTGGCCGGCGCAGAATTATTGCCATCGCCAAGTGGTCCTCCAGACATAGAAGCAGGAGAGATTATTGCAGATGAGGCCGATATCATTAAAGCTTTGTCGGTCATAGAGGGCTCTCCTCGTTTAGTGGCCAGTGAGACTGCTCAAGAGGAACAAGCGCCTTTCATTGCCGATACGGCTATTGTAGCCTCACCTCAAAGGGCGGGCAAAGATGTTGTCACCATGGAGGCCCCTTTAGCCGCTGCAGTTGCAATAGTCAGTGATGTGACACGACCTCGGACTTAGGCAAACAAGCACAATTAAGCATTCAAATGGGCCTTAAGGGCCACCGCTCTCCCGTCGCACTCTATACCCGGAGTGACTTGGTGATGCCAAGTGTGAGGTATGGGAAAGGGCCCTTGCTGGTAGAGGGCCAGCAAGGCCAAGGTTTGACTCCCAAGGTTTGGATGCCCAATTCAATTGGGGCCGACAAAGTGCACAAGGGCACCGGTTCACACTATCCCACGGCGATCACTCTTAAGTCATGGACTTGAGGATCGGGCGCTCCCTCGCAAATTCAGCGGCGCATGAAGTAAATATTGAAAGAGCAACACTAATGAGCTAGGATGAGGCACTTACTCGACCGGTTTGAAGAAACCGGTCCCGGTCGGAGACGAGGGTGAGCGGGGAGACGGTGGTTCCCCACACGCCGCGGCGGTGAAGCTTGACCTGCTCAAACCATGTACAAAACTACGCCTCTCGCAGGAGGGGGATCTTGGGGTGGGGGTTAATGTGAATACAACAATACTACCTCCCGCAGGGAGGGGCCTTCAGCCGGCCAAGCGGGGTGGGGAAAGTATGGTAAAGAACGACGATAAAGCGAGGTTGCCGAATCTGCCGGTTGTCTACGAACAGGGACAGTGTGTTGGTGTGGTTGCTGTAGATCCTTCTCACGAATTTTTCTGATGGCGAGACCGGCGGAAAAAGCTTCGTAACAGGGACAGGAACGCTTCAGATTTTCTTAAATTTCTTCTGAGACCGTTGTTGACTGGGGCAGAGGTTGGAACAGGACATCAGGTTTTCTGACTCACAGTTGCAGACTTCTGGCAGCAGGTTGCAGAGGACGCCACGCACCCTCCCGAACTCCGATCAGCACAAAACTGGCGGCGACGTCTTCATGGTCGAAGTAGCTTTCAGCCAGAGGTGACAGGGATGCAATCAGAGGTCGAGGGCAGTCGGTGTACCCTAAAGAGTGGGCACTGGTTGGAGCAGACTGCAGGAGATAAGACTGGAGAGCTCGGGGGAGAAAATTTGTAACTCCTTCCTCCGGCAGCCAAATGAGGTTCCGTTTCTTGATCCTGAACGAAGACTGGAGGAGGAAGATATTTGTAGAAGAGCTTCGGGGCTGGTTCGTCCAAGGTTTGTCGTGGCCGAGCTTTTAGTCCGGTTCAGATCCTCAGCCGGAGCAGAACTGCGCGGTCGGGGAAGAATAGACCTCCACAGCAGCACCGATCTCCGATGGGGATGAGACCTCGATCGTTGCGAAGAAGACAGGTAGCCGCTTCCATGGATGCCTCTTGGGTCTGCAAACTCATCGGGAGGAAGCCGTGGTCGCCGCTGTAAGATGGTACACTTCTGCAGGTTGTCAGCTGAAACGGTAGGTTGAAGATGATGGGGGGGAAATGGGGTATATGGGAGAGGAAATGGGGGTGGATGAGTGTGGGGAAAGCCCGGGCTGTGAGGGGGTCTAGGATGGGGTGTTTCAAGGTGAGGGAGGGATAGAATGGGAGCTGGAAGGGGGTGTTTTCTGTGGGTGAGAGAGGAGATACGAATTTGGGGCTTGGAGGGAGAGGGGGGAAGGTGAGGGGGAACAAGTGGGTGGAGGGAGTGTGGATTTCAAATTTGAAATGGCCTTGGAAGGTGGGTGATTATGTGGGGAAGTGGAGAGTTTGTATTGGAATGGGGTAGATTTGGTGAGAAGGTGGAGAAAGGTGTTGGAATGGGGAAGATGCCACCTAGGGACTATGGGAGTGGAGTAATGGTAACTTGGGGAAGTGGAGGGGTATTAAATGAGGTGGGTAGCTAGTGGAGGTGGTTGAGAGGAGAGGAGAGAGAAGAAAATTTGAAATTGGGGTTGGAGGAGAGAGAAAGAGGGGTGAAATAGAGAGATTAAGAGGAGAATGGGTGGGGAATCTCTCCCCTAGGGTATCTCACCCAAAAACTAGAGGAATCACTCCAATTTGAACTCAAATGGCAAGTTTAACTCATTCATTCATTCATTCATTCATTCATTACCTTCAAATGGGGGAAATGGGGTCCTATATATAGGAAACCCACATTTCTACAAAAGTCCATGACAAAAGACTCAATAGCAAATAACCGAAGGTGGAAGGGGTGCACATGGGCCTAGTCCAATGAATTGGGCCCAATTAGCACATTACATCATCTAATGACACACAATCTTAGGAAAATAAATGCAAGACCTAGGGAAATGACTCAAATAAAATAAAAATACATCAAAATGACTCAAAGGAAAGCTACAAAATGGATAAGGGGCCTTAAAGTGAGGCCAAAACTCAACCAGCTCCCGAGTGTGAAGAAGTGGACCCGAGCCAAAGGGAATCGTGGGTGATGCCTCCATCAAATCCCCTGGGCCGCGAAGAGCTCGACTCCGTCGAGTAAGGGTCCATCCGGCTAAGGTACCGCTTGAGGAGGTCCGGATCCAACCGCTGGAGGTCCTCCCGACTCACCCCTGAGTCTTCCGAAGGAGGCCGATCCTTCCACCTGACGAGATAGCGCTCATATACCTTGCTCCGGGTGGTAGTGACCTGCTCATCCAATATTCGTTCAATGCGTTCGCGCTGAGCTCTCTTGGCTAGTGGACTCTCCTCACGGGTGGGTGCTCTCTCAAAGGAAGAAGTAGGCTCAATCTCCTCACTAGGTACCACCGTGGGGCCCTTGTATGGCACTAAGTCGGCGACATTGAATGTTGGACTTACCCCATAGTCCTCAGGGAGATCTAACCAATAAGCATTTGCATCAATGCGCCTCAAAACCTGGAAGGGACCAGTCCCACGTGGCCTCAACTTAGAGTTGGCTCCTGGGGAGAGCCTCTCCGTCCTTACCATCACAAAGTCACCCTCTTGGAACTCTAAGTGACGTCGGTGAGAGTCAGCCAACCTTTTATAAGCCTCATTTTTTATGCTAATGTGCTTGCGGATTTCCTCATGCAAATTTGTGAGTGCTGACCTTCTAGTGGTTATGGGTGGACCTGGACAACCATATATAGACCATTTATGCCATGATGCCATATGGACCTTGATGAGCCTTGGTGGGCCGGGACAACCATATGTGGACTTATCATGCAATGTTGTCATGTAGACTTTGGTGGGCTTAGGTGGACCGGGGCAACCATATGTGAATCTATCATGCAAAGTGGTGATGCATGTCGGGGGACCCGGAAATCCGTAGATGCCTTTGATATGCTTAAGACCCATGATGAATGAAGGTGGACCACTACATCCAAATTTGGACCACTCATGCTTTCTACTTGACATGTGGGTGATATGAATGAATGGACCCAACATAGTGTTCATGCCAAGGGGTGTGGAAAGCCTAGACACATGCATACTTTTCCCAAAAGTGACTTCCATGTGTATAGGGGTGGGACAACCTTTGAATTCCCATTGGAACGGATCGAATGGATCTAAGAAGGTGGTCATCATGGGGTGGGGCACAACCTTATTACCTAGGGATATGTGGCCCAAGGTCTTGGCTCCCAAGGTGTAACCCGGGTCATGGATGAGATTGGTTTGGCCCAATATGATGGGTGAGGGTAGGAAAGGGTGGGTGGTGGGTAAGATGGTTGGGTTACATGGGGAACTAGACTCCCATAGGAAGCGATCAAAGGGGTCATAGAAAGGTCTTCCTAGAGGGAGGCACTCTATGTCTTCAAGGTTCCCAAATTGTGAGTCATCCTCCTCCAAGGTAAGTGGGCCAAGTTTTCTAGTGGGTTGGCCGAACAAAGTGTTTGGGATCTTAATGGGTGGGTATAGGAAGGGATCGAAGGGGTCATGGTAAGGGTCACCTAAGGAGAGGAACCCTAGGTCCTTTTGGTCCTCACAACCCCTTGATGGTGGATTCTCCTCCTCTAGTAAAGTGATCGGGCCAAAGTTTTTGGTGGGATGGTCGGCCATGAATGGAGGACTATGCTTTCTACCCGAGATAAGAAGCTCTAAATCGAGGAGAAGGTTGGGCTCATCGGGTGTAGGGAGGAATAGAAGGAGGTCACTAGTGTAGCAACCAATGGTGCAAATCGAGGTGATAGACCCTATGCATAGGTGTAGGAGGCCAAGGCTCCTAGGTGGTTTGGCCATAGGGGTCAACATGCTAGTGAACTCAATTTGCCATGCTACGCCCTTAAGAAGATCCTCTAAGGTTTCCACTTGGTAGGATGTTTGGATTATGGTGTGATAGGAGTAAATGGGTACAATGTGAAGGTTTTTCTCCATGGGTGGGTAAACATAGGACACGATGAGGTGAAGTGGTCTCTCCTTTAGCCATCTAGCTAGGGGCCCATCTATGATTATGGTGCTATTTGTGAAGGCTTGTGGCTCTTGGGGGTCCAAGCTAGGGGACATTTGTGATTCTTCCTTACCACGGATATGAACTTGGGTTTCCTCAATGATGGGGATGGGTTCATCTACTCCCATGTGGATGGTTGTGGTCTCCTTTCTCAAGGGAATGGGAAGGTCTATTGGGGGTGGGGTGATGATGGTTGGTGCATGGTGTACCCGGGGTGGTGGGTGATGGGAAACTTTGGCTTGGATAGGGAGGGGAAGTAGTGGAAGCCTAGGACTTTGGACTTTTGGGGTAGGGAGTGGGAGATGGGTTGGTTGGGGTGGCTTGGGTTGATTGGTTTTGGGGGGAATGTCCTTTTTCGGGGACAAGGGAGGGGTGGTGGTGGGGACCAAGGGGTTTTGTGGGGTAGGGATTTGGTGGGAGCTTCTGGATTGGAGGGTGGTGACAATCATGGGCCTAGGTGGAGGGGTGGACACGGTGTCCACTTGGTTTTGAATGGTGAGGGTTGGTCGAGTGGTGGTCATCATGGAGGGGATTGGGTCAATTAGGGGTCTCTTGCCCTTAGGATCGTTTGGGGTGGAAGTGGGAGCTAAAGGGGCTTGACTAGCGTAGGTTAGGGAAGGGGGTTTTGGTTGGGGTATGGGGGCCCTCATGGGATTAGGTGGAGAGGTGGATGTTTGGTTTATTAGGGTCTTAAGGGAGAGGACTTCGTTGCGAAGTGTAGTTATGATGGTTGAGAGGTGATTTGTTGGGATTGGTGGGGGTGGAGACCAAAGGTCGGTCTCAAATTGGTCGGGTGAGGATGGAGGAGTGGTAGTGCTCCTCGGGCTTGGGGTGTTCGAGTAGGAGGGTTGGGAATATTTTGGGATGTAGATCTTCCTAAGTTCCTTCTTCATATCATCCCACGAAGAAATGGGCTCTTCCCTCCTAACCCTTCTTAATCCCTCTATGTTTGCCCATTTACTCTTGGCTTGACCCCGAAATCGTCCCTTGGCCTTGCGGACTCTCGCGGGTCCATATACCCAAGTCCGTTCAAAATATCTTTCCATGGTAGTTTCCCACCTAAGATAATCACTAGAATGTGATCCGTCAAAGGTAATGTCCCCATCTAGAATGAAATTCAAGGTTGGTGAGTAGGCTAAGTAGTTGGCCATGATGATCGGGGGGATCAATGCAAGGGTCGGATTGATGATGACTCTAATGCAAGAATGCCCTAGGACTTGACTTGATAGAGATAAGTCAAAGACTTGCTCTGATACCACTTGGTGTGACACGACCTCTGACTTAGGCAAACAAGCACAATTAAGCATTCAAATGGGCCTTAAGGGCCACCGCTCTCCCGTCGCACTCTATACCCAGAGTGACTTGGCGATGCCAAGTGTGAGGTATGGGAAAGGGCCCTTGCTGGTAGAGGGCCAGCAAGGCCAAGGTTTGACTCCCAAGGTTTGGATGCCCAATTCAATTGGGGCCGACAAAGTGCACAAGGGCACCGGTTCACACTATCCCACGGCGATCACTCTTAAGTCATGGACTTGAGGATCGGGCGCTCCCTCGCAAATTCAGCGGCGCATGAAGTAAATATTGAAAGAGCAACACTAATGAGCTAGGATGAGGCACTTACTCGACCGGTTTGAAGAAACCGGTCCCGGTCGGAGACGAGGGCGAGCGGGGAGGCGGTGGTTCCCCACACGCCGCGGCGGTGAAGCTTGACCTGCTCAAACCATGTACAAAACTACGCCTCTCGCAGGAGGGGGATCTTGGGGTGGGGGTTAATGTGAATACAAAAATACTACCTCCCGCAGGGAGGGTCCTTCAGCCGGCCAAGCAGGGTGGGGAAAGTAAGGTAAAGAACGACGATAAAGCGAGGTTGCCGAATCTGCCGGTTGTCTACGAACAGGGACAGTGTGTTGGTGTGGTTGCTGTAGATCCTTCTCACGAATTTTTCCGATGGCGAGACTGGCGGCAAAAGCTTCGTAACAGGGACAGGAACGCTTCAGATTTTCTTAAATTTCTTCTGAGACCGTTGTTGACTGGGGCAGAGGTTGGAACAGGACATCATGTTTTCTGACTCGCAGTTGCAGACTTCTGGCAGCAGGTTGCAGAGGACGCCACGCACCCTCCCGAACTCCGATCAGCACGAAACTCATGGCGACGTCTTCATGGTCGAAGTAGCTTTCAGCCAGAGGTGACAGGGCTGCAATCAGAGGTCGAGGGCAGTCGGTGTACCCTAAAGAGTGGGCACTGGTCGGAGCAGACTGCAGGAGATAAGACTGGAGAGCTCGGGGGAGAAAATTTGTAACTCCTTCCTCCGGCAGCCGAATGAGGTTCCGTTTCTTGATCCTGAACGAAGACTGGAGGAGGAAGATATTTGTAGAAGAGCTTCGGGGCTGGTTCGTCCAACGTTTGTCGTGGCAGAGCTTTTAGTCCGGTTCAGATCCTCAGCCGGAGCAGAACTGCGCGGTCGGGGAAGAACGGACCTCCACAGCAGCACCGATCTCCGATGGGGATGAGACCTCGATCGTTGCGAAGAGGACAGGTAGCCGCTTCCATGGATGCCTCTTGGGTCTGCAAACTCATCGGGAGGAAGCCGTGGTCGCCTCTGTAAGATGGTACACTTCTGCAGGTTGTCAGCTGAAACGGTAGGTTGAAGATGATGGAGGGGAAATGGGGTATATGGGAGAGGAAATGGGGGTGGATGAGTGTGGGGAAAGCCCGGGCTGTGAGGGGGTCTAGGATGGGGTGTTTCAAGGTGAGGGAGGGATAGAATGGGAGCTGGAAGGGGGTGTTTTCTGTGGGTGAGAGAGGAGCTACGAATTTGGGGCTTGGAGGGAGAGGGGGGAAGGTGAGGGGGAACAAGTGGGTGGAGGGAGTGTGAATTTCAAATTTGAAATGGCCTTGGAAGGTGGGTGATTATGTGGGGAAGTGGAGAGTTTGTATTGGAATGGGGTAGATTTGGTGGGAAGGTGGAGAAAGGTGTTGGAATGGGGAAGATGCCACCTAGGGACTATGGGAATGGAGTAATGGTAACTTGGGGAAGTGGAGGGGTATTAAATGAGGTGGGTAGCTAGTGGAGGTGGTTGGGAGGAGAGGAGAGAGAAGAAAATTCGAAATTGGGGTTGGAGGAGAGAGAAAGAGGGGTGAAATAGAGAGATTAAGAGGAGAATGGGTGGGGAATCTCTCCCCTAGGGTCTCTCACCCAAAAACTAGAGGAATCACTCCAATTTGAACTCAAATGGCAAGTTTAACTCATTCATTCATTCATTGCCTTCAAATGGGGGAAATGGGGTCCTATATATAGGAAACCCACATTTCTACAAAAGTCCATGACAAAAGACTCAATAGCAAATAACCGAAGGTGGAAGGGGTGCACATGGGCCTAATCCAATGAATTAGGCCCAATTAGCACATTACATCATCTAATGACACACAATCTTAGGAAAATAAATGCAAGACCTAGGGAAATGACTCAAATAAAATGAAAATACATCAAAATGACTCAAAGGAAAGCTACAAAATGGATAAGGGGCCTTAATAGAGTGAGGCCAAAACTCAACCAGCTCCCGAGTGTGAAGAAGTGGACCCGAGCCAAAGGGAATCGTGGGTGATGCCTCCATCAGTCGGGCTGGGTGTGGGCGTCATGCAGACTATGCCGTCGATGTCCCTCGGGGCGGCGGCTGATGACATTTGGGCCGAGGTAGATAGCAGGGTAGACTTTCAGCTCCCCGAGACTTCGCCATTGGGCCTACAATTCTCTGGTGACATGGTATGGCAATCTCTGGATAATCTCTAGCGGGCCATGTTAGCCTCTCCGGGCCTGACTTACATGCAGCTGAGAAGCTTGATAGATCATCTCTCTCGATCGCTTTTAGCATTCGGCTACCCAATGGATGATTGGACCCCGCGAGTTGTAATGCTGTTAAAGCACGCCAACAGGCGGGAATTCCTGAGCCGAGAGGTTTTCGATCAGCTGGCGGCTGTGAAGCTGGAGAGGGCAGATTGCCGCACTGCTGCTTCTTCGTTGACGGTGACCATGGAACAGCTGAGAAACGCTGCCGGCAATATCTCAGAACGCCAGCTGTTCCTCAAGGCACGGGAGGCGGAACTGCGTGCTGAGCTTGCCAAGGTCGAAGCCGAACTACAGGAAGGCAAGCGTCTCGAAACCCAGTCAAGAGAGGAAGCTGATCTGGCCGAAGGGCAACTTGCCTCATTGGACGAGAGGTTATCGCAGCTGACAGCTACTGAGGCACGGTTGCAAGAACTGACACAACACTCCTCACTTGGCCTCTTGGAGTTGGCAGATATCTTCCGGCGTCCTTTGCTGTAACCTTGATCCCTCCTCTCTTTTTTGCATCCAATCTTGCTCCTTTTTGTCTTCGGAGCTTATGTACCCCCGGGGGATGTCTCGGGTCAAAGAAATGTGTTCCGCCAATTCATATTAAATGAAAATATCTCTTTTTGTCGTCTCGATCACGACTTCTTTTCTTCCTTTCTTTTATCTCTTCTGGCTGGTCACCCGAACCTGGGGATACTTTCTGATGGCACAGGAGAGCGCTCACGCCTTCAGGGAAGGGGTGAGGTGTTCACTCCACCGCGACACAAACGTTCCCGGAACAAGGCCTTTGCCAAGGTGGGACATAGGTAGCGCAGACAGATGCACCTAGCGAACCTTGCCGCTGGTGATGAGAGGCGTGTTGTAACCATCAACGTGGGTCAAATATAGACGCGATTATGCTTTGTTGATCAATGAGGGCGGGAGGCCCAGGTTAGAGGGTGGTCGACCGGGCTTGTCGATGCTGACAAGGGTCGAAAAGGTAGACGGTCTTGCCGATGGTGACAAAAAACCGGATAGGGTAGCGACCCATCTTGCCGATGGTGACAAGGGTCGAAAAGGTAGATGGTCTTGCCGATGATGACAAAAAATCGGGTAAGGGTAGCGACCGATCTTGCCGATGATGACAAGGGTCGAAAAGGTAGACGGTCTTGCCGACGACGACAAAAAAACCGGGTAAGGGTAACGACCGGTCTTGCCGATGATGACAAGGGTCAAAAGGGTAGACGGTCTTGCCGATGATGACAAAAATCGGAAGGGTAGCGACCGATCTTGTCGATGATGACAAGGGCCGAAAAGGTAGACGGTCTTGCCGATGATGACAAAAACCGGAAAAGGGTAGCGACCGATCTTGCCGATGATGACAAGGGTCGAAAGGGTAGACGGTCTTACCGATGATGACAAAAACCGGAAGGGTAGCGACCGATCTTGCCGATGATGACAAGGGTCGAAAAGGTAGACGGTCTTGCCGATAATGATAAAAACCGGAAGGGTAGCGACCGATCTTGCCGATGATGACAAGGGTCGAAAAGGTAGACGGTCTTACCGATGATGACAAAAATCGGATAAGGGTAGCGACCGATCTTGCCGATGATGACAAGGGTCAAAAAGGTATATGGTCTTGCCGATGATGACAAAAACCGAAAGGGTAGCGACCGATCTTGCCGATGGTGACAAGGGTCGAAAGGGTAGACGGTCTTGCCGATGGTGACAAAAACCGGGTAAGGGTAGATGTATGTAAGTGGGATATCGGATGAAGACCCTCGCCCCGACCTCGTAAATGGCCTTCTGGACGGCGGATGGTTCATCACTATTCATCATTCATGATCATTTTTTTTATTCATATTACTAACCCAAGTGCCCTTTCGGGTTTTCGCCGGCGCCAGCCCCCTCTTGCTTTTGCCCGCGTGCCCTTTCGGGTTTTCACGCGGCGGGGTACCCGATTTTGCCCGCGATGCCCTTTCGGGTTTTCGCCACAGCTGGGTTACGGCATTTTTGCACTTGTCCCAATATGGGAGCAAGTCTGGCGGGGTATCTCTATTTTTAACCCCATTTTTTTTCTTTCCTTTTTTTTTGATTCGGGATGCGGAAAAACTGAACCGCGAAAATATTGACTGGCCTTGTCAATGATGACAAGGATCGAACCCTGTTTCGATTCGTCGACACTGGTTAGATGTCGAGGCAAAGGGGTATGGTCTATTAACAAGGATGTAGGATCCGAGTTAGGGGTAAAGATCGAACGATCTCGTCGATGATGGCGAGGGTCGAAAAAGGGTTTATTCGTCGGCATGGGTTTGTCAACAGGGACGTAAGGCCCAAGTTGAGGGTAGAGATCGACCGATCTCGTCGAGGATGACGAGGGTCGAAAAGGGTTTGTTCGTCGGCATATGTTACTGCCGAAACAAGGATGGGGTTGTCAACAGGGACGTAAGGCCCAAGTTGAGGGTAGAGATCGACCGATCTCGCCGATGATGACGAGGGTCGAAAAGGATGTGTTCGTCGGCATATGTCACTGTCAAAACAAGGATGGGGTTGTCAACAGGGACGTAGGGTCCAAGTTGAGGGCAGAGATCGACCGATCTCGCCGATGATGACGAGGGTCGAAAAGGATGTGTTAAAGGATTCCCGGCGGGACTTTGATGATTGTCCCTTTCGGAGTTTTATTGGGTGGAGAATGGGAGAGGCATTTGGAAATTACCACTTTACTGACTCAAGTGCCCTTTCGGGTTTTTGCCGAAGCCAGCCCCCTCTTGCTTTTGCCCGCGCGCCCTTTCGGGTTTTCACGCGCGGGGTACCCGATTTTGCCCGCGACGCCCTTTCGGGTTTTCGCCACAGCTGGGTTACGGCCATTTTTGCACTTGTCCCAATATGGGAGCAAGTCTGGCGGGGTATCACTATTTTTAACCCCATTTTCTTTTCTTTCTTCTTCTTTTTTATATGTATAGGGTGGCAGGTCGAAGTGCGACATTCGACCCTTGGTTGACGGTAGATGGCTATCGGCCGGAGCATCAGACCTTGCGCTGGACAGAACAGTTCATTCGTTAGCAAGGGCTGAATGCTAACGCAAAGGAGTGATCCCTTGCCGATTCGGGCGTAAGGCCGATAATGGCAACCAGCATGTTGTATTCTTTCGGGAGCTTGGTCAGGGCGGAGTGCTGCTAGACCAAGGAGAGGGTAGTTTGGTTAAGGCGGGATGCCACTAAACCAAGAAAAAGGTAGCTCGATTAGGGCGGAGTGCCATTAAACCAAGGGAGAAGGTAGCTCGGTTAGGGCGGAGTGCCACTAAACCAAGGGAGAAGGTAGTTTGGTTAGGGCGGAGTGCCACTAAACTAAGGAGAAGGTAGCTCGGTTAGGGCGGAGTGCCACCAAACCAAGGAGAAGGCAGCTCGGTTAGGGCGGAGTGCCACTAAACCAAGAGAAGGTAGCTCGGTTAGGGCGGAGTGCCACTAAACCAAGGAGAAGGCAGCTCGGTTAGGGCGGAGTGCCACTTGCCACTAAACCAAGGAGAAGGCAGCTCGGTTAGGGCGGAGTGCCACTAAACCAAGGAGAAGGGAGCAGTTTGGTTAGGGCAGAGTGCCACTAAACCAAGGAGAAGGTAGCTCGGTTAGGGCGGAGTGCCACTAAACCAAGGAGAAGGTAGCTCGGTTAGGGTGGAGTGCCACTAAACCACGGGAGAAGGCAGCTCGGTTAGGGCGGAGTGCCACTAAACCAAGGAGAAGGTAGCTCGGTTAGGGCAGAGTGCCACTAAACCAAGGAGGAGGTAGTTCGGTTAGGGCAGAGTGCCACTAAACCAAGGAGAAGGTAGCTCGGTTAGGGCGGAGTGCCACTAAACCAAGGAGAAGGTAGCTCGGTTAGGGTGGAGTGCCACTAAACCAAGGACAAGGTAGCTCGGTTAGGGCGGAGTGCCACTAAACCAAGGGAGAAGGCAGCTCGGTTAGGGCGGAGTGCCACTAAACCAAGAGAAGGTAGCTCGGTTAGGGCGGAGTGCCACCAAACCAAGAGAAGGTAGCTCGGTTAGGGCGGAGTGCCACTAAACCAAGGAGAAGGTATTCCGACTGATCACTCGGGGAATGCTGGCTGCGCTGCATGATACAGCTTAATATGCTTTCCGTTGAGGGGAGAGAACTGGATAACCCCTTTGTGGTCTACCAGGACGTAGGCACCCCCTTCATATACTCAGCGGACGATATACGGCCCGACCCAGTTTTTGACCAGCTTCCCTTTGGGGTTGGAGGCCATCACTTCTTTTCTTTTGACCATTACCAGGTCTCCTTTCTTGAATTCTCGACCCTTGACTAGCTTGTCAAAAACACGGGCCATGCGAGCTTGGTAGAGCTGGATGTTTTGCTACGCCTGGAGGCGTTTTCCTTCGAGCTCAATGAGCTCTTCCAATCTTCTTTCCGCATTGGTCTGCTCACCATCGACTAATCCGTGCTGGATGGCAACTCGCAATGAAGGAACCTCAAGCTCGATTGGCACCACAGCTTCTGACCCGTAGACAAGGGAGAAGGGGGAACAGCTAGTTGGGGTCTTGTAGACAGTACGATAGGCCCAAAGTGCATCGTACATCCTTTCCTCCCAATCTTTTTTATTAGACTTGACAGTCTTTGCCAGCAACGTGCACAGTGTCTTGTTAAAGGCTTCTGCGAGTCCGTTGGCCTGAGGGTTGTAGGGGGGAGATGTCCTCCAGTCGATTTTGTATTTGTCGGCCAGCCGATAAACCTTCTGGTTCTTAAAGTGACTGCCATTGTCAGAGATGATTCGGCTGGGGATTCCGAACCGGAATATTACATTTTCCCGGAAGAATCGTGCAACTAGCTCTCCCGTCACATCTCTTAGTGCTACTGCTTCTGCCCATCTGGAGAAGTAGTCTGTAGCTGCTAAGATGTATTTGCACCCTGATGAAGATGTTGGCAGCGGCCCTACCACGTCTGTGCCCCACTGAGCAAATGGCCAGCTCGACAGGGTGGGATGCAGTGGCATTGGAGGTCTCCTTGCCACACTAGCATGTTCTTGACATTTCTGACAAGCTTTGGCAAACTTGCATCAATCATCAAATATAGTGGGCCAATAGTAACCCAACTTCTTTATCTCAATTTTCATTTTCGGGCCAGCCTGGTGTGCTCCAGCTGATCCTGCATGGACTTCCTGCATCACCTGTCCTACTTCTTCTGAAGACAAGCAACGGAGTAGGACTTTCCTTCGGGCATCTGCCATAATTTGAAACAGGGTCCCGCTTCTCATCTCGTAAGAATTCTTGATCTTTAAGAGCTTCATCCTCTGTTCCTTTTCTTTTGGAAGTTGCTGGTGTTGAAACCAGCGCAGGAGATGCTCTCGCCAATCGGGCTGCTGAACCCCTTCGATGACTGCTACTTCCATTTCTTGTTCGTCGGTCAGGACCTCTGTCACGCTGGGGACCTGTCGGCGGTTGATCACTGTTACATTCAGGCTTGTGTCTGGTGGGACTGCCAATGAACTAGCCAGCTTAGCGAGGGCATCCGCCTGAGCATTCCGGCCTCGGTTGATGTGCTTGATGCTGATGAAGTAAAATCTTGACATCAAGCGAGTTGCCAACTGGTGATAGGGGAGGAGCTCTTGCTTTCGCACCTCGAACTCTCCTTCCAACTGTCTTATAACTAGCATGGAGTCTCCGAATGCTTCCAGCATCTGAATTCCCATGGACAGAGCAATTTGCAACCCGATTATCAGGGCTTCATATTCTGCTTCATTGTTTGTGCATTGCTTGTTTATGGAACAGGATGTATATACCACTTCTCCTTCTGGGAATTTCAGGACTATGCCTGCTCCTGCTCTGACCCTGGCTGACCCGGTGGCAGAGGTGTCAATTCTGGAAGCGCCATCAAATTATAGTTGCCATAAGGAGGGCTGTACTTGCACGGCTTCTAGGGTTTCATCTTCAGGAACCTCCGGCTCCAACGGGCAATCCCCGAGCACTGGGTGCTCAGTGACGAAGTATGCAATAGCTTGGCCCTTGACGGCCTTGCGCGGCACGTAGGAGATAGCAAACTCCATAAGGATTACCACCCATTTGCCCAGGCGACCTTTGAGGGCCGGTTGAGACATAATGTACTTCAGGGGATCCTCTTTGGATACCAAGCTGATTTCATGCGACAACATATAGTGTCAGAGCTTTTTAACTGCGAAGACCAGCGCCAGACAGATCTTCTCAATATAAGTATATTTCACTTAAGTTCTGACCAGTCTCGACTGAGGTAATAGAGGGCTTATTCTTTCCCTTCTTCATTATTCTGGGCCAGCATTGCCCCCAGAGAATTGTGTGTAGCTGCTATATACAGTATCAATGGTCGCCCTTTCACCGGTGCGCCCAACACTGGAGGGGTTTTCAGGTAGTCTTTTAGCTTGTCGAAGGCTGCCTGGCAATCTTCATCCCAATAAAAGGGGACATCTTTCATCATCAACTTGTGAAAAGGCTGGCACCGCCCTGACAAATTGGAAATGAAACGCCAGATATAAGCCAAACGGCCCTGTAGTGATCTCAGCTCGGAGATGTTCCTTGGCGGAGGTAACCCCTGAATCACCTTGATCTTTGCGGGGTCTATCTCGATTCCCCGATATCGGATGATGAAGCCCAAGAATTTTCCGCTCGACACTCCGAACGCACATTTCATAGGATTCATTTTTAGCTCGTGCTGCCTCAGCCTCTGAAAAACAATCCGGAGGTCTTGCAGATGATCTTCTTTTCTTCTGGTTTTGACCACCAGGTCATCTATGTAGCACTCGACCTTGTGGTAGAGCAATTCATCAAAGATTTTGGTCATTGTGCGCTGATAGGTTGTGCCAGCATTCTTTAGTCCGAATGGCATTCTCTTGTAATGATAAATGCCTTTAGGAGTTCGGAAAGCAGTATGGACTCGGTCATGCTCTGCAATCCAAATCTGATTGTAGTCGGAAGACCCATCCATGAATGACAGGGCTTCATGGCCGGTTGTAGCATCGATCATGACCTCGGTTATTGGCACCGGGAAGTCATCTTTGGGGCAGGCTTTATTTAGATCTCGGAAGTCGACACATATCCAGATCTGTCCATTCTCCTTTTTCACGGGGATGATATTCGCCAGCCATGTGGTGTACTGGTTTTCTTCAACAAATCCCACGTCAATGAGCTTGTCGACTTCAGCACAAATTTGGGTGATGAGCTCTGGCCTCATGCGCCGCGGTGGTTGCTTCACCGGCTCGGCTTCAGGGTTGATTGCCAACTCATGTTGTGAGACAGCGGGGCTTAGACCTGGCATCTCTTTATAAGTCCAGGTGAAGCAATCCCGGTATTCTAGCAATAGTTGAATGTATAGCTCCCGTTCTTCTGGGGACAGTTGGGCACTGAGGAAGGTAGGCCTAGGGTCCTTCTCATTTCCCAGGTTGACTTCTATCAGTTCATCGACTATGGCTTGGCCTCCGTCTTCTATCTCTGGAGGTGTCGGTTGGAGGTCAACGAAGTCTGGAATACCATCTTGAGGGTCGAGTACTTCGACTTCCTCGTCAGACACCGCCAGAGCTTCCTGAGGTTTCTTGATCTCTTGTGCTAGCGGCTGGGTGGATTGTTCTATTAGCAGATCCATTGCCGTTGCAGCTTCCAAGGATGAAAGGGCAGCCTTGGTGTTTGCAGATGAGATTACAGCCATGATAGGCTAGTAACCGTTCACTGCCAGGCCCAGACAGCATGCTGATTTTTGCAGCAGAAGTTGAGGAAGTTTCGCCTTCTGGGACAGTTGTATCTTCCACAGAAGTGGCTTTTTCTTCTCTGGTAGTTGGCTCCCCTTGATTGGAGTTGACCAAGGCCTCCCTGATTTCCAGAAAGGGTGTTGAAGTTGTCATTAGTAGGACCCCTGTAGAGGGAGAGACTCCTACTTCTTGAATGTCTTCGGCTTCGCTGCTGCTAGCCGTATCAAATTCGGCTTGAAAGGCCGCTTCTTCAGGATGAACTTGCTCCCAGCATCGGCAAGGGGCCGAGGTTTCTGCTCCTTGATTTCGGGACTGAGCGAGTTCAAGATATTCGGCTTCCGCCGGATACTCATCAAAGGTTGCCCTCAGAGGGCTATCTTCAGTAGGATAGAAGGCGGAGATAGTATCCACCTCGTACCGCCCACTGTAATAATATTCTTCCAGGGTGAAGCCCAACCCTGGATGTTGAGAGACACGTCTCATTTCCTTATCTAGATTTGCAGGATACCACATCTTTTGGAAAACTTCCTTACGTTTTTGAGACTGATCGGGAGGGATGTGTTGCTTTTGAAACATCCTGACCGTTCGATCAGTTGTAAATGCCAGGCCCTGAACAGGAACCCGCGGGTTGGCTAGATCCTCAGGGAGGCTGCAGTCTGTGTCTTCCTGAGTGGGATGCTCCTCAGTTGTATAGAACAAGCTGCTGGGCCCATCTTCCTGTGTCACCTCCCAGGCTTTGAAAGGTTCAACAGTGGGATCGTTGAGGCCGGAGACTGGCTTGGTGAGGCCGGCCGGGACTCCGATGCGGTCGTGCTATCGATCGACCTGTACTTCCTTAGCTTTGGGGTATAATGCTGGGGGTGTCACCCTGCCGACATTTCCAGAAGCCGTGATGTGGGAGACCACCTTCGGCTTGACATATCCGCGCGGCGGTGGTGGATACCAACCGTCACCCGATCTATTATTCGACGCCCCTACGGGGGCTTCAGGTTCAGAAACCTTCCGGGGAGACCCCGTATATAGGTTGGCGTCCGCCAAGTGACATTCAAACACCTCGAATGGGTGGATATCAGCAAATATCCTCTCCTCTTTCCCCTGGAGGCTGTATTTGATGCACTGGTGGAGCGTGGAGGGCACCACCATATTTTCATGCAGCCATGGGCGGCCGAGCAGTACTTTGTAGGAGGTGCGAGAGTCAATGACATGAAACTGCACCGTTGTAGTGAAATCTGCTAGGGTCAGTGTGAACTCTGCCACTCCCATAGATACTTCACATTTTTGGTTGAAGCCAGCAATACGCATATCCCCGACTTTCTCGAGATGCACATTAAAGTGGTACCTCTCGTATATTCTATATGGCAGGATGTTGACTGCTGCACCAGGATCGACCAGAATCCGGTTCAATTCTCTTCCGTTCAGGTGCCCTTTCATATATAACGGCCTTGATGGGAATCGACACCGAGCCAGTACCTTTTCATATTGCATGTATATCTTTTAGTTCACTTTTATATCCTTGGGAAAGTATATGTACAATTGTAAGGCTTTGTAAGCCAATGTGTCATTCCCTAGGATTGTGTGGGTTTTTATGTAAATGTGTAGTAGGTCCAGTTAGGGGGGGCCCTCCCCTTCCCCATTGGTCCACCTCATCCATGTGGGGCTGGTCAACCATCCTAGGTGGCCATCTAGAAGGTTTGAATGCTAATTGACCACATGGGAGACAAAGGGGTTAAAATTTCAAAGGTAGGCCACCTACCTTACCTACCTAGTCAAAGGAGTGCCCCATCCATATGTAATTTATTTATTTTGAGTTTTGACCACATGGGGGATGAAAATGACATATTTCCCACGAAATTATCAGCCCCCCACCCCTTGCTATTTTCTATATAAGCCTATGTATAGTGTCATTAGAGATTAATGAAGAAATGAAGAGAAAATTATTGGAAAATCAAGAGTGTTCTTGAGCCCCTCCTCTCTCCCTCTGGTTTCTCTCCTCCAACCTCAAGTTCTAAAGTGATTCTACCTTCTATCATCCCCTCTCAACCTCCGGTGATCATCTGTGCCGCCGCCGCCGCCGTTCGTGCCGCCTTCGAGCCGCCACGGGATCGTCTTCGGTGTTCTGTCCAGCTGGACAGAGGTGCAGCTCGAAAATTTCTCAAGCCAGCAACGAGTTCCAATCGACTTGAAATTTTGAGGGTTGGTTCCTATCTTATAACCCCTTCTCCACAAAATATTTCAGGTCCAAATACCCCCGTTTCATAGTGTTTCCACTTCGTTCATTCCCCAAACGCAGATCAGATCTGTCTCTGTCTACAGTGACAGAATCTTTGAGTTCTTCCCCTTCTACCACCCTTTTAAATTTTGTTAGACCTCCCAATTTAACTGGGAGTTCTGTCCATTTTGCCCTACCACCACCATTTTTATTAATTTTTGTTGAGTCTTTTACCTATTTTTCAAAATTCATGTTCTACCGGAGCTACAGTACTTCCAGCCATATCCCAGATTCGACCTCCATCCAGTAAACAAATCATAAAAATTCATAGACACATCCAAACGTGTCCAAACAAACTTTGAAATCTTCCCAACTCCAAATCCTACAACTTTCATGAGGAAGTAGAAGTCTGAATCCAAGGTCTTCCTAGCGGTCAATGGCAGTTATCAGAGATCAGCTCTGCAGATCTGAGTGTTCAGTTATTGTACAACAGGAGGTTGTAAATTCCATAAGTCCAGATCAACGATGATCCAGGCCAGATCTCTAGGCCTACATTGAATTACTTCGAGTCAGCTTTCCAACGGCGCTAATTTCGTGTCAATCCGACATCGGATCTGATCGCAGTGTCCGTTCTCGCCGGACAGCGCGCTGAAAACCAGAAACTGCAGATCCGTGGGAAGTTTTCCCGACGGGCGCCGGCCGGAGCCGCCCGGCCTCCGATCGTCGTTCCAACGTGCCGCCATCCCGGGGATCGCTTCCATCAGTGTCCCCCACCACAGCGGTGACACCGGGTCCCACACGGCCCCTCCGGACAGCACGTGGGCCCCACCGTCATTAGTTCGGGTGCTGCCGAAGCTACAAGGAAAGTCGCCCGTCAACCCGAAATCGGCCCTCCCGGGCTCCATTGTGTCACCCTTTACCTCCCTGCGTGGAGTGGGCTTTACATCATTGCTGTAACCTTTATATAATAACTGTCCCGGGAGTGCGAGATCGGCCGGGTCCGTCGTCCCCACGCCGAGCACGTGGAGGTATCGTATTCGCTCCTTGCTTGGCATTTTGCTTATTTCTATATATGCTTGTTTATGCCGCTGCTAGAGAGCATGTGTAGGGATATCTAGCTCACTTTATTTTCATATCATTGCTGCTGCGAGAGAGTGCGAGACCGTCCCGTGACCCGATCCGGGCACGAAAGTGCGAGCCGACCACCCTAGCTCTTGCCGGTTTCTCAACCGTGCACGTCCGACGCTTCCCTCATCAAGGGACGATCGCGAGCTTGCCGTGTCCGTGTCTCGTCCCGCATTAATTTGGTATCAGAGCTAGTTTGAGTCTAGGGTGTCAAAAAGAAAAAAAAAGAGTGTCATTTATGTCTAGTCATTATTCATTGTCTATGTCGAGTCTAAGATCATCATATTTTTAAAATAATAAAAAAGAGTCGTTTTGGGTCGCATACATCCCTTTACTTGGTATATCAAAAGGTGTTATCCGAACGTTAGGCTATGCCTATCGGGAAGGCCGCACACTTGCGCGAGTGATCTTCGGATCGGTTAACTCCGCCATGTACCGAGTTTTGGTTATGTCTAGGTGCATTAGTTAGCATCACATTTTGCTTCTAAAACAAAAAAAAATGGCCTTGCATATTCATTCCTAGGGGACCGACCCCCTCTTAGCCACCATGGCCATACCCCGAACCTATAGTCCCGATGAAGTGGGCGCAATGTTCCAAGCCTTGATGGGGCAAGTGCAAAGGTTTAGTACAAGCCTAGATCGATTTAGTACTAGCCTAGATCGGTGTATCGGGGTAGATTGGTTGTTCCCGGAGCCACCCCAAGGACCCCTTCACCATGAGAAGGACATTCCTTCCTCATCCATGAGAGCTCCAATGACATCACTCTCTATTTCCGAACTTGATTCGGAACCATCTCATTTGGAACCACCAAAGCCCGATCTACCCATATTTCTAACGGGTACACTATACATCACCGAGCCGCTTTTTAGTTGGCTCAAGGATGGCTTGGTCCCACATCCCTTCCCATCCATGGACCCCATTCTACCTCTTGTGTCGGTCAACTCCTTCCATACCACATTTCGATCTAGTCACCATGTTGACACATTGGATGATCTTGTCATGGGATTAGATTCACAATGGAAGTTGACACACCTACTGGCCCGAGGCTTTGACCAACCTGCTAGTCTTGGCTTCACCCATCCGGCCCTAGGGTCCATTACCTCCGAGTGCACCGTGGGTTGTGTCACCACGGAGGTCCTCTTACTCCTCCCCTTACCAGACGAGCCCGAATTCATACCCATTTGTTCAAGGGAGGAATCATACTTCTTGCCTACGATTCTCGTCCCACCCGTTACAATTCAAGAAGGTGACTACCCACACCTTCAAAACTTCTACACGTGGGACCGTGACTTGTGGGAACCCACCACCAGGGGTCATACCTTCTTTGACCCTTTTGACCCCTTAACTATTAGGCTTCCGGAGTTATCACCCGTACTCCCCTTCTTCAAGGAAGCCCACTTTTATGCCCCTTCCCCTCGGGATGGGCCATCTACATCCACCAACCCCGACCCACCAACACTCGGCCCTTCTAAACCACCTGAGTCGCCCACATTCAAAAGACCATCCACGCATAACCACACCCGACGTATAGGTGTTCCCCATGCCATCCATTCCCAGTTGCACAACATGCATGCATGGCATATATTCGGGTGTCCTGGTCCGCGGTCGCCCATGTACGGGTCGGACTAACATTAGGTGTGTCTAGGGTCATATATGAGTCGGTGTGTTTTCCTTGTGTGGTTTCTTTTGTGTGATTTGTTTGCATGGTTTGTGTGTCGTTTATTTGTCTGCATGCATCTTATGTAAGCTCGTTGTCATTCTCTTATGAGTAAGATGCGAGTGGACTCACTTGATGAGTATGGGATCGGTTCCACATCTATACCCGGATCAGTCACCTATAGGGACTCAGCGGTGATTCCTAGTGAGTCTTTGAGCCGCTTCCCTTCCTTTTGAGAGTGCCCCACCCGGAGTGTCCACCTTCAGGCCATAGCAGTTTGCATATCGAGTATATATGGAATGAGCAGGTGACGATCACTTGGGGCGGAGCATACCCGCGCTACTTGGCACGGTGACGGATCCGCCGGAGTATTCGAGCATCCCTGCCCCTACTCGACGGGGTCGAGTTCCTCCCACCCGGGAGAGTTGATGGGAATCGACACCGAGCCAGTACCTTTTCATATTGCATTTATATCTTTTAGTTCACTTTTATATCCTTGGGAAAGTATATGTACAATTGTAAGGCTTTGTAAGCCAATGTGTCATTCCCTAGGATTGTGTGGGTTTTTATGCAAATGTGTAGTAGGTCCAGTTAGGGGGGCCCCTCCCCTTCCCCATTGGTCCACCTCATCCATGTGGGGCTGGTCAACCATCCTAGGTGGCCATCTAGAAGGTTTGAATGCTAATTGACCACATGGGAGACAAAGGGGTTAAAATTTCAAAGGTAGGCCACCTACCTTACCTACCTAGTCAAAGGAGTGCCCTATCCATATGTAATTTATTTATTTTGAGTTTTGATCACATGGGGGATGAAAATGACATATTTCCCACGAAATTATCAGCCCCCCACCCCTTGCTATTTTCTATATAAGCCTATGTATAGTGTCATTAGAGATTAATGAAGAAATGAAGAGAAAATTATTGGAAAATCAAGAGTGTTCTTGAGCCCCTCCTCTCTCCCTCTGGTTTCTCTCCTCCAACCTCAAGTTATAGAGTTATTCTACCTTCTATCATCCCCTCTCAACCTCCGGTGATCATCTGTGCCGCCGCCGCCGCCGTTCGTGCCGCCTTCGAGCCGCTACGGGATCGTCTTCGGTGTTCTGTCCAGCTGGACAGAGGTGCAGCTCGAAAATTCTTCAAGCCAGCAACGAGTTCCAATCGACTTGAAATTTTGAGGGTTGGTTCCTATCTTATAACCCCTTCTCCACAAAATATTTCAGGTCCAAATTCCCCCGTTTCATAGTGTTTCCACTTCGTTCATTCCCCAAACACAGATCAGATCTGTCTCTGTCTACAGTGACAGAACCTTTGAGTTCTTCCCCTTCTACCACCCTTTTAAATTTTGTTAGACCTCCCAATTTAACTGGGAGTTCTGTCCATTTTTCCCTACCACCACCATTTTTATTAATTTTTGTTGAGTCTTTTACCTATTTTTCAAAATTCATGTTCTATCGGAGCTACAGTACTTCCAGCCAGATCCCAGATTCGACCTTCATCCAGTAAACAAATCATATAAATTCATAGACACATCCAAACGTGTCCAAACAAACTTTGAAATCTTCCCAACTCCAAATCCTACAACTTTCATGAAGAAGTAGAAGTCTGAATCCAAGGTCTTCCTAGCGGTCAATGGCAGTTATCAGAGATCAGCTCTGCAGATCTGAGTGTTCAGTTATTGTACAACAGGAGGTTGTAAATTCCATAAGTCTAGATCAACGAAGATCTAGGCCAGATCTCTAGGCCTACATTGAATTACTTCGAGTCAGCTTTCCAACGGCGCTAATTTCGTGTCAATCCGACATCGGATCTGATCGCAGCGTCCGTTCTCGCCGGACAGCGCACTGAAAATCAGAAACTGCAGATCCGTGGGAAGTTTTCCCGACGGGCGCCGGCCGGAGCCGCCCGGCCTCCGATCGTCGTTCCAACGTGCCGCCAGCCCGGGGATCGCTTCCATCACTGTCCCCCACCACAGCGGTGACACCGGGTCCCACACGGCCCCTCCGGACAGCACGTGAGCCCCACCGTCATTAGTTCGGGTGCTGCCGAAGCTACACGGAAAGTTGCCCGTCAACCCGAAATCGGCCCTCCCGGGCTCCATTGTGTCACCCTTTACCTCCCTGCGTGGAGTGGACTTTACATCATTGCTGTAACCTTTATATAATAACTGTCCCGGGAGTGCGAGATCAGCCGGGTCCGTCATCCCCACGCCGAGCGCGTGGAGGTATCGTATTCGCTCCTTGCTTGGCATTTTGCTTATTTCTATATATGCTTGTTTATGCCGCTGCTAGAGAGCATGTGTAGGGATATCTAGCTCACTTTATTTTCATATCATTGCTGCTGCGAGAGAGTGCGAGACCGTCCCGTGACCCGATCCGGGCACGAAAGTGCGAGCTGACCACCCTAGCTCTTGCCGGTTTCTCAACCGTGCACGTCCGACGCTTCCCTCATCAAGGGACGATCGCGAGCTTGCCGTGTCCGTGTCTCGTCTCGCATCAATTTGGTATCAGAGCTAGTTTGAGTCTAGGGTGTCAAAAAGAAAAAAAAAAGAGTGTCATTTATGTCTAGTCATTATTCATTGTCTATGTCGAGTCTAAGATCATCATATTTTTAAAATAATAAAAAAGAGTCGTTTTGGGTCGCATACATCCCTTTACTTGGTATATCAAAAGGTGTTATCCGAACGTTAGGCTACGCCTATCGGGAAGGCCGCACACTTGCGCGAGTGATCTTCGGATCGGTTAACTCCGCCATGTACCGAGTTTTGGTTATGTCTAGGTGCATTAGTTAGCATCACATTTTGCTTCTAAAACAAAAAAAAATGGCCTTGCATATTCATTCCTAGGGGACCGACCCCCTCTTAGCCACCATGGCCATACCCCGAACCTATAGTCCCGATGAAGTGGGCGCAATGTTCCAAGCCTTGATGGGGCAAGTGCAAAGGTTTAGTACAAGCCTAGATCGATTTAGTACTAGCCTAGATCGGTGTATCGGGGTAGATTGGTTGTTCCCGGAGCCACCCCAAGGACCCCTTCACCATGAGAAGGACATTCCTTCCTCATCCATGAGAGCTCCAATGACATCACTCTCTATTTCCGAACTTGATTCGGAACCATCTCATTTGGAACCACCAAAGCCCGATCTACCCATATTTCTAACGGGTACACTATACATCACCGAGCCGCTTTTTAGTTGGCTCAAGGATGGCTTGGTCCCACATCCCTTCCCATCCATGGACCCCATTCTACCTCTTGTGTCGGTCAACTCCTTCCATACCACATTTCGATCTAGTCACCATGTTGACACATTGGACGATCTTGTCATGGGATTAGATTCACAATGGAAGTTGACACACCTACTGGCCCGAGGCTTTGACCAACCCGCTAGTCTTGGCTTCACCCATCCGGCCCTAGGGTCCATTACCTCCGAGTGCACCGTGGGTTGTGTCACCACGGAGGTCCTCTTACTCCTCCCATTACCAGACGAGCCCGAATTCATACCCTTTTGTTCAAGGGAGGAATCATACTTCTTGCCTACGATTCTCGTCCCACCCGTTACAATTCAAGAAGGTGACTACCCACACCTTCAAAACTTCTACACGTGGGACCGTGACTTGTGGGAACCCACCACCAGGGGTCATACCTTCTTTGACCCTTTTGACCCCTTAACTATTAGGCTTCCGGAGTTATCACCCGTACTCCCCTTCTTCAAGGAAGCCCACTTTTATGCCCCTTCCCCTCGGGATGGGCCATCTACATCCACCAACCCCGACCCACCAACACTCGGCCCTTCTAAACCACCTGAGTCGCCCACATTCAAAAGACCATCCACGCATAACCACACCCGACGTATAGGTGTTCCCCATGCCATCCATTCCCAGTTGCACAACATGCATGCATGGCATATATTCGGGTGTCCTGGTCCGCGGTCGCCCATGTACGGGTCGGACTAACATTAGGTGTGTCTAGGGTCATATATGAGTCGGTGTGTTTTCCTTGTGTGGTTTCTTTTGTGTGATTTGTTTGCATGGTTTGTGTGTCGTTTGTTTGTCTGCATGCGTCTTGTGTAAGCTCGTTGTCATTCTCTTATGAGTAAGATGCGAGTGGACTCACTTGATGAGTATGGGATCGGTTCCACATCTATACCCGGATCAGTCACCTATAGGGACTCAGCGGTGATTCCTAGTGAGTCTTTGAGCCGCTTCCCTTCCTTTTGAGAGTGCCCCACCCGGAGTGTCCACCTTCAGGCCATAGCAGTTTGCATATCGAGTATATATGGAATGAGCAGGTGACGATCACTTGGGGCGGAGCATACCCGCGCTACTTGGCACGGTGACGGATCCGCCGGAGTATTCGAGCATCCCTGCCCCTACTCGACGGGGTCGAGTTCCTCCCACCCGGGGAGAGTTGATGGGAATCGACACCGAGCCAGTACCTTTTCATATTGCATTTATATCTTTTAGTTCACTTTTATATCCTTCGGAAAGTATATGTACAATTGTAAGGCTTTGTAAGCCAATGTGTCATTCCCTAGGATTGTGTGGATTTTTATGCAAATGTGTAGTAGGTCCAGTTAGGGGGGCCCCTCCCCTTCCCCATTGGTCCACCTCATCCATGTGGGGCTGGTCAACCATCCTAGGTGGCCATCTAGAAGGTTTGAATGCTAATTGACCACATGGGAGACAAAGGGGTTAAAATTTCAAAGGTAGGCCACCTACCTTACCTACCTAGTCAAAGGAGTGCCCCATCCATATGTAATTTATTTATTTTGAGTTTTGACCACATGGGGGATAAAAATGACATATTTCCCACGAAATTATCAGCCCCCCACCCCTTGCTATTTTCTATATAAGCCTATGTATAGTGTCATTAGAGATTAATGAAGAAATGAAGAGAAAATTATTGAAAAATCAAGAGTGTTCTTGAGCCCCTCCTCTCTCCCTCTGGTTTCTCTCCTCCAACCTCAAGTTATAGAGTTATTCTACCTTCTATCATCCCCTCTCAACCTCCGGTGATCATCTGTGCCGCCGCCGCCGCCGTTCGTGCCGCCTTCGAGCCGCCACGGGATCGTCTTTGGTGTTCTGTCCAGCTGGACAGAGGTGCAGCTCGAAAATTCTTCAAGCCAGAAACGAGTTCCAAACGACTTGAAATTTTTATGGTTGGTTCCTATCTTATAACCCCTTCTCCACAAAATATTTCAGGTCCAAATTCACCCGTTTCATAGTGTTTCCACTTCGTTCATTCCCCAATTGCAGATCAGATCTCTCTCTATCTACAGTGACAGAACCTTTGAGTTCTTCCCCTTCTACCACCCTTTTAAATTTTTTTAGACCTCCCAATTTAACTGGGAGTTCTTTCCATTTTCCCCTACCACCACCATTTTTATTAATTTTTGTTGAGTCTTTTACCTATTTTTCAAAATTCATGTTCTACCAGAGCTACAATACTTCCAGCCAGATCCCAGATTCGACCTTCATCCAGTAAACAAATCATAGAAATTCATAGACACATCTAAACGTGTCCAAACAAACTTTGACATCTTCCCAACTCCAAATCCTACAACTTTCATGAAGAAGTCGAAGTCTTAATCCAAGGTCTTCCTAGAGGTCAATGGCAGTTATCAGAGATCAGCTCTGCAGATCTGAGTGTTCAGTTACTGTACAACAGGAGGTTGTAAATTCCATAAGTCCAGATCAATGAAGTTACAGGCCATATCTCTAGGCCTACATTGAATTACTTCGAGTCAGCTTTCCAACGGCGCTAATTTCGTGTCAATCCGACATCGGATCTGATCGCAGCATCCGTTCTCGCCGGACAGCGCGCTGAAAACCAGAAACTGCAGATCCGTGGGAAGTTTTCCCGACGGGCGCCGGCCGGAGCCGCCCGGCCTCCGATCGTCGTTCCAACGTGCTGCCAGCCCGGGGATCGCTTCCATCAGTGTCCCCCACCACAGAGGTGACACCGGGTCCCACACAGCCCCTCCGGACAGCACGTGGGCCCCACCGTCATTAGTTCGGGTGCTGCCGAAGCTACACGGAAAGTCGCCCGTCAACCCGAAATCGGCCCTCCCGGGCTCCATTGTGTCGCCCTTTACCTCCCTGCATGGAGTGGGCTTTACATCATTGCTGTAACCTTTATATAATAACTGTCTCGTGAGTGCGAGATCGGCCGGGTCCGTCGTCCCCACGCCGAGCGCGTGGAGGTATCGTATTCGCTCCTTGCTTGGCATTTCGCTTATTTCTATATATGCTTGTTTATGCCGCTGCTAGAGAGCATGTGTAGGGATATCTAGCTCACTTTATTTTCATATCACTGCTGCTGCGAGAGAGTGCGAGACCGTCCCGTGACCCGATCCGGGCACGAAAGTGCGAGCCGACCACCCTAGCTCTTGCCGGTTTCTCAACCGTGCACGTCCGACGCTTCCCTCATCAAGGGACGATCGCGAGCTTGCCGTGTCCGTGTCTCGTCCCGCATCAGGCCTGTTGTGGCTGGCAGTAGGTAGTAGCATGTCTTCTGGAGAGAAGGTCATACTGGCTTCTGGTATAGCCTAAGCTATGCAGGCTTCAAAATGAGTAGGCGTCTGCAGAGCAGTGATGATCGCCTGTCGAGTTTCTTCACTCAAAGAGAGAATTTCCCAGATCGTAAATCGAGCGGGGAGCTTCTTGAGCAACTTCATTATTCGGCTCCCAGCCCAGACATTGGAGAGCTTCATCTCTTCAGCCCATCTGGGCTTGGGGAGGTTTTGATTTGTGGGTCCAGACGGGCCTGCTTCATCTTCCTCGGACTCGGCACCCTCTTGACTGGCACCGGCTGTCGGGTCTTCTTTATTAGCTGCTGTAGGGCAAGCTCCATCTGCATTCGCATCCTTAGTAGATTGCGCTGGCTGCGGGTGAACGGCCCCGGGTGTAGGGTTAGCATCTTGGCAGGGCTGCTTCCCTTTTGACATCTTCATAAATTCAAGGAATGAAGGGACTGCCTTGCCCCCACTCTTGTCATATAGGCCCGACGGAGGAGGGATTTGGACCCCCTTAACCTCCGGCGGAGGCGTCTTGTAGGGTCGCTCCCCTCTGAACATAATGTTGTGATTGGGTGGTGGCTGGTGCCCCCATTTTCGGCCTGACCGAGTGTCATGCGCAGCAGTTGCGGCCTCGACCTTACCTCCCCCAGCATGGGGTGTGAAGCAAATTTATTCTTCTTCCTCTTCTCCGGGTAGGTTGAAGAGTGCTGACAGGGTATTGCAGGAGACGACCTGTGTTCTATGGGCCCCAGCGGCCTTTCTTTTCTTCTTCTTTTGCTTTTTCTTCTTTTGGTTTCTGCGGGTGCCTGCCCCCAGAACAGGATGCCCTTTTCAGGGGATGCTGCTTCAGCTTCCTCCACCTGTTTGAGTGAGAGTTGTTCCAGTTCTTGCCATGGGACGTGGTCCCGTACCAGCAGAGGTTTCAATTCGGGCTGCACATATTCATCTAGCACTTCAATTAGGTGCTGTAGTCGAAGGACTCCGGGATTGGTTTCCTTGATTACTGGCAGCGGAGTTTGTCTCCTCCTGTTAGGTGTATGTATTCTGACAGCTGTAGGTGGAGTGACCCATACGGGTGCTACCACTGGCGGAGCAGGCCGGGGTGTAATGCCACGGATATGTGCCCCCTCTTTTGGGCGGGGTGCCCTCTTCTTCTTGTGCTTCACAGGGATTCGCTGCCACCCCTGCTGTTCTTTCACGGGCTCCAGGAAATGGATTTCGTAGGTGCTCCGTGTGCTTGCTTCAGAGATCTCCTCAGGTAATGCCTGGTAGAGGGAGACCATGTTAACTGCTGCCTTCCTGAAGGGGCTTCATGTGGCTGAGGAGGGTCCACTTTTTACTCTCCCAGCTCTATCTCATTCTTCTTCACCATCCCTTCAATGACGTCTTTGAAAACATAACAGTCTTCGATTGGATGTCCCAACATCTGGTGGTAGGGGCAGAATCTTGGACTGTCTTTTCTTTTCAGGTCCTCCGGCATCCTTGGCTTGGGGAGAGTGACCATGTTGTATTCTGTTACCCAGTCGAACAGGACTCGGGTCTTGTCTTTAGGAAAGGAATAAGCTTTCTTCATTTTGCCCCTCAGCGAAGGACCTTCTTTATCATCTGGAGCTTTTACAAGTTGCGGGGGAGCCGCTTTCTTGCCTTTCTCCTTCTGTTGTTCGAACGCCTTGATATCAAGCACATTCGCTTCTTTAGGTGTGGGGCGCCGTTCCGCAGCCTTGCCTTTCTGGGCTGTGCTGGCAGTTGATGCCGGGAAAGGCTTGGCTAGAAAAGCCTCCACCTCGGCCACCACATTATTCAGCCGGTCGAACGACCGTATTTCCATACCAATCATCTTTTCCAGGACCTCCCTCCTGAGATTTTGTTTACATATTTGCACAGCGTCCTCCTGATGCGGGGGCCGCTTGCACCCCATTCTGAGGTTCCTCCACCTCTTGATGTAATCAAGGGCTGTCTCATCTGCCCTTTGTTTTGTTGAGTAGAGTTCGGCTACTATGACCTCCCTCTCTGTGACATGGAATCTTTCTCTGAATTTTCTCTGTATATCTGACCAATCATTAATTGACCCGACCGAGAGGCTGGAGTACCATTAAAATGCGAGCCCCGTCAGCGAGGACCCAAAGAACTTCAGCAGATATGACTCGTCGGTGGCCAGATCACTCATAACGGTCATATAATATGCAATATGCTCTTTAGGGGACCCCTTCCCGTTGAATTTGTCGAATTTGGGCGGCTTGTTGACCCCTGGGGGAAGCCGTTTAGCCGCATGGTGTTGCGGGTAGGGCACCCGATAGGCATCGAATGCGACGTAGTCGCCTTCACTTTTCTCTGCGAGCTTCAGCTCGATCATCCTTTCCACCATCATCCGGTTCATGACCGTGGGGTCGACTGGCTCTGGATAGAAGTGCGCTGGCTGAAGGTATGGGGTGACCAGGGTGGTCTCCTATGGAGGATGCAGCAGCGGGGGTGTCGGATGCGCCTGGGGGAGCACCGGAGGTAGCAACGGCTGAGGCTGTGGCGGCCGCTGTTGCGCTGTCGCCATGCTTGGCTCTGATGGCTGGGACAGTGTATAGAGCGGTGGAGGGTCGTCACGACGAACCGCTCCCCGGGATGATTCACCCTGGACTTCGGGTGGTTTAGAAGCTGATGAATGCTCAGTCTTTTCTATCAGCTGTTTCTTCAGAGAATCTATCTCCCGTTGATATTTTTGCAGCAGCATCAGAATTGATGGATCTATAGTGGTGGGGATACCCTCTGTCGTTCCCCCGGACGTACCCTCAGGCAGGATGTCGAGGAGGACGTCATCTTCTTCTTCCGTCGTCACCACATTAGCAGTCAAGATGGGGGCCTTATCATCCCAGCGGGGATAGACCTGGGGTTGTTTCCCTCTCATGGTCGCCAGAAGCTCTCTTGCCGCTTCTGTTCTGCGGGTAGCTGGCCCGGGCCGTACGGCCAATTGGGCCAGTTCTTGGGAGTCTTCAGGAAGCCCCCCATATTGGCTAGATATACCGGCCATGTTGCAAGTAAAGACCTGCATCCTTCTTCTCTGTCGATGGACCCTACGTCTGGCTTGTTGCGGAAAGGTCAGCCTCTCGAACACAGAAACTCTTCTTTCTTATTCCCGCTCGGGGAAGGCTTCATCGGCTTCGATCTTGAAACCGTCGTTGTACCCATTGTTGTCGACTGACGACACCATCATTCTATCTTCCATATCTTCTTCATCCGCCACTGACGGGAAGTAGTCTTCGTCAGTGGCGACTGTCTACATTAGTCGCTGCTGACCCAGCGAGGGGTTGCCCAGCCCTCGAAAGTAGTTCCTGATCAGACAGGTTACCTCCTCTTGACCCCGCTCTTGATAGAGTATGGGGGATAGTTGTCGACCTCCAGCAGGAGGGATATAGGCCAGCCGAGCTCTGTCGGCCGGATGTTGGAATCTTCATCCCGTGACTGGGACGTTGGCTTGGCGGGCAACAGCCCGGAAACTTCTGCGGCGCGGGGGATCCGCAACCACTTCTTCTTTATTCTTCGGGGACAAGCCCCTTTCTCTTCTCACTCTCGCCTCGTCGTTCATAGGACGGCGGCGGATGGGTGTTAGATGGTAGGCAGGTCGGGTCCGCTTGGGAACCCACACCCGTTTGAGCTTTTTCAGCTTGAGTGCCGAGCTTCTTTGGCCATAGGGGCTGGCTTCTTCTCTTTCTGCCCTCCTTCCAGTGAGGGCTTGATAGGTATTACGGACAGGGATGTTTGGGATGACTCGGTCTGGGGTCACCCGGGCCATGCGTCCGTCAAGGAAGGCGCGCATGCCTCCAACAAGCATAGATTTCCCGGACTGCGATAGGGTTCCGGTGATTGCAGCAGCATTCTGGCGAACCTGGCGATGCTGGCGTCCTCCAGGGTGCTTGTTGATGACACTGGGGTGGGTCCCATGTATGACGTGGTGCACCAAGCAGCTAGCGGCCGGGGCCGGGCTTTCAGGCAAGTCTTCGCAGCAGGGAACCTTCAGAGGCTCCATCTTCTCCGTGACTTCCTCGGCAGGTTCTGGGGCTTCGACCTCCAGGATATCGACGAAGGCTAACCCCAAAAAGTTGGGGAAGCCTACAGCGGCAGGGAAGCTTCCGAATTCCATGGGTACCGCCAGGTACCCTTGCGCGTGTCCAGCAACGATCGAATGATCGAAATCGACGCCAGTTATCCCGAAGATCGTCATCGATTTGCCTGCGAAGACAAACAGAAAAATAATCAGTAGCCTTTGAGAGGGCTTCAAAGCCCGAATATCTCGGCAAAGAGATGAAAGGTGACACTGGTCCCACCGGGCGTGCCAGACTTGTTTGCGACATTTTTTTTTTATCCGACCGTCTTGTCGTTCTTACCTTATTTCGTGTATATATGCGTATATGTACATATATACGCGTCTTATTTCACGTAACGATCAGCCATTTGACTAACTGGTAGTCAACTGACCGATTGACGACGCGGGCGTGCCAGTCACATGAGTGACGATTTTATTGTGCGCTCATTCTGACCCACGTTGGGCGAATGTGAGATTCGGTCGGGACCAGTAGTCCGCCATACCATAAAGGTTATGGCGTTAATTACATCCCCCACGAGGAGGGAACACCTTTGATTAATTACCGAGATAGCGGGCTGTCAAAGCCAGAATAAAGGATACAGAGCATGCGAGTGATCATGCAAGATGCTACGATTGACTACACACGATTTATTAGGGTGGACCCTGGTACATGGCGGAGGACTTAGGCTCGAAGGCCACCTTCATGCGTAACAAGGCTTCCAATCAGGCGTAACCTGACCGTCTGGCAATATTATTTGATATACCAAGGATGCACATATTTAGGCATACATTAATGCGATATGAATGCTTGGACTAAGGCATGACAGGAAGGATTCGAGACATATCGATTCAAGCTTGAACATGCTAATTTTATTCAGTTTATTTGGTCGAGGAGCTTGTGTCCTTCTATGATTAGCATAAGAAATCATCCCATGAGTGGGAAAAGGGTTGGAATGATGCGACGACACGATTCGGAACGAAACCGGTGCAGTGCATGCAAAGAAAGGGGCTAAAACGCTTGAAACGGCACCCTGAAACGTAGGTAAAAGGCTTAAAATGACGCCAGAACCGTAGGTAAATGGGAAATAGCCTGTTAAAACGGCGCGGCCTGATAAAGGCGCGCCGGGAAGGGCGCGCCGGAAAGGGCGCACCGTTTTAAGGCGTTATCGTGTACGAACTGCGCCGATTTAGCCCGATTTCACGGAAACGAGAGTTTCATTGGTTTATTTATGGATATATTAAAAATGTTTTGGAAGATTTTGAGAATTTATTGAGTTTATCATTCATCGAATCGGTCCCAAGCCATCCAACGGTCGAATCACGGGCTCGCGCGAGGTCCAGACTCGAGCGCGGCGATTGTTCCGAGTTTAAACTCGTTCGAGCCGGAATTTCGGCAGCATCTCCCCATCCCAAAGGATTATCGGGGAGAAGCGGGGAGTACTCACGTAGCGGAGCAACCCCTAAGGGCCGGGTGGCACAACGGCGGCCGGCAGGGACCCGAACGGAAAGGAAAACCCCGAGGCCTAGCCTGCTAGGGGCATCGAGTCCGTGGGTGATGGTGAATGACAGAGGCAACTTGATGTGGGAGCGAAGACCCCGAGGACTAGCCTACGAGGGGCATGTAACCCAAGTCACCCCCGCACTTGAATCGGGACGACCGAGATGGAGAAGGAGTCCCCGAGGGCTAGCCTACGAGGGGAACACAACCCACGGTCACTGTTGAGTCCGTTAAGGACTGTAGATTCTGAACTGTAGGGCTTGGCCCCATTATTGTACACCCAGTGGTCCATAGGGAGATTCGTCATCGATAGACGATCCCTCTGTCAACCGAATGATTGGTGAAAACAAGATTTGGGGAATGTCTCCCCTCCCCGGATGCTGGAGTGATGCTACATAGCATACTTCCATCAAAGTGCAAGTGACATAACAGGAAGCGGTATGAGACTTCGTTTGACGGCGCCAGACAGACAAACTAATTATCTTGAAACATATTAAAACGATGGAGCCCCACGGGTCGAGCAGGTCAATCACCAGCACAATATGTGGTCGGCACATAGCCCGGGGCACAGATATATATATACATGTATATGATATTCGGGAACAAACCCACATGGGGCTCACCGTCGAACAACTGGGAGCCATCCGAGGGCTCTTCCCGTCCCTCTGGTCTATGAAACAGAGCGCGAAGGGGACGGTGAAGGGTCTTCCTCTCTTGGCAGAGACAGACGGAGATATGCACACAGATGCGTCCCCGATCATAGAACCCATGGCATATGCGGTGCAGAACCCGAGTACTGCGTTAGAACCGAAAGAAAGAAAAAAAAGGGCCCCGGGGAGGGGAAGAATGATTCAGACGGCCTGGGGGCCTATCCGGCATCGGAGAAACCGACTCTACGGAGGTAGATACGCCGTGAAATCATTAAATGCACCTCTGAAGAGGGATTAGAAAGGGCACGAAAGATGGAGAGTGCATCAGCCTCAACAGCATTTCATTCATCCTACGAATCGATACAGATGTATGTATACGAAGAATATAGGTTCCGACGCCGGCGTTGTCGCTCGGCCGCCGTTTACATTAACGAGGAAGAAAAAGATTACGGGTGAAGCAAAAGGGGCAGAAGAAGAGGTGAGGAAAAGGGGGAGGAAAGGCTCGTATCATCGCCCCTCCCCCTCTTCCCCACTTACATTGCAGCCCGGGGGACGAATACAGCAAAACAGAAGTGGGGGGGATTCGACCAAGAACACGACGACGACCCACCTAGGAGACGAGGAAGCAGTCGATCGTCCCCTCCGACACCGGGAAGCTCGGGTGGAAGAGGGTGGCTGCCGCCGAGGGACTTCAGCCAGGGACTCCTTCAGAAAAGAACCCTCCCCAAACCCTTCTCTGGACCTCTCTTCCTTCTTGTTAATTCTCTTTTTTTTTTTCCGATTTCGCTTCTTTTTTCTTTTGTCGAAGCCAGGCTATATAGCCTCTTGCTAATCCGGCGCCCCAGGGAGGGGCGCGCCGGATTGACGGCGCCGGGAGATACCCGGATTGGCATTAGCGCGCCGGGTTGATGGCGCCGTATTAAGGGGCGCCGTCATTGCTTCACGCGCCGTTTTAACTCGTTTGCTCGGCGCGTCTCGGCCGGTGGGTCCGGAGATGATTCCGAAAGCTCCCGTTAACTGTTCCTCTCACCCTGGCTCTCGGAGGGCCTTGACGGGGTGTTGACGAAGCTCTTGATACGACGAACAGCCTTAATCAAAACTTCGTGTGTGTCTGGTCCGAGCACATGGGTGTCCTGCTGATACAGCCTTCGGCACTGTGATTTGTGCTTCTGGCTGAGACGGACTCGTGCTCGAAGCTTCCTTGCAGGATGACGTTACATCCTGGACAATTCCACCTTGAACGGTGATCAATCGGCCACTAACGGGCCCACTATGGCGAGAAGCCGAACCCGTGTCGGGTAATCGGGGTCTTCTACTGATAGAACCTCCGGCCCCTTGTTGCGGATGGCCGAGGACATTCTTCCTCCTTAGGAGAGCCGTAAGGTAGACCGTCGTCCTTGGTCGGGCGACGGATGTGGGGTAGCGGCATGACGAAGTCGATGCCGGATCATTGGGCAGGCTTGATCGCATTGCCGGTCGGTTGCGGGTTCACTTCGACTCTCCTGAGGTAAAGTCCCCGGTGTTCCCTTCAAGGTGGCTCGGGGCTCCGTCAGCTTGAGGGGTTCTTTGATAAGTTGATCTTCATTGGCTTCTGTGCTTCAGTGGGCCGTATTATTCATCTTTGCGGCTTGGTTGCCAAGGGATTATATTTTGAGTGCCAACAGGTGTACAGCATACGGACCATTCCTAATAACAGTCCATATTTCAAGACTTTGTGCTCTAAGAAATACGGTCATCCTATTCTTCCAGTATGGGTAATTACTCCCATCGAAGAAGGGTGGCCGTTGAATAGAATGCCCTTCGGGCATCATCCCATTGTTGAGGTTGTTCGCCATTCCTAACAGATCACTCTAAAACCGCTAGGTTTTCTAAAAAGCAGAGCCAAGGCTCTGATACCAATTGTTGGCCCGGTTAGGAGGCAATTGAGAGGGGGGTGAATTGATTGCCCACCATTTTTGACAAATTATAAAGCAACCTAAACAAACCACAGATATGTAGAATAAAAATAATGCAGAGACTTGATTAAGATGAAAGAACTTAAATCAATCAAGCTCTCACAACTTCCCAGCGCACATATATGCTCACTCGAATAACTATATTTGGACGGATAGTTGAGTACACTCACTTCTCACCGTCTCACACTCGTATAGTGAACGGAAAATTAGATAACGACCAACACCAATCAAGCAAACCACAACACAGTATTTTTAGGTGGTTCGAACGCACCAAGTGCTGTCTTACGTCCACCCCTCTCACCTCGAGAGGATTTCACTATAAACGCTGCTCGACGGCAGCAACTACACACACACGAGCTCGACGGCCCACACACGCAGGTTCTCGTACGACGACAAGAAAACCCACACACACTCGGAGCAAGCTCCAAAAACGTATAAATATGTAAAATAGAATGAGAAATTACAAGTCCAGTTCTGAGAGATTTGATCTAAGCACAAATCACTATGAAAAGGATAAACAAGACAATCTACCCCACAAACATGCTAAGAGAATGATAGACAAGACGATCTACCCCATAAAACCTTAAACAAGCTAGGAGAATAGAGAAGGTAACACTTAGAACAAATGAACCGAAGGTTGGATGAAGTCGGTGTAGAGGATGTAGTCGCCCAAGGCTCCGAAAGAAGAGGATGTAGTCCGCGACCTCTAGATCTTGGCTCGGGCTCGATGAAACTCGTCCTTAGCATAGCTCTCCTTCACCTCCACAGATGGGAGCAACTTCTTCTCCTGCAAGGTAAAAATCCCACGTTAGAAGCTCAAGGTTCTCTTGCGATCGGAAGGAAGGGGGGAGGCTATATACAAGGGGGTTTGACCCCCCAAAAGACAGAAGAGCCCTCACTAAACCCCCTTCATACCACATACATGAATTAAAGGATGCCCTAAGGCCATTAGGGACAAAAGCCATGCCATTTGGATCCCGTTAATAGGCTTCGAAATAGATCCGGAAAAATGTGTTCGAAAGTCTAGAAAAAGTGTCGACCCTTTTTCGTGAATGTTCTGCCAGAACATATATAAGAACAAAATCGCGATACGAGTGTCGACCCATGGGGTCGACACTTCTTACGAAGTGTTCTGGCCGGTTAACAGAACAAGACATTCGTGATGAAAAGTGTCGACACCTGAGGTCGACACTTTTTTATGAACATTATGTTTACACAAAAATGAACAAACTTACCTGAAAGTGTCGACCTTCAGGGTCGACACTTTTTCACGAGAGTTCTGCCTTGACAAAACAGCAGACACCTGGTGAAAGTATCGACCCCTGGGGTCGACACAATCTGCCAGCGTCCTAAAACTCAACGAAGGTAGAGACTCCACAAATAAGTGTCGACCCCTGGGGTCGACACTTTTACTCACAGCAGCAAAACTTCAGTAAATAAGATAGAAACCTTCATGAATCAAAATCATATGTCAAAGTAGATCAAGATGGTTCATACATCACAGATGAACATGATTAAGCATGAGTTTTTACCCGGATCCTTCCATTCAAGCTCAGATCCAATTTTTACAAACATTCTTACCATTGGCCTTCAAATTGTGAGTGTAGTCTCACAATACACCAAATAAACATGTATTCTCCAGATCTAACCATTGCTCTTTCATCTACCTTGTGACCAACCTTCAAAAATGTTCTTACCATTATTTGTAAGACGAATCCATATCGAACTTGCACAGCACAGATTGCCATTAACCTCAATCTCAACACAAGCAATGAAATTCTCATATCAATCCAGATGCTATAGATTAATCATACCATTCATTCAATTTTTAACCAAAGCAACTCATTCAAATAAATTAGTCCTAGTTAGACTTAAGCACATTTTGCTTGGTATAGCCAATTCAATCATGCACAGACTGAAATCTGTCAACCTCACCTTTCATCAATTATGTATATCAATGAAGATCAATCATGCAAGTTTTCATTCAAGGTAATCATTCATCAAACTTATATACATGCAAATTCATTGAACTCGAAATCACGACATTTCATTCAGAATCTTCGTCAAAACAGTCCGGGGCACAACATGGAGTCTTTTCGGAATAAGTTTTATTTTCTCGGTGGTATCCCGGATGAGGTCAGGGCCTAGAAAATATTTTTCTCCAACCTCATTCCAACATATAGGTGATTGGCAACTCCTTCCATATAAAGCCTCAAACGGTGCCATTTGAATACTAGCTTGATAGCTATTGTTGTAGGCAAATTCAACTAGAGGCAAGTGATTGTGCCAACTCCCACCGAAATCGATAACACAAGCCCTAAGCATATCTTCAATCACCAGGTTGGTTCTTTCGGTTTGGCCATCGGTTTGTGAATGGAAAGCAGTGCTAAAATTGATTCGGGTCCATAGGGAGTGTTGTAGACCCTTCCAAAATTATGATGTGAAGCGAGGGTCTCGATCAGATATAGTTGTGACTGGGACTCCGTGTAGTTTAACAATATCCTTCATATACAAAGCTACTAGCATATCCACAGACCATCAACTTTTGATTGGTAGAAAATATGCAGATTTTGTCAATCGGTCTATGATCACCCATATATCATCATGTCCACCTATTGTCTTTGGCAAACCTATGATGAAATCCATCCTTATACTCTCCCACTTCCACTCGAGAATTTCTAAGGGATGCAGCTTTCCAGCGGGCTTAAGTGTTCTGCATTGACTTGTTGATAAGTATGGTAGCGAGATACAAAGTCCGCTACTTCTCTCTTCATGTTGGGCCACTAGAAATTTCTCTTTAAGTCTTGATACATTTTGATAGCACTAGGGTGAATAGCATATCTTGATTTGTGAGCTTCTTCTATAATTAGCTTTTTACTGTCGGCATGATCTGGCATACAAATCTGCCCTTTGAATAATACTCTTCCATCGGTCGAGATAGAAAAAGCTGGCCGTTGATCAATGTTGGCTTTGATTTCTACCAGAATAGGGTCATTTTCTTGCAACCTGACTAGGTCTTTCATGAATGTGCGTTGCGACCGAATATTAGCAATAATACACCCTTCCTCTTCTGTATCAATATCTAGATTCAAGTGTGCAAAATCTTCTATAAGATTGGTCATACCTTTCCTGAGGCTTGATAGAGTCGCCAAAGGTTTCCTATTGAGAGCATCTGCTACAACATTTACTTTACCAAGGTGGTATTGAATAGAGAAGTCGAAGTCCTTTAAATATTCTTGCCATCTTCTTTGCCTCATGTTCAAATCCTTCTGAGAGAAGAGATATTTCATACTTTTGTAGTCTGAGAATATAGTGAATTTTCCCCCATAGAGATAATGTTGCCATATTTTTAAGGCAAAAATGACAATAGCCAGTTCCAGATCATGTACGGGATAGTTCTCCTCATGACGCTTTAATTGCCTCGAGGGATAACAAATCACTTTACCATGTTGCATAAGGACACAACCAAGGCCAATGCCTGATGCATCCGTGTAGACTTCAAAACCATCACCTTCAACAGGTAGTGCCAGTATGGGGGCAGTAGTAAGATGTTCTTTAAGAGTTAGAAAGCTCTCTTCACAGTCTTTTGACCATACAAAAGGATTCTCTTTTCTTGTAAGCCTACTCAGTGGAACGGTGATCTTTGAGAAATCTTTAATGAATCGCCTATAATAGCTAGCCAGACTTAGGAAACTCCTGACTTCAGATACGGTCATTGGTTGGCTCTAATTCTTGGCAGCTTCGACCTTTGAAGGATCCACAGTGGTACCTTCCTCTAATATGATATGGCCAAGGAATGAGACCTCCTTTAGCCAGAATTCACACTTGTTGAGCTTCGCGTAGAGTTGGTGTTCCCTTAATCTTTACAAAGATATTCTTAAGTGCTCTTCATGTTCCTCCTTGGTCTTGGAGTATATAAGAATATCATCAATGAAGACGACCACAAATCGATTGAGATAAGGCCTGAAGACAATGTTCATGAGTTGCATGAA
Source organism: Amorphophallus konjac (assembly GCA_022559845.1). Lineage (NCBI taxonomy): Eukaryota > Viridiplantae > Streptophyta > Magnoliopsida > Alismatales > Araceae > Amorphophallus > Amorphophallus konjac. The sequence goes on along the minus strand of CM040125.1, from coordinate 199,491,303 downwards.
GGCTGCAAGGGCATTGATTAACCCAAACCGCATAACCACAAACTCGTACTTTCCATATTTGCTACGGAAAGCAGTCTTGTGAATGTCCCCATCTTTGATCTTTAATTGATGGTAACATAACCTGAGGTCTACCTTTGAAAAATACACCACACCCAAAATCTGGTCGAATAGCTCATCAATACGTGATAGTGGATACTTGTTTTTGATTCTGAGTTGATTTAACTATCGATAATCGATACGTAGCCGGAGAGATCCATCCTTCTTCCTGACGAATAAAATCGGCGCACCCCAAGGGGATGTGCTTGGTCCAATAAAACCTATCTCCAACAACTCATGGAGTTACTTTTTTCAATTCCTTAAGCTCCATGGGGGACATCCTATAGGGAGCCTTTGAAACAGGTGCTGCTCCAGGGATAAGTTCAATTGAGAAGTTTACATCCCTTGCGGGTGGTAAACTTGGTAATTCGGATGGAAAAACGTCAGGAAAATCTCTTACAATGGGGATTTCTTATAGGATGATTTCCTTGGACTCGATAATGATTACGAAAGCACGGAAAGCTTCACAACCTTGCGAGATAAGTTTACAAGTGTGAAGAGAAGAAATGAGCGTAGGATGCTTCCTATATTTAATGCCAAGGAAAGAAAATCGTGGAATATATGGTTTGTGAAAGGAAATTCTCATATTGCGACAGTTGATGTGATCGCACAACTAATCTACACCTAGGATGGCATCGTAGCCTTCCATATCAAGGCATATGATGTTTGTGGGGAGATTCTGGCCTTCTATGGCTAGCTCACTATTTGGGTAGTGGGTTGTAAGTTTGGTTCCAAGACCTACAGGTGTTGTAATAGCTAGGTCCAAAGGTAAAGGAATAGGTGACACTGGTAAAGTTTTAGCAAAGGCTGTAGATATAAAGGATTGAGAAGTACCAGTATCAAATAACACAAAGGCAGGATGTGAATAAATTTGGATCTTACCTTCCATCAAGCCATCATCCTTTAGCGCTTCCTCATCCAGTACGGCATTTAAACGAGCCTACCGCCTACGACCACCATTAGAAGGTTGATCTTTCATGAGGGGACAATCGGGCATGCGATGCTCCCGACTTCCACATTGCAGACAAGCACCCAGAGGCTTCTAACACTCTTTGGCTAAATGACCAAATTTCTCGCAAAACGTGCAAGCTGTCATGGCTTGCTTCTCCTCCTCCTTGACTTTCTTATTCTTGTTGTTGCCATTCCCGTTACGGATCTCTTTTTACTGTCACGGGATTTGTAGGACCCCGTGATGCTGAACCTTTCTTCTTTTCGCCCCTTCTTCTCATGCTTCTGGCCAGAGTCTTCTCCCTTGCCCATGTATTTCTCGACCTTCTCCAAGGTCCTTTCACATAGGTAGGCTCGGTGGGCCATCTCCGTATAAGTTCGGATATTCTGAGAGCCAAGTTGTTTAACAAAAATCGGCCTCAAGCCGTCCATAAAGTGATTGGCCTTTAGAAGCTCCATAGCGACTAGATGTGGAGCGTACGGGGCTAATCTTGCAAAATGTAATTCATGTTCTACTACAAACATCATACCTTGTCGAAGAGAGGCAAATTCTACAGCCTTCCTCTCACGGATATGTTCGGAGAGGTATTTTTCATGGAAGAGCTCGAGGAACTCCTCCCAAGTAATTTGGGCATTGTGAAGATGGGTCGAGGTGGCCTTCCACCATGTGCACGCATCTTTGTTGAGTTGAAATGTGGCAAGTAGGACCTTCTTCTGGTCTGTGCATTGCGGGACGTTAAAGATCTGGTCCATCTCGTTAATCTAGTTTTTGGCTTCGTCCAGATTTGATGATCCAGAGAACCTCGGAGGGTTCATGCTCCGAAAATTCCTATGTAAATCACCGGTAAGACCCGCAACAATTTTTTGCATTGCTTCACAATTAGCACGATTGGCGGCCATTATGAAGTTCCTGAGTAAATAAATAATTAGTTATTCTCTTTGGAATTTATGAGGATTAACCTATAGATAATTTCTAAATAAACTATCTCATCCCGAGCTCTACCCAATCTCACATGGGTTCGGAAGGTTCCTTCCTAGTTCATAGGTGTGGGTCCTTAAACCTTGGACTTAACCTAGGACATGACTTTTTCCTAGGACATACTTATGTCTAGGCTCTGATACCAACTTAACAGTCACACCTCGAGATATGCAGCAGAATTAAGTCGGGAACGTGAACAGCCAACAAATAAGCCTCAAGCTAGCATGATAATCAAAGCGCTAAACATTCACACACAAAAGAGCGAACACAAGATAATATACTCAAAAATTATAACTTTATTGAATATTAACTGGAGTTTACAATGACTCTTGACTCCTTGACATAATAATTCACTAGACTCAATAAAGAGAAAATTACATAACATGATCGACTTCACCGCCTATCACAGTGAAGGAATTCCAACAACAATACAACTCTTGACACTAAGGCTTCTCTGATTCTTCAATCACTCTCGGATCCGCCACTTGAATAGTCTGAATCCGACCCGCTAGAGTCTCCTGAAAAGATTAAGAAAGCAGGGAATAAGCGCACTCGCCCAGTAGGTATCTTCGTATCAACATAAAGGTAATATTTAAGTAATTACCATTTTAACTCTGGAAGGTAAAGCAGGAAGAATGTTATAAAACATACGATAAAAATCAAAGTAACACAAGTAGCAAGATATAAACAAGATAGAAGATATGAGAGCAGGATCAAGTAAGATTATAGCATGAATATAAGTTTGGCCTTTCATTAACGAGAAAGTACTAGCATGTATCGAGAATGTACTTTTCATAACCATAAAGGCTATGCACTAGAAAATCATCAAGCATGTAATAATCAAGCATGAGATTTCGTGAGAATTTGTGGATTTCACCCATTTATAAGAAAAGTAATCCCAGTTCAATGTCATGCCAGTGTTCATCATACCCCATGATTTAGAGTATGTTTCTGGCCATCTACCAAGGGGGCTAGTGTGAAGCCCTTGAACACCGTCCGTGCCCGCCCTTGCATCTTCAAGTTATAAATCAAGCTACTTTCACGAGAAATAAAGTAGGCCAAGAATAACAATTCCAACAATAGTTCATGACAACATTATTGTAAGCATTCTGTGTTTTGATGATGTCAAAATCTATGATTCATATGTGTATGATGTCATAGGTGTTTGGACCATATGAATTCTATGCTTGATTGAATTATTCATGGTATAAATGATTTCTATTGCACACATGTTGCATGCATGATGCTTGAGCTCATTTGTTCATACCAGATATTGTTCATACAATATAAATGCATTTAAGGTTAACATTCAGTTAATAAAGTTCACACTGTGCCTAAAAAGTCAATGCATCTTCATAAAGTCTGTGCACATGTCATTTTACTGAATAATTTGTGTGCATGACATTTCATCGAACAGTTGGTGTGCATGTCATTGGTCTTTGCATCAGTTCAGTCTTGTAGCAAATCAATGCATCTTCTTGTTCTTAAGGTCGATGCATGTTTCAGAAGTTCTTCACTCAGGTCGGTGTCAAGTCCTCATCAGGTCGGTGCATGCATCACACATGGTTAACTAAGGTCCGTGCATATGCTCATAAGGTCGGTGCTAGCCTGTTGTGCATTGTCATAAGGTCGGTGCTAGAATTAGTTAGTCTGTACAAGGTCGATGCTAGTTGCACTCTCCTTTGAGTCACGTCGATGTTAGCAGTGTTTTACACTAAGTAAGGTCGGTGCAGGTAGTGCCTCATGCACAATTCAGGTCAATGCTAGTAGCGTCTCACGTATACTTGAGGTAGATGCTAGTTGTGTTGATTCTTGCAAGTGAGGTCGGTGCTAGTTGCATAAAGGGTCAGTGCTAGTGTCATGTATCTTGCATACATAGTCGGTGCTAGTCACTATTGACTGCATAGTCAGGTTGGTGCTGGTCATCTTGTCTACATGACTAAGGTCGGTGCAAGTATACATGCATGCAATCTGGTCGATGCTAGTGTTCACTGAGGTCGATGCTAGTTAGCTTTGTCTGTACGTAAGGTCTATGCTAGCTGGCTTTACTTCATGAATAAAGTCTGTGTCAGCTAGTTTTTGCTCTTATATCTCTTACATAAGTTCAATGTCAGATTGAAGTTGGTGTTGATCTCATGCCTATATTCACAAAACTCATTGCACGTCATATTTGTTTGTTCTGAACCTCAATGTGTGTGCATGACCATTGATCATTCTCTCACTTAATTACATTCTGATTAATTTCATAAACAATGAATCAATGTGTCAGATTTATTGGTTTCTTTTAGTCAAATCTTACTGCCAGGTGCTTGACTAAATGCCTCTTCTACTGCAGGGACTTAAGTACGAACCAAGTTCGAGTAACTTAAGTTCTGGAAGCAGCTAAGTCAGAAACATGGTCGAATAGGTCAAGACCAATCATTGGTACAGTCGTGTGCAAATGATTAGTTGGGGCACGTGATCCAAGGGATGCCACGTGGAAAGCTTAACAACCTACTTTGACACGTGGATGCTTTAAGGTGCTCATCTTATGACGGGAACATTCCCTCTACACGACCAGGCGATTCTTTTTGGAAATCGCATGGGATCCTACCACGTGGAGCAATCTGACGGAGTGAGCATCATAGTCTTCATCAAATTACCTCTGACGCCCCAATTCTCTATATAAAAGCACCTGCAGAGAAGAACAAGAGCAGAAGAATATAACAAGGGAGAAGAAGAAAAGAAGGGAGAGCGGCAGAAAGCCAGCGGCAACAAGAGAAAGTGAGGGAGATAGAATTGCAGAGAGGGGGATCAGAGAGAGAGCAGATTGAGAAGAATCAGAGAGAGTTTTAAGAGCAGAGATCGTGAGAGTTAGCAGCCGTCTGTGAGTGAAATTCCAGCAGTCCGTGTGTTTGAAGAAGAAGAAGAGAGTGCAGCAGCAAGATCCAAGGAGGAGGGAGATCTGTAGCCTCTGGATCAGATCTAAGCTACATTGCTCCAAAGCGAGCTATATTTTCTAAGCTTTAATTCCAGCTTTCTGTTGCTGATTTGTTTCTTTCTCGTTTTTCCATTTTACATTCCATTTCAAAAGCTGTGAATCAGCGGTGGCATAAGCTGTAAGGCCCAGTGGTTTGAAGCTGTGAATCAGCGGTGGATAAGCTGTAATGCCTAACGGAGCAAGCTGCAAGTCTACGGTTGTAGGCAAGCTGTAAGGCCCAGCAGTTTAAGCTGTGTATCAGCGGAATCCACACTCTGGTTGGAGTGTGGGGTGGATGTAGGTCTGGTGGACCGAACCACCTAAAAATCTTCTGTGCACCATGGTTTGATTGTTCATTTGTTTACGCTAGATGAATGTCTAGGTTCGCTTTCAATCAAGTCTGCCTGAGTGACTCTTGAATGCATTGCATACCTAGAGTGTTTCTATAAACTGCACAGTTTTTGTCGAGTAGTCCACTGCATAGACCTATGATCTATTCTTTAGTGTGCCTCAACATAGCTCATAGTCAGCCACCAAGTGTTTGATCATGTGCTTCATATTTAGTTAAAGTCAATCAGTTTTTAGTTCCGCATAGCTTACTAATTAGAGTTTAAATTGGGTAGAATTTTTTCAAAGGGGATTCATTCACCCCCCTCTGAATCTGTGTGTGCACCTTTGCACCTAGTCTTCACAGTCTAACAATTGGTATTAGAGCAGCAGGTTTCTGATTCTCTAGATCCAACGATCTACAGAGGATCCTGTTATCTTGTTTTGGTGCATTGCTTATCAATTGCTTGTTGCTTTGATCTAGTTGCTAATTGTCATTATGGATCTTCCTTTAGTCTTTGATGGCTCTAACTTTAGCAGTTGGCTAGGCGGCCTATGTGTCTACATGAACTCCATTAATCCTAATTTATGGAGTCTTGTATCTAATGGCCCACATGAATTGCCTCATGATCAGACCAAGTGGTCTAATTAGGATAGACTAAAGAACCGTGACAATCTCATAGTTCTTAATATTCTGAAAGTTGCAGTAAATACTGACTTAATTCCGTTTGCTTTCAGGTGCATATCTGGAAAAGAAATACCGGGCAAAGTGATTGCCAGTCATGAAAATAAGGAAGAGGAATGCCTCATGGCTAATAGAAGTGATCATAACAATGATCAACAGGAAGAGACTGCATCTCAGGTAAGTTCTGGATCCGAATAACTATCATTTGATGAATTAGTGAACACGTATGAAGAACTATCTGACAGACATAAGAAACTGAAATCTGAACATAGAAAATTGAAAAAGAAAATTGATCAGACTAGTTTTAATGTTTCTTGTGAAAATTGTCCGAAACTGAAACAATCCTTTGATGAGTGCTTGTCTAATGTTCATGCATACAAGAAACAAGTATGTTCATTAAAAGATGAAAACCAAGATCTTAATCTGAAAATTTCGGAACTGGAAGAAAAATTGACTTCAAACAATGATGATCATGTGCTAATTAACGAACTAGTTCAGAATGAATAACTAATGAAAGAAAATGAAGAACCGAAGCTGTTGAATTCTACTATGTCTGAAAGACTACAAACCTTGGAAAAAGGAAAGTGTTCATCTGATGATGAGTCTGAAAGAGTGAATGCATTGATGCAAGAAATTGAAAGTCATAAAACCATCAATGCTATGTTAAATGAAAAAGTAACAAGATGTGAAGAAGAATTAGTGAATTTTAAATTGCTCAGCACTTCACTCCAAAACGAAATTCATGATTTGAATGTCTCATTATCTGAATCTGTTAAAAGCAAAGAAAAAATGGGAGGTGAAGTGAGTACTCAAAGAAAGGGGAGTAGCTATATTTCTGGGAACAAATATGTCATTAGAAATCAACTATATTCCACTTTTGTGTAAAGTTCAGAAGGAGCTAGCACTTCTGATGTTTTCCTTAAACAATTGGCACCTCAAAAAATTCAAATAGAAAACAAAAACCAGAAAACCAAGAATCCATCTGTTTTTGAATTCACGGCTAAGAAGAATCCTAAGCAAGCTACTGTTCAGATAAAACAAAAACAAATTAAAAAGGGCAGAAAGAATGGTAGTTTGTAGAAAAAGATGATTCACTCTCATGTTGAGAATGTGCATGCTGTAAATAAAATAAACACACACATACATGCACATAAAAAGGAGAATCAGAACTTTGGGAAAATGCATGCTAAAAACTCATCTGATAGAAACCATGCTACAAGGAAATCTAATAGTTCTTGTCATTATTATGGTAAGCATGGTCACTTCATGGATGATTGTTCTGTGCTGAAAAAGGATGATCTGAATGTTAATAGAATGCATGCTAGGGACTTTCATGTGAAGAAATTTCTTGCCACTAAGAAAAGGAGTATCACATGCCTTAATTGTGGTAAGGTAGGACATGTTGTTGCATGGTGCTGGTTTGCAAATGATAAGAAAAACTCATAGTCATATCATGCTAAATTTCCTGCAAACCATCGTGGTGTTAATAAGAACAAATATGTTTCAATAAACCAGCATATCACATGTTTCAATTGTAACAAGCATGGTCACAAGGCTACTGAATGATGGTTAGGTTCTCATAGAAGAAATTCTTCCTCTTGCTCTCACTATGGAAAGCATAGCCATATAGTCAAGAACTGTCGGCATGCTCAGGGAAAGAATTTTAAGTCTGAATGTGTTAAATTCCCTGTAAATCAAAGTATTTTTGGGAATAACTCAGTTTTTAAAGAAAAATTCATTACATATTTTAATTGTGGAAAGCCAGGCCACAGGGCTACTATCTGTTGGCTGGCTAATCATAAAAGATTAAACATGCATGTGAGCTACAGAAGAAATCATGCTCATGCATATAAATTCAATTCTCATGTGGACATGAAAAATAGTCAGAATTCTTGTTATTACTGTGGTCAGTTTGGACATTCTATGTCTAACTGTTTCATGATGAAATTTGATAATCCTTATGCTCAAAAACTGTGGAGAGCACCATTTAGAGGTGCTACTGATCATGGGGGACCCAAGAACTCTTGGGTACCGTAATATGCAAAATGAGGTTCAATTTTTGCAGGTGTGCCTTGGGACAGAGGAATAAAAAGGGGATAAATAAACCAAGGCACCCTAGTATAAAAACCCCATTTCTACACTTTTCAGGTAACATTCTTGCATTTTTCAGGATTGTTTATTTGAATTCTTTAGAAATCCCATTTGATGGATTTCATGCTTAAGTTGTTACATAAAATCTCATGCATACATGTTCTTAACTGCATTGTCATTTGCACTGCATAATCTGAGCTTCATCATATATTGAGCTATGTGTACACATATTCATTGAAAACATGTTGAATTCATTTCTCATCTGCATGCATTAATGTCTTGTCACTTGATTGTGCACATAGAAGAGGTTAGAAACTCATGAGCATAGTCTGCATATTTGTGCATATATATGAATTGCATATTTCAATTGTTTGCTTACACATGTGTTTGACATACAGTCATTGAAAATTTGATGCATATAGGACTATTTTGGTACTGCATTGTCATGCATGACCATTATGATATATCAAATGGTAAGCTACTAAAGGGCAGATGAAATCTGTCTGGAGGTTCTTACTATGTGTGAGGTGGTCCTTTAGACCAAGTCCTCTGCCTAGTACCATGGGTCATATTGCATATAGGGCAATCTGAATGATCATGAGCATAAATCATAAAATCATATGTTCAGCCTTCATTGCATATATTGCATAAAGTCGAGGGGAGTCTGTCTAGCCTTTGCATGTATTCATGCCACATGTGACCATGTAATGCACTTAGCTAAAGGGAAGTCACTGCATATGCATACATGTAATTAATTGCATTGCATGTCAATTATTTTTAGAAAATTCCAAAAAGAAGTGACTCACTGCATATAGACAGGGGGAGCATTTTAATTCATCAGTCTATCACTGTCTGAATTCTCATTGTCTATACATTTTCAACTCATCTTGCTATATCTGGGTGTCAGTGATTCACATCATCAAATGATTTCTGTTGACTGCTTCTGAATTATTCATCATCTGAATTCATACCTTTCTTAAATCTGAAATTTCTATCTACTACTGAATCTATTGAAGGAGAGCTTCATTTGAATTCAGTCAATTCTTAACTACATTGCTCAAGTGCAAACTTCTTGATGCATCTTTGTAAATTAACTGATCTTCCTGAAAATATGTCTGATACATATTGATCACATCTGCTATACGCATGAGTTCCAATTCTCTCACTTTCTATGCATGCTTGTTAATGTCTTTGCTGCTAAATGTTACTGTCTAAAATATCAATTAAACTGAGACTTGAAGAAACATCAGTTTGTGCTCACTTTCATAAATCAGAAATTCAATCTCTGATATTGGCTTCTGAACTTCTGCTCAATCTCAACCTCATAGTTCCTGCTGCATTACTTGAAATGTCTGTCAGTTTACTGCTCTTCAACTAAGCTTCTTGAAAATCTGCCTGATTCACTTTGATAAACTCTGTAACAAGCATGAGTTTTGAAATCATCATTTTATATGCATGTTTGTTTACACTTTTGATGTTTGCTACTGCTCAGATAATGACTGAAGTGAGATTTGAAGAAAACTTCAGCCTGTGAACTGCTTCGTAAATTTGAAATCATCATTAATGTGGAATCTTCCATTATACAGGTTTAATAATATTTGTTAATTTGCATTGGTTTTAACTCTAATGTACTCTTAAGTTTGAACTTAATGAACTTGAAAATATATGATTCAATCCCTTTAATAAGCGTTAACTATTTGTCTCATATAAGTTCATGTAAGACTTCCAGAAATCTGAAATGTTGAAATCTTGATTGAAATACATAGTGTAAGTATTGCTCTTAAACATTTAATCTGTCTGAAACTATTTTATAAGAAAATTGTGGACAGAGCAATGACTCTGGTTACTGAGAAACATATCGAAAGGACTGTGTCATGAAGTACCATAGTTCACTCTGTTTAAAAATCATTGAAAAGAATGTGAAAATATGGTAGAGCAATGGCATGTTTGTATTGAATAACTTGGGATTCCGGCCTCTAACCAAGGTGTCTACTCATGTAAAAGATACTTCTAATGCTACCTCTGTTCTCTAAATAGAGAAGCAAAACGGTTATCACACTGAGTAACTGGGTCATTTCACCTAAGACGTGATGTGCCTCATGTAAAATGGTGCTGATTAAACCAAAATTGCTCATTGAAAAACAAATTGATGCACTATAAGAAAAATCTGAAAAACATATGCATCAGAAAATTCTGTAAGAACAATCAAATTCAGATATAAACATGAATGTTTAATCTCAATACTACCTTGTGTTACTCTTAAAGGAGTCATGGAAATTAAACTGATTAAGATGGAAGAAGGTTGAACTAGAATGTTATATGAGCAAGTGGTTCATTTTTATGAAAAAATTATCTCAGATATGCGTATTGAATCTTATTAAAGAACTCTGGTTACATCATTCTTAAACCATACATTTTAATCAAAGCCAATTCATAAGCTCTTATAATGGAAGGCTCTGAAATCTAAATATTGATTTATGAAGTTGGTACCCTACTGAAAATTTCTTCATCTCAGATACTTTGAAAATTCACTAATACATCTGTTCAAATTACTGCTCTCTATCACTACCATTTCTTGATCACTTATTTCATTGGTTCTAAAAAATATGTGTTTTGATTGATCTCTACACATTACCTTAATTTCCCTCCAGTATTCTCTCTAGACACATTCCTCATCTATCCTTCCTATTGAAAGCCTTGTTTCCTCTGTGACATGGCTGCATTGCATTGATTTAAAGGGAAGAACAAAATCTTGTCTAGACCACATTCATTGTTTCTCAAAGGGGGAGAATTATCTGTAGTTTCATCTGTTTTGTCCAAGGGGGAGAATGTGTTTTGTTGGTATTTGCCACATCTTTAGGCATCATGTCCCGCATTCACTTTCCATAGGGGGAGAATAGTGTGCCACATTGTCTGCATTTGTATGCCTGACTTGGATCTTTTGTCTGCATTTGTGCTTTAATGAATTGCTCCATTTTAGGTTCTTCCTTTTTGAGGAAGTCAAAGGGGGAGAATATATGGAGTCATATTGAGTGTTTGTGTATTCATCCATGGAATCATGTGTCTGCATGCATATTGAGTGTTTGTGTATTCATGCATGGAATCATGTGTCTGCATGCATGAATGGAATCAGTTGTCATTTGTCTATGTATTAATTGATACATGTCTAGAATGAGTTTGCATCAGTAGAATTCATTCACTGCACTGGCATGAATAATCTCATGAATAATTGAATATCTGGTTCATTTGACTTATTACATTGTCATGTTGACTCATATGACTCATAGTGTTGCCATCATCAAAAAGGGGGAGATTGTTAGCATTCTGTGTTTTGATGATGTCAAAATCTATGACTCATATGTGTATGATGTCATAGGTGTTTGGACCATATGAATTCTATGCTTGATTGAATTATTCATGGTATACATGATTTCTATTGCACACATGCTGCATGCATCATGCTTGAGCTCATTTGTTCATACCAGATATTGTTCATACAATATAAATGCATTTCAGGTTAACATACAGTCAATAAAGTTCACACTGTGCACAAAAAGTCAATGCATCTGCATAAAGTCTGTGCACATGTCATTTTACTGAATTGTCGGGTTTTGTGCGTCTCCTCGTCGTCTTTGACAATGGTTTTGATGATTCCAATATATCGTGTGTTTTGTGTTTACTTGTTTTGTGTTTACTTCAAAGTGGAAATCTTGATTGTCTATGGTTTTATGGCATCCTGATGGTAAAACAAACTAACACTATGATATCTTATTTTGCAGGTGGTTCAAACACAATGATCCTTCATGCACACATCCTTGATGTTGGTGTTTGTACTGGTGCCTTCATGCATGTCCTATATGGGACACTTGATGTGGATTTCTGCTTAACATGCTTTTTATGATTCTTTGTGATCCAAGGTTATTGGATGTTCTTAAGACCCTCTAACCATGCTATCTAACTTGGTTATATCATGTTCACAATTTGGGTCATGACTTTTTTAATGAATTCATATAAATGCTTGACATTGTGTTTCAATGCATACTCAAAGTCCATACATTCTGTTTTATACATTGGCCTTCATATTTCAAAGTCTATACATTGGCCTTCATACTTCAAGTCTATACATTGACCTTCATACTTCAAGTCTATACATTGGGCTTCATATTTCAAAGTCTATACATTGGCCTTCATCAGCCAAGTCTGTACATTAGCCTTCATACTTCAAGTCTATACATTGGGGTTCATATTTCAAAGTGTGTACATTGGCCTTCATCAGCCAAGTCTGTACATTGGCCTTTGGCCACCAAGTCTATACATTGGCCTTCTTACATACAAGTCTGTACGTTGGCCTTCTTTCAAAGTATGTACATTGGCCTTCTTACATACAAGTCTATACATTAGCCTTCTTACATACAAGTCTATACATTGGTCTTCTATCTTCCAAGTCTATACATTGGCCTTCAATCCAAGTCTATACATTGGCCTTCTGCCAAGTCTATACATTGTCTTGTGCCTTCAAGTTTCCAAGTCTATACATTCACTTTCATGCATTGTCTAAATGGCTTTTCCCTTGAGGTTGCAAAATGCTTAAGCCATTGGAATTACCATTTGTTAAATGAGGTCCAAAAATGCTAACATCTTGTTTTCAATGCATAGTCATTTGATTTACATGTTGAATGAGGAGGAATGATTTTTGGTTGGACATAAATTGATGTCTTTCGGGTTAAGAATGAATTCTCATGCACATCACTTATTCTCATGCATATCACTCATATATGATTTGAGGTTGGCATTCATGAATGGGTTCCTTCTAGCAATTGAATAATTGGAGGGTTCTTCCATTGGGTCTCATGCTCTAGTGATTTAAGCTTTGGGTAATTGTGTGGGTTGTTTTCATGAACACCTTCTATGAGGTGTTATTAGATTAAATGTGTTTCATGTATCATGAAGATGAAGTTTTTGAGTTTTTCAGGTTATGCTCTCAAAATTATGAATGACAAGGTGAGAACTTACTTTCTAATGCAATTCTTATTTTAATCTATTGGGTTGCATGTTTAGAATGTTTGGAAATTGGTTAGAAACCTTTTGATCAAGTTTCTAGGTCAGTGGGTCGACCCCCCATGCTAATGGGTCGTCCCCTGGGCAGAACAGGGCACTTTCAGCCCTCTAGCTGAAAGTGGGTCGACCCCCCTTCAGAAGTGGGTCGACCCCCCTGTGACAAAACCTGCCAGACAGCATTCTATCTGGCAGGTGGGTCGACCCCCCTCCAAAGTGGGTCGACCCCCCCCTGTTCGCAGCACCGTGCGGGATTTCCGTAAGTCACCGTAACCCGACCAAATCACATCCAAATGGGCTGAAAATTTACACACTTGCCCTTGGGTTAGTAATGAACATATTAGGGTGGTTTTGCTAGGGTTTGACAAGGGTATAATGGTCTTTTGCACAACTTATCCTCATGGTATATATATGTTGCGAATTTGGAAGAAAGAGTGAGGAGAGCTCTAACGTGCTATCTTTTTCTCCTTGTCTTGTAGGAAAAGAAAGAGGGAAAGGAGAGGAGCTGGAGAAGAACGCGGATATCATCTACATCCAGGAGGAGTTTGAGCTCGTGATTGAAGAAAGAAAGAAGCGGATTGAAGAGAGGATCGCGTGGACGTCCTCAACATTGGAATCCGGCTACCCTCCGACTTGGGGCTTAGAGAGGATCTTCTTAAACCTCTCTCTACTCATGGGGATTCATTGTTGCATCTTGTTTGCATCCATTTGAGTCATCTATCTTTGATTTACAAGGGTTTCTATCCTTTTAGCTGAGCATAGATAAATAGTTTGGGTGTTCATTGCATATTCTTTCATTTTATCAAACTCGGAAAGTCATAGTGTGTGGGCGGAGCTGCGTCTCCGTGTGCTGGGCATTATTGTAGGAAAGTTTCCCTGTGGATTGTTGTGTGTTGACGGAGCTGCGACTCCGTGTGGTTTTCAGTGTCCGGGGCGAGTTCCCCGATTTTGTGTGTGGGTGTGTGTGCTGCAGTGGCAGCTTGTTGGGGGATTTTCCCCGTGTGTGGATATTGCTGCGGAAGCAGCGTGTGTGTGTGTGGTTGGGGTTCGTCCCCGTGTTGCTACGAAAGTAGCGTGTAGTGAAGCCTCACCCGGTTGGGTGAGGGGAGGACGTAGGGAGCCCTTGTGGTCCCGAACCACCTAAAAATCTTCGTGTCCTTTGTGATTGCCTGTGTGTTTGTCCTTTTCTTCTATCTCGCTTCACAGGTTAGTTTAATAGATTTTTACTCACTACACCACTGCATACTGCTACTTCTATTATTCGTACTAGGCATAATTTTCCCTAACATTTGCATTGTTATTACGAGTGAGATCGGAAAGATTGAGAGAACCTGTTAAATCTCATATGTGTTTAGGCTAATCAAGTAGTTGATATTTAATTCCACTGTGTTCAGTAAAGAGAATTTTTAAATCCGCCATCTAGGTCAAGGGGACAATTCAACCCCCCTTCTTGTCCGCCATCTAGTCTGGGCCAACAATTGGTATCAGAGCCCTGTCTCTGATTTTTATTCAGCGGACCTCACGGTCTAGGAGAAAAGATCTTTTTATGATGGCTAGTCTGAATTCAGTTCCTGTCTTTGATGGTTTTGATTTTACATCATGGCTTGGAAAATTGTGTGTTTGGATTTCTGGGATTGATCCGAAACTCATAAAATTAATCTCTCATGGTACACATGTTTTACCCAAAAATGAACTAAGGTGGACTGATGAACATAGGAAAATGAATTCTGATAATCTTTTTGTTTTGAATGCTCTTAAAGCTGCAATTGACTCTAACAAATTTTCGTTTGTTCTTGATTGTAGCTCGATCAAAGAAATCATGGATCAACTGATCAAGGTTCATGAAGGAGGGCTAGAAGATGCTTGCATGATGGCTAATAGCAAGGATGATCATTCAGGCATCGAATCAAAGGAGGTATCTTCTGACTCAAACTCTGATGATGAATTAAGTTTTGAAGAATTAATGGATGCCTATGATGAGTTGCTTGAAAGACATAAAACAAAAAAATCTGAAAATCGAAAACTCAAAAAGAAAATTGAAAGCTTGTGTGTTGATAATTCTTCATGTGAAAAATGCATTGAGTTTGAAAAGCTAGTTGAGTCACTTGTCTATGAGGTGGACAATCATAAAGAAACCATTTCATGTTTAACAACTGAAAACAAATCTTTAAAGACTGAAATTTTGGAACTTCAACAAATAAAAGAAGACAATGAAAAGCTGAAAATATTGAATTCCGCTATATCTGAAAAATTGCTTCTTTTGGAAAATGGAAAAGCTACTTTGAATGCTGAATCTGAAAAGTTGAAAGAACTAAGAAAGGAAATTGAAAGCCTCAAGAACATAAATGATAAATTTGAATGTGATAAAGCCTTGAATAAAATTGTTGGTGAAAATGTGAGTTTTCAAATGAATGAACTAAAACACACTTCTATGAACAAAAATTCATTTGAAAAACTCCAAAATGAAAATAGTGCTTTGTTGATTCAAATTTCATTGCTTGAGAGTAGATTGAAAAATCTTGAAAAGGTTGAAAAAGGAAAAAGTGTGATTATTGATGATCATCAAAATTCTCATGTTCTAGAACAAGATGTCGCAAGTTACAAAACCGTCAATTCATTGTTAAATGAGAAAATTGTTTCATGTGAACAAGAGATTGCCAATTCTCATTTACAAATCTTGAATCTACAAAATGAAATCAAGACCTTAAATAAATCTTTGTATTCGTGTGATAAAGAAAATGAAAAACAAAAAGATGTTGTTGAATGCTCTTATGTGCATGAAAAGACTTCAATCGTTAAACATGTTCATGCACCAAGAAAAAGAAGGAATGTCTTTTGTGACTATTGTGGCAAATTTGGCCATGAAATGTATGATTGCCTTTTAATGAAGTTTGATGATGAGGTGGCTTTGAAATCTAGAGTGGAAAATGATATTGGTTCCAAAGATCATGAGAAATCCACAATGAAAAATCTCAACACTCATTGTTACTATTGTGGGTTACATGGTCATGTCTTTGAAAATTACTTCGTTAAGAAAGATGATGATGAATGGTTTGCCAACAAGAACTTTTCATGTTATTATTGTGGTGAACAAGGACACATGATGGATAATTGTTCCTTAATGAAAAATGATGAGAAATTATCCATGAAAAGAAAATCTTTCTACTGCTATTACTGTGGTGAGAATGGTCATTCTATGGATGATTGTTCCACAATGAAAATCGATGATGAGTGGTATGAAAGGAAAAATAAGAAAAATACATTTGTTCATGTTAGGACTAACCCCTCGGGACCCAAGATGGTTTGGGTACCCAAACATCCAACTTGAGAATCTATTTTGCAGGGATACCTTGAGGTCGAAGAATTTAATAAACATTGGGATCTCAAGGTGAGGAAGAAAATGATTTGTTTTGAAATTTTTGTCTCACATGGTTCTCTTTGAAAAAATCTGAAAAAGGTAAAATTTATGTTTCGAGAAAAAATGCTTCCAACTTAGTTCACTGGTTATGGTATCTTTTGGAAATCTTGAGAATTTTTGAGTTCCATGTCAGAATGACTTGATCACTTCTGTTTTCACTCCATGTGAATAAATTCTGTCTTCAAATGCTTTACTCTTCTCATAAATTGTTTTCACACTTATAATCAACTCTTGTAAATAAAATTTGGTTTGAATGCTTCTCATTATGCATAGAGTTTTCAAACTCTTACTTACTTTTTGTAAATAATCACTCACTTGTGTATACATAGATCACATGCTTAAGTTGCATAAAACATGCTGCACATATCATATACATCCTCACTTGCATACATTTGCACTTGCTTGCATACATTTGCATATTCCTCATATTCGTGTGCTTGATTGCTATGATTTTTCGGTATATAAAATAGTGTTTGTTGAAGGTTGGATTATGTCTAGCCGGAAGCTTTCACTATGCGTGATGGTGGTCTTCGGACCTATGTTCCCCGCTGCGTACCGAAAATCACTTTGTTTGAATAGTTTGCTATATCCTAGCTTGAATGCATGTATATAATTTTAGAACACAATTCCTTGCAAATCTTCTAAGACCTCACCTCCTTGCTATATAAAATGTAGTGATTTTAACTGTGCATACATTTAGGGGGAGTCATAACTGTGTATAGGCAAATTCATCTTTTACATCCAAAGCAATTACCCATACATTATTCCAAAATGATGCATATGACTTTGATTGATAAGGATTTCAGAAATTCTTTTTAACACTTCATGGGAAACAAATTTCTACATGAAAATTGAGATAATCGTGAGGAAAAAGCTGCCTACCCCGCATGCTTAAATAAGTGGTATGTCTAACTGAGTAGCCGGGAATCCCCACTGAAATAAATGAGGAAACTCGCGTCAAAAGGTGAAACAAAATCCACATTTTATGATGAATCCTAGTAAGCCGGGAAACCCCATTGAGACACATGAGGTGACTCGCGCCGAACAGTGAAATCTAATAAAAGAAAAACAAAAAGGGGTTGAGCGAAGCTACCAATAGTCGAGGATCAAAATGGAAGTGTAGGAAGGAAATAACCCTCTAGTGTTTTCTAGAAACTCTGCTAATATCCATATAAACTTGAAGTTCATTGCTCATTTACATAAATTTCAATTGGGTATTTTTTGTAATGATTGTATATCTTGAATTTGTTCTTATCATGGCTTATGTAGTACCTTGCATATATGAATGCACTACCTTTTTTGATTATGGTTCATATCTCACATTTTGATTTTGAATGAACTGTTCTTTTGCTATCCCCTTACCCCATTAAGGGGGAGCTATAGTACTGTATGTGTGCTTAACTCCAATGCATGCTTGCTTGCATACTTCATTTCACATTTAAGTTTGCATAGATGCATCTTTAGGTTACATAATCCCATTGTCTGTTGGCTTTTGTTCTTGACAATTGGGGGAGAATAATGTGCTTTTTGGCATTTTACACTGTGTGCATAGCTAGGTTTCATTTTTGCATATAGGTTAGTTAAATCACACACTTGTGAATAATTAGTTCTACATATAATGAAAAACTCAAAAAATTGACCATTTTGCATTGAATTCACATACATGTTGATTGTATGTCAAATTCCAAACCTTTGTGTGGTTCATAGTTCATACTCTTCCCTTCATGGGAAGTAAATTGTTGGGTTCGTGCTCTACTTTTTGAATCTCTGTATCTATTCTCTAAGTCCCCCATTTTTTTTGCTAATGACAAAGGGGGAGAGAACTTTAAATTGTCACAATATATTGTCATCATCAAAAAGGGGGAGATTGTTGGGTTCTGTGCGTCCCCTCGTCGTCTTTGACAATGGTTTTGATGATTCCAATATATCGTGTGTTTTATGTTTACTTGTTTTGTGTTTACTTCAAAGTGGAAATCTTGATTGTCTATGGTTTTATGGCATCCTGATGGTAAAACAAACTAACACTATGATATCTTGTTTTGCAGGTGGTTCAAACACAATGATCCTGGAAATCTTGATTGTCTATGGTTTTATGGCATCCTGATGGTAAAACAAACTAACACTATGATATCTTGTTTTGCAGGTGGTTCAAACACAATGATCCTTCATGCACACATCCTTGATGTTGGTGTTTGTACTGGTGCCTTCATGCATGTCCTATATGGGACACTTGATGTGGATTTCTGCTTAACATGCTTTTTATGATTCTTTGTGATCCAAGGTTATTGGATGTTCTTAAGACCCTCTAACCATGCTATCTAACTTGGTTATATCATGTTCACAATTTGGGTCATGACTTTTTTAATGAATTCATATAAATGCTTGACATTGTGTTTCAATGCATACTCAAAGTCCATACATTCTGTTTTATACATTGGCCTTCATATTTCAAAGTCTATACATTGGCCTTCATACTTCAAGTCTATACATTGACCTTCATACTTCAAGTCTATACATTGGGCTTCATATTTCAAAGTCTGTACATTGGCCTTCATCAGCCAAGTCTATACATTGGCCTTCATACTTCAAGTCTACACATTAGGGTTCATATTTCAAAGTATGTACATTGGCCTTCATCAGCCAAGTCTGTACATTGGCCTTTGGCCACCAAGTCTATACATTGGCCTTCTTACATACAAGTCTGTACATTGGCCTTCTTTCAAAGTATGTACATTGGCCTTCTTACATACAAGTCTATACATTGGCCTTCTTACATACAAGTCTATACATTGGTCTTCTATCTTCCAAGTCTATACATTGGCCTTCAATCCAAGTCTATACATTGGCCTTCTGCCAAGTCTATACATTGTCTTGTGCCTTCAAGTTTCCAAGTGTATACATTCACTTTCATGCATTGTCTAAATGGCTTTTCCCTTGAGGTTGCAAAATGCTTAAGCCATTGGAATTACCATTTGTTAAATGAGGTCCAAAAATGCTAACATCTTGTTTTCAATGCATAGTCATTTGATTTACATGTTGAATGAGGAGGAATGATTTTTGGTTGGACATAAATTGATGTCTTTCGGGTTGAGAATAAATTCTCATGCACATCACTTATTCTCATGCATATCACTCATATATGATTTGAGGTTGGCATTCATGAATGGGTTCCTTCTAGCAATTGAATAATTGGAGGGTTCTTCCATTGGGTCTCATGCTCTAGTGATTTAAGCTTTGGGTAATTGTGTGGGTTGTTTTCATGAACACCTTCTATGAGGTGTTATTAGATTAAATGTGTTTCATGTATCATGAAGATGAAGTTTTTGAGTTTTTCAGGTTATGCTCTCAAAATTATGAATGACAAGGTGAGAACTTACTTTCTAATGCAATTCTTGTTTTAATCTATTGGGTTGCATGTTTAGAATGTTTGGAAATTGGTTAGAAACCTTTTGATCAAGTTTCTAGGTCAGTGGGTCGACCCCCCATGCTAATGGATCGTCCCCTGGGCAGAACAGGGCACTTTCAGCCCTCTGACTGAAAGTGGGTCGACCCCCCTTCAGAAGTGGGTCGACCCCCCTGTGACAAAACCTGCCAGATAGCATTCTGTCTGGCAGGTGGGTCGACCCCCCTCCAAAGTAGGTCGACCCCCCCCTGTTCGCAGCACCGTGCGGGATTTCCGTAAGTCACCGTAACCCGACCAAATCACATCCAAATGGGCTGAAAATTTACACACTTGCCCTTGGGTTAGTAATGAACATATTAGGGTGGTTTTGCTAGGGTTTGACAAGGGTATAATGGTCTTTTACACAACTTATCCTCATGGTATATATATGTTGCGAATTTGGAAGAAAGAGTGAGGAGAGCTCTAACGTGCTATCTTTTTCTCCTTGTCTTGTAGGAAAAGAAAGAGGGAAAGGAGAGGAGCTGGAGAAGAACGCGGATATCATCTACATCCAGGAGGAGTTTGAGCTCGTGATTGAAGAAAGAAAGAAGCGGATTGAAGAGAGGATCGCATGGACGTCCTCAACATTGGAATCCGGCTACCCTCCGACTTGGGGCTTAGAGAAGATCGTCTTAAACCTCTCTCTACTCATGGGGATTCATTGTTGCATCTTGTTTGCATCCATTTGACTCATCTATCTTTGATTTACAAGGGTTTCTATCCTTTTAGCTGAGCATAGATAAATAGTTTGGGTGTTCATTGCATATTCTTTCATTTTATCAAACTCGGAAAGTCATAGTGTGTGGGCGGAGCTGCGTCTCAGTGTGCTGGGCATTATTGTGGGAAAGTTTCCTTGTGGATTGTTGTGTGTTGACGGAGCTACGACTCCGTGTGGTTTTCAGTGTCCGGGGCGAGTTCCCCGATTTTGTGTGTGGGTGTGTGTGTTGTAGTGGCAGCTTGTTGGGGGATTTTCCCCGTGTGTGGATATTGTTGCGGAAGCAGCGTGTGTGTGTGTGGTTGGAGTTCATCCCCGTGTTGCTACGAAAGTAGCGTGTAGTGAAGCCTCACCCGGTTGGGTGAGGGGTGGACGTAGGGAGCCCTTGTGGTCCCGAACCACCTAAAAATCTCCGTGTCCTTTGTGATTGCCTGTGTGTTTGTCCTTTTCTTCTATCTCGCTTCACAGGTTAGTTTAATAGATTTTTACTCACTACACCACTGCATACTGCTACTTCTATTATTCGTACTAGGCATAATTTTCTCTAACATTTGCATTGTTATTACGAGTGAGATCGGAAAGATTGAGAGAACCTGTTAAATCTCATATGTGTTTAGGCCAATCAAGTAGTTGATATTTAATTCCACTGTGTTCAGTAAAGAGAATTTTTAAATCCGCCATCTAGGTCAAGGGGACAATTCAACCCCCCTTCTTGTCCGCCATCTAGTCTGGGCCAACATGAATAACCTGTGTGCATGACATTTTGTCGAACAGTTGGTGTGCATGTCATTGGTCTGTGCATCAGTTCAGTCTTGTAGCAAATCAATGCATCTTCTTGTTCTTAAGGTCGATGCATGTTTCAGAAGTTCTTCACTAAGGTCGGTGTCAAGTCCTCATCAGGTCGGTGCATGCATCCCGCATGGTTAACTAAGGTCCGTGCATATGCTCATAAGGTCGGTGCTAGCCTGTTGTGCATTGTCATAAGGTCGGTGCTAGCATTAGTTAGTCTGCACAAGGTCGATGCTAGTTGCACTCTCCTTTGGGTCAGGTCGATGTTAGCAGTGTTTTACACTAAGTAAAGTCGATGCAAGTAGTGCCTCACACACACTTCAGGTCGATGCTAGTAGCGTCTCACGTATACTTGAGGTCGATGCTAGTTGCGTTGATTCTTACAAGTGAGGTCGGTGCTAGTTGCATAAAGGGTCAGTGCTACTGTCATGTATCTTGCATACATTGTTGGTGCTAGTCACTATTGACTGAATAGTCTGGTCGGTGCTGGTCATCTTGATGCGGGACGACTAGGACACTTGACTCAGACTTGTTGCGACCTTGGACTCCAAAGGATGACGTGACTAAAGAGACGACGCGACCAGCAACAACACCATGACGCACGGCACCTAACGAGCTCTAGAAGAGGCGATCATGCCCCAAATAAAGAAGCGCTAACTCACAGTCATCCCGGTGAGGGAAACGTGACGATTTGCACGGTTGAGTAACCGACTTTGAGTGTCGGGTGATCAGCTCACTCTCGTGCTCGGAATGACTCACGGGACGGGTTTCACTCTCACTACTCACAGCGGTGATTAATGTATAAACTAGCTAGGAAAAAATAATCTACTCACTAGCAGCGGCAGAAGAATCTATACTAGCTAAGCAAGTAAGACAAGGTAAGAGGCGAATGTACCTCCACGCTCGGGGCGTGGGGAAGATGTCCCGGCCAAGTCCGTTACTCCCAGTACAATGGTAAAAATTAGTTATAGCAAGGATTTTACGGCCCACTCCACGCAGGGAGGTAAAGGGCTACACAAAAATTGTCGGGAGCATTGAATTGGGTAGACAGGCAGCAAGGCGGCAGGTTCCGGGCGACGGCGGGCAGCGGCTCCGGTTCTGCAGTTTGCTGGTTGGCAGGACAGTGAACACGGATGTCCAAAGGAACATCGGCCTCCTAGGATCTTCTGACAGCAGCGGTTCACCGGAACGTTGGTGGAGAGTCCCTTGTCGACCCCCGGGAGCGGCGGTCGCTGAAGTTACCCCGGCGTTTTTCTTTGGGATTTATCCGGCAACCCCTTTTGCTGGCCTAGCTTGCAGAAATGCTCGTCTCCACAAAAACAGCCGGTACACCCAGATTCGATGTCAGATCGAGACGCAATGGGTACCGTTGGAAAGAGGACTTGAAAACCTATGACGTACTTGAATCTCACATCCATCCAGCGGTTGGATTGGAAATGAAAATGACTGCAAACTAACATAACTCACTGTCCTGGAATACAGAACAGACAGGGCAGAACGGGATTTGCCTATTCAAGGGGTTTGAGCGAAAATGAAACGAAGGATTTAGGACCTGGGATTTTTATGGTGGATAGGGGGGGAGGGGTGACGCATAGATTTTTTTGGGAATTTTCTGACAACAATTGAGGGGTGAGAAAAATAGACTACCATAGACTATCTCGCAGATCTGCACACAGGCAGACTGTGAGGGGGGAAAACAAAAGGCTGGGAAGGGGGGCAAACAGAGTCTGATGTTGGTGAAAATTAAACTGGGAAGGGTGGTCGATGGGGGGAACCTACCCTCAAAACCTCATCACGATCCAATGGTTGGATCTCCCGTACCCGCCCTTTTACCGGGCTATTATCCAGCAACTCCGAATTTTGGGGCAGCAGGTAGAAGTCGGGTTGTGGTGGCTCGACGGCGGCACGAACGGCGGCGGCAGTGATCGATCATAGTAGGTAGAGGAAGAGTGGAAGAGGAAGAAATTTAAAATATCTGGAAGATTTAGATCTAGATCTGAAGAAGGGGGAGGAATAAGAGGAAGAACACCAAGAACAAGAGGGGAGAGAGGGGGGTGCGCCCAAATCAATCTCACATAAATTTCTTCATTTAAAATTGGCCAAAATACAATAAGAGACATTATATACTAAAACCTTAGCCCTAGCCAAATGACCTAAGTTACCCTTGGTCAAGGGGGTATAATGGGGAAATGGGATAAACAATGCATAAAAAATCCCCATGTGGAGACAAAAGAGGGGGCGCCCCTCTCTCCAAGTCAACATAAGGGGCATGCATTAAATTAATCCCCTTGGACCATATTAATCCACCCTTGGATCAAAATAAATAAAAAATATAAATACATGGTCAATTATTCTACCATTGACCCAATATAAAAATCAAAATCAAAATAAATAAAAAATATAAATACATGGTCAATTATTCTACCATTGACCCAATATAAAAATCAAAGATAATACAAGCCAAATACACTCAAATACATGCTAAATACACACCAAATATGACCAAATACGTATAAAATACGAATATGTATAGAAATATGTACTGAAATATCAAAGCTCAGGTGGTGACTCCAGACTGTCCCCCAGCCACAAAGAGGTCGGTGTCGACCGAGTCATGCTGCGTGTCCGGTACTGACGGCTCGCTGAGTCGAGCCGTACTCGTGCTCTGGTGTCCTCACCACATCTTGTCTACATGACTAAGGTCGGCTCAAGTATACATGCATGTAATCAGGTCGATGCTAGTGTTCACTAAGGTCGATGCTAGTTAGCTTTGTTTGTACGTAAGGTCTATGCTAGCTGGCTTTGCTTCATGAATAAAGCTTATGTCAGCTGGTTTTTACTCTTATAGCTCTTACATAAGTTCAATGTCAGATTGAAGTTGGTGTTGATCTCATGCCTATATTCACAGAACTCATTGCACGTCATATTTGTTTGGTCTGAACCTCAATGTCTGTGCATGACCATTGATCATTCTCTCACTTAATTACATTCTGATTAATTTCGTAAACCATGAATCAATGTGTCAGATTTATTGGTTTCTTTTAGTCAAATCTTACTGCCAGGTTCTTGACTAAATGCCTCTTCTACTGTAGGGACTTAAGTACAAACCAGGTTCGAGTAACTTAAGTTCTGGAAGCAGCTAAGCCAGAAACATGGTCGAATAGGTCAAGAACAATCATTGGCACAGTCATGTGCAAATGATTAGTTGGGGCATGTGATCCAAGGGATGCCACGTGGAAAGCTTAACAACCTACTTTGACATGTGGATGCTTTAAGGCGCTCATCGTTTGGCGGGAACATTCCCTCCATACGACCAGGTGATTCTTTTCGGAGATCGCATGGGATCCTACCACGTGGAGCCATCTGACGGAGTGAGCATCATCGTCTTCATCAAATTACCTCAGGCACCCCTGTTCTCCATATAAAATCATCTGCAGAGAAGAACAAGAGCAGAAGAATATAACAAGGGAAAAGAAGAAAAGAAGGGAGAGGGGCAGAAAGCCAGCGGCAACCAGAGAAAGGGAAAGAGAGGGAGATAGAATTGCAGAGAGGGGGATCAGAGAGAGAGAGCAGATTGAGAAGAATCAGAGAGAGTTTTGAGAGCAGAGATCGTGAGATTTAGCAGCCATCTGTGAGTGAAATTCCAACAGTCTGTGTGTTTGAAGAAGAAGAAGAGAGTGCAACAGCAAGATCCAAGGAGGAAGGAGATCTGTAGCCTCTGGATCAGATGTAAGCTTTAATTCCAGCTTTCTGTTGCTGATTTGTTTCATTCTCATTTTTCTATTTTACATTCCATTTCAGAAGTTGTGAATCAGCAGTGGCATAAGCTGTAAGGCCCCGCAGTTTGAAGCTGTGAATCAGTGGTGGCTAAGCTGTAATGCCCAGCGGAGCAAGCTATAAGTCAGCGATTGTAGGCAAGTTGTAAGGCCCAGCAGTTTAAGCTATGTATCAGCGGAATCCACACTCTGGTTGGAGTGTGGGGTGGATGTAGGTCTGGAGGACCGAACCACCTAAAAATCTTTTGTGCACCATGGTTTGATTGTTCATTTGTTTACGCTGGATGAATGTCTAGGTTCGCTTTCAATCAAGTCTGCCTGAGTGACTCATCAATACATTGCATACCAAGAGTGTTTCTGTAAACTACACAGTTGCTACCGAGTAGTCCACTGCATAGACCTACGATCTGTTATTTAGTGTGCCTCAACATAGCTCACAGTCAACCACCAAGTGTTTGATCATGTGCTTCATATTTAGTTAAAGTCAATTAGTTTTTAATTCTGCATAGCTTACTAATTATAGTTTAAATTAGGTAGAATTTTTTCAAAGTAGATTCATTCACCTCCCTCTGAATCCGTGTGTGCACCTTTGCACCTAGTCTTCATAGTCTAACAAATATCCAGTGAAGAACGTACCAAAAATGGAAATCATGAGATCAATGATTAATTAATTGGACATTATGCCATGGAGGAATTTTGGCAGCATAACGGTACATTCAGAGATTTCTATAGTTTATTAATGGCTTATTGAACAATGTGTTGGGTTCCAGACAATCGGATGACCATCTAGGAACAAAGAATAATCAACCCTTGGGTCAAACCACGGTTTGAGCAGTATGTAGATAAAATGCGGTCTCAAGAGGACCGTTTTCTTGAAGTAGCGGTCAAGTCAAGACCGCCTCTAGATAGGGTCGACGCTAGAAAGGAAAGGGGTCGACATAGCAGGATTACAGGTAGAACGCAGTCCTGGGACGGCCGCTACTATGATGTTGCGGTCGCAGGGATGCCACGATCAGCATAGAGTGTAGGAAAACGTAGAAAACTCAAGTGCTTTCTAGAACATTGAGTTTTTTGGGTACAACCAACTCGGCGTGCCAGTGGGAATCCTAGGCTCGCGTAGACTTACGGAGGCCTTAAAATAAGATCACCTCGTCCGGCAGAAGGAATATCCGTTGGAGAGGCTCTCAAGTCCAAGAGGGTGTTCCTATCAAGTGCATGTGATCTAATAGCGTTGTACCGGGGTACGGGCTATATGTAAACTAAATAAAACATTAATAAGGTGAGAAAGTGAACGATTAAAACTCATAAGTCAAGGTACATGGGAATTCCTTTAATTACAATATTATATCATTTGGGACAAGAAAATAACATACATGAAATTAAGCTTAAAAACATGCCAACATGAAGTATGGAATATGCCATGATCAAGAAACATAATAACTAGGTTAAGGCATGCATAACACTATTTATATAAAGGAAATACATAGCGTTTAAGCTGGTTACAGAACCAAGATAACGGTCGGTCATGGGCCACTACTTGAAAGTAGCGGTCTCTGCAAGACCGCCTTCTATCTGTTGCAGATAGAGACTAAAACCCATGTGCAGAGCCTATTCTAGGGCAATAAATATATGTGAACTATAAAGAACAGGAAGATAACACATGATAGCATGGTTAGCACAAAAGAATATATGCAATAGGTATGAATTAAGCCCAAAGTTCATATCTTTTAGTCATGGGGTGTAGGGCTAGTATGCAGTGAAGGTTATGCATGCGTAGTCATGGAAAAACATCAAATACTCTGTGTATAGTGCATGAAATCATGAGGTAATTGAGGACTTTTGTTCCTAGCTTGATGTTTAAGCCAACATGAGATAACCTACCTCTGGTTTGATCCCTAGACCTTGAATTTCTCACCGTTAGAACACCCTCGTTCCTGTGCATCCTATGTGGAACCAGCAAGTTCCGGACGTTCTATCTCCTTAACCTCTTGTCCTCCTAGCATGAAAGTTTGCAGAGGGTTAGAAGATACTAAGAGGAACAAAAACTTCCAAAGGACTAGCATGAAATACTGACACCTTACCATCGAACCACGTGATCCAAAACGAGGGTTCACGTAGGTCGATTTTGGGCCCTATTTATAGAAGATGACCTAGGGCTGAAGGATTAGATCGAAATAGCAGTCCTATAGGGTACAATTCGATCACTTAAGAGTCCTAAACATGTTCCCATGCCAGATCACTTCGGTCCATGGCCCTAGGATTGATAAAAATCTGATCTTTCCATGCTTCTCATGCTGAGCAGTGGAATAGATAATCTAGAGGGGGTGAATAGATTATCACCCACTTTTCGCTAAATCAATTAAAGGAATGCTAGACAGACTGTTGGGTCCTGTAGTGCGGGAACACGGATCTAGAGGGGGGGTCAATAGATCCTACTGCTAAAAACTATGTCCAATTAAAAACACAAACTAGCACACAGCGGAATTTACAAGATTGATATGATTGAGGAAATTAATCTAAACAAGTTTAAACTTGATTCACTCAATCTCGCCGAGCTCACACGATAGCACAAATAGATAGGATAGTGAACACACAATCACAAGAATCAAACCACAAGACACGGAGATTTTTAAGGTGGTTCGGGACCACGACGGGCTCCCTACGTCTACCCCTCACCAAACCGGTGAGGCTTCACTACACACTACAAAATGTAGCAACACGGGGATGAACCGCAACACACACACGTTACTTTCGCAGCAAACCACACACACACGAGGCCTTGCCTCAACCTGCTGCCACAGCAGCACACACACACAGACACACACACACACACACTACTGGGGAACACACCCCGAACAAATTCCTTACACGGAGTCACAACTCCGTCCACACACATGTAGGACAATGCCTACTCAACCACACGGGAGAAAACTCCCAACAACAACACACACGCAGATATACGCCGCACAATCAGCACACATATAACAACACACACACTCGGAGACCCCCTTCTCCGAACACCCACACAAGTTATTATCTCAAATGTATATGAATCAAAACATATATATGCTATGACCTCCCAACGAATTCTATAGATGAAAACTAGAAGTATGCATCAAGTATAAGGCTCCCCCTTCTTCAGCACAATCTGATTCTCCTTGCTCGTTGACGGATGATCATGATTTAGACATCATCTTCTTCGTCTCCTCGACATGCACTTCTTTACCTTCTTCTAATTTCTTCTTCGCCTGAAAGAACAGATAGAAATGATAAGCTCCAAATCAAGCCTGTTTACATCAGAAAATTGATTAGCCTCATAAACCCCTCTACTCTCATCCTTATGGTACCACTCCTCCTTCTTCTTCTGCAAGAGAAAGGAAGGCATTAGTTCATCCTTGTTGCTTAGGATGAAAACGCAGTACTAATAAGATAGCAATCAATAGATGAACAAATGAACATGTATATATATATATATTGCACCTCATAGATAATCATTCAAGACCTTGAGCAATCTCAAACAAAAACACAGAAGTGAAAGATCAAGACAACTCCCTCAGATTTTCGATGAGAAGCTTCTGCAGGATGAGAAACCATTCTTGAAGAAAGATGATCGATTCTTGCATGGATGATGCTTGTATCTTGATTCTCCACGTTGCTTCCAGTAGAGGATCGATTAGGGACTTGAATCCACGTTCTTCCCTTCACATATAAGCTCAAAACAAGGTGGAAGAGGGCTTGGGAGCTTCAACTCCGAACCTGCATACACAAGGGTTAGCAAAACACCCAAAAATCGGATCTCACCTCTCTCCTTAGGGTTTGTGACCCAAAGAGAAGTATATAAGTGTTTTGGATGGTCAAGAGACAGCCCTTGGACAAGACCCACAAGTTATAGAGTGATTAGGAGAAGTTTGACTCGGATTGGAAGACTTTTGGGGCAAGAAAACGGCGGTCAAAAACGGCGGCTGGAGGTTAGAACTGAAGGGGTCGACCCTTGGGGTCGACCCTCGGGCATACAGAAGCCAAACAGAACGGATTTTGTGTTCTGTTTTACATGGGTCGACCCCAGGGGTCGACCCTCGGGTTTCCTGAATTCAAGGGGTCGACCCCAGGGGTCGACCCTTGGGTTTCCAGAACCCAAACAGAACAACACTTTGGTTCTGGTTTACAGGGGTCGACCCCAGGGGTCAACCCTTCCATGAGGGGTCGACCCCAGGGGTCGACCCTTTCAGGCAGCTTCACAAAAATTGTTCTGTTTTGATTCTGTTTGAATAGAACCTGAGAGGGTCGACCCCATGGGTCGACCCATTCTTGTTTGGGCCTGAAAAACCACTAAAAACACCATCAAATCAATGGGAAACAATTGATTAAATATTACCATAATCCCATGAAGATCCACCATGATTTTTCATCCTAAAAAATATGACAAAGCAAGATGTTAGATCAAGATCAATATATATGGGTCATGCATTAACATATGAAGTTCGTTTTGAGGCCGAGACCCAAATGACATGAAGTATGAACATGAAAGCACTTGAGAACCCAATTTTCCAACTCAAGATTATAAGAATATCACCATAGATTCCAATATAAATTCTTACCATTGCATGATGAACAACTTTGGAATCAAGGCATGCAAACTATTATTGAGTCATCTTCCATTTGTTCAATCTCCAAGCTCATCAACCCACACATCACAAAGTTATCTCACCATGTGTAGAGACAATGTATATGCAATGTTTGTGCTAACCTCAAAGCACGTATGAGCCTTATAGAATCACAATACACCCACATGATGATATCCCAATAGAAACAGTTTATGATCATTTCCTCAACCATTTCAACCTCCATACACATGACGACATGAACAACCATTCTGCACACGGCCAAGCAACAAAGGCATTTTGTAATCATCAGAATCACATGCACAACAATCTCCCCCATTTTGATGATGACAAAATATTTATGCTATAATGCTCTCTCATAAAGCTCTCTCTCCCCCTTTGACGTAATCAGAAATGGGGATCATGATGGGGGATGCAAGATGGCATGAACTAATATGCGCCATATGCATGATATGCATGAACTAATTACAAAACTGTGGGATACCAATTGTTGAAATTGGAAATGCAAATGTGGACTATATGGTCTTATAGTATGCAAGATGACAAAATGATATGCAAATGCTCACAAGTTGCAGCAATTTGAAATGGTGGATGATCGGAACTAGAATGAGCAAGCAAACAAGCACTCATACACCTATAGTAAGGTAGTGACTCATGCAAGTCCTGATGACTGAAGCGGATAAGATCACATGCAAAGCTCCACCTTTGACATTGACATATTAGATGAATGACTTTGATTTTTAAGTTTTTGATTTTTTGTTTTCTTGTGAAATGCATGAAACATGATGTATGAAAATGATGAGACATGAAATGCATACAATGTAATCAAGCAGATATCTATAGATACATGCAACAAAACTCCTTCACAAGAAGTGATACCAAGTGATTTACAGTGAGGGGATAGGTGTAGGAAAAGTGCAAGTGAGTCATTAAGTTCAGAATGCTCATGATTACACCTAGAGGATTGTGCAGATAAATAGGAGAAGACGTACAGTAGGTCATGCAACTAATCAAATTTTCAAAATACATATCAAATCAAATTACCATGTGTGAGTGAGTAACATGAGTATGAATCTTAGCCATATGGATAACCGGATTTTCAAGTAAACATAATAGTAACGACACAGACTGCATTTCAAGCTAGAGAACAACGTATTGGAGGCTTCGCTCTACCTCATCAAATTATCATCAGTAATTTTCACACTGACAATCTGAATTTTTCTAAGAAGGATCAGGTTCAAATAATTCCTTTTTACGTGAGAAGACACATGGAGCTTATGCCAGAATCTTCGATTACTCAGAATACTGAACCTTGTCACCTCATTTGAACAGAGATACTTTAGTCAATATTTTTCAGAAATGAACCACATCACGTCTCAGGTGACATGTGCCCAGTTTACTCAGTGAGACTTAGCATTGCTCTGCCTTTCATATCAACCATTTTTTGTATGTAGAGGCAGGCAACTTTTTCCTCAACTGTCTCATATCATCCATGCAACAAGTTGAATTACTTTAGAGTGTTGAAATGAAATTCCTATATCCTTATGAACAACACTCAATTCCACATTAAAGTGCATGAAGTGTACGAATTTGATTTAACATGTATGGAGAAAATTTAACTTAGAACATGATAGTGTAGCTCCCCCTATGTAAATGCAATAAGCATGAAACGCTCCCCCTTAGAGTTTTACATGAAACACACTTGTTAAGACTCAGATGCAACATTATTTATCAATGAATTATATGGTCTTAGATGTTTCAAGGAAGGGGTTGAATATCATATAATAACATGCAAGCATACGATGAAGATATGCATATGCAATGCAAAATGAAAAGGTATGCAATCTCAGTTCTTGAAATATTGGCTCCAAGGATATGAGACCAATTGTTAGAAGTATTCATGATGAGGGCATCTCACGACACTCCCTCTAGCTCGGGTTGACTACACACTTTTGTTATGGGATGACTGTGATCTCTACATGTTATCTTCCTTTTCATGATCCCATCTTATGTATTTTCATTTTTATTGAGTCTTATCTTATGCACTTTCTTTTATTGAGTCATGGTGTCTAGTCTATTTCTCTTATTTTGTGTAATTGGGCCTTAGTATCTTAGCATGGGCCTAAAGGGTTGAGTCTAGGACTTGTTGGGTCTTTTGTTTAAATGTCAAGGTCATCTTGATCATGTAAAGAATGGTTGCCTATAAATAGGCTCCATCTCTCTCCATGTAATCAACTTTTGATGAATCCATTTGAATAGCAATATTTCCCACATCTCTTTCTCTTCTCTTACTCTCTCATTATCTCTCTCTCTATCTCTCCTTCTCTCTCCCACAAGGAAAGGGGCGAACTTCTCCTCTCTCCTCCCTCCTCCCAACCACTTCTAACCCCCACCTACCTCCATTAACTCCCCACAACTTCCCACAACCCCTCTTTAATCCTCACCTTGTCCCAAGGAAGTTCCACCACTCCAAGCCCCACCACCCAACTACCACCTACCCAACACCACTTCCTAAGCACCCTTCCTCTCCCCAAGGTTGAAGGGGCTCTTCCCTAAGTACAAATTTGAATTTCCCTCTCCCTAGGGCTGTGCCCTTCCATCTCCCCACCTCCATAATCACCCTAGGTCGAAATTCCCCTCCTCCCTATAGCCAAGTTCGCCCCCCTCCTCCTCCCTCACTCACCCTCTCTCTTGTGCCACCCTCCTTCCCACCACCACCTCTAGCAGCTACAGCTCCCCCTCCAGCCCAAATTCGCCCTCCCCACCACCTTCTTCCTAGCCTTCACAACCCCTAAACACCCCACATCACCCTCCCATAGCCATTAGACACTCCTCCCACCACTTGCTCTCTTGGCCATCCCCTTCCCCACACCTTCTTCTTCTCCTCATTCTGTCTCTGTTTCAGGCAGCAGAGTTGCAGTGACTTGCAGAGGCAGCCACGACCGTCCCTCAAAGATTCAGGTGGCAAGGCCTACATTGCTGGAATCTTCTGCGAGCTAGCTTTCCAACGGTGGTGGTCTCGCCGGCGTCCGAGGTTGGAGCTGATCGTGAGAGCAGATCTTGTCCGACTGCATCTGCTGTCCCTGTCTGAAGACCTAAAGCTGAAATCTGAAGCCACCACGACCAGATCAAGATAGGTTTGGGCGCCATTTTTGGAGGGCAGGAACTACGTCCAGTTAGCTTCCATCTCCAAGAAGAAGGACTTCATTCGGCCACCGGAGCTATCAGTTACCATTTTCTTCGCCAGAGTTTGCAGTCTGCCACCTGTGGGTCCAGGTTTGACCTGTCCTCACATATCCGACCACCATTCTCCTCTCCGACCTCCGATTGGGGACCCGTCAACTCCTGCTCGAAGCTACTCCGACCATGATCGCATCACCACCAGGCTAGTCTCATTTGGAGTTCAGGAGCGTCCGCAGTGCCATCTGCAACCTGCTGTATCAGTTCTGCACCAGCCAGAGGCAGAAGTTGCTGACTTGTTCTAGTCGCCAGCCCGATCAGCCCCGAGTTCTAGAGCTTCTGTAAAAATTCAGACACCATCCTCAGCCCGTTGGAGAACTTTTGGCGCAAGTCTCATCAAGATCCGAGCTCTGTGGAATTTTTGGCAGCATCATCACCGCCCCACTGTCCGGCGAACTTGCAGATTGGCAGAACCGGTGGATTTCGACAAGTCGGGTTTCCTTTGCTTAATTCCCCACCCCGCTTGACCGGCTGAAGGCCCCTCCCTGCGTGGAGGTAGTTTTGGATGTAATAAGCTTAATCCCCACCCCAAGATCACCCCTCCTGCGAGAGGCATAGTGTTATACTCTTTGCACTTTCAGGTCAAGCTACATCGCCGCAGCGATCGGGTGTATACCCTCGCCTCCCGGCGCGCCCACGTCTCCGAGCGGGATCGGTGTCTTCACACTGATCAGGTGAGCCTCTGATACTAACCTTGATAGCCTTACTTCTGCGAGTTTAGTATTGCTTTGATTGCTCGTCGGACGGTGAGAAGAGGGCCCGTACTTGTATGTTCATTTGTGGTGCCACCGCGGACCGGGAGAGAGTGCCACCCCAAACCCCGCCCTGTGGGCCAGCCGCCCACTAAGTTGGGAATCCTAGACTCTTTGGGGTCAGCCTAAGCCAACTAAGTCCATTAGACTCATTGGGTCTAGCCTCGGACCCTTGCCATCATCCCCCGGCCCCGCCGGGTGATCGCGTGTGCCGTGTGAGTAAGACGCTATTGTGAGAATCATTGGAGTGCTTGTATGCTTGTGGATCTAGGTCCTAGGTTGTTCATTACATGCTTAGTCATCCTTGGGCCGTGCCACATCAAGTGGTATCAGAGCGGTCAAAGGCTTGTCCTTACAAGTCTTGTCTTGGATCACACTAAGTCTTTCATAGGTGCATCCGCACACCCTTGCATAGCCCACCCAACTTTGCATGACCACTCGTAGTGGAGCCCATTATCAAGTCAATCCCTCCTCTTCTAATACCACCATGAATCCCAATCCCCAAGGAAATCCCACTCACAATGAGCATGAGCTTCCCGACCACATGATATTTCTTGTGGAAGGTATGACCAATATTATGGGACGGCTTGATGATATAACGGCCCGGCTTGAGCAAATTGAGGAAAATAGGCCTCCTCCAAGGGTAGGAGATAGGAGAGAACCACCTCCACATGTGGAGCCAGCCATAGGAGAGTTCAATCTTGACCACCCTCCCAAACCGGAAAGAGACCCACCTCCTAGAATGAATGAGAGACTCCCCCGGGACAACCCGGATGACCAACTAATGAGACTTGTGAAAGTTGATGCACCAACCTTTGATGGGTCTCATCATCCGAGCATCTACTTAGATTGGGAGGCAGCCATGGACCAATATTTTGATTGGTACGCAATGACCGAGGATAGGAGAGTCCGGCTTGCAAAAATGCAATTAACCAAACTAGCCAAGACTCATTGGATGAATGTTGAGGCATTAAGGATAGTTAGGACGGAAGCTCCCATCACCACATGGGGGGCCATAAAGACCAACTCAAACTCAAATATGTCCCACCCACCTACCATCAAAACCTCCTAGATGAGTGGCAAGCCTTGACCCAAGAGGGAAAGACCGCTATGGAGTACATTGAGAAGTTTGACTACTACCTTCTCAAGTGTGGAGTCCAAGAGGACCCCGCCGTCACACTCTCCCGCTTTAGGAATGGACTTCAATTCCATATCAAAAAGGAGTTATT
Organism: Amorphophallus konjac; assembly: GCA_022559845.1. Classification (NCBI taxonomy): domain Eukaryota; kingdom Viridiplantae; phylum Streptophyta; class Magnoliopsida; order Alismatales; family Araceae; genus Amorphophallus; species Amorphophallus konjac. The sequence goes on along the minus strand of CM040125.1, from coordinate 199,456,180 downwards.
CATGCATCAAGTAGCCACTTTAGAGCAAGCCTATCAAGTAGCTTGGGATGCCGAGAAATTCTCTTGGTATACACGAATGGTTCCCCCTCGGGAGATGGACCCTAAAGCCATGGCACCTCGGGCCAACCCTCCACCTCCCCAAAGAGGCCTCCTTCCCACACCCATGGGAGCTCCTCCCACCCGGGTCACCCCTCCTAGTGGCACTCCACCACCCCGCCCCACAAGTGGGCCCCTAAACACAACTCCCAATAGGCCCAATCCGACACCCACTCCCCCTCACACTAAGATGGCCCCAAACCATCAAAATGGGCAGCAATGCTTTAGGTGTTATGGGTATGGACACTTTGCCAATCAATGCCCCACCAAGGGAGCATCTAACTTGCTCATAGAGGAGACCAACCCCCAACCCCAAGCTAAATTTGAAGGGGAAGTTGAGGTATATGAACCCTCTCTTGAATGGGAGGAGGAGTATGAGAACCACTACATAGAGACCAACCAAGAACAACTCCCTCCACCCACCGACTCCCACCTCGGAGTGGTTAGGTGCACCCTCACTCAAACCCAAGAGCATGATTGGAGAAGAAACACCATATTCCATACCTACATACGGATAGGGAGCCATGTTAGGAAGGTCATCTTGGACAATAGGAGTAGTGTGAATGTGGTGTCACCCGATACCGTCAAACTTTTGGGCCTTACCACCTCCCCACATCCCCACCCATATCGGGTAGCATGGATTGATACCACCTCCATACCCGTTAGTGTTCGTTGCCTTGTCCCCATTACATTCCAATCCTATCAAGGCCAAGTGTGGTGTGACATCCTACCAATGGAAGTTGGGAGTATACTCCTAGGACGACCTTGGATCTACGATGTAGATGCCACCTTTCTAGGAAAGACAAACACTTGCATCTTCATTCATGAGGGGAAGAAAATCCAACTCAACCCCTCTCCACCCCGCCCCCTCCACAAGAAGGCATCCCCCTCCCTTGAGGGATCCCCTACCCCTCCCACTATTCCAAACGCACCAAACCCCACCCCATCAAACCCTAATCCTAGTATGATCAATAAGCCTCCTAGGAGCCTACACCTCATCACAAAGAAAGAATTTGAGGAAGAGACCAACCAAGGGGGACAAGTGTGTGCCATTGTCATTTGCCTAGGGGATTCCACCCCAACCAACCCACACCCAATAGAAATCCAACAACTCCTTGAGGACTTCCATGATGTATTTCCCGAGGAACTTCCGGACAAACTACCACCCATGCGCGATGTGCAACATGCCATCGACCTTGTACCCGGGGCCACCTTGCCCAACCTCCCACACTACCGCCTCAACCCCACCGAGCATGCCGAGCTCAGGAGGCAAATTGAGAAGCTCATCAAGAAGGGCTTCCTCTGGATTAGCAAAATTCCTTGTGCCGTCCCAGCTCTTCTCACACCGAAAAAGGACGGAACTTGGCGCATGTGTGTGGATAGCCGAGCCATCAACAAGATAACGGTCAAGTATAGGTTCCCCATCCCTCGGTTAGATGATATGTTAGACATGCTAGTTGGAGCCACCATCTTCTCCAAAATTGACCTCAAGAGTGGCTACCATCAAGTTCGCATTAGGCCCGGGGACGAGTGGAAAACCACCTTTAAGACTAAGGAGGGTCTCTATGAATGGCTTGTTATGCCTTTTGGCCTTTCTAATGCGCCAAGCACCTTCATGCGCCTCATGACCGAGGTCCTCCGCCCCTTCATTGGCATCTTTTTAGTTGTCTACTTTGACGACATCCTCATATGTAGCCAATCTAAGGAAGCCCACCTCGATCACCTCAAACAAGTGTGCACCATTCTTAGAAAGGAGAGTCTCTTTGCTAACCCCGGGAAGTGTTATTTCTTGACCAATCAACTAGCCTTCCTAGGATTTATTGTCTCATCCCAAGGGGTATCCATGGACCCCGAAAAGGTCCAAGCTATTCTTGAGTGGCCCGAGCCCAAGACCCTTCATGAGGCCCGAAGCTTTCACGGGCTAGCTACCTTCTATAGGAGATTCATCCGTGGGTTTAGCACAATCACCGCTCCTATCACGGATTGCCTTAAGAAAGGCACCTTTGTGTGGACTAGGGCAGCCTCCAAAGCATTTCTAGAGCTCAAGGAAAAGATGACCCAAGCCCCGGTCCTTTACCTACCCGACTTCTTGAAAGTCTTCGAAGTCACTTGTGATGCATCCGGGGTAGGGATTGGGGGCATTCTTAGCCAAGAGGGTCACCTGGTAGCCTATTTTAGTGAGAAACTTTGTGAGGCTAGGACTAGGTACTCCACATATGACAAAGAGCTTTATGCCATGGTCCAATCCCTTCGCCATTGGAGGCACTACCTCCTACCCAAGGAGTTTGTGATCTTCTCGGACCATGAGGCTTTGAAGTACCTCAACACCCAACAAAAGCTCAATGCCCGCCATGCCCGATGGGTAGAATACATTCAAGCTTACACCTTTGTCCTCAAGTATAAGATGGGTAGTGAGAACCGCGCTGCCGATGCACTAAGTAGGCGGGTAACCTTACTCTCCACCATCCAAGTGGAAGTGAACGGGTTTGATAGAATCAAAGGAGAATATCCAACTTGCCCCGACTTTAGGACTCACTACAACACCCTTTCCACTCAGCCCCACAAGGAACATGAGGGGTTCATACTTCAAGAAGGGTATCTATTCAAGGGAGCTAGGCTTTGCATACCCCGGACTTCACTTCGGGACTTCTTAGTTTGGGAGTTACACAGTGGTGGCCTAGCTGGACACTTTGGGGTCCAAAAGACCATAGAGTTAGTTGAGAGGCAATTCCATTGGCCTAGTCTCAAGAAGGATGTGGCCCACATTGTGGGACAATGTCGCATTTGTGCCTCAGCTAAACAAGTGAAGCAGAATACTGGGCTTTACACACCCCTACCCATACCAGACCGACCTTGGGAGGATTTGAGCATGGACTTCATCCTTGGCCTACCTAAGACCTTGCGCAAACATGATTCCATCTTTGTAGTGGTTGATAGGTTCTCTAAAATGGCCCACTTCATCCCATGTTCCAAGACCTCTGATGCTTCTAGGGTTGCCCGATTATTCTTTGATGAGGTGGTCCGACTCCATGGATTACCTAAGACTATTGTGTCTGATCGGGATGTGAAATTTACCAGTTACTTCTGGAAGACTCTTTGGCACCTAATGGGAACCCTCCTCAAATTCTCCACTGCTTACCATCCTCAGACCGATGGCCAGACTGAGGTCGTCAACCGAAGCCTTGGGAACTTGCTCCGTTGCCTTGTAGGGGACCACCCTGGGAATTGGGATCTCCTCTTATCTCAAGCCGAGTTTGCCTACAATGATTCTGTCAATAGGTCCATAGGCAAGAGTCCATTTGAGGTTGTACATGGTTATAGGCCTAGAAAACCTTCCGATCTTATTCCCCTTCCCCCACATGCTAGAGTGTCAGTCTCAGCTGAGTCCTTTGCACAGCATATCAAAGAGTTGCATGATGACATCCGCAAGCATATAGGAAAGAGTAATGAGGCTTACAAAAGGCGGGCAGATGCTCATCGGCGCCACTGCGAGTTCCAAGTGGGAGATTCGGTGATGATGAGGACGGAGCGGCTCCTTCCAAGGCCTACCTCCAAGTTGAGGGCACGGGGTTCGGGACCCTTTCGAGTTCTGAAAAGACTTGGCAGTAATGCTTATGAGCTAGACCTACCCGAGGGCTTTGGGGTGCACCCTACTTTCAATGTGGCGGATCTGGTACCCTACAAGGGCTCTGCGGTGGAACCCAGCGAGGATCTTGAGCCTTTACCTCGCCTTGAGAGAGACACTCTCGGAGGGACTCCACTTTCTAGCTTGAGAGACCGACGAGAGCAGGTAGAGGCAATACTGGATGAGCAGAGTATCATTACTAGGCACAAGGTGTATCAGCGCTACCTGCTTAGGTGGAGGAACCATCCCCCGATAGAGGATACGTGGGTGAGTCGGGAGGATATGCTGCACTTGGACCCCGACATGCTGGAGCGTTACAACAGCCAGGCGGACCCATACTCGACAGGGTCGAGTTCTCCCCACCCCGGGGGATTTGATGAGGGCATCTCACGACACTCCCTCTAGCTCGGGTTGACTACACACTTTTGTTATGGGATGACTGTGATCTCTACATGTTATCTTCCTTTTCATGATCCCATCTTATGTATTTTCATTTTTTATTGAGTCTTATCTTATGCACTTTCTTTTATTGAGTCATGGTGTCTAGTCTATTTCTCTTATTTTGTGTAATTGGGCCTTAGTATCTTAGCTTGGGCCTAATGGGTTGAGTCTAGGACTTGTTGGGTCTTTTGTTTAAATGACAAGGTCATCTTGGTCATGTAAAGAATGGTTGCCTATAAATAGGCCCCATCTCTCTCCATGTAATCAACTTTTGATGAATCCATTTGAATAGCAATATTTCCCACATCTCTTTCTCTTCTCTTACTCTCTCATTATCTCTCTCTCTATCTCTCCTTCTCTCTCCCACAAGGAAAGGGGCGAACTTCTCCTCTCTCCTCCCTCCTCCCAACCACTTCCAACCCCCACCTACCTCCATTAACTCCCCACAACTTCCCACAACCCCTCTTTAATCCTCACCTTGTCCCAAGGAAGTTCCACCACTCCAAGCCCCACCACCCAACTACCACCTACCCAACACCACTTCCTAAGCACCCTTCCTCTTCCCAAGGTTGAAGGGGCTCTTCCCTAAGTCCAAATTCAAATTTCCCTCTCCCTAGGGCTGTGCCCTTCCATCTCCCCACCTCCATAATCACCCTAGGTCGAAATTCCCCTCCTCCCTATAGCCAAGTTTGCCCCCCTCCTCCTCCCTCACTCACCCTCTCTCTTGTGCCACCCTCCTTCCCACCACCACCTCTAGCAGCTACAGCTCCCCCTCCAGCCCCAATTCGCCCTCCCCACCACCTTCTCACTAGCCTTCACAACCCCTAAACACCCCACATCACCCTCCCATAGCCATTAGACACTCCTCCCACCACTTGCTCTCTTGGCCATCCCCTTCCCCACACCTTCTTCTTCTCCTCATTCTGTCTCTGTTTCAGGCAGCAGAGTTACAGTGAATTGCAGAGGCAGCCACGACCGTCCCTCAAAGATTCAGGTGGCAAGGCCTACATTGCTGGAATCATCTGCGAGCTAGCTTTCCAACGGTGGCGGTCTCGCCGGCTTCCGAGGTTGGAGCTGATCGTGAGAGCAGATCTTGTCCGACTGCGTCTGCTGTCCCTGTCTGAAGACCTGAAGCTGAAATCTGGAGCCACCACGATCAGCTCGGGATAGGTTTGGGTGCAATTTTTGGAGGGAAGGAACTACGTCCCGTTAGCTTCCATCTCCAAGAAGAAGGACTTCATTCGGCCACCGGAGCTATCAGTTACCATTTTCTTCGCCGGAGTGTGCAGTCTGCCACCTGCGGGTCCAGGTTTGACCTGTCCTCACATATCCGACCACCATTCTCCTCTCCGACCTCCGATTGGGACCCTGTCAACTCCTGCTCGAAGATACTCTGACCACGATCGCGTCACCACTAGGCTCGTCTCATTTGGAGTTCATGAGCGTCTGCAGTGCCATCTGTAACCTGATGTTTCAGTTCTGCACCAGCCAGAGGCAGAAGTTGCTGACTTGTGCCAGTCGCCGGCCCGATCAGCCCCGGGTTGCAGAGCTTCTGTAAAAATTCAGACACCATCCTCAGCCCGTTGGGGAACTTTTGGCATAAGTCTCATCAAGATCCAACCTCTGTGAAATTTTTGGCAGCATCATCACCGCCCCACTGTCTGGCAAACTTGCAGATTGGCAGAACCGGTGGAATTCGGCAAGTCGGGTTTCCTTTGCTTAATTCCCCACCCCGCTTGGCCGGCTGAAGTCCCCTCCCTACGTGAAGGTAGTTTTGGATGTAATAAACTTAATCCCCACCCCAAGATCACCCCTCCTGCGAGAGGCGTAGTGTTGTACTCTTTGCACTTTCAGGTCAAGCTACATCGCCGCGGCGATCGGGTGTATACCCTCGCCTCCCGGCGTGCCCACGTCTCCGAGCGGGATCGGTGTCTTCACACCGATCAGGTGAGCCTCTGATACTAACCTTGATAGCCTTACTTCTGCGAGTTTAGTATTGCTTTGATTGCTCGTCGGACGGTGAGAAGAGGGCCCGTACTTGTATGTTCATTTGTGGTGCCACCGCGGAGCGGGAGAGAGTGCCACCCCAAACCCCGCCCTGCGAGTCAGCCGCCCACTAAGTTGGGAATCCTAGACTCTTTGGGGTCAGCCTAAGCCAACTAAGTCCATTAGACTCATTGGGTCTCGCCTCGGACCCTTGCCATCATCCCCCGGCCCCGCCGGGTGATCGCATGTGCCGTGTGAGTAAGACGCTATTGTGAGAATCATTGGAGTGCTTGTATGCTTGTGGATCTAGGTCCTAGGTTGTTCATTACATGCTTAGTCATCCTTGGGCTGTGCCACATCAATTCATTTTGACATTTATACAACATGAAATTTGTAAAATGATGCATTTCAAAATATGCACTATATGTATGCTGAAAAAGCCAACAATGTAACAAGACACACGATGAGCTTCATCTTCCTAAAGCACTATGTGATGATGTGTAGAGAATGATATGCAAATATGCAATGTGATGCAAGATTTCAGATTTCACATGACACTCTATATGCACCTAATACAACTAATGCATGACACGCATTACCAATTGTTAAAATGTGAGGACACAATTCTATTCTCAAAAGAGAATTCAGAAAATTCATTCAAAGCATCAAGATCATCACATGTGAACTTTTCTTGAAAATAGTTGTGCTTTTATCCAGAAAGATGAGTGGCACATTGGTAAAGTTCATGGAACATTGATCAACTTCAGTCCTCAAGATGTTCAGCCACAAACACAATATCATCATGCTGAGAGAATAGAAAAATATCATTTTCAAAATTTTCAGCATGCAAAACTCCCCCATAATCAATGCATGATTTCAGAAAATTCATTTAAGTTGGATGCCATATGCATAGATGATTCATGGTACCGGGCGGAGACATATTCTCACGCATGGTGATAGCTTTCAGACATGCTTGACATGCCCTTCCATATGTCACCATTTTATATACCATGTAATCATTGAAATGATGATCAGAAACAATTGTATTCTCATTTGACATCGGGGGTTTAGCAAAAGGCATTCAATGGCTATACTCTCATATATACTGCTCAGATGTTTCAATACCATTCAACCAAGCATTCATTATCCACATTGTCAAGAACAACCAATGGGTATCCAAACCTTCAAAATCACTGTCTGTCAAGTTATGGCATTAACATCAAGACCAAGGAACTTCAGCCAAACACTTTATTTTCTCACCTTTGTCTTGAGTTACCTTTATTAACATTTTCAGATTCTTTACTTTATTCCCCTTGTTGTCTTCTGTATCAATAAGCTTCTTTCTTTCTCTCCTGCAAGAGATGGAATGACATTAGCCAGAAGAAATGGAAGTAGATCAAATTTGGCATTGAAGTCCTCTTGAGCTCCTTTCTTTCTCTCTATGATTTCAAGGGTTGATGGTCATTATCAAACCTGCACTGTAAAGAGCTCAACTCATGTCAATATTAAGCCAATGCATATGAAGAAACTAACTTCAAGGCTTTTCATCACAAATGACTCTCTCTCTCTCTCAACCTGCAATATCAGTAACTCAATTTCATATCAATCTCAACTCAATGCAAATGAGAAAGCCAATTTCAATGCTTTTCTTTCACAAGATAATCTTCTATGAGCTGCAAGTGTGAATGATGAGCTTCAAGTATCAACTCAGGGACAAGCCCATGTTCACCAAGGCATCACACCAGAACTGGCCAAGTCAACGTAGCATCTTCCTCTTGGCCTCAAGGCAATCCTGCAACAAGAGTTCTCATTTGGTTGTTTTGGGTACCCAAACCTTCTTGGGTCCCAGATGGTTAGTTGCACCTCTAGAGGGTGCCTTCCACAGTTGTTGGGCATGCATATCATCAAAATACATTAAGGAGCAAACATGTATGGTATGCCCAAACTCACCACAATAATGACAACATGAGATTTTCTTTGTGGATGCATGTGTGTGTGCAACATGATTTTTCTTAGCATTCATCGTGACACCAACAACACTTTTAGCCTTTTGATGCAAGTTTTGTTTCTTTTCCAGATTTTCATTTGATCTCTTTGTTGTTTGAGCAGTAGTTTGATTTGGAGACTCATTTGATTTGCTAGCTATGTTTGAACTGTGGACAAATGAAGTATAGACTTTGTTTTCAAAATTCTTTTTTGTTCACAGGATTATAGCCTAGTCCCTCTCTTTGGAAATTCACCTTAATCTCCAATATCTTATTCAGATTCTCTTCCCCATTCACAAACTTAGACAATGATGCATTCAAGTCACCAATTTCAGATTCAAGGGATGCAATGTGCAATTCATAGTTAGCTATTTCTTGTTCAAGCACATGCATCTTATCAGATTCATCAACTATCACAGATTTCCCTTTTCAAGATTTTCAAGATTTTTCAATCTACTTTCAAGCAGGGAGATTTGAATTAGCATCGCACTATTCTCCTTTTTGAGTTCTTCATTTTAAATGGGAAGTTTATCATTCATAGTCAATTCATTACAAATATCATGATCAATAGAGTTTGACTCCATTTTGTTTCTTAGATCTTTTTCAGTTTTCTCCAATTGATCAATTATGTTCATGAGGGCAGCATTTTCATTTCTCAAACATGCAATGGTTTCTTTGTGACATTCAACATCATACTCTAAAAGTTCATTGAAGTTAACAAGCTCAGAATATTTATCACAAGAACTATTTTCATGGACCAAGTTTTCAGATTTCTTTTTCAATTTTCTATTTTCTGACTTGACTTTCTTATATTATTTTTCCAACTCATCATAAGCTTCAACAAGATCATCAAGAGTAAATTCTTCAGAATCAGAATTTACATCTTCTACATTTTCATCACTTTGTTGATCAGCATCATCGGCCATGAGACATTTTTGCCTTTCCTTTTCTTGGGCTTTGATCAACCGGTCCATAAGCTCCTTTGCCGTCCTACATGAAGACACAAATGGATACTTGTTAGTACTTACATAAGCTTTCAATAAACTCAAAGCAGTAACATTGTCATGGTGCATCATTTTATCCTGATTAGACCACTTGGTCTCATCTAGAGGTAATGTGTGTGGACCATGATAAATCAATTTCCAAAGACTAGGATTAGTAGAATTGATCACCACACATAGTTTACCAAGCCATGAATCAAAATCCAAACTAGTGAAGATTGGCAGACAATTCATTGAGATGTGTTCAGAAAAATTCATGATTGTAGAATGCACTAGGATCACTCTGTAGATCGCAAGATCTAGGGACAATAGAGCCTCGCTCTGATACCAATTGTTGGGTCCCGTAGTGCAGGAACACGGATCTAGAGGGGGGGTCAATAAATCCTACTGCTAAAAACTATGTCCAATTAAAAACACAAACTAGCACACAGCGGAATTTATAAGATTGATATGATTGAGGAAATTAATCTAAACAAGTTTAAACTTGAATCACTCAATCTCGCTGAGCTCACACGATAGCACAAACAGATAGGATAGTGAATACACAATCACAAGAATCAAACCACAAGACACGGAGATTTTTAAGGTGGTTCGGGACCACGACGGGCTCCCTACGTCCACCCCTCACCAAACCGGTGAGGCTTCACTACACACTACAAAATGTAGCAACACGGGGATGAACCGCATCACACACACGCTGCTTTCACAGCAAACCACACACACACGAGGCCTTGCCTCAACCTGCTGCCACAGTAGCACACACACACAGACACACACACACACTACTGGGGAACACACCCCGAACAAATTCCTTACACGGAGTCACAACTCCGTCCACACACACGTAGGACAATGCCTACTCAACCACATGGGAGAAAACTCCCAACAACAACACACAAGCGGATATACTCCGCACAATCAGCACACATATAACAACACACACACACGGAGACCCCCTTCTCCGAAAACCCACACAAGGTATTATCTCAAATGTATATGAATCAAAGCATATATATGCTATGACCTCCCAACGAATTCTATAGATGAAAACTAGAAGTATGCATCAAGTATAAGGCTCCCCCTTCTTCAGCACAATCTGATTCTCCTTGCTCGTTGACGGATGATCATGATTTAGACATCATCTTCTTCGTCTCCTCGACATGCACTTCCTTACCTTCTTCTAATTTCTTCTTCGCCTGAAAGAACAGATAGAAATGATAAGCTCCAAATCAAGCCTGTTTACATCAGAAAATTGATTAGCCTCATAAACCCCTCTACTCTCATCCTTATGGTACCACTCCTCCTTCTTCTTCTGCAAGAGAAAGGAAGGCATTAGTTCATCTTTGTTGCTTAGGATGAAAACGCAGTACTAATAAGATAGCAATCAATAGATGAACAAATGAACATGTATATATATATATATTGCACCTCATAGATAATCATTCAAGACCTTGAGCAATCTCAAACAAAAACACAGAAGTGAAAGATCAAGACAACTCCCTCAGATTTTTGATGAGAAGCTTCTGCAGGATGAGAAACCATTCTTGAAGAAAGATGATCGATTCTTGCATCGATGATGCTTGTATCTTGATTCTCCACGTTGCTTCCAGTAGAGGATCGATTAGGGACTTGAATCCACGTTCTTCCCTTCACATATAAGCTCAAAACAAGGTGGAAGAGGGCTTGGGAGCTTCAACTCCGAACCTGCATACACAAGGGTTAGCAAAACACCCAAAAATTGGATCTTACCTCTCTCCGTAGGGTTTGTGACCCAAAGAGAAGTATATAAGTGTTTTGGATGGTCAAGAGACAGCCCTTGGACAAGACCCACAAGTTATGGAGTGATTAGGAGAAGTTGGACTCGGATTGGAAGACTTTTGGGGCAAGAAAACGGCGGTCAAAAACGGCGGCTGGAGGTCAGAACTAAAGGGGTCGACCCTTGGGGTCGACCCTCGGGCATACAGAAGCCAAACAGAATGGATTTTGTGTTCTGTTTTACATGGGTCGACCCCAGGGGTCGACCCTCGGGTTTTCAGAATTCAAGGGGTCGACCCTTGGGTTTACAGAACCCAAACAGAACAACACTTTGGTTCTGGTTTACAGGGGTCGACCCTTCCAAGAGGGGTCGACCCCAGGGGTCGACCCTTTCAGGCAGCTTCACAAAAATGGTTCTGTTTTGATTCTGTTTGAACAGAACCTGGGGTCGACCCTTTCAGGCAGCTTCACAAAAATTGTTCTGTTTTGATTCTGTTTGAATAGAACCTGAGAGGGTCGACCCCATGGGTCGACCTATTCTTGTTTGGGCCTGAAAAACCACTAAAAACACCATCAAATCAATGGGAAATAATTGATTAAATATTACCATAATCCCATGAAGATCCACCATGATTTTTCATCTTGAAAAACATGATAAAGCAAGATGTTAGATCAAGATCAATATATATGGGTCATGCGTTAACATATGAAGTTCGTTTTGAGGCCGAGACCCAAATGACATAAAGTATGAACATGAAAGCACTTGAGAACCCAATTTTCCAACTCAAGATTATAAGAATATCACCATAGATTCAAATATAAATTCTTACCATTGCATGATGAACAACTTGGGAATCAAGGCACGCAAACCATTATTGAGTCATATTCCATTTGTTCAATCTCCAAGCTCATCAACCCACAAATCACAAAGCAATCTCACCAAGTGTAGAGACAATGTATATGCAATGTTTGTGCTGACCTCAAAGCACGTATGAGCCTTATAGAATCACAATACACCCACATGATGATATCCCAATAGAAACAGTTTATGATCATTTCCTCAACCATTTCAACATCCATACACATGACGACATGAACAACCATTCTGCACACGGCCAAGCAACAAAGGCATTTTATAATCATCAAAATCACATGCACAACACAGACCAGGACTGAAAATGAAAGATGAAATGCTTGATATGAACTATGAATAGAGCGGCCCTATGTATTCATCTAACGGAGCAGAACAAGTAGAGAAGAGCAAACCACACAGAGAGACACACAATCTTTAAGGTGGTTCGGTCTCAACCTTGAGACATACGTCCACCACCCACTGAAACCAGTAAGGCTTCCTGCTGCCACACAGCTTGAATGATGAGGAACAAATCCTCAAACAACAGTTGAGCCTTACAGCTTACTTCACGGAGGAATCGATCCTCTTACAACTGAGCGTCACGGCTTGATCCGCTGCCAAACAGCTTGAAGAAGGGCACACCCGGCCCAACACCACAGATCAGAGACTACGTCTCTATCTGTCTTCCTACACATAAGGTAGGGACCTTCAAACGTCTAGTTACAAGATCAAAAGAAAAAACAAGATAAGCTAAAACAACAGACAAGATGAAATAAACAAAGCACAAGTTGAAGGTCCCTGTCTGCAGGCTAGATGATGTCCTTGGCACATCCAGACAGATGACCTCCTCTCCAACTAGCGTGGTAAATGATGGATGAAGCTTTCTCCTTCTTTTGCTGAAGGCTGGAGATGGGTTCACCTCTGCTCACAAAAATGAGCCACGGACTGTAGGGGAGCTCCTTGCTACGTAGAGCTTTTCTCACCAGAGGAAGGACTCATCTCTTCTTCTCTTTTTGCTCTCACTCTCCCTTGTCTCTCACTTCTACCTTCGAAACCACTTCTCCTTTTTCTATTTTCGAATGCGGACACTCTTCCTTCTCTTCCAAGCAACTGTTCATACCTTCTGCCTCGTGCGCCCTTCACGTATAGGTCATGCGCGATGCACATGCCCAGAAAATGATTTCCATCACCCAACTTTGTAGGGGACCACACACAAGGACACTACCAAAAAGAGAGGAACAATTGATACGAAAAGGTGCTTCTGGAGGCTGGTACCTCGTATGGATGGGATGGCCAATGATTTACGTGTGAATTCAGGACCCAACTAGGTACACAGTATAAATTCGAATGGCTCCGGGACTGAGAATGACTTCTTGGGTGTTTTTCACGTGACCCATCTATTTGTCACCACTACTTAGCCATTTGTCACCCTTAATGTCTATATGTCACCCTTACTTAACCATTTGTTACCCTTATCGTCCATAGGTCATCGCCTTTCTTCTTCATACAAAAGCGTTGGCTTCTGCGAACTGGAGGGCTTGAATGCTTCGAACCCAGTTGAATGTCTACCTTGAGAACTTGTTTTTCACCTTTGGTCTTCATTTGATGTCCTTGTTAGCCTTTGTCTTTCTCTCTTGATCTTCATTGTTCTGCCATTGGTGCGAGACTTGTCTTCATGGTGACAGTTCACTGTCCGAGCTTGATTTTCCCAGCTATCTGAAGTCTCAAGCTCGGTTTCATCACTTCAAGCTTGTTGGTATGAAGTTTGAGCTTGCTTGCATGAACCCGAGCAAGTCCGAGTTGGACTGCTTCAGTTTCGATCTTCATGAAACTCCATTGTTGCTTCTGCTATAGCCGTTCACAGTCAGATTCCTTTTGAGCAAGGATGAGATTTTTCTCTTTGACCTTAAAAAAATGTTTGTCAATGTCGTCCAAGGCTTAATGAAGCTTCAAATATGTGAAAACATTGTTTGGAAACTCAATCAAGCAGTTTTCAATGAAAAAGTATGATCGGTCTTCAAGTTCCACTGCTATAATCCACTTGTCACCATTAACCAGTCATTTTTCACCCTTATCGGCTATTTTTCTTCCTTAAGGATCTATTTGTCACCCTTAACCTTCAATAGCCATCACTACTGCTCGTTGCTTCTTTGCCTTGCAAGCCTGCATCGACTCCACAACTCCATTGTGTCCACACAACAAGAAGAAATGTGAAGGCTTCAGCGTTGCAGCCCATTTTTCACCCTTAGGTGGCTATTTATCAGCCTTACTACCTATTTTTCACCCATAGCTAGCTATTTGTCACTACTAAGCAGTGGGAGCCATCGCCACGGAGCTGGGCTTTTTTGCCTTGCGGGCTTGAACTAAAGTCTACTCCAAGGGTTGACTCTAATCGACTCTTGTTCTTCAAGAATCTTCTTTGGACATACATCGACGTGCAAGGCTATTTATCACTCATGGGGACCTATTTGTCACCCTTAGTCAACATATTACACACATATCAAGTCATTTGTCAGCGATAACAAGTTGTTCTGTCTGCTCTATGAAACTCACACTTTTGACCACTTCTTTGACCAAATTTGAATCTGTCTTCACAATGACTGAAGGAAATTCATGATTTAACATTATCAAACACATTTGACAGCATCAAAAACATATGATCCTTCAAAAAATATAAACCTTAAGAGTCAAAATGTATGAAACTCAAGGAGCAAAAAATGCATGAAACTTATGGTTCAAAGACATGAAATTCAAGTATCAAACACTCATGAAATTCAATGATGAGTCATAGTGTTCACATCATCAAAACACAGGGGCACAACAATCTCCCCCTTTTTGATGATGACAACACTTGAGTCATTATGATCAGTATAATTCAATGTATGCTCAAGATGCCTTAATGCGATTTTCCCATATAATGGCACTTAAACATTCTCCCCCTTTGACATCAGCAAAAAATGTAGTTGGACATCACATCGGCAAGGAGTGAATCAAAAGGTTCTAAATGGTATAGCCAGGGTGAAGCAGAATTCAAGGATGAAAAGAAAAAAAAACATATAGAGAATGGTGTTATGAATATCAAAGAGTGATTGCATGTTCAAGGATGAAACCTGTAAAATTTTGTAAGAAAAATTCTCAATCTGATAAAATTTCTCATAAACCAGAAATTACTTAAATTCAAATTCTTACACTATAGCCAGGTCATGATGTGTGCCTTATTTAAATGCATGGCTCAAATCTAATGAATCTGGAGTTAGCATTGAAATTAAAAAAAATGTGTGCATTCACGTTTAATAGAAATGAGCCAAGCCTTCATATTGGAACCTCGTTTAACCTTCTGTTATCTTACTTACTCAAAAGCAATGACTCCTTTAGGAGTTATTCAGATTAGTATGGAGGTTGAACAAGAAGATTTTTTGATCTCATTTCCAGGTTTCAATAAAATTCTTTTCAGCAAATGCTACCATTCTTTGAATTTTTTGGAGCAATCAAGTTTAGTGCATACTTTGTATCTAGAGGATACACATTCTTTGGACGCCAATATCCCTAAGAACATAGAATGACTAACTATCATGCCTCATTTTGAACAGAGGTAGCTTTCTCACCTCATGACATATCTCAACTTTTTTCATTGATAAGTGAGATATATTTATCAGTGATCCTGCCATTGCTCTGTCTAGAATTTTTAAATAGTTTCCTGTAGAGTTAATAGTGGCACTTCATGACATAATCCACAAAACTTCAAGGTCAAGGGACATGGTTTCTTAGTGGACCATTGTCATTGCTCTGTCAAATTTTTACCCTTTAAGAGGTTTCAAATTCTCTGATGTTTAAAGACAATACTTAAACTAAGTACCTCAACCAAGGTTGCAATACAGTTTGAATTTTTAGATTTCAGAAAATCAACCAGAGCACAACATGCAAAAGATGGTTAAGGCCTATTAAAGCTTAATACACAAAATATTTAAGATATTTATCTTTAAACTCATTGAAAACATTAAACTTAAACCAGCAAATTTATGTTGGACAATCAGAAACTTGTATAATAGAAGATTCCTTATTTGAGGTTTTCAGATTTATGGTCATGGTACGCAGATTGGAACCTTCTTACATTTCAGATAGCTCAATGATGTTGAAGAGACATGAATTTAGTTGAGCAGCAAGCAAGAAGAGAAAAAGAACTTTAGTAGTTAAGAACATCAATAGGCAGACATGAGGAATGCTAATTCAAGGATGACAAGATTGTTCAAATTTGCAGCACTAAGTGGGCAATCATCAAGAGAATTAGGACACATAAGATTCCAAAAAATGTGTGGACACATAAGAATCAAAAAGGATTGAGTTCACTGAAATGGTCAGGTCAGTCGGCCAAACTATGACAGGATTCTGTCTGGCCAGCTCTGGTTGAATTGGTCGACCGGCCCCAGCCTTCTAGTTGACCGAAAGCTCTTCCCCATTTTACTAATCAGAAAAGAAAAATTTGATGAAACTCCCCCCTCAATGCGAGCATGTAGTTCAAAAACATTATTAGAAAATTTGATTTGGAAATGATGTGCAACTAATTCCAAAAAACAATTGTATACATGAGCAAACCAAAAAAAAAAGCTTTGACTCCCCCTATCTAGATGAACAAAGACATCAAATATGACATGAGAGTTATGCAATGAAATACCTAGATGCAAGATTGACCAATGGTACCAGGTGGAGAACTTAGGTCCTAGGACCACTTCACGTGTAGTGTGGGTTTTCAGATAGAAATGATCTGCCCTTCTCCCAACATACCATTTTATATACCATAGGGTCATCATATGATATGCAGTGCAATGCAAGTTTAACAATATGCAACCTCCTCCTGAGCAAGACACATATGATGGAACCATGTGTTTATGAACATCAGTCAAGACCAATTTTCATTTCAAGTAATGATTACCACATCAAATCAGAAATAATTTTCAGTATATGATAGAATTATGAGGTCTACAAAGACCAAGTTCTCTTCTCAAGGTGGTGAACCTATCATTGCCGAGAGGCTTGGAAAAGATATCAGCAAGTTGATTTTCTGAGTCTACAAACACAAATCAAAGTTTCCTTTATTAACTTCATCACGCAGGAAGTGGTGTCTGATATCAATGTGTTTGGTCCTAGAGTGTTGTATTGGATTTTTAGCAAGGTTTATAGCACTAGTGTTATCACACAAAATTGGGACACACCCAAGATCAACAAGGTAATCTTGGAGCTGGTGTTTTATCCAAACCACTTGTGTACCATAACTCCCAGCAGCGACATACTCTGCCTCTGCTATAGAGAGGGCCACCGAGTGTTGCTTCTTTGAAGCCCAAGACACTAAACAACCTCCCAAAAATTGACAATAGCCACTAGTACTCTTTCTATCCAATTTACAACAAGCGTAATCAGCATCTGAATGAGAAATAAGTATAAAAGCACAAGATGATGGACACCACATTTCTAAGTCTTGAGTTCCGACAAGGTATCTAAGGATACGCTTGACAGCACTTAAGTGGGACTCTCTAGGATCATACTGAAACCTTACACACAGACACACACTAAACTGGATATCTGGTCTAGATGCAGTAAGATAGAGAAGTGAGCCATTCATACCTCGATAATTCTTTGCATGCACTGATTTACCTATTTGATCAGCATCCAGTGTTGCACCTGTGCTCATTGGTGTGGTAATTATCTTATAGTTCTCCATACTGAATCTCTTCAGTAGTTCTGAAAGATACTTGGCCTAGCTCATAAAGCATCCTACCTTTCCTTGGGTGATTTGAAGACCTAAAAAGAATTGCAACTCACCTATTAGACTCATTTCAAATTCAGTAGTCATTAAAACAGCAAATTCCTCACACATCACAGATTTGGTAGAACCGAACACTATATCATCAACATAAATTTGAACCATAAGAATGTCATCTTTGTGTACCTTTGTGAATAGTGTCTGGTCCACCTTACCTCGTGAGTAGCCTTTGTCCATGAGGAATGAACTCAGCCTATCATACTAGGCTCTAGGTGCCTGCTTCAAACCATATAAGGCCTTGTCTAATCTAAAAACATGATTTGGAAATTCAGCATGCTCAAAATCAAGGGGTTGTTCAACATACACTTCCTCTTTTATTACACAATTTAGAAATGCACTTTTTACATCCATTTGGTGTAATTTAATGCCATGACTACATGCAAATGCAAGCAATAACCGAATGGCATCTAATCTAGTTACAGGAGCAAAAGATTCTTCAAAATCAATTCCTAACTCATTATTATAGCCTTAAGCCACAAGCCTGGCTTTATTTATAACTATCCTACCTTTTTCATTTCACTAATTTCTGAAGACCCATTTTGTACCAATGACATGATGTGATTCGGGTCTAGGAACTAAATGTCACACTTTATTTCTATCAAATTGATTTAATTCCTCATGCATGCCATTTATCCAAAATTCATCTTTTAACGCATCTTCAAAGTTTATAGGTTCTAATTGGGAGACAAGAGCCAATTGATCAGTTTCTTCAATTTCTCTAAAATGAGATCTAGTTCTTGTGGGGTCATGCAAATTACCAATGATATTACCTAAAGGATGATCTCTGAGCAATCTTATGTTGGTAAGAGTGTTACCTTCATTGGTGTTGTTGTTCCATTGTTCATTGGAATCACCTAGATCTTCATTTGACCTTGCCACCCTTTCTTGTGGAACATGCTAAACTTTTTGTTCCAAAAGCACCCCATCATCTTCTTTCCCGCAAAAAGCATCATTTTCAGATTTTGAGCTAAATTCATCAAATGTGACATGAGGGGTTTCTTCAATTACTTGGCTCTTGTGATTACAGACCCTATAGGCCCTAGAATGATCAGAGTAACCAAGGAAGATACCAGGGTCACTCTTCGGTTCAAATTTATCTAGCTCCTTTTTATCATTATTATGAATAAAATATTTTGTTCCAAAATTTTTGAAATGAGCAAGTGATGGCTTTATACCTTTGAGCAGCTCATAAAGGGTCTTTTTACATGAAGGTCTTACCATAGCTTGGTTGACAATGTAACATGATGTGTTCACTATATCTACCCAACATCTTCTTAGCAGCTGACCTTCTATGAGCATAGTTCTTGCCATCTCCACAAGAGTTCTCTTTCGTCTCTCCACCACTCCATTCTGCTCAGGAGTTCTTGGTGAGGAATACTTATGAGTTATTCCTTGGTCCCTATAAAATTCATCAAGAACTACATTGTCAAATTCTCCTCCATGGTCTGAAAGAATAGAAGAAAGTGTAAATTTTTCAACCTGCCAACTCTTTGGAAAGAACAGAGTGCAGGCACCCTCCGAAAAGTGAAAGAAATGAGAAGAAGAGCAGAAGAGGGAAAAAGAGGCTGCGGGGGGGAGAAAGAAACCAACAGAGCTGGACGAGGAGGCAGGGGAAAGCCCAGAAGGGAGGGAGTTTAGTTGGCTTCCTCCTCCCTGTGAATCGTGTTTTTCACATCAAAAATAAATAAGATGGAACATAAATAGTGAAATAAAGGGAATAAAGGGGAGCAAGAGATTGCTATTGGAATGTGATCGCCAGAGGGGTTACCTCAAAAGAAGGGAGATTGATCGCGAATACCTGGTGAAAATAGGATGCGGGATGAGTGTAGATTCCTTCCTCCTCCTTCTACCGGCCGGCCGATGAAGGGGGTTTTCCTCTTGATTACCCTTAAACAAAGAACAAACAATCAAAAGAGGAGGGGTTAGCCAAACGTGTGTGTAGTATCAATCCAAAAGAGTAATATGATGATGAAAGTGGAGCATAAAGTGTGCACCTTTTGGTTCTTTTAAAACCCCTAAGAAAATTAGGGAAGGAAAGAGATATGATGCAGAGCTAATGCAAACTAACTATGATGAACAATAATGAAGTAGCAAATTGATGCAAAGAACTCCCTTGCTGTTCCTGACAATAGTAAAGGGAAAACCAATCGATGCGGCTGATGCATTAGGAAGAAGAAGACCACTGCATGAGCACGGATTCGCAAAGAAAAGGAGAGTAGAAAGGCTTCAGTGCACGAAGAAACTGTTAATCTCTCCTCTCTTTTGTTTTAGCCAACCTTCCTATCAAGCTTCTGCTAACCTCCCTATCAAGCTTCTGCTAACCTCGCGCGAACTCGACCCAGGAGGCTATTTATAGGGTAGAAAACACAAATCTAATGGGATAAGAACTAGCAAGACCCTTCTACGGCAAGGTCTCTAGTTCCCTAATCGAGCAAGATGCCCAAACAGAACAGGGGACTCTCCAGGAAAGGGCAGTTCAAGTAGGACACGAAAGGAAAAGAGATGACTCACATCAAGGCGTTACTTGAAATTGACGACCTGAGTCAGGGCGTTAATTGAAATAACGACTGGCATAAAGACGTCAATTCTTGGATTTAATTTTAGTAAGAAAAACCTTCCTTATTTAAAAAAATATAAAGAGACGCCTGAAGGCGAGACGTTAATTCAAAACACGACCCATGGAGGGACGTTAATTTTTGATTTCAATTAGGGTAGGATACGTCAAATATCAGAAACTGACGCCTCTTGCTCCAGTCGTCCTTTCTTTGAAAAATGCCCTAGCTCAGGTCGCTATTTAAAAGACGCCCCGCTTCGAGTCGTTAATTACAAAAATGCAAGAAAAATCATAAAAACCCACACAAAAATAGAAAAACTTTATATTATAGAAATATTGAAGTTCACTTTGGGGCGTTAACATAGTGACATGAGATTTGATCAACATAGTATCAATTTTGGCGTGTCTACAGCTGCCCCGCCTTGGCGTCTGCTTTGCAAGGGAGTGAGACGTAATGAAGTGAAAGTGTAATGAACGAAATGAAGTGGAACGAACTGATAAGTAGATGCCAAGGTGTGATGTGACACGCCTGTGACACTAAGCATTGAAAATCTTTCCAAGATTCTGAGTGAAGCAACTTCGGGTGATTCCAAGGAAACATCGATTTGCTGGGTAAAGGAGACTAAACTAAACAAGTAAAATGTGCGCGTGGGCAGGACAGGGAGGCACCATTGGAGAGCGTTTACCAGCCAACATCGATGTGCTACAACCAAGGTGAATTTACAAAAAATAAAGTGAATTGAGATGAAGACCCAGCAAAGAGGCATTTTCAAGGAACTAGCCTGAGCGGCTTCAGAGAGAATAAAGTACTCAATTTGGAGTGGAATATCTCATGTCAACTTAATCAAGAGCGAGTGACCTTCATTATTGCCATAATATGAAGATTTTTCAGCATGAAGCTTAAAGTCCTACATGATGCATGCTGGGCTAAAAGGGAAAAATTAAAACAAACTAAAGATAGAAAATAATCAAGGATAATATTGTTAAGCCATCTAGATTCGGTCAAGAATCTAAATCTCTGAGCTGACACTAAGCCGATGCCCGTTTGTCCGCGCATCAACCCAGAAAATGGAACCATCGTCCCAGACCTTTAATGACTCAACGGCATATCCGTGTGATCAAGATCCTCCTAGAATTATCACTATTTTTGATGAAGGGGAACTCAATTTCCAGGTTCATCAGAACCACAAGGTCCTTGATATGCTATAATAGCGTAAAATACCATATAGTAACAATGCTCACAGGAAGGAAATACAAGAGTGGGATGATGTTATTCCCATGAGTCACCCTTGCGTCTCGAAACCTACACTCTTCTGCACTTGAAAAGTTCATTAGTTCTCTCAATTCAAAGCATGATATGATCATAAGTGCATAATCATAAGTAATCCCAATCAAAATATAGCACTTAAGTTCATTAAAACATAGGGAGGAACCAAATATGTAAACCCATAAAATAACGACTGGAGTTCATGGCGTTCAAAAGAATAAAAGACGACCGACATGAGGGCGTTTAAAATATAAAAGACGTCTATGATCAAGGCGTTAATTCTTTTGGGATCTCAAGAAAGTGACGACCTGAACGTAGGCGTTAAATAAAACACGACTTTAGACAAGTCGTCATTTCAACAAATGACGCCCCGGACACCGGCATTAATTAACTGCGAATTTCGAACACCACGCTTCCGACTAGGAAACAGAAAGCAAAACCCAGTACTACTTGTAATCGTCTCTACAGCTTCGAACGGGCATAAAATCCTTCGAACTTCTATAACAAGAAGTAATTTCCCTCAGCAAATCAACCAAATCCTTTGTTCTGTTACTTCTGATTTCACAGGTGTTGCTACACCTGCTTCGGCTTCTTTCTACAGACAGTCACTGAAATAACCTCAGAAGATGGAGAGAGCTATCAAGCGGCCAAAGATTTCTACTCCTAGGCTCTCAAAAATCAACGGACACCTTAGTAGCAGAATTGCATCGAACCATGTATGTGAGTTTGAATTATTCTGCTGTTCTTTCCCCTTTATCTTCACCATTCCCAACCTTCTTACCCTCTGTACTCTTTTCTTCTTTTCTTTTCTTTTTCCACAGGATTATCCAAATGTTCCAGGAGCCAGGAGATATACTAAGAACAAGTGGCTCCCCATTTTACTCTCCAAATTCAGCTCTGACATGAGAGTTTTTATCTCTAGATGGCACCTCCTAGGCCTAGTTACCCATGCCAAACATTATGACCAAATCCACTTAGATTGGGCAGCTATAGGAGCTCTAGTGGAGATATGGCACCCCTCTACTCACACCATCATGTTCTCCACCTTTGAAGCTACCATCCTATTGGAAGAGTTAGAGATGATCTTAGGCTTGAAGACGATGAAGCAAGGAGATGAGGAGAAGATGGCCATCATGCCAAGGCAAATCTCCTCACATGAATTGTTAACAAGCTTGATTCCTAGCCCAAACCTAGTGAACCAAATTAAAGCCACCAAAGGAATCAACCTCCTAAAACTTGCCTCATGGGTCTACAAACGATCCGACCAAGCTAAAGAAGATGAAGAAGTGGAGCGAGTAGCAAAGGCTTTCGTGGTGTGCTTGGCGGGAGCAATCTTATTCCCCTCCACGGAATACTTCTTGGATGAATCCCAATTAAGCGCAATAATTAGCCTATGGGAAGGAGAGAGAGTGGGACCGGCGATATTAGCCTTTCTATATAGTGGGCTCACTTCGGCGGCAATGGGGAGACCAATCTATGGATGCATGTTTGCACTATTAAGTTGGGTAGATCTCCACTTCAAGTTCGATCCGTGTGAGGAGGCCCAACAACCATCAAGGATATTCTCTAAAAGTCCACTTTCCTATATGACCGGCTCACTGGGGATAAGCAACAGGGTGATGAACCGGATACCTCAAATTAAGAAGAGAGCGGAATGGAGGGAGCATTTCAAGGTAATGCCAAAGAACCTCTTCACCTGCGCCCCGGGACTACTCAAAATGCAGGAACTCCACGCACGATTCTCTCCTGGCACGGATCTTCGGTTAATAGGCGCCACGGAATTCGTGCTATACAACTCCCACAGGTGCCTTCCTCAACTTGGGCTACCATGGCGACTATTGGAGGACCCATCTCATCTCCCTCCTATCAAGACAAGGGACACTGGCAGCAATGAAGATGGAGAAGAATGCACCACAATCCAAGCTCTGTGGAAAATCTGCAAGACTAATCAACCTGTGGAGAACTTGGAAGAAGACAGAGATCAATGGAAATCATATGTAATAGCTTTAAGGAACATGAGGCCCAAGAATGGCTCATTAAATGCAATGTAATCTCTTTCATCAATAAATCAATAATAACATTCAAATTGAGCCAATTACTCTGATCAATTCTTCCAACAATCTGTGATTCTGCTCTGAATAACGACTTCGTTAATGCTGTCAATTCCCAAAGTGACGCCTCAGTATATGTCGTTTCTCATTAAT
This sequence comes from Amorphophallus konjac, assembly GCA_022559845.1. NCBI lineage: Eukaryota > Viridiplantae > Streptophyta > Magnoliopsida > Alismatales > Araceae > Amorphophallus > Amorphophallus konjac. The sequence continues at coordinate 199,432,595 of CM040125.1, read as the reverse complement.
CGACTCTCAAAATTGACGCCTTCAGCAATAGGCGTTAATTGAATCACGACTTAAGACAAGGCGTTAATTTGATTTAAATTCCAAAAAGTATTCGTTAAAGATCCAAGAGTAACGCCTTAGGGTGAGCCACGTCTCATGTAAACCATGTCTTCAGACACGTCATTAATCAAAAATAGTAATCATTATTCCCATCATGTCAATCAAGTCCCATTAAATGTTTCTGACGACGTCTGCCATTCCCCATGCGAAACGAAATAACGCCTCAAGGCACGTCGTTAACAATGGAAGAGACGCCCTCTTGTCCAGTCGTCTTTTTAACAAGACACGACTTTGACGGGGTTGTTAATTCTTTTTGACCGTTCAACTTGCTTTCCCTCCTTTCTTCTTCTTCCTTTGTTCATTTCTTTTTTCTTCTCTTCCTTTCTGCAACTCTAACCGAAACCCACACTCCATCTCACTCATTCTCTCACCCCCTATCTCTCTCCCCTCTACACCCTAGCCATGGCAGGTGGCGGACCTAAGCGGCAACGGGTGAGCGCCCCCGAGGTCGTGGACTTGGAGGGCGAACACGCCTATGTCGAGGAGGAGGCTCCTCCCGTGGCGGCCGAGGAGGCACCGACGGTGGTGACCGGCGACGAGGGAGAACACGGCGACGACGAGGCCATGGGAGATGAAGAAGATGAAAGTGAAGAAGAGGAAGACGAAGGCGAAGAGGGAGAAGAAGAAGAAGAACAAGAAGGGGAAGAAGGGAATGAGGAACCGCCGGCCACGGCGGTGGCCATTGCTCGCCCCGGACAACTCCGGCGGCCACGGCAACCAAGGCCCCAACTCCGAGGAGAGCTATCGGGACCCAAACGACACAAGGTAAGCCTCAACCCCATTTTCATCATTTTTTTATTTCATTTCTTCCATTTTTTTTCTTTTTTCATAGCTCTCGGGAAGAAGAAAACCACGGACTCAGAAAGAAGACGCCCCCAGGGGTGTCATTATTTAAGAAGAAGATGCCCAACCCTGGGTCATCAATTCATTTTATTTTCTGAAAAATAACTGATCTCCATGATAACACGCCCTTCAGCATGTCGTTAATTTGATTTACCATGTTTTAATCACCATGCTATTATTTTCAAGCTTCTCAGTTTTTTTCAATTATTTCTTCAATATTTATGCCTTGATTTATATCTCGCATGATGTTTTTATTTTATTTTCAAAAAACCCTGGAAAACAACGCCCCCCATCGGGGCGTCAATTCAATAGATAACGACCATAGGGGTGGTCGTCAATTTAAATAATTCCAGAATACATTTCTAGGCCCAAAAACTTATTTAAGAAAAACGTCCTATTCAGAGGCGTTACTTAAGCAAATGACGACCCAGGGACGGGCGTCAATTAAAAAACCTTTTGGGAATATAGAAATTAATTTCAAAACCATGCCTCCCACCGGGGCGTCTCTTAGATAAACAACGACCCTGGCTGGGCCGTTAATTCAACAGGCACATAGATTCACCAAAAAACCCATTTAGAAGTAACGCCACACTCAGGGGCGTTAATCAAGCAAGCCACGACCCAAGGTCGGTCGTTAATTAAATCAAACAGCAAAAAACTCAACCAAGGCAATTTAAACGAATTTACACATGAAAATTAACACTCTTAAACAAAAATTCTTTCTTTTATGCATGCAGGGGTTGATGAGGACACGCATCTCATGGGTCCAGGTTCGGGTAGCATACCACGGCCTCCCCAAGTTTCAGAGAGCTAGGGTAGATGCCATGGGGTTCGGGGCTTTCCTTAGCATAGAGCCAGTCAGACCCGACCTAGCACTGATCCAGGTTTTGAGGGAGAGATGGGACAGGACTTGCCGGGCATTCTTGATGCCGTGGGGTCACATGATCCCTACCCTAGAGGATGTGGCTAGGATCACCGGGTTGAGGGTAGATGGGGAGGCTGTGAGTGGGATCACCTATTCTGACTATACCGAGCTTACCCAGAGACTGCTAGGGTTAGAGATGGTCTACGAGACACCTAGCGAGTGCAGGACCGTCTTCCGTACCGACATCACCACAGCTATGGGATTGGGGGATGCTAGGCAGAGACCCAGGGAGTCTTTAGAGGAGTTTTCACAGAGGTTGATGGACGGGGCTAGGGCAGCCTATTGCCAGGATCCAGCCGACAGGGAGAGGGCAGACTGAGATTTGAGGAGGTTTCTATTCTTGATGCTCGGGTGGCTATTGCTTGGCACAAAGGGCGACGTCATCAATTGCCGATTCCTAGGGATACTCGAGCACTTGGAGGGATTCGGCAGATACGCCTGGGGAGTGGCACTGCTGGCACACATGATGGCCGACCTGTCTACGGGGACAGGATGAGAGACGACTGTTAGTGGCTTCTCACCTTTTCTTCAGGTATGCATTTCTTTGTTTGAATGTTTGAATGTATATGCGTATGAATGTTTTGCTAATATGATGCATGGATGCAGGTTTGGAGCCATCTATACATGCCCATGGGGCGCGTCGACCTACGACCTGGAGGTGAGGGATCTTTCCCTCTGGCGCGACGCTGGCTGCCAGTAGTTTTTGGGGCCCCACTCTCTTATGAGTTGTGGGTGTTACGGAGGGAGTTCCGCGACTTCCCTTCTTCACTGGTATGCATAATGCAAATTTTTTTGTTGTTTTTATGTTATAGAATGTGATATAATGGATGATAATGAATGTTTGTTTTGTGGATGCAGGTGCAGTGGAGACCCTATGAGGGGATAACCGACGAGGGCCATCCGTGGGTTGTAGCAGGCCGACCTCGCTTTGAGCATGAGCTTTGGGTTCATTGCTTGAGCGAGATTGAGCTAGTACGGCTTACGCTGGTGATGAGGGTGCTCGGCCTTCATCAGGAGTGGATAGATGTCGGAGAGCCGCGAGGGATTGGAAAGAAGACACGCGGTCGCACCAAGGAGATCGACTGGAGAGTGCGGTTCGCAGACCAGTATGCGAACTGGCAGCGAGGCGGGACCCGAGTCACCTCACGGGCGACCGACAGCTCCGAGTACCTCCGACGCTACTGGGAGGTTTACGCCGGCAGGCCCCAGATGAGGGTCCTAGGGGTATGTATGAATGCACTTATTCTTCAATTAAATGCGAATGCTTATGTATATCTATCATGCAACTGATGTGTAATGGATGCAGAATGCACGAGACATAGCAGCGATGGATGCACAGGCCCACCTACACAGCCTGGAGGCACAGCTGGCCACCACACAGGCAGATCTTGAGACCTTGGTGAGTGTTTAATTTATTTCTATATGCAAATGAATTTTTTTTTGTCCTTGAATTATTGATGATTAGCCACTGACAATCTTAATGAATGCAGCGTGCCCAGCAGGGAGCAGCAGGGAGAGATACGGGAGAGGCCTCTAGCTCGAGAGGGCCTAGTGCAGAGGCGACTGCACTAGCGGAGCAGCTAGCAGGGGCAGTGACACGGGCCGAGGAAGTAGAGCGCGACCTCGCTTCACGGGTAAGTTTCAAAACTCAGACCTCATTCAATTACTTATTATTATGTGCTGATAAAAAAAGGTGTTTTGTAGACGGAGGAGCTCCGAGCTGCTCTTACTTGCATCGAGGAGGGCCAGCAGGCGATGGCCACACGGGTGAGTTTTACTTTTAACCATGCATTCATTTCATAAATTGCTGAATTATTGCATTAAATGTAGAACTGATGACTTGTTTACCTGTTTTCAGACTACTCAGTTACAGGCGGCACGTACCCAGGCTGCCCTGGCTGGGGCAGAGTTGGCGATCCGTGAGCAGTGCGTCACGGAGCTAGAGTTATCCTTGAGGCGACAGGAGGAGCTGCCTCAGGACGTGGCGGAGCTGCGGGTTGCTCTTGAGCTGGAGCGGAGGGAGCGTGCTCGAGAGCGAGCAGTGCACCTGGCGGACCGTGACCGTCACCACGAGCTACAACAGTCAGAGCGTGCCCGGTACCAGGAGCAGGTGGTAGCGCACGAGCGTGAGTTGGCAGACTTGAGGACCCAGCTAGCCGTTACTCAGGAGAGGCTACGAGCGTCAGAGGAGCGTCTTCAGCGAGGGCGGGAGCGGGCGCGAGCTGCAGGGTACAGCTTCACCAGCTCTACCTTTGTGGCGGGTTCCTCTCTTCGAGAGAGGAGCGAGGAAGGGGGCCAGGTTCGAGTTCCAGCTTCTTCTCAGGGGCCCATGCCCCCTCCACCAGCGCCCCCTCGGGATGGTGAGGACGAGGTAGAGAGTAGGATAGAGGAGGGTGGAGGCGAGAGCTGAGAGAGACTTACTTGGACTCCTCCACCCTCACACCTGTACTCAGATATTTATGATGTATATATATATGAGATTGAAATTTTTGTTACCTGAGCACTTGTGTAGTTGTGTACTTGTGGGCATGTACCTCGCTTCTTTTCCACGTTCTTGGCTTTTGCTTTTATTTTCCCTTATGCCTGCAGCTGTAGTTCACACTTAAACAAACAGGTTAATTCATCTGTTCGACTTGGCCCCTTGCTCAATAAGCAAGGGATGTCTTTACTTTGACCTTGATAGCGGGTCAAGGGGCCAAGCCTTTAATCAAATAAGGTGAATGAAATAACCAATAAAGGGAGATGCATCACACAAGCACACATATGCAACGCATAACAAAAGATACCCATGTAAAAATGCAAGCACACATCATGAAGGATAAACCACCATTTTTTCTTTTTTCTTTCATTTTCTTTCCTCTCTCTTTTTTTTATTTATTTTACAAAAAAGACGCCTTAGACTAGGTCGTTATTTGATAAAAGATGACTTCGGCTCAGGCGTTAATTACATAAAAGGCGCCTTACTTAGAGGCGTTAATTTTGCTGTTTTCAGAATTTGGTTGACAAAGCTACTAGGGCACTTGGTCATACATGGTCGTCATTGAGGATTCATTGACCTTTCTTGATTAATTAAAAAGGGGTCGACGTGCTAGTGGTTAAACTTATACGCAAGATCTCGCACGGTGCAATCTCCTAAGTCAGTCTCGACCATCGTGCTGGTTTATGACTTACCACAAAGAAAGAGATGGAAGAAGATATAAGGAAGCCCATAAGGAATTCTGAAAAGCTCGAAGTAAAACCACCTCCCCTACCCTATGCCTGTTGGGATTCGGTCTTTGGCATAGGGAAATTTTGTTGCCTTTTGCCTCTTTTGTATTGCATGCATACGCCCAAGGTTTTCCTTACGGGGACTTTGCCCTCTTGACATGCTTTTCTTTTCACTATTTGACTTTCACTTTGGAACTGATTTGTACTGATGAAAAACCTAATTGTACTTGGGCTTTTGTGGTATTTTGTTCCCTTTTGGGCCCTGACTTCCACTTACTAAGGCGGCGGGTAGGCTTAGCGGGTCTACCCCGAGACCTTCCTTCCTCCCTTATGGGCCAAAGAGGAAAAGAATGGGTATTGTCTTCACCTTTAGTCAGGTTTTTTGACTTTCCATTGAATTTTGCACCGCTTGAGTTCGAGGTTTAAACGTGTAGTGTGTCTGGGTGTCGACCCTATTTTAGTTAACAAGACTGACGAATGAATACTAAAATTTGACCTTTCGGACCTTGCGTCCTAGTATGCCATGGCAACGATTTTTTTTTTGGCATTTTGGAGAATTTCTATTTTGTTTGGGATTTTGGAAATTTTCTATTTATTATTTTTTTTAGATTTTGAAAAATTCTATTATATTTTTTTTGTTTTTTTTATTTTGGATTAGGGGTAATATTTCTTAAGGTACAGGCCGTTCCAAGGATGAGCCAGCTCTTCTCCTTCAGCGTTAATCAATTTATAAGTATTACCGGGATAAACATCTTTTATAACAAACGGTCCTTCCCAGTTTGGTTGGAGTTTCGAACGGGGTCCCCCAGGTTTTACAAAGATTCTCTTGATTACCATCTCACCGACTTTGAATTTTCTCTCAATTACTTTCTTTTGATAAAAACGTGAAAGCCTATTTTGATAAACGCGCGCATGCTCAGTGACGACCAGACGCTTCTCGTCTAGGAGTTCCAACTGGACAAGGAGTGAATCACGACGCTCATCAATAGAGAATTCCTTGCCCAATTGTACTCGCAGAGATGGGATGAGAATCTCGTAGGGAACCACCGCCTCCATTCCATAAGTGAGGGCGAAAGGGGTTTGCCCTGTAGGGGTACGAATGGAAGTGCGATAGGCCTAGAGAGCTTCAACTAGCTTGTCTGGCCAATCCGAAAATTTATTAGCCTCACACGTCTTTTTAACAATTTTAATCAAGATTTTATTAGTTGCCTCTGCTTGGCCATTGCCCTGTGGATAATAAGGAGAAGAATGATGCAATGCAATGTTATACCTGTTGCAGAGATCCTTGAGCTCTTGAGAGATGAATTGAGGTCCATTGTCGGTGATGATGCTACTCGGGATGCCGAATCTTGTGATGATGTTCTTCAGTATGAATTTGCAGATGGTTGATGCTTTGATCTTCACGAATGCTTCCGCTTCCGCCCACTTGGTGAAGTACTCCGTTGCCGTGAGGATGAATGATTTTTGCTTTGTGAGGAGGTTCAAGTCACCAAGAGGTCCAATGATATCGAAAGCCCACATGGAGAAAGGCCATGGTAAGGACATAGGATGGAGTGAAGAAGCAGGAGAATGAATCTTGTCGGCGTGCAGTTGGCACTTAACACACCTTCGAACATAGATGGAACAATCCTCTTCTAGAGTTGGCCAATAGAAGCCTAGCCTAAGGATCTTCTTAACTAGCATCTGGCTGTTCACATGACCACCACGCACTCCTGAATGCGCCTCTTCTACGACCTTCCAGTATTCATCATCGTCGAGGCATCTTAATAAAACACCCGTGAGCCCTCTTCTATAGAGCACACCTCCAACCAAAACCTAACGTTGGGCCACTCTTCTGATTGCTTTCCTTTCTTCCATAGTGGCTTCTTCAGGATAGGATTGATCATTGCAATATCTGGCAATCTTAAAATACCAAGGTTTCTCCTCATCAGCCAATTCTTCTTCCCAATCTAACAACATGACCTCTTTGCCTTTAAGAGCTTCACTCCGCCTGACCTTCTCGAGCACCTCGTCCCTAATGTCGAGGAATGCACGATCCTTAATAGCTGGAGTGTCACGCGGATGAATGAGAGGAATGTGAAAATCTCGTTGGGGAGGAAAGACTAAAGCAGAGGTCAAAGAGGCAAGAGCGTCAGCTAAGATGTTCTGGCTTCGAGGGACATGGACGAAGATCAACTTGGTGAAGAGTTTGGCATAAGCTGAAGCAAGTTCCTGGTAGGGCTTGAGTTTAGGATTGATAGTGCGGCACTTGACAAGCACCTGGCGCAGAATGAGTTGACTGTCACCCACGATTCGTAATTGGGTAACACCATATTTATGAGCGGTTTGAAGACCGGCCAAAAGGGCCTCATACTCAGCTATATTGTTTGTGACAGGGAAAGTGAGCTGAGCAGCAAATGGGATGGTGACCCCTTCTGGTGTTAACAGAACCATGCCAATCCCTCTTCCTTGGGAATTTAGAGCTCCATCAAAATGTAATGTCCACATAGGATCGTGGGGTTGATTAATGGACATTAGTTCTTCATCTGGAAACTCTGGGATCAAATTGAGGGAGTGGGTGGTGAGCAAGATATTCGGCGATGGCGTAACCTTTGATTGCTTTCTGTTGAATGTAAGTGATGTCAAATTGAGAGAGAAAACTTTGATAGCGTGCCAATCGGTCGGTAAGGACAGATTTTTCAAGAAGGAATTTAATCGGATTCATGCGAGCAATGAGGTGAACCTCGTGAGCTAAGAAATAATGTTTTAACTTCTGAACTACCCAGACTAAAGCAGCGCAAGTCTTCTCCATGGCTGAGTACCTCTGCTCACAAGGGTTGAGAAGTTTAGACAAGTAGTATGCTGCCCTCTCCTTCCCTTCTTCATCCACTTGAGCTAGGACAGCACTCACATAGTCATCCAGGACAGAAACATAGAGGATAAGTGGTTTGCCCGGAATTGGCGGCCTCAGGACAGGAGGATTGGCCAGATAATCCTTCAATCCGTCAAAAGCTGCCTGACACTTGTCATCCCAATTAAACTTGACCCCCGGCTTAGTAAGCTCGTAAAACGGCCTGCATCTTTGTGAGTGCTGGGAGACGAAGCGGCGAATAAATTGCAACTTCCCGATTAATCCTCGAACTTCCTTCAAATTCTTGGGAGGAGGCATATCTCTGATGGCCTTTGCCTTATTGGGATCAACTTCAATTCCTCTTTTGTTGACAATAAACCCAAGCAACTTCCCTGATGAAACGCCAAATACACACTTTTTGGGGTTCATTTTCAACTGATATTCTCGTAATCTTTGCAAGACTTTAGCTAAAACCTCAGGATGCTCAATCCTTGTTCTTGATTTTACTACCAGGTCATCCACATACACCTCAATATAAATATGAATCATATCATGAAAAATTGCCATCATAGCCCTCTGATAGGTGGCTCCAGCATTCTTGAGTCCAAAAGGCATGACCACATAGCAGTAAGTACCCCATGGTGTAGTGAACGATGTCTTCTCTTGATCTTCTTCAGCCAGGCGAATCTGATTATAACCCGAAAAACCATCCATGAAGGAGAGAGTCTCAAATCCTGCCGTATTATCAATCAAAACATCAATATGAGGGAGGGGGAAGTCATCTTTAGGACACGCACAGTTGAGGTCCCGAAAGTCTATACAAATGCGAACCTTTCCATCATTCTTCATGACCGGGACGATGTTAGCCACCCAGTTCGGATAGAGGACAACTCTAACAAATCTAGCCTTATGAAGCTTGTCGACCTCTTCTTTCATCTTTAAAGCCATGTTATGGTGGAAACGTCTCAACCGTTGTTTGATCGGTATAGACCCTGGCTTAAGTGTAAGCCGATGTTCAACGAGCGCAGGGTCTAATCCAGGCATATCTTCATAACTCCACGCAAACGTGTCCTTGTATTCTTGAAGTACCAAAATAAGCGCCTCCTCTTCGGCAGGCGGCAAATTCTTGCTGATGAGGACAATCCTAGGGTCTTCTTCCGTACCCAGATTTATTTCCTTGGTAGGCTCTTCTACTGAGGCTGATGGTTCGTCAAATCTTCTCATACCACTAGCAAGGGCGTCAGCCTCGTCCTCATATTCTTCATAACTTTCATCCCCCTCTTCAACAGGGTCTTCATCATTCATAATTTCATAGACACCAAAACCCTCATAAGGAGCACAAGTATCCTCATATTCTAACTCTGGCAGGATAATCGGATTCTCTAGAATTTCGGGGAGGGTTGAGCATGCCCGGCATCTTCTAGCTAATTCTAACAAGAATCTACGGGGAATCTGCTTACCCTTGGATTTCCTATGTGAAGCTACCCCATGGATTTTATTATTAGAAGAAGAAGAGCAACTAGCTTGATCATTAGAAGAAGAAAAGGGAGGGGGTGAAAAAGTAGATACAGGAGGGGATACAGATGAGGACCCCTCGCAGGAGGAGTGGATAAGGTTGATCAATGAATCTTGGAAGAGCGGTCCCTGGGTCGGGACACCCTCAGGAAGGAGATAGGAGGTCTCCTCAAAAGAGATGGAGGATGAAAAAATTGGAATTTTGGCGTTTTTTTTTATTTTTTTTCATTTTCATTTTTATCTTCATTTTTATTTTCTTTTTCAAGAAGAAAGCAGTGTGAAGGGAGAATAGAAGGAGGAGTGGAGATTGATAGATTGGAGAAAGATTGAATCAAAGACGACCCACGCGGGGGTGTGATAGAGAGTTTGGAAAATTACTCGAGGAGCAAGGGAGGAATTGGAAGAGAGACTTGCATTGAATTTAGAGACAAGCTGATCATGATCAGAGGCGATCTCGGCACGTGAGAAAACAATTGAGAATGCAAAGAAGAAAGAAGAGACGGATGCATAGAAGTGAGAGAGAAAAGGCCAGCCCACAGCCTGTCTATTGTAAATCCTTCTTCATATGGCACGTCTGGCTCTCCAATATCTGTGTAATCACTCAGCAGCTGGCTCTTGTCTGTTATCACCGTCGGCTTTTCAATCAAGTCGTGGATCAGTGGTGGCCATTCCGGATCTGTCGGCATGAAGAGACGGCTTAAGGCAATAGTAATGTCATTCATATCAAACCATCTATACCAGTCACACTCTGGATCATCCATTTTCCTCCTCTTATCAGACCTTAGAGATTCCAGGGATTTGTATGTAACCAGTGGAGCAATATGTCGAGCAAACTGTCTAGCATGAACATCTTGACAGTCTAATGTGGAAGTGATTATTGTAGTCTGCTCATTATCTTGGACGCCACCTTTAATAAAATGTGTCTGTAATGTCCAAGTAAGCGGTTGGCGATCCGTCTTCAGAGTGGATGTCATGACTACCCATGGTTCATTTTCATCTTTACTCAGCCCTTTGTAGCTTAGACCGCCTCGTGCAATCAATTTCTGTGACTTAACATGCCTAGTTTTGCCCTGACAATTGACACCCAGGCCTTTGCCGACTTGGTACCCCATTTTTATCAAAATATTCCATCCCGGGGTGTTCATTGTGTTCTTCTTCTTCTTCCCCTTTTCAATTAGGGGTGTCATGGCGACTGTTGTAACTGTCTCGGGTGGCATCGGCCGTGGGTGAGGGATATCCAACACTGATAGCAACGGTTTGTTGGAAGGCCAAATAGAAGGAACTGACGTTGCTAGGTGTATGTCTTCATCAGGCAGGATCGGCATGCTAGTCAGTTTGATAATACGGCCCTTGTGTGGAAACTTGAGGCATTGATGATTTGTAGAGGGCACTGCATCTAACTGTTGAATATAGGGGCGACCCAAGATGCCATTGAATGTTGGATCCATGTTCAAAATGTGAAAATCGACTGTGATTATTGCTGGACCCAGACTAACCTTTAACGTTATCATGCCCAGAGGAGGCTTCTTAGTATTGTCGTATGCTGTGACTGTTATGGTGGATGGCCGAATCTGATTTTCTAGAATGCCGCACATCTTCAAAGTGGTTGGTGGCAATACATTGATGGATGCCCCAGTGTCCACCAAATATTGTTTTACTGCCACCTTATTGATATCCACTGTGATGCATAAAGCATACTTTCTTGTCGGTTGAGGTGCCAGTTCATGTTCATAAAAAGTAATTGTCGGCTGACTGCTAGCGGGTGTCAAGACTGTGGTTATCTGCTCGGCAGGGATGTCCTCATTGACCATAACTTTCTGTAAATATTCCTTTAAAGCCAACTGATGAGTGGTTGACCTCTTAATCAATTCTAGAATAGAGATTCTTGCTGGAGTTCGGTCAAGATGCTTCAGTAAATCATATTGAGTGCCTGGCACAGACTCTTGCTCCTGTTCTTGTTCATTTGGCCCCTGTGCGGGCTCCTGCTCTCTCTGGGGAAAGATGCGCTGGAACATCCGTCCACTGCGGCGCGGTGCTATGGTTTGGCGCACCTCTGTCGGGACAAGGATGGGGGGAGTATTGGAAGAAGAAGAAGGGGCGTTAGTATTGAGAAGTGGTAGAGGAGTGTTTGAAGAAGAAGCCCCCGTAGGGGGTATTGGTGAAGGGTTCAAAAGAGAAGCACCCGTAGGAGGCATAGGGGTGGAAGGGGGTGTTGGAGTGTGGGAAGGGCTAGCGGGTTGAACAAGGAGAGGTCGGGGTATAAATGGTGGTTGAGCTGATGGTGGAGGTGTCCTTGCCGGCGGAGGACTGGTGGTGGTGGACGTAACCGGTGCTGGTGACGGGTGAATGAGGAGTGGCCTAGATGGTGATGGTGAAGGATTGGTGGCGAATGATGGAGTTTGCTGCGTCGGAGGCTATGGCCGTGGTGGATGGGTAAGGAGAGACTTGGTTGGCAAGGATGAGGAATTAGTGGGGACAGATGGGTTAATGGTGCGCAAAAGGGGGCGACTTAATTGAGGGGTAGAAAAAGAAGGAAGCGTGCACAAAAGGCGCGGAGGTTGATTTGAATTATGGTTGAATGCCCCGACAGAGGCATTTTCTTCGTGCCATCCCTGCCCTCTCTCTACTTCATGGAGAGACGTGACCAGGTTCACATGCTGATTTGCTTGGTGCTCTGGCAATGGGTTGTGGACAATCCCCATATCTTGCTAAGGTGCTGGAGCTTGCTGTTGTACTGGTGGAGCTGGTTGCTGCGGCTGCTGAGCCTACTGTTGCCGAGGAGGCCTTCTTACTTTCATAGCAGCAATGAACTGTCTCATCTCGTCCCAATTAATACCGCCCTGGTCATTTAAATCATAGATGTAGTCCTAGAAGTGAAAGCAATGGTCAATATTGTGACCAGGGGAGCGGTGGAAAACACAATAGCGGGACGTGTCAACATTAGCGGGCCACGTTGTCCTTTCTTTTGGTAACATGAGTAGATTAGCAGCCATCAGGGCATTAAATATATCTGGGAGACTTTCTGGCAATGGCGGATAATGGGCCCTTTTGGGGCCAAGTGGTCTCCTTTGATGTTGTTGTTGCGGGCCATAGTTGGTGGGTGGCGGTACTTGGTGGTACTGTCGCGGAGCTGAGGGATCCACATGTGGCGTTTGGTTTTGTGGAGGTGCAAGGGAAGGTTGAGGAGCAAATTGGTGTTGTGGGGGTGAGTTGAAGAGGGTGTTTTGTTGTGGAGGTGGCGGAGGTCGTGGGTTAGATTGGTGAAAATGATGTGGCACAGCCCAAGGATGACTAAATATGTAATGAACAACTAGGACCTAGATCCACAAGCATACAAGCTCTCCAATGATTCTCACAATAGCGTCTTACTCACACGGCACACGCGATCACCCGGCGGGGCCGGGGGATGATGGCAAGGGTCCGAGGCGAGACCCAATGAATCTAATGGACTTAGTGGGCTTAGGCTGACCCCAAAGAGTCTAGGATTCCCAACTTAGTGGGCGGCTGGCCCGCTGGGCGGGGTTTGGGGGTGGCACTCTCTCCCGGTCCGCGGTGGGCACTAACAAATGAACATACAAGTACGGGCCCTCTTCTCACCGTCCGACGAGCATTCAAAGCAATACTAAACTTACAGAAGTAAGGCTATCAAGGTTAGTACCAGAGGCTCACCTGATCGGTGTGAAGACACCGATCCCGCTCGGAGACGAGGGCGCACCGGGAGGCGAGGGTATATACCCGATCGCCGCGGCGATGTAGCTTGACCTGAAAGTGTAAAGAGTACAACACTACGCCTCTCGCAGGAGGGATGATCTTGGTGTGTGGATTAAGTTAATTACATCCAAAACTACCTCCACGCAGGGAGGGGCCTTCAGCCGGCCAAGCGGGGTGGGGAATTATGCAAAGAGGACCGACTTTCCGAGCTCCACCGGTTCTGCCTTTCTTCTGTATTTCTGGATAGGGTGTCGATGTTGATGCTGCCAAAAATTCCACCGAGCTCAGAACCTGATGAGACTTGCGCCAAGAGTTTGCTAACGGACAAAGGATGATCTCTGAATTTTTGCTGAGCCTGGTACAGTCGTTGCTGGCCGGGGCAGAGTCTGGAACCAGACTGATTGGTTCTGCCTCTGTCTGGTGTAGAACAATGTGTCTGGTTGCAGAGGGTGCCACGATCACTACCAAGCTCTGATTGAGGCGAGACCTGAACCGTTGGAACCGTGGTCGAGTCGTCTTTCGGTCGGCACCAACAGCGAGGTCGGAAGATGTCGGAGAAGACTGGGACGATCATATGAGTATATGGGTGTCGGTTCTGGCTCCTGTAAACTGACCTGACACACTTGGAGTAGGAAATTTGTAACTTGAGATGCCGATGTCCAAATGCAGCTCTGCTTCTTGAGGATGAAAGAGGACTTGAGAGGGAGGAACGTTGCTGAAGAACACTTGATCTGAATCCCAAAAGGTTCATCGTGGTAGGGCTTCCAATATCGCTCTGGTTCTCTGCCTGGGGTCTTCGGCGCAGTCGAGGGAGATCAGCTCCTGCGGACAGCTCCGACCTCGGAAGCCGGCGAGACCACCACCGTTCGAAAGCTAACTCGCAGACGCTTCCAGCAATGTAGGCCTTCCTACCTGGATCTTTGAGGGACGGTCGTAGTTGCCTCTGCAAGTGATTGCAACTCTGCTGCCTGAAACAGGGACAGAATGAGGAGAAGAAGAAGATGTGGAGAAGGGGATGGCCAAGAGAGTGAATGGGGGAGAGTGTGTCTAATGGCTCTAGGAGGGAGATTTGTGGTGTTTAGGGGTTGTGGAGGTTAGGGAGAAGAAGGTGGGGAGGGCGAAATGGGCTGGAGAGGGGGGCTGGAGCTGCAAGTGGTGATGGTGGGAGGGAGAGTGAACACAAGAGAGAAGGTGAGTGTGAGTAGAGGTGGGGGCGAACTTGGCCCAAGGGGAGAGAGAGGGGGTTCAACATAGGGAGGAGAGGGTGAGGAGAGATGGGAGGGAGATTAAAATGGGCCTAGGAAAGAGATCCTTCAGCCTTGGGGAGGTGAGGAGGTGCTTAGGGAAGTGGAGGGGAGTAGGTGGTGGTTGGGAAGTAGGGCTTGGATTGGTGGAGGGTTGTTGGGACTAGATAGAGAGTAAAGGAGGGTTGTGGGAAGTTGTGGGGTATTAATGGAGGTAGGTGGGGGTTGGATTTGAATGAGAGGGGGGGAGGAGAGAGGGGAGGTTCGCCCCTTTCCTTGTGGGAGAGAGAAAGAGAGCTAGAGAGAGAGAGAGAAGTGGAGTAATGAGAGACTTGAAAGGGATTTCTTCAATATTCATCAAAAATTGAATACATGAGGAGAGATGGGCCTATATATAGGCAACCATTCTTTACATGACAAAAATGCCCCTGACAATAAGGTAAAAGACCGAGCATATCCTAGACTCAATCCAATGGGCCAAGACTACGGTAATAAGGCCCAATTAAGCATACCAAGGGAAATGGACTAGAACCACGTGACTCAATAAAGGGAAATACAATGATAGGACTCAATAAAAGGAAAATACATAAAATGAAACTAAGGAAATGAAGATAACAAGTGTGGATCACAGTCAGTCCACATCAAGAGTGTGCAGGCGACCCGAGCTAGAGGGAGTGTCGTGAGATGCCCTCATCAGAAAAGGTGTGGGGTTGCCGACCGCGCCAACTTGCTCATTGATGACGGTACCCTCAGTCGTGGGCCCGCTATTGTTGACATTTGTATTTTTCTTGACCAACCGTGGTTTCGGTTCGAACATGCCCATAATGGGCGATTCCTTCATCTGAGTTTGAATATATCGAGCTCTTTCATAGAGCTCCTCCATGGTGGTCAATCTGTTCATGGCTAATATATGCCGGAACTGAGGGGTTGCATTTGAAATAATCATCTTAACCTGCTCTGGTTCTGACAAAGTATCTTTTAATTTCTCGGCCATTGATCGCCATCTATCAGCAAATATGATGAAGTCCTCCTCGGGCTTCATTTTCTCTGCAACCAAGTCCGTAACAGATAGAGAGGGTCCAACCCGGTCCCTATACTTCTGCAAGAATTTCCTTTGAACCACATCAAAATTGCTAGCATCTGTCGGATCCAAGGAATAAAACCACTCGAGGGCTGGCCCCTCTAGAGATCTTCTAAACAAATAAGCCAGTGACGCTTTGTTGCCCTGCCAAAAGGAGGTCTCATACATAAAATCCTTCAAGTGAATAAATGGATTGCCAGTTCCATTGTATCGCCAAAAATTCGTCATCTCAGAAGGTGGCAAGTGAAAAACTGGCAATGTAGGCAGAGAGATCTCTGGAGCATTCTTGGCAGCAGTAACCTTGTTGAGTTGTTCTTCCATGCTAACCAATTTCTGAAGGAGTAAAGCATTAGTGTCTGACTCGACTGGGGCCAAATTTAGAATGAAGGTATTTGGCATAGGCGTCCTTAGAATTTGGGGAGGTTGAAAGAATTGGGGCCTAGCCGCGGAATAACTTGCCTATTGGGCCGGCATGGCCGCACCGGGCATTGGTGGACAAGAGGGGGGTTTGTGCAAGACCGCCTGATCATTAACAACGTGATGGCCACTCGCGGCCGGAGGGGGATTGGAAGATGAAGAGGGAACATATTTCCCTTTCAAAGCGGCCTGAACTGCCTGCCGCTGGGAATCGTCCAATTGAGATAATGCATGAATTAAATCATTGACATTGAAAGATGGTGGGGTGTTCCCCGATGTGTTCTGATTGGATGGTAAAGCTTGAGAGGAGGGTTCAACCTCATGAGTTGTGGTGTCAACCACATGAATTTGAGAATAATGAGCATGAGGCGAAGGGTAGTTTCCCTCATGATAGATGGAATCTTGGAGGGGTGCCTCATAGGATTGATCAAAAATATTCTCCTCCACATCATCATAGGAGTACCCGTAGCTTGCCATGTTGATAATCTTACCTGAATGGAGTTGCATGTTTAAGCAGAGAAAAGAGCTTATTTTGGAGAAATTATAATTGCAGTAATCACTCAATCCAATCAAGTTATGCAAACAAGTTGTAATGAACGCAAGCTTTTAGATTCAAGTTTGAGATTAGAGTGAATTAAATTGATGCACAATCCTTTCTCTTTGTAGTGTAGAACTTAGTTGTGAGTTTTGCTTGTGATATCCGGGTTAACTAAGTTCTTTCTCCCTCCTCACCAACGGTGGGCTATCTAAACTCTGGGTACTTCAAGGTACAACCAGCCCGACGTCCTTGAGGGAATCCACGGGTGCAGTGACTTACGGAGGTCTTGGAAAAGGAATTTCCGGTCCAAAGAGACGGAATGCTCAATAGGGGGTTGTTCCAATTCCAAGAAGGGTGTGTGGAATCCTAGTGTAGAGAGAGGAGGTCTCTCAACCAAATGCCACAAAATGCAGAATAATATAAGCAGAGCAAGCAGGTATAATCAGATAATGAATATGTGAATCAATCCAGCATGAACAAATAGATCAAGCAACTTTCTGTTAACACACAGGTAAAAAGCGACTTGGCAGAAGTCGCTAAAATAAGGAAACACGACAGCGTGGCTGTCACTACTCTGTGAAGTCCTGTCGGACAGTGCTCAAGAAATGCCTTGGTGTGAGGCGCGGATTGTGCAAAAGACGCCTGGGAGAAAGGCGCCGGATAGACAAAGGACGCCCACAGCGAGGGGCGTCAATTCTCAGAGAGTGAGAAAGTAGGAGACGCTATATCAATAGGCGCCTTTGAAGAAGGCGTTAAATGCGAGAAAGACACCTTGAGTAAAGGCGTTAATTCATGAAAAATGCCTTGATGTGAGGCGTTAATTAAGAAAACACAGAGAACACAAACTGGCTAATCCGAGGGGGGGTGGGTGTGCAGTGTGCACAATGGAGGGTGCCCGTGAGGAACAGTGGAGGGGTACCGTGGGTACCTAAGGGAAAGGGCACACGTGGGTGCCAATGGGAAAGGGCACACGTGGGTGCCAACAGGAGAGGGTAATCAAAAGAAAAATAGTGGAAGTCCCACCGTGATCGCCAATTTGTGAATCGTGTTTTTCACATCAAAAATAAATAAGATGGAACATAAATAGTGAAATAAAGGGAATAAAGGGGAGCAAGAGATTGCTATTGGAGTGTGATCGCCAGAGGGGTTACCTCAAAAGAAGGGAGATTGATCGCGAATACCTGGTGAAAATAGGATGCGGGATGAGTGTAGATTCCTTCCTCCTCCTTCTACCGGCCGGCCGATGAAGGGGGTTTTCCTCTTGATTACCCTTAAACAAAGAACAAATAATCAAAAGAGGAGGGATTAGCCAAACGTGTGTGTAGTATCAATCCAAAACAGTAATATGATGATGAAAGTGGAGCATAAAGTGTACAACTTTTGGTTCTTTTAAAACCCCTAAGAAAATTAGGGAAGGAAAGAGATATGATGCAGAGCTAATGCAAACTAACTATGATGAACAATAATGAAGTAGCAAATTGATGCAAAGAACTCCCTTGCTGTTCCTGACAACAGTAAAGGGAAAACCAATCGATGCGGCTGATGCACTAGGAAGAAGAAGATCAGTGCAGGAGTACGGATTCGCAAAGAAAAGGAGAGTAGAAAGGCTTCAGTGCACAGAGAAAATTGCTAATCTCTCCTCTCTTCTGTTTTAGCCAACCTTCCTATCAAGCTTCTGCTAACCTCCCTATCAAGCTTCTGCTAACCTCGCGCGAACTCGACCCAGGAGGCTATTTATAGGGTAGAAAACACAAATCTAATGGGATAAGAACTAGCAAGACCCTTCTACGGCAAGGTCTCTAGTTCCCTAATCGAGCAAGATGACCAAACAGAGCAGGGGACTCTCCAGGAAAGGGCAGTTCAAGTAGGACACGGAAGGAAAAGAGACGACTCACATCAAGGCGTTACTTGAAATTGACGACCTGAGTTAGGGCGTTATTTGAAATAACGACTGGCATAAAGACGTCAATTATTGGATTTAATTTTAGTAAGAAAAACCTTCCTTATTTAAAAAAATATAAAGAGACGCCTGAAGGCGAGACGTTAATTCAAAACACGACCCAGGGAGGGACGTTAATTTTTTATTTCAATTAGGGTAGGATACGTCAAATATCAGAAACTGACGCCTTTTGCTCCAGTCGTCCTTTCTTTGAAAAACGCCCTAGCTCAGGTCGCTATTTAAAACACACCCCACTTCGAGTCGTTAATTACAAAAATGCAAGAAAAATCATAAAAACTCACACAAAAATAGAAAAACTTTATATTATAGAAATATTGAAGTTCACTTTGGGGCGTTAACATAGTGACATGAGATTTGATCATCATAGTATCAATTTTGGTGTGTCTACACTCCCCTCCGTGAAGCGAGTAGGAAGGGACGGGCGGCAGGGATGCCTGATGCCCCCATTCGTCCACCATCTCGCCCCCCTGCAAGCACCACCGGAACTGATAAAAAGAAGACGACATGCCTCCACACGTCGGACCTTCTTTAAACCCGTCCGCCGGCCGTCGGACCTCCTTCAAACTCGAAGCAGCAAGGACTCTCTGCCCTCCGTCACCGACAGCTTCATCTTCCGGGGCGTCTTCCATGTTCCAAATGTAACGGCACAACGCTACGTGAAGAAAGAATGAGGAAAGACTGTCAGGGAAACCCCTAAGCGGTGGAGAGGAAGCGACGCCCTTCAGATCTTTTATAGGCGAAGGGAGGCTATTTGCCTTAAATGATTCTCTCCTCAAAAATACGCCAAAGGGATCTCTCCCTACGAACGGTCACCTCAAACTTCTCACTTTCCACCCCAACGGGATACACGAAGCGGCCAGACATTCAAAGCATGAGAAAATGAAAAGACACCCTGTCAGACGCTCACCCAACCATCAGGCGAGATCCACGTAGAAAGTATCGGCTCTTTCCAACCACTGCAAATATGCTGAACAAAATACGGCAATGGCGATAAGGAACAGTTAAGTCTTCATCATAACGCTATTGCCTTATCTATTTTTCTACACAAAGGAGGAAGTTTTTTATTAAAAAAAGGAAAAAAGGCATACAAAAAGAGGAAGCAAAGCAGATACATCAAGCCTCCGGCCCACCTTGAAGCCCAGAAGTGGAGGGCTCAAACGGTCTACCCCCGGCATCCTCGGTGACGGCTCACCCTGGCAATGACCCCACCGGCGTGGGAACTGCCTCGGTTGTGTGCCCTCCCGAGGCATCCGGAGTTGGCGACCCCTCGAACGAAGAGCCCCCGTGATCCTCTTCATCTTGTGCCGAAGTAGAGGAACTGGAGGATGACAAGTCCGAGTCATAGCATTGCCCGGACAGGAAGTCAACTACCCCAGACGCCTGCTCCTCGGCATAAGAGACGGCCTGGTCGTAGCCTTGCTTAAACCCCTTGCGGATGCCCCGGTGAAGTGTTGACTCATAGTAGGGAAGGGCAGCCTCCTTAAGATCAACCCGGTAGGCCTCTGAGCTTTTGTACAGCTTGAGAGCCTCTGCCCCGGCCGATCCCACCCTACCAGCGAGCTCGGCCTTCTTTCGCTCCGCCTCGGCTAACTTCCGCTCGGCCTCAGCCGTCCACTTTTCAGCCTCCGCCGCCTACTTCTCCGCCTCGGCCCGATCAACCTCGACCTCCCGCCGAAGGCGTTTGGGTCTACCAGCTTCGCGCGTTCGGTCTCCCACCGGCCATCTAGCTCAACGCGTGCAAGGCGCTCCTCTTCAAGAAGCATGCTCTTCCTCTCGAGCGATTCGCGGGCCTTAGCTAGCTACTCGGTGATCGACCGGGTCTCTACCTGGCTCGACCGCACAAGCTCCCTGACTGAGGAAAGCTCCCGCCGAAGCCCGTCACACTCCTCGGCAAGCCGAGCCAACCTCCTGTCAGACCCACCAAGGGTCCAAGCCAGGTTCGCCCGCTCCCACTCCGACCGAGCGTACGCTTCTGATAGGGTGGCCCCCATCTGGGCCAGGGCCAGGCCGCCCTCTATAACCCCAGCGAGAGCCGCGGATGGAGAGTACTGCCTACCTCCCCCCCTCACCTTCGCGGCTATACCGCGGCATACCTGGTGTAGAGGGCCCGAGATACCAAGCCTCGCCAAGGCCGTCGGAGCAGAGAACTCCCCATCGCCCGGCGCCCCACCGAGTGCCTCGGATCGAGCCCCGACCTCAGTCGCCTCTCGTGCCACGGCCGGATTTTCTTGCGGCCCCCCAACCTAGACCGGCTCGGCACCTACACCACCACTTGAAGCGCCAGCCTTGGCCATGGCCCCCTCGGCTCCTACCGAGGGGAGAGCCGGGCCAGCACCGTTGCCAGTCGCAGGAGCAGCCCCGGCCCCCTCTGCTCCGGCCGAAGGAAGGGCCGAGCCCGCATCATCGCCGCCCGCAGGAGCAGCCCCAACCTCCTCGGCCCCCTCTTGCATGGCTGGTGGGAGAGCTCGCTCGGTCGGGTCGGCCCCACGGAGGGGCGAGCCGCGGCAAGGTCACCTTAGACTGCGGGTACGTGCCCGGCCTTCTTGGCCCGCTTCCTGGCCCTCACGGTGGCCCGGATCATGCCTTCCACGGGGTCCTTGCGTTTGGACCCCCGCGGCCTGGAGGATTCACCCAGGGCCGCCCCCTTGCCCTTATCTCTGGTTCTGGAGCGACCCGTGGGAGCAGCCGATTCATCAATAGTCGAGTCATCGCAAAGCTCGATCACCTCTGCGGCCTCCTCCAAAGCCTGCCGCCTGGTGTCTGCACGAAGAAGAAGGCATATTCAGGAAAGAAAAAATGATCCCAACATCCAAAGGAGAACCTAGTTTGTGGCACCTGAGCCCGACGGATGCAGTTGCGCAAGAAGACACCGCTCGATATTCTCTAGAGTAACCAGCTCTTCGGTAGATTGGCGGTGCATCAGCAAGATAGCCGCATATTTCTCCACATGTGGAGGGAACCCATCCTGCCTGGGAGGGATATTCGGGTAGAAATTGGGGATTACTAGACATCTCCAGGTTTCCTCCATTGAACAAATCCTCACCCAGAAGAATTAACTTTTCCACCCCTTATGCGAAGAATCCTTCGCCGCCAAGGAGATACAGCTCCTATTCCGCCTCGCCTTGATGAAGTAGAAACCCTTCCCGGCCAAAGGATGTGCTTTCAACTAAAAGAAATAGTGAAAGAGGTCCAAGGAAGGAGGAACTCCACACTGGCGGTAGAGAATGCGGAAGGCGGAAAGAAGGAGATAAGAATTAGCTACCAACTGAATGGGCGCCAACAGGAAAAAATTGAGAAGCTGAAGAACGAAAGGTTCGAAGGGAAGGCGGAACCCACCCTTCCACGATAGAAGGAAGGTACAGATGTGGCCTGTACGAGAGTCCAGGCTCGTCTCCTGTGGAGAAGCCGCGACAAAGCGAAACTTGTAGGGCAAGCGATACTGGTGCTCCAGCCTTCTCACATCCGCCTCCCCCAGTTCACTGCAGTTTGGAACCGGCGTCTTCACCACTGGCTTGTCCTCCCACTCCTCAGCATCCGAGTGCTGGTCCGCCATGGAATCCGGAGAAGAGTTTGAGGAAAGGCGATCTCGGGACCCCGAAGATTCCGGGGGAAGAGGAAGCCGCCGGACTGCCTCCACGGTTATCTCCGCCAACTCCCCGAACGCCGCTGCAAGCCTCTGCTCTTCCGTCACGTCCTCACAACGCATCGAAGAGCCCAAAAGCAAGAATGGAGGAGAGCCAAAACCCTAAAGACGGAGGAAGTCTGGAATGACAGCAAGCGCCCAACGCCTATATCCCCACAAGGGAGGCGGCGCGTCATTCTGACCTCCGAGAAAAGGGGGCCCCTTCAGTTAAAATCCATCAGGATCATCATTATTACGGGCCCAGGTAACCACGGCACGTGACTTCCTAACACCGCCAAATCTCCACCCACCTGAGCCACGCTGGTCTAAAACCCCAACAGCTACTCTTCCAAGCTTACTAAAACTTAGGAGTAGGAGGGGGACAACTGGAGAGGGGGATTTCTGTAGACCATCTAAGAGCAGCCAAACTAGGTCCATCAGGACCAAACGAGGCTCAGCTCATCCAAGTGACAGCCCCATAGGGCCCACTTAGGCTAAAAAGCCCAATAAGATTACTCGGGATCTCATCCTTCCTCGGCGGCCCTTAGGCTCGGAAGGCCCGAGCGTCAGTCAGAACGGAGGAAGACCCATGCCCGAGTTATCCCCTCATCGAGATAGAGGCAAGCGCTCTGCGCCCACTCCGACCTGACTTCATCCAAGCTATGCCTATCGCCCGGACAGGGTTGGCACCTTTTATGCTCAGACCGACCGACGATTGCTTATTCGCGCTGCCGTTGAGAGCCCTTTATGAGCAGGAGTTTATGAAGATAAGAGACCCATGATCCCTCAAGGCTATGAAGATCCCACGATGAGGACGTAAAGATCCCACGATGAGGACGTAACTCCCGCCTGAAACTCCTCCGCTTACGGGACTCATAAGGTGAGCACACTATATAAACCTGGGACTCCCTCCAGTGTAAGGTAAGGGCAATACACACCTAAAATCCCCTGAGCAGGAACCACTTCACCACCTTGGTGTAGGGGGATCTCGTGCACCTCTTTCTACCTCCCTCCCTATCTTCCACCATTGCCCTACTCACTTAAACATCGGAGGATTTTTCGCAGGGAATCTCCCCTAGGCCCCCTGATCCGTTTCTCTTTCTCTACAGTTCACTGTTTGGTGATCATTTACCCAGCTCAGGAGCCGTGCGAGATCACGCCCCTTCAATTTCCGTTTACGGCGTGCCTTCAATACGGATCTTTGTTAGAACATAAAGTGGTCCATGAATGACCAACAAAATTATAATGGAACGAGACGGCTCTCGTCTTCCCCGAACCCTACGTGTGGGAATATCAATAAGACCTTCATGAGTCACGTTTAGACCTCGGGTTCGCCCAAACCATGGTCATTGCCTGACCCACATCCCAGGCCTATGGCCAGCTATCTCTGTACACGTCTTTGTTTTGGAATCTAGTCCCGGGACACTTTTCCACTGCCCTTCGGCACCGAAAATATTAATGATGCCCACGCAAGCCTCGTTTGGACCGCGGGAGGTGCCCCCGGAATGGTCCTGACTCGATCTCGCACCGGGCCAATAAGCTCGTTGATTCCCGACCACTCTAACCGGGATTCAACCGAATGTCTCCTATCCCTTTGAACAATAAATTTGCCGTACCCCGGCATACATATGCTCCGATTTTCCCCGTGATGATCATGATTTTCTGAAGTCGGACGCTCGTCCGAATATCAAAATGGTCCTTTGAGTGACCGACATATTTTGAATGATTACTTCCCTAGACATCGGGCTTTCCGACTGATTTGAGACCACTATCGGCTTGTTTCTCTCGATATAGTTTCTTGGCAATGAGACCTTGATTCCCGGTGATTAATCCAGGGTGTTCTCCTCTCCGAGGGGATGTAAATGACGACGTGACCTCGATGGCACGGTGCGTTTTAGTCCCGACACGAACCACACAATCCTCTGATTAGTCAGATCGAGCGCACCATGGGCATCCTTGAAGCTTGAATAAATCATCACCTAGGTGACTGGCACGCCCTCGCACTAAATAAACGAATTAACCCGATCAATGAACGAACCGATTCTTTTCAAATTTTAGTGCATCCACAACAGCTTGCCGAAGCCTGACGAGCGACATGGAATTTCCTTCCGCATCGATCTGCTCCCATTGGATCTGTTCCTGGATGAGGTGTTGGACTTCCTCACAGGACTCGATCGGGTGGCAGATTCTAGCGTGGAAGGGGCAGTAGTGAGAGTGACTACGGTCCTAATGGGTGTAGTCGGCGTGCGGGTCGCGGGGCATGATCTGCCCATTGTCGATGAGAATATCAAAGAGTCGCCGGGTTCTCTCCCTAGGGAAGGAGAGAGGTCTCTGATCATGCCAGGGCCTCCACCATGGATACCAGATCGAACGTCCCCTTCGACTGGCATTGGGCTCTTCTGACTCGTCATCAGAAAGAGAGAATGTGGCCATCATGTGGATGACATTGGCTGAGTGGTGAGGCACGCATGCTGCCTTAGCTGGCCTGGCCCACGTATGTGGTTGCGGGGGATCGACGAGACCACTCTTCATTTTAACGAGGCCATCTCGGATCAACTTCTACGCCTAGGTCTTGAAGACGTAGCAATCTTCAATTGAATGACCCAGCATGCGATGGTATAGGCAATAATTGGGATCGTCGGTCTTCAGGGCATCGTCCGGCTTGCGGAGTTCTGACAGCTCAACAATCTTCAGGGCCATGCAGAGGTCGAAGAGCATCTTCGTATGTTCCTTCTTGAAGGAGAAGGGTGTCTTCATACGCTCTGAGAAAGAGGGAGCAGCCAGCTTGTTCGCTGGCTTCTTGTCAGAGCCACTAGATTCGGCCTCCTTACTGGCCTTGGCAGCAGGGGTGAACTCTATGATATTCACCTCCTTGCCGGACTGGCGTTCTGGCGCTTGCTTACCCTTTTCTATAGTGTAGCTCGGGTTATAGGTGAAGAACATTTCTATTTCAGCGACTGTCGAATTAAGTTGGTCGAAGCCTTTGATATTGGTGTCGAGAAGCTTTTCGCTGACCTCGGCCGCCAAGCCTCAATGACATATGGTGATGGCGTCCTCCTGAACGGGTGGATTAACACACCTCATGCTAAGGTCTCGCCACTTTTTGATGAAGTCAAGGGCGCTCTCGCCCTTTTTCTGCTGAAGCGAACAGATCTCGGCTAGGGAGACCTTTCACTCGGTCGTCTGAAAGCGGTCGAGGAATTTCTTCTGGAGATCCGCCCAGTCGATGACTGAGTTAGTCTTCAGGTGGGAATACCATTGAAAGGCCGTTCCCGTTAGCGAAGTAGCGAAGTAGCAGAGGAGATATGATTCATCCAACGCTAACTCACCCATGGCCGTAACATAGTAGGCCAAGTGTTCATGTGGCGACCCCTGCCCATCGAACTTTTGCAGCTTCGGGGGCTTGGAGTACTCTGGGGGAAGCTTTTTTAGCTGGTGGTGAAGCGAGTAAGGTACACTATAGAGATCTACCATGACAGCCCCTTCACCATACTGGGTGAGCTTTGTCTCGACAATGCGCTCGATCATCTAGCATTGCGCCAGGAGATTTTCAGGCACTAGCGTATTGGAAGCTCGTGGCAGGGCCTCAACTGGGGGTGTGCCGAACCCAGTTGCCAAAGGGGTTCAGGCAATTGCCGCTGAGGTGTTGGTAGCATCACGAGCCGCCTGGGGTACCGGTGCCTCGGCCTGGGGCCTAGCAGGTTGTTGGGGATGAAGGTCTCGTTCCTGGAGGAGGTCCTGCAGGAGGGCCTTCAGATGCTGGTTTTCCTTCATAAGAGTGTCGAGGGTCACCTCTTGGGCCTCGTTTGCAGGAGGGTTGTTATTGACTGGCTCTGCATTGATAGGAGGGTCGCGGTCTTCCACTGGGACCTCTTCCGTGCGGCTCGACTCCTGCGGTCTGGTAGAAGTGCCGATGTGACCTGTTGGGGGAGGTGGCGAAGCCTGATAACGCGACCTCCTGAGGTGGGACAGAGGCTGGTTCAAGTCATCAGACTGGGTGTCCGGCGGTGTAGCACGCGAACACTCGAACTGCGTCATTGATGAACCGGGCCGTCCACTTCCTGCGCGTGTGCCGCTCAGGGCAGACAGGCATCCCTAGTCTGTCAGAGATCGAGGTACGTTGTGGAGGGGGCTCACTTCCAATATCAGTCGGAGGGGAACCCTGGACAGGCTGCTGGAGGGCCCGGGAACGGGCTCGCCTTTGCCTCCGCTTGCTTGTGCAGGGGATATTAGATGACTGGGCGTCGTCAAACGATGCTACTATAAGGCCAGTCGCATCCTGTCTGATGCCGCGTCTGAGCGCTCGTAGGGGGTTTCTAATACGCGCCCTCCGAACGGCCTGAGCTTCTTCTGAGGTGACCGAGATTCTTCTCAAGTCAGGTTGCTAGTCTCCCTTGTCGCCATTTTTTCGACGAGTTGTCTTGGGAGGCCGTGTGTCGGGCTGTGGTGGGTGCCCCCGGGCTGTTGTCGAGGAACCCGCTCCTTTGAGCTTCACCCCATCCTCTCGTGTTTGTCGCAAGAGGTCAAAACAATTGGACGTGAGGATGGTGGAAACGGTCCATTCCTGGGGTATGATTGGTTCACCCCCGTCGAGATGGATCGGCAATTCACCGATAAGAACAGTCTTGCCAGAGTTGCTGGTTGCAGCAGCGAGCCGCCTGCCTCTGCGGCCATGGCGACGCTTCTTCTAAGGAGCTGAGGAAGACTCTGCCCCGAGATGGTAGACCGAGAAAACTCGACCTGGAGCGACCGGTAGCGTGGAGCTGTCAGTCAGAGGTACTGGGATCGGCCCTCGGGATATAAAACCCATGTCGAGAGTCGATGACTGGGCGACTCGAGGATAAGCCTTTGCCCGCGCCGATAAGAGTGTTCTTGATGCTCGAGATGACCCTCTTGCACCGGGAGGCGACGCCGTTAGAAGTGTTGAGGTGTCGATGCCCCTGGGTCGAGGACCCGTAGTAGGTGCCTGTGTAGTCCGGGCTCGGGTCGAAAGGCCCAAGAAGGGTGCTGAGGAACCTTCCCCCCTGGGTAGAAGACCCACGGGAAGAGCCAGTTCAACTGGAGCTCGGAACCGGGGTCCCGAGTGCAATATCGGAGAGCCGCGAATTCGGGGCTGGGAGCCCATATCGAGAGTTGGCTTTGCCGGGGTTCGGGCCTGTTGGCCCAAGGAAGGCACTAAGGAGCCATGGACCCGGGGCTGGAAGCCCGTATTGGGTGCTGGCTTGGCTATGGCTCGGGGTTGGAAACCCGAGGAAGATGCTGGGAAGCCGTGGACCCGGGGCTGGGAGCCCGTGTTGGGTGCCGACTTAGCTGGAGCTCGGGATTGGGGACCCGAGGAAGGTACTGAGAAGCCGTGGACCCGGGGCTGAGAGCCCGTGTTAGGTGCCGGCTTGGCTATGCCTTGAGGTCAGAAACCCGAGGAAGATGCTGGGAAGCCATGGACCCGGGGCTGGGAGCCCGTGTTGAGTGCCAGCTTAGTTGGAGCTCGGGGTTGGGGACCCAAGGAAGGTACTGGGAAGCCGTGGACCCGGGGCTGAGAGCCCATGTTAGGTGCCGGCTTAGCCGTGGCTCGGGGTCAGAAACTGGAGGAAGATGTTGGGAAGCCGTGGACCCGGGGCTAGAAGCCCGTGTTAGGTGCCTGCTTAGCTGTGGCTCGGGGTTGGAGGCCCGAGGAAGGTACTAGGATAATGACCAAAGTCTAGAACAGGGGGCCTGTGCTGGAGATCAGATGAGACTGGCCTTGGGAGCTAAAGATTACCCGGGCCGGCGTTGATCTGGGGGCCCTGCGGGGGCCAGTGGTGACGGTCCGGTGCCTGGCGCTCAGGCGAGACACCTGTGTTGGAAGTGTGCGTGGCGCATTGGCCACGGGAGCCAATAGAGGAACTGGGGCTGCTTGAGGAACAACCACAGGGATCACACCCAAGAAGAAGGGTGATTCGATGACAGCTGCGAAGCTACCGAAAGTGATCGGCGTCGCCAAGTAGCCCACCCGGGCGTGGGTGGCAATGACGTTGGGACCGTAGGTGACGGCCGTGTTGGAACTCAAAATATGATCGTTGGTGACCAAGCCGCAAAGACGAATGATACGGCCCACCAAAGCACAGAAGTCGATAAAGAACAACCTGCCAAAGTCCTCTCAAGCTGCCAGAGCCTCAGGTCTCCCGGCGTGAACACCGGGGACTTCGCCTCAGGAGAATCGAGATGAATCCACAAACCAACCGGCAGTGCAACCAAGCTTGCCCAATGATTCGGCATCAACTTCGTCATGCCGCTACCCTACACCCGTTGCCCGACCAAGGACGACGGTCTACCTTGTGGCCTGCCACCTGAATGAAGACCCTCCCGAGGAGGAAGAACGCCATCGGCCCTTCATAGAAAGGAACCGGAGGCTCTGTCAGCAGAAGACCTAGATCACCCTACACGGGTTCGGCTTCTCACAATAGTGGGTCCGTCAGTGGCCGAATGATTGCCAGTCAAGGCAAAATTATGCTGGATGTCATATCATCCCGCAAGGTAGCTCCGAGCACAAATCGAATCGAGTCGGGAGCACAAGTCATGGTGCCGAAGGTCGTGTCAGTGGGAGATCCGCCTGCTCAAGCCAAACACACACGGAGTTCGTAGTAAGGCCGTACGTCATGCCGAGAGCTTCGTCAATGCCCCGTTGAGGTTTTCCAAGGACCACGGCAAGAGGAATGGCCAACGGTGACCTCCGGAATCATCCCCAGACTCATCAACTAGCCTTCGGCAACAAGACGATGCTAATACGGCGCCATGGTCACCGGCGCGCCCCTTAAACGGCGCCGTCAAAATCGGCCCGTAGGGAATACCCCTGGAGGCTGCTTGCCCGACGTTACCTTCCCCAGCGCGCTCCCCGTGACGCCGAATCAGCCTGCAACTATAAAGCATGACCTGGTTCGACCAAGTAAAGGGGAGATAGAGAGAATCGTTACTGGAAGGAATTGGGATAAGAAGAGTCGAGTGCTCATCGGGGAAGAGGGCCACCAATCAGAGTGAGGTAGCAAAGGGTTTCTTGGGGAGAAAGCTCTCCTCCTGAGAACCTCCAGCCGCCGCCGTTCTGCTCGGCCCGAAGCCCCCGTCGCCTGAAAAGAGGAGTCTCTGCTCTCTGCTTAGGTGGGTCTCCGTGGTGTCCCTCGTCGATCCCTTTTCATCCGTTTTCTTTTTCTCCGTTGTAATGTAAGTGAGAAGGGGGAAGGGGCGATGATATGAGCCTTTCTTCCTCCCCCTTCTCACCATCTTTCTTGTTGTGCATCCCTTGGTTTTGATGATGACAATAGGATATGTTTGACTAATCTAAGTTCTATCTTGTCTCTTAAAGCAAATGGTTTAGTTATGTGTGTAAAGATAGTGCATTGAATTAATGCCCATTTGATGATGACAAACAATGTTTCTGATCAACTCAATATAAATCTGATAGTTCAATTTACTTCTGATAAGTTAAGTAATTTCAGGTCCACTGAAATCCAAGTGGAATCAACAAATCAGAAGAAGTGTCAAAGGCCGCTTGTCGACCAGGGAAGTGGTTATGGTCGACCAACGAACTCAACCAGAAAAGCATCAGATCATCTGTCTTCTGGAAGCACCTTGGCTGTCGACCAAAGCCCCACCTCTGGTCGACCACAGAACAGCCAGAACATCAGACAGAACTGACGGCCATCTGTAATTCGTCCCTTGTCGACCAGCGACCAGGCTGTGGTCGACCAACGGGCGAAGTGAGTTTCAGCCAGAAGAACCGGCCGTCTGGGGAATGCCCATTGTCGACCAGCGACAGGGTCATGGTCGACCACGGGCTTTATAGCGTCCAGAACCGAACTCTAACCGAATTCTGTTGAGGTTCCTTAAAACCTGCAGATGGTTGTTGCAGGTTGTTGGGCTGCTCAGGAGATAAGATTCCGCACGGGAATCAAGGAAACAATCTTGCTTAGAAGTGGTCAAACTCGTTCTAACGATTGGATTTAAACCGATCCCTGTTTTCTAGCAGATTGGCGCTCGATCTGAAAATTGCGCGGGAAGAACTTCAAAGGCGGTATGAAGAATATAATGCAACTAATCACGAACAAAGAAGCAGTGAGACAGCACGAAATAGAAGCCAAGGAAGATATACACAGAAGAGGAAGAAGGAGCTCTCCACCAATCAAAGATCTGCAGAAAGGTTAAAGGCAATCTCGTTGCTGCAGAAGGAAGACTTAGCTCAAGACTGTGCGATCTCCAGCAGCAGAACAATCGAAGGCAACTGACTGGAAGATCAACAGGGAGTCTAGGCTTCTTCATAAGAGTGATCAAGTCCCAGGCTGAACATCTATTCTTCTACACACGCCAATATTCAGTCCTGTCTTTCATCACCTGTTCTTATCATCTTTCCATTTGTGATTACAATTATTGTCAAGCTGTGAGGCAGCAGAGTCAAGCTGTGTGTCAGCAGGTACAAGCTGTGTGTCAGCTGTGTTTTGATTGAGATCAGAGATTCTCATAGTGAAGCCTTGCTTGAGTTAAGCAAGGGGTGGATGTAAGTCTCAGGAAGAGACTGAACCACCTTAAAAATCCTCTCTTGTGGTGTGCTTGTGTGTGTTTGATTTTCTATACGTATGCTTGCATCTTTACTATCCGCATTAGTTCTATAATTCATTAATTACCAGTAGCTCATTTGGTCGATAGTTAGTAAATCAAAGAAAAGGGGGAAAGATCTATTCACCCCCCCTCTAGATCTATTCAGTCCGTATCCAACACGTGGTATCAGAGCCAAGTTCTCCAAAAATGTGGTCTAACAACCAGGAGAGACCGGGCGGACTGAACTCTAAAAGCCTCATAGCTTAGGGGCACTCTGTAACTAGACCTCCATATTTTGATGGAACTGATTATTCTTATTGGAAAAATCGTATGCAGGTGTTCTTACGTGCGCAAGACCACGAGATGTGGAGGGTAGTGAGCCGCGGACCTTTTG
The DNA here is from genome assembly GCA_022559845.1 of Amorphophallus konjac. Lineage (NCBI taxonomy): Eukaryota > Viridiplantae > Streptophyta > Magnoliopsida > Alismatales > Araceae > Amorphophallus > Amorphophallus konjac. Next base: position 199,401,644 of record CM040125.1, on the reverse strand, counting down.
AGCTACCGGAAGATGAAGAAACCTGGACCAGAGAACAGGTCAGGAAATCAACTGTCAACTGGGGAGCCATGAACGTAATGCAGTGCTCACTACACCCCACAGAATTCTCAGGAGTTTCCCAATGCGAAACAGCCAAAGAAATGTGGGATCGTCTAAAGGTAATCTACGAAGGTACTTCCGAGGTAAGAGAGACAAAAGCAAATATGCTAGTCTCAGAATATGAGATGTTTAGGATGAAAAATGATGAAAGTATTTCTGAGATGTATGCCAGATTAGTACAATTGACTAATGGCTTGAAGAGCTTAGGGAAGACATACAAAGAGCAGGAATTAGTGAGGAAGATTTTAAGGTCTCTCACATCGATGTGGCATACCAAGGCCACAGTCATTGAGGACTCAAAGGATCTCACAACAATGACAGTGGATGAGTTAGTAGGATCCCTGATGGCCTATGAGGTCAATCTGAAGAGAAAGGAAGATGAGGGGAAGAAAAAGAAGCAACTTGCCCTAAAGACTAAGACAAGCACCTCTGAGGTGTCTGACAATGAAGACTCATCTAGCTCAGGTGAAGAATCTGGTGAGCTAGCCATGCTTACAAGAAAATTTAAGAAATTCCTGCGAAAGGAAGGTAAAGGATTCAGAAATCCAAAGGGCATGGTAAGGAAGTCATCCCAGTTTAAATCTGATAAACATAAGACTTCTTCTAATAAACTCATTTGCTACAATTGCAGGCAGCCTGGACATATGAAGGCTGAATGTCCAGAAGCTCCTAAGAAATCAAGCTTCAAGTGGAAAGGCAAGAAACCCAAGGCGATGATTAGCACTTGGAGTGAGGAGGAAGAGAGCAGTGAAGAGGAAACAACTTCCGAGGAAGAAGAAGGAAAGCTCTGTCTGATGGCCAAGGGAGACAACAATGATCTTGAGGTAAGTTCCCCATTTCAAGACTTCTCTAGTTCGGATTGGGAAGAAGTATATTCAGAATTGCTTGATACTTATGAAAGAATAAGAAAGGAAAATAAACATTTGAAGAAGAAGATCAGTCAACTGAATAAAGACAGCAATTCAATGGAAAACAAAACTGAACTAGAAATGGAAATCAAGTCTCTGAAAAACAAGCTGAATCAAATGGACTTAGATGAAGAAAACCACAAGAGAATGTCCGAAGAGAATGAAATGCTAAAAAATGACATTGATGAGCTAAAACTAAAAACTCAAGAATATGAACAGGAAACTAAGTTAAGTCAAGAAAGAAACAATTCACTCAAGGAAGAAAACAGTAAGCTTCTAAAAGAGATAGAAAGAATCCAAGGTGAATTGGAAGATAAACAGGAAGCCTTGAAAAAAATGACCAAGGGTCAAGAAAACTTAAATGCTGTCTTGGGAATAAAAGTAAACTTTCAAAAAGAAGGGTTAGGATACAATTCTACGGCTAAAAAGGAATTCCAAATAAAAACCGTAAATGGGATTGCTGACTCAAAAGGAAAAAGGCCCCTGATTAATCTATACCAAGATAAACAAGAGGATGTAGCTGAATGCTCCTCCAAAAGGAACAATGTCACCAAGGAAGAGAGAAACTTTAAAGAGAAAACAGTCAATCAATATAAGATTCAAAATAATAAACAAGAAACCCAAATTCACAGAAATCACCAAATAAACCAAGTTAAAGGACATAAATCTGGAAAACAAGATGTCTGGAGACAGGCTGGTCGACAACAGACCCTTCATCTGTCGACCAGAGGATCTGCCAGAACAGGCGCTGGTTACTGGAGAAGCAGTGGTCGACCACAGGTACACCAGATGTCGACCAGAGGTGGTGCCAGAACAGACGCTGAGTTCTGGGGACGCGATGGTCGACCACAGACATACCAAAAGTCGACCATGGCCAGACAAGCAAACAGAAATCACAGGTTTTCTCGGGTAAAACAAAATGAAAACTTGAATACACAAAGGTGGACTCAGATTAAAGAAACTTTAGAACAAAAGCAACCCAATCTGAACAAGTTCAAAAATAAAAATGTACACTGCTCTAACAGAATCTGGGTTCCCAAAGGATTACTGCAGCAATTTCATAACTTTACAAGTCATCTTGGACCCGGGTACCATTGGGGTCCAAAAGTTTCTGTGTAACTTGTGATGCAGGTGTGTTTGGCAGCTATACACAACAAGTGGTACTTAGATAGTGGCTGCTCAAGACATATGACAGGGGACAAGGCAAAATTCTCCGAGCTAAACTCAAAAGATGGAGGACATGTGACATTTGGAGGAAATAACAAAGGCAAGATCATTGGGAAAGGTAAGGTAGGTAAGACATCTACAAATAACATTGAAGATGTACTGCTAGTGGATGGCCTTGAATATAATCTTCTTAGCATCAGTCAGCTATGCGACAAAGGCCATCAAGTAGTCTTTGATTCTAAAATCTGTAAAATTCTTGAACCAAATTCGGCTAAAGTTAAGTTTATGGGCAAGAGAGTAAATAATGTCTACATGATAGACTTGGATGATCCAGCCCACTCCAACTTGTGCCTCACCGCCAAGAAGGAGGACCTGACTTGGTTGTGGCACCGAAGGCTAGGGCATGTTAGCTACAGGGTGCTGCACAAATTGGTTAAGAATAAAATGGTATCTGGTTTACCTGAAATTTCGTTTGCTCAAAATGTCAAAGTATGTGAATCATGTACCCAAGGTAAGCAAACAAGAAAATCATTCAAAGGTAGAACTGAAAGTCAATCCTCTAGACCACTAGAACTTGTGCACATGGACCTTTTTGGCCCAACAAGAACTGCTAGCCTTAGTGGTAAGAGGTACGGTTATGTACTTGTTGATGATTTCTCTAGATTTACATGGGTCATGTTCTTATCTCATAAAAGTGATGCCTTTTCTGAGTTTCAGGAATTTTACAAAAGGATGAAGCAGGATGGAAAGTCCAAAGTGTGTTCAATAATATCTGATCATGGGGGAGAATTTGAAAATTCAGAGTTTGATGAATTCTGCAGGAACAAAGGAATAAATCACAGGTTCTCATCACCAAGGACGCCAGAGCAAAATGGAGTGGTAGAGAGAAGGAATCGCACACTTGTTGAAATGGCCAGAACCTTGTTGGTTGAAGCCAATCTTCCAAGAAGATTTTGGGCTGAGGCGGTCAATACAGCATGTTATATTGTAAACAGGGCAATGGTAAGACCATCTAGTACGAAAACTCCATATGAGGTGTTCAAAGGTAAGAAGCCATCTCTAGCTCATTTTAGGATCTTCGGTGTAAGGTGTTTTATTCATAACAATGACAAGAGATCATTGGACAAATTTGAACCAAAGAGTGACCCAGGAATCTTCTTGGGATACTCTGACCGATCAAGAGCCTATAGAGTCTACAACACCAAAGATCAGCTAGTTGAAGAATCCCCACATATCACATTTGATGAAAATAATGACTTTGACAAAACTGGACAGGTAGGCAAAGATGAAGATGGGGAATTTCTGGAAGGCAAAGAGGAACCAATGGAGACTGAAGCAGAACCAAAGCAAGGTGATTCCAATGATCAACCCGAAGGAGAGATCATCCCAGGTAACAATTCTGAAAATCTGAGATTTCTCAGAGATCATCCTCTAGATAACATCATTGGAGGAATTAATGAACCGAGGAAAACTAGATCTCAGCTTAAAACAGTTGATGAATTAGATCAGCTAGCCCTTGTATCTCAAGTTGAGCCTAAAAATGTAGAGGAAGCTTTAAGAGATGAATCTTGGATAAATGCCATGCATGAAGAATTAAATCAATTTGAAAGAAATCAGGTTTGGAAACTTGTTCCCAGACCCTCATCTCATCCTGTTATTGGAACCAAATGGGTTTATAAAAATAAGCTTAATGAAGAAGGAGTTGTTATGAGGAACAAGGCTCGGTTGGTAGCTAAGGGGTATAACCAAGAATTTGGAGTTGATTTTGAAGAATCATATGCTCCAGTTGCAAGGTTAGAAGCCATTAGAATACTGTTAGCATTTGCGGCGTCCCATGGAATTAAATTGCAGCAAATGGATGTAAAAAGTGCCTTTCTAAATGGCTTTGTAAAGGAAGAAGTCTTTGTGGAACAACCCCCTGGTTTTGAAAATGATGATTTTCCTAATCATGTCTTTAAACTGCATAAGGCTTTGTATGGTTTAAAGCAGGCTCCTAGGGCATGGTACGACAGACTGAGTTCATTCCTCACCAAAAAGGGCTACACAAGAGGTAAAATTGATCAAACATTATTCTCCAAGACCCAAGGTAAGAATATACTAATTGTGCAAATCTATGTGGATGATATTGTGTTTGGATCCACTGAAGCTTCATTATGTACTGAATTTGCAAATCTAATGACCAATGAGTTTGAAATGAGTTTAATGGGTGATTTACAGTTCTTTCTTGGATTGCAGATTCTACAATGTAGAGAAGGCTACTTCATAAATCAATCCAAGTACATAAAGGAGATGCTGAAAAAGTTTGGCATGAAGAGCTGCAAACCAATAGAGTCACCCATGGGGACAAATGCAACATTGGAGGCTGATGTAAAAGGTAACATGGTAGATGCCAAGAAATACAGAGGTATGATCGGATCCTTACTATATTTAACTGCCTCTAGGCCAGACATTCAGTTCAGTGTATGCATGTGTGCTAGATATCAATCTAGCCCTAGAGATTCACATTTAGGGGCTGTCAAGCGTATCTTTCGTTACCTTGCCGGTACCCAAGAATTGGGTTTATGGTATCCTACTTACTGCAAACTAGACTTGATTTCATATTCAGATGCTGATTATGCTGGTTGCAAAATTGATAGGAAGAGTACTAGTGGTTATTGTCAAATATTAGGTGGATGTTTAATATCATGGGCCTCTAAAAAACAGCATTCTGTGGCACTCTCCACTGCTGAGGCTGAGTATGTCGCAGTAGGGAGCTGTGGTACACAGGTTTTGTGGATAAAACATCAACTTCAAGACTACAATGTAGATCTTGGATGTGCACCTATTTTCTGTGACAACACTAGTGCTATTAATTTGTCTAAAAACCCCATTCAACACTCTAGGACAAAACACATTGAGATCCGTCATCACTTTCTAAGAGATGAGGTCTCCAAAGGAAATCTCATGCTTCATTTTGTAGAAACTGAAAAACAACTGGCAGACATTTTCACAAAACCCCTTAACAATGACAGATTTTCAACTCTAAGAAGGGAGTTAGGAATTTGTAGAATTTCTCCTGAAAATTCTTGAAATAATCATATTCATGTGTACTCTACATAGATTCTGTCATTTCTGTCTAAGTTATAGGTCTCTAGTACTAGTCAAGTTTTTGAGTTTGGAAAGTCTTGTGTCGGGTGCAACTTCAGCAAGTTCTACAGAATACTGATTCTCTACGGCTCATCTCTTGTGGTCGACCACAGACAAGGCGCTGGTCGACCAAGGCATCAGGACAGGAAATAGTTAGCTCTGGGAATTCGCAGCTGTCGACCACAGGCGATCCAATGGTCGACAACAGGTTTGTGAGAACGCAGTCTTCTCAACAGGCAGGTTCTGTGTCAGCACAAAGGTCGACCACAGGCCACTCCATGGTCGACAAAGGACCTGAAAAAGGGAAATTGGATCTAATCAAGCTGCTGGCTTTGGTGGGAAATCTTCTGAACTTTTTGGACTCTGAGCTCAGTTTTGGCTTCACTCACTCATCCTCATTCACTTCCCATTCCTTGTGTCTCAATATCTCTTTGTGGTCAGCTTATTGTTCTCTATCTTCAGCAAGGACTCACAAATTGAGGGGGAGTAAAAAGTGTAAACTCATTCCTTAATAAACCATTGAACAACCTAACCACCTCTTACAAGAAAATCACCAAAGTCATCAATGAGAGTAAATGTTAAGTGTAGTAATGAGAATTTGACCTGTACTACTGCAATAAATTCAAACCATAACTATGACTCTGACTCAAGACTATTGAGAACTTATGTTTTTAGTACTGAGACTGTTTCTCTACCTGTGTCTGTGTTGGACAGTGAAAATAAACGCTGCTATAGCTTGAGTGTATATGGAATACGCCATAATTCTGCCTACTTGGTAGAGCAATGGACTGAGTTCTGAGAAACTACTGTTCTCCATCACAAAGCAACATTGGCTGAAAAATTAAGTGGGAGACATGTATGTCATGAAGACTCAATCTACCTCTGCCACTCTCAAAATTATTAATTGGGTATCCTGAGTAACTGGGGATATTGGCGTCTGATAAACGTATATCCTCACGGATAAAAAGTATGTCCCAGTTAAAAGTGGAATGGTTAGGCATGCTAAGTAGCCGGGGTTTCTGGCGTGTAAAAAGCGTGTCTCTTCGTGTGGAAAAGCATGTGATAAACCTGACCACAGCTTTTAAATATTCCAAAACGAAAAGGCAACAAAAATGGTTGACCTAATGCACTATATGCAAATAGAGGCATAAAACACTGTTCAGCTTGTTCAGCTAGTAAAATTATCTCATGAATCATATTATAAGTTTAAGGAGCCGTGAGTAAGACAGTGGATATGGGGAGTCAATTTATTGGGGCAATACTTTCAAATTCTTTGAACCACAAGACCCACTCGATTTGGTCACAAGGTGGTCTTTAAGAAAGGGGGGAACGGTTACTTAAATGTCTTATTAAAGAAAGGGGGTACACTTCAACAATTTCCCAAAATATGAGTTATGCTGATTAAATCCTGACCGCTCGTTCTTTGCATCGCGATGGTTCACTGCCCTAAAAATTAAGAGCCAGCCCTAATGCCCTACCCTATAAATTGTCTCGGCTGGGTCCCTGAAATTCTCCCATCCGCAGCTCTAGCCCTCTCTCAACTTCATCTTCTCCAGATTTCTTTTCTCGCCTCTCTCTCGCCTCTATCTCGCTTCCCTTCACAATGTCTCCCAAGCGCGCTCTACTTTCCTCTAAGCGTAGAAGAGATCAGGCCCCTGCCGCAGCTTCGATGTCGTCCAAGCGATCCAAGTCGCGGGCCGCGCAGGGTTCGCCATCGGCCCCTCACCGGTCGACCACGGCTGATGCACCTGGTCCAGGCAGACAATCAGCAGATTCAGAGGAACCCGCAGTGCATCCCGTTTCTGGAGCTCTCAAGCCACGGACAGTTTTGCAACCCAGGATCGTCGATTTCTCCGATGACAAGCTGATGGAGATGTTCCCAGATCTACTCCCAATTTTTGAAGCTCAAGAGTGGACTACGTTCGTTTCAGTGCATAATTCGTACTCGCCCCAGCTTGTGCAAGAATTCTATCACAACCTGCAAGTCGTGGACAGTCAGCTATACACCGTAGTTCAAGGGAAAGTCATCAGACTCGACGTCAAGCTTCTCCACATGACGCTGAAGACTCCCAGAATTGGAGCTGTTTTCAATCATGAGGACTTCGACCTCCGAGAAGCACATGCAGTGGTCACTGGCAAGCCAGCCCCTGAGGTCCTTCCCAAGTACCTCAATGCTAATACCTTCCCTCCTCTTCATCGTTTGCTTCACCACATCATCACCACCATCATACAACCTCGAGGAGGCGCCAGAGATCAAGTAAGTCGCCTCCATCTATTTATACTCCATGGCCTCATCACTCGCCAGCCTATTCGCCTAACCACACTCCTTTTGAATTCCCTCCGAAGCATCCTACATTATCCCCTGAATTCTCTTCCTTTTGCTGCCCATATCACTTCCATTCTGAAAGCAGCCAACATACCTTCTCCTCACATCCCAAGCATTGTCATTCCCAAATGGCACGTCTACAATTTTCACTTCGTGACCACATTCTTGGGATTTAAGAAGGTCGGAGACCATGTTCAGCGCACTCTCCCTTCCAAGAGCAAAGCAAAGGATCCAGTGCCACCCTCTTCTCCACCTCATTCACCTATACAGGTTAGCCCTGCTGTCACACCGTCACCAGTGGTGCCTCAAGCTACACCTACTACCCCCACTGCTGCCCATTCACCATCGTCCCTTTCAATAGTGCTCTGGCAGCCAGGCACTGCTGCCCCTCCAGCTCAATCCCCATCTGCTCCGCCTACCCAAGCTCCAACTTCCCAAGCTCCATCACATTCTGCTCAACCCACACAAGTACCACCTACCTCCATTCCCTCTACTTCTGCTCCACCACCAGCATTTACCTCCCACCCTGAATCTCATGGAGTGCTCCTCCAGATGGCATCTCAGTTATCTTCTCTCACCACCCAACTCCAATCATTTCAAGAGAATGTCAATGCTGCCACTGGACGCTTGGAGCAGAAAGTCCAACGGCTGGAACAACAGATGGAGGCCAGGTTCATCAAGCAGAAGGAACACTCTGACCAGGCTAGTTCTCGGTTCAACAGACTTGTAAGGACCCTCGGTGAAGTGTCCGATCAGATGGGAATCCGTATCGAGATCACAACCCAACAGAATGAGAAGTATCACAAGGATACTATCTCAGAGATCCAGAAACTCAGGCTCTCCTATGCCCACATTGTTGACAAGCTGGATCGCATGGAAGAGAACGTGAAGCCAGAGACTTCCTCATCCTCCTCGGAAGGACTGTTTAAATGATTCACTTTTTGCTGTTGACAAAGGGGGAGAGAGAAGCTTATGTGTCATTGTGTGTCTAGATGTGTCCAACTAGTCCTTAGTGTCTTTAGTTTTGTCTTTAGTTTTGTCACTCATGTAAGTAGTGCTATACTGCTTTTTGAAAGCTTTTTGAAAGGCACATCAAATACTTTGTTGAATGAAATTTGTGCTATGAAAGCCTTGAATGCTATATCAAATGGTTTTGTTTGACACAATGACTCATGGTTGTCATCATCAAAAAGGGGGAGAATGTTGTGCATCCCTTGGTTTTGATGATGACAATAGGATATGTTTGACTAATCTAAGTTCTATCTTGTCTCTTAAAGCAAATGGTTTAGTTATGTGTGTAAAGATAGTGCATTGAATTAATGCCCATTTGATGATGACAAACAATGTTTCTGATCAACTCAATATAAATCTGATAGTTCAATTTACTTCTGATAAGTTAAGTAATTTCAGGTCCACTGAAATCCAAGTGGAATCAACAAATCAGAAGAAGTGTCAAAGGCCGCTTGTCGACCAGGGAAGTGGTTATGGTCGACCAACGAACTCAACCAGAAAAGCATCAGATCATCTGTCTTCTGGAAGCACCTTGGCTGTCGACCAAAGCCCCACCTCTGGTCGACCACAGAACAGCCAGAACATCAGACAGAACTGACGGCCATCTGTAATTCGTCCCTTGTCGACCAGCGACCAGGCTGTGGTCGACCAACGGGCGAAGTGAGTTTCAGCCAGAAGAACCGACCGTCTGGGGAATGCCCATTGTCGACCAGCGACAGGGTCATGGTCGACCACGGGCTTTATAGCGTCCAGAACCGAACTCTAACCGAATTCTGTTGAGGTTCCTTAAAACCTGCAGATGGTTGTTGCAGGTTGTTGGGCTGCTCAGGAGATAAGATTCCGCACGGGAATCAAGGAAACAATCTTGCTTAGAAGTGGTCAAACTCGTTCTAACGATTGGATTTAAACCGATCCCTGTTTTCTAGCAGATTGGCGCTCGATCTGAAAATTGCGCGGGAAGAACTTCAAAGGCGGTATGAAGAATATAATGCAACTAATCACGAACAAAGAAGCAGTGAGACAGCACGAAATAGAAGCCAAGGAAGATATACACAGAAGAGGAAGAAGGAGCTCTCCACCAATCAAAGATCTGCAGAAAGGTTAAAGGCAATCTCGTTGCTGCAGAAGGAAGACTTAGCTCAAGACTGTGCGATCTCCAGCAGCAGAACAATCGAAGGCAACTGACTGGAAGATCAACAGGGAGTCTAGGCTTCTTCATAAGAGTGATCAAGTCCCAGGCTGAACATCTATTCTTCTACACACGCCAATATTCAGTCCTGTCTTTCATCACCTGTTCTTATCATCTTTCCATTTGTGATTACAATTATTGTCAAGCTGTGAGGCAGCAGAGTCAAGCTGTGTGTCAGCAGGTACAAGCTGTGTGTCAGCTGTGTTTTGATTGAGATCAGAGATTCTCATAGTGAAGCCTTGCTTGAGTTAAGCAAGGGGTGGATGTAAGTCTCAGGAAGAGACTGAACCACCTTAAAAATCCTCTCTTGTGGTGTGCTTGTGTGTGTTTGATTTTCTATACGTATGCTTGCATCTTTACTATCCGCATTAGTTCTATAATTCATTAATTACCAGTAGCTCATTTGGTCGATAGTTAGTAAATCAAAGAAAAGGGGGAAAGATCTATTCACCCCCCCTCTAGATCTATTCAGTCCGTATCCAACATTTCTTTAATTTCCCTTCCTCTCTGCAACTCCTCCCCTGAGGGTGATGTAAGCGATGCCCGAGCGACAATGCCGGCATCGAATGCAGTGGTTTGTTGTGGGTTCTTTGTGGATGAAAAATATATATATGCATATGTGTTGATGGTGTATGATTGATGCCGTCCATCCTCTATTTTCTTCACGCCATCTCTTCTGTTTCTCTTGGTGTTTCCCTTTTCTTGACCATGGAATCGGCGTCGTGCTGCGGTGCCGGCGCCGGAGCGAGTAGTATGGTGTCTTCTTCCCGTCTGTGCATTTAACAGTTTGGTTGAGCGAAGGGTTCCTTGGATCTGTTTCCCTCGACGCCGTATATGCCCCTGTGATTCACGGGTACAGCAATCATTCTCCCCTCCCCAGGTGTTTCTCTTCCGATCGAATGTCAAAGATTTTCGTAGTCGGAGGTGCATCCATATGCACGTTCCTTCAACCTGTTTTGGGATGTCCTCTTAATCCCCCCTCTGTTCTCGACCGTGAACAGAGGAAGATGAGGCCATCCCCATATTTTTCGTCACTGCTTTCTAAGCATCATCTGATGAACATTGCATTAACCGGTTAACATTTACATGCGTATATGTATGTATACTTACAGGCATTAGCATCAGCCTGCCAATCATGCAAGTCTTCCCGCCGTGCCGTTTTGCTGTTTCATTAGTGGGATTCGGCAACCAGGGGAGGGGGGGGGAACATTCCCCTGATCTTTCTGTTAGAGATGTATGTCCTTCAAGCCAATCACAAGTGTTGTGATGGTGACATTTCTTGTACAATTTCATTCAATATGCTAATGGCGTTTTCTTCATTATATTCTTAGCATGTTATAGTATGTTTGTTGTAATATGATGAAGTCCTTGAATATGAGCTATGATGACTGGATCATGATGAGATTGTGATAATGAGATCAGTCATCTAGATGTTTATATTCTAAATGTTCCTGGTCATAGGATCTTCAAGAAGGGACATTGAAGATCCGGATAGATCGGTGCACGTGGTACTCACTCTTGTGATGAGGGTGGTTGATCTCATAATCACCGGTGTGGTGACATCAAGGTACACGTGCAGGTGCTCGTTAGTGGAATGAGTTCACTGAACTGACCCGATCTAGAATTCCTGAATGGTAATCATGCTGACTGTCAATAAGAAGATTCTAGTGCCACAGTAGCATAGTTGGATCTTTGACCTGAGTCACTAAAGAGGTTTTGCATGGACTCCACTGAGCGTTTGATTACTGACTTATGAACTTCAATCTTGTGGTTCTTAATAGTTAGCTATTCGGACTCAGTGGGATTCATGTGAAAACACTTTGGTGGACAACAAGGGATCATTCACTCTCTGCATGGATTAAGAGAGAGAATGCTCTATGGACATGTACTTAGAAATCCCTGGCCAGGGTATGGGGGTTCACTGAGAAAAGGAGTTTTCTAGTGAACTGTACTTAAGAGTACAAGGGTCCATAAGATCAGGATGCTTTAGGGTTTGACAATTTGACCGTACCCTAATTCTGATTGGAGCATTGTATGAATGAGAATCTATAATTGTGTGGAATCTGATGACGGAAAGGTTCAATATGGGTTGCATCCCTCCCAAAGTCATTTGGGATCACGAGGTGTTGCTTGGTGCCGTTCGTGGTCGGAAAGCCTGTTAAATCCATTAAGAGTTATTGGATTATAATTAATTAAGTTAAGAAGAGTTCTTAGCTTAATGGGCCAGAAAACCAAACATACTATTGGGCCTAGAGGGTCACACACAATAGAGTAGTGGATAAGATGGATTAGGACGGTAATTATAGACTGTTTCGGGGTTTTTGTGAAAAATTCCAGAGTCTATAAATTGACGCTGAGGAGAGAAACCCTGGCCAAGCATTAGGGTTCCTCCCCTGGCCGCTCTCTCTCTCTCTCTCTCCTCCCTGTCCTGGGCGCACCCCTCTCTCTCTCCTCCTCCTACGGCGGTGGATGGTGGTGCTGAGGAGTGGCCGACGTGTAGAGATCGAGAAGGAGACCCCGTCTGTTCCCGATGCTCGTGTGGATACATTTAGAGGCCGGACACTTGGACTGCTAGCAGCCCGACGAGCCTCTACTCGATCGTCTTCGGGCATCTGGGAATTAATTAATCCCGCAAAGGTATAGAACCGTTCTTCCTAAGCGGGTTCTTCGATGTAATAGTTTTTGATTTTGATCGCCAGCAATGATCCGCCTCTTAGGGTTTCGTTGTTTCCGCTGCTCCTCTGATCGAAACCTTACAGTTGTATTAGTGCCAGGTTGCTGGTCTGATCAAAATTGAGATTATTATATTATTTTTCATTCTTCACGTTCGTGCATAGGGCTTAATGTTAGGATGTTCGATTGAGTCTCTCACAGATGGATCTCGGTCAATTGATCTTGTGGAATTGTTCCTGGTAGTAAGAGGATCAAAACGCACATTTTGGTGCGTTGATTGACCCTACGGTGAGGGCGAATCGAACATGTCTTCGCGGCCACGGTCGTCGTTCGCACAAGGAGACGGTGGCCAAATTAGGTTGCTAATCTCCGATTGGGGATGTCCATGGGGCTAGCAAGAGTTGCTGGATGATCCCCCATGGCGTCCCACGGCGTCCTCTGGCGTGTGGTGGCCGGATTTGGGGCTCCGGCGAGGTTCACGGTGAACATGGCGGGGCGGCGCCATTTTCTTCGCGGGCTTCTTCTCCGGCGACGGCGAAGGGGGCGATGGTGGGCGGGCCTGCCGCCGGGGTCCCGGCGACAGTCCGCGGTGGCCAGGGTCGGTGGCCGGGCCCCCTGCGTCGGCCACCGGGGGGGCTAGGGTTTTACCCCAGCCCCCTCCCCTTCGCGATCGGGCGGGGGAGACAACCCCCCCCCCCCCCCCCCCGCGGGCGGATCCGGCCCGCGTCGGATCCGCGCCCGATAAGCCCCCCCCTTATTTTTTTGTTGATTTTTTCAGCATTTTAAAGTGTTTAAAATGCATGAAAATTTAGAAAAAATGCCAGAAAAATTCTAAAATTATTTAATAAGTTCTGAAATAGTTTTAGCAACTTATTAATGTATTTTTCATTATATTGCCCTTGGTTAATTGGTTAATGGGAATTTTAAAATAGTTTTAAGTATTTCCCATTATCTAATTAAATGATGTTAATTACTATAAGAATGTGATTCTTATGAGGTTAATTAATAGTATATTATTATTAAGCCCATGCAGTGAATGTGAATGACTATTGTCTAAAGTTGTTTAGACTTGATTGTTTTAACTAAATTGTTTAGTTAATTTATGTTGCGTGTATTCAAAACTAATTACTATTATTTTGAAATCAACGTTATATCTCGTTGTAATTATATGATAATTACTTGATGATGCATGTGATGTGTCATGTGTGTGGATGGATGGTCATGGACTTAGATATCATGTGATGGTATGGTTTGTGGTGAATGGATCATGATGTGATTATTGGGGCCTGCGTGCCTCCTTCTCTCTCTCTCTTATTAATCCGGGTTGTACATTCTATCTCCCACATGTGTTGTACTCCCCTTGACTGGTTCAAGGTTTCTTATTATTATCTAATGTATATTTATGGGCCTGCGTGCCCAAATTTCAAATTTACTTGTAATAATGAGAAGCGGATGGAGACTAAGAAGGAGACCGACTACGGTGGCTCGGGAGATTCTTCACATCTAGTGGGAGCATTGGATGCTCCAAGTCTTTGAGAATTTACCATGTTGTGTGTACATTACCAATTGGCTCTGGTAATGTTGCTAGGTTTAAAGTCCATGATCATTCATCGGTGTTACAGCGTATATTTGAAATATGTGGTTGTGCTACTAATTATATATATATACATAATTTTAGAGTATATTCGATACTCCAAATTATTATTATATATATAGCACCTATATTGATGAGACCAAAATATTCAAATCCCCTTCAATCAAATATTAGGTCGATAAGCGTGAGACATTAAGAATGTTCCACGTAGCCTTCCGTTGTTATAGTCAAAGTGAGCCGTCCTTAGACTGTGAGAGTTTGTTGTGCTATCACAAGACTATCACAGCAAGGGGACGGAGACTTAGGCTAGGGCTTGGGCCGAACCTTGGGATGGGGGCTGGCATGGCTTTGTTGTGCTACCACAAGAGTTATGTCATAAACCCACTCTCATAACGTAACAACGGGTTGGACCTAACGAACGCTCGTGGTTTGTTGTGCTACCACAAGATCACGAAGTGTTTGGAGGCTAAATTACTGGGAGTTACAAGGAGTTGTAATTGCTGCGGTTTGTTGTGCTACCCACTCTCATAACGTAACATATGCGCCCACAAGGTGTTCGGAAAAATGCCGAACACACGTGTGTGAGCCGTATGCATGTGCTGCGGACCTCCACAGCCTGTGGTTGAGTTACTGGGGTCTCACTTTGACCTTGGAGAGTTGAAAGAGGTGTCTCGGGGTGGGCCCACAGCCCTTTCACTGAGTGCCACGTGGCGTGGCTTAATGTCAGGGCGCCCCCGGGTGGTCTCGGGCGGCCATGTAGGATACGGGCAAAGCTCGTATGTGAGTGGCCGGGGTTGACCCCGGACAATTGCTTGTGTCGCCGCGTGTAACGACAAGCTGGTCAGGACCCTTGTAGGGACCCGCAGGGTTGTAGAAAGGGCTAAATAGCCCGTGCCTTGAAGGTGTTCAGGGAAATGCCCGAACCCTTATTCCTCGTTATTCTGCTGGGAAATAGTCGGGTACAACAGCAGCGCATTGATTGGACCGAGATGCATAAGGCCATTGTTGAGATAAAAGAGAAAAGAAGGCAAGCGCAGAGGCAGCAAGTGTAGCTGCAACAAGCATCGTAGCCATAGTCGTAGCCACAGCCGCAACAACAGCAACCCGTTCAGGACTTGGGGATCCACCAAAACCCCATGCCAATCATCCGCCCGCTCCGCAACTCCAGCCGCCGGCACCGGCTCAGGTTAATCTTGTTCAATCCCCGGCTCCCGACATCGGGTGGTCCTACGATGATGAAGCTTCAGTAAAGTGGCTCATGGCCGTCCACCATAATTACCACAACCTTTCTTCTCACGTCATCCTCCCGCCTACCCATCAAACCCCTCCATCTCCCGCAATCACCAAACCCTTCATCCTACCAATCGCTTCCCCCATTGTTCTGCCTATCTCCGCTCCACCGCCAGCACCTAATCCCGTCATTACCTCACCTCCACTTAACTCCTCACCAGTCACCCTCCCTCCGCGACCTGCCATCTCCACCACTACTCCTATTAACTCCATTACTTCCAGTACACCCTCTACCATGTCATTCATCCACCCCGTCGGGCCCATTAAACCACTAATCTCGAGCTCATCTGACGCCATGCCGGCCCAGAACCTTGCCCTACGGAGCGAGCGTCTATTCCACAGGAACTATTCTTCCACTGGTGCACCTGTACCCAATCTCCAGTCCTCGCAATAGGCTGCTGATCAGGAGGAGGCAAATCCGCTGCCGGGTACATAATATGATTTGCTCCATCATCTGGACAGGGTGCCCACTAAAATTTATGTGCTAGAATTGATCAAGAGGTCCACACTTCACCAAGATGCACTTCGCAATTTCTTGCAGAAGGTTATGGTAAACGAGGACATGGTAGAGGATAGCTTACCGATAGCCCTGGCTACCGTCTCCAAGGGGTCAGCAATCACATTCTTTGAGACTAAACTAGCACCTCCTGAGGCACGCCAGATGCCGCTATGCATTTCTATCATCCTAAACAAAGTAAGCATAGACATAGCATTGGTAGATACAGGAGCCTCTATTAATGTCTGCCCTCTCAGCACTTTATGGGCCTTCAACTTGTCAGAAGATTTACTAAGGCTGACCCCGACTACTATTACAGCATACGACAATTCCAGAAGGGCATGTCACGGGGTAGTCACCATTCAAGCTGAGTTTGGGCCTCTTGCAATGTCAATTGAGTTTTTTGTGCTAGACATCGACCCTATGTTCAAGGCCATCTTGGGTCGACCGTGGATTGATAATCTTAATGATGTACCATCCACTGCCCACCAGTGCCTCAAATTGCCTTTTCAGGGGAGGGTGGTCAAAGTGAAAAGCATATCCACGATCCAATCAGTCAAAGCCGCCTCCGAAAGGATTTTGCCAACACTATGGCCCAGTAACCGGCCTGTCATCTCAGTCTTAGACCAGAATTTTCCATGGGCCTATGCGCCACGCAAGCCCATCACTACGCCAGTAAACGTCAAAGTTAAGCTCCAGATACGAGATTCTAAGGGATGGAACATTATATTAAAGCTAGGCTATCAGCCGGGGAGAGGTCTCGGAGCACAATTACAGGGGCGAACCAAATCGGTCCCCAAAGGTAGAAAAATGAATAGGAGAGGCCTCGGTTATCGAGAATCCTCACTATCAATTTTGGGTGACTCTGGACCATTGACTTGGGACTACTGCCAACATTTTGTCAAGGGCCCTCTCCAGCCAGGCACATTGAAGGCATCACCAAGTCAGCCCAAGAAAGAAGATACAACTTATGCAGTTGATAACCCGCCAGTGCTACTAAAGTGGCCCGTTGATGATATGATCGATTTCAGCCAGGCATTTGCAAAATTATTTTATAAAGAAGACAGCTGCCAAAGAAACCAAGAGGTGCGGCTTGTGCATTATAAGCCATCCGTCTACCCGCAGGAAGGGGGGAGCTCACCCATCATTTTCACTTGGTCTCCTTCCCGCTTCTTCTCATTCTTTCAAAAACTTGCGTCCATACCCCGCTCACCTCCTATCTTGATCAATCCGCTCCTAATTGAGATTTCTATTGATTTTCTCATTGTCAAGACATGCAGTTGTTGCCCGCCAGTTGATCTATCCACTTCTTTCTTCTCCTCCTTCGATCCCTTCTTCGATCTCTTCTGTCCGTCCATGTATCCCCTCAGGCTCCCTCCTCTGCCTTCTTCGCCATATTGCTGCATGATCTCCACTGATATCCAAAAAAAACGTCAAATTTGAAATGAAGATTTCAGTGGAAGATTGCATTGCCTTCTCTCCATCCTCCTCCTAGGGGCATGAAGTCCCTGCTGCCTCTCTTACACTAGATTTTCTCTCTCCTAGGTTAGACGTAGCATCCGTCAAGTATAGGGTAGAAGAGTCTGTTAAGTCTAGAAAAATAGGATCTTGTTCTAGGTCATCCAACACATCCTTGCCTGACCGTGCCCGTCGGCGCGACATCCTAAATCCATTCTTGATAGGTTCTTGTAGGATCTAGCTCAGAGATGTAGTGCTCTTCTTAAGTGCCCGGAGTTCATAGCTACGGCAATTGTGATCGAAGAAGACGAGGAGCAAGGCGGGGTGTCGAGTGACGACGGATTGGTAGTCTATGAAGTAATGGATGAAAAGGACCCAGTTGATCTTGAGGATAGCAAAGTAGACGACATTGTCGATTTGTATGCGCAGGGATTAAAGAGATTTGATGAGCCATCGTCAGGAGTGGATGAACCTACGAAAGAAATAAATTTGGGAACTGAAGAGGACCCCAGACCTATTATTATTGCCGCTAGTCTCCCTCCAGAAGTTGAAGAAGATTTAGTCAAGGTCCTAAGGGAGTACAACGATTCTTTCACCTGGACTTACGAGGACATGCCAGGTCTTGACCCCTCTTTGGTGGAACACCGACTAGTGCTTAACCCAGGGGCAACACCCGTTAAACAAAGACTGAGAAGATTTCACCCCTACATGGCCTTAAGAATGAAGGAAGAAGTTGACAAATTGCATAAGGCTAGGTTCATTAGAGTTGTCTTATATCCTTAGTGGGTGGCGAATATAGTCCTTGTCATCATGAAGGATGGAAACATGCGAATTTGTATTGATTTCAGGGATCTTAACGAGGCATGTTCCAAGGACGATTTCCTGCTGCCTCATATAGACGTCTTGATGGACAACACCGCTGGGTACGAAACATTGTCATTCATGGATGGTTATTCAGGCTATGATCAAATCCGTCTCGCTCCTGAAGATCAAGAGAAAACCTCCTTCACCACGCCATGGGGTACGTATTGCTATGTGGTAATGCCGTTTGGACAGAAGAACGCGGGTGCCACTTATCAAAGGGTGATGATGGCTATATTCCACGATATGATGCATGTTTATATGGAAGCTTACGTGGATGATATCTTGGTGAAATTAAGGACTAAAGAGGAACACCCTGCTATTCTAGCTAAGGTACTCCAGAGAGCTAGGGAGTACCAGTTGAAAATGAATCCGAAGAAATGTGTGTTTGGAGTCTCTTCAGGGAAGTTGCTAGGTTTCATAGTTAGCAAAAGGGGGATTCAGATTGACCCTAACAAAGCTAAGGTTGTCATGGATATGTCTTCGCCCAAAAATATCATGGAACTTTGAGGATTGATTGGACGATTACAATTCATCAAAAGATTCATATCCCAGCATTCTCAGAGGTGCCGCCCGTTTTATGAATTGCTAAAGGCGGGGGTCAAATTTGAATGGAACCAAGATTGTCAGAAGGCTTATGAGGATTTAAAGGTATATTTCTAATCCCCCAGTTTTGCAGCCTCCTGTCCCTGGGAAACCCCTAATCCTATACATTTATGTCATCGAGGACTCCCGAGGAGCTGTTTTGGCACAAGTAGATGATGAAGGCAAAGAGCGGGTAGCTTATTACCTCTCCAGGTTATTTAACCCTGCAGAGGCCAAGTACACTGCCATGGAGAAAACTTGTGCCACCTTAGTTTGGGTAGCTCAGAAGCTGAAACACTACTTTCTAGCCTACCTGGTTAGGCTAATCTCTAGAATGGACCCGATTCACTATCTCTTAGAAAAGCCCATCCTTTCTAGTAGGTTAGCTCGCTGGCAAAGCTTCCTCTCTCAGTTTGAAATCACATTCGTTGTTCAGAAGGCAATCAAATGGTTTGCCATCGCTGAGCATCTCGCCCATCTTCCTATCCCCTGCACATATTCTATTCAGGATGATTTCCCTGATGAGCATCTCTCCGTTCTTACTCATCACCCTTCTAGTCTCTGCACTTTGATGGTGCACTCAATTCCCAAGGTCGAGGGATAGGTTCCGTTCTTCTCACTCCAGAAGGGGTGACCATTCCTTTCGCTTATCGGATTCATTTTCCCGTTACCAACAACATCGCCGAGTATGAGGCTCTCCTGGCTGGATTGAAGCACGCCTACCTCTTGGGCGCGCGTTATTTGAACATCATAGGAGACTCTCAGCTCATTCTGCGGCAAGTTCTGTCCACTTATCGCACTCGTGACCTGAAGCTCAAGACATATCAAGATTTGATCACTCTCTTGGCTAGGTAATTATGTAAGCTGGTCTACATCCATACTCCTTGATCTCAGAATATCCTTGCTGATGCGCTGGCATCGCTCACTTCCTCTTTGTCCGTCCCTCTCAGTCGAAGCACTGAGACCATCGTCGTCAAGAGATTGGACGGCCCTTCTCTTTAGGATCCCTGGTACGATAACCTTAGGAAAACTGTAGAAGCGAGGGCTGAGAAGGAAGATTTGAAGGAAATATCTTTAACTGAGTTAGAAGAGGTTCTGGAAGAAGAAGAGTTGCCATGGTACCATAAAATTGAGCTGTACTACAGGGATGGATTGTTCCCAGAAGGGGCAAGTGCTAAACAGCATAAGGCTATTAGAAGAGCCGCCTTGAAGTACACTCTTATTGCTAGAGAACTGTACAGGCACTCTCTCAATGGAATGCTCATGAGATGTCTAGATGACGATGAAGCTTGGAAGGTGGCCGAAGCAGCCCATTCAAGTGAGTGTGGAGGTCATGTCAATGGCCAGGCTCTAGCGAAGAAGATTCTTAGGCAATGTTACTATTGGCCCAGTCTAGAGGAGGATTGTTCCCTCTATGTCTGGAGGTGTCTTAAATGCCAACTCCATACTGATAAAATCCATGCCCTTGCCTCATATCTTCACCCACTCTCTGCTCCTTGGCCATTCTCTATGTGGGCTTTCGACATTGTTGGCCCACTCGGTGATCCCAACTCTCAGACCAAGCAGAAATCCTTCATCCTTACTGCCACTGAGTACTTCACCAAGTGGGCCGAAGCAGAAGTGTACGCAGAGATCAAAGCTACCACGGTTTACCGCTTCATCATGAAGAATATAATCTCGCGGTTCGGAGTGCCAAGCAGCATCGTCACCGACAATGGACCCCAGTTCATCTCTCAAGAGCTCTAGGACCTTTGTAAGAAGTTCAATATTTCATTGCATCATTCATCCCCATATTATCCTCAAGGTAACGGTCAAGTCAAAGCCACTAATAAAACCCTTCTTAAAATCATAAAGAAAACTTACGAATCTCATAAATTCTCTGATTGGCTTGAACGATTAGTGGAGGCTCTATGGGCTTACCGTACCTCCGTTCGTACGCCTACGGGGCAAACCCCCTATGCTCTTACTTATGGGATGGAGGCGGTGCTCCCATATGAGATCTTGATCCCTTCCTCAAGGGTACAGCTTGATAAAGAACTTAATCTCGATGAACGTCGAGAGGCGTTGCTCGTCCAGCTGGAGCTCCTGGATGAGATGAACATGGCCGATCACGTGTCTGTTTATCAAAAGAGAGTCTCGCGTTATTTTCAAAAGAAGGTAATCGAACGTAAATTTCAAATAGGTGATATGGTTTTGAAACGTAAATTCATTAGGTTCAGAGGTCCTAGGTCTAAATTACAACCTAACTGGGAAGTGCTATTTGTCGTTAGAGAAGGTTATCCAGGGAACGCATATCGCCTAGTCAATGCGGAAGGTGAGGAGCTATCTCACGCCTAGAATGGGCTGTATCTTAAACGATTTTTCCCTTAGAGGCAGGCTAATGAAGGCCCGGTAGCGAGGTGCTCCTTTCCTAGATCATGAAGGAAGATTCCGAGCTTGGCATTCACAAACTTCACGACATCCCTAGTCGGGTTTCCCAATTTTGTGTAAATATCGTTTCTCCTCTGGTCATGCTTGGGGGAGGTGAAAGTCCCTGTCCGTTTCTCTCTTCGGCTGAATCTAGGGGCAAAAGGCAAATAAAGGGGGCGATAACTGATCTAGACACCCTGATGAAAGGAGGTCTCAAATAGGGGCAGTCCATTATGACCTGATTCCACAAGAAGAAAAAGTAACAGTAACACCGGAGAAAAGAAAAGAATAGGACCAAAAAAATCAAAGCAAAGTAAAAAGCTCATTTCAAAAGCTCAAAGCTCAAAGTCTAGAAATCTCTAAAAAGTATGAAACTAGGCATGGCAAGAGTGGTAGTACAGTTTTCCCGTGGGACGTCATGAGCCCGATCTTATGCGTGCCTAATGAGGATGAAGGTTCGATGACGGACATAAAGCCCCAGCGTAACATACTAAATCTCTGAAGGGGTTGTCATGAAAAGGATTCAAGCCCTAAAAACCTCTATACCTGGTCTAGGCTTACCTCTCAAATTTTTTTTTTTCTTTTTAGGACCAAACTGTACCCTGGGTATGGCCTTGGCAGAAGTACCCTCATACAAGATTGGCCTTGGCCGGGGATTGTCACTTCCTAAGCACACCGACCTCGGGCGATTCCTAGTGTGACAGGTAGGGCTCTTCTTGCTCGGACGGAATTGGCTTTCAAAAATCTAAAAAAATCAAATATTTCAAAAATCCAAAAAGATCAAATATTTCAAAATCTAAAAAAAATCAAATGTTTCAAAAAAATTAGATCAAATATTTTAAAATCCAAAAAAATTTGATATTTCAAAATGTAAAAAAAATAGATATTTTGAAATCCAAAAAATTCAAATATTTTAAAATCTACAAAAATCAAATATTTTAAAAAAAATAAAAAAATCAGATATTCCAAAATCTAAAAAAATTAGATATTTTAAAAATCAAAAATACCATCATCCTCGCATAGCATGCATTGCATCTATACAATTTCATTCTATTTCGCCTATTTCATAAGGTTCCACCCCTTGACCAAATATCAAGGATTGGTCATTCTCTAACTTGCTGAAGGCAAGGGGTTGAGCCTAAGAGCAGATCTAACTTGTTTCTTGTTTTAAGTGTGTGCAGACACAGGTTCCGTTTCCAGAATTCGAAGCATTGCAACTTTGTCCCTTGCGGTCTTTTGATGGATTGCTAGGAATCCCCTAACGGTCGTTCTAGGACCGTTTTCTTCACCTGAGAATCAAAAATCTCAGTTTTTTTTCTGTCCCTTCACCTTGGCGGTCTATCGCTAGACCGTTAAAGTCTTTCTGGCGGTCTAGTGGCGACCTCATACTGTTCCCGAGAGTCAGAAAACTCAGAGTTTTCCTGGGTCTTTCCCCTTGCAGTCTATCGCTAGACCGTTAGGCTCGCCTAGCGGTCCTTTGCTGGGCCATTTTTCAAACAAAGAATTTTGTCCACTTTGATTTATCAAGCTATAAATGTAACGTCTTTCAAGCCATTCTTTTATTTTATTCATTCAAGTTCATGACACATCATTCTTTCAATAAAATTCAAGGACTTTTCAAATTACATTCAATTTCTCATCCGCACGTGGCCGGATCTTGCGCAATTCCTTCACATAAGCTTGGTACTCCTCTCTTTTCTCTATCACTTTCATTTGCAAGGTACGGACATGGCTGATCTCCCACTTGGTCAGAGCGCTCCGAACTGCCCGCTCATCCTCCTCGGTCCCAATCTTCCTAGCTTGAAGGGGAGGGTAGTGAGATAGTGCTTGAACCGTAGTGTGGGGAAGCCCAAGTTGTAGGTAGCACCGATGCGGGTTGTAGATCGCCAGAGTAGTATTCCCCACTAGCTGTAGGTCTAGGCCCAATCGTCGAGGTAATCTAAGAGTCGCCTTGAAGAGCTCGCGGTCGCATCACGAACTTGTCAATTGGCAAAGTGTTGAGGAATAGGTGCCAATCATCCCGTGTCTTCTTATTCGCGGTCCGGCATTCAACCTGTGAAGAAAATCTAGATACAGCTCCCATGAAGTAGAGTGGGTGGCTCCCGAATATGCGGCTAGTTGATGCCACATTCTCCTTGGGTGTAAATTTGAGTCTAATTTCCATCCAACACTCAAGGATGATCATTGACCCGAAGAGGGGACCCCCTAGTGAAGCTGAACTAAGGCCTTCATAGAGATAAGAAAGGACAGCTTGGGAGATAGATAAACCCCGCCACAACCCACTAATAATGCTGAGGTTTTGAATGTCTAAGAGGTGGTCAGTGGTAGAAAAGAGCAAGACCCCGTACAAGCAAATGGAGACAGTTTTTGCTATGGCTTCATATCTCCTACATTTGTTTTTACAATGAGAAGTAATCCATTGAGCCAAGGGTATCAAATGGATATGGTGAGGTCTAATCATGGTTTTCACATCCTTTAGGTTAGGTAGGAAGTATCCCAAGATGAGTGATGGGTCTATGGGTTCAACCGTGTGACACACCAAGTCTTCATCTCCCACCTTAGTCTTAGGAAGTGCTAGGTAGGTCTTTACCTCCTCTATAAGGATAGTGGCTTCAAAGGTTGGGAATATGAAAGTATGTGTTTGAGGATGCCATAATTCCACTAAAGCTGAAATGCTTGGCCAATCTACGAAAAATTTTTGGAAATTTTTGGTTAGGACTACTAAAGGGTGAAGGTGCCATGCCCTTAAGATTGAGAGGACCTTTAAAGGGAGTTCTTTTATCATTGGAGCCACCCACTTCAAGCTAGAGTAGCATCTTGGGCCGGGAAGGTGCTAGAAAGAGGAAGAAAAGAGAAGAAGAAAATGAATGCCATGAGAAGAAGTTTAAGGAAATTCATGATTTTTGAAATTAATTTGAACTCACCTCTCTTGAAGGGCTTGTGCTCAAGTGCTTGGGGATTGAAGTTAGCCGCTGCAGCTCCCCATGCTCCCTTCTAGCTACCTTTGGCCCAGTATAGACCACCTCTCCCATAATGCTAGCTTTAAAGCTCCTCTTCATGGTGAGTTGGAGGATTTTAAGGGAGTTTTCAAGGATTAGAGTAGAGATTTCTGAGAGCTACGAATTCTGGGTGTATTCCTAGTTATAGGGCTTTAATTCTAGTCCTAATGCACTAGGATTGAGGCTAGTTAGCTTCAATTTAAGTTCGGATAGGTCTTAACACGGATTAGGTACTTCTAGCCATGGGTTAGGACTCTCACGGAGAGTCCCGCTCGGATTTAACTGGGTCTTCTCCCTTGTAGTCTATCGAGCGACCGCTAGGCTACCTCAAACGATCGTCGGATGACCATTTTCTATTCTCTTCTACCGCCTTCTCTCCCGCTCGTCTAACGGTCATGGCTCGACCATTTCTTTCTCCTTGCGGTCTTCCATAAGACAGTTTTCCCTGTTTGTCCTGTCTTGATTGTTTTTAATCATCGGTTATGTCCCTCTCTCTCCCACTCTTTCTCCTGATCTCTTCGTCAATCCTAGAGGTCATTGTTAGTGAGTCAGCATTCACATCCACACATTTTTGCATTTGAAAAAAAAACAAAAAGATCATATATTCACTAACATAGGGTCATATACATGTTTGCATATAGAAAGTACAAGTCACACCCCAGTCGGTCCCTCTCCTGCGCCCCCGCTGTCACCAATGCCCTCGTGCCTCTTCGACGGCGGGGCCATGGAGGTGCTCCCCTTCTCTCGGTGTCGTCGACGCTGCTCATCCTCCTCATTTCTCCGCTGGCCAGAAGAACTTGTGAAATAGTCCCAGTGTCCACTGCGTGCGTCACTCTGTGACACACGGTGGGAGGACCTTCCGCCCACTAGCCGGGGTGCCCTCTCCAGCACCCAGATCTCAACTCTTAGCTCTCTCACCTCTAGCTGAGAATCCGACGTCGCTGCTACTCCACCTCTAAGTCTATCCACCTCTGTGCGGAGATGGGCCACCTACGTCTTTCTGCCTCCGCTCGAGCACGCTCTGCCTCACCCAGTGACGCGATCAACTCTCTCGTCTGCATAAGCATTCAACATGGTCAGTCACTTGCATTATCATAAGCATTAGTCAAAGGAAATCGTTTGGTTTGCTTACCCTCTCTGCAAGAGTGGCCTCGGCCTCCTCGGTCCGAGCAACCACCCTTGCGAAGTCCGCATCCCGCTCAGCTCGGCCTCCCATAGGCTGGGAAGAAGAGGATGGAGCGTCCGGTCCCTGCCGCTATGCTCCCTCGGCTGGCTACATTTTAGAAGTCAAAGTTAGTCAGCCAAATGCATAAACATTGCATATTAAGTTTATGGTTTGAAACTCACCAGAAGCTCCAACGCATGCTGGAACTCATCCCTCTGCTGCACGGTGGAGTGGAGGAGACCCTGGAGCTCCGCTATCTATCCCTAGGGGTCTAGCTGCATGTTGCAAGTTAAGGTGTCAATGCATTAGAAGTAATTAAGAGGCATAAGTTTAGAGAGTCATACCGGTCGTCGGGCGTCGCGAAAAACCTGATCTCCATATCTCCTGGCGTAGGCCTTTAGGTAGGCCTCATCACTGGTAGCTCGGGCTCGTACCACCCGACCTCTCTGCTTCCAGTCACGCACCTGGTCGATCACCCGGGTGACCCAGTCGATCTCGTTGCTAAGTCCCTTCGAGGACCGTCCGAACCGCTCATCGTCCCACTCTGGGAATTCCACCTATGGCTGGTGGACACCCCTGGTCCTCATGATCAGGGGGTAGTGTAGTGGCTCGATGATGTTCAGGCAGTGTAGCCACACGTCCCATCCCGTGTAAGCATGGGCCGCCTCTACCCAGGGCTGTCCCTCGTGACCCATGTCACGGTACGGTGTCCAGCGCACCTGAAAGGGAATGCATTTAAGTCAAAGTTAGCATTTATAAGAGCATTTAAGTACATTTAGGAGATTAAGTCTAGAAGCTTACCAATGCATAAGGGAATACGTCCATGTCATCCTGGATCGCCCGCCTAAGCGTCGTAGTGACCCCATGTCCTGAACCACCATCCATCGCCTCGCAATGGGGATCCGGTCCAGATGTACCTCCTTTCCCCGCCCTAGGCCAGGGAGGTATAGTAGCTCTATACCTACATTAATGTCAGCATATAGTAATCATAATCGTAATCATGAGCATAATCATAAGTATTTAAGAGTAGAACATTTACCTAGAGTAAAGGCGAGAAGCCACCTAGCATCGTCTACCGGTCGGTGGTGCTGAGTAAGTCGAACAGGAACGCCAACGTAGCAGCGCCCCAAGCGTACTCTCCGACTCTGTCCAGATCCCGCAGTAGTGGGAGGATCCTGCAGCTCACTCCATCCGCCGTCGTCGCGAACAGTAGCTTCCCAAACATCAACATCAGCAAGCGACGAAGGACGACGTCTCCCTCTAGTCCCGATCCCACCGCCACTCTCTCTCTGGCTCTGTCTATCAGTCTCCCTAGGTGCTTCTCAGGAAGCTCTCCCACGGCTATCGTCGCTCCTCTCCGCCCCAGGCACTCCTGGAGCGTCGCTCATCCCAGCATCGATGAGTGGCATCCTGATCTCGTCAGCTCTAGTTCGAGTAGCTCCCGTTCCAACTCCTAGTAGTCGGCATGTGTGGTCCCCGTCACTGGCACTCCATGTACTCGAAGTCCCGTAATCCGTGCCACATCCTCCAACATCGGGATCATATGCCCCCACGGGAACATAAAAGCTCTGCTGATCGGATCCCACATCTCGTGCAACGCATACAGCAAAGCGGTGTCTATCCTCATAACCTCGATGCTCAGTGTTGACATGTTTCTCCCACCTTTCTCCTTTCTCTTGCCTTCCTTTTCTAAAATTAAAATGTAAAGACAAGCGATATGACGGAAGAGAGGAAGGATAGAAAAGTGTGTGTGATCGTGATCGCCCAAAAGACACAGGTACCGGATGGTAAGACGTAGCTTGGAAAAGGGGGGAAAGCACTCGCCTCATGTTCAGCGCTGACAGGCGTAGACAGTCCTGGACGATTCGCTCAGTGGATAGAATGGTCGCTCGACAGACCGCTCCAAGCGCCGAAGTAGGAAGCGGGATGAAGATGAGTCTGGTGATAGCACGGTTTGCAGACGGCCGCAATAAGGCGTTACACGGTCCTATGTGGGCCGTGTACACCTATAGACGGGCAGACGATGACCGTTCGATGCTGCCAAACTCCAAAGCGTAGGATCTAATCCTCCACCCCTTCCGGCTGGCCGGAGGGGATGGGCCTCGTGCTAGGATGATGCTGACCTGCAAAACAAAGTAGGAGACACGAAAATGACACCCAAATTAGCCCTAAGGAGTGTAGCAACTATAAAGAAGAACAAAAAATAAGCACGATAACATGGAATGAGCGATACCTGGGAGGTTTTTAAACCCCTAAAGGGCGTCAAAACAAGTGGGAGGTGTGAAAAATGATGTGAGAAGTGTAAAAACGTGGGAAGAGAGTGAAGAAAACGATGCATGCTGGGAAGAAAAGGATGGTGGGACTATTAAAACAAAGACTCAAAAAATGAATACTCCCTGAATCGGAGGCCTGAGTGGAAGTAGAAGGCCTCCCTCCCTGACTGTAGGTTGCTCGAAAATGCGGCAGGGCTTCGCCGTCAACCTTAGATCCCCCCCTTTCAAAGCCTGGACTAAGGGTCCTATTTATAGAGCCCATAAACCTAGCATCGAAATTAGGGTTTTCCAGTGAATTTTAATCTGAGATGATAATACAAAAATCGTAGATAAACCTTTTATCATCGACAAGAATCAAACGACATCTCATTTGGTTGAGAAACTGCGGAGAAAATGGGGGAGAAAGATGGGGGCTTAACCACGGATGGAGAGAGAAAACCCATTCAATCCACAGGTTTCGAGCATATACGCGGTCGCGCGATAGACCGCCCAATCCATTAAATGGTCGATTGCTAGGCTATGCAATGCCGTCGGTGATAAATAAAATAAAATGAGAAATTATCCATTTATCCACCGAACAGACCGATCAACACGGCGTTGGACTCTCGAGGATAAAATGGTCTATTGCTAGACCACTCAGTGAATAGAACGGTCAAATGCTTGGCCGTTTAAACCTGTCGGTGATAAATCCAGAAAATAGGATAAATAGATAATTATCTAAAAAATCAACCGACTTAGGACTCTAGGAAATGGAACGGTCACAGACAAGCCGTTTAATGTATGTAAACGGTTGACCTAAGACCGTGCAAAGGCTTGTCTGTGGAAATTCAGAAAATCAAATGCATATCCAATAAATGAGTAAACAGTTCAAGGAAAACCGTCCATTTACTGAACGGCTGGTCGTTAGACCGCGTAAAGCCTGGGCGTTTGAATGTGATAAAATGAGATAAATAAGCCCATTTAACCCAAAACCGAGTGAAACCAAGGCCCATTAAGCCCTAACTTAAGAGTAGACCAAGCCAAGGAGGGAGGTACTCATACAATAAGCCCAAAGGCATGCCTGAAAATAGCCCAATGAGTAATGGACGACTCGAGGCATCAACAAATGATAGTAAGAGGAATGACTCAACTCATAGGTAAAAAATGGGTGTCAACAGATGTCCCTCCTTAACGTCCTCTTTGCAGGGGAGCGAGTAGAGGTGAAGCGAAGGCGAAATGGAACATGGAGATGAAGCGGAGC
Organism: Amorphophallus konjac; assembly: GCA_022559845.1. Taxonomy (NCBI): domain Eukaryota; kingdom Viridiplantae; phylum Streptophyta; class Magnoliopsida; order Alismatales; family Araceae; genus Amorphophallus; species Amorphophallus konjac. The sequence continues at coordinate 199,372,775 of CM040125.1, read as the reverse complement.
GGACTGAAAAGGCGGGCGTTAAGGTAAAAGACACCCGTTTCATCGCCAACAAGCGATAGGAATCTTCCCGAAAACTCCGAACCAAACACAAGGAACGATCGGATCAAAATGACACCAGTCTGGAGAAACTAACTAAAAGGAAACAAACGATCATCCTCATGGGGGACACAATCCCTCGGACCAATGAGGAGACCGGAATAAGCAGCAAAAATAAAGAAATAGACTAAAACTCCAGACAGGGACCTTCAGTCAATCAAACCAGGTGAATAGATCAAAGAAAACCTTCCAACTCTGAGTGGAATAGTTCCCTCTTATGCAAAACTATGAATGTACAACCATCCATCACAAATTGGACACTCTTAGACAAACCATAGGTCATCAATGCTCAAAAGATGCGTATGATGCATGCTGGGCTAAAATAAAAGAAATCATTAAATCAAATGCAAAGAAAGCCACAAAATAGAAAATACTCGAGAATAATATTGCTAGACTGGGGCAATTAAGGTCAAGACACTATCTGCAACCACGGCGTGCGAGATAGAACCATAGTCCCCTAATTTTTTCAACCTAACGGCCTATCCGATGATTAAACACGTGAACCTAGATCATCATTATTTTTGTTAAAGGGGAACATCAGATCCTGGAACGCGTAGATAACCAACTGGTTCTCGAGATAATATAACTTAGATACCATATAGTAATGCAATAAGGGATCACAGGGATAGGAAGCCATACCTGACTTACCTGTGCAGGTGAAACGACATTTTTTTTTGAATTTTTATTTTCTGACTTTTATGGATTTTCATGTATAAGATAATTATGACAAATAAGTAAGCATAAACATAGCGAAGATAACGTATCGATCAACTGAACGATAGACAATACGACATAACATAACGATCAAATTAAATGGGAGACAATGCAATCATAACATAACAAAGACAAACAAACACCTACGCAATGGAATGAACAAACAACATGCATGCACGATCATGGCGTGACAAGATAACAACGCGGTGGGACAAGAACATGACGGGTGACCACACAGTTGGGACAAAACACGGAACATAAAGGGATGACTAACAACATGTGCAAGATAATTAACAACGCGCGGTGAGGGACAAAATAACATGTGTGGGACAAAGACACGTGGGATGACACGGAGGGATAAAGACTTGTGTGGGATAACACAGGTGAGAGCACGGAGGAACATAGATATATGCGACAAGGACATAGAGTGACAAAACATGCAGATGACCACCGACATGGCGGGTCAAAGACATGACAAATACGCTCTTCAATCATAGCCCAAGCTCAGAAGAAGCAGAACTGCCAGGTTCATAATCGTGAGGCAATGCCCTCTCATGGAGAAATGATGCAGCGAAGCGAAGTTGAGTTGAGTAGGATATGAGCTTCAGAACAGATCTAGAGATAGGATTGAAGAGATGAGAACAGATTAAAGAATATGAACATAAAATAGAGTGAAAGATATAGAGCAAAGAAAGCTTGAACCTTTAACTTGCAACCTGCACACTTAGTAAACAGATTACGTATCCGTCCTCAAGACAAAGAAACAAAGAACAAATATTTTTGGTTTTTTGGATTTTGGATTTTTATTTTATTTTTATTTTATTTTTTGATTTTTTTGGTGTTTTTCAATGTTTCAATTTTTTTTTGAAATTTTTGACATATTTGATTTTTTTGACACTTTGACATATTTGATTTTTTTATTGTTTGTTTTTTTTGTTGTTTAACTTTTTTTTTGTTTTTTTTGGGTTTTTCTTTTAGATTTGGAAAGTAAAGCTATCTACATCAACCAAGGACATGATCAAACTACTAGCCAAGGGGTCGTCATCCCGCCCCCTCTCATTAAAGACTTCCCTCGAGCAGGGTGTGCATTTGAGAGTGAATTACCACAACCAACCGTCTCTAAAGAACGGTGCCCCTACTAAGGCCATACCCGGGATTCAACCCAGCCTAAGAGGGAGAAATAGAAGAAAATAGGGGACAAGCTTCATGCAGAAGGGGAGATATCAGGATTCGACTTCCTCCCAAGGCACCACCCCTCAAAGAGTAGGTCTGTTGCGCCAGGGCTTTGAGTCTTTAATCATAATTTTGTATTGGTTTTCATATATAATTTTGACATAGCCCTTATCGGCCAGATATTGAAATAAAGTTCACTTTTGATTTTGATACACGAATGATGCTGCATTACCCTTCACCGTTTTACGTGAACCTCATCTCTTACCTTAGGAGAAGCAGGCCCGGTTACTAGGATCAGGGGCATTTTTCATGGTGTTTTTCATTCATTTCTTTTTCTAAGACTGCCCCTATTTGAGACCTCTCTCGCATTAGGGAGCGCCTAGGTTGGTCATCTCATCCATCCATATCTTGCCCCTGCACTTGGCCGTGCAAAAAAAAGAAAAGACATTTGTGCATACCCATAGTATGGCCAAAGCAGCAACGGTGTCACCTCAGAGGAATCGGCTATGGCTCGCCGTGAAGTGTGTGAAAAACCCATGCTAAAAGGACACCCTCGACGATCGGGGAAAGAAATGGACTCCCAGTGCGAAGCTATCACCAGCCTAAGGATGCTGCAGAAGCGGACTCTTTTGACAAAGCAAGCTGACCAAGGCCTAAAGCCACTCAACCATGTTTTGAGGAACCAACATTATAACCGCGTGCAGAAATAACAGAGTAATCGCAATGACAACATGCTCTTGCATAAAATAAAAGATACCCTTGCAAATCCATGGCGTGGAAACCGGCATACTGAAGCAATTTCGATCATCGAGCTTTGAGGAGCGCGAGTAGCTTTGTATTCCTTGCTTGCAAGGATAAAGGAGCAAAGGTTTGGATTCCTCGACACAGAGGAGTGGTAGACATCATGCTGGACGAAGAATGGATAAAAAGGAAGAAGACGAGGGCTAGAAGTCCCTCGTTAAGGCACTAAGGCCCTGATAACAAGGAACCAGATACACAATAAATAGGAATTAACTGAGATCAAGGCGGGCTAAAGCCTCGAAAACAGCATGAAAAAGGGCGAAAACCCTGAAAGGGTGATGAGAATAGGATAAACAATCCATGAGAAAGTTGTTGCGACAAAGATAAAGAAGGACAGTGATCATCCGATGTGGTCGGAGAAAAGGAAAAGCGATCACCCGCAGGAGGCGGGGAAGAAGAAGCAGGAACGCCCGACGAGGTCGGGGAGAGAAAATTACAGACACCAAACAAGGTCGGGGAAAAAGAATCATAAACACCCGACAGGGTCAGGGAATAAGCATGAAAAATAACCGACCGAGTCGGGGAAAGAGAATGAGAAGTCGACTCCGGAGATACCAGAGGAGGAGAATCAGAAGAAGTCCTCGGATCGGGAAGGTGAGATAACATAGGCCGCAGCCTAGAATGGTGAGGATAGGAGAAGATGGTAGAAATATGGTCGGGTGGCGGAAGGTACACCACCCAAGGATAGGAACTGAGCAAGAGAAATGATGAATGGACGGAAGAAGGAGGTGGAGTGAGCCCCCGAATGCACAACTGACGGCCTCTGAACTTACACCGCTGCCTCTTCTTGGCGGAAGTCTCGTTGAAATAAATCCACCTAGTGCGGACCCGAGCCTTCAAGCTTCTTGACCTACCGTGTCTTCTCAGATAATGGGCCCACCTGACAGATGGCCTGGCCCGATTATGAATATGCAATTTTATTGGGGCAGTTGCCCCTAGACACGTAGTGCTAACCATGGGAAGGCATTCCCGAATAATCAACTCCCCGAGAGGAACACCAGAAAATCGTGGGGTTTTGTTGCTTGGCACCAGAAGCATGAGATTCGGCATCTCCACTTGGCAATTGGGCATGAGACATAACTCCCTTACCAAAAGTGCAGGATGAAACCGAGGGGGAGTAAGCGTGGTCTTGACGTGGTTGTCTCACCAATAAAACGAGGGAGATTACATAACAACTGTAGAATGCCCCTAGTCAATCTTGAAAATACGACCAATTGCCCCTTGAACATGGAACTTAGCAGGCTCTTGGCGGCCGTATGGGTTAGCACAATCTATGTAGAGAATCTTGCTTGGCCAGTGAACTGAATAGCAACCGAGTGAGAGGTCATAACTGCATCAATATTCAATTTTCCGATAAGCAGTGAGATTGCCACTGGCCGTACTTGAGAAGAAACTGGCACTATCGCTAAGGAGCTTCTCTTGGCAACCGCCTTCGAAAGTGTAGGCTCCTCATCCCCAAAATAGCAAGGGACCAGAACTCGGACCGGCATGCGGCAAATGAAATCCTGAATCTTGGAATACCCAGTCAAAGCCTCGCTCTGCTCATTATCTCCCCGTGGACTAGACCCGAGGGGCACCAAAGGTAGTAAGCACCCGCTCCGTGGGGTAGATGGTGATAGAGGTGGGGTAGAGGTGAAAGGTTTGGAAGGCGTTGGAAAGGATAATGCAAGTGACGGAGTGGTACCAGCAATGATAGGCTCGGGTGGAGGAAAAGGCAAAGGTTTTAGTATAGGTGTGGGTTTAGCCTGCTCCGGCTCAGGCAACGGTGGCAAAGGAGATAGCAAATGTAGTGGAGGTGACGGAGGGGGAATAGGGACCCTTAGGGGAGAAGGTGATGAAGACGGTGGTGGTGGCAATGAGGGTAATGGAGATGGCGGAGAGGGTGATGTGGTTAATGGAAGTAGTGAAGACGGAGGTGGAGAAAGTGGTGAGGCGGAAGAAGTGGCAAGTCGTAGCGCCCGCCATTGACGTATCGACACGATGCGTCGAGCGGCGTTGCGAGTCGGGGCGGTGGTAGAAATGGGAGTAGAAGGAGTAGAGGCACTTGCCTGAGCAGATGCTTGAGCAGGTGGAGGAGATGGGATAGGAGTAGGGGTAAGGGAAGGTAATAGGGCAGGTGAAGTAGAAGATGGAGTGGATGCTTCATTAATTAAAGAACCACAGGGGTGCCCCTGGTGGTTAAACGAAGACGGCTGCCTGGGCGGCGCTTGATGTTGTTACTGCTCGCTGCGGAGATCCAAAATAACTTCATGCACGACAGCCCAATCAATCCTCTCGTCATTTTCTAGACCATAAACAAATTCCTGGAACTCGGGGCAATCCTTGACCAAATGCCCCTGTTGACGATGAAACTCACAAAAATGGAGCGAATTTCTGACTGTGGGTTGGCAGGGCATGACCGGAGGGAGTTGGAATGCGCGAGTGGTCATTAAAGCCCTAAAAATATATGTAAAGGACTCTGACAACGGAGGGTGAGGAGCCTGCTTTGGGCACGGTGGATGTAATGGAGGCGGTTACGGGGATGAAAGCGGGGGTTGCGAAGGCAAAAGCGTATGGCAAATGGTGGAATGACCTTGTGGAGGCATGCGTAGAGCAGAAAGGGAGGTGGGAGGTATGTAGATGGCATCCACATGCTCGGGGTGTGGTGTCTCCTTGACCAGAGTTGGAGGTTCACGCGGGTATGAAGAAGCGGAAGGCTGGCTTGTGGAGGGTTGATATATGGAGGGGTATGTGGAGGTATATGGGTGTGCGGTATCGGAAGGCCGACTCGTGGAAGGATATGTGGTGGAGGGCTGACTCATGGAGGGATATATGGGAGATGATGGGTAGGAGGCGTATGTGGGCGTAGAAGGTGAAGGAGACTCGGGGTCAAGAGGACCTAGAAGTTGTTGGTGGATGAAGTGGGCTCGGCTATAAAGCTGTCGCCAGAAAGTGATATCATTCAAGGTTAAGATACACTTGAACTCGGACGTTGTATTGGAAATGACCATCTTGATCTGCTCTCCCTCCGGAATGTACCCCGAGACTTGAGCGGCCAAATGACGCCAACGGTCGGCAAAGGTAGAGAATTCCTCGTTGGGCTTCATCTTCTCACGGGCCAGATCAACCATGGAGTACCTGGGCCCCACCTGGTCTTGATATTGTTGAATAAACTTCTCTTGAACGGCTTGGAAACTCACCACTTTCTCTGGCGGCAATGAAAAGAACCAATCCCGAGTCGGGCCTTCTAAAGATAGACCAAATAGATAAGCCATCAGGCGCTGGTCGTGTCTAAACTGGACCGACTCACAGATAAACTCCTTCAAGTGCACGTAGGGGTCACCGACTCCACCATAGCGACGATATGTAGGAATCTGCGAACGTGGCAGAAGTTGAAGACCTTGGAATGCGAATGGGACACTCAGAGAAGTTTGAGGATCGATTTGGCATTGCAGTTCATCAAGCTGGCGTTGGGCTTGAGCGATCACCTCCTTGATGGGGAGAGGCCGAGAAGGATGTAAGCTAGCTTGAGCAAGAGAGCGTGAATTTCAACCAGGATTATGATAGTGGGCTGGACGAGGGGATCCAGACTGAGAAGAAGGAAAGCCCATTCTAGGAGTGGAAGGGTATGTGGGCCTAGAAGGCTCCTGAACATAATAAGGATCGATGGGGCCAGCAGTAACACAGGGCCCATTAAGAAAATAAAAGGGCCCGTTAAAGGAAGGGGCCTACTAAAAGTAGAAAAGGGAAGCATGTTGTGAGAATAAGGCCCATTAAGATAATGTGATCCATTGAGGGGAGATGGGCCCGCGTGGGAAGAGGAATCCACGCGGGAGTAAGAAGATGGTGAAGAAGAGGAGTAATAGACAAGAGAAAAATGGCGCTCCATAAGGGTAAATGGAGACTGAATACAAGAAAGATGGGGAAATACAATGAGGGAGGTAAGGACTTGACTAAATAATGCAAAGGAAAGAAGAGAAGAAACCTTTGGACAATGTGATTAGACAAATGCACACACAGAATGAACTAGCCTAAATGGACCTAATAACAAAACCTATGTGGATGATGGAGGTGCAACACAAAATAACATAAATGGGCTTGGACAAGCCCAAACAACACAAAATAAAACAATATGAAGGATCTCACCCCAGTCACACAAGTTTATATGATGGAAAATATTTTATTTTTCCAAAGTCATCCTTTTAATATTTTGAATTAATCATAATTCCCTCAAGATATAGGTGTCCTATAGGGAATAAGGTCCAAACTTTGGTTGACTAAGGTTAACTACTTCACGACATATGAAAATGCAAGCCTAAGGGTGGAAAAGGTACAACTAGCCCGGCGTCCGTGTGGCAATCCACGGCTCACGGGGGCTTACGGAGGTCCCGGGTAAGGTCACTTAGTCGGCTCCAAGGAATATGGAGACGAGAGGTTCCCCTACCAAGGTAGGAATGTGACTAATATGAAAAATGTATATGGCCCTATGTGCACTGGAGTGCATGCAAGAATCTAACCTAGATCTAACGAACAATGGGCAACCAAATATGATAAGTATGAAAGGCAATCATGCAAACCCAACTGACAGCAAAGGGGAGATCAATAACAGCACCGAAATAACATGAGATAATCTGAAATAGTAATCAAAATGAAGGCTCGGGTGCACTGTAGTAGTAATAAACGGTCTGTGGGAGACTGTCCAGCGAGGTCGACGATCCTGTGAGGGCCGTTCAATGGCATGGAGTAATAAAACCAGAACCGACAATAAGACAGAAACTAGAATGGACGAAGGGGACGGGAACAGAGGCGTACCGGACAGAACGGTCTGGCGATAGACCGTTCAAACTCTGGGATGGACCTGAAAAGACCACTGAATGTCAACAGAAATCACCAGTGTAAACGCAGAAGCGTACCTGAGCCAGCAGTAGCAGACGGCCTGCAAAGGACTGTGGAACAAATGAACGGCCTGCGTGAGACCGTTGAAGGCAGCAGGTTCACAGAATGATCACTACTGGCAGTCAGAACAGAACGGCTTCCTCCCGGCCGCGTAGGTACGCGAACGGCTCTGAAGGAACCGTGTAAACTCCAGAGGATAGAGACGAAAGATGACGAGATAACGACCTGAAATCACTTAGAAGACAAACCTAACAAAGACAAAAGGTGGTCAGCACAACACCAACACGATGGGCACTAGGCGTCCCACCGTGATCGCCAAAAAATGGGATGTTCACATGTTTTTCCCACCTTTCTCCTTTCTCTTGCCTTCCTTTTCTAAAATTAAAATGTAAATACAAGCGATATGAAGGAAGAGAGGAAGGATAGAAAAGTGTGTGTGATCGTGATCGCCACCAAGACACGGGTACCGAATGCTAAGACGTACCTTGGAAAAGGGGGGAAAGCACTCGCCAGATGTTCAGCGCTGACAGGCGTAGATGGTCCTGGATGATCCGCTCAGTGGATAGAACGGTCGCTCAATAGTCCGCACCAAGCGCCGAAGTAGGAAGCGGGGCGAAGATGAGTCTGGCGATAGCATGGTTCGCAGACGGCCGCAATATGGAGTTACACTGTCCTATGTGGGCCGTGTACACCTGTAGATGGGCGGACGATGACCGTTTGATGCTGCCAAACTCCAAAGCGTAGGATCTAATCCACCACCCCTTCCGACCAGCCGGAGGAGATGGGCTCGTGCTAGGATGATGCTGACCTGCAAAACAAAGTAGGAGACACGAAAATGACACCCAAATTAGCCCTAAGGAGTGTAGCAACTATAAAGAAGAATGGAAAATAAGCGCGATAACATGGAATGGGTGATACCTGGGAGGTTTTTAAACCCCTAAAGGGCGTCAAAACAAATGGGAGGGTGTGAAAAATGATGTGAGAAGTGTAAAAACGTGGGAAGAGAGCGAAGAAAATGATGCATGCAATGAAGAAAAGGATGGTGGGACTGTTAAAATAAAGACTCAAAAAATGAATACACCCTGAACCGGAGGCCTGAGTGGAAGTAGAAGGCCTCCCTCCCTGACTGTAGGTTGCTCGAAAATGTTACAGGGCTTCGCCGTCGACCTTAGATCCCCCCCTTTCAAAGCCTGGACTAAGGGTCCTATTTATAGAGCCTATAAACCTAGCCTCAAAATTAGGATTTTCCAGTGAATATTAATCTGAGGTGATGATACAAAAATTGTAGATAAACGTTTTATCTTCCACCAGGATCAAACGGCATCTCATTTGGTTGAGAAACCGCAGAGAAAATGGCGGAGAAAGATGGGGGCTTAACCACGGATGGAGAGAGTAAACCCATTCAATCCACAGGTTTCGAGCATATACGCGGTCGCGCGATAGACCGCCCAATCCATTAAACGGTTGATTGCCAGGCCGTCCAATGTCGTCGATGAAAAATAAAATAAAATGAGAAATTATCCAGTTATCCACCGAACAGACCGGTGAACATGGCGTTGGACTCTCGAGGATAAAACGGTCTATTGCTAGACCACTCAGTGAACAGAACGGTCAAATGCTTGGCCGTTTAAACCTGTCGGTGATAAATCTAGAAATAGGATAAATAGTTAATTATCTAAAAAATCAACCGACTTAGGACTCTGGGAAATGGAACAGTCACAGACAAGCCGTTTAATATATGTAAACGGTTGACCCAAGGCCGTGCAAAGGCTTATCGGTGGAAATTCAGAAAATCAAATAAATATCCAATAAATGAGTAAACGGTTCAAAGAAAATCGTCCATTTATTGAACGGCCGGTCGTTAGACCGCGTAAAGCCTGGGCGTTTGAATTTGATAAAATGAGATAAATAAGCCCATTTAACCCAAAACCGAGTGAAACCAAGGCTCATTAAGCTCTAACATAAGAGCAGACCAAGCAAGGGAGGGAGGTACTCATAAAATAAGCCCAAAGGCATGCCTAAAAATAGCCAAATGAGTAATGGACAACTCGAGGCATCAACAAATGATAGTAAGAGGAATGACTCAACTCATAGGCAAAAAATGGGTGTCAACACTCAGCAACTCATCAAATCCCATCGCTGCTAATCTATCTCTCTGGTAATCCGACAGCGCCAGGTACACTGCTCGGACCAACAGCCAGGAGATCCTGGTCCGTCTCATCCCCTGCATGCATTTAAACATTCAAAATCAATCATTCATATAATTCATAATTCATGCATTGCATTTTCATTTAAAACAAAATAATCAAAAATCACTCTAGTTCCCAAACAGTCGTCCCTAGACCGTTTCTTCTTCCCAAACGGTCACCCCTAGACCGTCTGGAACGCTAGCAGTCGCTGGAAGGACCACTACGCACTCACCGAGCGAGCCATGTTCGCCCCGTTTCCCCAAGGGTTGGAAATGGCCTAAAAGGCTGTTACAACATTTTTTGGGTCCTCAGACCCATTTCCATTCCGTTCTACCCACATGCATCATCTAAACAAAAATAAAAATGGGTTTTTGGGTTTTTTCTCGGCCTACCTCTGACGATCGTCGCCCGGCCACTGTCATCAGTGTCTCCTCCGCCGTATGAGCGTTCTCCTCACCTCCAGAGGCCTCTGCAGCTCCTTCCTCCACCGTGGGAGCCTTCTCCTCCGCCGGATGGGCCGTCGGAGTTCCCTCCGTCGCCGGTTGGTCTGCCGCCACCCTGGGCAGTGCTTCTTCCTCCAAACGTCGCTAGAATCATCGAATAACCCTCTTTTTCACCATCTTAGGGGATGGATAGACGTGAGCTCACGGTGGTCGCCAATTGGTTCAGTTGCCGGAGTGGCCGGAGTGTTGCATCCCTACGGTTTTGATGATGTCTCACACTATAAATCAATCAGTTTCTATCAATAGATTAATTCATGCTTCATGTAGGACAGTGCAGTTCATGTGGTTGTCATATAGACATGCATTACTTGTTCAAGTCTATACAGCCATTTCCAAGTCTGTACATTGGATAACCTTCCAAGTCTATACACTATCCTGTGGCCTTCAAACATTTCAAGTCTGTTCATTGCTGTTTTGGCCAAGTCTGTACATCCGTTTGCCTGACTTCATATTCAAAGTCTGTACATCCTTCTGTTGAAATTCTAAGTCTATACATCGGTCTGTTTGAGCAAGTCTGTATAGCGGTTGCATTCATTGGAAGTCTATACATTAGGGTCCTTACCTACGTTGCACTTCAAAGTCTAGACATTGCACTGTATGTTGCTTAGTTGAAGTCTATACATTGCTGATCGAATGTAAGTCTATACATTCCAATCTTTTCCTATGTTCGATGCCTTAGCTACACCCTAAGTCTCCACATTGACAAAGTATATACATCGCTTATGCAAGTCTGTACAGCCAGCGCATTCATTGATATCAAGTCTACACAATGCATATAGGCAAAGTCTGCACATTGGAAGAGTCTCTACATCCTCTAGGAGCCCTAAGTCTATACATCGCAAAGTCTGCACATCGCTGTGTTCAAGCCTCTCATGTCTATACATTGGCTCAAGCGTTCCAAGTCTGTACACTGGTCCTCAAGCGTTCCAAGTCTATACATTGGTTCAGGCTTACCAAGTCTGTACATTGGCCTTCAAGACTTTCAAGTCTGTACAGCCTGATTTGTCGTTCAGAGTTCAAAGTCTATACATCGTGGGCTTCAGTTCTTCGAGTCTATACATCCTTCAAGAGCCAAGTCCATACACTGTCTCGCTCACATCTTCAAGGGTGATTAAGCATCGTGAAGTCTGATTGAGCATCGTGACTGATTGGGCACCGTGAAGTCTATACAGTGGCTGAGCATCGTGAAGTCTATTCAGTGGATGAGCATTGTAATGTCTATACATTGGTTAGACTCGTTCATGCAGCGTTCATCTCAAGTCTGTACACTGCCTTTCACATGCATTCATTCATCAAGTCTGTACAGTCCCTTGGTTGCAAGTCTATACACTCGATTGCTTCATGCATTACCAGAAGTCTACACACACCCCCCTCTGCTATGTAATGCATCAGTTTTCAAGTATATACACTGAGGACGCTGAAGGCCCTCAAGTGTATACATTCTCACATTGTACACACTTATTCATTTTCTGCTTCTAAAGTATATACACTCGTTGTTATAAGCCTGAACTAACTAATTCGATTCATTTCTTTTGTTTCTATCTGCAGGTGACTCAGGTTAATGATTGGGCACATGAATCGAGGAAGATGCCTGGCACGTGCTCCGAGGATGCTCTGAAAAAGGAGGGAACGAGACCCACTCGTGTGAAGTCCTAGAATTCAGGTCGGATGCCATATAAAAAGGTGTCTTCTATGAACAAGAGAACTGAACGAAAAAAGGAAGGTTGAAGTGAAGAATACCTGAGCAGAAAGAGAGAAGAGAGAGCCTCCACGTTCCAGAGAAAAGATAGAGAGAAGAATTTGAGAGATATGAATTGAGAGAAAAGTCCTTGAGAGATAGAAGAAATCGTGTTGTGAAGATTTGCTTCTTCGGAAGCTACATTTGTTTTTTCGTTTTTCAGAAATTATTGTCATTCATCGTTGGTCTTGTTTTTATTTCTGTTCTTCATTTCTTCATTTCTGATTTTGAATTGTTACCCTCTAGTGTTTGGAGGAAGGGAGTGTTACTCCAGTTCCCCTCTGGGATGCAGAGGAAGAGAGATCTGTGATCTCTGGTTTTGCCAGTGACGGACTGTCACTAGCAGGTTCCCTCCGGGGTGGAGGAAGGGAGAGCCATCTCCGGTTCTGGTCTTGCTGGTTGCAGGTCCAGGTGTCAAGCTCTGTGGGTAGCAGAGTTTGGTTGAGGGATTTGTTTCCCTTGGTTGTTCAAGCTGTGTGGCAGCATCTTGTTCGCAGACTGAGTCTGCAGTTTTCTAGCAGTGGCTAGTGGAATCCTCACTCTAGTTGGAGTGAGGGGTGGATGTAGATTGTGGACTACAATCGAACCACCTTAAAATCTCTTGTCTCCTCTGTGATTTGCTGTTATCGGTTGTGCTCTCCATCTGCTTGGCATTGTGTTTGACTGTGGACAGTCTTTTTCAATCGGACCTTCTTATTCTATCTTAGTTATTCACTGCGTTAGCTATATTGTTTTGCTGTATCTGAAGGGTCGAAATACGAAGTAGTGATTTTTCGCTGAAGTTTTCTAAATCGGGAGTGATCTATTCATCCCCCCTTCTATATCACTATTCGCTACGCTAACATTTGGTATCAGAGTAGGTTTGCATCATGTGGACGAACGGTCAGGGAAATGCTAATGGTCATAGAAGCTTCATGCTTGAAGGTCAATCCATTAGTCACCCTCCATTTTTTGATGGTAATAACTATCTCTTTTGGAAGAACAGGATGGAAGTGTTTATCAGGGCACAAAGCCACAAGCTGCGGAGGGTAATTACTGTTGGGCCGTATGATCTGCCACCGAACGAGGACGCGTGGACAGATGATCATGTCAAGCTATCTTCACTCAACTGGACGGCGCTGAACATCATCCAGTGTGCTGTTCACCCAAAGGAATATGCCCGTATATCTGCCTACAGGACTGCCAAGCGAATGTGGGATGAGCTGCAATTAATCTACGAAGGTACAGCTCAAGTGAAAGCCTCGAAGGTAAACCTCTACACCTCTAAGTATGAATTGTTTAGGATGAATGCAGAGGAGAATATTACTGAAATGTATGCCAGGTTGTCCTTGATCACAAACACTCTTAAGGGGATAGGGAAGGATCTAGCTGAGGCAGATATAGTTAGAAAAATTCTTAGATCTTTATCCCCAGCGTGGCACACTAAGGCCATAGTGATAGAGGAGTCAAAAGATCTGACGACCTTGACAGTGAATGAACTCATAGGATCCCTCATGACCTATGAGATGAATTTCAAAGGAGCTGGTGAAGGAAGTGACAGGAAGGGTAAGAATGTAGCTCTCAAGGCATCCCGCAACAAGAATAGCAGTAGCAGCAGCAGCAGCAGTAGCGGTGAGTCCGATGGTTTTTCCGATCTCGACCAGAAGGAGCAGGCAATGCTCACTCGACAGTTCAGTAAATTTTTAAGGAGAAAGGGGAAGACCTTTAGGAAGAAGAAGCCATACTCCTTTAACAAGAATGTTGAATCTACCAATCATAAGGACAGAAATTCTAAGAGACTGACTTGTTTTCATTGTAACAAACAGGGACACATGAAAGGTGAATGCCCAGATCTCCAGAAGAAGGGTCCCTACTTTCAGAAGAAGAGCTCAAAGGTGCAGAAAAAGAAGAAGCCACAGGCGATGGTCTGCACGTGGAGCGAGGAGGAAGAAGATCCCGAAGACACTTCCTCAGAGGAGTATGAAGAAGGAATTTGCCTTATGGCAAATAGGGAAGATGAGGTAATAAATGTCTTTGAAAATTTCTTTATTGATGACTGGGAAGATGCTTATGGTGAATTGTTAGACAAGTTTAATTCTCTCAGTAAAGAGCATAGGGTCCTCAAAAAAAAAAATATTACTAATGTTGAAGAACAAACCCAGGTCTGTGAGGAAAATCATAAACTAAAAGAGCAACTAGAAGAAATAACCTCACTAAGAAAAGAAAATGATAAGCTCAAGGGAGAAAACCAGGAGAGTCACACCCAGCTCAATGAATTGAAAACTAAAATTGAAGAAAGCCTGAATGAAATTAGAGTGAACTCAGAGAAATATGAAGCTGTTAAGATAGTGAATACTGAACTGTTAAAAAATTCTGAGTCACTGCAAAAAGAGCTGGAAGATAAACAAAAAGTTTTGGAAAGATTTGTTGAGGGAAAAACTAGTCTGGATGCTATTCTAGGGACAAGGGTTAACTTCAATAAGGAGGGTCTAGGCTATGACCCAACTAACAAGAGACCCCTTCAATTAAAGACTATCACCTTCTGCCCAGAGAAGGGAAAAGAGAAGCTGGACACACCATCCAGCTCAAACAGCAGTAAAGGAGCTCAATGTTCGAAAGAAACTTTAAAGAATAGTGCTGGTCAACCATTGAAAATGGGAATGAATTTTGTGAAGAACTTCACTAAGCCCACTCATCAGAACATAAATGGTAAATGGACCAAGCAAGTGGATCAGAAGAAAAGCTGGAATTACTACAATCAGATGGGTCCAAATAGGACCTACTGGAGAAATAATTATCATCTTCAAAAATCTGTTAATCAACAAGCTCACAGGAGATTTCCTAGGAATGGGAAGCCTAATGAATGGAATAGAGCTTACTTCTCCAGACCAGCTTGACTTAATTTCAATAAACAAGAAGTAAAGGTGCCAGAGAAAACCATGCTGAAGCAAATCTGGATACCTAAACATTTGATCAGAGATTTGAACAATGTCTTTGGACCCAACTCATCTTGGGTTCCAAATCACTTTGCTTGATTTTGTTTGTGTAGGTCGGCCTGGCAGCTGAAGACAACAAGTGGTACCTCGACAGTGGCTGCTCCAGGCACATGACAGGAGACTGATCCAAGTTCAGCAAGATAGAGATGAAGGTAGGAGGTCTGGTCAAGTTTGGAGGAAAGAACAAAGGTAAGATAATTGGAGTTGGCACAGTAGGTAAGACTTCCACAAACTCCATTGAAAAAATTCTACTTGTGGAAGGTCTTCAACACAACCTGATTAGCATTAGTCAGTTATGTGACAAGGGTCACAGGGTTGTGTTTGATGATAATTCATGCAAAATCTTTGAAATAAATTCTGATGTGGTTAAATTTGTAGCCAACAGGATTAATAATGTTTACATGGTAGACTTAGATGAGGAATCCGAATCTAATATCTGTTTATCTGCCAATTCTGAAAATGATACTTTTGAATGGCATAGACGTTTAGGCCATGCTAGCTTTACTACTTTAAATAAATTGGTCAAGCATGATTTAGTTAGAGGCATGCCTAGAATTAAATTCAATTATATTTCAAAATCATGCGATGCTTGTGCTCTAGGCAAACAGACCAGGAATTCTTTCAAGCTAAGATCTGAGCCATTGTCCTCTAGACCAATGTAACTTCTCCATATGGACCTTTTCGGTCCTACTAGAACTCAGAGTCTTAATGGGAACAGGTTTGGCTATGTCATCATAGATGACTTCTCTAGATATTCATGGATCTTTTTCTTAGCAAATAAAAGTGATGCATTTCAAAAGTTTAATCAGTTTTTTAATAAGGTCAAATAAGAAGGAAAACACAAGATCTGTTCTATTCAATCTGACCATGGAGGTGAGTTTGAAAACTCCATGTTTTTTGATCTTTCTGAAAGAGAGGGACTAACACACAGATTCTCTTCTCCCAGGACACCTGAACAGAATGGAATTATGGAGAGAAGAAATAGAACTGTTGTGGAGATGGCCCGAACCATGCTAATTGAAAGTCAATTACCAAGGAGGTTCTGGGCAGAGGCGGCCAATACAGCAACTTACATAATCAACAGGGCCATGGTAAGACCCATTCACAAGAAAACACCCTATGAGCTTCTAAAAGGTAAGAAACCAAACTTGTTTCATTTCAGAATTTTTGGAGCTAAATGCTTTATTCATAACAATGACAAGAAAGATTTAGATAAGTTTGAAGCTAAAAGCTCCCCTGGAATATTTTTAGGATTCTCTGAAGTGTCTAGGGCATATAGGGTCTTTAACATATCAGACTAGAAAGTTGAAGAGTCTCCACACATCATTTTTAGTGAAAAGAAAGGTGTCACTAACATTGAAAATGTTGACAGGGATTCCAATCATGATGGGGAATTCCTAGAAGATCAAGAAGAAGAGATAACTCAGCCGAGTGGAACAGCAAATCCTCCCAACCAGGAAGAGCCAAGAGAAATAGGTGAGTCTTCAATAAATGTAAGATTTCTTAAAGATCATCCAATAGATAATGTTATAGGCAATCCTGAAGATCCTCTTCGGACTAGGTCTCATTTTAGGAATGTGAATAATGAAGACTTAATTGCTTTAGTATCACAAATTGAACCCAAATCAGTAGAAGAGGCCTTAGCTGTTCAAGCTTGGGTCAATGCTATGTGTGAGGAATTGGGCCAGTTCGAAAGAAATAATATCTGCGAACTTGTTCCAAGACCAGATAATGTTAATATCATAGGAACTAAGTGGGTGTTCAAAAATAAAATGAATAAAGATGGAATCATTTCTAGGAATAAGGCCAGATTAGTAGCCAAGGGCTACAGTCAGGAATTTGGTGTAGATTTCGATGAATCCTATGCACCTGTTGCTAGGATGGAAGCTATAAGATTGTTGCTTACTTTTGCATGTTCAAAGAATATAAAACTCCAATAAATGGATGTTAAAAGTGCCTTTTTAAATGGAGTCATTAAAGAAGAGGTTTTTGTTGAACAACCCCCCGGATTTCAATTCTCTCCTCAACCTAACCAAGTTTTCAGGTTAAACAAAGCCTTGTATGGTCTAAAGCAGGCTCCTCGAGCATGGTATGAAAGATTGACTGAATTTTTGATCAGCAAAGGCTACAAAAGAGGTAAAGTTGATCAAACCTTATTTACCAAGGGTACAAATAAAGATCTCATCATAGTTCAGGTATATGTAGATGACATTGTATTTGGATCAACTAAGCATGAACTATGTGATGAATTCTCTAAAATGATGTCTGCTGAATTAGAGAAGAGTTTGGTTGGTGAACTAAAGTACTTTCTTGGCTTGCAGGTACAATAGTCAGAGGATGGATGCTTCATCAACCAGAACAAATACACAATGGAACTATTCAAGAGGTTTGGTATGGAAAACCTGAAGCACATTACAACACCCATGGGTACCAATACCTCACTGGATACAGATGAGACAGGTAAAGAAGTAAATGCCAAGCTCTATCGAGGTATGATTGGATCTCTTCTTTACTTGACAGCTTCTAGACCTGATATACAGTTCAGTGTAGGAATGTGTGCAAGGTATCAGTCTAGACCTACTGAATTATATTTAGCTGCAGTGAAAAGAATTTTCAGATATTTGTCAGCTACTCATTCTCTTGGTTTATGGTTTCCTGCATCACACACATTCAACTTAGTTGCGTACACAGATGCTAATTATGCAGGATGTAAACTAGACAGGAAAAGCACTAGTGGTCATTGTGGATTTTTGGGTGGGTGTTTAGTGTCTTGGGGTTCCAAGAAACAACATTCTGTGGTCCTCTCCACTGCAGAAGCTGAATATATGGCTGCAGGGAGTTGTGGTACACAAGTCATTTGGATTAAACACCAGCTTCAGGACTACCAAGTAGACCTGGGGTGCACACCTATCTATTGTGATAATACCAGTGCCATTAATCTTGCCAAAAATCTTATTTTGCATTCACGCACCAAACACATAGAGATAAGGCATCATTTCATAAGAGATGAGGTTTCTAAAAATAACTTTGAACTGATTCATGTAGGCACTAATAATCAGATTGCTGACATTTTCACTAAACCTCTGGATAATGAAAAATTCATATCACTGAGAAGAGAATTAGGCTTATACAAATTATCTTAAATGTGAAGTCTTTTCTTTTTGTGAGGGGGAGTTCTATATGTCTGTTGGTGAGCTTTCAGGAATGCTTTGAGTGAGGGGGAGCTGGTTGAGCTGTGAGATGAAGAGTTCTTTGACAGATTCAAAAAGATTGACCAGATGTGTGTCATTGCTGGTTTTCATGACAGATCTAGTGTGGTTCTCTCAGACAGTAGATTGTCACTTATTTCTTAAGTCTATAAGTTAGTGATACTAAAGTCCAGTTAGAATCTTTCCTCTGGTATTCCTTCAGAGATCTGGATTAATTATGTAAAGTATATCTTCCTACATTGTCAATGATTCTGGTTCAGGCCAAAACCTGTATGTCTTGATATCTGACCCAATCAGCTTGAAATCTAGACTTCAAGATTCACTTCAAGAAATAGTCCTTCTGGTATTGTTTTCAATCATTCCATCTCTTCAACACAAGGGCTTAACTGAACAAACATGTTTTGTTTTGGTCACTGAGAAACTGGGAGCTTCATCAATGAAATGAAGTTTTCTCCTATGTCATGAGGTGTCAAATGCTTAAAATGAATGAAAAGTCATGATAGAGTAATGGTGGCAAGCTGGTGAGTAACTGGGGACTCTGGCCTCTAATCAAGGTGTAACGACCCGGAGCTCAGGATACCGATATACCGATAACATCGATACACCGATACCAAGAACTGGGGAGGCCACCCAAGAGGCTGATGAGGCCCCTGAAGGGTTAGGAGGGTATGTGTAGAGTACATTGAAGCCACAGAGATATAACAGGAAGCAATTAAATCTCACTAAAGATAATAATACACAGAGTCCAGCCCAAAGGAAAGACAACAAGTCTAGCACAGTACAGTCTGACAGAAAGAAACGTACACAGAAGTCGGGAGAAGCCCGACGTAGGTACGGCTGGCAGCTACAACGGCAAACGCACACTCCACCAGGAACAGCAGAGGCAGACGGCGAAACCCACCTGAAAAGCAGCAGGGGTGAGTCTCAACAGAAACTCAGTAGGGGTCACGTGGATCCCCACTGGACAGCGCACAAAGCAAAGGCAACGGAAGCAACAACAAAGCAGTAGGAATAGTAGGTGTAGCAAAGCAGGAAAAGCTACACTACAAAGCTGTAAAACTACCGCTAAAAAGTAATAAGGGAGTAGACGGGAAGTAGGAGTAGGGAACACGCAGAGAGGGGTGAGAACCCGCACCAAACAAGCGGCTGTCGAACTAACCTCGGCATCCCAAACTACTCCAAACAAAAAGGCAACAGATGGTTGACCCTAAACTCACACAGAAGGGTACACCAGTCTGTCAACCAGCCCCAAACAATCAAGGTCTAGACAAGACCTAGACAGACGCCAAACAAACACGTACACGACCGGAAACATCGTGTACACAGCCCCACGCACGAACAGAACACCGTGCGGACAACAAAACACTGACCCCGAGTACAGCCACGAACGAGCAACTCGCAAAGGTCACAACGCGCAAGGAAATGCGAGAGCTACGCGTCACGTGACGGAAGCACCTCCTTACAAAGCCAGCCGCGTCCACTGACGTCTTACGCCGCACCTCAAGTGTCTCGCCTACAGCACTGCTGCAACAACAGCGGAGACATAGACACGAGCTGAACCAAACAGGAACAACATAACAAGTAACTAGTCAGGGTCACGCCCGTCGACGTAAGTCCTCTGTCCCTGACCACGTGTGCACACACTGGCTATAGCCTAAGCCAGGTCCTCTAGCTAGTATTCTCCCTCGGTAGGACGCTACCGTTGGCTAGGAGCCCGCGGAACTAACTACAAACCGCTCACCGGGAACACCCCTCCGCCATCCGCTAGCGGGTCGGCACCTCTCGGCCTTAGGTCAAAAACAAGTGGAGGCTTCACACGACACAGAAACTCAAAACACAAGTGCCGAAGTACAAACAGGCAACCACGCCCATCAACACGTACTTCGAAGCACCAAATGGCAGCATCGCCACTGCCGACAACTCAAGACGAGTAACTAGACCTCCTATGTAACGATCCTGAGTCGAATGACTCAAAGGCAAGATCGTCACAAACAGCGGAACAAGCCGCCAATCGGTCTAATCCTAGGCCAGAGAAACCACGCTCCGCAGAAAACAACACACGGAGGCCTGAGGGGAACATTAAGAACCCTCAGCACAGCTGGACACGCAAATCAAGGTAGAACAACACCTCGAAGCATCCAGGAGCAGTGTCTCGGATAGGACAGAACCGCCAAGACACGCATAGACAAGGTCACATGTCAACCACTGGGTCAAACCGGGTTGACCTGAACCAAACAACAACAGCATACAGAAGAAGGATCAAGAATCCTACCACAAGTAAGAAGACTCCTGGCTACCTTACAACGTAGTCTTAACCGTCATAGGACGTCGAAGACATCCACAGGACAACGGGCAGACCACTAGGCCAAGCCAAGACACACAAAAATCAACGGGCGGAAAACCAAGGCACAAGGAAAGTAACGCACGCGCCCTAGACCGCTACTAGCCAGTGACGGTCTAGACCATAGCCGTTATTTCCCAAACGACGGACGGACACAGGCCGTCACTCACCACCCTGACAACCTAAAAACCACACAAAAGCCAAGTAACGCACTGCTCTAGGCGCGTTACAAGCAAACGACGCACGGAGGCTCCACCGTTACTTCCAACGGCATAGCCACCAAGACCAAACGAAGTAACGCGCTACGTCAGGCGCGTTACACGCAAACGACGCGGCAGGAGAGGGCCGTCAGAGACAAACGACGCGCAGGGGCCTATCTGTTACTTCCAACGGCATAGCCACCCTCATCCCAGCACAACAGCAAACGACGGACGGAGGCACGCGCGTTAATCATAAACGACGCACAGGGGCTCCACCGTCACTTCCAACGGGACAGCCACCCAACCTCGTCCACGCAGAATGTAACGGCCAGGGGAAGGCGCGTTACACTCAAACAACGCACGGGGACACGACCGCTGGAGGCACCGCCTCAATAGGTCAAACGTCAGTCAACTGGCAAGCAACGGCCTGGGCAAGGCGCGCCGCTTCCATCCAACGCGCTGGGTCAAGCGCGTTAGACCAACCGACTTAACCCCCAAGAAAAATGACAAAACGAAAGTAACGGCCAGTCACTGGCGCGTTACACGGGAATGACGCACCACCCTTAGGCCGTCACTCACCCAGAAGTAAAAGAGCTCAAAACGACGCAGACCAAATAACGGTCCATCGTAGGGCCGTTGGAGACAAGTAACGGTCGCTGGCTAGACCGCTACTTCGGTCACGGCGGGAAAACAGAGGAATGGCCAAATCGGCCCGTTCCACGCCCCATTCATGCCGAAACGCAGGGGAAACAAACCACAACGATGAATAACAACACCAGGGGACTCAAAACCCCACATGCAAGCTCAAAAACACAAGATCCGGGCGATTTAGACAAATCAACCCAAAATGGGTCACCGAGGTTCCCGGGCTTCTACCGGCCTCGAATGAACACCAAATCACACGAAATCAACGTGGATGAGATCCTAACATCCTAGCGGTCAGTTAGAAACTAACTGCGCCGCAAACGGTCACCGTTTACCGGCCGACCCTAAAAACCACGAAAATCACGGTTTAGGCAAAACAAGCCCAAACACACTCGTTTCCTAGCCGAACGTCGTGCAATGGCAGGGAAAACGAAGATGAAGAAGCAAGGATCCATCACCCTACCTCCACCGAAGAAATCGAGCCCCGAAAGGACTACACCACGCCGAAAACCACTCGCGAACCAATTTCACCAGCTTTGA
Source organism: Amorphophallus konjac (assembly GCA_022559845.1). Classification (NCBI taxonomy): domain Eukaryota; kingdom Viridiplantae; phylum Streptophyta; class Magnoliopsida; order Alismatales; family Araceae; genus Amorphophallus; species Amorphophallus konjac. Next base: position 199,350,776 of record CM040125.1, on the reverse strand, counting down.
ATCCACCGTTCAGGATCGCGCCAGAATCGATCCGATCCTCGCCCCATCGCGCACCTCGACAGCTCCACAGCCTCGCCAACCCGCCCACGATCGCTCCGTCTGCAGCCGGGGCCAAAGAGGGGGAAGAATGAGAGAGAACGGGAGAGAGAGAGAGATCGCGAGAGTGAGGAGGGAGAGAGAGGAAAAGGAAATAAAAAGAAAAGAAATTAGGAAATTTTCCTAATTTCTGAAAATTCTGAAAATGCGCCGAAAATGCACAAATTCAGAAAAATACGCAAAAATAGCCGAAACGACCGGCTCGAGGAGTACATCGTCGCAGTAGCATCCACGAGTTCTAGAATCGACAAACAAACTCACCGTAGGGTTCCGTAACTAGTACGTGAGAAAAACTCACACGGCTCGTCAACTCAACTCGGAAGCCACGAAAGCGAACCGAAACTCAACGAAACCAATCCGAAACAGATCCGAAAGTTCCAACAAGATCCAGGGCATTACATCCTCCCCTCCTTTAAGAAATTTAGCCCTCGAAATTAAGGACTAACAAAGGAGAAGCAGGGAAGAACAACCCAACAATACCAATCTCAGAAAACACAGCTCAGAGGAACATCGTCAGATCACAATTACAGGTACACACTCTAGCTTCCAAGACAGCAAGTCCACAGCACGAGTATGGCACCAAAGTGAACACATCTGACACCTCCGAAGCAAGGGCAACGTCGTTTACGTCTCACAGGGCAGGAGACACGACAGCCACAATAACAACACGGCAAGCAGCAGCTCACACAAGGAGACGCAGTCCTCACAGCTGACAGCTCGACCACATCATCGGCTCCAGTGCCAAAAGGCAACAGGGAACACCTGGCACACAGGACACCAATGACAACAACACCACTGGACCACAGACACCCTCAAGTCAGTACTCACTCAGATATCACATCTGATCAAGTCGCAAGCTCACTCCAAGGAAAAAGAGTATAGCAAAGCTAACTGACAAGACAATGGTCCAAAAGCAAGGACACAAAATCATAAAGAAACAGCGCCAAAAGAACACAACGGCAGTACCTGTAGAATTCTGGCTCCGCACAACACGCAGTGCCAAGGAACACAACTGCAAGCAGGGTCATAACAAGGCACAAAAATAGCTGAGCACACGACCAAAAAGATAGGTCACGCATCAGACTGCTCACCAAGAGAAGACCCACAACAATGAGAAACGACAACAATTTCGGGGAACACAACTCAAGGACTAGCAACACGCCTCAAGAGCACAACACCAAGAAAGAAAATATAGAGAAGAAGGTACTCAATCAGCAAGGAATGCCGACAAAATTTCCCAACACTCGCACATGCCAATGCCAACACAAGAAAACCACCAACAATGGCACGGCAACTGATGACATCAAGGCATGAGAAGCCAAGATGAAGTCACATCGAGAAAAAAAGATTCCCTCGACGAAAGGGTAGCCAACCCACACACTTCCGCTGCACTCTCCACAACATGCACAGGCAACAGAACAACATCGGTAATCGCATCTCAGCACACACCAGCGCCATCGCAATCAACAAGATCACAATTCACACACCACGAGCACCGATCCAGCGAATAACCGAACACAAGGAGCCTAAGTGCAACAAGAGAAGAGCACCAGCTTCAGCACAAAGCACAAGGAAAGCATCAATCTCAGCTTACCTTCACGTCCCGAAAATGATAAATGAGCCTTCACAATACATCGGCCGTTAGACACAGCACGACAGCTACGGTACACAACAGCTCTTAACACCATCATGGAGTCCAAAGCCAAGCAACCGTACAACAAGGAGCAGATCATACTCAAAATAAAGCTGTCCACACTTAAGCAGACACAGGACAAGGTAGCACTAAGACAGCAATCCCAAGGCCAACTTCGAAAAAGCTTCACCAAGAAGGATGAGAAGCAACAAGTTCAACAACAGCAGCTCACCAGGAAGGGAAAATCCTAGGTTCGCTCGAGCAACTTCTCAATCGAGGCAACACGACAACGAAACAACCAAAACAACAATGCATCAGAAGCTAAGCAGACTCAAGCCGGGACAACTCAAGCAACGTAAAAACGTGCATGGCCATCACACCAACGCTAAAAGTCATAAGCTACCTGAGCAAAATACAGAAAATAGCTTGAACAATGCACTGCAGGTTCATACCGACCGACAAACATTGCCAAGTGCAACACGATCGAGACAAACTTCAAAATCGAACGAAGCACATCGTCACATCCAGACGAGAGCAAAAAACCATCTCGTACAGTGCCAACCAAGCACGTACAAGACCACACGTGAGAAGCACCGCGATAAACCATCGCAACACCTACGCCAGCAAGAGACTGTACTGGGCCTAAGGACTCTGGAAACTGTATATCTCGGATTCCCATGTACTTCACACAACAATGCTCTGATAGCTCAGAAAAGAAACTCCGAACATCTCAGAACACTGCTCTGATACCAGCTGTAACGACCCGGAGCTCAGGATACCGATATACCGATAACATCGATACACTGATACCAAGAACTGGGGAGGCCACCCAAGAGGCTGATGAGGCCCCTGAAGGGTTCGGAGGGTATGTGTAGAGTACATTGAAGCCACAGAGATATAACAGGAAGCAATTAAATCTCACTAAAGATAATAATACACAGAGTCCAGCCCAAAGGAAAGACAACAAGTCTAGCACAGTACAGTCTGACAGAAAGAAACGTACACAGAAGTCGGGAGAAGCCCGACGTAGGTACGGCTGGCAGCTACAACGGCAAACGCGCACTCCACCAGGAACAGCAGAGGGAGACGGCGAAACCCACCTGAAAAGCAGCAGGGGTGAGTCTCAACAGAAACTCAGTAGGGGTCACGCGGATCCCCACTGAACAGCGCACAAAGCAAAGGCAACGGAAGCAACAACAAAGTAGCAGGAACAGTAGGTGTAGCAAAGCAGGAAAAGCTACACTACAAAGCTGTAAAACTACCGCTAAAAAGCAATAAGAGAGTAGACGGGAAGTAGGAGTAGGGAACACGCAGGAGAGGGGTGAGAACCCGCACCAAACAAGCGGCTGCCGAACTAACCTCGGCATCCCAAACTACTCCAAACAAAAAGGCAACAGATGGTTGACCCTAAACTCACACAGAAGGGTACACCAGTCTGTCAACCAGCCCCAAACAATCAAGGTCTAGACAAGACCTAGACAGACGCCAAACAAACACGTACACGATCGGAAACATTGTGTACACAGCCCCACGCACGAACAGAACACCGTGCGGACAACAAAACACTGACCCCGAGTACAGCCACGAACGAGCAACTCGCAAAGGTCACAACGCGCAAGGAAATGCGAGAGCTACGCGTCACGTGACGGAAGCACCTCCTTACAAAGCCAGCCGCGTCCACTGACGTCTTACGCTGCACCTCAAGTGTCTCGCCTACAACACTGCTGCAACAACAGCGGAGGCATAGACACGAGCTGAACCAAACAGGAACAACATAACAAGTAACTAGTCAGGGTCACGCCCGTCGACGTAAGTCCTCTGTCCCTGACCACGTGTGCACACACTGGCTATAGCCTAAGCCAGGTCCTCTAGCTAGTATTCTCCCTCGGTAGGACGCTACCGTTGGCTAGGAGCCCGTGGAACTAACTACAAACCGCTCACCGGGAACACCCCTCCACCATCCGCTAGCGGGTCGGCACCTCTCGGCCTTAGGTCAACAACAAGTGGAGGCTTGACACGACACAGAAACTCAAAACACAAGTGCCGAAGTACAAACAGGCAACCACGCCCATCAACACGTACTTCGAAGCACCAAATGGCAGCATCGCCACTGCCGACAACTCAGGACGAGTAACTAGACCTCCTATGTAACGATCCTAAGTCGAACGACTCAAAGGCAAGATCGTCACAAACAGCGGAACAAGCCGCCAATCGGTCTAATCCTAGGCCAGAGAAACCACGCTCTGCAGAAAACAACACACGGAGGCCTGAGGGGAACATTAAGAACCCTCAGCACAGCTGGACACGTAAACCGAGGTAGAACAACACCTCGAAGCATCCAGGAGCAGTGTCTCGGATAGGACAGAACCGCCAAGACACGCACAGACAAGGTCACATGTCAACCACTGGGTCAAACTGGGTTGACCTGAACCAAACAACAACAGCATACAGAAGCAGGATCAAGAATCCTACCACAAGTAAGAAGACTCCTGGCTACCTTACAACGTAGTCTTAACCCTCATAGGACATCGGAAGACATCCACAGGACAACGGGCAGACCACTAGGCCAAGCCAAGACACACAAAAATCAACGGGCGGAAAACCAAGGCACAAGGAAAGTAACGCACGAGCCCTAGACCGCTACTAGCCAGTGACGGTCTAGACCATAGCCGTTATTTCCCAAACGACGGACGGACACAGGCCGTCGCTCACTACCCTGACAACCTACAAACCACACAAAAGCCAAGTAACGAACGGCTCTAGGTGCGTTACAAGCAAACGACGCACGGAGGCTCCACCGTTACTTCCAACGGCATAGCCACCAAGACAAAACGAAGTAACGCGCTACGTCAGGCGCGTTACACGAAAATGACGCGGCAGGAGAGGGCCGTCAGAGACAAACGACGCACAGGGGCCTATCCGTTACTTCCAACGGCATAGCCACCCTCATCCCAGCACAACAGCAAACGACGGATGGAGGCACGCGCGTTACTCACAAACGACGCACAGGGGCTCCACCGTCACTTCCAACGGGACAGCCACCCAACCTCGTCCACGTAGAATGTAACGGCCAGTGGCAGGCGCGTTACACTCAAACAACGCACGGGGACACGACCGCTGGAGGCACCGCCTCAACAAGTCAAACGTCAGTCAACTGGCAAGCAACTGCCTGGGCAAGGCGCGCCGCTTCCATCCAACGCGCTGGGTCAAGCGCGTTAGACCAACCGACTTAACCCCCAAGAAAAATGACAAAACGAAAGTAACGGCCAGTCACTGGCGCGTTACACGGGAATGACGCACCACCCTTAGGCCGTCACTCACCCAGAAGCAAAAGAGCTCAAAACGACGCAGACCAAATAACGGTCCATCGTAGGGCCGTTGGAGACAAGTAACGGTCGCTGGCTAGACCGCTACTTCGGTCACGGCGGGAAAACAGAGGAATGGCCAAATCGGCCCGTTCCACGCCCCATTCACGCCGAAACGCAGGGGAAACAAACCACAACGATGAATAACAACACCAGGGGACTCAAAACCCCACATGCAAGCTCAAAAACACAAGATCCGGGCGATTTAGACAAATCAACCCAAAATGGGTCACCGAGGTTCCCGGGCTTCTACCGGCCTCGAATGAACACCAAATCACACGAAATCAACGTGGATGAGATCCTAACATCCTAGCGGTCAGTTAGAAACTAACTGCGCTGCAAACGGTCACCGTTTACCGGCCGACCCTAAAAACCACGAAAATCACGGTTTAGGCAAAACAAGCCCAAACACACCCGTTTCCTAGCCGAACGTCGTGCAATGGCAGGGAAAACGAAGATGAAGAAGCAAGGATCCGTCACCCTACCTCTACCGAAGAAACCGAGCCCCGAAAGGACTACACCACGCCGAAAACCACTCGCGAACCAATTTCACCGGCTTTGAATCCACCGTTCGGGATCGTGCCAGAATCGATCCGATCCTCGCCCCATCGCGCACCTCGACAGCTCCACAGCCTCGCCAACCCACCCACGATCGCTCCGTCTGCAGCCGGGGCCAAAGAGGGGGAAGAACGAGAGAGAACGGGAGAGAGAGAGAGATCGCGAAAGTGAGGAGGGAGAGAGAGGAAAAGGAAATAAAAAGAAAAGAAATTAGGAAATTTTCCTAATTTCTGAAAATTCTGAAAATACGCCGAAAATACACAAATTTAGAAAAATACGCAAAAATAGCCGAAACGACCGGCTCGAGGAGTACATCGTCGCAGTAGCATCCACGAGTTCGAGAATCGACAAACAAACTCACCATAGGGTTCCGTAACTAGTACGTGAGAAAAACTCACACGGCTCGTCAACTCAACTCGGAAGCCACGAAAGCGAACTGAAACTCAACGAAACCAATCCGAAACAGATCCGAAAGTTCCAACAAGATCTAGGGCATTACACAAGGTGTTTCCTCATGTCAAAGGCCACAATTACTAACTCTGTTCCTTTAATAAAAAAAAGGAAGTAATGAGGTACTCACACTTAGTAATTGGGGATTCAGGCCTCTAATCAAGGTGTCTCCCTAATGTCAAAAGAGTGAATTACTAACTTACTCATTGATCTTCTTGAAAATCATCTCAAAAAATTCCTTGTTGTTATGCAACTAATGGATTGCTTATCCTCAATACTTTGAGAACACCTCTCTAACTTTGTCTCCTGTTGTCATGTGGGATAGTTGACTGTTCAGCTATATCTGGCCATACTAGTTAACTCCTGCTCTAAATCATACATTATGTATGCTGATAAACTTTTCTATCATTCTATTTCTCTATTGTTTACTGGAGTTCAAGAACCTTCACTTGAGTTTAGCACCTCACTTATTCTCTTAAGACTTGCTCGTGCCTTTCTGCACTAAGAAGTTACTGTGCTTCTTCTTCATGTCTCCAGCACTTTCATATATTCTGCATTTCCTTTTGCTAATGTCAAAGGGGGAGAGGTTCTGCAATATCTGTAAGTCATGAATTGTCATGAGCTTTAGGGGAGTTTTGTTTATGAGCTGTGGGGGAGAATTCATGTCATGGAAATTTCTGAGAATGAGTTGTGAGGGAGCTGAGAGTGTGTTGTAGGGAGTGTTTACATCGTCTGCATGAGCATGCCTTGAATTTGCTTTGATTGTTGAAACTGTAGTTAATTTCCTGTTAAGCTTTGATATTGCTTGATTCATGGTGTTGCCATCATCAAAAAGGGGGAGATTGTTGCATCCCTACGATTTTGATGATGTCTCACACTATAAATCAATCGGTTTCTATCAATAGATTAATTCATGCTTCATGTAGGACAGTGCAGTTCATGTGGTTGTCATATAGACATGCATTACTTGTTCAAGTCTATACAGCCATTTCCAAGTCTGTACATTGGATAACCTTCTAAGTCTATACACTATCCTGTGGCCTTCAAACATTTCAAGTCTGTTCATTGTTGTTTTGGCCAAGTCTGTACATCCGTTTGCCTGACTTCATATTCAAAGTCTGTACATCCTTCTGTTGAAATTCTAAGTCTATACATCGGTCTATTTGAGCAAGTCTGTATAGCGGTTGCATTCATTGGAAGTCTATACATTAGGGTCCTTACCTACGTTGCACTTCAAAGTCTAGACATTGCATTGTAGGTTGCTTAGTTGAAGTCTATACATTGCTGATCGAACGTAAGTCTATACATTCCAATCTTTTCCTACGTTCGATGCTTTAGCTACACCCTAAGTCTCCACATTGGCAAAGTATATACATCGCTTATGCAAGTCTGTACAGCCAGCGCATTCATTGATATCAAGTCTACACAATGCATATAGGCAAAGTCTACACATTGGTAGAGTCTGTACATCCTCTAGGAGCCCTAAGTCTATACATCGCAAAGTCTGCACATCGCTGTGTTCAAGCCTCTCAAGTCTATACATTGGCTCAAGCGTTCAAAGTCTGTACACTGGTCCTCAAGCGTTCCAAGTCTGTACATTGGTCAGGCTTACCAAGTCTGTACATTGGCCTTCAAGACTTTCAAGTCTGTACAGCCTGATTTGTCGTTCAGAGTTCAAAGTCTATACATCGTGGGCTTCAGTTCTTCGACTCTGTACATCCTTCAAGGGCCAAGTCCATACACTATCTCGCTCACATCTTCAAGGGTGATTGAGCATCGTGAAGTCTGATTGAGCATTGTGAAGTCTGATTGAGCACCGTGAAGTCTATATAGTGGCTGAGCCTCGTGAAGTCTATTCAGTAGATGAGCATTGTAATGTCTATACATTGGTTAGGCTCGTTCATGCAGCGTTCATCTCAAGTCTGTACACTGCCTTTCACATGCATTCATTCATCAAGTCTATACAGTCCCTTGGTTGCAAGTCTATACACTCGATTGCTTCATGCATTACCAGAAGTCTACACACACCCCCTCTGCTATGTAATGCATCAGTTTTCAAGTATATACACTGAGGACGCTGAAGGCCCTCAAGTGCATACACTCTCACATTGTACACACTTATTCATTTGCTGCTTCTAAAGTATATACACTCGTTGTTATAAGCCTGAACTAACTAATTCGATTCATTTCTTTTGTTTCTGTCTGCAGGTGACTCAGGTTAATGATTGGGCATGTGAACCGAGGAAGATGCCTGGCACGTGATCTGAGGATGCTCTAGAAAAGGAGGGAACGAGACCCACTCGTGTGAAGTCCTGGAATTCAGGTCGGATGCCATATAAAAAGGTGTCTTCTGTGAACAAGAGAACTGAACAAAAAAAGGACGGCCAAAGTGAAGAATCCCTGAGCATAAAGAGAGAAGAGAGAGCCTCCACGTTCCAGAGAAAAGACAGAGAGAAGAATTTGAGAGATATGAATTGAGAGAAAAGTCCTTGAGAGATAGAAGAAATCGTGCTGTGAAGATTTGCTTCTTCGGAAGCTACATTTGTTTTTTGGTTTTTCAGAAACGATTGTCATTCATCGTTGGTCTTGTTTTTATTTCTGTTCTTCATTTCTGATTCCAAATTGTTACCCTCTAGTGTTTGGAGGAAGGGAGTGTTACTCCAGTTCCCCTCTGGGCTGCAGAGGACGAGAGATCTGTGATCTCTGGTTTTGCCAGTGACAGACTGTCACTAGCAGGTTCCCTCCGGGTTAGAGGAAGGGAGAGCCATCTCCGGTTCTGGTCTTGTTGGTTGCAGGTCCAGGTGTCAAGCTCTGTGGATAGCAGAGTTTGGTTGAGGGATTTGTTTCCCTTGGTTGTTCAAGCTGTGTGGCAGCATCTTGTTCGTAGACTGAGTCTGTAGTTTTCTAGCAGTGGCTAGTGGAATCCTCACTCTAGTTGGAGTGAGGGGTGGATGTAGATTGTGGACTACAATCGAACAACCTTAAAATCTCTTGTCTCCTCTGTGGTTTGCTGTTATCGGTTGTGCTCTCCATCTGGTTGGCATTGTGTTTGACTGTGGACAGTCTTTTTCAATCGGACCTTCTTATTCTGTCTTAGTTATTCACTGCGTTAGCTATATTGTTTTGCTGTATCTGAAGGGTCGAAATACGAAGTAGTGATTTTCCGCTGAAGTTTTCTAAATCGGGAGTGATCTATTCATCCCCCCCTTCTATATCACTCTTCGCTGCGCTAACACGGAGTGGGGGTTGTGAATGAGTGGATTGAAATGTAAGAGTGGGGGACGAACGCCAGTTCTGTTTTTGAATTCACTCAGAGCGATGCGGTCTATCGCCAGACCGTTTATGTCCTCTTTACGGTTTTCATCCAGACTATTTTCTATCTGAGTCACCCTCGTCGAAGAATGTGAACCGCCCTTGCCCAAGCGGTCTATCACTAGACCGTTAGGAGTTTCTTTGCGGTCCTTACAAGACCGTTTTTCGCTACTGAATGTTGTTGATTTGGAATGCTATATCTGTTTGATTTTTTTGGCTCCATTTATGAGATTCATGACTTATTGATGCTTCATGCTCATTCGATGAATTTAATTGTTGATGGCTAACCCCTCTTATTGTCAAATCGTAAAACGCCATCATGCCATCATTTCCCGCCTAGCAGGTAAGTCAGGTAAGTATCTCGATCTTTAATCCATTAATGTATTATTATATGGTATCTATGATATATTATCTGGAGAACTGACTGGTCATTCATGTGTTCTGGGATCTGATGTTCCCCTCTAACAAAAATGATGATGATCTAGGTGCACATGTTTAATCGTTGGATAGGCCGTTAGGTTGGAAGAGTGGGGGGACGATGGTTCTATATTGCACGCCGTGGTTGCAGATAGTGTCTTGACCCTGATTTGTCCAGTCTAGTAATATTATTCTTGAGTATTTTGCTATTTTATGGTTTCTTTGCATTTATTTTGATGATTTCTTTATTTTAGCCCAACATGCATCATACGCATCTTTAAGCATTCATGTGCCCTCATCTATCCGAGTGTCTCAGTAATGGTGGATAACTATGTATCCATGGTCTTGAGTAAGGAGAATCATTTCACTCTGAGTTGGAAGGTTTCCTTCAGTCTATTTGCTCGGTTTGGTTAGATGAGGATTCCTATCTGGAGTTTAGTTGCTCGTCTCTTTTCCGTTTGCTCCGATCGCCTATCAGCTGTGCGTTCCAGTGAGGAGGTTGGTCGTGTTTTATTTTCCTTTAGTTGTTAGTTCCTCCAGGCATGCGTCATTCAGTTTGGCCATTCCTTATGATTGGTTTGAAGTTTTTCGGAAAATTCTTATCGCTTGTTGGTTAAGGACGGGTGTCGGTTTACCTTAACACCCGCTTTTCAATCCACTCCGCTTCATTTTTACTTCATCTCCATGTTCCATTTCACTTTCGCTTCACCTCCGCTCGCTCCCCTACAAAGAGGACGTTAAGGAGGTGCATCTGTTGACACCCGTTTTATGACCATTGAGTTGGGTCGTCTCCTTATCTATTTTATGATGTCCCGAGTTATTCGCCGCTTATTGGGCCATTTTTTGGTCATTTTGTGGGCATATTTTATGGGTTATTCTCCCTGGTTGAGCCTAGTTCCTTTGATTTCTCATTGGGTCTGGATAAGGGCTAATGAGGATTTTGTTGTGGATTAACTTGGAGATTTATTGGCCTTTATCTCTTTTACCACGTCTACCAGCCTTGCGGTCTATCGTACGACTGTTTGGTGAGCGTTGGCGGTCCTTTGCTAGACCGTTAGGCAACAGAAAGTCCTGTTGGGTTTCTTCGGTCTTATCTCTTTTTGGATGATTGAGCCATGCGGTCTATCGGACGACCGTTTATGGAGCCTTGCAGTCTATCACAAGACCGTTTGGGGAGACAGAGAGTCCTACTCTGTCTGCTCTTTCTCTCTTCGGTCGTGGTCGAGCTAGAGTCCTTTATTTATTGATTTCTCTCTAGATAGAGGCTCTCAGAACCTTCTGTTTGTTTCTATGGACTCTAGGGAGTATTATCTTCGAGATTTATCTAGATTTAGGCCTACTTTCGTGTCATTATCTCTCCAACTCGAACCTAGGGTTTGAGGGGTCTATAAATAGAGGCCTTGACTTCATGGTTTAAAGAGGAGATTTTCTGGAGTTGCCACGAAGTGCTGCTACGTTCCGGAGCGAGTACCAATCAGGGAGAAGTCCTTTCTGCGTCCGTAAGGCTTTTGGTCCAGGGAGTATTGAGTTCCATTGGTTTAGTTTGAGTCTTTTCTCTTATTTTTCCCTCCTTCTCTTTGCATCATCATAGCATATTCCCTCTTCTTCTTCCACGTTCTCTGCACTCACATCACGTTTTAAACATCCTCCTATCTTTTTCACGCCCCATAGGGGTTAAAAAATCACCAACACCTCAGGTATTCACCCTTCCTTTTATGCACCTTAGCTTAATTGCATTATAGATACTACATTAGTCCAAGGGCTTATTGGGTTCTTCTTCTTTGTGTCTACATTCTTCTACAGCTTTATAGGGCTTATTGTACGAGGCACAGCTCTTCTGGCCGGCCAGGAGGGGTGGAGATTCAAAGTTCCACGTTATTGTTCTGGGTGCTGTGGCGGTCGTTTGGAAAACCATTTGAAGATCTCAAGCGGTCTATCGTGAGGCCGTTTGCGTTCTATTTGCGGTCGTCTGGAAGACCGTTTTCCTTCTGCAGTGCCTGATTTTCTCTCTCCCATGGGCGGGTGACTTCACTCGGCTCTTTCCAAGGTACATAATGTAGTTTTACTGTGTTATTCACCTTGGTGGCAATCACACCTTCCTTTATTTAGGCATTGTTCATCTTCTTGCTTACTTTTCTTTCTCTTTATCTTTAGTTGCTCCACACCTACGGTGTGTGTTTTTCCTTTTATTCCTTTGCTCCATGTCTCGGCGTGTGTTTTTCTTTATTTTTACATTGTTAAGATGACATGCCCACGAGTTTCATGTTGATTGCTTGAGTTAGTGAACCTCTTGCTCACATATATTCCACATATTTCATATCTCTCACATTAAATTCACCCACACACATCACTATAATCACCATCACGACAAAAATATCAACAGCGTCCTCTACAGAACAAAGCAAAGAAGCTCTATGCCTTCCCCAGGGACAGGACTCGAGCATTATTTGAGTGGGCTATCAAGTATAACAAGATCATTCTTCCAAAACCACATAGGCCTGACGACGTCAGGAGAAGAAATGATCCTTACTGTTGCATTCCCTAGTTTGTGTTTGGTTTCAATGATATCAAAATGATTGTGTTTGTGTGTGTATGTGTTTCATTGAGTCCCCTAGTTCGTGTTTGGTTTCAATGATATCAAAACGATTGTGTTTTTATGTGTATGTGTTTCATTGAGCAACATGTTCATGTTTTATATCTTGATTTGATGAGTGGAAATATGGAGTCAATGTTCAATCTTGAAAGCCATGTGAACCCTTGGTGTTTAAGGAACTAATGTTATATTTATGTTGGTTTGTAGGAACACAAATTCATGGCTCATGCTTAGAATCAATGAAGCTCTTCTTCTAAAAGGGAGTTAACTCTGTTCATATTTGAAAGTCATATGAATGATTTGTAATTAAGGATCTCATGACTTAAATATTTTGATTTGCAGGATCAAAATCCATGATTCATATTTGGAACTCAAAGGAGTGCATCAATGAAGATCTTATTAAAAAAGGGAGTTGACTCACTCATTGCATTGCGTTGACTTTTCTATATTTCATGCATTTCATCAAATAGCTTATCAAAGTCTTGATTAAGTATTTTCATGGGTTCTCATCATAAGATTTTTTGGACTTGAAATATCCTCAACCTTATAACTTGGAATTTGATGGATGTGATTTTAATGATGCTTGCTCGTTTCTTGGACTCATGGTAATTTAATTTGGGAAGATTATATCAATGCTCCTCTTGAGATAACGCTTCATGAATGTTAGCTTTTAATCAACAAGAATGCCATTTGAATGAATGTGGTTCCATGATATTATGCATGCTTTGCATTTGGTATATTTGTTAACACTTGTGTGATGAAGCATTTTATTGTTGAAGATTTGGTTGTCTTGTGACTGAATGGTTAAGCTCCCATGTCATTATTTTTGGTTGATTGAGAGGTCCATGTTTATCATAACAAAACCTAGTCATTTGGTGGAATGTATTTTTGTTGATTGATTTGAGAAGCCAAATACTTGGTTGAGTTAGTTCAATGATGTATTTTTATGTGAACTAGTTCAAAGAGTTAATGCTTGGTTCTTGAGTTTTGATTATGATCTAACCTCTTGGTTTATCATGTTTTTACAGGTTCAAGGATGGTTTTTAAACCCTCTCATGTCAAGTGGATGATGGTAACATCTAACCATTTTTTATGCTAAGTTCCGGGTCGTTTTCAGGAACATCTTTCATGAGGTTGCATTGCATTGGAAGTGTTTTATGCATACTTAAAATGAGATTTTTGAGCCCTTACAATGTGCTTAATGTTTTCTCATAAATCTTGTTGAAATGTGGTTTAGATGGTCTTAATACTTTGTTGAATTCATGGTAATTTATTCTTGTTTTTTGGGAATTTTTCCGGCACTTAATCGGTGCTAAAACTACCTTTTCTTGACCCTCAGCAGAAGGGGTCGACCCCTGGGGTCGACCCCCCCTGGGCTGTGTGCTGTCTGCATAGCAGACAGCCCAGCCAACTGCAAGGGTCGACCCCAAGGGTCGACCCCTGTAAACAGAACCTATATTTGGTTCTGTTTGGCCCTCTGCTGCCCGAGGGTCGACCCCTTCTGGTCGGGATTTGCGAAAGTGTTTGAAACTCATTGTAAACCCTATCAAACATTACCATACTACCCCCCAATGGTTCCTAATGTTATTAGAGTGTTTCTAACATGTTTTGTGAGGGTTTTATGTGTCATTTCATGCTTCTCATATTGGGCTATATAGGAGTTGCGAATTTGGGTGTTGATCAACCCTAATGCTCATTTGTTCATTCTTGTAGGTGAAGAAAAGGGGGAAAAACGTGGTGGAGCTCTTGCAAGGTGATTTTCATCTACTTCCATGGAGATCTAGAGCTCGTGGTAGAAGAAGAAATGAAGCATCTCGAAGAGAGGAACGCGAGGACGCCGAAATCGCCATCATCCGACATCAAACCAAGAAGAGCCAGAGATTCAATTGAAGGGGGAGCCTTGTGCTTGTTGAGTCCTTCTTGTTATAGTCTTTAGCACATGTTTTTGGCTTAGAGCATTCATTTGTTAGCTTGTTACAAACCTATAAATGATTTTCTGTTTGTGGGTTCGGAGAACGGTTTCTTCGAGTGGTTTGAGTTGATGCTTGTGCGTCGTTTGGTGCGGAGCATATCCGCGTGTGTGTTGGGGTTTTTGCCTCGCGCGTGTGGGGAGAAATCCCCGTGTGTGTGTGCTACTTTTGTAGCATGTTTGTGTTGGGGTTTTTATCCCGTGTGTGTGGGGAGAAATCCCCGTGATTGTTACATTTGCAGCGTGTGGAGAAAGCCTTGTCGGTTTGGTGAGGGGTGGACATAGGGAGCCCGTCGTAGTCCCGAACCACCTTAAAAATCCTCGTCTCTTGTGGTTTGAATTGTGTGATTGTATGGTTAGCTTGTTATACTTATTTGTGCGATCAAGTGTGAACGGAGAGAGTGAGAGAATCTAGTTAACTTGTGTAGCATTAAATTCTTTTATCTTATCAATCTTGTTAATTCCGCTATGCGCTAGTTTATGTTTTTAATTGGACATAGTTTTTAGTAGAAGGATTTATTCACCCCCCCTCTAGATCCGTGTTCCTGCACTACGGGACCCAACAATTGGTATCAGAGCGAGGCTCTGCTGTCCCTAGATCTCACGATCTATAGAGTGATCCTAGAGCATTCTACAATCATGAAATTTTCTGTTGAGCATATGACGATGAATTGTCTTACTATTTCAAATGGTTCTGATTTTACTTCATGGTTAGGTAAAATGTGTGGACTGATCAATTCTGTTAATCCTAATCTTTGGAAGTTGATCTATGATGGTCCTCACATTTTACCTCTAGATGAGACCAAGTGGTCTAGTCAAGATAAATAGAAGAACCATGAAAATGTCATTGTCTTAAGTTTATTGAAAAGTGCCATTGATACTCATATGTTTCCATTTGTTTCTTCTTGTAAACGACAAAGGAGCTTATGGATCAGTTGATCAAAGCTCAAGAGATGGAAGGATAAAATTATCTCATGGCCGACAATGATGATCAACTCAATGAAGAAAATTATGATGATGTAAATTCTGAATCCGAAGAACTCTCTATTGAGGAATGGCAAGTGGCATATGCTGAACTGTATGATAAATGCAAGAAACTCAAATCTGAAAATAAAACCTTGAAAATGAATATTAATGAGAATGTGCATGATAATTCTTCCTGTGAAAATTGCAAAACTTTGAAGTCAAAGATTGAGAACCTAGAATATGAAAAAGAACTTCTATAATCTAAAGTTGAATTATTTTCAGATGAGATGTCTTGTATGAATGAAGAGCTTGAGATGTTTAGAAAATCTAATACTGCTCTTGAAATTGATAATGATTCCCATGATTTGCTTGATCAAAACAAACACTTGTTGTCTAAGATTTCATTGCTTGAAGAAACAAAAAATTATCTTAGAAACAAGTTAACTTCTTTGTCTGATGATGATAAGTTGTTTGAGAAATTACTTGATTCTGAAGTTGATAACAAGAGCATCATGGATGAAAATGAAGTTCTTAAAAAGAAAAATGGTGCTATGTTAATTCAGAATTCCTTGCTAGAGGGAAGATTGAGATGCTTTGATAAGCTTGAAAAGTAAATATCATTGTTGAAACATGAGAATGAACAGTTGCTTGCTAAGATCTCAAAGCATGTTGAAACTGAAAAGGTTCTTGAAAAGCTTGCTGAAAAACTTCACTGCACAAATCTGGAAAGTAAAAATCTTATGCAAGAAAATGAAAAACTCACATCAAAGAATTGTTTGCTTGACGATAAAATCCTTGCATGTGAAAAAGAGATCAACAACTTGAAGCTTGATTTGTCTAGATTTGTCAAAGGGAAGGAGAACTTAGACACATTGCTAGGTGTTAAAGTGAACTTTTAAAAAGAGGGTCTTGGTTATATCTCCGTCAACAAAAAATCTTTTGAATCAAAAATGAAAACCTCTTTTGTTCATGTCTCTGACATTCCTAGCACCTCCAAAACACCTCCTCCCGTTGCTCAAGTGAAAATCTCTGAAAATGGTTTTGATAAAAAGAAAAATCTCAACAAAAAGCCTTCCATGTCAAATAGATCTCAAAAATCAAAGTTGAATGTTGAATGCTTCTATTGTGGCATGTTTGATCATGAAATGGGTGATTGTGTTGTCTTGAAAATGGATGATCAAAATGCATGTAAAGATAAATCTTCCTTCAAAAGAAACAAAAATGTCTCATGCTTTTATAGTCACAAACTTGGCCATGTCGTGGATGATTGCTTTGTGAAACAAAATGATGATTATCGTGCCATGGATGCTAAGTTTAACTTTCAAAGAAAATTCAGAAATGAACATGCTTCCCATGCTAAAAGGTTTGCATCCCATAAGAAAAATTCATTCACGAACACTCATGCAAACAATGGAAGGTCATTCCATAGAACCGAATCTCCTTGTTGTTTTCATTGTGGCAAGTACGGGCATGTTATGAAAGAGTGTTGGTTTATGAAAACAGAAAATTTCCATGCTTCTAGAATGCATGCTAGGTCTAATTTTGTTAAATCTAGACCTTTTGAAAATAGAAGATGGAATGGATTTGAAAATTCCTTTACTCCTAAAAGGAAGCCTTTTGGTAAAACTGCTTCTCCTCAATACCTTTATTGTGGAAACCATGGATATGTTATTGAGGATTACAGGATCATGAAAAGTGATGACAAGGTGACAATAAAAATGTCAAAGAAAACTTTTGGAAGAAATGCTTCTAATATCCAAAGACCCAAGAAGGCTTGGGTGCCCAAAATCTGACAAATGAGTCAATTGTGATGAAGGTGTGCCTTGAGGTAAACAAAGAATGAAAGGAGTTCTAGTAAAATGGAACAAGGCACACTCATATGGTAAAACTCCAACTTTGCTCCTTCACTGTCAAACTTGGTGGTTTTGATGTTTTGGAATCAGATTTTGGTATGTTCTCATGTTTTGCTCAAAATTCTTCACAAGCCATACATGTCTTCAATGGGTGAATATTTGATATATCAAATGGTGGTTAGACAAGGTTGGACTACGTTAAACTTAATACTTCCACTAAGCGTGATGGTGGTCTTCGGACCTATGTTCTCCGCCTTGTACCAAAATTCAAAAAATTGAATTGTTTGGCTTATGAGGAACCATGTGTTTTGAAGGAAATCAATTTGCCTAGAAATTCTAAAATACCATGTGCGTTCAAATTGATTCTGAAATTCACTCTTGCTTCTAGAAGGCAAAATTTTTGAATTGCAGAATTGTTCCTTTGACAGATATTATTTTTGAACTTGATCTGTTGTTCTTGTATTCTGCTATGATGAACATGTCTCATTGGTTGAATGAATCTGAAAATTTTGAGGAACAAGCATGATGTCTTTGCCTACTGAATACTTTTCAATATGAAATGCATGAGCATCTGAGTGTAATTAAGTATCTGGTATATCAAATGGTGTGTAGTGGAAAGGTGGATTATGTCCACCTAGAACCTCTCACTATGTGTGTGTTGGGTTTTCAAACCTTCACCTCCACCTCGTACCGGAACCTGTAAAATCTGTTTGGTTTGTGGATGATACTCTAAGCTCTTGAAATGTTATTGAAAATCTATTTTTGAACATTTCTGAAAATAATTTGGGTTCACTGCTTGATTTTGATCATTTGTGTACCCTTGTTCAAAAAGGGCAAGTCTTGGAAAATGGTTATTTCTCATCATTTGAATATGTATATCTCCTCGTGCAATCTGGCATTGTAGCAACCCTGATAAATGAATAATGAAATAAAATTAAAAACATATATATTACAGAAGTAATATAGATAATAAGAATAGGGTTAGTTAGACAAAATAAAATAAATTAAAAATAACGCCTCTGAGTAAGGCGTTAATTTGAAAAGAAACGCCTCTACATACGGCGTGACTAAAGAAAGGACACCCACGCATGTGGTCGTCAACTCTTACGCGACCAAATAGGCAAGTAAAATAAATGCCCATGTCTTAGGCGTGTTTCAAAAACAAGGAACGCCCTTATACAAGACGCTTCTTAAGAAACGACCTGAACAAGGTCGCTAATTTAAGAATAAACGCCCTGACAAAAGGCGTTAATTCAGTTCGTGACCCGTTCGACCCAGAGCTTATCCAGGGAAAGATTAACCTAATCTAGTAAGTGTCTATTAGAGTAAGGACTCTATTAGGGATATATTACCCTCAATCAAACACTACCTTTGTTAGGACTCCAAAATCCTATAAATATACCCGATCGATCCAACCCTAAACCATTTGATCGATCTACTGCTACACAGTAAGTGAAGAACATACGTTCTTCTTATTTCTTTTGCCCTTCTGTTTACAGCCGCATGAAGAATATTGATTATTCTTCTTCTCCTTTAATGCAGGTTAAGGATCTGGTGCTTAAGTAAAGAACAAGGTTATGTTCTTCGTTATTTGTCCTAGCTTCGGTTACATCTGTGAAGATTATTAACATCTTCATCTTCTTTCTTTTTCTCTTCCTCTACAGGTTCTGTAACGTGAAGAACAAGGTTCTTCATCATCTTCATCCAACGTCTGCTGCATCTTTGATTCTTACAGACCCTTCACGGTTATCTCCAAATCAACCCTTTAAGGTAGGATCTTCTCAAGTCTTGTAGCCCAAACTAAATTTATATAATACAAGAAGCATCATGCATATCATGTATTAGTTTTATTATAGTTTCTCGGACGTTGCTGGTATATTTTAAAAGAAACGCCCCTGTCAAGGGCGCTATTTTACAAGATACGACCCTCACAAGGGCGTTAATTCAAAATTATACGCCTTATATATAGGCGTTAATTTCATGAACAACCGCATGTAATTAATAATTGATCCTGTTTAAAATTCGATAAATATGAAATATCGATTCTAATATCTTGCATGACTCTACCTGTAAATTCCTACTAATTGTCTTGTCATGACCATGTCTCCTGTCACTTGAAATTTTATTTACTAAAATATTGTAAATTTCTTGAATTCACGACTTGGACAAAGTCATTTTTTTATATGTTAACGCCCCGGAACAGGGCGTGATTCTGAAAGCTAACGCCCCTTCCTAGGGCGTTTCTCTGTTAAAATCCTGGAATATATATTCTGCAAAAATAGAATTAAATAGTAACGCCCCTTACAAAGGCGTGTTTTCTATAAATCCTGAAAAATTATTTATATTCTGACAGATATGTAAATAATAAGACGTCTTCTGGTGAAGTCGTCAACTCTTGAAGAAACACCCCTGTCCAGGGCGTGTTTTAGATAAATTACTGAATTATTAAAAATTCTGCAAAACGGAAACGTATGTAAACGCCCTTCTGTTAGGCGTTAATTACTTGAGAAATGACTTGACCTAAGTCGTTATTTTACTGTAAACTGATTTTCATCCGTTTTTGTTAACCGATCGTTTCATATGCTATAATATATATATATATCGGCACTATTCTCCACTCCGTGAGTATAGTCCCACGTTTCATGTTGATTTATCGATCACACTCAACTCTCATTGACATACAAGCTCTCCATTGGACATTCCGTTCCTTTGGACTAGCGAGTTAGTCATAGAGACCTCCGTAAGACTCCTCGTAGCCTTGGATTCCCTCAAGGCCGACTGAGCTGGTTGTACCCTAAAAACCCACTACACGATCCTTGCCATGTCAATCTAAAGAAACATGGTATACCGGCCCTTATGTTTATACAAAGAGTATATCATAAGAAAATTCTTAATGGGATGATGATATCATGCCATATCATGTCGTTCTTGTAAACCCCAATTCTATGATAAGAATGAGGGTATCTTGCTTTGATATACTGTTCGTGTGGACCTCAATTCTATATAAAGAATGTCCATACTGATTTGTCATGGTACCTAAGTTAAGGGAACTATATTCTACCTAGTTTTATCGATATCGTGATTATACCGTTATTACCGTCAATCTATGTCCTTGTCATATTTTGGACTCTATTCTATCCAAGTTGTCATACATGTCTACAAGCTTGATTATTGAAATTCTATATTGGCTATATAAACAAGAGTGGATGTCAAAAATACATGATAAATGCCTGCGCATATAGGGCCCGATCTGGTCCTGGGAGGAGCACCCGAAAGTACTTGTGCCCATGGGAGTTAAAATGATAAGGTATCTGGCATTATACCGAGTACTTGACTTGCTTGATTGGACATTCCACACACATCTTGTACTTGAATCGTACTTGACTTGACATGAAATGCGTGGCCCGAAAAAGGGTAATTTACTTGCTTGATACATGATAGACAAAGTTCTTGACATGACTTGTTAAACGTACTTGCTTGAATATCTTGAATACCCTTGTTATCTTGTTGAAAGTTCATGATTAGTTCATCTTATTTCCTTGATATTACATACTCTCTATCTTGTCGTTTATGCGAGCATGCATAGATTTATTGCATTCATGAAAGATGTAATTACTTAAACCCCTTGCTAGTACTTGAGATATAATTTCCTACTGAGCGTTCGCTCATTCCGTTTGTCCCTTTTGTACTTTTCAGGTAAATCCGATGACTTTGGAAGTCAATCGGATGGGAATGATCAAGAGTGAAAGTGATAGAGCTTCTACAAGTGTCGTCTAGTCTTTTCTATAGTTTCTTGAGTCAAATATGTATTCTTTTCTTTTTATTAAACAGAGTATTAGATTTGTAATAGTCTATCCATTATGAAATAAAGGATTGGGTTATCTTGCTATTTTGCGCGTCTCTGTCTTTGTGTCGAATACACGACCACTCTGATTGACATGATTGATATAAACTCGTCGCGCATCTCCGGGTATCTTCCGCGCTCGGGGCGTGACAGTTTTGGTATCAGAGCCTAAGGTATTCAATTCCTAGGAAAAACCCAAGTCCAATGATAAGTTGAACCTTTAAACCAGTGAGATTGGGTAGAACCAAGGGTTAGATTTAACATAGTATACGAGTCTTTAAATACGATCACGTACTAATATAGTTATTGTAATTGTAGGATAATGGCTGCCGAACGTGCTCAATGGCGCAACATGCAGCGTACCCTCCAAGGGATGACCCAAGTGCTACAACAGGTAGCACAAGGTGGTACTCCACGAGCTGGAAGCTTACACCAAGCCTTTAAGAACATGAATCCCCCGAAGTTTATGGGATCGACCGATCCGGACGATGCCGAGCATTGGGTTCGGGAAACCGAACGCATATTCCGTGTCATGCAATGCACGGACCAGGACAAAGTTCTATTAGCTACTTTCCAGTTGGAGAAAGATGCTAGATGCTGGTGGGAGTCTATTGAAGCAACCATAGATCCGACTCAAGTAACATGGGAAGAATTTGTGGAATACTTCAATGCTAAATATTTCTCGAACCGAGTCCAAGAAAAGAAGGCTGCCGAATTCGCTGCATTAAAGCAACGATCCCTATCATTAGCAGATTATGAAGCTCAGTTCTCCAGGTTGTCTAGATATGCTAAGCATCTTATTAGCACGGAGAAGATGAAAGCCCGTAGATTTCTTAATGGGCTTAGGCCCCACTATATTACTCAACTAGCGCCTATGGACATCCAAATTTATTCTGAGATAGTGCGCCGAGCTCAACTACTTGAAGATGCCACGGAACTATCTGATAGGATCCGAGGGAAAGACAAGAAGGAACACGTCACGGGTTCGGGTTCTTTCAAACCCAATTTCAAGAAGAGGCCCAATAATGGAGGTTCTTCCTCTCAAGACCATAAGTTCAAAAAGACCAAGCCTTTCTCTATCACAACTACCCCTTCTAATACAGTATGCAAGCATTGTGACAAGGCTGGTCACAAGACAGAAGAATGCTGGAGGAAATTAGGAGCTTGTCTCCGTTGTGGAAGCCATGAGCATCGGATTCCCGAGTGTCCATTAATGAACAACCAAGCCGGCGATGGTAAACGCCCGGTGACAAAGAATGCTCGTCTTCATGCAATACATGAGACCGAACCTGAAGAAGAAGGCGGATTAGTGGAAGGTACATTGAAAATTTGTTCCAAATATGCACATGTCTTATTTGATACGGGTGCATCGCATTCTATTGTTTCTAAGAAGTTTGCTGACCCATTACCTCTAGAACCGGAATGGATGAAAATAGTGTTATCTACTCCTCTCGTAAACGAGACGGATATCACGCATCATTACCAAAACTGTGAGGTGTTGGTTCGAGGAAGGAATTTTCCTATTGATCTTATCTGCTTAGATCTAAAAGAATATGATGTTATACTAGGAGCAGATTGGTTATCTAAGTACCAGGCAACGGTTGATTGCCGTAATAGCAAGATTGTTTTCAAAGAATTTCCAAAACTGACTTATACTAGTCCTAAAAGTCGAAGCAAATCCCCTCTTATTTCGGCTCTTCGAGCAAGCAAGCTCGTCAGGAAGGGATGTGTATCCTTCCTTGCTTTTGTCACTGTTAAAGAAGCTAAGGAAACCAAGATAGAAGATATTCAAGTAGTGCGAGAATTTCCAGACGTATTTCCGGAAGATTTGCCGGGATTACCCCCTCAAAGAGAAGTGGCCTTCACCATTGACTTACTCCCTGGTGCTGGTCCTGTTTCAAAGGCACCATATAGAATGTCCCCTGCTGAACTCAAGGAGTTGAAGGAGCAGTTGATGGAACTAATCCGAAAAGGGTTTATTAGACCAAGTACTTCCCCGTGGGGAGCACCAGTCTTATTTGTAAAGAAGAAGGATGGATCCATGAGATTGTGTATCGACTATCGATAGTTGAATCATCTTACTATCAAGAACAAGTATCCACTGCCGAGAATCGATGAATTATTTGATCAGATTTCAGGATCCAAATATTTTTCCAAGATTGATCTCAGGTCGGGATATCATTAGTTAAGAATCAAGGATGATGACATTCACAAGACCGCATTCAGAAGCAGGTATGGCCATTACGAATTTGTTGTTATGCCTTTTGGACTAACAAATGCCCCTGCTGCCTTTATACAGTTAATGAATAGCATATTCAGGCCTTACTTGGATCAATTCATAGTAGTCTTCATTGATGATATATTGATATATTCTAAGACTAAGGAAGAACATGAAGAGCATTTGAGGATTGCATTGCAAGTCTTGAGGACAAATCAATTATATGCTAAACTCAGCAAATGCGAATTCTGGCTTGAAGAAGTGGCTTTTCTCGGACATGTCATATCCAAGGACGGTTTATCTGTAGATTCGTCAAAGGTTGAAGCTGTAAGAAACTGGGAAAGACCCACTAATGCAAGCGAGATCAGAAGTTTCTTAGGTCTTGCAGGCTATTATCGGCGATTCATCAAAGATTTCTCTAAGATCGCCGTGCCCCTTACAAGGTTAACTCGCAAGGAGACCCGATACGAATGGAGTGAGGAATGTGAAAGAAGTTTTCAAACTCTCAAAGATCATCTCACTACAGCTCCGGTCTTAGCTCTACCGATAGAAGGAGAGAAATTCGAGGTCTACACAGATGCTTCTGGCATTGGCCTTGGATGTGTCCTAATGCAACAAGGAAAGGTCATAGCATACTCTTCACGTCAACTGAAGAAGCATGAGGAGAATTACCCCGTCCATGACTTAGAACTGGTCGCGGTGGTATTTGCCCTAAAGATATGGAGACACTACTTATATGGAGTGCAGTTTACTGTATACTCCGATCACAAAAGTCTCAAATATCTATTTTCACAGAAGGAGCTAAACATGAGACAAAGACGCTGGCTAGA
The DNA here is from genome assembly GCA_022559845.1 of Amorphophallus konjac. Classification (NCBI taxonomy): domain Eukaryota; kingdom Viridiplantae; phylum Streptophyta; class Magnoliopsida; order Alismatales; family Araceae; genus Amorphophallus; species Amorphophallus konjac. The sequence continues at coordinate 199,326,672 of CM040125.1, read as the reverse complement.
ATATCTCAAGGACTTCGACTTCAATATACAATACCATCCCGGAAAGGGTAATTATGTTGCTGATGCCCTTAGTCGAAAGCCGAGAGCAATGATAGCCAATTGTATGATACAAGAATGGAGGTTACTTGAACAATTCTCCGAGCTCAATATAAGCTTGGACACGGAATCCAAATTTATTACATTATCTCATGTAAGCATACAGTCAGATTTATTATCTGAGGTATAAGCACTTCAGAATGATGATCCTATATTAGTTGAAATCAAAGGAAGATTAGAAGGACAATCTGACTTTCAGGTAGCTTCTGATGGAAGATTATTGTTCAAAGATAGAACTTGTATACCCGACTGTCCGGAATTAAAGAAGAAGATCTTAAATGAAGCTCACCGATCAAGGTACACTATTCATCCTGGATCAACTAAAATGTACCAAGATGTAAAGAGGAACTTTTGGTGGCCCAATATGAAAAGAGAAATAGCGGACTATGTAGCACGCTGTCTCATATGCCAACAAGTCAAGGCGGAACACCAAAAGCCTGCTGGAAAACTACATCCTCTAGATATTCCTAAGTGGAAGTGGGAGGATATTGGTATGGACTTCATCATGGGTTTGTCTAAATCTAAAGGAGGACATGATGGAATCTGGGTTATCATTGACCGATTAACTAAATCGGCGCATTTCTTGCCAATAATAAGCCGATGGTCAATTGATGTGCTAGCTGCACTGTACATCAAGGAAATAGTAAGGATACATGGAATTCCTGTCTCAATCGTGTCTGACAGAGATCCCCGTTTTACTTCTCATTTTTGGAAGGGATTACAACATTCATTGGGAACAAGGCTTAACTTTAGTACAGCTTTCCACCCACAAACGGATGGTCAGACCGAGAGAACAAACCAGGTTGTTGAGGATATGCTTAGAGCATGCATCATGGACTTTGGAGGATGCTGGCACGATCATTTGCCACTAGTGGAATTTGCATATAATAATAGCTACCAAGCTAGTATCCAAATGGCACCTTTCGAAGCCTTATACGGAAGGAGTTGCAGATCACCCATATGCTGGAACGAAGTTGGAGAAAAACAACTGCTAGGTCCAGACATGGTAAGGGATACAACTAAGAAGATACAAGTAATCCGAGAAAGATTACAAGTTGCTCAGACAAGACAAAAGACTTATGCTGATACAAGGAGGAGAGATCTTGAATTCCAAATCGGAGATCATGTATTTCTCAAGATATCGCCTGGACGTGGCATACGAAGATTTGGTGTTAAGGGCAAGCTTACGCCAAGATTTATCGGACCGTTTGAGATACTCGAAAGAGTTGGCGAGGTTGCTTATCGCATCGCATTGCCTCCTCAATTGTCTGAGGTGCATAATGTATTTCACATATCTATGTTCAAGAAGTATGTGCACGATCCATCGCATATTATCGAGCATGAAGATCTGGTGATCCAGAAAGATCTCACCTATGAACAGAAGCCTATAAAGATCTTGGATCGAGAAATACGAGCTTTAAGGAATAAGGTTATTCCCATGCTCAAGGTACAATGGAATAATAATCCTGAACACGAAGCGACATGGGAGACCGAGGAATCTATGAAGAAACGATTTCCCGAGTTATTCTAAGAGGTATATGTTCTACACTCTCCACGTGTATAATTATATATATATTGAATTTGGGGACCAAATTCTTTTTAAGTGGGGGAGGGTGTAGCAACCCTGATAAATGAATAATGAAATAAAATTAAAAGCATATATATTACAGAAGTAATATAGATAATAAGAATAGGGTTAGTTAGACAAAATAAAACAAATTAAAAATAACGCCTCTGAGTAAGGCGTTAATTTGAAAAGAAACGCCTCTACATACGGCGTGACTAAAGAAAGGACGCCCACGCATGTGGTCGTCAACTCTCACGCGACCAAATAGGCAAGTAAAATAAACGCCAATGTCTTAGGCGTGTTTCAAAAACAAGGAACGCCCTTATACAAGACGCTTCTTAAGAAACGACCTGAACAAGGTCGCTAATTTAAGAATAAACGCCCTGACAAAAGGCGTTAATTCAGTTCATGACCCGTTCGACCCAGAGCTTATCCAGGGAAAGATTAACCTAATCTAGTAAGTGTCTATTAGAGTAAGGACTCTATTAGGGATATATTACCCTCAATCAAACACTACCTTTGTTAGGACTCCAAAATCCTATAAATATACCCGATCGATCCAACCCTAAACCATTTGATCGATCTACTGCTACACGGTAAGTGAAGAACATACGTTCTTCTTATTTCTTTTGCCCTTCTGTTTACAGCCGCATGAAGAATATTGATTATTCTTCTTCTCCTTTAATGCAGGTTAAGGATCTGGTGCTTAAGTAAAGAACAAGGTTATGTTCTTCGTTATTTGTCCTAGCTTCGGTTACATCTGTGAAGATTATTAACATCTTCATCTTCTTTCTTTTTCTCTTCCTCTACAGGTTCTGTAACGTGAAGTTCTTCATCATCTTCATCCAACGTCTGCTGCATCTTTGATTCTTACAGACCCTTCACGGTTATCTCCAAATCAACCCTTTAAGGTAGGATCTTCTCAAGTCTTGTAGCCCAAACTAAATTTATATAATACAAGAAGCATCATGCATATCATGTATTAGTTTTATTATAGTTTCTCGGACGTTGCTGGTATATTTTAAAAGAAACGCCCCTGTCAAGGGCGCTATTTTACAAGATACGACCCTCACAAGGGCGTTAATTCAAAATTATACGCCTTATATATAGGCGTTAATTTCATGAACAACCGCATGTAATTAATAATTGATCCTGTTTAAAATTTGATAAATATGAAATATCGATTCTAATATCTTGCATGACTCTACCTGTAAATTCCTACTAATTGTCTTGTCATGACCATGTCCCCTGTCACTTGAAATTTTATTTACTGAAATATTATAAATTTCTTGAATTCACGACTTGGACAAAGTCGTTTTTTTATATGTTAACGCCCCGGAACAGGGCGTGATTCTGAAAGCTAACGCCCCTTCCTAGGGCGTTTCTCTGTTAAAATCCTGGAATATATATTCTGCAAAAATAGAATTAAATAGTAACGCCCCTTACAAAGGCGTGTTTTCTATAAATCCTGAAAAATTATTTATATTCTGACATATATGTAAATAATAAGACGCCTTCTGGTGAAGTCGTCAACTCTTGAAGAAACGCCCCTGTCCAGGGCGTGTTTTAGACAAATTACTGAATTATTAAAAATTCTGCAAAACGGAAACGTATGTAAACGCCCTTCTGTTAGGCGTTAATTACTTGAGAAACGACTTGACCTAAGTCGTTATTTTACTATAAACTGATTTTCATCCGTTTTTGTTAACCGATCGTTTCATATGCTATAATATATATATATATCGGCACTATTCTCCACTCCGTGAGTATAGTCCCACGTTTCATGTTGATTTATCGATCACACTAAACTCTCATTGACATACAAGCTCTCCATTGGACATTCCGTTCCTTTGGACTAGCGAGTTAGTCATAGAGACCTCCGTAAGACTCCTCGTAGCCTTGGATTCCATCAAGGTCGACTGAGCTGGTTGTACCCTAAAAACACACTACACGATCCTTGCCATGTCAATCTAAAGAAACATGGTATACCGGCCCTTATGTTTATACAAAGAGTATATCATAAGAAAATTCTTAATGGGATGATGATATCATGCCATATCATGTCGTTCTTGTAAACCCCAATTCTATGATAAGAATGAGGGTATCTTGCTTTGATATACTGTTCGTGTGGACCTCAATTCTATATAAAGAATGTCCATACTGATTTGTCATGGTACCTAAGTTAAGGGAACTATATTCTACCTAGTTTTATCGATATCGTGATTATACCGTTATTACCGTCAATCTATGTCCTTGTCATATTTTGGACTCTATTCTATCCAAGTTGTCATACATGTCTACAAGCTTGATTATTGAAATTCTATATTGGCTATATAAACAAGAGTGGATGTCAAAAATACATGATAAATGCCTGCGCATATAGGGCCCGATCTGGTCCTGGGAGGAGCACCCGAAAGTACTTGTGCCCATGGGAGTTAAAATGATAAGGTATCTGGCATTATACCGAGTACTTGACTTGCTTGATTGGACATTCCACACACATCTTGTACTTGAATCGTACTTGACTTGACATGAAATGCGTGGCCCGAAAAAGGGTAATTTACTTGCTTGATACATGATAGCCAAAGTTCTTGACATGACTTGTTAAACGTACTTGCTTGAATATCTTGAATACCCTTGTTATCTTGTTGAAAGTTCATGATTAGTTCATCTTATTTCCTTGATATTACATACTCTCTATCTTGTCGTTTATGCGAGCATGCATAGCTTTATTGCATTCATGAAAGATGTAATTACTTAAACCCCTTGCTAGTACTTGAGATATAATTTTCTACTAAGCGTTCGCTCATTCCGTTTGTCCCTTTTGTACTTTTCAGGTAAATCCGACGACGATGGAAGTCAATCGGATGGGAATGATCAAGAGTGAAAGTGATAGAGCTTCTACAAGTGTCGTCTAGTCTTTTCTATAGTTTCTTGAGTCAAATATATATTCTTTTCCTTTTTATTAAACAGAGTATTGGATTTGTAATAGTCTATCCATTATGAAATAAAGGATTGGGTTATCTTGCTATTTTGCGCGTCTCTGTCTTTATGTCGAATACATGACCACTCTGATTGACATGATTGATATAAACTCGTCGCGCATCTCCGGGTATCTTCCGCGCTCGGGGCGTGACAGGCATGATGTTCTAAAATAAAAAATAAAAAATAAATTTGCATCCTGCATTGCATTCTCATGTTTTTATAAGTTACATGCATTAGAAACTTCATAAGGTGCATTTAGATCATTCATATGAAAAACTGAAAACTTGCATCTTGCACCCATATTGAATTTTGCAATGCATTTAGAACTTTTAAATAAAAATCTGACATTCTGCATCGCATTGACATCTTTGCATATCATTCACATACTATGCATATAAAATGACAAAAAGATGCATATTGCATATTCATGCATATAGAGCATATGCATATATTTCATGATAATCGCATATCTTGACTCGTGGATGCTTGCATGTATGTTTCATGAATCCTTACATGCTTGTAAGTATTTACCCTATGAAACCATTTCTTGTTCTTTCTAAGACCTGACCTCCTTGATAAATAATAATGCAGTGATTTTATTCATATGTGATACATGTCATATATTAAGGGGGAGGATTTGATTCCGACCGTGCATATATTTAGGGGGAGTCATAGCTATGTCTTGTTGAATTCATTTTATTCATGCAAAATAAAAATTTACCCCACACTCTTGCACATAATGAATTTAATGACTTTCATTGATAAGGATTTAAGAAATTCCTTCCAACACTTTAACGGGAACTTGAATCTCTACATGGACATTAAAGGGTAATCGTGAGGAAAAAGCTACCTACCCCACAAAAATCAATAAGTGGAACGTGGATCCGAGTAACCGGGAATCCCCCCTGAAACAAGGAGGAAACTCGTGTCAAAAGGAGAAATAAATCCATATGTGTGACAAATCCAAGTAGCCGGGAATCCTCATTGAGACATATGAGGAAACTCGTGCCGAAAGGTGAAGTCTATTAAAAGAAACAAAATAGGGGTTGTGCGAAGCTACCGATAGTCGAGAATCTAAAGTGAAAGTGTAGAGAGGAGATTACCTTCTAGTGTTCTTTAAAAATCTAAAAATCCATATGTTTTGAAGCTCATTAGTCATTGCCTCACATTTCACATGGGCATTTTTGTGATGTATGTATTTTGTGAATTTGCCTACATTCATGGTTTATGTAGTACTCCTAATTGTGTATGCAAAAATCTCTTAGTTATGCTTCATGCCTTACATTCTTGAATTTGAATCACATGCTCTTTTGTTAACCCGTGCCTCATATAGGGCGAGTTACTATATGTACTATCTGTGTGCATGACGATTGTGCTTGTGTGCTTGCATGTTCATGCATTCCACTTAAGTCTAATTCTGAGCATAACTCTTACTTTTGAAGGATAGAAGTCATCATGTGCATAGCTTCATATCTTGCATGATTGGCATTCACATAGTGCATATTCATTGCATTTGAAAGATGACGCTCATCATGTGCATATTTGACATTTTCAGCATGCATATAGCTCATTCATGATATCATCTTGAACAAATCCATACTTTTCAACAATTGGCATAGTTCATTTTGAAATGCATATTCTGAACACTTCATGTTGCATAAATGCCAAAATGAGTTCAACCAACAAATGGTATCCTATCTTCGAGGGTCTCTCTTCGAGAATTGTAATTGCCTATGTTTGTGCCTCTATCTTGATTAACATTTGGTATCATATCTTTGAACCCCTACTTAGCATCCATTGGTCTTTAAATTGGACTCATATCCTTTGGCCTAACATATTCATTTCATGTCACATAACCCCTTGTCTTTTTGTAGATGACAAAAGGGGGAGAATGTTTGGTGTGTGCTCAATGCTTTATGAATGATGTTATCTTGGGGAGAATGGGAGAATTGGTGTGTGCTCAATGTTTGTAAATGTTTGCAAAATCTGTATTATCACACATCTTGGGGAGAATGGGAGAATTGGTGTATACTCAATGTTTGCAAATGTTTGCAAAATCTGTATTATCACACACATCATTTTGTTATCATCAAAAAGGGGGAAATTATTGCATCCCCTAGTTCGTGTTTGGTTTCAATGATATCAAAACGATTGTGTTTGTGTGTGTATGTGTTTCATTGAGTCTCCTAGTTCGTGTTTGGTTTCAATGATATCAAAATGATTGTGTTTGTCTGTGTATGTGTTTCATTGAGCAACGTGTTCATATTTTATATCTTGATTTGATGAGTGTAAATATGGAGTCAATGTTCAATCTTGAAAGCCATGTGAACCCTTGGTGTTTAAGGAACTAATGTTATATTTATGTTGGTTTGTAGGAACACAAATTAGGGCTCATGCTTGGAATCAATGAAGCTCTTCTTCTAAAAGGGAGTTAACTCTGTTCATATTTGAAAGTCATATGAATGATTTGTAATTAAGGATCTCATGCCTTGAATATTTTGATTTGCAGGATCAAAATCCATGATTCATGTTTGGAACTCAAAGGAGTGCATCAATGAAGATCTTATTGAAAAAGGGAGTTGACTCACTCATTGCATTGCGTTGACTCTTCTATATTTCATGCATTTCATCAAATAGCTTTTTAAAGACTTGATTGGGTATTTTCATGGGTTCTCATCATAAGATTTTTTGGACTTGAAATATCCTCAACCTTATAACTTGGAATTTGATGGATGTGATTTTAATGATGCTTGCTCATTTCTTGGACTCATGGTAATTTAATTTGGGAAGATTATATCAATGCTCCTCTTGAGATAATGCTTCATGAATGTTAGCTTTTAATCAACAAGAATGCGATTTCAATGAATGTGATTCCATGATATTATGCATGCTTTGCATTTGGCATATTTGTTAACACTTGTGTGATGAAGCATTTTGTTGTTGAAGATTTGGTTGCCTTGTGACTGAATGGTTAAGCTCCCATGTCATTATTTTTGGTTGATTGAGAGGTCCATGTTTATCATAAAAAACCTAGTCATTTGGTGGAATGTATTTGTATTGATTGATTTGAGAAGCCAAATACTTGGTTGAGTTAGTTCAATGATGTATTTTTATGTGAACTAGTTCAAAGAGTTAATGCTTGGTTCTTGAGTTTTGGTTATCATCTAACCTCTTGGTTGATCATGTTTTTATAGGTTCAAGGATGGTTTTTAAACCCTCTCATGTCAAGTGGATGATGGTAACATCTAACCATTTTTTATGCTAAGTTCCGGGTCATTTTCATGAACATCTTTCATGAGGTTGCATTGCATTGGAAGTGTTTTATGCATCCTTAAAATGAGATTTTTGAGCCTTTACAATGTGCTTAATGTTTTCTCATAAATCTTGTTGAAATGTGGTTTAGATGGTCTTAATACTTTTTTGAATTCATGGTAATTTATTCTTATTTTTTGGCAATTTTTTCGGCACTTAATCAGGGCTAAAACTGCCTTTTCTTGACCCTCAGCAGAAGGTGTGCTGTCTGCATAGCAGATAGCCCAGCCAACTCCATGGGTCGACCCCTGGGGTCGACCCACTGCAAGGGTCGACCCCAAGGCTCGACCCCTGTAAACAGAACCTATATTTGGTTCTGTTTGGCCCTCTGCTGCCCGAGGGTCAACCCCTTTCGGTCGGGATTTGCGAAAGTGTTTAAAACTCATTGTAAACCCTATCAAATATTACCATACTACCCCCCAATGGTTCCTAATGTTATTAGGGTGTTTCTAACATGTTTTGTGAGGGTTTTATGTGTCTTTTCATGCTTCTCATATTGGCCTATATAGGAGTTACGAATTTGGGTGTTGATCAACCCTAATGCTCATTTGTTCATTCTTGTAGGTGAAGAAAAGGGGGAAAAACGTGGTGGAACTCTTGCAAGGTGGTTTTCATCTACTTCCATGGAGATCTGGAGCTCATGGTAGAAGAAGAAAAGAAGCATCTCGAAGAGAGGAACGCGAGGACGCTGAAATCGCCATCATCCGACATCAAACCAAGAAGAGCCGGAGATTCAATTGAAGAGGGAGCCTTGTGCTTGTTGAATCCTTCTTGTCATAGTCTTTAGCACATGTTTTGGGCTTAGAGCATTCATTTGTTAGATTGTTACAAACCTATAAATGATTTTCTGTGTGTGGGTTCGGAGAACGGTTTCTCCGAGTGGTTTGAGTTGACGCTTCTGCGTCGTTTGGTGCGGAGCATATCCGCGTGTGTGTTAGGGTTTTTGCCTCGTGCGTGTGGTGAGAAATCCCCATGTGTGTGTGCTACTTTTGTAGCGTGTTTGTGTTGGGGCTTTTATCCCGTGTGTGTGGGGAGAAATCTCCTTGTTTGCTGCATTTGCAGCGTGTGGAGAAAGCCTTACCGGTTTGGTGAGGGGTGGACGTAGGGAGCCCGTCGTGGTCCCGAACTACCTTAAAAATCCTGGTCTCCTGTGGTTTGAATTGTGTGATTGTATGGTTAGCTTGTTATACTTATTTGTGCGATCAAGTGTGAACGGAGAGAGTGAGAGAATCTAGTTAACTTGTGTAGCATTAAATTCCTCTATCTTATCAATCTTGTTAATTCCGCTGTGCGCTAGTTTGTGTTTTTAATTGGACATAGTTTTTAGTAGAAGGATCTATTCACCCCCCCTCTAGATCCGTGTTCCTGCACTACGGGACCCAACACTTACTTCTGCCCTTATCATCAAATCCTTGGACATCCTATTGAAGATTGCCAATTATTCAAGGACATCATCCAAGGCTTAATCAAAAGGTGGGAGTTGCAAATGGGGGAGGACAGAGTCGATCCTCCATGCCCTCATGAAGTGCCTGCTATAGGGGCATCAGTCAACATGATATCCATATGCCGACAGCCGCCTAAAGAAGTGCCAGGGGCTTGCAGCCGGCACTTCTATGATGACTATATCCTGAAGCATGAAAGGGAGCAAGAGAATTGGCGAGTGTCTCCAACAAAGAGAAGAACAAGATCGGCTTCTCGCCCGACACTGGAGACTCAAATTCCCAGTGCCATGGACCGGCCTACTCTGCCCCTTGCAGTCTCTACCCACATTCAAATAGCCTCTCCATTGGCTATCAAGATGTCAACTAACAATAAAAAGGAGAAACAGACCCAGTCACGGGTACATGAAGAAGCTAGCTCAGCCATGGAGCGGCCACAGGCTATTATAAGTGGGGCTGATAAATATGAACAGCCCAAGAGCCCGCCTATGCAGCTCAAGAAGCATGCCCCTCGAAGACGCAATGAGTCCCACCGACTAACAAAAAGAATTAAAGAAAAAGCAAGAATACCAAATGCACAAAACGACCCGCTGTGAGGGCAGATGCCAGCCATAAGGGGGAAGAAAAAGAAGAATTCAAGGGCTAAAATAAAATATGTTGCTCTCTCCTGCAACATGCTGTCAACCTCATCCGACATGACTCAAACTTCTGAGGAAGAAGATGAAGAAATTTGCTTTATACCAAAGGGAGCAAATCAGGCTAAAGCTTCTGCCTCCCACCATGCCGCCGGATCCGGGAGAATATCAAGACACCCGCTAGCTAACAAGGGGGCACAATACCACGTTCCTCCTCTGCTCTGAGGCATAAAACCCAGGGAGTTCATCTCAAAGAAACTAGGTGCATCCGGCTATGATGACAGGATGCCACACCTCTCATACAAATCGGAGGCTGAAGATAGCACTCCCGGCCCCTCCTGGCAAGACCCTGCCGCGATGGCACTATTACATCAAAAACAACAAGAGTTCGAAACACTGCAAAGATGGCTAAATTAAATGAATATAAGTCCACTCATGCCACATTCGGTAGGACATCTACATGAAGCGGTACAAGCTAGTGCCTGCTCACCCAAAGCTTCAACACGTCCAGCCATGCATCGAATAGTACATGATCGTACAGGGGACATTCTCACTCAACCATTCCAACATGCAGTCCCCTGTGTAGGTTAGGGAGCAACCATAACATCTCTGGCAATGGTGCCAATGAGGCCGCATATGCAGCTGTTTGCCCTACACCCGAGTCTAGGAAATCCGACGATAATGGAAAAGCTAAGGCTGGAACAAACAGGGAATGTGAAGACAGCCGAGGAAGAAATCATCGAGGCCGAATTACAAGCAGCCAAATAAAAGGATAATGAGTCCGCCATGAACTACATAAGAAGGCGGAGGAATCTCCGTGAAAGGTGTCAACATCCTCCTAGCTACAGGGACTCTATTCAAATCAGCAAAGAGAATTTGAGAATGGAAATTCTACGATTGGTCATTGACATTGAAGTCACGACCTTTGAACAACTAAGTAACATCACAGCCAAGACCAAAGCAGTTCTTGCAAAGCTTTCCCCGGCTTCTACAGCCTCAAGCCAAAAGAATAAACCAACCGGCAAACACCCTGCACAAGAAGAAATTTGCGCCTCAAATTTTGAAGCCTTCGAGCAACAGAAGAAGAAAATGAAAGAGGCAGCCAACCTTTCTTCCACTGAGCCAGCAAAACAAGGACCATCATTATGGGGTAAAATGATGAAACCATACTCCTTTCTGAAGGATAAGACTAGGGCTCTCTTTGAGTGGGCCTGTGAATGCGGAAAAGTGCTGCTTCCGGAGCCGAAGAAGTCAAGTAAAGTCAAAAGAAAGGACAGTTCACGTTTCTGTCCCTATCACCAAATGACGGGGCATCCCATTAAGGGTTGCTACGTGTTCAAGGACATCATTGAATGCCTGATTGAGAAAGACGAATTACAAATGCACGAGAACAAGGTGGAACCCCCGCGCCCTCATCAAATGCCCGTCTTGAAGAGAGTTGACCCGCGCGGTGTCACTGCCTCAGCTACTCCTCATAAATTTGACTGAAGCCAATATCTAGTGTGTCTGTGTAGCTTGAATGCGGATGCTTGCCGAAAAAAAGGATGGCAAATGATGCGAAATATGCAAAAAAAAAGAAAAAAAAAAGAAAATAAGAAAAAAAGGAAAGGAAAGGGCCTATTCTGGGGGCAGGCACAAAAAAAAGAAAAAATGTGAAAGGGAAAAAATGAGCAAAAAGTAGGGCGAATGAAATTTACATATATAGACATAAGGCTCCGCCTACTGAATCTGAGATGCCATCTCTCAGAGGTTGGGTCCTTCCAAAAAAAAGAGAGAAAATATAAAATAAAATAAAGGAGGACTTGATGGCTACATTTGCCAAGGGAAATATCACTCCCCTCATGTCTTGGTCCATGCCAAATAAGAAACTACCATTGTGGGATTGGTATGGTGGAGCGAACCACTCATCCCCTCTCTGAGGGGGTGAGCGCTCTCCTATGCACCCGTCTTGGTCTGTTTAAGAATAAATGGATGAAGGGTAACGGCTCTGCACTGCACTACACAATCAATGGCATCCGAGTTGTCCGTTAAAAAAAAAGACAAAAAAAAGAGAATGATTGCAAAAGAAAAGAAGAATGGAAAATTATGAGGTCAACAAGGCCTCCCCATCTACCCCCGTAGGCAGTAGGCTCCCAAGTAGCATTGTATGGCGAATGCCCAAGGGAAAATAAAATGACTATGCCATCTGCGGTGGTGAGAAGACCCTGCAGCCGCAGTTCCTAAGAAAAAGGCCAAGAGGATGGCACTTGGCGTAAGCACCGGAAGCCCGAGCCGAAGCTGTTCGAATCATCTCCTGAAGAAATCAATGACAAAAGAAGATTGTTGTTGATCTAATGCATACCTGTCACTGAATATCCCTAAGGTGACCATACTAATCAATGGTCCCACTGATGCTAAAGAGCCCTCATTGGCCATTGGGCCTCCCGTTTCAAATACGGATCCATGCCCGTTGAGGGAACGAAGAGAATAAGTCGTACTGATGCCTCGTCCTGTGAAAGTACTTCCCGCTGGTCCCACCGAAATTCATGGTGCCTTGCCATCTTCCCATCCTACGGGGATATTCACCATTTATATCACCAGGGTTGACCCTCTACCCTTGATCTGGGACCTATGCTTCCAGCCAATGCATTCTCATTGCCTTTCGGCATTTAGCCACAACAATGCCATATTTGTCCCACGAGACTCTACCACCACTACCGGTTTGGACTCCTTGCCCAACGCCGACCCAATAAAATCTCCTTTTTTCTTGGCATAAGGCACTCCGCACTTTCCGAGCTCAAAAATATGCCCATCAGTCCCGCCGAATCGGACTCATAAAATTTCCCTTCCTTAGGCCCGGGGCACTCTGTCCTGGCGGAGTTCAAATTCACCCTTTGTCCCACTGGCTGGGTTCACAACACCTTTTCCTTGGCCTGAGGCACTCCGCCCTCGCCAAGCCCCAAAATTACCCTTTGCCCCACTGGGTTGGGTTCACAAAGCCTTTTCTTGGCTTGAGACACTCTATCCTCGTCGAGCTCGAAAACTGCCCCTAGCCTCACTGAACTGAGCCCATAAACCCCTTCCTTTCCTGCTCGAGGCACCCCATTTTTGGCTAGGACCCTTGGAGACTAATCCCTAGCCCCACCAACACAACAAATAGTCAAATTCATTAATTGTCCCACCGAACAAAATATCTTGCATCGCAGACAAGCTTGCGCCAGGGAACCCAACATAAAAAGAAAAGGGAAAGAAAAAGAAGAAGGAAAGAATAGAATAAAAATATATATGAATTCTGAATAAAAATGATGATCTAAAATAAACTTAGTAAAAATAAATAAATAATAAATAATAAATTCAATAAACCCCATAAACTCAATAAACCCAACAAAATCAATAAATTCAATTAAATCAATCCATCCAATGAGCTCAATAAGTCAAAAGAAAAAAAACTTAATAAACAAAATAAATCCAACAAAATTTAATAAACCCAATAAGCTAAGCAAAATCAATCAACTCAATGAAGCAATAAACCTAACAAACCAAACAAGCCCATATAATGCCAATCAACTCAAAAAAAAAAATTCTCAATGAATCAACAGACCTACCAAACCAACTAAACTCAATGAATCAATAAACCCAGCAAACCCAACAAAATCAACCCAATGAATCAATAAACCTAATAAACCAAATAAACCCCAACAAACTCAACCAATAAATCCAACAAACTCAACAAATTCAACAAAACCAATAAATCCAATAAACTTAACCAATTCAATGAACCTGATCAATCTAAACAAATAAACCAACAAAAAGATTCCTTCACATTGTCTCAGACCTTCTATCTAAGCAAGGTTCGTTGATCCCGACATCTCCACAGGTCAACATCCATATTCTATCCTAGCTTAGACCTCTCATCTTCGCCAAATTAGTCAACTTCGACATGACATCAGGATGACATCTTCATCTACACATTCTCCCCTTTTTTCAGACTTTCTGTCTGAGCAAGGGCGGTTGGCTCTGACATCTTGTCAGGTAGACATCGATATTTAGCCCTGGGTCTGGGCCTCTCATACATCTACATTCTAGTCTACCCTCGCCCCAAACTTTTTATTGGGGCAGGGCCAGTTGACTCCGACACATCTTCGGGTCAACATTTATATCCTACGTTCTACCCTTGGCTTAGGCCTCACGCCTCAGCCAAGTTCGTTGGCTTTGACATGACGTCAGTCAACACCTATCCCATATTCTGCCCTTGGCCTAGGCCTCCTGCCTCTGCCAAGTTCGTTGGCTTCAACAGGATGTCGAGTTTACACCTATTCCACATTATGCCGTTGGCTCAGGCCTCACGCCTTTGCCAAGTTCGTTGGCTCCGAAATGACGTCGGGTCAACATTTATACCATATATTCTTCCCTTGGCGTAGGCCTCACTCCTCCGCCAAGTTCGTTGGCTCCGACATGATGACATGTCAACATTTATATCTTATATTCTGCCTATGGCTTAGGCCTCACGCCTGTGCCAAGTTCGTTTGCTTCGACAGGACATCCAGTCAACACCTATCCTATAGTATGCCATTGGCTTAGGCCTCATGCCCTTGCCAAGTTCGTAGGCTCTGACACGACATCATGCCAATGTCTGTATCCCGTTTTCCTCCCTTGGCCTAGGCCTCACGTCTTCGCCAAGTTGGTTGATTTCAGCAGTCTGTCATGTCGATGACTATATTCTACCCTAGCCCAGACCCTATGTCTCTCCCAGGTTGGTTGACTTTGACATAATATGAAGTCAACAATAGTGCTTTATTTCCGCCCCTGTCTTGGACATACCGTCTAAACAAGGTTTGTTGACTCCGATATTCCATCAAGTTGACGTCCATATTTCACCTTTGGTTCAAACTTTCCGTCCGACCAGAGAACCTTCACCTTTGGCTTGGACTTTCCATCCAACTAGAGAACAAAAACACCCCTTTTACCTTTGGCTTGGACCTTCCGTCTGCCCAGAGAATAAAAAGTCCCCTTTTACCTTTGGCCTGAACCTTCCATCCGGTCAGAGAATAAAAAGACCCATTTACCCTCGTTTGGGACCCTACCATCCGGTCAGAGAACAAAAAGACCCTTTTTACATGAGGCTCTGCCCTTCCATCCAGTTAAAGAATAAAAAGACCCCTTCTATCATCAGCATCATGACCTTCCATCTAGGCCGATGCATAAACCAATCGTCAGCATCCTGACCTTTCGTCTAGGTTGGCACGTAAACCAATAAAAACCTCCTCTTGTTCGGCGTCATGGCTCTCCTCCTAAGCCAGTAAATATTCTGCCTTGGCGTCATGACCTTCTGCTTAAGCCAAGTTGTACGGCGTCATGACTTTATGTCTAAGCCGTTAAATATTCTTGTCCGGTGTCATGGCTTTCCGCTTAAGTCGGTAAATATTCTACCTTGGTGTCATGGCCTTCCGCCTAAGCAAATTGTACAGTGTCATGACTTTATGTCTAACCCGTTAAATATCCTTCTCCGACGTCATGGTTTTCCTCCTAAGCCGATAAATATTATGCCTTGGCGTCATGGCCCTCTGCCTAAGCTAAGTTGTTCGGCGTCATGACTTTATGTCTAAGTCGTTAAATATTATTGTCCGACGTCATGGCTTTCTGCTTAAGCCGGTAAAGATTCTGCCTTGACGTCATGGTCTTCCTCCTAAGCCAAGTTGTACGGTATCATGACTTTACGTCTAAGCCATTAAATATTCTTGTCCAGCGTCATGGCTATCCGCCTAAGCAGGTAAATATTCTACCTTGGCGTCATGGCCCTCCGCCCAGGCCAAGTTGTACGGCGTCATGACTTTATGTCTAAGCCGTTAAATATTCTTGTCCGAAATCATGGCTTTCCGCCTAAGTCGGTAAATATTTCACCTGGGCGTCATGGTCGTCCGTCTAAGCCAAGTTGTACGGCGTCATGACTTTATGTATAAGCCATTAAAAGCTTTGCCTTGGCGTCATGGCCTTCCGCCTAAGCCAAGCTGTGCGACATCATGACTTTATGTCTAAGCCGTTAAATATTCTCCCTTGGCGTCATGACCTTACGTCTAAGCTAAGTCATTTGGCGTCATGACCTTCGGTCTAAGCCGACAAACCTCTTACCGTTGGCCCAGAATTGTTGTCCAAATCAATGAACAAAAAGACCCCTCTTGGTTCCACACCAACCCTTGATCCCTCCAGGGATTCACCACAACATATAACACCTTCTCCCCACCGCCATGGCATTGATCTCCTAATGCCAGAATCACCGACTTGCAGTATGCCTATTAAGCCCTAAAAAAAAGAGAAAAAAAAAGGAAGAGAAGAAAAGGAAAGAAGAACAAAAGAGAGAGAAAAAAGAAAGGGAGATATAAAAAGAAAATAAGGAAAAAGAAAGGAAAAGAAAAGGAAGACAAAAAGAGTAAAAAAAAGAAGAAGAGAAAGAGAGAAAAAAAAAAGAAGAAAAAAAAGAGAAAAGAAAAAATGGTAATCATGATGTGATTTATGTGCTTGCTTGCTCCACGTACATGTCTGCCTATACTATGGTATTAATACACTTCTTTCAAAATTCTAGGGATGTATTTTTTTGCTAAATAAAGCCGTCCGATTCTAGGTTTGTGTGCGTCACAATAAACTAAAGAATGAAACACTGATTCTCGGTGAGTGCATACGGCTAGGGGAGGATTCGTAGCTATGTTGCTAGCACAACTCGTATGATACACCTTGGACGAAACTCTCACACCTCGCACACAATATGAGCAATGGTCCTTAGCTATAGGGACGTCATAAATTCTTCTTAACACTTCATGGATACTTAAATATCTACACTCGTGTGAGGGGTAATCGTGTGAAAAAGGCTGCCTACCCCCTTCGTAAAATAAAAAAAGAGAGAAATGATGATGATGATAAGTGAAACGCGAATCCAAGTAGCCGAGAATCCTTATTGAGATACATGAGGAGACTCACGCGGAAATGATGCAGTAAACCCCACAATTAAAATTGGGATGAATCCTAGTAGTCGGGAATCCCCATTGAGACATATGAGGAGACTCGCGTCAAATGGTGAAATCTGCCACAAAATCATAATAAATGATGAATCCTAGTAGCCGGGAATCCCCATTGAGACATATGAGGGGACTCGCGTCAAAAGGTGAAATCTGTCATAAAATCATAATAAAGGATGAATCCTAGTAGCCGGGAATCCCCATTGAGACATATGAGGAGACTCGCGTCAAACTGTGAAATCCACAATAACATCATAATAAAGGATAAATCCTAGTAGCTGGGAATCTCCATTGAGATATATGAGGAAACTCACGTCGAATGGTGAAGTCCGGAATTAGGAATAAACAAGGGGGCTTGTGCGAAGCTACCAAAAGTCGAGAACCTCGAATGCATGTGTAGGCGATAAAGTAATCCCCTAGTGTTACTCAGAACGTCTGCACGTCCCTATCTCTAGGGTTCACTACTCATATAATTGCACTTTCACACTATGGAGGAATAGTCCTGGGTGTGGATTGTGGTTTATGCTATGCGTATGTTCTACGCTGTGTCCCCTTTACGTATGCACATCTCCCTTAGTTGTGCTTCGTGAGTCACACTCTGTCCGTGAATCGTGGACGATGTCCTTATCCTATCCCTGATATAGGGGAACTATTCTATATATAGCTATTCTGTGCTTGCGGTCAATGAACGCCTATGTGCATGGATGAGGCTATAAAAAATAGAGATAATAATAAATGAATGATGAAATAAAATAAAAAAATAGTAAAGTAAAATGAAAACAAAAATGATGGTAAATAGAAATGGAATAAATAAAAAGAAAAAATAATGAAAAGACACATGCAATATTCTCAAAACGGGCTATGGGCTACACCCGCATGTCCCGCTCCTTCGTCCCTCATTCATGACACCCGCATGTGGGGGGCATTTGTTGACATTAAAATATTTTTAATTTTTCTTAACTTTTGCTTTTGTAGGTCTTAAGCTCTGATCGAGTGCCCTTACTCCGACAAGGAAGAAAAGAACGAAAAGAAGAAAAAGAAGAAAGAAAAGATCATCGGCTCCAAAGGATAGCTGTTAAAGCAAGGCCCAGAAGCTCAAAGAATGTTTGGGACTTCCAAAGAAGGCTACCTTAACTCGGCAATGCAACAAGGCAAGCCGAGACCAACAAGATCAACAAACTGGTGTCGACTCGATCGTGCCGAACAAACCCCTTCTCTCATCCAACGAGGACAAAATTACACCCGGTGGTCTGCCACATGATGAAGAAGCAGCCCGAGGCGAAAAGATGTCCCTAGCCTGGTGAGGACGCCAGAGCACGAGTACGGCTCGACTCAGCAAGCCGTCGGTACCGGACCCGCAGCACGACTCGGTCGACACCGACCTCTTTGTGCCTGGAGGACAATCTGGAGTCACCACCGGAGCTTTGATACTCCAGTACATATTTTTATACGTATTCATATTTTATACCTATTTGGTCGTATTTGGTGTGTATTTGGTTTCTATTATCTTGGGTTTTTATATTGGGTCAATGGTAGAATAATTGACCATGTATTTATAATTTTTATTTATTTTGGTCCAAGGGGGGATTAATATGGTCTAAGGTGAATAAAATAAATCAAGCCATTTATGTTGACTTGGAGAGAGGGGCGCCTGTAATACCCTGATTAATTTATTAAGTTTTATTGAGCTTTTATTAATTAAAAATTGAATTAAAATGAATTAATGTTTGAATTTCGAAATATTAATATTTAATTCATTAGAAAATAGAACCTATAAATTCGACTACCTTAGAAAAATCTGTAAAAATAGTAATTGGGTAAAAGATCATTTTTATAGCAATTTTGTCTTCTGGACTTGACCCAAATTAATTACGTAATCTTGTCTAATTAGAGGATTAATCCCGAATTTGACTTTTACCTAACCTTTACCTAATCGTAACTTAAAACGTGAAATTCGACCTTATTACTCAACCAAATGATCTGAAATCAAGGGAAAATGGAAGGCCACGAGGTAAGGAACATTTACCCTCAATCAATTTGAGGTAAACCTAGCCCTAAAACATGCTGCCGACATAGATTTGGTCGAGTCAAGGATTCCAGCGCCGTTTCTAACACGAAACTTGCAGCGCCAAATACTCCCAACTCCGAAGGCTCCAGAAGTCCCATGACCCATAGAAATGTAGCTCTTCGAGTTTAGTTTCATTTGGTAGCTGGGTCAGCCGACGAGGAGTCCAGATCTGGGAGCATTCGTCGTTTTGGTGGAGGGTGTTGGTAGTTCGTCGTTCTTCATCTCCAGCCCTTTAATCCATCGATTAAGGTAGGTGCCCTTAACCAAATGAGACTTGTAAATATAGTATCTTGATCAGCTCGATGAGATCTATCCAATGGGACTGAAAGCCCCAAATCTCATTAGGTATCCGTGGAGATATCAAGCTTTTTGTGAGCTGCTATCAAGCTTGTTCTTCATTCTAGGATTTTGAAGTCTTTCTCTGATTTGAGGTAGGTTATAACAGCCCAACTTCTAATTAATATATATGAATGTAATCAGTAGCTTGTTAGCTTTCTTTTGACACCAAAATCCCCAAATTCCGTTGTGTATGTTGGGAGAATTTTTAGATTTAGTGGAAGTATGTCAAGAATTAGGTCTTCTTGTGTTCTTCATAGAATCGGTTGTGATCAAGTGGGTTTCTGATGAAATTCGTGCTTTAAAACTCATGTATTATGACCCTCATATGTCTAGTAAGATTCCTAAAGCATGTGGTTATGTTTCCAACTCAATTGGACCACAATTGGGTGAGTTTTTGTGCTTTCCGAAAGTTCTGCCGTTGCTGTTCTTGCAGGGGTCGACCCCTGGGGTTGACCCATTTTCTGGGCAACCCTGCAGGCCCGAGGGTCGACCCCAGGGGTCGACCCATCCAGTCCCTGCAAGGGGGTCGACCCCAGGGGTCGACCCATTCAGCTGCCAGACCCCATTTTTACAAGGGTCGACCCCAGGGGTCGACCCATACACCAGAAAACCAGTTTTGTCATTTTGTTGACCCGAGGATCGATCCGAATCATTAGGGGATCGACCTAATCAACTTGGACCAATTGAAAACTATACTTTTGAAGAACCAGTGACCTATTCTAAAAACCTTATGATTTCAATTTACATTGGTTCCTACTTGCGAACATAGTGTAAAAACATGCCGTTTACCATCTTCATTTCGACTCATATATTGGTTAAATAGAAACCCACATAATTAGTGGTTAATGGTGTAACTAAATCTCTGTAATCCATGCTATTTCATTCCTGTGAGCTTGTTCTTTAATCATCTTGAATCTTCTTTTAGCTTAATGATTAATGCAAATGATAATGGATAATCTTTGACATATTAACTTGGTAATTAGGATTAATATGTTGATTAGCTTGCTGGATAGCTGCTGTACTACAGTAGCGCAAAACGATTAACTCTTATTGTGACTTGGTTTTCAATCTTCTTGATGATTGTGCTTACCTTGAAATTCTGAAATGAATCTCCTTCCTACTTGAAATTGTTATTGCTACATGGTTCAAATCTTGGAATTCTGGCCATAAATTGTGGAGGTCTAGATTCGTGGGATCTTTGATCCAAAGAAATCAATGCCTGGCAAACAATTAAGGGCTTGGTCTAGTCCTGGGAGGAGCGCCCGAACACTACGTGTACCCCTGGGGAGGTGATTGACTAGGTGTGGCATTTGGCACCAGTACTATGACATGAGTTAAATCTAGGACTGGCCACTACTCTCTACTACTCTCCACTACTCTCTTCTACTTTTCACTTTCCACTCTTCACTGTTCTATACTCTACTTGTTGTTACTTACTTGCTGTTACTTGGACGTGGAAATGAAATCACATACGTGCTTGACATGACTTGAATTGTCTCGATATGGCCAACTCTTTATCGTTATCTCCTGTAGTAAATTCTTGTCGTTGTTATTCCTCTTAAGTATTACCATTCTGTTCCTTTATATTTCTTGACCTTGCAAGATCTTTAAATTTTGTTTCATTATATCATCCTTATTCTTTTATTGCATTATCCTTTGTAGCATGATATTTTAAAAATGTAATTAAACTGCTAATCACTTATACCTATCTGTTATTTCCGACTGAGCGTCAGCTCATAGTTGTTGTTTCCCCCTTTCCAGGCTTTTCAGGTGACGCGCTTACCGATGGGGAATGGCAGGAGTGATGTTTTGAGTGTAGCAGTTAGTTGTGTCTAGAGTGTGTTGTGCTTCAGCTATGTTATTATGGTTTAGAGTTTGTTATCCCAGTTGTATTGAGTTGATTTGAGGATTATGTACCAATTATGTTTTGTTTAATGGTCAATAAGTTATTTCCATTTCTTAGCACTTGTATATATTTAGATTAGCTCTCTCTCTTTCCAGCTCATTTCTAACTGTACGTCCCTATATTCCGCATCGGGGCGTGACAGTTTAGTTGGTATCAGAGCCCTAGGTTTCATATTCCTAGGTTCCCTAAGTTTAGGTTTTCTTGAATTGCATCCCAATAATCGGTATATCAAAAGGTGTTGTCTGAACGTTAGGCTACGCCTATCGGGAAGGTCGCATACTTACGCGAGTGGTCTTCGGACCGATTAACTCTGCCAGGTACCAAGTTTTTGATCGTGTATAGGTGCATTAGACCTCTAACCTTGTTAAAGTCTAGAACCTGACCTGGTGAGATTGGGTAGAAACTTGGGTTAAGTTCGTTCCTTAATCGTGTTATTATCTATTTTATTGGACCTAAGTAATCTATTTCTCGTGTAGATGGCAGCCGATCGTGCTGAATGGAGGAACCTGCAGCGCACGGTTCAAGGCCTGACTCAGGCGTTACATCAGGTAGCTCAAGCTGGAGCAGCGGGTCATGGCACCGATGACTTATACCAGAACTTTCGAGGAATGAACCCGCCAAGATTTGCTGGTTCGACTAACCCCGACGAGGCCGATCATTGGCTCAACGAAATGGGAAGAATTTTTGAAGTCATGCAATGCACCGACCAAGAGCGTGTCCTTCTTTCTACCTTCCAATTGGAGCGGGACGCGCGTACTTGGTGGGATTCCGTCAAGGCAACTCTAGGCGATCAACAAGTCACATGGGAAGAGTTCGAGGAATTCTTCAACGACAAATATTTTTCCGATCGTGTACAAGAGAAGAAGGCGGCGGAGTTCGCGGCTCTAAATCAGCGAAGCTTATCGGTGGCCGAATATGAAGCACAGTTCTCTCGGCTTTCGCGCTATGCTACTCACCTTATCTCCACAGAAAAGATGAAAGCTATGCGATTTCTCAATGGGTTGAAGCTTCACTACATCAATCAACTGGCGCCCATGGAAATCTCTACTTATTCTGAGATGGTGAGAAAGGCACAAGTTCTAGAAGATACCTTAGAAATGACGGAGAGGATCCGTGGGCAAGGCATGAAGAAGGAACAACCAACTCCTAGACCCGGATTTGGCACTAGCAAAAAGAGGCCCATGAGTGGGTCTAGTTCGTGGATCGGATCGGGAACGTGGAAAGGCAAGATGCCAAGAAATGAAGATAAGAAACCTGGCCCTATTGTTCCATTCAAGGGTAAGTGCAAGTATTGTGATCGTCCAGGTCACAAGATGGAGGAATGCTGGCGCAAGCTAGGTGCTTGTTTACGATGTGGGAGTAGGGAACGCCGTATCCCTGACTGCCCTCTTCTATCGGAACAAGCTACACCGGTAAAACCTCAAGTTATCAAGAAGCCGCAAGGAAGGCTCCAAGCTTTACATGCGGATGAAACTGGGATTTCTATTGATGGCGGACTCGTCGAAGGTACCCTTACTATAATCGACAAGCCCGCATTTGTTCTCTTTGATACTGGTGTAACGCATTCTTTTATTTCTCGGAAATTTGCGAAGTCGTTATCTGTCAAACCTATTATGATGAATTCTCCATTGGTTATATCAACTCCTATTGGTTCTGGAGCGGCTATTCAATATTACTATTCTTCTAGTAAGGTTATTATTGATGAACGGAACTTTCCAGCCGACTTAGTTTGCATGGATATGAAGGATTATGATGTAATCCTTGGAGCAGATTGGTTGGCCAAGTATGAGGCCAGCGTTCACTGCAGTTCTAGCTCAGTGACTTTTACTGGACATTCTGGTTTATCTTTTATGGGGATCAAGCACCATAACCCCGTATCGCTCATATCTTCTCTTCGAGCCGACAAGCTGATGAGGCGAGGTTGCGAGGCTTTTCTAGCCTTTGTCCATGCTACACCGGAACAGCGAGTTGAGATAAAGGACACTCCTATTGTCTGAGAATTCTCCGAAGTCTTTCCAGAGGAACTACCAGGACTTCCGCCTGAGCGGGAAGTTATCTTCTCCATTGATATTGTTCCTGGCGCGTCTCCTATTTCTAGAGCTCCTTACCGTATGTCCCCTGCGGAGCTAAGGGAATTAAAGCAACAGCTGATGGAATTGCTCTAGAAGGGCTTTATTCGTCTGAGTACTTCACCTTGGGGAGCTCCTGTATTATTCGTCAGGAAAAAAGATGGTTCGATGAGATTATGCATCGATTATCGGCAACTGAACCAGCTAACTATCAAGAATAAATACCCATTGCCGAGGATCGACGAATTATTCGACCAGATAGCGGGAGCACATTATTTCTCTAAGATCGATCTTCGATCTGGATATCATCAGCTGAGGATTAAGGAAGATGATATTTATAAAACGGCTTTCCGCAGCAGGTATGGTCATTTTGAGTTTGTCGTTATGCCTTTTGGTCTAACGAATGCCCCAGCAGCCTTCATGCAGTTAATGAATAATGCATTCCGGCCTTATCTTGATCAATGGGTCGTGGTATTCATTCACGACATACTAATTTATTCCAAGACTGAAGAAGAGCATGCCAAATATTTGAGGATGGCATTGCAGATATTGAAAGATCATCAACTATATGCCAAATTCAGTAAATGTGATTTCTGGCTGTAAGAAGTGTCCTTCTTAGGACATATCATCACCAAAGAAGGTATTTCAGTTGATCCTTCGAAAGTGGAGGCAGTAAGGAACTGGGATCAGCCTACTACAGTGACCGAAGTGAGAAGCTTCCTAGGCCTGGCAGCCTATTATCAGAGATTTATTCAAGACTTCTCCAAGATTGCGGTACCTCTCACTCGATTGACCCACAAAGACAACAAGTTTGAATGGTCCGAGGATTGTCAACAGAGCTTTCAAACATTGAAGGATTGCCTCACTACTGCACCCGTATTGGCTTTACCTTCTGGCGACGGTGGTTTCGTGGTCTATACCGATGCTTCTGGTATTGGCTTAGGCTGTGTACTCATGCAGCATGGTAAGGTGATTGCCTATTCTTCTAGGCAGCTGAGGAAGCATGAAGAGAATTACCCCGTTCATGACTTGGAACTTGTAGCAGTTGTATTCGCCTTAAAAATTTGGAGGCATTACTTGTATGGAGAAACATTCACAGTATTTTCAGATCATAAGAGTCTGAAGTATTTATTTTCTCAGAAAGAACTTAACATGAGGCAAAGAAGATGGTTGGAGTACTTGAAGGACTTCGACTTCTCGATTGAATATCATCCCGGTAAAGGCAATGTGGTGGCAGATGCATTAAACCGGAAGCCTTTGGCTAAATTATCAAGTCTCATGTTACAAGAGTGGAGGCTATTGGAACAGTTAGCTAGCCTGGATCTAAATGTTGATAATGATCGGGTTATAATTGCACAGATTCGAATTAAGCCCGAATTATTGATGGAGATCAAATCCTTGCAAGATAATGATCCCGAGCTGGTTGAGATCAAGGGAAGTTTGAGCAGCAGACCCGGCTTCATGGTGGCTGACGATGGAAGATTGTTATTCCAGGGTAGAACTTGTGTACCTGATGAAGCTGAGTTAAAGAACAAGATTCTGGAGGAAGCACATAGATCCAAATACACTATTCATCTTGGAGGCACGAAAATATTCAAGGATTTGAAAAGGTCCTTTTGGTGGCCGAATATGAAAAGGGAAATTACAGATTTTGTGAGTAGATGTCTGGTTTGTCAACAAGTTAAGGCTGAACATTTCAGACCGATAGGAAAGTTGAAACCACTCGACATACCCCAATGGAAGTGGGAAAGCATTGGCATGGATTTCATTATGGGTCTACCTAAGACTCGTGGTGGATTTGATGCGATATGGGTGATCGTCGATCGCTTGACAAAATCGGCTCATTTCTTACCCATTAAGTCCAAGTGGACAGTTGATGTATTGGCTGCTTTATATTTGAAGGAAGTGGTAAGGCTCCATGGTATACCTGTCAGCATTGTGTCTGATAGAGACCCGATATTTACTTCACATTTCTGGAAGGGACTGCAAGAGTCTCTTGGTACTCGTTTGAATTTCAGTACTACTTTTCATCCATAGACAGATGGACAGACTGAAAGAACCAACCAGATAGTGGAAGATATGCTGCGAGCTTGCATGATTGATTTCGGAGGCAGTTGGAGTAATCACTTGGCATTGATTGAATTCGCCTACAACAATAGTTACCAATCCAGCATACAAATGGCTCCATTTGAAGCTTTGTATGGAAGAAGCTGACGTTCCCCGTTGTGTTGGGACGAGGTGGGCGAGAAGCAATGGCTTGGACCGGATCTTATTTCAGAGTCGTCACAGAATATCTGTATCATCCGAGACCAGTTACAAGTGGCACAATCAAGACAGAAAAGCTATGCTGACAACCGGAGAAGGGCATTAGAGTTCCAAGTGGGTGAGCATGTATTTGTGAAGGTCTCTCCTTCGAGAGGGATTTGAAGATTTGGCATTCATGGCAAGCTGAGTCCGAGATATATTGGTCCATTCGAGATCCTAGATAGAGTGGGAGAAGTTACTTACAGACTGGCATTACCACCTCAGTTATCTGGCGTACACAATGTTTTCC
Organism: Amorphophallus konjac; assembly: GCA_022559845.1. Lineage (NCBI taxonomy): Eukaryota > Viridiplantae > Streptophyta > Magnoliopsida > Alismatales > Araceae > Amorphophallus > Amorphophallus konjac. Next base: position 199,300,713 of record CM040125.1, on the reverse strand, counting down.
ATGTGTCTATGTTACGGAAATATGTGTACGATCCCACTCACATCATTCAACATGTGGATTTTGAGTTAAAGGAAGATTTGACTTATGAAGAAAGACCTATCAAGATTCTAGATCGGAAACAGCAGCAACTCTAGAATCGGTCTATACCGATGGTCAAGATTCAGTGGAGTCGGCGTGGAACCGAAGAAGCTACTTGGGAATCGGAAGATACTATGCGGAAGCGGTATCCCGACCTATTCTAGGTGATCTATCTTTTCCCTACTTTCCGTATATAGTGCAGTGAATTTGGAGGACCAAATTCTTTAAGTAGGGGAGGGTGTAATACCCCGATTAATTTATTAAGTTTTATTGAGCTTTTATTAATTGAAAATTGAATTAAAATGAATTAATGTTTGAATTTTGAAATATTAATATTTAATTCATTAGAAAATAGAACCTATAAATTCGACTACCTTAGAAAAATCTGTAAAAATAGTAATTGGGTAAAATATCATTTTTATAGCAATTTTGTCTTCTGGACATGACCCAAATTAATTACGTAACCTTGTCTAATTAGAGGATTAATCCCGAATTTGACTTTTACCTAACCTTTACCTAATCGTAACTTAAAATGTGAAATTCGACCTTATTACTCAACCAAATGATCTGAAATCAAGGGCAAATGGAAGGCCACGAGGTAAGGAACATTTACCCTTAATCAATTTGAGGTAAACCTAGCCCTAAAACGTGTTGCCGACATAGATTTGGTGGAGTCAAGGATTTCGACGCTGTTTCTAACACGAAACTTGCAGCGCCAAATACTCCCAACTCCGAAGGCTCCAGAAGCCCCATGACCCATAGAAATGTAGCTCTTCGAGTCTAGTTTCATTTGGTAGCTGGGTCAGCCGACGAGGAGTCCAGATCTGGGAGCATTCGTCGTTTTGGTGGAGGGTGTTGGTAGTTCATCGTTCTTCATCTCCAGCCCTTTAATCCGTTGATTAAGGTAGGTACCCTTAACCAAATGAGACTTGTAAATATAGTATCTTGATCAGCTCGACGAGATCTATCCAATGGGACTGAAAGCCCCAAATTTCATTAGGTATCCGTGGAGATATCAAGCTTTTTGTGAGCTGTTGTCAAGCTTGTTCTTCATTCTAGGGTTTCGAAGTCTTTCTCCAATTTGAGGTAGGTTATAACAGCCCAACTTCTAATTAATATACATGAATGTAATCAGTAGCTTGTTAGCTTTCTTTTGACACCAAAATCCCCAAATTCCGTTGTGTATGTTGGGAGAATTTTTAGATTTAGTGGAAGTATGTCAAGAATTAGGTCTTCTTGTGTTCTTCATAGAATCAGTTGTGATCAAGTGGGTTTCTGATGAAATTCATGCTTTAAAACTCATGTATTATGACCCTCATATGTCTAGTAAGATTCCTATAGCATGTGGTTATGTTTCCAACTCAATTGGACCACAATTGGGTGAGTTTTTGTGCTTTCCGAAAGTTCTGACGTTGCTGTTCTTGCAGGGGTCGACCCATTTTCTGGGCAACCCTGCAGGCCCGAAGGTCGACCCCAGGGGTCGACCCATCCAGTCCCTGCAAGGGGGTCGACCCCAGGGGTCGACCCATGCGCTGGGATGAAGGGGTCGACCCCAGGGGTCGACCCATCCAGTAGAATTTGTGGGGGTCGACCCCAGGGGTCGACCCATTCAGCTGCCAGACCCCATTTTTACAGGGGTCGACCCCAGGGGACGACCCATACACCAGAAAACCAGTTTTGCATTTTTTTGACCCGAGGATCGATCCGGATCATTAGGGGATCGACCTAATCAACTTAGACCAATTGAAAACTATACTTTTGAAGAACCAGTGACCTATTCTGGAAACCTTATGATTTCAATTTACATTGGTTCCTACTTACAAACATAGTGTAAAAACATACCGTTTACCATCTTCATTTCGACTCATATATTGGTTAAATAGAAACCCACATAATTAGTGGTTAATGGTGTAACTAAATCTCTGTAATGCATGCTATTTCATTCTTGTGAGCTTGTTCTTTAATCATCTTGAATCTTCTTTTGGCTTAATGATGAATGCAAATGATAATGGATAATCTTTGACATATTAACTTGGTAATTATGATTAATATGTTGATTAGCTTGCTGGATAGCTGCTGTACTATAGTAGCGCAAAACGATTCACTCTTATTGTGACTTGGTTTCCAATCTTCTTGATGATTGTGCTTACCTTGAAATTCTGAAATGAATCTCCTTCCTACTTGAAATTGTTATTGCTACATGGTTCAAATCTTGGAATTCTGGCCATAAATTGTGGAAGTCTAGATTCGTGGGATCTTTGATCCATAGAAATCAATGTCTGGCAAACAATTAAGGGCTTGGTCTAGTCCTGGGAGGAGCGCCCGAACACTACGTGTACCCCCGGGGAGGTGATTGACTAGGTGTGGCATTTGGCACCAGTACTATGACATGAGTTAAATCTAGGACTGGCCACTACTCTCTACTACTCTCCACTACTCTCTTCTACTTTTCACTTTCCACTCTTCACTGTTCTATACTCTACTTGTTGTTACTTACTTGCTGTTACTTGGACGTGGAAATGAAATCACATACGTGCTTGACATGACTTGAATTGTCTCGATATGGCCAACTCTTTATCGTTATCTCCTGTAGTAAATTCTTGTCGTTGTTATTCCTATTAAGTATTACCATTCTGTTCCTTTATATTTCTTGACCTTGCAAGATCTTTATATTTTGTTTCATTATATCATCCTTATTCTTTTATTGCATTATCCTTTGTAGCATGATATTTTGAAAATGTAATTAAACTGCTAATCACTTATACCTATCTGTTATTTCCTACTGAGCGTCAGCTCCTGGTTGTTGTTTCTCCCTTTCCAGGCTTTTCAGGTGACGCGCTTACCGATGGGGAAGGGCAGGAGTGATGTTTTGAGTGTAGCAGTTAGTTGTGTCTAGAGTGTGTTGTGCTTCAGCTATGTTATTGTGGTTTAGAGTTTGTTATCCCAGCTGTATTGAGTTGATTTGAGGATTATGTACCAGTTATGTTTTGTTTAATGGTCAATAAGTTATTTCCATTTTTTAGCACTTGTATATATTTAGATTAGTTCTCTCTCTTTCCAGCTCATTTCTAACTGTACGTCCCGATATTCCGCGTCGGGGCGTGACAGCGCCCCCCTTGTGGGAATATTTTAATTCACCTTGTCTCCCATTTCCCCATTATACCCCCTTGACTAAGGGTAACCTAGGTCATTTGACTAGGTCTAGGGTTTGAATATATAATGTCTCTTGTTGTATTTGGAGAAATTAATGAAGAAATTTTATGAGCATAGTGATTTGGGCGCACCCCCCTTCTCTCTCCTTTGTTCTTGGTGTTCTTCATCTTCCTCCCCCAATCTTTTTCAGATCTGAGCCTAAATCCTTCATCTCTCTCAAATTTCTTCCTCTTCCCCTCTTCCTCTATCTGCTGTGATCGTTCACCATCGCCGCCGCCGCCATTCATGCCGCCGTTGAGCCACCACAAGCTGGTTCCCACCTGCTGCCCCGAAATTTAGAGTTGCAGGACAGCAGCTCGGTGAAAGGTCTGGTATGGGAGATCCAACCGTTGGATCGTGATGAGATTTTGAGGGTAGGTTCCCCCCATCATACCCCAATCCCAGTTTGATTTTCAAGTGGATCTGAGGCCGTTTGCCCTCTTTTCCCAGCCACTTGTTCTTCCCTCTCAAGTCTACCTGTGTGCAGATCTGCGAGATAGATCTTGGGAGATGAATTTTCTCACCCCTCAAATGTTGTCAAACAATTACAAGAAAACTATGTGCATCACCTTCACCCTCCCCTCTATCCACCATAAAAATCCCAAGTCCTAATTCGTTCTTTTGATCCTCGGTCAAAGCCCTTGAATAGGCAGATCCCTTTCTGCCCTATCTGTTCTGAGTTTCGGGTCAGGGAAATCAGTCAAATAGCAGTCATTTTCATTTCCAATCTAGCCGTAGGATGGATCTAAAATTTCAGTATGTCATCGAATTTTGAGTCCTCTTTCCAACAGTATCCATTGTGTCTCGATCCGACGTCGGATCTGAGCGTACCGGCCATTTTCGTGGAGGCGCGCGATTCTACTCCGAGCCATGCCAGAAAAAGGGGCTGCCGGATAATTCTCAAATAAATACTCTGGGATATCTTCAACGACCGCCGCTCTCGGGGGTCGACCAGGGACCCGCTGCCACCGTCCAAGAACACCTACGCCTTCAGGAGACTCCCGGAGATTGACGTCCCTTTGGACGCCCGTGCTTGCTGTCCTGCCAGACAGAAATTGTAGGTTCGAAGTCGCAGCCCACAACCGCCCGGCACGCCGCCAACATGCTGCCCGTCAACCTCGGAACGGCTCTCCCGGACCGTTGTTGTGGCCTTTTACCTCCCTGCGTGGAGTGGGCCTTAGTTATCTTGCTGTAATTAATTTGCCATTTGTACCGGGAGTGACAGTTCTCGGCCGGGAAGTCTTCCCCACGCCCCGAGCGTGGAGGTACACTCGCCACCCACCTTGTCTTATTTGCTTAGCTAGTATAGATTCTACTACCGCTGCATGCGAGTTAGTTATTTCCTAGCTAGTTAAATATTAATCACCGTTGTGAGTTGTAAGAGCGAAACCCGTCACGTGACTCATTCCGAGCACGAGAGTGAGCTGACCACCCGAGACTCAAAGTCGGTTTTCCAACCGTGCAGATCGTCACGTTTCCCTCGCTGGGGACGACCGTGGGTTTAGCACTACTTGTTTGGGGCATGATCGCCTCTTCTGGAGCTCGTTCGGTGCCGCGTTGTATTGTTGTTTCTGGTCGCGTCGTCTTATTAGTCGTGTCGTCCTATAGAGTCTAAGGTTGCAACCAGTCTGAGTCGAGTCCCGTAGTCATCCCGCATCAAATTGGTAGCAGAGCCGGTTTGAGTCTTGGGTAGTCGGTCCAAGGTGCTCCATTTCATCTGGTATATCCAAAGGTGTTCCCGGAACGGTAGGCCACGCCTTTTGGGAAAGGGACTCACTTGCGTGAGTGCGGTCTTCGGATCAAAACTCCACCTCGTACCGAATATTGGAGTCTAGGTCATCTTTCATTTTGCATTGGTCCTTCCATATAGGTCGTAGTGAGTCACCCCTTAGTTCCCTCTAGGTCCTCTCCCATTGCATGCCAACCCGTGGAGGTGCCCAGTACCATCTCCCTGACACTATGGGTGAACCCCGAGGTGCCAACCCGGGAGGCCGAACTCTGGATGACGTGGTCGCTCTACTCATGGAACGCATAGATAGGTTCGAACAAATTAGTAGGGAGAACACAGATAGCTTGGAGAGCCGTCTCAAGAGCATGGAGGATCATGCCGAGGTCTCCGACCGATCTATCCAAGGTCTGGTTGGAAGGATGGAGAATGTGGAGAGCGTCCCCTGCCAGGAGCTCCTCGGAGCTGTCCCAGCCCCTCAGGCGCCTGGTGTCCAGCCCTCCCCACTTAGGGCTGAGGAGTGACAGCCACGTGCCCCCGATGTTGAGGACTATGAGTCTGAAAATGATTATGAGGGAAATGGCCGATGCCGTCGTGGTCACCGACCACAGAGAGATGATCAGGACGAGCGGGTCCTCAGGACTGTGCGAGCAGACCCTCCCACATTTGACGGGTCCTTAGACTCGAAGGTCTATCTTGATTGGGAGGCCGGCATGGACCGGTATTTCGAGTGGTTTGAGATGACGGACCACCGAAAAGTCAAGTTCGCCAAAATGAAACTGCTATGGAAGGCACAAACTTATTGGAGGAACATGGAGAACCTGCTATTTCACCGTCAGGAGCCCCAGGTAGAGACGTGGGATGACATGAGGTCAAAACTCAAGAAGAAGTACCTTCCTATCTCCTACCACCAGCGTCTCATAGACAGATGGCAGAGTCTCACCCAAGGAGATCGATCCGTCTCCGATTATATCACCGAGTTTGATGAATACGTTTTGTGATGTGATGCCACGGAGGAAAGCTCCCTGACTGTTTCTCACTTTCGGCGTGGTCTACGGCAACACCAACAGTATGAGCTTTTCCGCCGCAAGGTGGATAAATTGGAGGACGCGTACCAAGTTGCCCTTGAGGTGGAGCAATTTGAGGCGGAGTTTGCTCCTACTCCGCGCCAGGGGGTCCCATATCCGCGTGTGTCTGACCCTAGGACCACGCCTAGTTCCTACACTCTGTGGCCTGTGACTCGCCCCCAGGAACCTCCTCGCCAGGACCTTGCTGCTCCTACGCGCCCCCTCCCTCCGAGGGATCCTCCCCTTCGCCAGCAGGCACCCGTCCCTGCCCCTAGACCTTCCCAACCCGCCATGTCGACTCGACCACCCCTACTTCCTACACCCCCAGTCCGTCCTGTGGACAAGGGTAAGGGGCCGATGGTTGGTGGAACATTCCAGGGTTTCGGGAAATAGGGAACTTGCTATAGGTGTGGTGGGGTTGGCCACTATTTGGCCAAGTGTCCCACTCGGAAGTCGCTTGTCATCTCATATCCCTCTGCCAGCTACCCCACACCTGAGCTAGTGTCGCTCAGTTACGAGGCTGATCAAGACTTAGCGGAGGAGTTCTTTGATGAACTAATGGAGGGAGATCTAGTCGATGTCTCGGGTACCCAGCATCAGGGTGATGTACAGCTGGGTGTAGTCAGGTGCATCCTTACTCAGTCTTAGGTGAGTGACGACTGGCGTCGTACCACCATCTTCCATACATTTTATAGGCTAGGAGGGAAGGCCTGCAAGGTGATCATAGATAGCGGGAGTTGTATTAACACTATCTCTACGGGCATTGTTAGGCGTCTGGGTTTGATGCCCATAGATTGTTAGAGCTGGTGTGATGGATTCAGAGTGGGGTGAATAAATCTCTCAGTGAAAATCTTGACCAATTTAAAATATCAGACAAAGCCGAATTCGATGTAAACCCCTTCAACTGATGCAAGACTTGACTAAATAGAGAGAAGCACTAATGAAGCACACTACTGAACACTTAACCTTCACTCTCAGTAGATGCAAGTTGAGTCAACAAATAAGGAATTAGAACGAGATCCTATGCATGCATCAAGCGCTGAACACACAACAATGCAAACCACGCAGTGCACAACAATTTTTAGGTGGTTCGGTCCTTCAGACCGACGTCCACCCCATACTCAACCCGAGTGTGGATTCCTGCTGACTCACAGCTTGAAATACCGATGGGCTTCACAGCTTGCCTACAACCGCTAAGCAATCACAACTTGCTGTCTAGAGGAACCGATCCTCTGTTACCGCTGAGCAACATAGCTTGTTGTCCAGAGGAACCAATCCTCTGCAACCGCTGACAAACAGCTTGAATAAATGTCAAAGAAGAAAGAACAAAAGGACCAAATACAGCAACAGAAGGCTGTCGAAAAATCCAAACTAAAATGCTCACATAGGAGCCAAGTGTCTCGGATCTGATCCAGAGAACACTACAGACAAAAAACTGATCTTCAATGTGCTGCTCTTGCTTCCCTTCAAGCTATCTCTCTCTTTCTATCAATTTTCTTCTTTCAGGTGCTCGACTCCTCTCTCTCATATTCTTTAGTAGTTCTTCCTTATATATATCTAGCAAAAGAGAAGCGTGTGAAGCTAGCTTTACCTCCTCAACTGGCCAGTGTACATGACGTATTCCATGTATCCATGCTAAGGAAATACGTCTATGATCCTTCACATGTGATTCAATTTGAAGAATTGAAACTCCAAAATGACTTATCATATGAAGAAAGACTGATCAAGATACTGGATCAAAAATTACACCAACTGAGAAATCGGGCCATACCGATGGTGAAAGTCCAATGGAGCAAGCGTGGGTTCGAGGAAGCAACCTGGGAATTGGAAGAATCCATCAAGAAAAAATACCCGGATTTAATCTCAGGTTAGAAATTCGACATTTCTACTCAAATTTTTGACTTTTAGTTATATAATGTGAATTTGGAGGACCAAATTATTTAAGTGGGGGAGGATGTAGAAACCCAATAATTAAAAATGAGAAATAAAATTTTTAATTTCATTATGTAATTAAAATTTTCATGAAATAATTAAATTACATTTTTACTATATGAAATAAACTACTTTATTGAATTTACTTGAATTAACTAGAAGTAAATAGAGATTAAATGCTTTAAACCTTAGATAAATCATAGTAAGCCCAATAAAAGTTCATATAATGGACTGAGATTATAATTGGCCCATTGGATAATCCATAATGGGTTGGATTAATAGATTAAAGGATTTATTAAAGGATAATTAGATCAAAATTCGTAAGACATGTTTAATATGGTATTTAAGGGATTAAAATAACCCTATTTCTAGAAGGTTGACACAAAAATTGACCCTTACCTAAAAGCCCACATTGGACCAGCCGAAATCACATTGGTTTCACACCAAATGGAGGCTATGTTAAGAAAAAAAATTAGAATTTTATTCTAATTCAGAGTTGGAAAGTTTGGCATTGTTAGGCAAAGAATCTTGACAAATTTGGCCAAGTTTTGGCTATAAATAGAACCTCATTCGACCCTTAAATAATCCCTGGAGGTTAAGATTACGCATCTACGAAGATTGGTGGAGATTTGAAGGAAGATTTGGAAGATCAAGGATTTTCTTATAATTGGGGATATTTATTTAGATCTGCAAAAAGGTAGGTGTCTCTCAGGCTAAACTCAAATTAAATCATGTCATCTTGTTCGTTTTTCTGTCCTCTTTCCATTGATAGCTCATTTATTAAATTCTGTTATGAAATGAGCAAGTTATGGTCATTTTATTGGAGGGGTATTCCCGTTTTTTCAGCAAGTCCAGAACGTGCTATACCTCAGTTGCGCGTTCTGAACGCGCTGGCCCGACATAGCGCGTTCATATAGAGTGTTTTCCCGTCCCCCAAAGGGCAAACAGATAATTTAAAAAATATTTTTTTTTTCAGAACGCGCTACCTTAAGGTAGCACGATCATAAAATACCAACCACACCTCAGTTTCATGCTGCTCGGCTCGGCTCGGCTCAGATACAGCTACGGCACGGCACGGCACGGCATGATAATTCTATTTTCCTATCAAATAATTAGTAAATAAATATAGAAAAATAATTTTCAGCACGATAAAATTTATATTGTTATCAAAAAATTTCTGTAATCAGCATGGTAAACTTATCTTTATCATCTTATCAGTAAGTTAATTACTTTAGCATGTTAAGTATTAATTTTAGCATGTGAAATATTAATTTCCAGCATGTTAAAAATTAAATCCAGCATGAAAAATTTATTTTTATCATCTTATCAGTAAAGTCACATATGAAAATCATTTTCAGCATGTTAAAATTTTTTTCAGCAAGATAGAATTAGTTTCGGCATAAAAATCTATTTTCATAAATTCTGATTTTTATAATAATAAATCACCGTTTTGGCTAAACTAATGCATCGCTAATGTACAAAAATTTTCTATAAACATGTCTAAATACTTGTAAACCAAATGCATACAAGATTAAACCATGGAATTAAATTAATTCTATTAAACTCTAATTACTTGAATTTTCTTCCTAGTTACCGTTCTTTCTTGATTTCCACGACTTAATGTCGTTAAACATGATGCCTTAAAATTATTATTCACTTCTCTTGCAACTTCTGAAATTTTTGTCAGATTTGTACTTTTTACAAACGAGCTTATTTTTGAAATTCATTGGCATAGTGTTAAGTGGATGTCTAAACGTACTTGGGATCTTATGATCCACTGACCCAATGCCTGACATTAATGGGGCCCGGTCTGGTCTTGGGAGGAGCGCACGAAAGTACTTGTGCCCATGGGAGTTGATTGACCATGGTGTGACATTACACCGAAGTGCATGACTTGCTAGATTTTTACGACATTCCACTACTCGTACTTCTTACTTGTTTACTTGTTTACTTGAAAATTACATGAATTACTTGACTTGCGTGAAAATGACCAATTACTTGAAATTCTTTACTTGTTCAAAGTCATTACTTGAAAATTCATCTTGATATCATGTTATCTCAATTACTTGGAAATTCCATTCATGTTTATACACTTCCCGATACAAGTTAGAAAATTGCTTAAATTGTTAATACTTAACGATTGTCTGGTTCTTAGAGATATAAAATGTAGCAACCCTGATAAAATATTAATAATAATAAAGAATTTAAAAATAAATCAAATAATTAGATAAACAAAAAAATATAAAATAACGCCTCGGATAAAGGCGCTATTTAAATTATAAACGCCTCTAGATAAGGCGTTATTCAAGAAGTGACACCCTGACCACACGGCGTCAAATTCTGAACGCCAAAAATGGTAAGGCCAAGAAACCCCCCTATCTTGGGCGTGTTTTAAACAAAGAAACGCCCTAATGAAAGGCGCTTCTTAAGAAACGACCTGCACCAGGTCGTCAATTCAAGAATCGACGACCTGACCAAAGTCGTTAATTCCATTCGTGAACCGTTCGACCCAGAGCTTATCCAGGGAAGGATTATGTTAATCAAGTAAGTGTTTACTAGGGCAAGGACTCTATTAGGGATATATTGCCCTCAATCAAACACTACTTTTGTTAGGACTCCAAAAATCCTATAAATAAACCTGTCCGGCCGAACCCTAAACCTATTTGGACGTTCGAACTGCACAGGTACGTGAAGAACACCAAGTTCTTCTTCTTCTGTTTCTTTTTCTTATGAACGTAGTTCATGAAGAACTAATAGGTTCTTCCTCTTCTTTCCTCTAATACAGGTTAAGGGATCCAGTGCGTACGTAAAGAACAAGGTGATGTTCTTCATCGTTTTCCTAACTTCGGTTATATCTGTGAAGATTATTAGTATCTTCATCTTCCTTCCTTTCTTTCCCTCTACAGGTTGACGGTAGAGTGAAGATTTCTGAAGAACGATTGTTCTTCTTCTTGCTGTTGCTGCTACTGTTCTTGAGTTGCAGTTGAAGCTTCAGAGTTTTAGGCTTCTCCTCGATCAAACTATCAAGGTAGGTTTTCTCAAGTTATGGTAGCCCAAACATAATTAATGCAACATATACATATATATAAGCATGACATGCATATGGTTTATTATAGTTTTAATACGTTTCTGCAATATTTTGAAAGAGACGCCCCTGTCAAGGGTGCTAATTTACAAGACACGACCCTGCCCAGGTCGTCAATTTTAGATTTGACGCCCTGTACACAGGCGTTAATTTCATTTAATTATTAATCACCCATGTTAAGAATTGATTATCTATGAAATCATGATTCTACAATAATGCATGATCATATGTCTTCAAACCTGTTAATTTTATTGTCATGACCATACATTCGTTCTCCATGAATTCTATTATCCTGAAATTATTACTGCCCATGAAAATTCATGGTATTTCTTGAATTCACGACCGTGGCTAGGTCATCTTTCACTGGACTAACGCCCGATACTAGGGCGTAAATTGAAAAGTAACGCCCCTTTATAGGGCGCGTTTCTGTTAAAATCCCGAACAATATATTCTGTAAAAATAAGAATTTAATGATTAACGCCCCTGCCAAGGGCGCGTTTTTGATAATTTCTGAAAATAAATATGTTCTGTAAAATATTCTAAATAAAAAGACGCCTGCTAATGTAGTCGTCTCATTGCAAAGAAACGCCCCTGTCCAGGGCGCGTTTTAGATAAATTAATGAAATATTGAAATTTTGAAAAATGGAAACATGTGTAAACGCCCTTCTGTTAGGCGTTAATTACTTGATAAACGACTCTGATTAAGTCGTTATTTTACTGTAAAACTGATTTTCCACTATTTCTGTTAACTGATGGTTTCATATGTTATATAATATATATATCGGCACTATTCTCCACTTCGTGAGTATAGTCCCACGTTTCATGTTGTTTCATCGATCACACTCAACTCTCATTGACATACAAGCTCTCCATTGGACATTCCGTTCCTTTGGACTAGCGAGTTAGTCATAGAGACCTCCGTAAGACTCCTCGTACCTTGGATTCCCTCAAGGTCGACTGAGCTGGTTGTACCCTAAAAACCTATTACACAATTAATGCCATGTCAATCTAAAGAAATATGGTATACCGGCCCTTATGATTATACAAAGAGTATATCATAAGAAATTCTTAATGGGATGATGATATCATGCCATATCATGTCATTCTTGTAAACCTCAATTCTATGATAACAATGAGGGTATCTTACCTTTGATATAATGTTCATGTGGACCTCAATTCTATATAAAGAATGTCCATATTGATTTGTCATGGTACCTAAGTTAAGGGAACCATATTCTACCTAGTTTTATCGATATCGTGATTATACCGTTATTATCGCCATTCTATGTCCTTTGTCATATTTTTGGACTCTATTCTTTCAAAGTTGTCATACATGTCTACAAGCTTGATTATTGAAATTCAAAAATTGGCTATATATACAACAGTGGATGTCAAAACACATGATAAATGCCTGCGCATATAGGGCGCGATCTGGTCCTGGGAGGAGCACCCGAAAGTACTTGTGCCCATGGGAGTTAAAATGATAAGGTATCTGGCATTATATCGAGTACTTTACTTTCTAGATTGGACATTCCACATAAATCTTGTGCTTGAAATCATACTTGACTTGACATGAAATGCGTGGCCCGAAAAAGGGTAATTTACTTGCTTGATACATGATAGCCAAGGTTCTTGACATGACTTGTTAAACGTATTTGCTTGAATATCTTGAATAAACTTGTTATCTTGTTGAAAGTTCAGGATTAAGTTCATCTTATTTCCTTGATATTACATTCTCTCTATCTTGTCATTTTATGCGAGCATGCATAGCTTTATTGCATTCATGAAAGATGTAAATACTTAAACCCCTTGCTAGTACTTGAGATATAATTTCCTACTGAGCGTTCGCTCATTCCGTTTGTCCCTTTTTACTTTTCAGGTAAGTCCGACGACGATGGAAGTCAATCGGATGGGAATGGTCAAGAGTGAAAGTGATAGAGCTGCTCAAGTGTCATCTAGTCTTTTCTATAGTTTTCTGGAGTCAACTATGTACTTTTCTTTTTTATTAAACAGAGTATTGGATTTGTAATAGTCTATCCATTATAAAATAAAGGATTGGGTTATCTTGCTATTTTGTGCATCTCTGTCTTTGTGTCGAATACACGACCACTCTGATTGACATGATTGATATAAACTCGTCGCGCGTCTCCGGGTATCTTCCGCGCTCGGGGCGTGACAGTTTTTGTGGTATCAGAGCCTAGGGTATTCAATTCCTAGGAAAAACCCAAGTCCAAGGATAAGTTTGAACCTTTCAACCAGTGAGATTGGGTAGAAGCAAGGGTTTAATTTAACATAGTGTACGAGTCTTTAAATACGATCACGTACTGATATAGTTATTGTAATTGTAGGATAATGGCTGCCGAACGTGCTCAATGGCGCAACATGCAGCGTACCCTCCAAGGGATGACTCAAGTGCTACAACAGGTAGCACATGGTGGTGCTCCACAAGCTGGAAGCTTACACCAAGCCTTTAAGAACATGAACCCCCCGAAGTTTATGGGATCGACCGATCTGGACGATGCCGAGCATTGGGTTCGGGAAACCGAACGCATATTCCGTGTCATGCAATGCACGGATCATGACAAAGTTCTATTAGCTACATTCCAGTTAGAGAAAGATGCTAGATGCTGGTGGGAGTCTATTGAAGCAACCATCGATCCTACTCAAGTAACATGGGAAGAATTTGTGGAATACTTCAATGCTAAATATTTCTCGGACCGAGTCCAAGAAAAGAAGGCTGCAGAATTCGCTGCATTAAAGCAACGATCTTTATCATTAGCAGATTATGAAGCTCAGTTCTCCAGGTTGTCTAGATATGCTAAGCATCTTATTAGCACGGAGAAGATGAAAGCCCGTAGATTTCTTAATGGGCTTAGGCCCCACTATATTACTCAACTGGCGCCTATGGACATCCAAGTTTATTCTGAAATAGTGCGCCGAGCTCAATTACTTGAAGATGCCACGGAACTATCTGATAGGATCCGTGGAAAAGACAAGAAGGAGCAAGTCACAGGTTCGGGTTCCTTTAAACCCAACTTTAAGAAGAGGCCCAATAATGGAGGTTCATCCTCTTAAGATTCCAAGTTCAAGAAATCCAAGCCTTTCTCTATCACAACTACCCCTTCTAATGCAGTATGCAAGCATTGTGACAAGGCTGGTCACAAGACAGAAGAATGCTGGAGGAAATTAGGAGCATGTCTCCGTTGTGGAAGCCGTGAGCATCGGATTCCCGAGTGTCCATTAATGAATGACCAAGCCGGTGATGGTAAACGCCCGGTGACAAAGAATGCTCGTCTTCATGCAATCCAGGAGACCGAACCAGAAGAAGAAGGCGGACTGGTAGAAGGTACATTACCAGTTTGTTCCAAAAGTGCTTATGTCTTATTTGATACGGGTGCATCACATTCCATTATTTCTAAGAAGTTTGCCGACCCGTTACCGTTAGAACCAGAATGGATAAAAATAGTTCTAACTACTCCTCCTGGAAGTGAAAATGATATTACTCATCACTACCAAAACTGTGAGGTAATGGTTCAAGGTAGGAATTTACCTATAGATCTCATATGCCTCGATCTAAAGGAGTATGATGTTATACTGGGAGCGGACTGGTTATCCAAATACCAGGCAACGGTGGATTGCCGCAATAGCCAAATTGCTTTCAAAGATTTTCCAGAATTAGTCTTTACTCGCCCCAAGAGTCGGAGCAAATCCCCTCTTATTTCGGCTCTTCGAGCAAGCAAGCTCGTCAGGAAAGGATGTGTATCCTTCCTTGCTTTTGTCACTATTAAAGAAGCTAAGGAAACCAAGATAGAAGACATTCAGGTAGTGCAAGAATTTCCAGACATATTTCCGGAAGATTTGCCGGGATTACCCCCTCAAAGAGAAGTGGCCTTCACCATTGACTTAGTCCCTGGTGCTGGTCCAGTTTCAATGGCACCCTATAGAATGTCCCCTGCGGAACTCAAAGAGTTGAAGGAGCAGTTGATGGAACTAATTCGAAAAGGGTTTATTAGACCAAGTACTTCCCCGTGGGGAGCACCGATATTATTTGTAAAGAAAAAGGATGGATCCATGAGACTATGCATCGACTATCGATAGTTGAATCATCTCACTATCAAGAATAAGTATCCATTACCGAGGATCGATGAATTATTTGATCAGATTTCAGGATCCAAATATTTTTCCAAGATTGATCTCAGGTCGGGATATCATCAATTAAGAATCAAGGATGATGACATTCATAAGACTGCGTTCAGAAGCAGGTATGGTCATTACGAACTTGTTGTTATGCCTTTTGGACTAACAAATGCCCCTGCTGCCTTTATGCAGTTAATGAATAGCATATTCAGGCCTTACTTGGATCAATTCATAGTGGTTTTCATTGATGACATATTAATATATTCCAAGACTAAGGAAGAGCATGAAGAACATTTGAGGATTGCATTGCAAGTCTTGAGGACAAATCAATTATATGCAAAACTCAGCAAGTGTGAATTCTGACTTGAAGAAGTGGCTTTTCTAGGACATGTGGTTTCAAAGGATGGATTATCAGTAGATCCGTCAAAGGTCGAAGCTGTTAAAAACTGGGAAAAACCAACCAATGCAAGCGAGATCAGAAGTTTCTTAGGCCTTGCAGGATATTATCGGCGATTCATCAAAGACTTCTCCAAGATCGCCGTGCCCCTCACAAGGTTAACTCGCAAGGAGATCCGATATGAATGGAGTGAGGAATGTGAAAGAAGTTTCCAAACTCTCAAGGATCATCTCACTACAGCTCCGGTGTTAGCTCTACCAATAGAAGGAGAGAAATTCGAGGTCTACACAGATGCTTCTGGCAATGGCCTTAGATGTGTCCTAATGTAACAAGGAAAGGTCATAGCATACTCTTCACGTCAACTGAAGAAGCATGAGGAGAATTACCCCGTCCATGACTTAGAACTGGCCGCGGTGGTATTTGCCCTAAAGATATGGAGACACTACTTATATGGAGTGCAGTTTACTGTATACTCCGATCACAAAAGTCTCAAATATCTATTTTCACAAAAGGAGCTAAACATGAGACAAAGACGCTGGCTAGAATACCTCAAGGACTTCGACTTCAATATACAATACCATCCCGGAAAGGGTAATTATGTTGCTGATGCCCTTAGTCGAAAGCCGAGAGCAATGATAGCCAATTGTATGATACAAGAATGGAGGTTACTAGAACAATTCTCCGAGCTCAATATAAGCTTAGACAAGGAAGCCAAATTTGTCACATTATCTCATGTAAGCATATAGTCAGATTTATTATCTGAGATACAAGCACTTCAGGATGATGATCCTATATTAGTGGAAATCAAAGGCAGATTAGAAGGACACTCTGATTTTCAACTAACTTCTGATGGAAGATTATTGTTCAAAGACAGAACTTGTATACCAGATTGTCCAGAATTAAAGAAGAAGATCATAGATGAAGCTCACAGATCAAGGTACACTATTCATCCAGGATCAACCAAAATGTACCAAGATGTAAAGAGGAACTTTTGGTGGCCCAACATGAAAAGAGAAATAGCGGACTATGTATCACGCTGTCTCACATGCCAAAAGGTCAAGGCGGAACACCAAAAGCCTGCTGGAAAACTACATCCTCTAGATATTCCTAAGTGGAAGTGGGAGGATATTGGTATGGACTTCATCATGGGTTTGTCTAAATCTAAAGGAGGACATGATGGAATCTGGGTTATCATTGACCGATTAACTAAATCGGCACATTTCTTGCCAATAAAAAGCCGATGGTCAATTGATGTGCTAGCTGCACTATACATCAAGGAAATAGTCAGGATACATGGAATTCCTGTCTCAATCGTATCTGACAGAGATCCCCGATTTACTTCTCATTTTTGGAAGGGATTACAACATTCGTTGGGGACAAGACTAAATTTTAGTACAGCTTTTCATCCTCAAACGGATGGTCAGACCGAGAGAACTAACCAAGTTGTTGAAGATATGCTTAGAGCATGCATCATTGACTTTGGTGGAAGCTGGCATGAACATTTGCCACTAGTGGAATTTACATATAATAATAGCTACCAAGCTAGTATCCAAATGGCACCTTTCGAAGCTTTATATGGAAGGAGTTGTCGATCACCCTTATGCTGGAACGAAGTTGGAGAAAAATAACTATTAGGTCCAGACATGGTAAGGGATACAACTGAGAAGATACAAGTAATCAGAGAAAGATTACAAGTTACTCAGACGAGACAAAAGGCTTATGCTGATACAAGGAGAAGAGATCTTGAATTCCAGGTTGGAGATCATGTATTTCTTAAAATATCGCCTAGACGTGGCATACGAAGATTTGGTGTTAAGGGCAAGCTTATGCCAAGATTCATCGGACCTTTTGAGATACTCGAAAGAGTTGGCGAGGTTGCTTATCGCATCGCATTGCCTCCTCAATTGTTCGAGGTACATAATGTATTTCACATATCTATGTTGAAGAAGTATGTACACGATCCATCTCATATTATTGAACATGGAGATCTGGTGATTCAGAAAGACCTCACCTATGAACAGAAGCCTATGAAGATCTTAGACCGTGAAATACGTGCTCTAAGGAATAAGGTTATTCCCATGCTTAAGGTACAATGGAAAAAGAATACTGAACACGAAGCGACATGGGAGACCGAGGAATCTATGAAGAAACGATTTCCCGAGTTGTTCTAAGAGGTATATACTCTACACTCTCCGCATGTATACATAATATGCAATTGAATTTGGGGACCAAATTCTTTTTAAGTGGGGGAGGGTGTAGCAACCCTGATAAAATATTAATAATAATAAAGATTTTAAAAATAAATCAAATAATTAGATAAATAAAATAATATAAAATAACGCCTCGGATAAAGGCGCTATTTAAATTATAAACGCCTCTAGATAAGGCGTTATTCAAGAAGTGACGCCCAAATCACACGGCGTCAAATTCTGAACGCCAAAAATGGTAAGGCCAAGAAACGCCCCTATCTTGGGCGTGTTTTAAACAAAGGAACGCCCTAATGAAAGACGCTTCTTAAGAAACGACCTGCACCAGGTCGTCAATTCAAGAATCGACGACCTGACCAAAGTCGTTAATTCCATTCGTGAACCGTTCTACCCAGAGCTTATCCAGGGAAGGATTATGTTAATCAAGTAAGTGTTTACTAGGGCAAGGACTCTATTAGGGATATATTGCCCTCAATCAAACACTGCTTTTGTTAGGCCTCCAAAAATCCTATAAATAAACCTGTCCGGCCGAACCCTAAACCTATTTGGACGTTCGAACTGCACAGGTACGTGAAGAACACCAAGTTCTTCTTCTTCTGTTTCTTTTTCTTATGAACGTAGTTCATGAAGAACTAATAGGTTCTTCCTCTTCTTTCCTCTAATACAGGTTAAGGGATCCAGTGCGTACGTAAAGAACAAGGTGATGTTCTTCATCGTTTTCCTAACTTCGGTTATATCTGTGAAGATTATTAGTATCTTCATCTTCCTTCCTTTCTTTCCCTCTACAGGTTGACGGTAGAGTGAAGATTTCTGAAGAACGATTGTTCTTCTTCTTGCTGTTGCTGCTACTGTTCTTGAGTTGCAGTTGAAGCTTCAGAGTTTTAGGCTTCTCCTCGATCAAACTATCAAGGTAGGTTTTCTCAAGTTATGGTAGCCCAAACATAATTAATGCAAGATATACATATATATAAGCATGACATGCATATGGTTTATTATAGTTTTAATATATTTTTGCAATATTTTGAAAGAGACGCCCCTGTCAAGGGCGCTAATTTACAAGACACGACCCTGCCCAGGTCGTCAATTTTAGATTTGATGCCCTGTACACAGGCGTTAATTTCATTTAATCATTAATCACCCATGTTAAGAATTGATTATCTATGAAATCATGATTCTACAATAATGCATGATCATATGTCTTCAAACCTGTTAATTTTATTGTCATGACCATACATTCGTTCTCTAGGAATTCTATTATCCTGAAATTATTACTGCCCATGAAAATTCATGGTATTTCTTGAATTCACGACCGTGGCTAGGTCGTCTTTCACTGGACTAACACCCGATACTAGGGCGTAAATTGAAAAGTAACGCCCCTTTATAGGGCGCGTTTCTGTTAAAATCCCGAACAATATATTCTGTAAAAATAAGAATTTAATGATTAACGCCCCTGCCAAGGGCGCGTTTTTGATAATTTCTGAAAATAAATATGTTCTGTAAAATATTGTAAATAAAAAGACGCCTACTAATGTAGTCGTCTCATTGCAAAGAAACGCCCCTGTCCAGGGCGCGTTTTAGATAAATTAATGAAATATTGAAATTCTGAAAAATGGAAACATGTGTAAACGCCCTTCTGTTAGGCGTTAATTACTTGATAAACGACTCTGATTAAGTCGTTATTTTACTGTAAAACTGATTTTCCACTGTTTCTGTTAACCGATGGTTTCATATGTTATATAATATATATATCGGCACTATTCTACACTCCGTGAGTATAGTCCCACGTTTCATGTTGTTTCATCGATCACACTCAACTCTCATTGACATACAAGCTCTCCATTGGACATTCCGTTCCTTTGGACTAGCGAGTTAGTCATAGAGACCTCCGTAAGACTCCTCGTACCTTGGATTCCCTCAAGGTCGACTGAGCTGGTTGTACCCTAAAAACCTATTACACAATTAATGCCATGTCAATCTAAAGAAACATGGTATACCGGCCCTTATGATTATACAAAGAGTATATCATAAGAAATTCTTAATGGGATGATGATATCATGCCATATCATGTCATTCTTGTAAACCTCAATTCTATGATAACAATGAGGGTATCTTACCTTTGATATAATGTTCATGTGGACCTCAATTCTATATAAAGAATGTCCATATTGATTTGTCATGGTACCTAAGTTAAGGGAACCATATTCTACCTAGTTTTATCGATATCGTGATTATACCGTTATTATCGCCATTCTATGTCCTTTGTCATATTTTTGGACTCTATTCTATCAAAGTTGTCATACATGTCTACAAGCTTGATTATTGAAATTCAAAAATTGGCTATATATACAACCGTGGATGTCAAAACACATGATAAATGCCTGCGTATATAGGGCCCGATCTGGTCCTGGGAGGAGCACCCGAAAGTACTTGTGCCCATGGGAGTTAAAATGATAAGGTATCTGGCATTATACCGAGTACTTTACTTTCTAGATTGGACATTCCACATAAATCTTGTGCTTGAAATCATACTTGACTTGACATGAAATGCGTGGCCCGAAAAAGGGTAATTTACTTGCTTGATACATGATAGCCAAGGTTCTTGACATGACTTGTTAAACGTACTTGCTTGAATATCTTGAATAAACATGTTATCTTGTTGAAAGTTCAGGATTAAGTTCATCTTATTTCCTTGATATTACATTCTCTCTATCTTGTCGTTTTATGCGAGCATGCATAGCTTTATTGCATTCATGAAAGATGTAAATACTTAAACCCCTTGCTAGTACTTGAGATATAATTTCCTACTGAGCGTTCGCTCATTCCGTTTGTCCCTTTTTACTTTTCAGGTAAGTCCGACGACGATGGAAGTCAATCGGATGGGAATGGTCAAGAGTGAAAGTGATAGAGCTGCTCAAGTGTCATCTAGTCTTTTCTATAGTTTTCTGGAGTCAACTATGTACTTTTCTTTTTTATTAAACAGAGTATTGGATTTGTAATAGTCTATCCATTATAAAATAAAGGATTGTGTTATCTTGCTATTTTGCGCATCTCTATCTTTGTGTCGAATACACGACCACTCTGATTGACATGATTGATATAAACTCGTCGCGCGTCTCCGAGTATCTTCCGCGCTCGGGGCGTGACATAAAATCCTACTGAGCTTTTAGCTCACCCTACGTTTTGGTTAATTGTTGCAGGAAATGAAAATGAACAAGGGAATGGACAAGAGTGAGAGAGTGATTTTCCTTTTTACCTAAGTTTATGTAGATCATTAGTGTTTTTACAAGAATGATGTACTTTGGGATTGGATGTTGTAATTTGCCTTTATGGCTTATGAATTAGTGGTGTAAACTTCATTTTGATGGAATAAAAGTATTATTTTCCCATTCATTTCTGACTTTAGAAATAAATTTGTACTTGCTCTGATTCGACACGATTGTTTACGACTAGTTCGCGTCCCGATATTCCGCGTCGGGGCGTGATAGTTTCAGTAACCAATAATGTATAGTAAGTAAAGGTAATAGAATTCCATATATTACTCCCCCTAGGTATCAGCATGTAAGAATGAATAGAAGGAATTGGGTAAGAAGATAAAGACCATGAGTAGATTGCACTGATGGAAGATGAGGAAATGGAATGTCTAGCCACATGAGAGCAAGAGTCCAATTCGTTATAGAATTACAGACAGCCTTAGACTCAAACATCCTCAGCCTTCACTTAACCCAATAATCTTCAGATTAGCTCTAACAAAGCCAGCTCAATATAAGTAGTGATCAGCTCAAGCTTCGCAGCTCAAAAAATCAGCTCAACCAGCAACAACTTCTAAATCCATGATATACAACTTACAACCCACTGATTCAGATTTGTTTAGATCAGCTCTGCTCCCCTTCACAAAGTGCATAGATTCTAATCAAACATAACTTTGCTTTTCATGCAGATACACAGAAATGTAAATTCTATATGCATGCTTTATTTCTAGATGCATGAATAAGCAATCAACTGATTCTTTTTGGATTTTTCAGGATTTAATGATATACCATGAACTCAATTCCGAAATGCAGCATGTGGGTAATATAACAAATCATGCATCAAAACAAGGATGTGCAAGAGATTTAAAAACAAACTACACTTAGCTTCGTGTGCATTCATTTGAGGCAGATAAATTCAGAAAGCAGTACAGGAGCAGAGATTTTAAGACTAACTTGAGAAATGTTGTAATGCCCTAGATCCTTGGTAGGTCTTGTGGGATCTTTGTTGGATCTTTCGGTTTGGTTTTGTTGAGTTTCGATTCGCTTTTGTGGCTTCCGAGTTGAGTTTTACGAGCCGTGTGGGTTTTTCTCCCGTACTAGTTACGGAACCCTACGGTGAGTTTGTTTCTCAGTTCCTCGACTCGTGGATACTACAGTGACGATGTACTGTTCGAGCCGGTCGTTTCGACTATTTTTGCGTATTTTTTGAAGATACGGCCAGAAACCGGATTTTTCAAAAATTAGGAAAATTCCTAATTTCTTTTCCTTTTTCTTTCCTTTTCCTCTCTCCTCCTTCTCATTCGCCGCCGTCGTCTCTCTCTCTCTCTTCATTTCTCTCCTCTCGAGCCTCCTCGGCTCCGGCTACAGACGGGGTACCTAGAGGCACGTGTTGGGGATGTTGTGGAGCTGGCTGGGTGTGCGACGGAACGAGGATCGGGATGGATTTGGCGCGATCCCGAACGGTGGATTCAAAGCCGACGTTTGAGCTCGCGGCGTGGTTTTCGGCGCGGTTTAGTCCCTTCGGGGCACGGTTTCTTCGGTGGAGATAGGGTGATGGTTCCTCACTTCCTTCTGTCCGTTTTCCCTGCCCTTGCACATCGTTTGGCTCGGAAACGGCCGAGTTTGTACTTTTTTAGCCTAAACCGTGATTTTTAGGTTTTGTATGGTTCACCGGAAAACGGCAACCATTTGTAGCTCGGTTAGTGTTGAACTGACCATTGGGACGTTAGGATCCCATCCATGCTTGTTTCGTGCCGATCCGTGTTCATTCGAGGCCGGTAGGAGCCCGGGAACCTCGTTGACTCTTTTAGGGTCGATTTCTTAAAATCGCCCCGATCTAGCGTTTTAACCCGTGCATGTGGGCTTTTTAGCCTCCTTATGTGGTTTTTCATCGTCGAGTGTTGTTTCCCCTGCGCTTCGGTGTGAATGGGGCATGGAACGGGCCGATTTGGCCAACCCTCTGTTTTCCCGCCGTGACTGGTGTGGCGGTCGTTCCAGGGACCGTCACATGCCCTGACGGCCCCACGACGGACCATCACAGCGTCTGGGCAATTTTTAGTTCTTGGTGGTTTTGAGGGTGTGACGGCCCAGGGGTGGCGCGTCACAGCCCTCTGACGTGTTGATGGGAATCGACGCCGAGCACTGACATTTTTATTTTGTATTTGTGTCCTTTAGTTTGCTTTTATATCCTTGGGAGAGTATATGTACAATTGTAAGGCTTTGTAAGCCAATGTGTCATTCCCTAGGATTGTGTGGGTTTTTGTGTAAATATGTAGTAGGTCCAGCTAGGGGGCCCCCTCCCCTTCCCCATTGGTCCATTTCATCCATGTGGGGCTAGTCAACCATCCTAGGTGGCCATCTAGAAGCTTTGAATGCTAATTGACCACATGGGAGACAAAGGGGTTAAAATTTCAAAGGTAGGCCACCTACCTTACCTACCTAGTCAAAGGAGTGCCCCATTCATATGTAATTTATTTTTTTTAAGTTTTGACCACATGGGGGAAGAAAATGACTTATTTCCCATGAAATTCCCAGCCCCCCACCCCTTGCCATTCTCTATATAAGCCTATGTATAGTGTCATTAGAGATTTTAATGAAGAAATGAAGAGAAAATTGTTAGAAAATCAAGAGTGTTCTTGAGCCCCTCCTCTCTCCCTCTGGTTTCTCTCCTCCAACCTCCAGTTCTAGAGTGATTTCTATCTTCTATCCCCTCCCCTCTATCTCTGGTGATCATCTGTGCCGCCGCCGCCGCCGTCCGTGCCGCCATCACGCCGCCGCGGAGCCGCCTTCGGTGTTCTGTCCATCCTGGACATAGGCTTCTTGTCCGAATATCTTCTCTCCTCCACGTGAAGATCTCAAGCTTCAATTTTTATGGTGTGTTCTAATCTTGCATCCCAAGTGCCACCTAAATTTTCACGCCGACAATCCACCGTTTAGTATTTTTACATTTTTGTCCAACCTGTCATCCCAGATCTGCCAGGTTTCTATCTACAATGACAGAACCTCTGAGCTCTCCCCCTCCGACCATCTTTTTGATTTCTCCAAACCCTCCTAGTTTTATTGGGAGTTCTGTCTATCACCCCCTACCTCCACAAATTTTTTTAATTTTTTATCAGCCTTCTATCTATTTTTAGAAATTCGTGTTCTTCCTCTGATACAGTGTTTTTAGTAAGATCTCAGATCCGACCACCCTCCACTTCCAAAATCATAACAAATCACCACCACCTCCAAATCCAGATCCAAAAATAGTCCTTGTTTCCTTGTTCGATTTCCTACAACCTTGCTGAAGAACACATCTTCAAATTCGGACATCTACTTCACTCAAAGGTAATCAAAAGGAAAGTTCTCTACAGATCTGAGTCTTCGATTACTGTACAACAATAGCATATAAAATTCGCCCACATAAAGTACAAATCTGGTGAATTTTTTTGAAGGTCACTAGATTGTAGTACTTCGAAGCATCTTTCCAACGGCTCTGATCTCGTCGCATTCCGACACCGGTGCTGATCGCAGCGTCCGTTCTCGCCGGAGCGCGCGCTGAAATACAGAACCGGCAGATTTCCGATCGGTTTTTCCGACCGGTGCCGAACGGAGCCGCCCGGCCTCCGGCCGGAGAACCAGCATGCCGCAAGCCCGGGGAGCGCTTCTCCAAGTGTCTCCACTACAGCGGTACCACCGGGTCCCACACGGCCCCTCCGGACAGCACGTGGGCCCCACGGTCGTGAACACGCGTATAGCCGAATCAACACACGAAGCTGCCCGTCAACCCGAATTCGGTCCTCCCGGGCCCGTTTGTGTAGCCCTTTACCTCCCTGCGTGGAGTGGGCAGTAATTCATTTGCTGTAATATGGTGTAATATTTATCCCGGGAGTACGAGTTTTGTTGAGTACGGACTGAATAGATCTAGAGGGGGGGTGAATAGATCTAGCCCCTTTTTTTTCAATTAATAAACCAAGGATCAACTAGACCTTAAGCAAACGATGGATTGCAAAGATAAAACTGATAACTATAGCGATAGAAAACAATAGGAAGAGCACACACCACAAGCAAAACCACAAGACAGGATTTTTAGGTGGTTCAGTCTCTTCCTAAGACTTACATCCACCCCTTGCTCAACTTGAGCAAGGCTTCACTAATGAGAAATCCTGATCTCAATCAATACACCGCTGATACACAGCTTCTTCCTGCTGACACACAGCTTGTACCCGCTGCCACACAGCTTGACACTAGTTGTAAAGATGAGTAGAAAAACTTGTAACAGAGCTGAACATAAACCTTTGAAGCAGAGTAATTAAGGAGTTCAGCTTGGGACTCAATCACATAGAGAACAAGGCAAGACTCCCTGTAGGACTTCCAGCAGGATGCCTTCAGCTGCCTTGCTGCTGGAACTTGCAACGCCTTGAGCCAGGTCTTCTTTCTGCAGCACCGAAGAGCACTTCTATCTTCTGCAGCTTTTTGATTGTAGGAGAGCCACTCTTCCTTTTCTGATTAGAGAGACTTCTGATCCTGATCTTCCTTAGCTTCTTCTCTGTTTTTCCATATTCAGTTCTCTGTGTTCTCTTCTCCTTTTTGCACCAGTTCTTATCAAGCTCGGAGCTGTTTCCCGCGCAAGTGCAAACCTGTTCGATTACCCGCTAAAAAACAGGGAGAAGATTAAGTAAAATCTAGAAGAGGTTTGACCGGTTCTTAGCACGATTCTCTCCTTGAATCCCGTGCGGAATCTTATCCTCTGAACAGCCCAACAACCTGCAACAGCAACCTGCAGGTTTCAAGGAAC
The DNA here is from genome assembly GCA_022559845.1 of Amorphophallus konjac. Classification (NCBI taxonomy): domain Eukaryota; kingdom Viridiplantae; phylum Streptophyta; class Magnoliopsida; order Alismatales; family Araceae; genus Amorphophallus; species Amorphophallus konjac. The sequence continues at coordinate 199,274,867 of CM040125.1, read as the reverse complement.
CGAAACTGAATTCGGTTGGATTTCGGTTCTGGACGCTGAACCGCTTGTGGTCGACAACGACCCTGTCTCTGGTCGACAATGAGCGATGTCCAGACGGCTGGTTCTTCGGGCTGATGCTCGTATCCCTCATTGTTGACAATAGCCCTGTCGCTGGTCGACAAGGGGCAATGTCCAGATGACGGGCAGTTCTGTCTGATGCTCAGTCTGTTCCGTGGTCGACAACGAGCAGGGCTCTGGTCGACAACCAGAGTGCGTACAGAGGAGAAATAACTTGGGCTGTGCTTGGTTGGATTCGTTGGTCGACAATGACCACTTCTCTGGTCGACAAGCAACCTTTGACATTTCTTCTGATTTACTGATTTCACTTATACTTCAGTAGACCTGAAATTACTTGAACTATCAGAAGTGACTTGAATTATCATTTTTACATTGAATTAGTCAAACATATCTTTTGTTCATCATCAACTTGCCATGAGTTCATTGCTTTATATTGAAGGATCAATCAAATGACTTGCACGTGTTATGAAGATAGTAGATTGTTGATTAGTCAAACATATCTTTTGTCATCATCAAAACTAAGGGATGCACAACATTCTCCCCCTTTTTGATGATGACAACTATGAGTCATTGTGATCATCAGGAGATTATTTCAACCAGAAAATGCATTTGATATGCCATTCAGAAACTATCAGAACATGTATCATTATCACAGATTTCAGCCAAAAAATTCATTTGATATGCCTTTCAAAAGTATCATAACATGAGTTACATGAATGACTCAAAAATAAAGGCAAGGACACCTAGACACACAATGACACACAGAGACTCTCTCTCCCCCTTTAGCTTGTCAACTATGTGGGCATAAGAAAGCCTAAGCTTCTGGATCTCTGAGATAGTAGCATGGTGATTCTGTTTAATCTGCTGGTTGGTGAACTCAATGCGTGTCCCCATCTCTGCTGACACTTCAGCTAATGTGGCAACCAGTCTGTTAAACCGAGAACTAGCATGTTCTGAGTGTTCCTGTTGCTTGATGAACCTGGTCTCCATCTGCTGCTCTAGTCTTTGGACTTTCAGCTCCAAGCGCCCAGTTGCAGCATTCATACTTTCTTGAAAGGATTGGAATTGAGTTGAGAGGGAGGTCAGCTGAGATGCTATCTGGAGAAGCACTCCGTGAGACTCAGTGTTGGAGGTGGAAGGAGGTGGTGGAGCAGAAGTAGACGTAGGTGGAACAGACGTAGATGGAATATGAGTGGCTGCAGTGCCTGGTAGCCATGGCACAATAGCGAGTGAAGGTGGAGGATGGGTAGCAGTGGTGGTAAAAGTGGGAGTGTGAGTGGGAAGTACCACAGGTGTAGGGGTTGCAGCAGGGCTAACATGAATTGGTGTCTGTGGTGGAGAAGAGGGAGACAATGGTGCTGTGGATTTACCCTTGGATGGTAGGGTGCGCTGGACTTGATCTCCTATCTTCTTATAGCCCAAAAATGTGGTCAGGTAATGGAACGAATATACGTGCCGTTTGGGAATGACAACGCGCGGAGCGTGAGGAATGGGTATAGCTGCTGCTTCCAAAATGGCAGTTATGTGGGCAGCATATGGAAGAGAATTCAGGGGATAATGCAAGAGGGTTTTGAAAGTGTTCTGCATGAGCTTGGGAAGGCAGATTGGTTGACGTGTGATGAGGCCATGGAGAAGAAATAGGTGAAGTCGACTGACATGTTCCCTGGCGCCTCCTCGTGGTTGGATTATGGTGGTAAGAAGGTGATGGAGCAACCGATGAAGAGGAGGAAAAGTGTTGGCATTGAGGGATTTTGGGAGAACCTCAGGAACTGGTTGGCCGGTGACCACGGCATAAGCTGCTTTGAAGTCAAAATCCTCAGGATTGAAGGCAGCACCATGCCGGGAGATGTGCAGCGCCTTGTGGAGTAGCTTGAAGTCGAGGCTGACGATGACACCTTGAACTACGGAATAGACCTTATCATCCACGACTTGCAGGTTGTGGTAAAACTCTTGCACAAGCTGTGGGGAATACATAGTATGTGCAGAGACAAACTCTGTCCAGCCTTGGGCGTCCAAAACTTCCCGCAGCTCCGGGAACATCTCCATCAGCTGCTGATCGGAGAAATCTACTATTCTCGGTGGTAAGATGGTCCGGGGCTTCAGTGAACCAGATACGGGATGGACGATGGGCATATCTGAAGTTGCGGTCGCATCCGTTGTCGACCGCTGAGGGGTCGATGGCTGACCCTGCGTGACCGTCTGCTTGGAGTGCTTGGACGGCGGCGGCGCTTCGGCAGGAACCTTATCCCTTGCTCGCTTGGACGACCTCTGAGCACGTGGCGGAACCATGGTGGAGGGATGCGAGAGAACGAGTTGAGGCGAGAGAGGGATGCACAAGGGGTCGAAAAGGGGACTGGAGACGGAGGACGACCGTGAATGGTGAAAACGGTGAGGGTGAGAAGATTGGGGACCCAGTCGGTGTAATTTATAGGGCAGGATATCAGAGAGTAGGACCGGGGTCTTAAAACCTAGGGTAGTGGAACCAACGCGATGTGGAAAATGAGAGGACAGGAATAAATCAGCCGAAATAAAATTGGGGGTTTAATTAAAGTGTACACCCTTTCCTTAATGAAACATTTATTTAACCCATCCACTCATAGCAAAGACCACCTTGTAAACAAGTAGAGTGGGCCTTGTGGTTCATTGAATTTGAAGGTATTGCACCAATAAACTTGCGCCCCATATCTAATTTTCCTCCATATGACTTCTCAAACTTATAATAGAATTCGTGAGGCTGTTTTACTAACTGTGCTAGCTGAATAGTGTTTTCAGTTTGTCTTTGCATGTCATGCCTTTGGTCAACCATGTTCCTCTGTCATTTTGGATAATTTTGAGTTTTGCTTTTTGAAGTATTTTGAAAGCTGTGGTCAAGTTTATCACATGCTTTTCTACACGAGGAGACACGCTTTTTACACGCCAGAAACCTCGGCTACTTAGCATGTCTAACCATTCCACTTTTAACTGGGACACACCTTTTATCCGTGAGGATATACGTTTATCAGACGCCAATATCCCCAGTTACTCAGTATGCCCAATCTCAATAATTTTTGAGAGCAGTAGAGATAGATTGATTCTTCATGACACACATGCCTCTCACTTATTTTTCATCCAATTTTTTCTTTAACATGGGAGGCAGTAGTTTCTCAGAATCCAATCCATTGCTCTACCATGAAGACAGAATTATGGCGTATTCCACGTGCATTCATGCTATATTATTGGATTTATATTAACTGTTCAGAATTAGCACAGGTAGAGAAACCGACTCACTACTAAAAATCATAAGTCTTCAAAATCATGTGACAGAATCATAGTTATGGCTTGACTTTATTGAAGTAGTACAGTCCAAATCCTCATTACTACACTCAACCGCTACTCTTATTGATTACTTTGGTGATTTTAGTGGAAGATATGGTTAGGTTATTCAATGTTTTACCAAGGAATGAGTTTACACTTTTTCTCCCCCTCAATTTGAGAATCCATGCTGAAATAAACAATTATGTTGGCCAGGATGAGATAGAAAGACACAAGGAATGGAAAGTATGGATGAAGATGATTGAGTGAAGACGGATCAGTGCCCAATTTAGTTTAATCAAATCAGACGATTTTCTACCTTCCATTGTCGACCATGGAGCTGTCTCTGGTCGACATCTGCGCAGTCACAGATCCTGCCTGATATTGACATCTGCTTGCTGACAAGTCTGTTGTCGACAATGGGACCGCCTATGGTCGACACCTGCATAATCACAGAACCAAACAGTCTCCTGTCCTGATGTCTTGGTCGACCAATGCCTTGTCTTGGGTCGACCACCAGAGCTAACCAGTAGCAAAGCCAGGAATTTGCAGAACTTGCTGGAGTAAACAGTTGAACCCCCAATCCTACCGGTAGTAGACATTTAACTGACACAACTACTTGCAGAAATGACAGAAAGCCATAAACAGAACATATCAATATTTCAATAATTTTCAGATGATGTTCTGCATAAACCCAACTCCCTTCTTAAAGTGGAAAATCTGTCATTGTTAAGGGGTTTAGTGAAGATATCTGCCAATTGTTTTTCAGTTTCTACAAATTGAAGCATGAAATTTCCTTTGGATACCTCATCTCTCAGAAAATGATGACGGATCTCAATGTGTTTTGTCCTAGAGTGTTGAATGGGGTTTTTAGACAAGTTTTTAGCACTAGTGTTGTCACATAAAATGGGTGCACAGCCAAGATCTACATTGTAGTCGTGGAGTTGATGTTTTATCCACATAACCTGTGTACCACAACTTCCTACTGCGACATACTCAGCCTCAGCAGTGGAGAGTGCCACAGAGTGTTGCTTCTTAGAAGCCCATGATATTAAACAGCCACCTAAGAATTGACAATATCCACTAGTACTCTTCCTATCAATTTTGCAACCAGCATAATCAGCATCCGAATATGAAATCAGATCTAGTTTGCAATAGGTAGGATACCACAAACCCAATTCTTGGGTGCCGGCAAGGTATCTAAAGATGCGCTTGACAGCTCCTAAATGTGATTCTCTAGGACTAGACTGATATCTAGCACACATGCATACACTGAACTGAATATCTGGCCTTGATGCAGTTAAGTATAGTAGGGATCCGATCATACCTCTGTATTTCTTGGCATCTACCATGTTACCTTTTGTATCTGCTTCCAAGGTTGCACTTGTACCCATGGGTGACTCGATTGGCTTGCAGCTTTCCATGCCAAATTTCTTCAACATTTCTTTTATGTACTTGGATTGATTTATAAAATATCCTTCTCTGCATTGTGAGATCTGCAATCCAAGAAAGAATTGTAACTCACCCATTAGGCTCATTTCAAACTCATTAGTCATTAAATTTGCAAATTCAGTACACAAAGAGGTTTCAGTAGATCCAAACACAATATCATCCACATAGATTTGTACAATCAGTATATGCTTACCTTGGGTCTTGGAAAATAATGTTTGATCAATTTTACCTCTTGAGTATCCCTTTTTGGTGAGGAAGGAGCTCAACCTTTCATACCAAGCCCGAGGAGCCTGCTTTAATCCATACAAGGCGTTGTGCAATTTGAAAACATGATTAGTAAGTTCATCATTTTCAAAACCAGGGGGTTGTTCCACATAGACCTCTTCTTTTATAATGCCATTTAGAAAAGCACTTTTTACATCCATTTGTTGTAATTTGATTCCATGAGATGCTGCAAAGGCTAACAATATCCTGATGGCTTCTAATCTAGCAACTGGAGCATATGATTCTTCAAAATCAACCCCAAATTCCTGGTTGTACCCTTTAGCCACAAGCCGAGCCTTGTTTCTCATTACAACCCCTTCTTCATTCAACTTGTTTTTATATAAACATTTGGTTCCAATTACAGGGTGAGATGTAGGTCTAGGGACAAGGCTCCACACCTGATTTATTTCAAATTGATTTAGTTCTTCATGCATAGCATTTATCCATGATTCATCTTTTAAGGCTTCCTCTACAGATTTGGGCTCTATTTGGGACACAAGAGCAAGTTGATCCAGTTCATTTATGGCCTTAATTTGAGATCTAGTCATCTTAGGATCATGTATTCCACCAATAATGTTATCTAAGGGATGATCTCTAAGAAGTCTCAAGTTTTCAAGATTGTTACCTGAGATGATCTCTCCTTCGGTCTGATCATTAGAATTACCTTGGTTTCTTTCTTGATTCTGGGCTTCTTCATTCTCCTTCGGTTCTTCTTTGTCTTTCAGAAATTCTCCATCTTCTTCCTCCTTGCTGACCTGTTCATTTTTAATAAGATCATTGACTTCATCAAATGAGATATGAGGGGATTCTTCAACAATTTGATCTTTGGTGTTAAAAACCCTATAGGCTCTTGATCAGTCAGAATAGCCCAAGAATATTCCAGAGTCACTCTTTGGTTCAAACTTGTCCAACACTCTTTTATCGTTGTTATGAATGAAACATCTTGCACCAAAGATTCTAAGATGAGCTAGAGATGGTTTCTTACCTTTGAGCATTTCATATGGAGTTTTTGCACTAGATGGTCTTACCATTGCCCGGTTTACAATGTAGCATGCTGTGTTGACAGCCTCAGCCCAAAACTTCCTTGGAAGATTAGCTTCAACCAACATGGTTCCAGCCATCTCGACAAGAGTGCAGTTCCTCCTCTCTACAACTCCATTTTGCTCCGGTGTCCTTGGTGAGGAGAATCTGTGGGTTATGCCCTTGTTTCTGCAGAATACATCAAAATCAGAATTTTCAAACTCCCCCCCATGGTCAGATATGATTGTACACACCTTGGACTTACCATCCTGCTTCATTCTTTTGTAAAATTCCTGAAATTCATGAAAGGCATCACTTTTATGTGATAAGAACATTACCCATGTAAATCTGGAAAAATCATCCACTAGAACATAACCATATTTCTTACCACTCAGACTGGCAATTCTGGTTGGGCCAAAAAGGTCCATGTGTACAAGTTCTAGGGGTCTAGATGACTGACTTTCAGTTCTACCTTTGAATGATTTTCTTGTTTGCTTTCCTTGGGTGCATGCTTTACATACTTTGATATTTTGAGCAAACGAAATTTCAGGCAAACCAAGAACCATTTTATTTTTCACAAGTTTGTGCAGCACCCTATAGCTAACGTGCCCTAGCCTTCGGTGCCACAACCAGGTTAAGTCCTCCTTCTTGGCGGTTAGGCACAAGTTGGAGTGGGCTGGATCATCCAAGTCTATCATGTAGACATTGTTTACTCTCTGGCCCATAAACTTGACTATATCTGAATTTGGTTCAATAATCTTGCAGATCTTGGAGTCAAAAATTACTTTATGGCCTTTGTCGCAAAGCTGACTGATGCTCAGCAAGTTATATTCCAGTCCATCTACCAGCAGTACATTTTCAATACTGTTTGAGGAGTTCTTACCTATTTTACCTGTCCCGATGATCTTACCTTTGTTATTTCCTCCAAAGGTCACATAACCTCCATCTTTTGAGCTTAGTTGGGAGAACTTGGTCTTGTCTCCCGTCATGTGTCTTGAGCAACCACTATCTAAGTACCACTTATTGTGCATGGCTGCCAGACATTCCTGCATCATGAATTACACAGAAATTTTTGGACCCCAATGGTACCCGGGTCCAAGATAACTTGTAAAATTGTGAAATTGCTGTAACAATCCTTTGGGAACCCAGATTTTCTTAGAGCAGTTTAATTTTTCGTCTCTGAACTTGTTCAGATTGGGTGGCTTTTGTTCTAATGTTTCTTTAATCTGAATCCACCTTTTTGATTTCCAATTTTCATTTTGTTTCACCTGAGAAAATCTGTGGTTTCTGTTTGCGTGTCTGGTCATGGTCGACATCTGGTGTGTCTGTGGTCGACCATTGCTTTTCCAGAAGCCAGCGCTTGTTCTGGCAGTTCCTCTGGTCGACATCTGGTATGTCTGTGGTCGACCACTGCTTCTCCAGACGCCAGCGCCTGTTCTGGCAGATCCTCTGGTCGACAGAGGAGGGGTCTGTTGTCGACCAGCCTGTCCCCAGACACCTTGTTTTCCAGATTTATGTCCTTTAACTTGATTTAGTACTTGGTTTGTTTGGTTATTTCTGTGAATTTGAGTTTCTTGTCTATTATTTTTAAGCTTATGTTGATTGACTATTTTCTCTTTAATGTTTCTCTCTTCCTTGGTGACATTATTCCTTTTGGAGGAGCATTCAGCTACATCCTCTTGTTTGTCTTGGTATAGATTGATTAGGGGCCCTTTTCCTTTTGAGTCAGCAATCCCAGTTACGATTTTTATTTGGAATTCCTTTTTAGCCGTAGGATTGTATCCTAACCCTTCTTTTTGAAAGTTTACTTTTATTCCCAAGATAGCATTTAAGTTTTCTTGACCTTTAGTCATTTTTTCCAAGGTTTCCTGTTTATTTTTCAGTTCACTCTGGATTCTTTCTATTTCTTCCAGAAGTTGACAGTTTTCCTCCTTGAGTGAGTTGTTTCTTTCTTGAGTTACCTTAGTGTGCTGTTCACTTTCTTGAGTCTTTAATTTCACCTCATCAATTGTGTTTTTCAGTGACTCATTTTCTTCTAACAGCCATTTGACATTTTCTTCATCTGTCTCGTATTGTTTCAGCTTATTTTTCAAGGTGGTGATTTCTAATTCTAGTTCAGTTCTGTTGGCAAATGGGTTGCTGTCATTATTGACCTGATTAAGCTTTTTCTTCAAACTCTTATTTTCCTTTCTAATTCTTTCATATGCATCAAGTAAGTCTGAGTAGACTTCTTCCCAATCTGAGCTAGAAAAATCTTGAAACGGGGGGATTACCTCAAGATCATCGCTATCTCCTTTGGCCATCAAACAGATGTTTCCTTCTTCTTCCTCGGAAGTTGTTTCCTCCTTACTGCTTTCCTCCTCCTCGCTCCATGTGCTTATCATTGCTTTTAGTTGCTTGCCTTTCCACTTGAAGCTTGATTTCTTAGGAGTCTCTGGACATTCAGCCTTTATGTGTCCTAGTTTCCTGCAGTTGTAGCAGACAAGTTTGTTAGATGAAGTTTTATTTTTATCAAACTTAAACCGAGATGACTTTCTTACCATGCCCTTAGGATTCCTGAATCCCTTACCTTCCTTCCGCAGAAACTTTTTGAATTTTCTTGTTAACATGGCTAGCTCACCAGTTTCCTCACCTGTGCTAGATGAGTTATCAGTGTCAGATAGTTCAGAGGTGCCTATTTTGGTTTTTAGGGCGAGCTGGTTCTTTTACTTGCCCTCATCTTCTTTTCTTTACAGATTAACCTCATAGGCCATTAGGGATCCCACTAGTTCATCCACAGTCATAGTGGTGAGGTTCTTTGAGTACTCAATTACTGTGGCCTTGGTATGCCACATAGGAGTGAGGGATCTTAGGATCTTCCTCACTAATTCCTGTTCCTTGTAGGTTTTCCCTAGACTCATTAAACTATTCGTTAATTGCACTAGTCTAGCATACATTTCATAAATATTTTCGTCAGTTTTCATTCTAAACATTTCATATTCTGAAACTAGCATATTTGCTTTTGACTCCCTTACCTCTGAAGTACCTTCATAGATTACTACTAGTCGATCCCACATTTCCTTGGCCGTTGCACATTGTGAAACTCGTGAGAACTCCGTGGGGTGTAGTGCGCATTGCATTACGTTCATGGCTCCCCAGTTGATGGTTGATTTTCTGACCTGTTCTCTGGTCCAGGTATCCTCATCTTCGGGCAGCTCGTAGGGTCCTCGGCTTACTACTCTCCACATCTCATGATCTTGTGCTCTCAAGAACACCTGCATACGATTTTTCCAGTATGAGAAATCATTTCCCTCGAAATATGGTGGTCTAGTTACTGAGTGTCCCTCAGCCATTAGACTTCTAGAGTTCAGTCCGGCAGGCCTCTCCTGGTTGTTAGACCACATTTTTGGAGAGTCTGGCTCTGATACCACGTGTTGAGTACGGACTGAATAGATCTAGAGGGGGGGTGAATAGATCTAGCCCCTTTTTTTTCAATTAATAAACCAAGGATCAACTAGACCTTAAGCAAACGATGGATTGCAAAGATAAAACTGATAACTATAGCGATAGCAAACAATAGGAAGAGCACACACCACAAGCAAAACCACAAGACAGGATTTTTAGGTGGTTCAGTCTCTTCCTGAGACTTACATCCACCCCTTGCTCAACTTGAGCAAGGCTTCACTAATGAGAAATCCTGATCTCAATCAATACACCGCTGATACACAGCTTCTTCCTGCTGACACACAGCTTGTACCCGCTGCCACACAGCTTGACACTAGTTGTAAAGATGAGTAGAAAAACTTGTAACAGAGCTGAACATAAACCTTTGAAGCAGAGTAATTAAGGAGTTCAGCTTGGGACTCAATCACATAGAGAACAAGGCAAGACTCCCTGTAGGACTTCCAGCAGGATGCCTTCAGCTGCCTTGCTGCTGGAACTTGCAACGCCTTGAGCCAGGTCTTCTTTCTGCAGCACCGAAGAGCACTTCTGTCTTCTGCAGCTTTTTGATTGTAGGAGAGCCACTCTTCCTTTTCTGATTAGAGAGACTTCTGATCCTGATCTTCCTTAGCTTCTTCTCTGTTTTTCCATATTCAGTTCTCTGTGTTCTCTTCTCCTTTTTGCACCAGTTCTTATCAAGCTCGGAGCTGTTTCCCGCGCAAGTGCAAACCTGTTCGATTACCCGCTAAAAAACAGGGAGAAGATTAAGTAAAATCTAGAAGAGGTTTGACCGGTTCTTAGCACGATTCTCTCCTTGAATCCCGTGCGGAATCTTATCCTCTGAACAGCCCAACAACCTGCAACAGCAACCTGCAGGTTTCAAGGAACCGAAACTGAATTCGGTTGGATTTCGGTTCTGGACGCTGAACCGCTTGTGGTCGACAACGACCCTGTCTCTGGTCGACAATGAGCGATGTCCAGACGGCTGGTTCTTCGGGCTGATGCTCGTATCCCTCATTGTTGACAATAGCCCTGTCGCTGGTCGACAAGGGGCAATGTCCAGATGACGGGCAGTTCTGTCTGATGCTCAGTCTGTTCCGTGGTCGACAACGAGCAGGGCTCTGGTCGACAACCAGAGTGCGTACAGAGGAGAAATAACTTGGGCTGTGCTTGGTTGGATTCGTTGGTCGACAATGACCACTTCTCTGGTCGACAAGCAACCTTTGACATTTCTTCTGATTTATTGATTTCACTTATACTTCAGTAGACCTGAAATTACTTGAACTATCAGAAGTGACTTGAATTATCATTTTTACATTGAATTAGTCAAACATATCTTTTGTTCATCATCAACTTGCCATGAGTTCATTGCTTTATATTGAAGGATCAATCAAATGACTTGCACGTGTTATGAAGATAGTAGATTGTTGATTAGTCAAACATATCTTTTGTCATCATCAAAACTAAGGGATGCACAACAAGTTTCGGCCGGGTCTGTCTTCCCCTCGCCGAGCGTGTGGAGGTATCATTTTTGCTCCCTTCTCGGCATTTTGCTTACTTCATATATATTTGTTTATGCCGCTGCTAGAGAGCATATGTAGGGATATCTAGCTCGCTTTATCTATTCATTACCGCTGCTGCGAGAGAGTGCGAGACCGTCCCGTGACCCGATCCGGGCACACGAGAGAGCCGATCACCCTAGCTCATTGCCGATTTCTCAACCGCGCACGTCCGATGCTTCCCTCGTTAAGGGACAGTCACGAGCTTGTCATGTCCGTGGTCTCATCCCGCATCAATTTGGTATCAGAGCGAGTTTGAGTCTAGGGTGTCCAAAACAAAAAAAAAAGAGTGTCATTTAAGTCATTGTCTAAGTCGTGTTTAGGATCATCATTTTTTCAAAACAACAAAAATAGTCGTTTTTGGGTCAGATACATCCCTTTACTCGGTATATCAAAAGGTGTTGTCCGAACGTTAGGCTACGCCTATCGGGAAGGCCGCACATTTGCGCGAGTGATCTTCGGATCGGTTATCTCCGCCACGTACCGAGTCTTGGTTTACGTCTAGGGTCCTTAGTGTGCTTGCATTCCAAACTTGCATAGTCGGTCTAGTGTTTTGTCACCGTGTGTATGCATGTCCATGTCCGCTACCCATGGCCGTTCCCCAAGACCATACGTCCGAGTGGTCAATCTTTACGGCCAAAGTCAATATCCTCATGGCCCGAGCCCTTGGTTTTACCCCTCTCACTATGAAAGTCACTCTACCCAACGGGTCCACAACGGAACTCCATTTCACCGATAAGGAGTCGGATAATTGGGTTTCTCTTGACATCGTGGAGTCTCTCTCCAAGACAGGCGAGATTGTCCGCGATGGTGATTTTGCTTGTGTTGAGTTCTATAAGAGGATCGGCTCTGTTCTCTACACTGATGGCGCATGGTGTAGGATCGGCACACTTGCTGGTTCATGCATCATTTTAGGGCAAATGTGATTAGGAGAACGAAGAGCCAATCTTGACTGGGGCAAGAGGACTTGCACCTTATACCCACCTTACCTACCCGGCAAGATCACCCTCGCATGTCCAGCCACCCAACCCCAGCGGTCCACTCCACATTCGGGACCATCTCATTTGGAGCCACCTGAGCCCGAGCCACCCATGTTTCTAACGGGTACGCTATACATATCAAGCCACTTCTTAGATGGCTCAAAGAAGTCTTGGTATCACCTCCCTTCCCATCCATGGACCCCACCCTACCTCTAGTGTCAAGCAACTCATTTCACACCACCTTCCGGTCTCGTCACTATGTGGACACATTGGACGACCTTCTTAAAGGGTTAGACCGGCAGTTGACCTTTACACATTTATTGGCCCGAGGCTTTGACCAACCCGCTAGTCTTAGCTTAACCCATCAGGCCTTAGGGTCCATTACCTCCGAGTGCACCATGGGTTGTGTCACCACGGAGGTCCTCTTACTCCTTCCCTTACCGGACGAGCCCGAATTCATACCCTTTTGTCCGAGGGAGGAATCATACTTCTTGCCCACGATCCCTGTCCCACCCGTCACAATTCAAGAAGGTGACTATCCACACCTTCAAAACTTCTACACGTGGGACTGTGACTTGTGGGAACCCACCACAAGGGGTCATACCTTCTTTGAACCCTCCACATTCACTTCACTTCTTCGAGGGAGTCCGCTACCACACCCCTTCCCCACGGGCCGGGTCGTCTATGCCCACCAAGCCCGTACACTTACAAAATACGCCATCATCTAGGGGAGATACTCTTGGCCCTCCCACATCCACATCCCATATGCATGCATGGCCCACCTTAGGATGTCTAGGATTTCCACATGATATCAACCACCGGTTACGTCAGATGCATGCATGGCATACGTTTGGGTGTCCTGGCCCCCCCTCACCCATGTACGGGTCGGACTAACAATAGGTGTGTCTAGAGTCATACATGAGTAAGTTTCTTGTTTGCATGGTTTGTGTGTAGTTTGAGAGTCTGCATGTGTCTTGTGCAAGCTCGTTGTCGTTCTCTTATGAGTAAGAGGCGAGTGGACTCGTTCGATGAGTATGGGATCGGTTCTATATCTACACCCTGATCTACTCACCTACAAGGACTCAGAGGTGATTCCTAGTGAGTCTTCGAGCTGCTTCCTTCCCTTTGAGAGTGCCCCACCCGGAGTGTCCACCTCTAGCCCATGGTAGCTTGTGCATATCGAGTATATATGGAATGAGCAGGTGACGGTCACTTGAAGTGGAGTATACCCGCGCTACTTGGCATGGTGACGGATCCGCCGGAGTACTCGAGCATCCATACCCCTACTCGACGGGGTCGAGTTCCTCCCACCCGGGGAGAATTGATGGGAATCGACGCCGAGCACTGACATTTTTATTTTGTATTTGTGTCCTTTAGTTTGCTTTTATATCCTTGGGAGAGTATATGTACAATTGTAAGGCTTTGTAAGCAAATGTGTCATTCCCTAGGATTGTGTGGGTTTTTATGTAAATGTGTAGTAGGTCCAGATAGGGGGCCCCCTCCCCTTCCCCATTGGTCCACCTCATCCATGTGGGGCTGGTCAACCATCCTAGGTGGCCATCTAGAAGGTTTGAATGCTAATTGGCCACATGGGAGACAAAGGGGTTAAAATTTCAAAGGTAGACCACCTACCTTACCTACCTAGTCAAAGGAGTGCCCCATTCATATGTAATTTATTTTTTTTGAGTTTTGACCACATGGGACAAGAAAATGACTTATTTCCCATGAAATTCCCAGCCCCCCACCTCTTGCCATTCTCTATATAAGCCTATGTATAGTGTCATTAGAGATTTTAATGAAGAAATGAAGAGAAAATTGTTGAAAAACCAAGAGTGTTCTTGAGCCCCTCCTCTCTCCCTCTGGTTTCTCTCCTCCAACCTCCAGTTCTAGAGTGATTTTTATCTTCTATCCCCTCCCCTCTATCTCCGGTGATCATCTGTGCCGCCGCCGCCGCCGTCCGTGCCGCCATCACGCCGCCGCGGAGCCGCCTTCGGTGTTCTGTCCATCCTGGACATAGGCTTCCTGTCCGAATATCTTCTCTCCTCCACGTGAAGATCTCAAGCTTCAATTTTTATGGTGTGTTCTACTCTTGCATCCCAAGTGCCACCTAAATTTTCACGTCGAAAATCCACCGTTTAGTATTTTTACATTTTCGTCCAACCTGTCATCCCAGATCTGCCAAGTTTCTATCTACAGTGATAGAACCTCTGAGTTCTCCCCCTCCGACGATCTTTTTGATTTCTCCAAACCCTCCCAATTTTATTGGGAGTTCTGTCCATCACCCCCTACCTCCACAAATTTTCTTAATTTTTTATCAGCCTTCTATCTATTTTTAGAAATTCGTGTTCTTCCTATGATACAGTGTTTTTAGTCAGATCTCAGATCCGACCACCTTCCACTTCCAAAATCATAACAAATCACCACCACCTCCAAATCCAGATCCAAAACTAGTCATAGCTTCCTTGTTCGATTTCCTACAACCTTGCTGAAGAACACATCTTCAAATTCGGACATCTATTTCACGGTCAAAGGCAATCAAGAGGAAAGTTCTCTATCGATCTGTGTCTTTGGTTACTATACAACAGCAGCATATAAAATTCGCCAACACAAAGTAAAAATCTGGTGAATTTTTATGAAGGTCACTAGATTGCAGTACTTTGAAGCAGCTTTCCAACGGCTCTGATCTCGTCGCATTCCGACACCGGTGCTGATCGCAGCGTCCGTTCTCGCCGGAGCGCGCGCTGAAATACAGAACCGGCAGATTTCCGATCGATTTTTCCGACCGGTGCCGAACGGAGCCGCTCGGCCTCCGGCAGGCGAACCAGCGTGCCGCAAGCCCGGGGAGCGCTTCTCCAAGTGTCTCCACTACAGCGGTACCACCGGGTCCCACACGGCCCCTCCGGACAGCACGTGGGCCCCACGGTCGTGAACACGCGTGTAGCCGAATCAACACACGAAGCTGCCCGTCAACCCGAATTCGGTCCTCCCGGGCCCGTTTGTGTAGCCCTTTACCTCCCTGCGTGGAGTGGGCAGTAATTCATTTGCTGTAATATGGTGTAATATTTATCCCGGGAGTACGAGTTTCGGCCGGGTCCGTCTTCCCCACGCCGAGCGCGTGGAGGTATCGTTTTCGCTCCCTTCTCAGCATTTTGCTTACTTCATATATATTTGTTTATGCCGCTGCTAGAGATCATATGTAGGGATATCTAGCTCGCTTTATCTATTCATTACCACTGCTGCGAGAGAGTGCGAGACTGTCCCGTGACCCGATCCGGGCACACGAGAGAGCCGATCACCCTAGCTCATTGCCGGTTTCTCAACTGCGCACGTCCGACGCTTCCCTCGTTAAGGGACAGTCACAAGCTTGTCGTGTCCGTGGTCTCGTCCCGCATCACGTGTCCCATGAGACGCGTTAGGCCTATCTTGTCGTTTAGTGCTTTGGTTAAGTTGGTTCCCCTGACGCGCCTGCCCCTGTGCGTCAGGTGGGTGTAACGCGCCTGGTGTAGGCCGTTACGTTCTGTTTGACTTTGTGTTTGACCGTGAGTTGGTTTGTATAACGGTGGTGTCCCCGTGCATCACAGCGTCGTAACGCGCCTACCCCAGGCCGTTACATGCTGTTCTGGCTGAGTGGGTGTTATGTCGTTGGTTCTAACGGCCCTATCCCTGTGCGTTAGGTGTCTGTAACGCGTCCGAGATGGACCGTTACATGCTTGTCGGCCAGTGTTTTCTTGACTTGAGCCAGTTGGCCCTGACGCGTCTATCTTGGAGCGTCAGGCCGGTGTAACGCCCTTGGTCTCGTGCGTTACGTGGTTCGAGTGTTGTTTTGGCTTGAGGTCTGTTGGCTCTAACGCGCCTGTGTTGCTGCGTTAGGCCGGTGTAACGCGCTTGGTCTCGTGCGTTACGTGCCTCGAGTTTTGTTATGTGTTTGCGGTCTGTTGGCCCTGACGGCCCGGGTCGGGCGCGTCATAGCTGTGTAACGCGCCTGGTGTAGGCCGTTACGTGCCTTCTGTGTTCTAGGTGTCGGTTAGGGCGGTGTGTGTGACGGCTCCCCTGTGACCGTCACGTGTGTGTGACGCGTCTGCGTTAGACCGTCACGGTTGTAGTGTAACGGCCTGAGCTAGACCGTCACGTTCGTGTAACGGTCTAGGGGTGGTGCGTTACAATCCTTCTGCCCCGATTACCGTCGTTTTGGTTTCTGCT
Source organism: Amorphophallus konjac (assembly GCA_022559845.1). Lineage (NCBI taxonomy): Eukaryota > Viridiplantae > Streptophyta > Magnoliopsida > Alismatales > Araceae > Amorphophallus > Amorphophallus konjac. The sequence goes on along the minus strand of CM040125.1, from coordinate 199,258,624 downwards.
TGTCTTGGCTTGTCCTTGTGGTCTGCCCGCTGTCCCGTGGATGTCTCCTGACATCCTATGAGAGCTAAGACTACGTTGTAAGGTAGTCATGAGTCTTCTTGATTGTGGTAGGATTCTCTATCCTACTCTTGTGTGTGTCTTTGGTCGGGTTTCGGTCAACCCGGGCTGACCCAGCGGTTGACGAGCGACCTTGTATGTGGGTGTCTTGGCGGTTTCGTCCAGTCTGAGACGCTGGCTCTGGATGTCTCGAGGTGTTGTTACCTCGGTCTGTGTGTCCAGGTGTGTCTGAGGGTCTTCAGTGTTCCCTCGGGTCTCCCTGAGTAATTTCCTGCAGAGTGTCGTTTCTCGTGGCTTAGGATTAGACCGATTGGCGGCTTGTTCCGCTGTCTGTGACGATCTTACCTTTGAGTTGTTCGACTTAGGGATCATTGCGTGGTAGGTCTAGTTGCCTAGTCATGAGTCTGTTGGCAGTTGCCGTACTGTCGGTGGTGCTTCGTAGTACGTGTGATAGCATGTCTGCCTGTCAGTACTCTAGCACTTGTGCTCGAAGTTTTGTGTTTTGTACGCCTCCGATTGTTTTTGCCCTAACCCTTTGAGTGCCGACTCGCCTGGTGATGGCGGAGGGGTGTTCCCGAGACACGATTTGTAAGCTAGTTCCGTGGGCTCCCAGCCAACGGTAGCGTCCTACCGAGGGAGAAAACTAGCTAGAGTACCTGGCTTAGGCTAGAGCCAGTGTGTGCACACGTGGTCAAGGACTGAGGACTTACGTCGACGGGCGTGACCCTGACTGGTTACTTGATGCTGTTTGGTTCTGTACGGGTGTCTACGACTCTACCGTGGCTTCAGCGGTATTGCAGCCGAGACACTCGTGGCGCAGCATAAGACGTCTATGGACGCAGCTGGCCATTGCTCTGGTGGGGAGGTGCGTCAGCGTGTGGCACGTGGCTCTCCACTGCTCTTCATGTTTCTTGCGCGTCGTGACCTTTCTGGCTTGGCCTTTCCGTGGCTGAACCCGAGGTCAGTGTCCTGTCACATGCATGATGTCCTGGTTGTGTGTGGGACAGTGTGTACGACGTTCTAGTCGTGTTTGTGTGATCGAGTCTGTCGGTCGTCTGTGTGGTCTTTTCTAGACTTTTTTGTCTGCTCTTGCAGGTCTTTGTCTTAGACCTGGTGTTGGGTCGGCAGATCGGTAACTTCTGACTTTGTTTGATCAGAGTCACCCTTCTGTTGCTGCTTGGAGTAGTCTGGGGTGCCGAGGTTAGTTTGGCCGCCACTTGTCGGGAGCGGGTTCTTCCCCTTTCTTACTTGTACCCTACTCCTACTTCCCGTCTGTTTACTACTACTCGTAGCATAGTTTTACAGCTTTGTAGTGTAGTTTTCCTGCTTTACTACATCTGCCATCTTCGTTGTTGTTGCTGTTCCATGTTACTGTGTGTTTTTCAGTGGGGATCCGTGTGACCCCTACTGAGCCAGTGACACGTGGCTCACCCCTGCTTTTCAGGTGGGGTGACGTTGTACGTTCTGCTTCAGCGTGGTTCCTGGAGTGCGTGCTCGTTGCGTACCATTGCCGCCAGCTGGTACCTGCGTCGGGCTTCCCCCGACCTTTTGGTACGTCTTTCCTTTCTGTCGACTGTACTGTGCTAGACTTATTGTGTTTAGCTTTGGACTGACTCTAGGTTATAATTGATATTTTGAAACTGTTAATTAAAAAGTAATTTTATTTCTGCAACTTTAGCAAACCCATCTAATGAAATTTAATTGCTTCTGTTATATCTCTGTGGCTTCAATGTACTCTACACATGCTCTTATCCCTTCGGAGCTTTCCCGCTCTTGGGAGGCCTCACGGGTTCCATGCAGTATCACGTGTATCCGGTAGTCCTACCGGGTATGCTGGGTATTCGGAATCTGGGTCGCTACAAATGCAGTCATGGGGTGTTCTTTTCGAATGCCTGTTGACACCTTGAAAATGAGCAAGGGCAGAAACAGAATTGAAAGGAAGATCAGACCAACAGTGAAAGATCAATGACGAAGTTCGTCAACCATCTACCCAGCTGAAGTCCTTTCCGGGCCAAGCTGATGTCCGATGCCATTGTCAGTCAGACGACGACACTGATGAAATAGCAATCACCTGGCTGAAGTCTCTCCAGGATAAAGCTGATGTCCGGTCTTGTCACCGTTTCGGTGACGATGCCAATGAAATGATGTCCGATTTTGTCATCATTCAGATGGCAACGCCGGTCTACTGACTGATGAAAAAACCTATGAATGATCTCAATAGAAACTATGTCACCAATGGAGGGCCCTTTTGGGTGCTGATGCACTTGAAGGACCAATAAGAGGCCTAGTCTAAAAGGCCTAAGTGGGCCTATAAAGTGGCACCGGGATCCTCTCCGGCACGCCGGGAAGCCCCTCAGTTGAGGCGCGCCATGACAGGCCTGCCGAGAAGATACAAAATACAGTTATAAAACCCCCTTCCCCTCGAGCAAGAAAAGGGCTGACCATCACCACCGCTAGAGAGACAATAGAAGAGGGAAGACGATAGCAGAAGAGAAGAGACCACCAAGAGACTAACAGAGTGGGAGAGAGCTCCCCCCCCCCCCCCCCCCCCGCTGAGAAAAGAGAGAAGAGACCAAAGGAGAAAGCAGAGAGAAAGATTCGAAGCTGATTGAAGGTGGGCACCGGGGAGGGAGAGGAGTCAATGCTCCGCCCTCCCCCCCCCCCCATTTCTGTATTTCATCTTCTTGTAATTTTGATTGATGCTACTTCTTCTTCTTCTGGTGTATTCTGCGACATCATAATCGGTTTTCATGCCGCTAGAACAGGACTTAGTCTTTGTTTGCAATTTTCTTCTATGTACTCCATCCCTCTGATGCATGGATGTAATAGTCATGTCCGAATGAATAAACGAATGGAACAGGCCTCGATTGTCGCCTGCTATTGTCTCTGTGGAGGTTTGCCCCCTATTCCCCTCCCAGTCTGATTATTCGTCTGCGTTTTCTTTCTCGAAGATGCTTTCGTGCGCTTGTTCTAGAGCCAGGGATAGGCTATCCCTTGGCCTTCGGAACAAAGACAAGCCACATGATGATTCACATCTGTGAGATTCCGGAGTTTCTGATGCCCGATTTACTTATCGACATCATCAAAGTCGTTTCTGGACCAGAGACAGATATCTCTTGGTTCCCAGGACGACGAATGATAACATCGAGCCATCCTCCTGGAATTCTGCACAAGTAATGGTGACAGAGGCTCCTTATGTTCGGTTCTTCTTTCCCATTTCCCTCTATCCTTGGACTTCCTTCGAAACCCATGCCAAAGCTGGTCGATACCCAATAAATACATCCATCTTTGATTCCTCAGGGCCCGTCAATCTTGGCCTTAATCACCAGGAAAACCCCCTCAATCATCCGTAAACCCCAAGATAGGGTGTCGTAAAATCGCGAAATACATCTCGGCGCCCTCATCTATCTCGGCTCTACGAACAGTAGAACCGATGAATAGCCCTCGGCGTGAGCTTTCCCGCGCCAAGAACACTATTGTTTTACCTCGCGCCGAAAAGTCCCCCTCCCTGGCCTTCTCATCCTCGCGCCGGGAATCCCACGTCGGGAGCCTCCCTGGCCTTCTCTTCCTCGCACCGGGAAGCCCGCGCCGGGAGCCTCCCTGGCTTGCTCTTCATCGCGCCGGGAAGCCCGCACCGGGAACCCCCTTGCCTTCTCCCCTACGCGTCGGGAACCTATCCCATGGCATCTTCCCCTTTGGCGCCGGGAACCCCTCCTTGGCTTCCTTGTCTCGGCGCCAAGAACTTATACATATATTTAAGGTGTGCCGAAAACTTGCTCTGCTGCCTAATGAGCCTCCGATTCCCCTGTCAAACTCACTCAGGGATGTCCACGAGTCACCAGAACCCCCCTACGAGGATAAAATTAAAGGGAGTCAAACTCCCTTATGTTCCACCGTCCCGTGTCGGGTTATGAGTAATCCCTTTAGCTCGGAGGGCTCCGCCACTGCGTGAGTCTCGCCGGCTTCCGTAGGGAAGAGTAAAATGTTGTCCCACGGCAGCTACGTGATCCGGGAGGTTCGACCTCTCTTTCTTTCGGCTTTCATCCCGGCACTCCATGGGTGACATTCTATTCTCCCCTGGGCATAATCCAGATTATGGGGAGATGCTGCCGAAATGTCGATCCGACGTTCTAACCCCGATGAGCCCCGGGAAGTGCACGTCATACACCTCCCATGCGGCACAATCTTTTGGGGAATACTAGTTCCGCGAGGCCCTTGGCCGGATGAGAAATCTGATAGGGGACCTGTCCCCGATGATTGTTCAGGCTCCGCCCCGCCGCTGCGTGGACGGTGTCCTATTTCTTATCTGGCATGCCCCCCCTATAAGAGGGGGTTATGTCGATTTAATAAGCCTGTTACCTACTTAATTACATTCTTAGAATAACAATATCTTCAATATCATGCACTGTTATTTTTCTTTTATTACCGCCCCGAGCGGTCTCCTATTTTGGTGTTTAATCAAGGGTTGTCCTTCTTAGGAAGGGCGTAATTAACGTCATAGCCTTTATGGTATGGCGGACTTTTGGTCCCGACTCGGACTTCACAATCGACTGACCAAGTCAAGTCGAGCACATAATAAAAATTGTCACCATGGTGACTGGCACGCCAATAAATCAATAAATAAACAAATAAAAATCAAACAAGATAGACGGAAGAAAAATCCCCGCATCCACAAGTCTGGCACGCCCGGTGGGACCTAGTCTCCCTTCATCTCTACGCCAAGATAGGAGGCCCAGTGGGCCCCCCCTCAAATTTCTGATTCCGTGCTTTCTCTATTTTCAGGAAACTACAATGACGGCTGGAATCATCTCTGTACACTTTGATATACAAGTGGTCGATGTACATGTTCGAGAGGGCTACCTGGCGGTACCTCTTGCGTTCGGATCGATGCCGCCTGCTGTCGGGATGCCCAACTGCTTGGGCCTCATCTTCACTGACTTGCTCGAGATCGACAACCAGGAACAAAAGACTGTTGTCGAGACATTGCTGTTGAGTACGGACTGAATAGATCTAGAGGGGGGGTGAATAGATCTAGCCCCTTTTTCGATTTATAAACCAAAGATCGACTAGACCTTAAGCAAACTATGGGTTGCAAAGATAAAACTGATAACTACCGTGACAGCAAGCAATAAGAAGAACACACACCACAAGCAAAACCACAAGACAGGATTTTTAGGTGGTTCAGTCTCTTCCCGAGACTTACATCCACCCCTTGCTCAACTTGAGCAAGGCTTCACTAAATGAGAACTCCTGATCTCAACCAATACACCGCTGATACACAGCTTCTTCCTGCTGACACACAGCTTGTACCCGCTGCCTCACAGCTTGACACTTGATGTAATGAAAAGAACAAAAAATGCAACAGGACTGAACAAGAGCGTTTGAATCAAAGAAAAGAGTTCAGCCTGGGACTGCAGATAACAAGAATAGACTCCCTGTGGAACTTCCAGACGATTGCCTTCAGCTGCGACGCTGCTGGAGTCTTGCTTGTCTTGAGTCGGTCTTTCCTTCTGCAGCAATGAAGATGCCTTCGGTCTTGTGCAGTCTTTGTGATTTCTGAAGAGCCACTCCTTCTTTCCTCTTTCAGAGTATCTTCGTGAGTGTATCCTTTCTTTTTCTTCTACTCTGTGTTCCCCTATTCAGTTCTCTGTCTTCTTCTCCTTTTTGCACTAGTTCTTATCAAACCCGGAGCTGTTTCCCGCGCAAGTGCAAACCTGTTGGGTTACTCGCTAAAAACCAGGGAGAAGATTAAATAGAATCTTAAGAAGGTTTGACCGGTTCTTAGCAAGATTCTCTCCTTGAATCCCGTGCGGAATCTTATCCTCTGAACATCCCAACAACCTACAACAACAACCTGCAGGTTTCAAGGAACCGAAACTGAATTCGGTTGGAATTCGGTTCTGGACGCTATACCGCTTGTGGTCGACAACGACCCTGTCTCTGGTCGACAATGAGCAGTGTCCAGACGGCTGGTTCTTCAGGCTGATGCTCGTATCGCTCATTGTTGACAATAGCCCTGTCGCTGGTCGACAAGGGGCAATGTCCAGATGACTGGCAGTTCTGTCTGATGCTCTGTCTGTTCCGTGGTCGACAACGAGCAGGGCTCTGGTCGACCACCAGAGCACGTACAGAGGAAAAATGACTTGAGCTGTGTTTGGTTGGATTCGTTGGTCGACAATGACCACTTCTCTGGTCGACAAGCAACCTTTGACATTTCTTCTGATTTGTTGACTTCATTAGTACTTCAGTAAACCTGAAATAACTTGAACTATCAAATTTGCATTGAATTGGACACATCCATCATGTGAAGACGCAATCAATCAATCTTGCATGTGTTGTGTATTTAAAATAGATTAATCACACATATCCTTTGTCATCATCAAAACTAAAGGGATGCACAACATTATCCCCCTTTTTGATGATGACAACCATGAGTCATTGTGACAATCAGGAGATTATTTCAACCAGAAAATGCATTTGATATGCCATTCAGAAACTATCATAACATATGTCATTATCACAGTTTTCAGCCAGAAAATTCATTTGATATGCCTTTCAAAAGTATCATAACACGAATTACATGAATGAAAACAAAGGCAAAGGCAAAGACTTGACATCTAGACACACCTGACATCTAGACACACCTAGACACATAATGACACACATAGACTCTCTCCCCCTTTGTCAACAGCAAAAAGAGGAGTATCCAGACATTCACTCCGAGGAGGACGAAGAAGTCTCGGGCTTCACGTTCTCTGCCATCCGATCCAGCTTGTCAACTATGTGTGCATAAGAGAGCCTTAGCTTCTGGATCTCGGAGATAGTAACATGGTGATTCTGTTTAATCTGCTGGTTTGTGAACTCAATGCGTGTACCCATCTCTGCTGACACTTCAGCTAATGTGGCAACCAGTCTGTTAAACCGAGAGCTAGCATGTTCTGAGTGTTCCTGTTGCTTGATGAACCTGGTCTCCATCTGCTGCTCTAGTCTTTGGACTTTCAGCTCCAAGCGCCCGGTTGCAGCATTCATACTTTCTTGAAAGGATTGGAATTGAGTTGTGAGTGAGGTCAGCTGAGATGCTATCTGGAGAAGCACTCCGTGAGACTCAGTGTTGGAGGTGGAAGGAGGTGGTGGAGCAGAAGTAGACGGAGCGAAGGTAAAGGGAACATGGGTAGGTGGAACAGACGTAGATGGAACATGAGTGGCTGCAGTGCCTGGTTGCCATGGCACAATAGCGAGTGAAGGTGGAGGATGGGTAGCAGTGGTAGTAAAAGTGGGAGTGTGAGTGGGAATCACCACAGGTGGAGGGGTTGCAGCAGGGCTAACATGAATTGGTGTCTGTGGTGGAGAAGAGGGAGGCAACGGTGCTTTGGATTTACCCTTGGATGGTAGGGTGCGCTGGACTTGATCTCCTACCTTCTTATAGCCCAAAAATGTGGTCACGTAATGGAACGAGTATACGTGCCGTTTGGGAATGACAACGCGCGGAGCGTGAGAAATGGGTATAGTGGCTGCTTCCAAAATGGCAGTTATGTGGGCAGCATATGGAAGAGAGTTCAGGGGATAATGCAAGAGGGTTTTGAAAGTGTTCTGCATGAGCTTGGGAAGGCAGATGGGTTGGCGTGTGATGAGGCCATGGAGAAGAAATAGGTGAAGTCGACTTACATGTTCCCTGGCGCCTCCTCTTGGTTGGATTATGGTGGTAAGAAGGTGATGGAGCAATCGATGAAGAGGAGGGAAAGTGTTGGCATTGAGGGATTTTGGAAGGACCTCAGGGACTGGTTGGCCAGTGACCACGGCATATGCTGCTTTGAAGTCAAAATCCATAGGATTGAAGGTAGTACCATGCCTGGAAATGTTCAGCGCCTTGTGGAGTAGCTTGAAGTTGAGGCTGACGATGACACCCTGAACTACTGTATAGACCTTGTCATCCACGACTTGCAGGTTGTGGTAGAACTCTTGCACAAGCTGTGGGGAATACATAGTATGTGCAGAGACAAACTCTGTCCAGCCTTGGGCGTCCAAAACTTCCAGCAGCTCTGGGAACATCTCCATCAGCTTCTGATCGGAGAAATCTACTATTCTCGGTGGCAAGATGGTCCGGAGCTTCAGTGATCCAGAGACTGGATGGACGATGGGCATATCTAAGGTTGCTGTCTTATCCGTTGTCGACCGCCGAGTGGTCGATGGTTGACCCTGCGTGGCCTTCTGCTTGGAGTGCTTGGACGGCGGCGATGCTTCGGCAGGAACCTGATCCCTTGCTCTCTTGGAGGACCTCTGAGCACACGGCGGAGCCATGGTGGAGGGATGCGAGAGAATGTGTTGAGGCGAGAGAGAGGGATGCACAAGGGGTCGAAAGGGGACTGGAGACGGAGGACGACTGTGAAGGGTGAAAACGGAGAGGGTGAGAAGAGTAGGGACCCAGTCGGTTCAATTTATAGGGCAGGATATTAGTGAATGAGATCTGGGTCATAGATTCTAGGGTAGTGGAACCAGCGCGATGAGAAAATCGAAGGGCCAGGATTAAATCAACCGAATTAAATTTGGGGGATTTATTGAAGTGTACATCCGTTCCTTAATAAAGCATGTATGTAACCTCTCCACCCTTATGCAAAGACCACCTTGTAAACTAGTAGAGTGGGCCTAGTGATTCACTTGAATTTGAAAGTATTGCACCAATAAGCTTACGCCCCATATCTAATTTCCTCCACATGACCTCTTAAACTTGTAATAGATTTCATGAGATGATTTTAATAGCTGTGCTTGCTGAACAGTGTTTTCAACTTTTCTTTGCATGCCATACCTTTGGTCAACCATTTTCCTCTGCCTTTTAGATAATTTTGAGTGTTTCCTTTTGGAATCATTTTGAAAGCTGTGGTCAGCTTTATCACATGCTTTTCTACATGAGGAGACATGCTTTTTACACGCCAGAAACCTCGGCTACTTATCATGCCTAACCATTCCACTTTTAACTAGGACACACCTTTGATCCGTGAGGATATACGTTTATCAGACGCCAATATCCCCAGTTACTCAGTATGCCTAGTTTCAATAATTTTTGATAGTAGCAGAGATAGATTGATTCTTCATGACACACATGCCTCTCACTTATTTTTCATCTATTTTTTTTTCTTAAGATGGGAGGCAGTAGTTTCTCAGAATCCAATCCATTGCTCTACCATGAAGACAGAGTTATGGCGTATTCCACGTGCATTCATGCTATATTTTTGGATTTATATTAACTGTTCAGAACGGGCACAGGTAGAGAAACCGACTTACTACTAACAATCATAAGTCTCCAAAATCATGTGACAGAATCATAGTTATGGTTTGAATTTATTGAAGTAGTATAGTCCAAATCCTCATTACTACACTCAACCTCTACTCTTATTGAATACATTGGTGATTTTATAGGAAGATATGGTTAGGTTATTCAATGTTTTATCAAGAAATGAGTTTACACTTTTTCTCCCCCTCAATTTGATAATCCATGCTGAATTAAGAAGTAATGTTGGCCAGGATGAGATAGAAAGACACAGGGAATGGGAAGTATGGATGATGGTGAATGAGTGAAGATGAATCTGAGCTCAAACAGTTTAAACAATCCAGAAGATTTCCTACCAGAACTAGTGTTAACCAGGAACCTGTTTAAAGTGAACATTTGCTTCCTTACAGATCCATTGTCGACCATGGAGCTGTCTCTAGTCGACATCTGCGCAGTCACAGACCCTGCCTGATGTTGACATCTGCTTTCTTATAAATCTATTGTCGACTATGGGACTGTCTATTGTCGACATCTGCGTAGTCACAGAACCAAACAGTTTCCTGCCTTGATGCCTTGGTCGACCAGTGCCCTGTCTTGGGTCGACCACCAGAGCTAACCAGTAGCAGTGCCAGGAATTTGCAGAAAGTTGCTTGAGTAACAGCCGACACCAGAGCTTCCAAACACAATCAGTACCAGAGATCTAACTGACATATCTAATTACAGAAATGACAGAAAGCTATACAGAGAACACATGAATATGAGCATTTCAAGAATTTTCAGGAGATATTCTACATATCCCCAACTCCCTTCTTAGAGTTGAAAACCTGTCATTGTTAAGGGGTTTAGTGAAAATATCTGCCAATTGTTTTTCAGTTTCTACAAATTGAAGCATGAAATTTCCTTTGGATACCTCATCTCTCAGAAAATGATGACGGATCTCAATGTGTTTTGTCCTAGAATGTTGAATGGGGTTTTTAGACAAGTTAATAGCACTAGTGTTGTCACATAAAATGGGTGCACAACCAAGATCTACATTGTAGTCTTGGAGTTGATGTTTTATCCACATAACCTGTGTACCACAACTCCCTACTGCGACATACTCAGCCTCAGCAGTGGAGAGTGCCACAGAGTGCTGCTTCTTAGAGGCCCATGATATTAAACATCCACCTAAGAATTGACAATAACCACTAGTACTCTTCCTATCAATTTTGCAACCAGCATAATCAGCATCCGAATATGAAATCAGATCTAGTTTGCAATATGTCGGATACCACAAACCCAATTCTTGGGTGCCGGCAAGGTATCGAAAGATACGCTTGACAGCTCCTAAATGTGATTCCCTAGGACTAGACTGATATCTAGCACACATGCATACACTAAACTGAATATCTGGCCTTGATGCAGTTAAGTATAGTAGGGATCCGATCATACCTCTGTATTTCTTGGCATCTACCATGTTACCTTTTATATCTGCTTCCAAGGTTGCACTTGTACCCATGGGTGACTCGATTGGCTTGCAGCTTTCCATGCCAAATTTCTTCAACATTTCTTTTATGTACTTGGATTGATTTATGAAATATCCTTCTCTGCATTGTGAGATCTGCAATCCAAGAAAGAATTGTAAATCACCCATTAGGCTCATTTCAAACTCATTAGTCATTAAATTTGCAAATTCAGTACACAAAGAGGTTTCAGTAGATCCAAACACGATATCATCCACATAGATTTGTACAATCAGTATATCCTTACCTTGGGTCTTGAAAAATAATGTTTGATCAATTTTACCTCTTGAGTATCCCTTTTTGGTGAGGAAGGAGCTCAACCTTTCATACCAAGCCCGAGGAGCCTGCTTTAATCCATACAAGGCTTTGTGCAATTTGAAAACATGATTAGTAAGTTCATCATTTTCAAAACCAGGGGGTTGTTCCACATAGACCTCTTCTTTTATAATGCCATTTAGAAATGCACTTTTTACATCCATTTGTTGTAGTTTAATTCCATGAGAAGATGCAAAGGCTAATAATATCCTGATGGCTTCTAATCTAGCAACTGGAGCATATGATTCTTCAAAGTCAACTCTAAGTTCCTGGTTGTACCCTTTAGCCACCAGCCGAGCCTTGTTTCTCATTACAACCCCTTCTTCATTCAACTTCTTTTTATATACCCATTTGGTTCCAATTACAGGGTGAGATGAAGGTCTAGGGACAAGTCTCCACACCTGATTTCTTTCAAACTGATTTAGTTCTTCATGCATAGCATTTATCCATGATTCATCTTTTAAGGCTTCCTCTACAGATTTGGGCTCTATTTGGGACACAAGAGCAAGTTGATCCAGTTCATTAATGGCCTTAATCTGAGATCTAGTCTTCCTAGGATCATGTATTCCACCAATAATGTTATCTAAGGGATGATCTCTAAGAAGTCTCAAGTTTTCAAGATTGTTACCTGAGATGATCTCTCCTTCGGTCTGATCATTGGAATTACCTTGGTTTCTTTCTTGATTCTGTGCTTCTTCATTCTCCATTGGTTCTTCTTTGTCTTTCAGAAATTCTCCATCTTCTTCTTCCTTGCTGACCTGTTCATTTTTAATAAGATCATTAACTTCATCAAATGAGATATGAGGGGATTCTTCAACAATTTGATCTTTGGTGTTAAAAACCCTATAGGCTCTTGATCGGTTAGAATAGCCCAAGAAGATTCCTGAGTCACTCTTTGGTTCAAATTTGTCCAAGACTCTCTTATCATTGTTATGAATGAAACATCTTGCACCAAAGATTCTAAGATGAGCTAGAGATGGTTTCTTACCTTTGAGCATTTCATATGGAGTTTTTGCACTAGATGGTCTTACCATTGCCCGGTTTACAATGTAGCATGCTGTGTTGACCGCCTCAGCCCAAAACTTCCTTAGAAGATTAGCTTCAACCAACATGGTTCTAGCCATCTCGACAAGAGTGTGGTTCCTTCTCTCTACAACTCCATTTTGCTCTGGTGTCCTTGGTGAGGAGAATCTGTGGGTTATGCCCTTGTTTCTGCAGAATACATCAAAATCAGAATTTTCAAACTCCCCCCCATGGTCAGATATGATTGTACACACTTTGGACTTACCATCCTGCTTCATTCTTTTGTAAAATTCCTGAAATTCATGAAAAGCATCACTTTTATGTGATAAGAACATTACCCATGTAAATCTGGAAAAATCATCCACTAGAACATAACCATATTTCTTACCACTAAGACTGGCAATTCTTGTTGGGCCAAAAAGGTCCATGTGTACAAGTTCTAGGGGTCTAGATGACTGACTTTCAGTTCTACCTTTGAATGATTTTCTTGTTTGCTTTCCTTGGGTGCATGCTTTACATACTTTGACATTTTGAGCAAACGAAATTTCAGGCAAACCAAGAACCATTTTATTTTTCACAAGTTTGTGCAGCACCCTATAGCTAACGTGCCCTAGCCTTCGGTGCCACAACCAGGTCAAGTCCTCCTTCTTGGCGGTTAGGCACAAGTTGGAGTGGGCTGGATCATCCAGGTCTATCATGTAGACATTGTTCACTCTCTCACCCATAAACTTGACTGCATCTGAATTTGGTTCAATAATCTTGCAGGTCTTGGAGTCAAATACTACTTTATGGCCTTTGTCGCATAGTTTACTGATGCTCAATAAATTATATTCCAGTCCATCCACCAGCAAAACATTGTCAATACAGTTTGAAGGTTTCTTACCTATCTTACCTCTTCCGATAATCTTGCCTTTGTTATTTCCTCCAAACGTCACATAACCTCCATCTTTTGAGCTTAGCTGGGAGAACTTGGTCTTGTCTCTTGTCATGTGTCTTGAGCAACCACTATCTAAGTACCACTTGTTGTGCATGGCTGCCAGACATTCCTGCATCACGAATTACACAGAAACTTTTGGACCCCATTGGTACCCGGGTCCAAGATAGCTTGTGAAATCATGAAACTGCTATAACAACATCTTGGGAACCCAAATTTTGTTAGAACAGTTTGTCTTTTCGTTTCTTAACTTGTTCAGGTTGTGTTCCTTTTGATTTAATGTTCCTCTATTTTGAGTCCATTTTCTTAAATTCCAATTTCCATTCTGTTTCAACTGAGAGAAGTTGTGAGTTCTGTTTGTGTGTCTGGTCGACATCTGGTATGTCTGTGGTCGACCAGGGTTTCTCCAGAAGCCAGCACCTGTTCTGGCAGATCCTCTGGTCGACATAGGAGGAGTCTGTTGTCGACCAGCCTGTTTCCAGACACCTTGTTTTACAGGTTTGGGTTTATTAACATGATTTAATGCTCTGTTTGTCTGGTTACTTCTGTGAATTTGACCTTCTCGTCTGATATGGCTGTTGTTTTTAAGCTGATGTAGATTGACCATTTTCCCTTTAGAGTTCCTCTCTTCCAAGGTGACATTAGTCTGTTTAGAGGAACTTTCAGCTATGTCCTTTTGTTTGTTTTGATATAGGTTTATCAAGGGGCCTTTTCCTTTTGTGTCAGCTTTTTCATTTAACGTTTTTAGTTGGAATTCCTTTTTAGCTGATGGGTTGTACCCTAATCCCTCTTTCTGAAAGTTTACTTTTATTCCCAACACCGCGTTCAAGTTTTCTTCACCCTTAGTCATTTTTTCCAACGTTTCCTGTTTGTTTTTCAGTTCACTTTGGATTCTTTCTATTTCTTTCAGAAGTTGACTGTTTTCTTCCTTGAGTGAGTTGTTTCTTTCTTGAGTTAGCTTAGTTTCCTGTTCATATTCTTGAGTCTTTAATTTTAACTCGTCAATTGTGTTTTTCAGTACTTCATTTTCTTCTAATATCCCTTTGACGTTTTCTTCATCTATCTCGCGTTGATTCAATTTATTTTGTAAGGTGGTGATCTCCAATTCTAGTTCAGTTCTGTTGGCAATTGAGTTGCTGTCATTATTGAACTGATTAACCTTCTTCTTCAAACTTTTATTTTCCTTTCTTATTCTTTCATATGTATCAAGTAAATCTGAATAGGCTTCTTCCCAATCTGAGCTAGAAAAGTCTTGACAAGGGGAGGTTACCTCAAAATCGTTGCTGTCTCCTTTGGCCATTAGACATGTGTTTCCTTCTTCTTCCTCGGAAGTTGTTTCCTCTTCGCTGCTTTCCTCCTCCTCGCTCCATGTGCTTATCATTGCCTTTGGTTTCTTGCCTTTCCACTTGAAGCTTGATTTCCTAGGAGCCTCTGGACATTCAGCCTTCATGTGTCCTAGTTTCCTGCAGTTGTAGCAAACAAGCTTGTTAGATGAAGCTTTGTTTTTGTCAAACTTAAACTGGGATGATTTCCTTACCGTGCCCTTAGGATTTTTAAATCCCCTACCTTCCTTCCGCAGGAACCTTCTGAACTTTCTTGTTAGCATGGCTAGCTCGCCAGTTTCCTCACCTGTGCTAGATGAGTTATCAGTGTCAGATAATTCAGAGGTGCCTATTTTAGTCTTTAGGGCGAGCTGCTTCTTTTTCTTGCCCTCATCTTCCTTTCTCTTTAGATTGACCTCATAGGCCATTAGGGAACCTACCAGTTCATCCACAGTCATAGTTGTGAGGTCTTTTAAGTCCTCAATTACTGTGGCCTTGGTATGCCACATAGGTGTGAGGGACCTTAAGATTTTCCTCACAAGCTCCTGCTCTTTGTAGGTCTTCCCTAGACTCTTTAAGCTATTTGTTAGTTGTACTAGTCTGGCATACATCTCAGAAATGCTTTCGTCAGTTTTCATTCTAAACATTTCGTATTCTGAGACTAGCATATTTGCTTTGGACTCTCTTACCTCTGAAGTACCTTCATAGATGACCTTGAGTCGATCCCACATCTCCTTGGCTGTTGCACATTGTGAGACTCTTGAGAACTCCGTGGGGTGAAGTGCGCATTGCATTACGTTCATAGCTCCCCAGTTGATGGTTGATTTTCTGACCTGTTCTCTGGTCCAGGTATCCTCATCTTCGGGCAGCTCATAGGGTCCGCGGCTCACTACTCTCCACATCTCATGATATTGTGCTCTCAAGAACACCTGCATACGATTTTTCCAGTATGAGTAATCATTTCCATCAAAGTATGGTGGTCTAGTTACTGAGTGTCCCTCAGCCATTAGACTTCTAGAGTTCAGTCCGCTAGGTCTCTCCTGGTTGTTAGACCACATTTTCGGAGAGTCTAGCTCTGATACCACGTGTTGAGTACGGACTGAATAGATCTAGAGGGGGGGTGAATAGATCTAGCCCCTTTTTCGATTTATAAACCAAAGATCGACTAGACCTTAAGTAAACTATGGGTTGCAAAGATAAAACTGATAACTACCGTGACATCAAGCAATAAGAAGAACACACACCACAAGCAAAATCACAAGACAGGATTTTTAGGTGGTTCAGTCTCTTCCCGAGACTTACGTCCACCCCTTGCTCAACTTGAGCAAGGCTTCACTAAATGAGAACTCCTGATCTCAACCAATACACCGCTGATACACAGCTTCTTCCTGCTGACACACAGCTTGTACCCGCTGCCTCACAGCTTGACACTTGATGTAATGAAAAGAACAAAAAATGCAACAGGACTGAACAAGAGCGTTTGAATCAAAGAAAAGAGTTCAGCCTGGGACTGCAGATAACAAGAATAGACTCCCTGTGGAACTTCCAAACGATTGCCTTCAGCTGCGACGCTGCTGGAGTCTTGCTTGTCTTGAGTCGGTCTTTCCTTCTGCAGCAATGAAGATGCCTTCGGTCTTGTGCAGTCTTTGTGATTTCTGAAGAGCCACTCCTTCTTTCCTCTTTCAGAGTATCTTCGTGAGTGTATCCTTTCTTTTTCTTCTACTCTGTGTTCCCCTATTCAGTTCTCTGTCTTCTTCTCCTTTTTGCACCAGTTCTTATCAAACCCGAAGCTGTTTCCCGCGCAAGTGCAAACCTGTTGGGTTACTCGCTAAAAACCAGGGAGAAGATTAAATAGAATCTTAAGAAGGTTTGACCGGTTCTTAGCAAGATTCTCTCCTTGAATCCCGTGCGGAATCTTATCCTCTGAACATCCTAACAACCTGCAACAACAACCTGCAGGTTTCAAGGAACCGAAACTGAATTCGGTTGGAATTCGATTCTGGACGCTATACCGCTTGTGGTCGACAACGACCCTGTCTCTGGTCGACAATGAGCAGTGTCCAGACGGCTGGTTCTTCAGGCTGATGCTCGTATCGCTCATTGTTGACAATAGCCCTGTCGCTGGTCGACAAGGGGCAATGTCCAGATGACTGGCAGTTCTGTCTGATGCTCTGTCTGTTCCGTGGTCGACAACGAGCAGGGCTCTGGTCGACCACCAGAGCACGTACAGAGGAAAAATGACTTGAGCTGTGTTTGGTTGGATTCGTTGGTCGACAATGACCACTTCTCTAGTCGACAAGCAACCTTTGACATTTCTTCTGATTTATTGACTTCATTAGTACTTCAGTAAACCTGAAATAACTTGAACTATCAGATTTGCATTGAATTGGACACATCCATCATGTGAAGACGCAATCAATCAATCTTGCATGTGTTGTGTTATTAAAATAGATTAATCACACATATCCTTTGTCATCATCAAAACTAAAGGGATGCACAACAATTGCCACAAGCTACCATCCCCAAAATGAGCCGGGGGATGCAGGATACTCCTGAGGTCGTGTCCTGCTTCGTCCATCACTAGGCGAAAAGGGGCGCACCCTCTGCTGCTGGAAGAAGGAGGAGATCTGACAGGAGAGCCCGATCTACTACTGCGGGTCGTCGGATATCCAACTCAGGAAAGACAATGCTGATCGGAGGGATCCGGACGAACCTCAACGGCTGCCCGAGGGAGGTCAACCCAGATGTGGTCGTCCTGAGAGTACCCACCACCAACAGATTCCAAACTCTGGCTACTAGGAGGGTCGACGTCGAGAAAGAGGACCGAAGGCCGTTGGCACCAAAGCCGCCCAAGTTCAGGCAGATCTGGCGGCAGAAGAAGACCCAGAGCTGGGCCCCAACTCAAGATGAAGAAAACATTGCTGACACCACTGTTGCCCGCTTCAGGGCAGGAAGCAGAAGAGGAAAAGGAAGAGACATAAGAAATGCTGTTGATGTTCACCCTGGAGCTCGGGGTAGGAGAGATGAGGAAGAGAATGAAGGAAGAAATCTGACTACTATTCACCCCAGGATGAGGGGCAGAAGATATGAGCAGAAGGAAGATCTAACGGTCACTCACCCCATGGCTGGGGGCAAAAGAGGGGAAAGAAAGAATTATGCTGCTGCTGCCAACTGCTGCCAGGATGGGAGTAGAAGATTCAGGGAGGAAGAGGAAATGAGAATAAGCGAACCAGTCACTGCTGTCACTCTAAGAAGACCCAGAGCCTGCGCCAGACAGGCCGATATACTCAAATACTGCAAAGCCGAGCACCTGACTACTCAGGTGGGGAGACTGGCTTATCAGCAGAAGAGCCAGGAAAGATTGATGCTCCAACCAAAGCCACGAAGGCACAATCAAGAGGAGATGAAACAAGTGGCTCAAGACTAGTTTCACTACCTGGGGAACTCCGCCCTCGGACAGCAAAGATTATCCCGTGCCTTGGGCACCATGGATGATGAAGAAGAAGAAACCCTTCAAGAAGCGATGCTCGGAGTCTCCTCCTCCGATTCCAATGATTCTGAAGAAGGCCACAGAGCCGGGTATGGAAAAGAAGGCCTGCATAGAGAAGAAGATAGAGAAAGAATATCAGGCTTTGACCAGCTCAAATACCCTGATCAGATGAGAAGGAAAGTCTACAGGCAGAGGGAAAAGATGTAGATCTTTGCCTGCAATATGGCCGGGCTTGTCAAAGGGCAGGATATGTTACCGACACAGCCAGATGAACTGCTCAGACTAGCAACCAGACCAGGCCCCGTCACAAGAAGAGGCCATGCGGCAAAAGATAAGATGAAGACTAATGATGAAGCCTGCAAGATCACCACTATGACAATTAATGTGGTGACAGCGGAAGAGGAAGACAATCCCTTCGTTGATGATGTTGAAGGGACTTCAGAAGATCTACAGATCCCGTCAACCCTGGACCCCATGATCCAGATGATGTTTAGAAGATATCAACAAGAGATCAATGCTCTCAGAAGACAGCTAAATGAGAGGCATGAAGCTACACCGGTCTCCAAGCAAGCCGAGCCTATGGGGCAAACTGCCAACTCAACAGAAATGGCTATTCCAGCTAATCCTCTTCCGGCTGATAAGGGCAAAGCATCGAGCCAACCCGTTCTGCAGCAGACGGTAGCTCAGCCCTCTGCATCTCAGACGCAGCCTGCCGCGCCAGCCTTGCACGCAACTGTTATGACAACTCCTTACGGTCAGCAACAAGCTCACTTCTTCCCGGAAAACATAGATCTAGCCATAGCCCAGAAGCTGATGATTGAAAAGATTGTGGAGATGAAGTTGTCTGAAAGGACTGGTGATGATGCTAGTACCTACGATGTGTACAGGGTACCGTATCCTCCCCAGTATGCTGCTAAGAGACTACTGCCAGGCGTCAGTAAGCCGTCGAAGTTTGAAAAGTTTAATGGCCAGGGCTCTCCCAGGGAGCACATAGCTTACTACACCATAATCATGGGTGACTTGGCAGCTGATGAAGCTTATCTGCTTAAGTTCTTCGGCTCATCCCTCACCGGGATAGCCTTTGAATGGTATTCAAGCCTGCCGGCTGGGTCAGTGACCGATTGGCCTGACATGCAAAGAAAGTTCCGCGACAGATTTCACGTCACGAAAGAGAAATTACAATAGCAGAACTATATGTGACCAGGCAAAAGCAAGATGAAACAGCACTGGACTACATCAAAAGGTGGAGGAACTTAGCTATGAGATGCAGAAGACCTCCTCATCAAGAAGATGCAGTGCAAATATGTAAGCAGAGCCTCAGGAGAGAGGTATTGGAAAAGATGATTGGTGCAGATGTTAGAACATTTGACCGATTGAACAATATAGTGGCGGAGGTCGAGACGTTCTTGTCTAAGCGTCCGACCGCCAATGCTCCAACTGTGCCGAAAGGGAAATCTAATGATCGATGACCAACGCACTCTGAGGCCAACACCGTCGATTTCAGAACCTTCGAGCAACAGAAAGGGAAGAAGGGGGCAGATGAAGCTCCCCCACTAGCAGACACAGCAGAAAGAAAACATAAGGTCTCTCTGAGAAACAAAATGAGAAAGTCGTACTCTTTCCCGAAAGATAAGACAGCTGCACTATTCAACTGGGCATACAAGTTCAACAAGGTAACATTGCCTGAGCCAAAGAGACCCGATGACGCGGCGAAGAAAGGTGATCCACTGTTCTGTCCATATCACCGTGCGCTGGGGCACTCAATTGAAGATTGCTACGTCTTCAAAGATATTATGGAAGGCATGGTCAAAAAGGGCGAGCTACAGCTGGGAGATTACCAGGTAGAGCCACCTCGTCCACATGAGCCTCCGGCATTAAAAATGGCCGCCAATATGATTTCAATCTACCAGCAGCTGCCTAAGGAGGCCGTTGAAGAATGTACCAGGCATACTTATGAAGCTTGCTTCCTCACCCCACTGAAGGATCAGGAAGGATGGCAGATGAAACCCATAAAGAACAGAAAGCCCGCAGCCAATACCAGTGGAGCAATTATCCGCGGTGTCACACCAAGGCTTGAACCGCCTCCAGTAAAGCCAGTATGGCGCACAGCTGAGACAGGGCCAGTCATCCGGATCCCCACTCATAACCGAAGAAGACAAGTCCCCCTACCTGCACATAAGGAAGTAAGTCCTGCAGCCAGGCGTTTACAGCAGTATATTAATGGGCTCGATGAATATGAACAGAAAAAGCCCGGGCACCTGCTGGTGAAAGACTGTATACTCTGGGAACAGCTCGAAGAATTAAAAATTAAAGAGCAGTCATAGGCAGAACAAGAAAAGGCTGAGACTGAACCCTTCTGGGGGCAGGGGCCAATAAAGCCTAATTCCCATAAAAAGAAGAGGCGGCCCAAGTCCAAGAAGGGAAAGAGGGTCGTGACAGTACAATGTAACACCATGTCAGCACTCTTTACCTCACCCGGGGAGGACGATGAGGATGAAACATCAAATGCCCCGCTAGAAGCCAACCATGCCGAGGCCTCAACCTCGGCACATGCAACACGCTCCAGAAGAAGGTGGGGGCGCCCACTACCAGCTAATCATAACATTATGTTCAGAGGGGAACAGCCCTACCAGATTCTCGAACCGGAGGTACGAGGTGTCTAGGTTCCTCCCCCTACCGGCTTGTACCAAGAAAAGAAGAAAGGAGGTCAAACTCCAACATTTCTGGAATTTCTGTCTAGTCTAGAAAATGGGCAGTTGATACAGGCTGGGCCAGATAAAGGCAAGGGACCTCAGCAATTGGCGTCTGTAGCCTACGAGCAGAAGGAGAAAGAAGGGGATAACCCTTTGATGGCACCAAGGGCCGTTGCTATAGAAGAAGCCCCCCAAGAAATCAGTCTCGGGGATGAAACCAGCACTGGGCAGCAGAGGCCACGGGCACCACATGAACCTCCAAAACCCCAATGGGCGGAAGAAATGAGACTGTCGAATGTCAGGGTGGGCAGCCGGATCATGAAGATGCTAAAGAAGCTCCCTACCAGATTCTCCATCTGGGAGATTCTCTCTCTGAGTGAAGAGGCTCGCCAAGCAATTGTTGATGCCTTGCAGTCGCCGGCACAATATGAAGCACTCTTGACAGAAGTGAATTCTGGGCCGTCAGTTACATTCTCAGAGGATGACATGCTGATTCCGAATTCCGGCCATAACAGACCGCTGTATATGAGGGGCTCCCTGAATTGTCAGCCACTGAACAGGATACTGATAGATCCCGGGGCTGCCGTGAACATTCTCCCATACTGCATCTACCAAAAATATTACTTTGATCTTCAGCTTACCAAGGTCAGAGACATGAAAATTGCGGGATTCAACCAGAAATGTGAGACGCCCCTTCGGGTGGCTGATTTTAACCTCACATTGGGGGATCTCACTACCGTGGTACGATTCTATGTAATCGACTCCAACACCACATATAAGGCCCTGCTGGGGAGACCGTGGCTGCATGAATATCAGATAGTGCCGTCCACGCTACATCAATGCATTAAATACTGCCATTAAGGAAAAGAAGAGAGGGTGTTTGCGGATCTGCATCCCTTCGAAGTATTCGAGTGCCATATGCTCGATGCATCCTACTATACGGAGGTGTCGCAAAAGGGTGAAGAGAAAGAGGCTGTGGTCAGCCAGAAAAAGCCGGCGACGAAGGCAAGAAATTGGTCTCCACCGCCACCAAAGGGCTATATTAAAAAGCATGAGGTATCTCACATCTCTTATGCCGGTGACTTTGCTCGGATCACCCCTCCTAGCATTCACCCGGATGATATCAATGAAGAAATGAAAGAAAAGTACACACAAGTGAAGGTGCCGCAGGGTTTATTTAAACCCATCGTCAGCCTCGAGTACCAGACGGTGCTACCACTGAAGACTATGGAAGTCCCTCGCTTCTGCGAGCCTCCTACCATATTCTACACTGGGGAGTCAGTCGAGGAAGATGATCAAGACTGCATTGTAGCAACCCTGATAAATTTAAAAGGAATAAATAAATCAAAATAGATTAAAAGATTTAGTAAATAAACGAAAGAGCTTGGAATAAAAATAATTAAACCCTGATGAAAATAACGCCTCAGATATAGGCGCTACTTTACAATAAAACGCCCTTACCTAAGGCGTGTTTTGAAGAAAGGACGCCCACACATCAAGGCGTCAAATTTCAAACGACCAAAATAAATAAAAAGGGCAAGTTAGCGTAACGTCCCTTGCATGGACGCGTTTCAACAAGAAAGGACGCTTGACAAGGCGTCAATTTAAATTCGACGCCCTGACCTAGGTTGCTAATTCAGTTTGAGTTTCGTTCGACGCAGGAGTCTATCCAGGGTAAGCTGATAACTATGAGAAAGAGTTCGAATGTAGTAATAACTCAATCTTGGAAGTGTTACTTCCAATCAAACTCTAGCCCTAATAGGACCCCAAAAATCCCTATAAATACTCTCCTGTTCGACCCTTAAACGCTATTTGGCATTCGGATTCTTCAGAGGTACGTGAAGAATAGTAGTTCCTCTTATTTCCTTGTTCTCTGCTTCGACTGCATGAGGAATTAATGATTCTTCATACTCTTCTCTGCTTACAGGTTGAGAAGCTCCGGTGAAGGACTAGGTAACGTTCTTCTGCTTTCTCCTCTGTTATGTACGATGAAGAAACTAAGGTATATAGTTTCTTTTTCTTTTATAGGATCTACCGACGGTTGACGGGGAAGAACGGGGAATTCTTCGTCATCAACCAACATCTTCTGCATCTTCCCAAGCTCATCTATTGCCAAGGGAAGCATATATCTTACTTGGCTATCAGTACGTCCGAAGACTCTGTTTAAAAAATAGAGTATGGTTCAGAACCTACATCTGTTCATCCGTCAGTTTATCATCATCAAGGTAGCTTTTCTCAAGCATTGTAGCCCAAATCACCATAATAACTATATTAAACCATATATATTAGTTCATGCATATAGTTTTCATGAGCTTTAAAAGTTCTATTGTTGGAAAGAAACGCCCTTTCCAAGGGCGCTAATTTTATACGCGACCCAGACTAGGGCGCTATTTAAATAAACGACCCTGACAAGGTCGTCAATTCAAAAGATTTGACGTCCTGTACACAGACGTCAATTTAATTACCTGATAATTACCCATGCTAATTAGTCCAATATTCACTTAAACATGATTCTAAATCAGTGCATCCTGATATTATCCTGTCATGACCATATCTCATTTTCTGGAAATTTCAATACTTGAAAAATTGTAAATTCTTGAAATACACGACCCTGTATAGGTCGTCTCTCACTTGACTAACGCCCCTGTTCAGGACGTGAATTGAAAAGTAACGCCCCTGTCCAGGGCGTGTTTCTGATAAATTACTGAAAATATATATTCTGTAAAAATAGAGGTAAAGAATGAACGACCATTGCATACGTCGTCAAATTTTAATTAAACGCCTCTTACCAGAGCGCGTTTTTGGTAAAATACGGAAATATTAAAATTTTGCAAAAATGTAAAATAGATAAACGCCCTTACTGAAGGCGTTAATTACTTGAGTAGTGACTTTACTTAAGTCGTTATTTTCCTGTAAAAATGTTTTACCCTGTTTCTGATAACCGATGGTTTCAATATATCTATATATATGTGTATATCGGCACTATATCTCCACTCCGTGAGTATAGTCCCACGTTTTATGATGTGTTATCGATCACCCTCAATTCTCATTGACATACAAGCTCTCCATTGGACATTCCGTTCCTTTGGACTAGCGAGTTAGTCATAGAGACCTCCGTAAGACTCCTCGTACCTTGGATTCCCTCAAGGTCGACTGAGTTGGTTGTACCCTAAAAACCCATTACACTATTGAATGCCATGTCACTCTAAAGAAAACATGGTATACCGGCCCTTATGATATGAAAAGAGTATATCATGAGAATTCTTAATGGGATGATGATATCATGCCATTAGTTGATGTTCTTGTGGACCTCAATTCTATAATAAGAATGAGGGTATCTTACCTTTGATGTACTGTTCATGTGGACCTCAATTCTATATAAAGAATGACCATACTTGTTTGTCATGGTACCCGAGTTAAGGGAACCTAATTCCACCTAGTTTCATCGTTCATCGTGATTGTACCGTTGTTATCGCCTAGCTATGTCCAATGTCGTATTTTTGGACTCCATTCTCTCAAAGTTATCCTACGTGTCTACAAGCTTAAATTGTTGAAATTCCCTATTGGCTATATATATACAAGAGTGGATGTCAAATATACATGATAAATGCCTGCGCATATAGGGCCCGATCTGATCCTGGGAGGAGCACCCGAAAGTACTTGTGCCCATGGGAGTTGAATGATAATGTATCTGGCATTATACCGAGTGCATGACTAGCTTGATTGGACATTCCACACAAATCTTATACTTGACTCGTACTTGACATGACATGAATTGCGTGACCCGAAAAAGGGTAATTACTTGCTTGCTTGATACATGATAGCCAAAGTTCTTGACATGACTTGCTAAAGAGTACTTGCTTGAATATCTTGTTATCTTTTCTTGAAAGCTCATGACTAGTTCATCTTGCCGTCTTATTGATAAATTCTCTCTCTATCTTGTCGTTTTATACGAGCATGCATAGCTACAATACATACATGAAAGATGTAATTATTTAAACCCCCTGCTAGCGCTTGAGATATAATTTCTTACTGAGCATTCGCTCACTCCGTGTGTTCCCTACTTTTCAGGTAAGTCCGACGAAGAAGGTCAATCTGATGGGGAAAGTCAAGAGTGAAAGAGCTAGAGCTTTTCCAAGTGTCATCTAGTCTTTTTCCTATTTTCTTGAGTCAATTATGTACTTTTCCTTTTTTTTGAATAGAGTATTGGATTTGTAATAGTCTATCCATTATGAAATAAAGGATTGGGTTATCTTTCTATTTTACGCATCTCTGTTTTGGTGTCGAATACACTACTACTCTGATTGACATGATTGATATAAACTCGTCGCGCATATCCGAGTATCTTCCGCGCTCGGGGCGTGACCGTTTTTGTGGTATCAGAGCCTAGGGTATTCAATTCTTAGGAAAAACCCAAGTCCAATGATAAGTTTTAAACCTTCAACCAGTGAGATTGGGTAGAACCAAGGGTTAAAGTTAACATAGTATATGAGTCTTTAAATACAAGCACATATTAATCTAGTTATTGTAATTATAGGATAATGGCTGCCGAACGTGCTCAATGGCGCAACATTCAGCGTACCCTTCAAGGCATGACTCAAGTGCTGCAACAAGTAGCACAAGGAGGTGGACAACGAGCAGGAAGTCTCCACCAGACTTTCAAGAACATGAACCCACCCAAGTTCACGGGTTCTACTGATCCAGATGACACTAAACACTGGATTAGGGAGATAGAACGTATATTCCGTGTTATACAATGCACGGATCAGGATAAAGTTTTATTAGCTCGGTATGCTAAGCATCTAGTTAGCACCGAGAAAATGAAAGCTAAGAGGTTTCTTAATGGGCTCAGGCCCCAAGCTATTACTCAACTGGCGCCGATGGACATTCAAGTCTACTCGGAGATAGTACTCCGAGCTCAACTATTAGAAGATGCCACGGAACTGTCTGATAGGATTCGTCGTAAGGATAAGAAGGAACAAGTTACAGGTTCGGGTTCCTTTAAACCCAACTTCAAGAAAAGGCCTAGCAATGGAGGTATTCCCTCACAAGACCAAAATTTCAAGAAGACCAAGCCTTTCTCTATCACCACTACCTCTCCAAATACAGTGTGCAAGCATTGTGATAAAGCGGGTCATAGAGCAGAAGAATGCTGGAGGAAACTAGGAGCATGTCTCCGTTGTGGGAATCGTGAGCATCGGATTCCCGATTGCCCATTACTTAACGACCAAGCCGTTGACGGGAAGCGCCCAGTAACCAAGAATGCTCGTCTTCATGCAATCAAGGAGACCGATGAAGTAGAAGGAGGCGGATTAGTGGAAGGTACATTGAAAGTTTGTTCCAGGAATGCATATGTCTTAATTGATACTGGTGCATCGCATTCTATTGTTTCTAAAAAGTTTGCTGACCCATTACCCCTAGAACCGGAATGGATAAAGTTAATTTTGTCTACTCCTCTAGATGATGAGACTAATATTACACATCATTACCAAAACTGCGAAATATTGGTTCAGGGTAGAAATCTCCCTATTGATCTCATATGTTTAGATCTGAAAGAGTATGATGTTATTCTAGGGGCAGATTGGTTATCCAAGTATCAGGCAACGGTTGATTGCCGCAATAGTAAGGTTACATTCAAGGAATTTCCAGAACTAATATTTACTAGCCCCAAAAGTCGGAGTAAATCCCCTATTATTTCAGCTCTCCGAGCTAGCAAGCTCATCAGGAAAGGATGTACATCTTTCCTTGCCTTTGTCACAGTTAAAGAAGCTAAGGAAGCTAAGTTAGAAGACATTCCAGTGGTACAAGAATTTCCGGACGTGTTTCCAGAAGATTTGCCGGGATTACCCCCGTAAAGAGAAGTGGCCTTCACCATTGACTTAGTCCCTGGTGCTGGTCCGATTTCAAAGGCACCTTATAGGATGTCACCTGCTGAACTCAAGGAGTTAAAGGAGCAATTGATGGAACTCATTAAGAAAGGATTCATTAGACCAAGTACTTCCCCGTGGGGAGCGCCTGTATTATTTGTAAAGAAGAAAGACGGATCCATGAGGTTATGCGTCGACTATCGACAATTGAATCATCTCACTATCAAGAACAAGTATCCACTGCCGAGAATCGATGAATTGTTTGATCAAATTTCAGGATCCAGGTGTAGATCTATAATAAATCCACTTAAGGAAAAAAATAAGAAAAGACATGCAATAATCATCAATATGGAGGAAAATATATGCACGAGGTGCACAAGGGGAATTTGTGATCGCCAGAGACGCTAGGTCTCAAAAATATAATCAATAAGAACATGGGAGGAATGATCGCGAAAAGTACCTCAAAAGATGCGGGGATGTGAGTGCTTCCTTCCTCTTCAAATCGGCCGGCCGATGAAGAGAGTTCTTGCTTTTATTACCCTTGCAAAAAAGACAAACACCAATAAAAAAAATATGGATTAGAATATGGTGTGTAGCATCAAATTCTATATGTAAAGATGAGCATGAAAATTATGCAAGAACACACCTTGTGGGTGTTGGCCCTTAAACCCCTATGCAAAAAGGGTGGGAAGATATGAATGAATGCAAATAATAAAAGAGTGCAAGAGATGCACTAAGGGGAGATTCTCACATGGTTGAGAAGAAAAAATTAATAAAACAATGATGAAATATATGATGCATGAAAATAAGGAGACGTGCAAGAGATTGCACTGTGGGGAGATTTCTCACATGGTTGAGAAGGGGAGTTAATAATATGATGATGCACGCATATGTATGTGTGCTGCAATAATGAGAGGAAAATAAAAATAAAAGAAGCCTGTGCGTCGTGGCTTTAATATTCAAGGGGGAGAAGCTTGAAGAAGATGATGAAGCTTTGCGCGGGCGCTCCTCCTTCTGCCGAACGACAGCAACAGCAACCTGCAAGCATAAAACAAAAAAAAGGAAAAACAAACAGAGAAGAAGGAGAAGAAGAAATACGTGGGAGGAAGAAAGGGGGATCGAAAAGGAGGGATCCGAAGAGGAGGAGTCCAACCAAACAACAGAGCCAATGGCTCTATTAAATAGGTTGAGGAAGAGATAAACATGGGCAAGAGTCCCAAGAGGGAAATGATAAGAATGGGCAAGAGCCCAAACCAAGCAGGTATCTAACGAAGCAAGGACTCTTTGGGGAAAGGGCTGCGAAGACAGAAGATAAAACACGCCTTTGGTCAGGGCGTCAATTTAAGAATTGACGACCTGTCATCGGGCGTTAATTCAAAACACGCCCTGGGTCAGGGCGTTTCTTCCTGGATTAATTTTAGAAATAAACATTTCTTTTATTTAGAAATTGTGAAAGACGCCTCAGGGAGAGGCGTGAATTGAAAAACGCCCCATGGTAGGGCGTGATTCAACATTTTTCAAACATTTATTCTTTTTTCAAAAATTGGATAATTCCAGGAATTACTGCCCTTTCCAGCGGTCGTCACTTCTTTAAGAAACGCCCCAGGTCAGGTCGTGATTTAAAAAAGCGCCCTTTCCAAAGGCGTTAATTTTCAAAAAATCATAAAAGGGGAGATAAATGCCCAAAAAATGGGAAAAAAGGAAAAATAGGGGAAATTAGGGGAAAATTCATGAAAAGTGGGAAAAAAATACTCAAATAATGCTGATTTGAGGGTCAAATGGGGCATCGCAGAGCGATATGAAATATATTCAAAATAATGTCAATTTTGGCGTGTCTACAGCTGCCCCGCCTTGGCGTCTGCTTTGCAAGGGAGCGTAGCAAACTGAAAAGTAGATGCCAAGGTGTGATGAGACACGCAATCAACATCACTTGATAAGAAATGAAATCAAAAGCTCGAGATGAAGCAAATCTCGGGAAATCCAACGAAATCAACAATGTTTGGATAAAAGGGGAGATGTGCACGCGGTGCACGAAGGAGATAAAATAAAATGATCAACTTCCAGCGCGGTGGAAGTACCCCAGGTCACAAACCTGTAGATTTCACCATTGGGGAGCGGTTACCAGCCAATGTGGACGTGCTGCAGCCAAGGTGGATCAAAGGGAAATGATTAAAAATAAGATGATAAAAATCCAAACAAGGAGCTCTCGAGAAAAGACCCAAAATAGCGATAAAACGAACTGAGGATCCAATTCGACAATGAAAATCTCATATCGAGAAAGATTAAGATCAATTCAACTCTCAACATCAGCTTATCAGAATGATTTTCCAATGTTAATTCAAAGTCCTACATGAATGCATGCTGGGCTAAAGGGAAAATAACAAATGAAAATATAATATAATCAAGGATAATATTGTTAAACTGCCCAGACTGGGTCAAGAAACCAATTCTGCGAGCTGATACTAAGCCGAAGCCCGTTTATCCACGCACCAACTCGTAAAAAGGGAACCATCGTCCCCAGTCTTGGACGGCTCAACGGCCTATCCGTGTGACTAAGATGCCTCTGGAATCGTCATCGTTTTTGATGAAGGGGAACTCAAATTCCAGATTTACCAAAGCCACAAGGTCCTTGATATAATCTAGTAGCATATGTAACATATAGTAAAATGCATACAGGAGATGGTGATAACAATAAGCATAGGGGAACTGAGAACTGAGCTGCAAGCACCGTGGGGCTTGGATGATGATGCCCAGTCGGTGGGACCAAGAGCTTCTTATCCTACGCTCAAAAATTCATCAGCCAAGATATAAAAGATAACAAGCAATGAATAAGGCATTTAAGCGTAGTAAGCATAGCATGAATCAAAGCATCAATAGCATGTCACAACATAGTAACCATTATGAGTTGAATCATGATATTGCAAAGCATCATTGTTTGTTATTTTGTCATGAGGATGCCAACTTGGCTAATCAAGATTTGGAGTTGAATGATCAAGATCTGGTAATGCCCATCGGTAGAATTGAGTAGGAGTTGATTGAAAGATCTGGAGATGAATAATCAGAATGATAATAAGGAGATATGATAATCAGAATGATATAGGGAGATGATGCCCCTGGGTGGCATGTCATGAGAATATCGGGAGAATCAATAGATTGATGGCAATAAGTAGAGAGAGGACCCATCCCGTGCTTTTGGTCTCTGCAAAGCTGTTCCTGCAAAACACCATCAGAAAATACAATGCAAATTTTTGGATTTTGGAAATATGCAAATTTTTATGAGTTTTGGAATATGCAAATTTTTATGAGTTTTGGAATATGCAAATTTTTATGAGTTTTGAAAATATTTGAATTTTTATGGAGATTTTTGGAAAATATTTTGAATTTTTGTTGGGATTTTGATCGGGAAATATTCAAATTTTTTTTTGATTTTGGCTTAGACATTGTTAATGCAGCATCAAAGGGTTGTTTTGAACCACTGGCTAGGGGTCCTCGTTCCTTCCCTTTTCGCTAAAACTGCCCAAAGCTGGACGTGCATTGAAAGTGGCATCCTATAACCGACCGTCTTTGATCAACGGTGCCCCTACCAAGGCCATACCCGAGAAACATTCGGTCTTAGAGGGAAAAGAGAAGAACAATTGTGACAAGCTTTGTGTAGGATGGGAGATATCGAGACTTGAATTCCTTCCAAGGTGTTCCCTTCAAAGAGGTAGTCTGTTGTGCCGGGGCTTTGTGCCTTTAATTTTTAGACCCTTGACATGCAGACGACCAGGGTTTTCCCTGCGAGGACTTTGCCACTCTTGACATGCCATAATTCATACTTTTGCTTTTATCAAAATTTTGACTTGATTTTCATAATAGCCCTTTTGGCGAAATGTATATCATGAAAACTCATATTGATTTTGGGTCAAGACTGCCCCTATTTGAGACTCCTCTCGTATTGGGGATTACCTAGGTTGGTCATCTCATCCGTCAACCTCTTGCCCCTGCACGTGGCCGAGTAAAGAAGAGAAAAGACTTTCAGATATACTCATGGCATGGCCAAAGTAGCAACGGTGTCTAACCAAGGAGACGGCTAAGGACGCCGTGAAGTGTGTGCGGTGCCCAGCTAAGGGTTGCTCTTAACAAGCGGGGAGAGAATATTGAATTCCCAGCGCGGGTTTTTATTAACCAGAGGTGCTGCAAAAAATAAGCCTAAAGGACTCTTTTGAGAATGATTTCAATTAAACAAAAGCTTAAGATAAAGGTTTAAAACACCACTCTTAATCTTGTTAAGAAGCACTTGATTTTGAAAATCATGCGTGAAGTAATGAGAAAATGATATCATTAAAATGCATACTTATGCCAATATGTTACCTTGCAACCTTTGTAGAAGCAGCTGTCAGAGGTGAGGTTGATCATCTTGGGATTTGTCCTCTTTGGCAGGATTGGAAGCAAAGGATTTTGGGAGTGGCTTAACAAGAATGAGTGGTGCTCAAACCAGACTCAGACGAATAAGGAGAAAAGGAAAAGAGGCGAGGGCTAGAACTCCCTCACTAAGGCGCGGAGACCCTGATCACATGGAACAGTCTACAGAAGAAGCGGAAAATCAAGAAGAGGGGTGAGGACTAAAGCCTCGGAAGCAATGGGAGAAAGGGCAGATGCCCAAGGCAGTGGATGTGGAAGAAGTTGGGTCGGACCCAGAATTAGGAGGAATCAGAAGAAGAAATTGGTAGATGGAAAGAGGTGGATCCGGAAGGTCTGGAGGCAGAGGAGGAGAATCATGATAGGAGGAATCCGGAGGCTCCGGAGGAATATTGAAAGAAGGGATACGATGCCCTGGGGAGAAATAGGGAAAAAGATGATGGAAAAGGAAGAAGAAAATGAAGGATGTGATGTCCCGGAGGAGTAGAAAGATGAATCGGAAGAAAGATGGAGGGTCCGGAGGTTCCGGAGGAGGCAAATGCCGAGGGACGCGATGCCCAGGGAGGAGAGAAAAATCCGGAGGTTCCGGAGGAATGAAATAAGGATGGAGAAGGTGGAAAGGGGCTTCGTGCCCGAGGGAATAGTCCGGAGGTTCCGGAGGAAGCAAATCAGGAAGGAGAAGATGGAAAGGGGCGTCGTGCCCGAGGGGAAAGTCCGGAGGTTCCGGAGGAAGCAAATCAGGAAGAAGAAGATGGAAAGGGGCGTCGT
Source organism: Amorphophallus konjac (assembly GCA_022559845.1). Lineage (NCBI taxonomy): Eukaryota > Viridiplantae > Streptophyta > Magnoliopsida > Alismatales > Araceae > Amorphophallus > Amorphophallus konjac. The sequence continues at coordinate 199,226,987 of CM040125.1, read as the reverse complement.
GCCTGAGGGGAAAGTCCGGAGGTTCCGGAGGAAGCAAATCAGGAATGAGAAGATGGAAAGGGGCGTCGTGCCCGAGGGGAAAGTCCGGAGGTTCCGGAGGAGGAAAGTGGAAAGGGGCGCGATGCCCGAGAGAAAGGTCCGGAGGTTCCGGAGGAGGAGAATGGAAAGGGGCGCGATGCCCGAGGGAAAGATGGAGACAATCAGGTGGAGAATCCGGAGGTTCCGGAGGAAGAATATAGAAAGGGGCGCGATACCCAAGAGAGAGGAATGAAGGAGGATCAGGAGGAAAATCCGGAGGTTCCGGAGGTAGCAAATGAGAAGGGGCGCTATGCCCAAGGGGAAAATCCGGAGGTTCCGGAGGAGGAAGGTGGAAAGGGGCGCGATGCCCGAGAGAAAGGTCCGGAGGTTCCGGAGGAGGAGAATGGAAAGGGGCGCAATGCCCGAGGGGAAAGTCGGAGGTTCCGGAGGAATAGAATCAGAAAGGGCGAGATGCCCAAAGAGGAGGGATAAAATTCCTGGAGGTTTCAGGGAGATAGCAGGAAAAGGGACGCGATGCCCCAGGGATAGTGGATAAAAAGTTGAAGATGAATAAGATGGGAAGTGCGGAATATCCGGAGGTGCCGGAAGGCGGGGAAGATACGGGTTTGGAAACCCGGGAAGTAGGAGGTGCAAATGCATGCAATGGGATGGATGCGATGAGTGCATGAAATGCAAAGAATATGAAGAATGTGAAGGGCGAGAGGATGAGATCCTTCTCCTAACCCTGGGAATGGCCCATGAAGAAAAAGTGATAGAGATGGATGAATAGAAAGTGGAACAAATAAGGGATGGCCCCTTAGCATTAAGATAACTGCCCCTCCACGGCAGTGAAAGTGTATGAGAAATAGCCCCTGCCGAAGCTTCAATGGTGAATGTCAACTCCCTTGGAGAGTGCAAAGTAATGGTGTGAGGGAGTTGGAAAGTTGGGCTCGGAAGCATTATGTTGCCCAAAGATTCAAAATTTGGAAATTGGAACAAAGGGTGCCCTGCCCGGCACTTACACAGCATCAATGCTTGGCATGGCGGCGACTTGGCTTCTTCGACCGTGCTTGGCACAATAACCCGGATTGGCATCCGGCAAATGAATTCTTGAATCTTGAATGGCGCGGCCAAATCCTTGCTGCCCGGCTCTTGATCATCCTCGGCACCTGTGCTTGTAGAAGGCCCCCCATTCCGAGTAGTAAGGGGAGGTGAAGCGGAGGCGGAAGGCTCCATGAATGGTGGAGGCATGATGGAAAGCGTTGGCAAATGGGTGAGCGTAAGCGGGGGTTCAAACACGTCAAGTTTCGCCCTTTGCTCGGAAGCAGTTGGGATTGGCTCGGGTGCAAAAAGGGGTGGATCCTTCTCAGGATTAGCCATGGGTAAGGGTAAAGGGTTAAATGGTGGAATAGGCAAAGTGGGTTTTAAAGGGATAATGGAAGGCCGAGGTGGCGGTAATGGGAGGTTTATTGGGGAAGGTTCAATGGTGGGTTCGATGGAGGCTAATGGTGTGGAGGTAGATGGCTTAACGGGTGGAGGTTTAATAGTGGAAGGCTTGGGGGAGGCCAGTGTTGCGGAGGTTAATGGTGTAACTGGAGGAGGTGTAATGTATGCGGTGTCAAGGATAGGAGGAGACTTACAATGTGCCGGTGTGGGTGATTGAAGTATCGACCCATCATCGTAACACCAATTAATCTCATAAATAGGGGTTGGATCAGGGATGGTTTCATCCTGAGGAGGAGGTTTATCAAATGATAGTAGAGGGAGCGAGAAATTAAGGAAACTCGGAAGGGGTGCCTGCGGAGCTTCATCATCATCGTACACTGCCTTGGATTCTTCAAATGCCGGCTCCTGCTTGCTTGAAATGCCGAAGTCATAATCATTTCTCCTATCTTTCCATTCATTCTCCATCTTGGTAATACCATCCAGGAAAGCATGAAGAGGATTGACTGGAGTAGGAGCGGGCCGCGGGCTCGTAACCCTCTTTAATTGTTCCTCCATCAAAGTGATTTTATCGAGGAGAGTTTGCTGGAGGGGTGTGACCTGAGCAACAGAAGGTTGGCATGGCCTTGAAGGAGGAAGGGCCGTATAAAAAGGCCGTGGAGGGGAATTAATGGGCCGACCCATAGAAGAACCCGGATGGGCCGGATTGCAATGAATAAATGGGCCTTGGGGCCGTGATCGAGAGGGAATAGAAGGAGGCGGGTGATGGGCCACCCGAATAGAATGAACAGGAGGAGATGGGTAATGGGCTACCCGATCAGGATTGGAAGGAGGAGGTGGGTGATGGGCAACCCGTGTAGAATTGGAGGGAGATGCATGAGATGTACCCTCAACGGCGGCCTTAAGGGCTTGGATCTGTTGAGGGGTAAGATGATCTAATGCATACAAAATCTGGGAGACCTTCTCATCATTGGGACGAGAGGGCTTAATGGGAATAGTGGCTCGAAATTGAGTTGAAGGACCATTGGATTGGACATTGCCCAAGGGTCGGGCAACACCATAAGAGTGAGGACGTGGTCCTTTGAAAGTATGGTGAGAATTTTGAACATGTTTAAAGTGAGGATTATAAGAAGTGCTAGGTTGTGCATCCTCATGAATTGAATTAAACATGTTATCTTGTTTATAGTAAGCCATCATGCAATCAAAGTTCAAAATAATATGCAAAGAAGCACACAAAAGAGATGGTTATCTTGATTTGATTTGTTTGAACCTTGGTGAATTAAGGATTTTATCAATGTTTTGAATGATTCACACAAGGGGGGGGGGGGAACCTAGTTTCAATATGGTTTGAACTCTAATGCCAACTAGGAACCCTCTCTCACCACGTATAGGCCAACTAACTCGGGACTTCAAAAGGGTACAACCTGCCCGGCGTCCGTGAGGGAATCTACGGGTGCGGGGACTTACGGAGGCTTGGAAAAGGGATTTCCAGTCCAAAGAGACGGAATGCTCAATGGAGGGTCGTCCCGATTCCAAGAGGGTGTGTGGATCCTAATGAAGAGGAGGGGGCTCCCAAACCAATGCAAAGAATGAATGCAACAGGGGAAATCAGGCCAACCACACAATATGATCAATCAATATGAAATATCATGAAAACTCACCCACGAGAAGGGTTCTGGAAACCCACAGTAAAAACACGCCCTGGCAGGGGGTGCTACTAAAAAAGACACGACAGTGTGACTGTCGTGACTCAAAGCGAGGTGCCAGGGGCAGTAAAAACACGCCTTAGGGTGAGGCGCTATAAGGGGAAAGGACGCCCTTGACCGAGGGTGTCAAATCAAAAAAAAATGCCTTACTGAGGGGCGCTAATCAACTAAGAAACGCCCTGGCGCAGGGCGTTAATTCTCAGGCAGCGTAATAAAACCAGAAATATCAGGAAATATGCTGGAAGGCGCCCTGTCAGCGGGCGTAAAATACGAATAAGACGCCCTGAGTTAGGGCGTGAAATCGAAAAAGCGCCTCTGACAGAGGCGTTAAATCCTCAGGAAAGCACGGCCAGAAATATTAAACAGGCACACTCACAACCACATAAATAAGGCAATCAACAGGATAAGCATGCTCATCAAGAATTTTAAATAAGTGGAGATTCTTAGGAAAAGACAACAAAATGGTAAATCACTTCAGGGAAGAAAGCAAAGCCAATGGAGGGTGCCCGAGGGGCACAAAAGGAGACGCACCGAGGGTGCAATAGGGGAGACGGCACACGCGGGTGCCTAAGGGGAAAAGGGGTAATAAAGAGAACGCAAAGCATCCCACCGTGATCGCCAATTTGTAGATCTCTAATAAATCCACTTAAGGAAAAAAATAAGAAAAGACATGCAATAATCATCAATATGGAGGAAAATATATGCACGAGGTGCACAAGGGGAATTTGTGATCGCCAGAGACGCTAGGTCTCAAAAATATAATCAATAAGAACATGGGAGGAATGATCGCGAAAAGTACCTCAAAAGATGCGGGGATGTGAGTGCTTCCTTTCTCTTCAAATCGGCCGGCCGATGAAGAAAGTTCTTGCTTTTATTACCCTTGTAAAAAAGACAAACACCAATAAAAAAATATGGATTAGAATATGGTGTGTAGCATCAAATTCTATATGTAATGATGAGCATGAAAATTGTGCAAGAACACACCTTGTGGGTGTTGGCCCTTAAACCCCTATGCAAAAAGGGTGGGAAGATATGAATGAATGCAAATAATAAAAGAGTGCAAGAGATGCACTAAGGGGAGATTCTCACATGGTTGAGAAGAAAAAATTAATATATGATGCATGAAAATAAGGAGACGTGCAAGAGATTGCACTGTGGGGAGATTTCTCACATGGTTGAGAAGGGGAGTTAATAATATGATGATGCACGCATATGTATGTGTGCTGCAATAATGAGAGGAAAATAAAAAAAAAGAAGCCTGTGCGTCGTGGCTTTAATATTCAAGGGGGAGAAGCTTGAAGAAGATGATGAAGCTTTGCGCGGGCGCTCCTCCTTCTGCCGAACGACAGCAATAGCAACTTGCAAGCACAAAACAAAAAAAAGGAAAAACAAACAGAGAAGAAGGAGAAGAAGAAATACGTGGGAGGAAGAAAGGGGGATCGAAAAGGAGGGATCCGAAGAGGAGGAGTCCAACCAAACAACAGAGCCAATGGCTCTATTAAATAGGTTGAGGAAGAGATAAACATGGGCAAGAGTCCCAAGAGGGAAATGATAAGAATGGGCAAGAGCCCAAACCAAGTAGGTATCTAACGAAGCAAGGACTCTCTGGGGAAAGGGCTGCGAAGACAGAAGATAAAACACGCCTTTGGTCAGGGCGTCAATTAATGAATTGACGACCTGTCATCAGGCGTTAATTCAAAACACGCCCTGGGTTAGGGCGTTTCTTCCTGGATTAATTTTAGAAATAAACATTTCTTTTATTTGGAAATTGTGAAAGACGCCTCAGGGAGAGGCGTGAATTGAAAAACGCCCCATGGTAGGGCGTGATTCATCATTTTTCAAACATTTATTCTTTTTTCAAAAATTGGATAATTCCAGGAATTGCCGCCCTTTCCAGCGGTCGTCACTTCTTTAAGAAACGCCCCAGGTCAGGTCGTGATTCAAAAAAGCGCCCTTTCCAAAGGCGTTAATTTCAAAAAATCATAAAAGGGGAGATAAATGCCCAAAAAATGGGAAAAAAGGAAAAATAGGGGAAATTAGGGGAAAAATCATGAAAAGTGGGAAAAATACTCAAATAATGCTGATTTGAGGGTCAAATGGGGCATCGCAGAGCGATATGAAATATACTCAAAATAATGTCAATTTTGGCGTGTCTACACCAGGTACTTTTCCAAAATTGATCTTAGGTCCGGATATCACCAACTAAGAATCAAGGACGAGGATATTCATAAAACCGCAGTCAGAAGTAGGTATGGCCATTATGAATTTGTTGTTATGCCTTTCGGACTAACGAATGCCCCTGCTGCCTTTATGCAGTTAATGAGTAGTATATTCAGGCCTTATTTGGATCAATTCGTGGTGGTCTTTATTGATGATATATTGATTTATTCCAAGATCAAGGAAGAGTATGAGGAACATTTGAGGATTGCATTACAAATATTGAGGACAAACCAATTATATGCAAAACTTAGCAAGTGTGAATTCTGGCTTGAAGAAGTGACTTTTCTCGGACATGTTATATCAAAGGATGGCTTGTCTATAGACCCATCAAAGGTTGAAGCCGTAAGGAACTGGGAAAGACCGACCAATGCTAGCGAGATCCGAAGTTTCTTAGGTCTTGCTGGCTATTACAGGCGATTCATCAAAGATTTCTCTAAAATCGCCGTGCCACTTACGAGGTTAACTCGCAAGGAGATCCGTTATGAATGGGATGAGGAATGTGAGAGAAGCTTCCAAACTCTCAAGGATCACCTTACTACAGCTCCTATCTTAGCATTGCCAATTGAAGGAGAAAAGTTCGAGGTATACACTGATGCTTCTGGCATTGGCCTCGGGTGTGTTCTAATGCAACAAGGGAAGGTTATAGCCTACTCTTCTCGTCAATTAAAGAAGCATGAAGAGAACTACCCCGTCCATGACTTAGAATTGGCCGCGGTAGTATTTGCACTCAAAATATGGAGACATTATCTTTATGGAGTACAGTTCACTGTATACTCCGATCACAAGAGTCTCAAATATCTTTTCTCACAGAAGGAACTAAATATGAGGCAAAGACGATGGCTGGAATATCTCAAGGACTTCGACTTCAATATACAATATCACCCCGGAAAGGGTAATCATGTAGCAGATGCCCTTAGTCGAAAGCCGAGAGCACTGTTAGCCAATTGTCTGATTCAAGAATGGAAATTGCTAGAACAATTCTCTGAACTCAATATAAGCATGGACACGGACCCTAGATGTGTCACATTATCTCATGTAAGCATACAGTCAGATTTATTATCTGAGATACAAGCACTTCAGGATGATGATCCTACATTAGTAGAAATCAAGGGCAGATTAGAAGGACAATCGGATTTCCAATTAGCTTCTGATGGAAGATTAATGTTCAAGAATAGAACTTGTATACCGGACTGCCCAGAATTGAAAAAGAAGATCTTAGATGAAGCTCACAGATCAAGGTATACGATTCATCCTGGATCTACCAAGATGTACCAAGATGTGAAAAGAAATTTTTGGTGGCCCAACATGAAAAGAGAAATAGCGGACTATGTATCACGCTGTCTCACATGCCAACAAGTCAAGGCAGAACACCAAAAGCTTGCTGGAAAACTACATCCTCTAGATATCCCTAAATGGAAGTGGGAGGATATTGGTATGGATTTCATCATGGGTTTATCTAAATCAAAAAGAGGACATGATGGAATATGGGTTATCATTGACCGATTGACCAAATCAGCGCATTTCTTGCCAATCAAGAGTCGATGGTCAGTTGATGTCTTAGCTGCACTATACATCAAGGAAATAGTCAGATTACATGGTATTCCTGTTTCAATCGTGTCTGACAGAGATCCCCGTTTTACTTCTCATTTTTGGAAAGGACTACAACGTTCGTTGGGAACAAGGCTTAACTTTAGTACAGCCTTTCATCCTCAAACGGATGGTCAGACCGAGAGAACAAATCAAGTAGTTGAAGATATGCTTAGAGCATGCATCACTGATTTTGATGGAAACTGACATGATCACTTGCCTCTGGTCGAATTTGCATACAATAATAGCTACCAGGCAAGTATACAACTGGCACCTTTTGAAGCCTTATACGGAAGGAGTTGTCGATCACCCTTATACTGGGACGAAGTTGGAGAGAAACAACTATCAGGTCCAGAAATGGTAAGGGACACTACCGAGAAGATACAATTGATCAAAGAAAGACTGCAAGTTGCTCAGTCTAGACAAAAGGCTTATGCTGACACAAGAAGAAGAGATCTCGAATTCCAAGTTGGAGATCATGTATTTCTCAAGATATCGCCTGGACGTGGAATACCCTGATAAATTTAAAAGGAATAAATAAATCAAAATAGATTAAAAGATTTAGTAAATAAACGAAAGAGCTTGGAATAAAAATAATTAAACCCTGATGAAAATAACGCCTCAGATATAGGCGCTACTTTACAATAAAACGCCCTTACCTAAGGCGTGTTTTGAAGAAAGGACGCCCACACATCAAGGCGTCAAATTTCAAACGACCAAAATAAATAAAAAGGGCAAGTTAGCGTAACGTCCCTTGCATGGACGCGTTTCAACAAGAAACAACGCTTGACAAGGCGTCAATTTAAATTCGACGCCCTGACCTAGGTCTCTAATTCAGTTTGAGTTTCGTTCGACCCAGGAGTCTATCCAGGGTAAGCTGATAACTATGAGAAAGAGTTCGAATGTAGTAATAACTCAATCTTGGAAGTGTTACTTCCAATCAAACTCTAGCCCTAATAGGACCCCAAAAATCCCTATAAATACTCTCCTGTTCGACCCTTAAACGCTATTTGGCGTTCGGATTCTTCAGAGGTACGTGAAGAATAGTAGTTCCTCTTATTTCCTTGTTCTCTACTTCGACTGCATGAGGAATTAATGATTCTTCATACTCTTCTCTGCTTATAGGTTGAGAAGCTCCGGTGAAGGACTAGGTAACGTTCTTCTGCTTTCTCCTCTGTTATGTACGATGAAGAAACTAAGGCATATAGTTTCTTTTTCTTTTATAGGATCTGCCGACGGTTGACGGGGAAGAACGGAGAATTCTTCGTCATCAACCAACATCTTCTGCATCTTCCCAAGCTCATCTGTTGCCAAGGGAAGCATATATCTTACTTGGCTATCAGTACGTCAGAAGACTATGTTTATAAAACATAGTATCATTCAGAACCTACATCTGTTCATCCGTCAGTTTATCATCATCAAGGTAGGTTTTCTCAAGCACTGTAGCCCAAATCACCATAATAACTATATTAAACCATATATATTAGTTCATGCATATAGTTTTCACGAGCTTTAAAAGTTCTATTGTTGGAAAGAAACGCCCTTTCCAAGGGCGCTAATTTTATACGCGACCCAGACTAGGGCGCTATTTAAATAAACGACCCTGACAAGGTCGTCAATTCAAAAGATTTGACGCCCTGTACACAGACGTCAATTTAATTACCTGATAATTACCCATGCTAATTAGTCCAATATTCACTTAAACATGATTCTAAATCAGTGCATCCTGATATTATCCTGTCATGACCATACCTCGTTTTCTGGAAATTTCAATACTTGAACAATTGTAAATTCTTGAAATACACGACCCTGTATAGGTCGTCTCTCACTTGACTAACGCCCCTGTTCAGGACGTGAATTGAAAAGTAACGCCCCTGTCCAGGTCGTGTTTCTGATAAATTACTGAAAATATATATTCTACAAAAATAGAGGTAAAGAATGAACGACCATTGCATACGTCGTCAAATTTTAATTAAACGCCTCTTACCAGGGCGCGTTTTTGGTAAAATATGGAAATATTGAAATTTTGCAAAAATGTAAAATAGATAAACGCCCTTACTGAAGGCGTTAATTACTTGAGTAGTGACTTTACTTAAGTCGTTATTTTCCTGTAAAAATGTTTTACCCTGTTTCTGATAACCGATGGTTTCAATATATCTATATATATATGTATATCGGCACTATATCTCCACTCCGTGAGTATAGTCCCACGTTTTATGATGTTTTATCGATCACCCTCAATTCTCATTGACATACAAGCTCTCCATTGGACATTCTGTTCCTTTGGACTAGCGAGTTAGTCATAGAGACCTCCGTAAGACTCCTCGTACCTTGGATTCCCTCAAGGTCGACTGAGCTGGTTGTACCCTAAAAACCCACACTATTGAATCCCATGTCACTCTAAAGAAAACATGGTATACCGGCCCTTATGATATGCAAAGAGTATATCATGAGAATTCTTAATGGGATGATGATATCATGACATTAGTTGATGTTCTTGTGGACCTCAATTCTATAATAAGAATGAGGGTATCTTACCTTTGATGTACTGTTCATGTGGACCTCAATTCTATATAAAGAATGACCATACTTGTTTGTCATGGTACCCGAGTTAAGAGAACCTAATTCCACCTAGTTTCATCGTTCATCGTGATTGTACCGTTGTTATCGCCTAGCTATGTCCAATGTCGTATTTTTGGACTCCATTCTCTCAAAGTTATCCTACGTGTCTACAAGCTTAAATTGTTGAAATTCCCTATTGGCTATATATATACAAGAGTGGATGTCAAATATACATGATAAATGCCTGCGCATATAGGGCCCGATCTGGTCCTGGGAGGAGCACCCGAAAGTACTTGTGCCCATGGGAGTTGAATGATAAGGTATCTGGCATTATACCGAGTGCATGACTAGCTTGATTGGACATTCCACACAAATCTTGTACTTGACTCGTACTTGACATGACATGAATTGCGTGACCCGAAAAAGGGTAATTACTTACTTGCTTGATACATGATAGCCAAAGTTCTTGACATGACTTGCTAAATAGTACTTGCTTGAATATCTTGTTATCTTTTCTTGAAAGCTCATGACTAGTTCATCTTGCCGTCTTATTGATAAATTCTCTCTCTATCTTGTCGTTTTATACGAGCATGCATAGCTACAATACATACATGAAAGATGTAATTATTTAAACCCCCTGCTAGCGCTTGAGATATAATTTCCTACTGAGCATTCGCTCACTCCGTGTGTTCCCTACTTTTCAGGTAAGTCCGACGAAGAAGGTCAATCTGATGGGGAAAGTCAAGAGTGAAAGAGCTAGAGCTTTTCCAAGTGTCATCTAGTCTTTTTCCTATTTTCTTGAGTCAATTATGTACTTTTCCTTTTTTTTGAATAGAGTATTGGATTTGTAATAGTCTATCCATTATGAAATAAAGGATTGGGTTATCTTTCTATTTTGCGCATCTCTGTTTTGGTGTCGAATACACTACTACTCTGATTGACATGATTGATATAAACTCGTCGCGCATATCCGAGTATCTTCCGCGCTCGGGGCGTTATAGCATGGTCCCTGAAGAGGCCGTAAACCAGATGGTGCCAATTACAGGCTTGGATTATACTACCCGGCGGGTTTCGCGGATGTTCTCTAAGATGCGAATGCCGTCATTGCAGCCTGCTGCCCAGAAGAAGGCGTTCAAGGATGTATGGGATCCGCCTCAGGATAATAAAGGACTGAGGAAGATCACTCAGCACCCAGGATTGGGTTATACCCTTCAAGAATACTATGAAGCTGAGGTGGACGTCATATCTGTCTCCTACCAGCATGAAGGCCCTTCCGAGGTGGGATATGACAAGTACCCCTTAGAAGATGAAGAAATTATTTATCAATCCATAATGAACAATGAAGCCCCGAACTGTCAGCCGGAGACGGGGACGTCTGATGACGCAAAGAAAGATTGGTGCTGGGAAGACCTACCTTGCAAAGAGGATCTGTTCCATGCTGAAGCAAAGTTTGATACGGGAACCCCGGATGAAGACCAAGTAGCCAAAGAGCTGAGGGAGTGCCTGGAGTTTGAGCGCATCCTGGAAGAAGTCCGGGCTCTACAGAATGATGATCTCTCAAGGGAGTCTGCATCAGAAGAGCCTCTAAGGGCGGAAGACTCCATTTTTGAGTTTTCTACTGAGCCAGTCATGTCCTTGGGGCAGACTGAACAGAATACAACAATATTGGCCGTATATGATGAGCCAGCACCCGCTGATAACTAGTATGATGAAACAGAGAATCATGTAACTGAAGAACATTATATCCCGGGAGGCTTCATTGACCTGCAAGAAGCCCCGCCCGAGGTCGAAGATGGAGTTCAGGCCACCGTCGATGAGCTTGTGGAAATAAATCTGGGGACCGCAGATGAGCCAAGGCCGACATTCCTCAGTGCACTGCTGGAGCCAGCTACCAGGGAACAGTATATACAGTTCTTGAAAGAATTCCGAGACTACTTTGCATGGACATATGATGAAATGCCAGGACTGAGTTCTGATGTGGCGCAGCACCGATTGGCAATAAACCCAGAGGCTAGCCCTGTAAAGCGGCCTTCCAGGAGAATGCACCCTGAATTAATAAATCAGATAAACAAAGAGGTTGACAAGCTGATTGATGTAGGCTTTGCTGAAGAAAATCAGTATACTACATGGTTATCCAACATAGTGCCCGTAAAGAAGAAGAATGGGCAGATTAGAATATGTGTTGATTTCCGGGACCTTAATAAGGCTTGCCCGAAAGATGACTTTCCAGTGCCAATCACTGAAGTGATGATCGATGCGACTACTGGTCATGAGGCTCTATCATTTATGGATGGGTCATCCGGATACAACCAAATCTGGATTGCTGAGGAAGATAGAGTGCACACTGCATTCCGTACCCCGAAGGGGATATTCCACTACAAAAGGATGCCATTTGGCCTCAAGAATGCCGGCGCTACCTACCAAAGAGCTATGACCAAGATCTTTGATGATTTGCTCTTCAAGAGAGTAGAGTGCTACATTGATGATTTGGTAGTAAAAACTAAAAGAAGAGAAGACCATTTGCAAGACCTAAGGGTAGTATTCCAGAGGCTGCGCAAATATGAACTCAAGATGAATCCTATGAAATGCGCCTTCGGCGTGTCCAGTGGAAAATTCCTCAGGTTTATTATCCGGCATAGGGGCATTGAAATCGACCCAGCCAAGATTAGGGCTATCCAGGAGCTCCCTCCACCAAGGAATCTGTCCGAGCTGAGATCTCTGCAAGGGCGTCTGGCCTATATCCGACGATTTATATCAAATCTGTCGGGAAGATGCCATCCCTTTCACAAGCTCATGATGAAAGATGTTTTGTTCCTCTGGGACGATGGCTGTCAGGAAGCCTTTGATAAGCTGAAAGAATATCTCAAGACCCCTCCGGTGCTGGGGGCACCAATTAAGGGCAGGCCCTTGATACCGTATATCGCGGCCACATACTGTTCCCTCGGGGCAATGCTGGCACAGATAAATGAAGAAGGCAAAGAACAAGCCTTATACTATCTGAGTAGGAGGCTGATTAGAACTGAAGAAAGCTACAGCTACATAGAAAAGACCTGCTTGGCACTAGTCTTTGCTGTCAAAAAGCTCCGACACTATATGTTGTCACATGAAGTCAGATTGATATCTACAGTAGATCTGCTCAAATACATATTGAGTCCGCCAGTACTGAAGGGCCGGTTGGGCAAATGGGTAGTGATTATGATGGAATTCGATATTACCTACACACCCCAGAGGGCGATAAAAGGACAGGCCGTGGCTGATTTCTTCGCAGAGCATCCTGTGCCGGAAAATGATATGCTAAGGATCGAGTTACCCGATGATGAGACACTCGAGGCCTGCCAGACCCAGTCAGTTATGTGGCAACTATTCTTTGATGGAGTATCCAGAACAGAGACAAACTCTGATGGAAAGACCAAAATACGGGCTGGAGCCGGTATTGTGCTGAAATCGCCAGAAGGGGAGGTCGTGCATACTTCCTGTTCTATAAACAAGCCCTGCACCAATAATGAGGCCGAGTATGAAGCTCTGATAATCGGGCTATATATCAGCCTCAGCATGGGTATCCAAATGCTTCAAGTATTCGACGATTCGATGTTGATAATAAAACAGATCCAAGGGGAGTTCGAAGTGTGGAAGCCAGAACTGAATCCCTACCACCAAAAAGCTGTGCGCCTCATGGAGAAATTCTACCATATTGAGCTCAAGCATGTGGGCCGTGGACACAATGCCCAGGCTGATGCACTGACGAAGCTGGCCAGCTCACTAGCAGTCCCACCAAATAAGACACTGAATATTGTCATTATGAACCGGCGGCAAGTCCCCAGTATGCTAGAAGAGTGCCCCGAAGAAGATGAGGTTGCCACCATCAGCACAGAACAAGCGTCTGATTGGAGACAACACTTGCTGCAGTGGTTTCTACACCAACAACTGCCGCAGAAAAGAGAAGAAAAGATGAAACTCCTAAGAATCAAAGATTCTTATGAACTCAGGAATGGAATTTTGTTCCGAATAATGGCAGATGCACGCAAGAAGATTCTACTCCGCTGTCTGTCCACTGAGGAAGCCTGGCAAGCGATGAAAGAAACACATGCTGGGACAGCAGGTGCCCACCAGGATGGTCCCAAGATGAAGATAGAAATCAAGAAGCTGGGCTACTATTGGCCCACCATGTTTGAAGACTGCTGTAAGTTTGCAAAATCATGCCAGAAATGCCAGGAGCATGCTACTGTGCCTAGAAGGCCTCCTACGACTCTGCACCCTACAGTTCCCAGCTGGCCATTTGCATAATGGGGAACTGATGTAGTCGGGCCACTGCCGACTTCCTCGGCCGGACATAAGTACATACTGGCCATAACGGATTACTTCTCCCGATGGGCGGAGGCTATAGCATTAAGAGAAGTGACTGGTGAATTGGTCGCCAGATTCATCAGATAGAACATTATCTTCCGGTTCAGGATCCCCAGTCGAATAATATCCGACAATGGAAGTCATTTCAGAAATCAGAAGGTCTATCGGCTTGCTGAGAAATATAAGATCGAATGGAGGACCTCCAATCCTTACAATCCACAGGCAAACGGATTGGCAGAGGCTTTTAACAAGACTCTCTGCACCTTGCTGGCCAAGGTCGTCGGTTCCAATAAGAAGGACTGGGAAGAGAAAATGTATGAAGCTCTGTGGGCATACCGCACTGTCTTCAAGACACCTACAGGGTGCTCACCATACTCGCTGGTATACGGCTCAGAGGCAGTGGTTCTGCTAGAGCTGGAAGTCCCGTCACTCAGAGTGGCAGTCCAATATGGCCTGGCCCGTGGCGAACAGACCAATGTAGAAAGAAGACTAGAAGAACTGGCTGAATTGGAAGGGAAGCGCCTCCGAGCTCAGAAGAGTATCCAAATGTATCAGGCCCTCATGGCCACTGCATTCAACAAACTCGTAAGAGGATGAGAATTCAAGAAAGGCGGCCTCGTCATGGTCAAGAAAAAAGAAGTCATGGCGTCCAACCCAAAAGGAAAGCTGAATGCTAATTGGGAAGGTCCTTATGTGATACAGAGGGTCTACGAAGGAGGGGCCTACGTGGTTGTTAACCATCGAGGGGAAATCCAATTCTCACCACTCAACGGAAGACATCTGAAGCTGTATCATACAGCACAACCGACATTCCCCGAGTAATCGAGCAAAATCGACTCTTTCCTTGGCCTAGTGGCACTCCGCCCTAACCAAGCTACACCCTTCCTTAGTCTAGCGGCACTCCGCCCTAACCAAGCTACCCTTTCCTTGGTCTAGCGGCACTCCGCCCTAACCGAGCTACCCTTTTCTTGGTCTAGTGGTACTCCACCCTAACCAAGCTACCCCTGTCCTTGATCTAGTGGCACTCCGCCCTAGCCAAGCTACACCCTTTTCTTGGTATAGCGGCACTCCGCCCTAGCCAAGCTGCACCCATTTCCCGATCTAGTGGCGCTCCGCCCTAACCAACCTACCCTCATCTTGAGCTGGTGGCATTCCGACCTGTCACCCTCTAAAAGAAAAAAGAGGAAGGAAGAAGAAAAGAACAAAAAAAAGTATATATATAAAAAATGGGGTTAAAAATAGAGATACCCCGCCAGACTTGTTCAGGCATTCTGGACAAGGGCAAAAATGGCCCAAAACCCAGCTGTAGTGAAAACCTGAAAGGGCACCGCAGGCAAAATCGGGTACCCCGCCACGTGAAAACCCGAAAGGTCGCGTGGGTAAAAGCAAGAGGGGGCTGGCTCCGGTGAAAACCCGAAAGGGCGCTTGGGTCGGTAATGTGGTGATTCCAAAGAAAGCCTCACCTCCCACCATAAAACTCCTCGTCGATCGACCGGCGCCTTGCTCGATCAACGATTAAACCCATCCGGAATGGACCTTACGTCTATTCTGTTGAAGCTTTCATGTATTGCTCAAGAAAAATCTCCCTCAATAATAAGCCCACCTCAGGATAGACCTTCCGTTTGTTCTGATAAAACACTTCCACTTGTTTCTGTCTAAGACCCACCACGATTAAACCCATCCAGCTTAGACCTTACGTCTATTCCTACTAGGTCTACCGGTCTCTTTACGGCCTGCCGTGATGAAACCCGATGTTGATCGATTGGCGCACTACCCGATCTATGATGAAACCTATCCAGTTTAGACCTTCCGTCTATCCTGATGAAATCCATGAACTCTTCGCATTGGTATAAATCCAATACCGATGATGAAACCCGCCATTGATCGATTGGCACCTCGCCTAATATCAATGATAAAACCCTACCCAGTTTAGACCCTACGTCTATCCTGATGAAGCATATGAAATCCTTGCTTTGGTATGTGCCAATACCAATGATGAAACTTGCTATCAATCGATTGGCACGCTGCCTGATCGACGCTAAGACCCATCCAGGGTAGACCTTCCGTCTGCTCTGACATAGCACAACACTGCTCTTTGAATCTATTCAGACCATCCGTCTGGATAGATCATGAAACTCTATCCCTTTGCGTTAATGTTAAACCGCACATTAACGATGAAACTCATATTCTCAGCAAACGGCCTCGTGCCCGAGCTGCTATTTATATCCTCTAAATCAATTCGGACCTTTCGTCTGGATAGATCATGAAACCCTACTTCCCTTTGCATTGATGTTGACACCCACATCAATGATCGTGTGTCCACAATAAACATATGGCGCCATGGTTCATAGGATGAAAGTTCTGATCCCAGAAAAGACAATGAAAAAGAAAAGAGAAAGAAAACGAAAAAAAAGTACATATATAGAAATGGGGTTAAAAATAGAGATACCCCGCCATACTTGTTCAGGCATTCTGGACAAGGGTAAAAATGGCTAAAACCCAGCTGTGGTGAAAACTCGAAAGGGCATTGCAGGCAAAATTGGGTACCCCACCACGTGAAAATCTGAAAGGACGCGTGGGCAAAAGCAAGAGGGGGCTGGCTCTGGCCAAAACCCGAAAGGGCGCTTGGGTCGGTAATGTGGTAAGTCAGAAGTTCCATGCCAACCAGCACGTTGCCTTCACCTACCCTTCACTGACGAGGCCTTCCGTCGGTCATCTGGCTCTATGCCCCACCGATGATAAAGCCTTTCCGAGATAGACCTTACGTCTACCCTGATGAAATCTACATACCCTCTTTTCACATATCCCACCAACAATAAAACCGGTCATCGTTCCGATAAAGCTTGGCGAGTTAAGACCTTACGTCTGTCCTGATCAAACTCCTGAACCTTCCCTTGATCGATCGGCTCCTTGCCCGGTCAACGATGAAACCATACCAGGATAGACCCTACGTCTATCCTGATGAAACCTACGTATTTCTTGGCAAAGTCCCACCCGCGATAAAACCTACTGGAATAGACCTTACGTCCGTCCTGACGAGACCTACACCTCTACATACGTCCCACCGTTGATCGACCGGCACCTCGCCCGATCAATGATGAGATCCTCTATCCGGTTTAGACCTTACGTCTATACTGATGAAACCTATGAAACTCTTTGCGTCGATATAGGCCCCATATCGACGATGAAACCAACCACTGATCGACTGACACCTCGCCCGATCAGTGATGAAACCATGTCCAATTAAAACCCTGCCAGTTTAGGCATTTTGGCTATTCTGATGAAACTTATAACACTTTCTTTGCATCGATATAAACCCAATATCGATGATGAAACTAGCTATTGATCGACTGGCACCTAGCCCAATCAATGATGAAATCCTATCCAGTTCAGATCCTACGTCTGTCCTGATGAAAACCATGCACCCTTCAATGTCCCACCTGTGATAACCTCTACCCAGTCTAGACCTTACGTCTACTCTGATGAAACTTGTAAAGCTTCTTTGCATCGATATAAACCCAACGTCGATGATGAAATCATATACTGGTCGATTGGCACATCGCCTCGACTAGCTTTGAAACCTGCCCGGGACGGACCATTCGCCCGTTCCGGATTGTGCTCTGAGCCTCTTCGTTCACATTCCTGCAAGCCATCTCCCTTGTGGCACGTATGGCCAAGAAGGACGTGTGCTACCACCAAAAAAATTTGGTTTAAAGCGCCCCCCGGAGGCCATCACGCGGTGGAGCGAGTTCCCCATCCTTTCTCTGAAGGGGTGGACGCTCTCCTGCTAGGTACGGGCTACTCCCATAGGGACCGCTGAAATCGCTGCCAAATCACCGTGAAATATTGACGGTGCGATAAGTTAAGAACAAACCACATATAAGACTGGTGTAAAGATTCCTTTCCATTGAATAAAAAAAAGGGAATACAAGAAGGGCCCCTGAGGGGGAATTGTATTACAAAAAGGGGGAAACAGATATTCACGGGCGCCGGAATATGTCTTCGAAGGCCAGAAGCCCTACATGCGGGGCAGCCCCCAGCTCATGAAGTCGAGCCTCCTCCTCCTGTAGCCGAGCAGACTCGTCCTGAAAGGAGGCCACCTGCCCCTCCAACAGAGCTACTTCCTCCGCAAGCTACGGCCGAGAAGTTGTTATCTGCGACAGTTCAGCCTGGAGGTCAGACAGTTCAGCCTCCAGGATGGTTATCCGGCTGCGCACGAACTGCTCCCGCTGTGCCAGAGACTGCAGTTGGCATTGGCGCTCCTGAAGAACAGAGTCCCTCTTCTCTAGCTCAGATTTGCACTCCTTCCTTTGCAACTTCAAAGCTGCCAGTCTGTTAGACATAATATGTGCCAAGAAGTCCCGGCGATGTATAAACTTTAACAACAATAAAACCCGCTGGGCCCATATTTCCATGGGACAGCCCATCGCCTGCAGACCAGCGGTGAAACGCTCGGCTATCTCCTTCAGTCGCAGATAAGTCAGTCTGGGCTGGGACTCCACCAGCTGGCGCAGCATGTCCAGATTTTGCCAGACGAAACTCTCGGATGAAGCGAAGCCAGGAGAAGGGGCTGGAGCTACTTCGAAAGTCACCTCGCCATCAATGTCTGCCCACAGTGCAACATCCGGCTGAGAGGATGAAGACGGCAAATCCGCTGGAAGAATTGGTTGGTCCCTCTCTGTGCTCTCTGGCTGAGCTGAAGATTCCTCCTCCACCGCTGTCTCGGGTGCTATGGCTTGAACATCCGCGGAGGGAGGACCAATGAATGATGGAGCTATCTCTTCATGAGTCTCCTGAATAAGGGCTTCATCTTCAGCTACTCTTTCTGATAATGGGGGCGAAAGGTCCCTAGTCTGTAGAGGCAGAGATCCAGTCTCTATAGCCACTGTGGCAGGGACTGCTGATTCGGGCGCAATCAACATTACGGCGGCTGGTATAAAGGCGGAGCTTCTAGCTGGGTCTACTTCGGCTCTGAACTCTGAGGCCCTGACAGGGATGGAAATCTCTCCTGATGATCCCAAGTCCAGTGATGTTAAGTCAGTTGAGGATTGTATTCTCACTGGCACGGGGCGAATAACCTCAGAAATTTCCATGCAAGTTGAAGGTAAAGCAGGGATGATGATCAAATCTGCAGATGAGACATCCATGGAGACTGCGGCCACATCTGAGCTGGTAGTGACAGGGTCCTGAGGACAAAGCAGAATGATCCTCATCAATGGATGGAAGAAAATAAATAGAACAGTAAACAAAAAAGGGAAGCTTACCTTTGAAGTGGGGTCTATATCCTCAAGATGAGATAAAAGGGGAGAAAGCTCCGTAGTTGAAGCAACAAATGGAGGGGTTATGTCGACCTCAGTGTCGAGCCCGGCAAACTTCTCTTGCAATTCCTCCTCAGAAGATAGCATCAACAGTTTAGGAGGCTGAAAGGGCGGGAGACCTTTTGTAAATACAGGCAGGGCTTCTGATTTTTGGATTTCCTCCTCGCTGCCGCTGAAGGTCACTTCCTCCTCATTATCAGGGACGGTCTCGGAGCTGCCCGAGGATATCTCCACTCTAGCTATGTGCTGCGAGGTCGCCTCTAGAGCATGCCGGGATGCAGACCGGGTGATTATGCGTCTGGCCAGAATAGGGCTCTATTTTGTTTGAGTCCTTTCACTTTCTTGCGGATGAGACGACTCTCCCACTGCTATCGTAGCCCCAGTCGGCTCTCTGACTGTCACCTCAACAAAATGGGAACTCTGAGGGATATAATGAAAAAGAATAACAACAAAAGTATAAAGAGAAAAGATGAGAGAGCACATTTACCCTCCTCCTCGCCAGCCGGGGTAGGAGAAGGCAGCCTCGTGTCCCTCTCTGCAGGCACTGCAACCTGCTCCGGGGCTGTATCAGATAAAGAGAAGCTTAGTCTCGAAGGACGCCTTAAAAGATCAGTCAAGAAAATAATGAAGATTGCATCTGCAAGATATTTACCGCCACTCTCGGCAGGTTCCTGAGCAGCCTCCCTCTGAGACCTGAACTCGTCAAAAGAAGGGATGTCTGGAAGAGGGGTCCCGGCGTCCGTCGCAACTGGAGCTGACTGCTGGACCCGAACAACTTTGGCCCTCTTGGCCTTGACAACTGCAGCTTTCACCATAGAAGGCTTCCTCTTCTTGCCCAGAGGCAAGGGAGTGGTCGTAGGTGCCGCTGCAGGAATTTCAAAGTAAGCAGGCTTCTCAGCCTGAGCAATAATCTTCCTGTAAAGTCCCTGCCATTTTATGTCCGGTCTATCTGTGCAAGACACAAGAAAGGCAGTCATAGTCGACAGATGCAAAACATAACAATAAAAGAAAGACGCCATGAGTGCACAGGAAGGGTCATACCTGCTGGGCCGTCATAAAAGGTGGAAAGCGGCCAATACAGATAAGCCACCTCCTTCGAGCGGGAAGCAGCCTCCTTCACGAGCCAGCATACGTCACCGATGGTCTGGCACTTCTCTGTCAAGGCAGCCAAGTCTTTATGTCCATGGAAGTCGAGGGAATGAAAGAGGCCGAGATAATCCATGCACCAGCCGTCAACATAATGAAAAGAAATGAAAAGCGGCTTATTCAGAATGTCAGCCATCGGGTTCTCTACTGACAGCCTGTGAACATTCAACAGTACAAAAAGCCAAGAGGTGTGCTGATAATACGTCTGGGTGCAGTCTTCCCTCCTCACAAACGTCCTATAAGGGTGAAATTTGTCCACCGGGCCCCTCCAGGGGGCTGCTGTAGGGAGAGGCTCCTCCGGGGGAAATGGATACTGCACCTCCACATGAATACTCCCTATGTGGCCCAGTTGCCTCAGGTCCTTTGTTAGAGCATCTTCATTGATCTCAGAAAATACAGGAGTGGGTATTTCAGAGCCTTCCTCTTTTAAGGACCGACGCCTGGCGATATATGTGTCCGCCTCCCTCGGATGCTGTGAATAGAGCCTTTTCAGATGAACCTCATCAATTTCAAATACAGGCCCTGATTGCCGCTTTAAGAAAGAGCGCTCGGCCACATCCCAGAAGGCGCCTCTGCCATCCTTATAAAAATTGGTGCGAGTATTCCACCACTTGATGTATTCTGATGTGACCCGGGGAATATGATTAGAAACGGTCGGGACCCTGAAAGTTACGCCCTCTCGGCGATGAAAGAAATCCCACCATATCCGACCGTCACTGGCAATGGAGGACCCATGCTTGGCACGACTGTCCAAAGGGAACTGAGCAACTGATGGAGGAATATGCTGATCGTAGCCAAAGTTCCTGCTAAAACGGAAGGGGTAATAGGGCTCCAAAATGAGCAAGCCTCCCTTCCTGAAGACCAATACACTGGGTCGAATAGCCATAGCCCACCTTACCAGTTCTGGTTCTAATATGGGCCGGGTGGCATTGGCCCCCGAAACAGGATGGACATAAACTTCTACCTCCTCCATTTTGCATTCCCTCTGAGGGTCTACTAAAGGAGCCGAACCTGCTGCCAAGCTCCAAAAATGAATGCTGCCAGGAGCATCTACAAGCACTCTTGTCAACCTGCCCCTAATCTTAAACAGTTGCTCTGAGAAAAGACCGGGTTCGGCGCTAGCAAACTCAATCATCCGAGGGAGCAGTGTGTCTGACTGCAAAGTTCTCAGGGCCAGCTTGGAGAAAATGCTGCAAACCCAAGCATTGAAGAAATGAAATGGACCTACAGTCCGTAAGGAACGGGGAACCCGATGTCTATGCAAATCTCCCAGCGATTTGTAAATTAAACACAAAGCCGCCGGGCACAGAGATAGTCTCATCCCCCAGGCCATCTGACAGGCCGGATATATAGCCTCCGGTTTGATAGTCGTCTCGTCCCCTTGGGGGAGAGCGAAAGTGCATAGCCAGAAGGTCAAATAAGCTGCACAATGAGTAATGAGGTCAACCCCTGCTGGGTTCGGGCCATCTACACCTACTCGGTGCAGTGAAGCCGGCAATGCTGATTTATAACGAGGGGCCCTGATCTGCTTACTGGGAGTCGGTCCCACGGAAGGGAAGTCTGTATACTTCAAGGGACCCCCGAAGAAGTACTGTATCCACTGTCCTACACGGACTCTCACCCTACTGCTCTTTTCCCGGGGTTGATATCCTTTGGAAGATCCCCTGCTATAGGCCAGACAAATGGTCCGATAAGCCTTCATCAAGTATCGGTATGCGTAGCCGAAGGAATATCTGCCCTCTCCATCAGAGGCGTCCTTTACAGAGTCGTCTAGACAGACCTCCTCATATGGCTCCCCATCTATAGGCAGGCCTGAAAGCTACGCAAGACTCCAAAGATCGAGAGAAGTCTCACCTTCTGCTGTATAGAACGTATTAAACTGTGGGCAGAACACTTCAAGCATGCCGCAACATAATCCCCGAGAGATGGGATAGCGGAACCTGGAGGCAAATACCCTATGATATACCCCAGCTCTAATCAGTAAAGGGGCGTATTCCTTCAAGACAAATTCTGTAAACTCCACTGCTCCTACCCTGAAGAGATGGGCATCTGTCACTTTAGCATCTCCAAACCAGCCGGCAACTAGCTGATATTTAAATTGAATGGCCAGACAGTTCAGAATGAATGGCTCGTCCCTGTAACCCCACTTCACAGGAGCTAGAAAAAGTCCAAAGTTGGGCTTCTATCGATGGATGCGACCGGCTGCATGGTCCCACCTTACCGGGGTAAACTCTGGAGCTCGGGTTAGCATCTTCTTCTCCGGCTCTAATTCAGAAATGCCCAGCACGGCATTCCAGTCCCTCTGCTCGCCTGGGAGATATATAGCTCGGGCTCGATAAACAGAACCCTTCATGCTATCTCTATCAGCCAGTATTGCCGCTTCCACAGACCGAGCAAGCAGGAAATCCCTCATTCCGCCTATGGTGAAGGTCCGGATAAATGGCAGCAGATGGCGATCCTTCGGCAGGTCCGGACGGTAGTCGGCAGCCCTTCTGAAATCAATCCCTTCTGTGGAAGAATAGACTCCAGAAGACGGCACTGTGTCAGTCTCGGAATCAGAGGACTCATCAACAGTGGCGATCTGGTTATAGCCGAAGCTCAGACTATTCACATTCAGCCAGTTGACTGAAGCCCGAGATATGTCCGGCTGAGCCGATGAACTCGCTCCCATAGTCATGGAAGCCGCAGCAGAAGAGTCGGAAGCCATGTCAGTGATTGCAATCAAGAAAAGATGAAAATAAGCATCGGAAAGATGAATGAGCATGTGATGATTAAATAAATAATTCCAATTAAATTTTGGCAGCATCTCCTCTTGTCCGGGGTCTGCCCAAGAAAAATAGGGAGTCACCCACCAAGAGGGAGTGATCCCAAGCATAAAATGGGACTCAATCCCACATAATGAACTTACCCGAGAATGAACGGGTCAAAAAGGGGGGGAGAATGAAGTAAGGCTCTCGGGGGAGCTCACCACCGCCGCCGAGATGAAGAGAGAGAAGGAAGAGGTAAGAAATGAAGTAAAAACACCTCTCGGGGGGGTTAAAAAGAAGAAGCGGGAGGGGCTTCTCGGCGCGAAGAAAAGCGCGCCGAGAACCCCCCATGTCGGCCAGAAGAAAGGGCGCGCCGAGACCTCCGCGCCAAGAAGTATCCCCGTCGAGAACCCCCGTGCCGAGATGCCAGCACCGACGACAGGTCACGCCGAGAAGCCCCGCGCCGACAAGGGTCATACCTTACACCGAGAAGCCCAACGCAAGGCCAAGAAGGCTCCAAAGTGCTGACAATAAAATCAGAAGATATGGAGATGAAAAACATGAAAATGAAAGATACATGTGCATAATATTGCTGCAGCAACATGATCAAGCCAAAGAACAATGTCAAAGAGAAATGGAGAAAGATGCCCTCGAATGATAAAAGGCACCTGTAGACCCCGTGCCGCTTATTCTGCACTTACGCCGCCCGTAGGTGGGGGGCATTTGTTGACACCTTGAAAATGAGCAAGGGCAGAAACAAAATTGAAAGGAAGATCAGACCAACAGTGAAAGATCAATGACGAAGTTCGTCAACCATCTACCCGGCTGAAGTCCTTTCCGGGCCAAGCTGATGTCCGATGCCATTGTCAGTCAGACGATGGCACTGATGAAATAGCAGTCACCTGGCTGAAGTCTCTCCAGGCTAAAGCTGATGTCCGGTCTTGTCACCGTTCCGGTGACGATGCCAATGAAATGATGTCCGGTTTTGTCATCATTCAGATGGAAACGCCGATGAAACCCCGTTCTACCGACTCCTGAAAAAACCTATGAATGATCTCAATAGAAACTATGTCACCAATGGAGGGCCCTTTTGGGTGCTGATGCACTTGAAGGACCAATAAGAGGCCTAGTCTAAAAGGCCTAAGTGGGCCTATAAAGTGGCGTCGGGATCCTCTTGTCGAAGCCCAAAAGCCGCGCCAAGAAGCGGAAGTCCTACGCGTCGGGAAGCCCCTCAGTTGAGGCGCGCCGTGATAGGCTTGCCGAGAAGATACAAAATACAGTTATAAAACACCCTTCTCCTCGAGAAAGAAAAGGGCTAACCATCACCACCGCCAGAGAGACAATAGAAGAGGGAAGACGATAGTAGAAGAGAAGAGACCACCAAGAGACTAACAGAGTGGGAGAGAGCTCCCCCCCCCGCTGAGAAAAGAGAGAAGAGACCAAAGGAGAAAGCAGAGAGAAAGATTCGAAGCTGATTGAAGGTGGGCACCGGGGAGGGAGAGGAGTCAATGCTCCGCCCTCCCCCCCCATTTCTGTATTTCATCTTCTTGTAATTTCGATTAATGCTACTTCTTCTTCTTCTGATGTATTCTGCGACATCGTAATTGGTTTTCATGCCGCTAGAACAGGACTTAGTCTTTGTTTGTAATTTTCTTCTATGTACTCCGTCCCTCTGATGCATGGATGTAATAGTCATGTCCGAATGAATAAACGAATGGAACAGGCCTCGATTGTCGCCTGCTATTGTCTCTGTGGAGGTTTGCCCCCTATTCCCCTCCCCAGTCTGATTATTCGTCTGTGTTTTCTTTCTCGAAGATGCTTTCGTGCGCTTGTTCCAGAGCCAGGGACAGGCTATCCCTTGGCCTTCGGAACAAAGCCAAGCCACATGATGATTCACATCTGTGAGATTCCGGGGTTTCTGATGCTCGGTTTGCTTATCGACATCATCAGAGTCGTTTCTGGACCAGAGACAGATGACTCTTGGTTCCCAGGACGACGAATGATAACATCGAGCCATCCTCCTGGAATTCTGCACAAGTAATGGTGACAGAGGCTCCTTATGTTCGGTTCTTCTTTCCCATTTCCCTCTGTCCTTGGACTTCCTCCGAAACCCATGCCAAAGCTGGTCGATACCCAATAAATACATCCATCTTTGATTCCTCAGGGCCCGTCAATCTTGGCCTTAATGACCAGGAAAACCCCCTCAATCATCCATAAACCCCAAGACAGGGTGTCATAAAATCCCGAAATACATCTCGGCGCCCTCATCTATCTCGGCTCTACGAACAGTAGAACCGATGAATAGCCCTCGGCGTGAGCTTTCCCGCACCAAGAACCCTATTGTTTTACCTCGCACCGAAAAGTCCCCCTCCCTGGCCTTCTCTTCCTCGCGCCGGGAAGCCCACGCCGAGAGCCTCCCTGGCCTTCTCTTCCTCGCGCCGGGAGCCTCCCTGGCTTGCTCTTCATCGCGCCGGGAAGCCCGCACAGGGAACCCCCTTGCCATCTCCCCTGCGCGCCGGGAACCTATCCCATGGCATCTTCCCCTTTGACGTCGGGAACCCCTCCTTGGCTTCCTTGTCTCGGCGCCAAGAACTTATACATATGTTTGAGGTGTGCCGAAAACTTGCTCTGCTACCTAATGAGCCTCCGATTCCCCTGTCAAACTCACTCAGGGATGTCCACGAGTCACCAGAACCCCCCTCCAAGGATAAAATTAATGGGAGTCAAACTCCCTTATGTTCCACCGTCCCGTGTCGGGTTATGAGTAATCCCTTTAGCTCGGAGGGCTCCGCCACTACGTGAGTCTCGCCGGCTTCCGTAGGGAAGAGTAAAATGTTGTCCCACGGCAGCTACATGATCCGGGAGGTTCGACCTCTCTTTCTTTCGGCTTTCATCCCGGCACTCCGTGGGTGATAGTCTATTCTCCCCTGGACATAATCCAGATTGTGGGGAGATGCTGCCAAAATGTCGATCTGACGTTCTAACCCCGATGAGCCCCGGGAAGTGCACGTCATACACCTCCCATGCGGCACAATCTTTTGGGGAATACTAGTTCCGCGAGGCCCTTGGCCGGATGAGAAATCTGATAGGGGACCTGTCCCCGATGATTGTTCAGGCTCTGCCCCGCCGCTGCGTGGACGGTGTCCTATTTCTTATCTGGCATGCCCCCCCTATAAGAGGGGGTTATGTCGATTTAATAAGCCTGTTACCTACTTAATTACATTCTTAGAATAACAATATCTTCAATATCATGCACTGTTATTTTTCTTTTATTACCGCCCCGAGCGGTCTCCTATTTTGGCGTTTAATCAAGGGTTGTCCTTCTTAGGAAGGGCGTATGACGGGATCGTCACGGGATCGACAAGCGGCAACGGTCGATCGTCAAAGCTGCACCGGCAACTATCAAACTATATTTTCTATTTTAAGAGTTTTGTGTTAATGGGCCATGTTAGTGGGCCTAGATGTGTGTTTTCTTTTGTAGAAGAAATAGAATATCCACATCATGTGATAGCCTTTATTAAGTGTCTTTTAGTCTTCCCACTAGAGATATAATGAGTCTTAGGTGTTAGGTGTTAGTTGAAGTTTAATGAGTGTCTTTTGATTCTCTTTGTGGAGTCTATAAATGTGTTATGTAACCTCTCTTTAGAAAACAATGAAGTGATTAGAATTTTTGGAAATCATCTATCGGAAGGTGTGAAGCCAAGCTTGCGATCTCATCTCTGAGAAAGAGATGGGAGAGACGTGGGTGAGAAGCCCACACTATCTTGGTCGTGAGAAGTGGCCCCAACCTTTCCTTTCCCCTCCTTCTTCTTCTCCTCTCGCTCCCTCTCCTAGCCTCTCCCCAGGCAGCCCTCCCTCTCCCGCCTGCGTCTCTCTCTCTTCCCCATCTCCTACCTCCTAGGGGTGTGACGCCCCTCTCTTTCCTTCTCCCCCTCGGCTGGGTGTGATGCCCGGATCTTCCCTCTCCCCCCTTACGGTTCTTCCCCCTTTACACACACTTGCGACTCCTCCCACCTCGCCACTTCTTCCCCCTCTCTCTTGCCATTGCCACACTCTGCACCACCTCTTCTTGCTAACTTCCCTCCCCATCTTCACGTCACAACCCCACCACCCGTTCCCTTTCATCTGTGAGCACACACAAACCCACACTTCGCACTCACAGCCTCTCCCTCTCCCATTGCTCGTCTCTCCTAATCTCTCCCTTCCACACATGCAACAAACCCATTCCGGCAGCCCTGTTTGAAACAGGGGCACCTTAACCCCTTGTGTCACATCACTCGCCCTCTACTCCGGCTGCAGATGGAGGAGGCACGGGCAGGCTGAGAAGA
Organism: Amorphophallus konjac; assembly: GCA_022559845.1. Lineage (NCBI taxonomy): Eukaryota > Viridiplantae > Streptophyta > Magnoliopsida > Alismatales > Araceae > Amorphophallus > Amorphophallus konjac. The sequence continues at coordinate 199,199,568 of CM040125.1, read as the reverse complement.
TGCCGTGGGAGTGGTCCGGAGCCCGATGGGGCGAGGATCGAACCATTTTTGGCGCGATCCCAAACGGTGGATTCAAAGCCGACGGTCGAGCTCGCGATGCGGTTTTTGGCGTGGTTTAGTCACCGCGGTGCACGGAATCTTCAGTGGAGGTAGGGAGACAGATCACCTACTTCTCCTCAGCGTTTTCGTGCAATTTCGTGTCAATCGGTGCGAGTTTGAGAGGGTTTCGTTCAATTTCGGGAAAAGCATGCTCGGGGGGTGTGCATCGGGTTCGTCGAAAAATGGCGACGGTTTTCGATTAGATTAGTTTCATTGTGACTGTGACGACCCAGGAGATCCGGATACCGATAAATCGATATTATCGATTTGCCGATACCAAGAACTCGGGGAAGCCACCCAAGAGGCTGATGAGGCCCCGTAAGGGTTAGTAAGTGTTTGTCGAGGGGATGCATAACGAACAGAACTTACATGCACAATATTAATTAAAGCATTCATTTGAATTTTAAACGGAAGTAATTAAATATATCAGAGTGGTAAATTTATACAAGTAGTCCAGATCCATATATCACAAGTCCCACACTGAACATTGGTCAAAATAAATAACTACACGGGGCATACCCCGGCCAAAAGAAGAAAAAAGACAGACTTACTACTAACCGACCACTGACAGGCCACTGCTGGCTCTAAGACTTTTTGCCAAAAGCACGAGAGAATCCTACAGCCTGTTGCTCTGCCTCACCTGAAAAGGAAGGGGTGAGTCTCACATGAGAGACTCAGTAGGGTTCACGCGGATCCCTACTTCGCAACTAACTAAAGGAAAGTAGTATAGCATGCATTCGCATAAATAAATGATAATTTAATAAAGCTGTAAAACTAACTAAATAGTTTATAAACAGCTAACTAATATGCCAATTTAATTCAAATGCGAGTACTCAAAATCTACCAATAGATAATAACTCAATCATTCCAAAGTGACAAGAAAGAGAAGGAGAGGAGATCCACCAGAAGAAGAAACCAGATGCGTCCGCTGACGGCTTACACTACGTCTCAAGCATCTACGCAAGCCTGATCATAGCAAGCGAGACGCGTAACAGTACCAGAAACAAGTAACTAGTCAGAGTAACACTCGTCAGTGTCAGTCCAAGCCGCTGACCACGTGTGCACACACTGGCTCGTTGCCTAGAGCCAGGTCTCTGTCTAGTATTCCCCTCCGTAGGACGCTACGGTTGGACCGGGGCCCACGGAACTAGCTTAAAAATCGTAAACTGGGATAGCCCGCCACCTCTCCCGGGTGGGATCAACACTAAAAGTCGTCGGGCTACGACTGATGGTTCGATCACTAGGAAAGAGAATATAATTCTATTGGGATCTAAAAATATGCCATAATTTATGATAACAATTAAACACGGCAAATATGCAAGATTAAAAGCATAATTAACTGAATATGCTAAGAATTAAAATCTATCAGGATTAAATGGTTGAAAGAAAACTGCCCCAGTCTATGAAATAACCTAAGCATGGTGATAATGCAATATTAAATGCATAGTTAAATGAACACGCAAAAATTGTAGAGCAAGCGGTCGAACTAGGGCCGCTATAGTCTTAGGCGGTCAAACAACGAACCGTTGCGTGCTGCTAAATGGATTGGCCGTGAAGTTTCTACCGTCACTCATATTTAAAATATTCATGCGGTCTAGATGTCAGCTGCTTGGGTCAATAGACGGTTTATGGCGGACCGTTACAAAATCTGAAATAAGCTAAATATGGTCCTTACCGGAGAACCGAATCCATGGGAATCATAACCGGACCCCAATCTCGGTCGACCTAAATCGACGGGAATCATGACTTTTAACTTGTTCCCTGCCATTCCATCATCTTAATACAACAATTTATCATCTATGAACTCAGCAACGATGGGATACGACAGTTTATTGTCTATGAACTCACCAACGATGGGCATGCTCCAAAAACATAACGGCGATGGGCATGCTTCAAAAACATAAAGACGATGGGCATGCCGTTTAAAACATAAAGACAATGGGCATGGCATTAGGGATGATCTAACGAGCTAGGGTATCGATCCCCCTACCTCAATCGTGAAAAAAACTTCAATTCTGACCGTGAGTAAGCCGAGGGTCGCCACGGCTCGCCTTAGCCCGATCGTCACCACGCTCCGTGGTTCGCCACGGGGATGATGCCTCTGCGTTCTTCGCTTCGTGGGGAAGCTTCCGCAGGTCCTAGCACGAGAAGAAGGCCCCCCCCTCCGGATTCCTAGCCGAATATGCCGATTTCACCGCGAGAAGGCCATGAGAAGGGGAGAGAGGGCCACCTGATGCCGCCGTGGAACTGCACCTCTGCACTGGGGTTCGGCTCCTACAGGGTCGCTGTAGCGATCTCCACCCTGCCAGCTCACCGGCGAGGCCGCCACTCCTCCGCCATGGTTGTCGGTTCATCGCGCGCACCGAGAAGGGAGAGGAAGGGCGAGAGGGGTCGCCGTTCGCGGGTCCGCGCGATCGGTCGAAAGGGGGGAGAAAAGGGTAAAGTGAGAGAGAGAGAGAACTCTCGGTTCTCTCCTCTCAGGAAAAACCTTCAACATATATATTTTTTTTAAAAACCCTCAAATTGTTAGAAGACCATAAGTGAAGCAAAATTGGGTAAATGCCCCATTTATTTTCTAAAACACTTATATATATGCACAAAGCCGACTAAACTAGGCCCAATAAATCCCTAAAAATCTACTAAATTCATGGATTAAAATACATTTTAATGCCGGTAAAGATCTGTTAAAGAACGGGCCTTACAGTCCCTCCCTCCTAATAAAAATTTTATCCTTGAAATTTAAAAGGAAGAACAAGGAGCGAACTGAAAGAACTTATTGTAGACACGCTATTCCTGACGCCCCCTAAGAAAAACTCATATTACCACGCGACGCCCCGCAGCGGCTTCCGCATTTTGAATCACTTGAGTGTTTCCTATCTTTGAGTCTTCTCTCGTCTTCTGGGCGAGTAGCGTAATGCTCCTTCGGCATCTGAAAACTACCTCGCTGTGGAAATCATGCGACATTTGAACGGCATCAACATCAATCACATGCATCAGAAGTTCCCGGGACCAGGAAAATGCCTAACGGACGACTGCCGACGCCATTTTCGGGGGAATCTGGGAGTCATCATGGAGGCGTCCAGGCTCCTGGACGCCTCCATCAATACAAAATAATGACAAAAAATATATATATATAAGATTGAACAAAAAATATATATAATGTTATGGAAGCGTCCAGGCCCCTGGACTCCTCCATCAACCAGCTCACGGGCGGGCGACCCCGGGCCATCGACTGACCGTTGCTCAGCCTGTCGTTTGAATAAAATCCAAGTTATGGAAGCGTCCAGGCCCCTGGACGCCTCCATCAACCAGCTCATGGGCGGGCGACCCCGGGCCATCGACTGACCGTTGCTCAGCCTGTCGTTTGAATAAAATCCAAGTTATGGAAGCGTCCAGGCCCCTGGACGCCTCCATCAACTAGCTCACGGGCGACCCCCGGCCATCGAATGACCGTTGCTCAGTATGTCGTTTGAATTAAATCCAAGTTATGGTAGCGTCCAGGCCCCTGGACTCCTCTATCAACCAGCTCACAGGCGACCCCCGGGCATCGCTCAGTCTATCGTTTGAAGAAAATCCAAGTTATGGAGGCATCCAGGCCCCTGGACGCCTTCATCAAACAGCTCACGGGTGACCCCCGACCATCGACTGACCGTCGCTCAGTTTGTCGTTCGAAGAAAATCCAAGTTATGGAGGCGTCCAGGCCTCTGGACGCCCCCATCCTCCCAACCTCTATAAATAGAGGCCTACCCCCCTCAGTTCAGGAGGTCGAAAAAGAGCGTCGAGAGGCTGCCGAATTCTATTCCTAACCCGTGGGTGTTTTGTAGGGGATGTCCTACCGGATCCTCGGGTGCCCGTGCTCGCAGGAGAGAGGCCGCCTTCGCCCGCCGCACTACCTCATCATCCCTACGCTACCGAAGCTCCGCCGGATCTCGCCATCGACCATCCAATAAGCCATTCTCTCCTCATCTTTTCTAGTTATCTTGCATTCATCATATCATATCCTCTACCCCCCCTTTATGAGGGAGTCTCTTCCCGTTTCTACGTCGGAATAATTGCCATTCATCATAAGCATTTTCCTCCTACTCGTGTCCGAGAGGGGTTTTAAAGACAACACCAACCAGGTGTGTGTCTTGCCATCATTTCGTTACTTGCGTCGTTAGAATTTGAATATTGCACCTTCATCTTTCTGATCCACCCGTTACTTGTTTGTCGTTGTTTTGCAAGGGTACCTGAGGAAAGTCCTCTCCGTCGGCCGGCCGAAGGGGGAGGAAGAAGCAACCTGCCATTTCCCGCTCTCGAGGAGTCACAATCTCCGCGCTCAATACAAGGTACACGCGATCATTTCGTTTCTTTGACGTAACCCCTCTGGCGATCACACCCTTTTAGCATCCTACGTATGCTCTTTCCTCATATTGGCACGTTTCATAATCCTTTTTAATTTTTAGTCGCTTGATAGTCCGTAGTTTAGTTCGTTTTCTTCTCCTTGAGTGGATTCCTAGGCTTCCACAGATTGGCGATCACGGTGGGACTTTCTTTTTGCTTATTTGGGTTACCTTTGAACTCTCGGCACCCACGTGTGCCTCCCTTCTTTCGGCACCCGCGTGTGCCCCTCCCTATTGCGCCCACGTGCGCTACATAATTTCCCTCGTGCACCACGTGCACTCCCCCGGTCCTTTGTGATTACTTCGAGGTCTACGTTATCTCGGCACCCACGTGTGCCCCTCCACTCGGCACCCACGTGTGCTCCCTCCACTTGGCACCCTCGTGTGTCCCCCTTCTTATTGCGCCCGCGTGCGCTGTGTCATCCCCTTCGTGCACCACGTGCACGCCCCTTAGTCCCCTCGTTTGTCATTTTTAAGTCTGTGTTGTCTTGGAAAGTAGAACGGCTATATCTTCCTCTATCTGTTTATTGTTGTTATATTCTTGTTATATCACTGCTATACATCTGTTATATTTGTGTGCTTATTTCTGCTCCATCTGTGTGTTACATATCTTTTATCCAGCACCGCATTTCATGCATTTACCCCCTTTTCTTTTCTTTTTTTACTCCTTTCTAAGGATCACCCTCTCTCGGTGAAGGAAGGACTCTCCGTTCGGGAATTCCTCTCGACGGACTAGAATCTCCTCCACTGGGACCTCCGTAAGTCCCCGACATCGAAGAATCTCCTCTTCGTTCACTGGGCCGGTTGTACCATTGAAGTTCCCCGGAGTTAGTCGACCCATTCCTGGTGAGACGAGAGCCCCTAGCTGACACGGTGGTGAAAACAAAAACGAATTAGGGTCCCTATTTTTTGTGAACTTCGGATCTGGTTAAAAACACAAAAAAAATCATCAAAATCAAAACACAAAAAAAATGGGGCGTAAAGGCATCCACTTGTTTGATAATCTCTATTATTTGCTTGCTAGTATATGTTTTTGCGTTCCGGGAAAACTGTGAGCATGGCTCACGAGTCTTTTGAGGAGAACCACCCTGGTCGTGGTGAGTCAGTCGAGCCGCGAGTCCATGCTACGGACGCGGGTCCTTCCCATGAGCCCTCAAGTGAGGTGCAGGTTACCACAGGGGACACATCCTCGCCACAGGACATCTCCTCTTTGCTAGGTGTCCTCGCCAACACGGAGCTTACCTCTGAGCAGCTCCGGGCCTTCCAGGCCATTATGAAGGGGAAATCTGTTCCCCCCGCTCCCCAGGAATCAACTCCGGCCATCGTACCTCTCCAAGAATTGGTGCGGGCCATTCCATCTCCTTCGCTGGCACAAGCCATCCAATCTCCCTCGCTTCAAGGGCAAGCGAGCCAACAACCACCCTCGTTCCAGTTCCCTTCGCAATCTCAAACCCCTGTTGTTCCCCACATACCACTTCAACCGGGGCCAACTATCGGCGGCCCGACAGCTCCCTCTCATTCAGGGTTTCCCCCTCAAGTCTCCGGGAGATATTTTCCTCCCCAGTGGCAAGTGCCACCTTCACCGCCCGAGGAGCTCGCCCAATCGCTCCTCAATAGGTTCAATAGGATGGACGAACAGTTTCAGAATTTGAAGAAAATGGCGGACGTGAAATCCACCCCGGAGGTTGCTTTGCCAATCCTTCCGGTCATCCATCTTCCTCCCTCCGAAATGCCCACGTACCGCAGGTACAATGGGACTGGCAACCCCTTCATTCACCTCAAGGATTTCATTTATGAGTCATCCTATTGGAAAAACGACCAGAGGTCCCTGGCATACCTCTTTCGGAGGTCATTGGACGGTCCTGCACTAGAGTGGTTCTATTCTTTGGAGCCCCGCGAGGCCGAGAATTTTGAAACAGTCCAGAGAAGGTTCTTACAAAAGTATTGGGATAGGGTCGGTCCCTCTCTCTCCATTACCGACCTAGTGGCCGAAAAGATGAAGTCCGACGAGGATTTTGTCCGCTATGCGGGTAGATGGAGGTCTCTGGCAGAAAGAATAAGAGATACCCTCTCGGAACCTGAACAAGTAAAGATGAGCGTATCCAATGCGACCCCACAGTTCAGGCATGTCTTGGCCATGAATAAGCTCACCACCATGGAAGAGCTCTATGAAAGAGCCCGGTACATCCAAACCCAGTTAAAAGACTCCCCCATTATGAACATGTTTGAGCCGCCAAAGCCCAAGGTGGTCAGAAAGACAAGCGCTGGTGTCCCAAGCGGAGCAACAGAAGGGGTCGTAACAAATGAGCAAGTAAGTGCGGTCAACAACGCCAACTATGTAGCCAACCCAAGGCTTCCACAAATGCCCCAACTTCCCCTCCAACCAGGTCCCTTCCCCTCTCGTCCTCCACCCCAAAACGATCCACCTCAGAACAACATGCCTCAACTACTTCAACCCCAGCAACAACCTCGACACCAGCAACAACAACCACCACTTCAGTACAACCAAGTTCCACCCCCATGAAATTACGGTCCCCCACAGTAACAAAGGAGGCCGATTGGTCCCAAGAGAGCCTATTACCCACCATTGCCAGAAACTCTGGCAGATATTTTCAACGCCCTCATGGCCTCAAACACACTCATCCTACCCAGGGAAAGGCCTATGTGGCCCCCGAATGTTGATACCTCTAGATACTGCGTCTATCACAGGCAGCTAGGACACACAGTGGACAACTACTTTCAGTTTAAAGATTACATCCACGATACGAATGATGAAGGCGGGATTGACTGGGATGCAATGAGGTGATACGTCGCCACTCTCAAGGCTAGCAGACCTCCTCCTAGGCCACAGTTCCAGCAACAACAGTAGCAGTTACAACAGCAGCCACAGTAACAACCACAACAACAACAACAACAACAGCCTCAATAGGCCCAACCACAACAACCCAACATGGGCATAATCCAGAATCCATTACCGGAGCACCAAAATCCCAATCATCAGGTCAACCCCATCTCCTCCTTCCCGGAAGTCGGGAGAGAGCAGGTGTGGCATCCAGAGAGTACCACTATTCTTTCTACCGCCAACCCTATCATCATGCAACCCCTCGCCTTGCCCGGGTAGCACCTCTCTCTCATCAACCCGCCTTAATACCGCCTTCACCATTCCCACTGACATCACGCCCTCTCATTCGCACCCCAATGACCTATCAGCCAACACCTTTCATTACACCCTCACACCCTCTCATTTTCTCTCACTCCCCCACTTTACCATCCACCTCTACTGCATTTGCCCCTACGCCTTCTAAGCCCCTTATCACCCGTCCACCGTACGTAACCCCGCCTGTCTCCACTATACCACCGCCAATGCCCTCAAAACCACTCATCATCCACCATCCATCTCAACACCATTACCCGCTCCAAACCTTACCCACTTCCACTTTGCTTCCACCTCCACCTTCCAGACCCCTTATCCTTCATAACCTGTGCGATATCCCCTCTACCTCCACCATGCCTCCACCTAACAAACCCCTCATCAGAATCCCTACTTCATCAACCATCCCTCCACCACTACCCCTCAGACCTCTGTTAAAACCCACTGCTACCCCTATAGAGGTACAAAAGCCACAGACAATGGTCCTCCGGAGTGGAAGGATTTTCCACAGGGTTTTCCCTCAGAACAGTCAGAATCCCGAGCAGTCTCAGCCAGAGAGGGACGATGGAGAACAATCGGAATGATCTATCCCTGGAACACAGTATGATTTGTTGAAACACTTGGACAAGACGCCTGCTCGGATCTCCATCCTAGAACTGCTTCAGAGATCCACATCCCATCAGGCAGCGTTAATGGAGTATCTTCAAAAGGTCATGGTGAATGAGGACCTCCCTGTAGAAAAGATTTCTGCCGTCCTGAGCCCAACGGACACACAACCGGCCATCATGTTCCACAACTACGAGCTCGCTCCCAAGGAAGCTCGAAAATATGCATTGTGTGTTTCAATAAAAATTAATGGGGTATTCATAAACCCATGCCTTGTAGACACGGGTGCGTCCATAAATGTGATCTCCATGAGCACCCTTCAGTTGTGTGGGGTCGAACAGGAACAGATAAGACCTTCTTCAATCACAGTCACGGCTTATGACAATAGCAAAAGGCCGCCGCAAGGGATGATTATTCTAAGGACAGAGCTAGGTCCTATGTCAGTACCCACGGAATTCGATGTCCTCGACATGGACCCCACATTCAAGGCCATACTGGGTCGCCCTTACATTGAAGCCATAGATGCTGTGCCTTCCACCAACCATCAGTGCTTGAAGTTTCCTTACAATGGAAGAATAATTAAAGTAGTCAGCACACCTGTCCTTCACACGGTGGATGCTATCAATACCTCTCTGCCCTCTATTTGGCCGTCTCATCAGCCCATATTGTCATTGCTGGACGTGTGCGATTCATCTCACATTCCGCTAGCACCAAAGTAGTCGATCAAGGCAACAACGCCATATCTCCCTTTTCACTCCAAAGGTTGGGAGATTATGAGAAACATCGGCTATCAACAGGGCAAAGGTCTGGGTGCACAGCTACAAGGTAGGTTGAAACCACCAAAGGAGATTAGGCCGAACCGCAGGTTTGGCCTAGGCTTCAAAGGACCATTCAAGGCGGATTGGAAGCCCCTCACATGGACCCTATCAAATCACTTCAACAAGGGGCCCATTATTCAGATGGGGGATTATCCGCAGGAAGCACATGGGGGGTCGCATGTTGTGTATTCAGCCGAAAAATGTCCGAGGGTCACCAAAAGAGGCAAGATCAAAGACCCGGAATGCGAATGGGACAAATGGTTTGATATACGGGACGTTTCCGTTGCACTGGAAAGGATGTTCTCGTCTCCCCAGCTTGAAGGACCGCCATTGATCTCCGGAATGCCAGAAAATATCATTACTGTTGCCAAGGTCCCAAACTATCCTCGTCCTCGCCAGAAGGACCCTATCACCAGCGGATCTTCATCCGCCATCACCATCACCATCGACGACTCATTAGCCGTTATCTTCTCCATTCACTCGCCGCAACCTTTGTTACTGTCATCTTCCTGGGCCAGATGATTGTCTGATGATCTCCCCAGATCCCCCTCCCTACTTACATACCTGCGCGGGTTTCTCAACCCGCGCCAGGTCTTCAATCATGATCTGCTCTACGAGCCTCCCAATCCTCTAGCCATAACCACTTTTTCCTCTCCCCCGATCTCTTTCCACTGTTTTGTCATCAAAAATGAAAATGAAAAAAAAATGTCAATTTCCAAACTCCTCAACAACACGCCTTCGTTGAGGAAACTTCCTACATCTCCCACGGGTGCACCCCGCCCTGCGGACCACCCGTCCAAGGTCCGATGAGCGACCTTTTCTACCCCTCCTCTGAGGGGTCTTCCCCTGTATATTCTTCACCATCCTCTTCATCTCTTTCTTCTTCTGTAAATAATGTCGGTCAATCTAGGAATAATATGTCAAAGGTAGTACCTAGGAAGAAATCCAAGGGTAGGCAGATCCCTCGTCGATTCCTTCTGGATTTAGCCGCCAGGTGTCAGGCCCTTCTTGCCGTCCCTCAGTTGCTAGAAAATCCCATCCAACTACTGGAAATAGAATGTGAGGGCAACTGCATAATTAATGAGGGTATGGAGTCTACGAGATCACAGATGAAGAATACCCTACTGAAGATGAGGGTGAAGAATATGAGGATGCGGCTGGCGCATATGCTAGTGGAATAAGGAGATTCGACGAGCCGTCAACCGCCGTAGAAGAGTCCACTAAAGAAGTCAACTTGGGAACTGAGGAAGACCCTAGGATCAACCTCATAAGTGATAATCTACCACCCTCTGAAGAAGAGGCATTAATTGAAGTTCTCAAGGAATATAAGGACACGTTTGCATGGAGCTACGAGGATATGTCGGGTCTGGATTCAACCCTGGTCGAACACCGTTTAACCCTAAAACCAGGGTCCGTCTTGGTAAAACAAAGGTTAAGGCGTTTCCACCCTCAAATGGCTTTGAAAATGAAAGAAGAAGTCGATAAGCACCATAAAGCCAGGTTTATTAGAGTCGTCCTTTATCCTCAATGGGTGGCAAACATTGTCCCGGTCATGAAGAAAGATGGGAAAGTCAGGATTTGCATCGACTTCCGGGACCTTAACCGCGCGTGTCCAAATGATGATTTTCCCTTGCCTCACATTGATGTTTTAATCGACAACACAGCGGGGTATGAGACCCTCTCATTCATGGATGGATTTTCAGGATATAATCAAATTCGTTTGGTAGAAGAGGATCAAGAAAAGACATCATTCACTACACCTTGGGGAACATATTGTTACGTGGTCATGCCGTTCGGGTTAAAGAATGCTGGAGCTACTTACCAAAGAGCTATGATGGCCATATTTCACGACATGATGCACATATATCTGGAGATATATGTGGATGATCTATTGGTGAAATCAAGGACCAGGATGGAACATCCAAGGGTTTTGGCTAAGGTCTTGCAGAGATCAAGGGAGTTCCAATTGAAAATGAATCCGAAGAAGTGTGTGTTTGGTGTATCATCGGGTAAATTGCTAGGCTTCATTGTGAGTAAAAGAGGGATCAAGATAGATCCCGACAAAGCTAAGGCCATCAGGGATATGCCACCTCCTAAGAATTTGAGGGAAGTCCGAGGTTTAATCGGGAGGTTGCAGTTTATTCGTCGGTTTGTGTCTCAGCACTCACAAAGGTGTAGACCTTTCTATGAGTTGACCAAGCCAGGGTTAGAATTCCACTGAGATTCTAAATGCCAAAAAACTTTTGAAGGGTTAAAGGAATATCTGGCTAGTCCACCCGTTCTCATTCCACCCAAACCAGAAAAACCTCTGATCCTCTACATCTCCGTCTTGGACGACTCCGTGGGAGCTGTCCTCGCACAAGTTGATGAAGAAGTCAAGGAACGGGCAACCTATTACTTGTCCAAACTTCTGAATCCCTGCGATCAGAAGTACACAGTCATGGAGAAAACCTGTGCTGCCCTCGTTTGGGTGGTGCAGAAATTGAAGCACTACTTCTTGGCTCATGAGGTCCACTTGATTGCTCGCATGAACCCTATCATGTTTCTTCTGGAGAAATCTGTCCTTACTAATAGGCTAGCACGCTGGCAAAGTTTTCTTTCCCAGTTCGACATCACCTACATCCAGCAAAAGGCAATTAAAGGCTATGCCATAGCCGAGCATCTCGCCCACCATCCTCTCCCCAAGTTTGACCCTATCCAATCAGAGTTTCCAGATGAGGAACTAATGTCCATCACCCTATCCGACAAGCCAATGTGGACATTATATTTTGATGGAGCTCTAAATACCCAAGGGAAGGGTATCGGCATTGTCCTTCTAACGCCTGAAGGCGTTACCATCTCAGAGGCATTTCAGGTTGCGTTCCCAGTCACCAACAACATCGCTGAATACGAGGCTCTTCTAGCTGGCCTGGAACTAGCCCATTCTTTCTATATCACTGAGTTGCGGGTCGTGGGTGATAGTCAACTCGTTCTCCGCCAGGTGCTTACCAAGTATCGCACCCTTGATCCCAAGCTCAAACCCTATCAGGAGCTGGTCTCCGCCTATGCCAAATTGTTCACCAAGCTGATCTTTGTCCATGTTCCTCGCGAACAGAACATTTTGGCCGATGCCCTCACCTCCTTGGCGTCATCCTTCAAATTTCCTTTAGGTGCATGGTTTAGATCCATCATTCTCTGCAAGCGTCTTGTCCCTGCCGTTCAGGACCCTTACCTCTTAAAGATCAAGGAACGAGTCCTACAGAAGATCCAGAAGGGAGAAATTCTTGAGAAGAGGGATATCATGCTGGCAGAAGTCGAAGAAGAGTTGGCTGACGATGAGAAACCATGGTTCTATGAAATTGTCAAATATTGTAAAGATCAGTCTTATCCTGAAGGAGCCACCACAGAAGATAAGAAAGCCATAAGAAGGGTGGCTCAGAAAAACACATTGGTTGGAGGTCTACTCTATAGGAGGAGCCTTACTGGCGTTCTGTTAAGGTGTCTTGACGACAATGAGGCTTGGAAATGCGTAGAAGAAGCACACTTGGGTGTGTGCGGTGGCCACGTGAATAGCCAGATGCTCGCCAAGAAGATCATTAGGCTAGACTTTTACTGGCCCACTATGGAAGAGGATTGTGCCGTCTATGTCCGTAGGTGTGTCAAGTGTCAACTTCACGCCGATAAAATCCATTCACCATCTTCCTCACTCCATCCAATATCCTCCCCATGGCCTTTCTCCATGTGGGCATTCGACATCATCGGTCCCCTAGGTGATCCCAATTCCCTCACCAAACAGAAATCTTTCATCCTTACTGCGACGGAATACTTCACCAAATGGGCCGAAGCCGAAGCTTATGCGGAAATCAAGGCGTCAACAGTCTACAAGTTCATCATGAAGAACATCCTCGCCAGGTTTGGCATCCCAAGCACAATCGTCACCGATAATGGGCCACAATTCATTTCTCAGGACCTTGAGGACCTCTGTAAAAGGTACGCAATTGTATTGCATCATTCATCTCCTTATTACCCACAAGGTAATGGCCAAGCGGAGGCCACCAATAAAACATTGATCAAAATCATCAAGAAGACCTACGAGTCCAGTAAGTTTTCAGACTGGCCAGAAAAGCTTATCGAAGCTCTATGGGCCTATCGCACTTCAATCCGTACCCCCACCGGGCAGACTCCGTTTGCCCTTACTTATGGTATGGAAGCGGTAGTCCCGTACGAGACTCTGATCCCTTCTCTCAGGGTACAATTGGACGAGGAATTTCCCCTCAACGACCGTCGTAATTCACTCCTTGCCCAGTTGGAACTCTTGGATGAGAAGCGGCTGGCCGCTGCCGAGCATGCGCGTGTGTATCAAAATAGACTCGCTCGATTTCACCAAAAGAAAGTCATTGAGAGAAAATTCAAAATCGGTGAGATGGTCGTAAAAAGAATTTTTGTCAAACCAGGAGGGCCGCGTTCTAAGCTCCAACCCAATTGGGAAGGACCATTTGTAATTCAAGCCGTGTACCCTGGCAACGCCTACAAGCTAGTCAACGCCGAAGGGACCGAGTTATCCCACCCTTGGAACGGGCTTTATCTTCAAAATTACTACCCTTAGCTTAGTGTCAAAAAACAAAAAAAATGACGAAAAGAAAGAAAACATCAAAAATAAAAAAATATTGAAAATCACTAAAAATATGGAAAACTCAAAATGCCGATGCCTGGTGGTCACCATGTAGTTAAGTCCCAGCATCCGACCTTCATGTTAGGATAGGGCCCATCAAGGCTTGGTAGGCACCGAGTCTTGGTTTGCCAGAACCGTGGAGATCCCTGTCCGGCCACATCGACCTATGCACGCTCAAAGGAAGCCAACATGTACTCACTTACGTATTTTATCCAAAAAAAAAAAGAGTTGGTAGCATCACCGATAGTGGGGCTTCACCCAGAAGATCTCCGGAAGCTATAATCTTTATTCTCTTCTCTTCGGCCAAATGAGACAGTCGGCGCCCTTAAAACGCTGAGCATGAGAAACCAAAACCCAAACCCCCAAGGGCAAGAGTAGGATCCATTTCCTCGAGCATCGATCAGAGCACGAGAAGAGGGCAGTGTCCCCGCAGGCATACGTATATCTTCCTCGCAAAAAGAAACACAAAATTAAAATCAAGAGAAAAGCCTGGTCGTGACCGTGCCTGATGCGATAAATGAAACCCCTCAAAGTAAAAGTATGAATCCACAAAAGGGGCCATAGAATATAAATGCTCGAGATTTGGTCCGATGTTGTCCGAAAGGAAAGAGTTAAATGGGCCCTTATTGGCTCGCCGGGTTAATGGTTTTGCCGATCCTCTCAGGAGGTTTATCCCCTACGCTCTTCCTTCTTCCTTTAAAAATGAAAGCTCGACGGAATATCTAAACAAGTCTACTTTGAAACATGTGGTTTGCGACCTTATTTTAATACAAACATGTGGTTGCCTACTTTGAAAAGCAGAAGCTATCGCTGCGAAGGAGTCTCTGTGTTTTGGCTGGTCAAGACCCATGTTTACCATCCGGGTGCCTTCTTGTTTAACCTTGGGCTTAGGCCAATGCAAGCGCGTCACCTCTGGGTGCGACGGCGTCTGATTCTGGGTCAGCATCACGCGGTTGGTCGTTAGGGTTCCAGGGTGTTCCAACATATACCATCTAGAGTTGTAAGGAAACAGACCCGGGTAGGGCAAATCATTTACCTCGAACACCTTTTGGGCGAATCCCTGTGGTCGGAAGCAACTGGGAGCCTAAGCATGGCATGGTGATATTGTCATCAGGGTAAGTCTTAGCCGGCGGGATTATCATTCGAGGGGTCTAGAGGCCCAAATCAACCTAGATGTGCACTTAGGATACCTGGGAGGTTAGTAAGAAATCCCTGTTCTCATGAAGGTAAGGTGCCATATGGGTGCTCATCAGGCGTTAGCGACAAAAAAAATGATAAAAAAAAGAGAAAACGTAGATATTTGGAAAACAAAAAAAATTAGAATGATAACAAAGACAACAACAAAAATGCCAGAAAAATAAAAAAAAATCATTTCGCATGATTGCATTTGTATGCAGCATTTCACTTTTAAATTCCGCTTGCATTAGTGTGCTTGTCTGTCACATTCATCATTATCGCATCTTTCCCTTGCCTTCGTTAATAAAGGCTTGGCCCCTTGACCCATTATCAAGGACAGTTGAAGTGAACACCTGCTTATTGAGCAAGGGGCCAAGTCAGAACAGAGATACTGACCTGTTTGTTTCAATGATGCGTGCAGGGATTCAAGATAGCAAGAGTGAGATGAAAATCAAACAAAATCATACCTTTTATTCCATTCTTAAATAAGGAATTGTACATTAAGTTCCATCTTCTCTCTCTACATTACTTGTCCCGCCACCCTCCGGGTAAAACGCCCTCAAGGGTGCTACCCAACTACGAAAAGTGGTACTTCTACCGCTCTGTACACCTCTTCCCATTCCCACACCCTGGCACTGATCCGTGGGAGCAGCAAAGGAGCTACTGACACGAAAGCCACGCTCTCGTGCTCTTTGGTAGCGCTCCTCACCATCTCTCAGCCATTGTTCAGCGAGGCCAAGGCTGATTCGGAGTTCGAACAACTGGACCTCCATGACCCTTCGCTCCTCCCTTTCAGCCAATTTGTCGGCTCTCTCTCTTTCTCTATCCCTCTCTTTCTCTGCCCGTTCTCTCTCATGGTCTTCCCTCTCCAATTGAAGGGTGATTCTCAGCTCCATGGCATCCCTGGAAGAATCGTCATCAGGACGACGCCGCAATTCCTCCTCCAGCTCTGCTATCCTAGCCTCTCTCTGTGCAGCATGGGCAAGTACCTCTCGCGTCTCCTTTTCCTGCCAGATATACTATCTCAGATATGTGGCAAGGTATAAACAAGGAGAACTCAACACTGAAATTCTTACATGTATAGAGAGCATTTGATGAGGGCATCCCTTGCCCCTCCACTCTTTTTCCAGACTCGGATTGTTCGACGGCAAGCACCATTATATTTGTCATGTATTTTTGAGACTAGTCATGTAATCTTCACATTTTCTTTGAGTCATTATCATGTAATTTTCCCTTTATTTTGAGTCATGTACCTAGGTAGTTGAGTCATTTTCCTAAGTATTGAGTCATTATGTTGGTTAGATAGGTTAATGGGCCCAATCCATTGGGCTAGGCCCAGGGGCGCCCCTCCCTTGGACTGTGTGGTCTTTAGTTAGTTTGTCAGGGTCAGTTTGGTCATAGGAAAATTATGGAGTCTATAAATACCCCACCCCTCTCTCATTTGTAACAACTTTTGATGAATATTGAAAAGCATTTGCCATCTCCCTCTCAATATCTCCCTCTCTCTCTCTCTCTCTTACTATCACTCTCTCTAAGTGGGTTGTACCCCCTCTCTCTCTCTCCTCCCCACCCCAATTTCGAAATTCACTCTCTCTCCTCCCCATTCACCCCTCATTAAGGCCCCTTCCCCTTCCCCATGCACTCATTCAACTCCCCCTCCAACCCCTAGGTGGAAACCCCTTCTCCTAGGCACCTTTCCACTTTCCAAAGCACCCCACCACCTTCCCAAGGCTGAATTAACCCCTCCCAAAGCCCAAATGCGAATTTCCCTCTCCCTAGGGCTGTGCCCCTCCATCTCCCCCACCCCCAAGCTCCCAAATTCGTCCCCCACCTCCCCTTGGTCAAACCAATTTCACCCCCCCTCTCCCTTGCTCTCCCCTTGCACATCTCCTCATTCTATCTCTGTTTCAGGCAGCAGAACTACAACGAGTTGCAGAAGCAGCCACGACCGTTACTTGAAGATTCAAGTAGCAAGGCCTACATCTCTGGAAAGGTCTTCCAGAGAGCTTTCCAGGCGAGGCGGTTTCGTCAGCATCCGAGCTCCGAGCAGTCCGCAGCATCCATTCTCCCTCGACTGCGCAGGAGACCCCAGGCAAGGAACCAGAACGTGATTGGAAGCTCAACCACGGCAAACCCTTTGGGATTCAGATCAAGTGTTCTTCAGAAGAAATCTTCCCTCTCAAGTCCTCTTTAATCCTCAAGAAGCAGAGCTGCATTTGGATATCGGCATCAGAAGTTACGAATTTTCTACTCCAAGGCATCAGGTCAGTTTTCAGGAGCCAGAACCGACATCCCTCTGCTCATCTGTTCGTCCCGGTATACTCCAACATCTTCCGACATCTCCGTCAAGTCCGAAAGAAAGAAGACTTGACCACGGTTCCAACGGTTCAAGTCTCGCCTCAATCAGAGCTCGGTAGCAATCGTGGCACCCCCTGCATCCAGTCACATGGTTCTGCACCAGACAGAGGCAGAACCAACCATCCCGGTTCCAGACTCTGCCACAGCCAGCTCGTGAAGGCTCTGAGCGCCATTTTTGGAGGGGAGAAACTACTTCCAGCTAGCTGCCACCTCCTAGAAGAAGGGACTCAATCGACCTCTGGAACCCTCTGTTCCAATTTTCTTCGTCGGAGAGGGCAGACTGCCCCTGTGGTCCCAGGTTAGATCAGTCTTCATTTCTCCGGTCACTCCTCTCTCCACTGACATCGGATTGCATCCCCGTCAACTCCTGCTCGAAGCTACTCCGACCAAGTTCGCGTCACCGCTAGTTTCATTCCAATCGGAGTCCGGGAGAGCCCACAGTGACTTCTGCAACCTACTGCTTCAGCCCGATACCAGCCAGAGACCAGACGGTGGTGTCCTGTTCCAGTCGCCGGTGCAGTCAGCCCCGAGACTCAAAGCTTCCCCAAAAATTCAAGCTTCATCCCCTGTCAGCTGAGGAACTTTTGGCAGTGGTTTCGTCAAGTTTGGAGCCCCGTGGAGCCCGTGGCAGTGTCAACAGCGACACCCTATCCTGCAGACCTGCAGATTGGCAGAACCGGCGGACTCGGAAGATCGGCTTTTCCTTTGCATAAAACCCCACCCCGCTTGGCCGGCTGAAGGCCCCTCCCTGCGTGGAGGTAGTTTTGAATGTAATAAGAATAATCCCCACCCCAAGTTCATCCCTCCTGCGTGAGGTGTAGTGGTGTAATTCTTTCAATTTCAGGTTCAAGCTACATCGCCGCGGCGATCGGGTGTATACCCTCGCCTCCCGGCTCGCCCTCGTCTCCGGCCAGAGTCGGCGTCTTCACGCCGGCTAGGTGAGCCTCAGTCCCTCTCTTGCTTGGTTTAATCACTTGCTTAGCTTAGTATTATTGCTAGTACTGCGTCGGACGGAGAGTGAGAGCTCGGCCCAACTTGCTAGGTCCGTGAGTGACCACCGCGGGCGAGTTGAGAGTGAACCCACTAAACCCACACCCTTGGTGTGCTGGCCGCCCATGGTTTGGGCATCCTAGGCCCATTTGGGGTTCTTCACAAGCTAGCCAACCATTGGAGCTTCATGGTCCCGCCTCGGACCCTCTCCCACATCGCTTAGTTGCCAACGGGCACAAGTGTGCACCAAACGGGTGAGTTCGCTAGTGTGAGTCCGCTGCTCAACTTGAATGCTTGAAAATAGGTCCAAGGTTCGGTGTCACATCAAGTGGTATCAGAGCAAGTTCACAACTTGTCTCTATCAAGTTGGTCCTAGGGCATGTCTAAGCATTTAGAGTCTTCAAATGCATCACTCTTGTCCCCTAATATGGCCACCTCATATCGACCTTACCAATCGGCCCACTCCATAAGTCCAAGTCACCAAAAGATGCCTACCACTAACACCCATAACTTCCCGGGCCATATCAACTACTTCATGAAAGCCTTGACCTATGCCAATGAGCGGCTTGATAACATATCGGGCCGACTCGACCAACTTGGAAAAAATAGGCCCGCCCCAAGGACGGACGATAGGATGGCCCCTTTCCCACTTCCCACCTTTGATGGGACCTCTCCTAGCAAATATTTAGATTGGGAAGCTACAATGGACCAATACTTCAATTGGTATCATATTTCCAAGGATGAAAAAGCATGGGTTGCCAAAATGCAACTAACCAAAAGGGCTCAAACTCATTGGTGTAAAATTGAGGGCTTAAGGATAATTAGACGGGAAGCTCCCCTCACCACATGGGAGGACATGAAGGATCAACTAAGGGCTAGATATGTGTCCCCTTCTCACTCGGATCACCAAAACCCAAGGAGCACTCCCACTCCTCCCACCCCACCCGTCCAAACCCTTATCACTAAAACCCAAGTACCTAAGACCTCCACCTCCCCACCTAACCCCATGAGGTCCCCCACACCCCAACCAAAACCCCCTTCCCTAACCTACACTAGTCAAGCCCCTTTAGCCCCCACTTCCACCCCAAATGATCCCAAGGGCAAGAGACCCCTAACCGACCCAATTCCCTCCATGGTGACCACCACTCATCCAACCCTCACCATTAAAAACCATGTGGACACCATGTCCACCCCTCCACCAAGGCCCATAATGGCCACCACCCCAAAACCCAAAACCCCTCACCCAACCCACCTCCCACTTCCTACACCAATCGTTCCCCAACCTAGGCCTCCTCTACTTCCCCTTCCTAGCCCAACCCAAGCCCATGCTTATTCACCACCCCGGGAGTGTCATACGCTAGCTATCACCAAACCACCCACCATAGATCCCCCTACTCCATTAGCAATAGAAGTTGCAACCCCCACACCCACCCAAGTGGAAAAAGATGCCCCTCCGGATCCACCTCCCAACATAGAGGAAATCCAAAGGCCAAACAACTCACACACCCCTAGCCTAGATCCTCTAGAGACACCCAACCTCACCATAGATAAGTCCATACTCCAATGGCTCAAGAAAAGTCTCACCATTCCTAGTTCACAACCATGCCACCTACCTATGGGATATCAATCTCAAATCATTCCCATTCAGCCACATGTCACTTATCAAACTTCCTATTGTATGGAAGATTTGGGAGACTTAGTGAACTACCTACATGGGCAAATTCACTTGACCAATATGCTAGCCATGAGGCCGCCCGAAACTAACACCATTAGCCTAGCATATCCCACAATTGGCTCCATCACTTCCATCTATACTAATGGCCAAGTTACTAGTGAGATCATCCTCCTTCTTCCCATGGAGGAAGAACCTATCATAGTCTACTCCCCAACCATTGAGATCCCAAGTGCTTTGATTGGCCAACCCATTAGCAACCTTGGCCCAATTATCTTGGAGGAGGATGACTCACCATTTGAGGTCCTTAAGAACACGGAGTACCCCTACCTAGGTGACCCTTACCATGATCCCTTTGACCCTTTTCTATGGGAGCCTAAATCTCCATGTGACCCTCTCCCCCTATTCACCACTCACCTCACCCTACCCATACCACCCATGTTGACCCAAACTCCTCCCTTCCTGGAATCGGGTTACACCATGAGAGCATTGACCTTAGACAACAAACACCTCGGGATTGAGGAAATGACCCACCCTATATCCACCTACCTAGATCCCTTCGACCCTTTTGAGTGGAAGCTCAAAGACCACCCCACCATCCCACATAAGGAAGTCATCTTTGGGAAAGGAGTTCATATGTCTTGGCACATCACACCGCTTGGCATGATTAGTCCGTCGGGTACATTCATCCATATCACCCACATGTCAAGAAGAAAATATGAGTGGTCAAGATTTGGTTGTCATGGTCCACCATCATTCATCATAAATCTCAAGCATGTTAGGAGCATTCATGGATGTTCGGATCCTCCAACATTCATCACACTCACTCACAAGAGGGACACCTATGGATGCCCTGGTCCTCCCAAATCCTTCAAAGTCTTCATACCATCAATGCATGATAGGTCTATATGTGGTTGTCCTGGACCCCCTTTGCATACCATACATTGTCAACTCACACCGCGTCATAGTACATGGCATATGCATTCAATCAAGTATCAAGCAACAAGCGGTGAGATTCACAACAAGCGAGCAAAAACTCGTGAGCGCCACTTGGAATTCCAAGTTGGTAACTTGACGATGATGACTTTGGAGTGGCTCTACCCTAGGGTCACCTCCAAATTGAGGGCACGAGGACTTGGACCTTGCCAAGTTCTGAGTGACTTTTGGCAACCCGGCTTATGGGTTGAACTTTCAAAAGAGTTTTGGGATTCTCCCCATTTCTCATGTGGCGGATCTAGCACCCTATAAGGGCACCGCGGTGGATCCTAGTGAGTGCCTCCAGCTTACACCTACCCTTGTGAGAGACACCCTCGGAGTGCCACCACAAATAGCCTGAGAGCCCGACGTGAGCACACAGCGGCAATACTAGGCAAGCAAGATCCCATCACCAGCATGAGGGTATGACCGAGTCACTTTGTCGACTGAAGCACCGTTCCCCGACTAGAGTCGCGGGTTGAGTATGGAGATCGTGGATCGCCCCGAGCTGCAGTTCGATGCACTACTTCCCTGGTGGACCCATACTCGACGGAGTCGAGTTTTCCCCACCCCGGGGGTATGATGAGGGCATCCCTTGCCCCTCCACTCTTTTTCCAGACTCGGATTGTTCGACGGCAAGCACCATTATATTTGTCATGTATTTTTGAGACTAGTCATGTAATCTTCACATTTTCTTTGAGTCATTATCATGTAATTTTCCCTTTATTTTGAGTCATGTACCTAGGTAGTTGAGTCATTTTCCTAAGTATTGAGTCATTATGTTGGTTAGATAGGTTAATGGGCCCAATCCATTGGGCTAGGCCCAGGGGCGCCCCTCCCTTGGACTGTGTGGTCTTTAGTTAGTTTGTCAGGGTCAGTTTGGTCTTAGGAAAATTATGGAGTCTATAAATACCCCACCCCTCTCTCATTTGTAACAACTTTTGATGAATATTGAAAAGCATTTGCCATCTCCCTCTCAATATCTCCCTCTCTCTCTCTCTCTCTTACTATCACTCTCTCTAAGTGGGTTGTACCCCCTCTCTCTCTCTCCTCCCCACCCCAATTTCGAAATTCACTCTCTCTCCTCCCCATTCACCCCTCATTAAGGCCCCTTCCCCTTCCCCATGCACTCATTCAACTCCCCCTCCAACCCCTAGGTGGAAACCCCTTCTCCTAGGCACCTTTCCACTTTCCAAAGCACCCCACCACCTTCCCAAGGCTGAATTAACCCCTCCCAAAGCCCAAATGCGAATTTCCCTCTCCCTAGGGCTGTGCCCCTCCATCTCCCCCACCCCCAAGCTCCCAAATTCGTCCCCCACCTCCCCTTGGTCAAACCAATTTCACCCCCCCTCTCCCTTGCTCTCCCCTTGCACATCTCCTCATTCTATCTCTGTTTCAGGCAGCAGAACTACAACGAGTTGCAGAAGCAGCCACGACCGTTACTTGAAGATTCAAGTAGCAAGGCCTACATCTCTGGAAAGGTCTTCCAGAGAGCTTTCCAGGCGAGGCGGTTTCGTCAGCATCCGAGCTCCGAGCAGTCCGCAGCATCCATTCTCCCTCGACTGCGCAGGAGACCCCAGGCAAGGAACCAGAACGTGATTGGAAGCTCAACCACGGCAAACCCTTTGGGATTCAGATCAAGTGTTCTTCAGAAGAAATCTTCCCTCTCAAGTCCTCTTTAATCCTCAAGAAGCAGAGCTGCATTTGGATATCGGCATCAGAAGTTACGAATTTTCTACTCCAAGGCATCAGGTCAGTTTTCAGGAGCCAGAACCGACATCCCTCTGCTCATCTGTTCGTCCCGGTATACTCCAACATCTTCCGACATCGCTGTCAAGTCCGAAAGAAAGAAGACTTGACCACGGTTCCAACGGTTCAAGTCTCGCCTCAATCAGAGCTCGGTAGCAATCGTGGCACCCCCTGCATCCAGTCACATGGTTCTGCACCAGACAGAGGCAGAACCAACCATCCCGGTTCCAGACTCTGCCACAGCCAGCTCGTGAAGGCTCTGAGCGCCATTTTTGGAGGGGAGAAACTACTTCCAGCTAGCTGCCACCTCCTAGAAGAAGGGACTCAATCGACCTCTGGAACCCTCTGTTCCAATTTTCTTCGTCGGAGAGGGCAGACTGCCCCTGTGGTCCCAGGTTAGATCAGTCTTCATTTCTCCGGTCACTCCTCTCTCCACTGACATCGGATTGCATCCCCGTCAACTCCTGCTCGAAGCTACTCCGACCAAGTTCGCGTCACCGCTAGTTTCATTCCAATCGGAGTCCGGGAGAGCCCACAGTGACTTCTGCAACCTACTGCTTCAGCCCGATACCAGCCAGAGACCAGACGGTGGTGTCCTGTTCCAGTCGCCGGTGCAGTCAGCCCCGAGACTCAAAGCTTCCCCAAAAATTCAAGCTTCATCCCCTGTCAGCTGAGGAACTTTTGGCAGTGGTTTCGTCAAGTTTGGAGCCCCGTGGAGCCCGTGGCAGTGTCAACAGCGACACCCTATCCTGCAGACCTGCAGATTGGCAGAACCGGCGGACTCGGAAGATCGGCTTTTCCTTTGCATAAAACCCCACCCCGCTTGGCCGGCTGAAGGCCCCTCCCTGCGTGGAGGTAGTTTTGAATGTAATAAGAATAATCCCCACCCCAAGTTCATCCCTCCTGCGTGAGGTGTAGTGGTGTAATTCTTTCAATTTCAGGTTCAAGCTACATCGCCGCGGCGATCGGGTGTATACCCTCGCCTCCCGGCTCGCCCTCGTCTCCGGCCGGAGTCGGCGTCTTCACGCCGGCTAGGTGAGCCTCAGTCCCTCTCTTGCTTGGTTTAATCACTTGCTTAGCTTAGTATTATTGCTAGTACTGCGTCGGACGGAGAGTGAGAGCTCGGCCCAACTTGCTAGGTCCGTGAGTGACCACCGCGGGCGAGTTGAGAGTGAACCCACTAAACCCACACCCTTGGTGTGCTGGCCGCCCATGGTTTGGGCATCCTAGGCCCATTTGGGGTTCTCCACAAGCTAGCCAACCATTGGAGCTTCATGGTCCCGCCTCGGACCCTCTCCCACATCGCTTAGTTGCCAACGGGCACAAGTGTGCACCAAACGGGTGAGTTCGCTAGTGTGAGTCCGCTGCTCAACTTGAATGCTTGAAAATAGGTCCAAGGTTCGGTGTCACATCAGCATTCCTTCTGCCTCCGCGACACGCTGCGTAGTCCGAGCAAGTTGCTTGCGAAGCAAATCAAGTTCTAAGGCGGGGATCCATAAGCTGGAAGAGACACCGCCTCCTCCCATCGCTGACGAAGCCGCGTCGATCTGAGCGCGCTATAAACCACAAGGGATGAAAATTAGCGGCCGAACGGCATCAATCTAGAGTTTTAATTAGGAGTGCGCATTGTCCATACACCTATCGAAGCGCTCAAGGCTCCACGTGTGTCGCCCAATTATTGCTCCGTTTCTGCCAGGCGTGATCGCAAGTCCGCTATCATGGTATCACAGACATCCTGCAACCATAGGAGTCAGCATCCACAGAGAGGAGAGGAGGAAAGGAGAAAAGAGGAAAAAGGAGACCCACCTCCACAAGTCCCCGGGGTTGGAGCCGCTCTACGTACATTGCCTTATACAGATGCAAATATTCTTCACTATCCTGCGCATGTGATTCCACGATTGTGCCACCTCGTTGCCAGTCTTCATACTGTTCCGGGAACCGCACACGCCAATCAACGCAAGTTGCCGGTCCCCGTGTCTTTCTTCCAACACGAGGTGGCGCAGTCGTATCCACCCATTCCTGGGCCAGCCCAAGGGTCCTCATAACCAATCGTAGCCGAAGCGGCTCGATTTCATTTAGGCAGTGTATCCATAATTCCCGTCCGAACCGGGCGTGACTTGTTAAAACCCATGGTTGATCGGCATCGACCATGCCTGAGTAGGGTCTCCAGTTTACCTAGGTGAGGTTGTACATACCCGTTTAGCTGGTTAGAAAATATATATATATATATAACAAAAAAATAAAAAATAAAATAATAAAAAAAAATCCCACCATCGCTGCAGGGAATTCCTGTAGCTCGCGCCTTAGCACCATCAGCTGGTAGGTTACAGGCGTTGCACCCATGATCGGTTGCCACCGCCTGGCTAACGGCACCATCGCTGGTCGCCAATGCCGAGCTCTCCCCATTGGGAGGTAATAATAGCTCCACAGCAACATCATCATATGCCGTCAATGCCTCAAGTGGACTATTACAAATAAACACAAAAATATATAAATAAAATAAAAAAATACATGGATAAGTGGTGTGAACCCACCCACAGTCATCTCACGATCTGCCTCTTGGGACAGGCCCGTAAACAAGTGCGCTAGCATGGCAGCTCCCCAGGCGTACTGTCCTACTCTTTCGAGGTCAGATAGCAGCCCTAGGAAACGATAATGGATGCCGTCTCCTTTCGAGCTCAATATCAATCTCCCCAGGAAAAAGAGGAGAAATCTCCTCAAATCCATATTAGATCTCTCCCAATTGTCAAAATCTGTGCAAAACACAGCACGACATCCCCTTTCCATCCTCTCCATAAATTCTTCCGAGGACTCGTCGTCCCGTCGACGAGTATCAGTGAGCCCTAATGCCCCCATGATAGACGCCCTAGCTACTGATCTGTGCTTCCGAATGTCTAAGTCCAACCCCAGTAGCTTCTGGGCGCCTTCTCGGTAATCCGCATAGGTGACACCGGTCACTGCCTCACCATCCACTTTGAGGCTCGTGATTCGGACCACATCTTCTAGACTGGGCACCATGTGCCCACATGGCATCAGGAATGCCCGACTTACTGGGTCCCGTCTTTCGCACAAGGCTTGGATAAGGGCTAGGTCGAGTTAGATCGGCTTGATCCGAAGAAAGGCACCAAATCCCATCACGTCTAGCCTGGCCTTCTGAAAATCTGGGAGACCCTTGTATGCGGCCACTGCTAACTCCCATGAAATGTGTGATTTCATCACACTCTGTGCGTGCATAAGAAATGGAGAAGGGTGTTGTCAAGAGGAAGGAAGAAAGAATGAGAAAAGGGCAGGAAAGCTCAACTTACGAGTTGCGACTGGGTCCGCTCGCTGAACTGCCCTTCGAGGTCTAAGAGTTTCCTGGAACTGCTACCGCTGGATCTGCTTCTCTTCGAGGAGTGGGAAGATTCGCCCTCCATCCGGAATCCTGAGTTCCTCCTAGTACCCTTCAAGTTGGCCCTCGATGCCCCTCGAAGAACAAAAGAGGAAGGTATATATAGAAATGGGAGAAGGGTGGGCCAAGATTGCCTCCAACGATAGCCCTCACAATAGGGTGCCTCCCCCACGGTCCCATGAGTCACTTCACCACCCGCACAAGGTGATGGATCGGACGGTGTAATATGATGACCTGCTCCCTGTGGCGCCCTATCATAACGTGGAGGCCATCCGCAAAGTTTGAAAAATCATCCGGGAGAAGAGGCCCAAGCTATCATCATTGACCTTGACGACAGATCCCCGTGAAAGAATAGTCGCAGCAAGATGCCATCCTCCGTCTAGGGCAGGATGTCGGCAGACACATCACATGAGAACAGTACAAAGAAGTGTAGGGAAGAAGGGACGCGCAAAAAAACAAACAAATAACAGAAAATCAAATCACTCATAAGTCTACATAAGCTATCACAAACATTACAATCATAAAGAGAAGGCGGGTCCACTAACTCGCCAACTCTCGACATCATCTTCATGCTCATCCCTCTAGGCGTCCCTCTCCTCTCCCCCTGGGTGAGGATCCCTCGGAAGCCTCCTGGACCCCCGTGTAGCGCTCGCCTCGCCTCGTGGCACCTGCTCCACAGCAGGGGCTCGCTGCTCCTC
Source organism: Amorphophallus konjac (assembly GCA_022559845.1). NCBI lineage: Eukaryota > Viridiplantae > Streptophyta > Magnoliopsida > Alismatales > Araceae > Amorphophallus > Amorphophallus konjac. The sequence continues at coordinate 199,172,852 of CM040125.1, read as the reverse complement.
CTCTGGCATGGCGAGGAAGCCACCAGTAGAAAAGCGTCCGGACCGGCGAAGTAGCGCCCCTAACTCTTACGCTCTCCCGTAGCACGTCTCCATCGCTCCTAACCTTTGCGCCATAACCTGAAGGCCTAGCTGGAGCTCCCTCACTTGGGCCTCCAAGGCCTTCTTCTCGGCCTGGTCTCACTGTCGCTCGGCCCTCCCTCTCCTCTCTCTCTCTCTCTGCTTCCCTCCTCGTCACCTGGAGAAGGACCCTTAACTCCAGAATGTCGGGAGAGGGCCTCCCCTCACCTCGACACTGCAGCTCTGCCACAGCTGCGGCCCAGGCATCACGCTCCTCTTCAGCACGAACCGCGCGGGCCACGGCATTGGCAAGTTGCTCCTGGAGGGAGGCGATCTCTAGAAAAAGAGCATGCGGATTGGAGGACGATCTGCCAGCCATCCCTACCACCGTTTCCTGCTGAGTACATAAAAAATAGATAGACAACGGCCGTTGGTTAAATTCTGGAATTTCATGACAAGAATAAAAATTTTGAGGCCCTATTGTCACCTCCATCCGTCTCCCAAGCTGACGAGCCCCCGCTCGGTCCCCCCCTCCACTACTGCAGGAGGCCACCACTGCCCTGCACCGGTGCGCTCCCTTGTTGTCCAGGGGAATGTACGCGTCGATCCTCGAGCTTCGCCTTGCCGCGACTCTCCTTCCTGACACGGCTCGGCTCATCCGCGCTCGCCCACTCGTCAGCCAAGCCCGGGATTCTCACCGTCCCCTGCATCAAAGAGGGAGGTCCCCCGTCAGTTAACGAGAACGCGTCCCCTGTCGAGGACACGCCCATCATGTGAGTCCCGCCCTTGCCAAACCCCTTCCACTCCCACACCACACGCTCCAGACTCAAAACAAGTCATAGAGGTGGGAATCGAAGCACTCACCCAGCCGCGTTCGCCTCCTTCCGCGCCATCGGGCCCCTCGGGTCCCACGAGTGCTCTAAAAGGCCCTTCCACTTCCGTCGACGCCTCTCCATGCTCGGGCGCATCCCTCCTCGGGCGAGGAGTCCCTCGCCCCTCTCTCCCCTCGCTGTGATCTGGCCCACTGAACTCCATCAATCGAGAGAAGAAGAAGATGAAAAGGGGCGAGCAAATCTCGACAGGAGGCGGGCTCTTTTGCGGGTAAGGCACGAAGAAAGGAAGGCCGCCTGGCGCTTTAAATTTGAAATCGAAGGATAAGATGCGTCCTCGCGCCAGGACGCGCCAAAAAAAAAACAAAAAAAAAGAAGGATGTTCTCTCCATGCAAGGCGTAGTTCCTTGCTTTTCAGGGCAAGATCTCGTGAAGCGTGCCTCGAAACAACTCGGTGCAAGAGAAGAAGCGTGGAAAAGGGAAAGTGCATACGACAAAAGGAACCGTTTCATTGCACATAAGCAAATAGTCAGTTATACATCATAAAGTGAGGAAGGTGGAGTGTACAAGCAACTCTCTAACTCTCGCTACCACCCTCCTGATCATCTCTCTCCTCCCTCCTCTGATAGGGATCCCTAGGGGGCGTCCGCGAACTCTAAGAGGCGGTGCTCGCCTCGCCCTGTGGTGGCACGCCAGCCTCAAAGGCTCGGCGACGATCCTCGACTGAAGAAACCAGAAAGCTACCCATGGAGAAAGAACCAGACTGACGAAGTCGCGCCCCGCGCTCCTTCGCCCTCTGATACCGCTCCTCGCTCTCCCGAAGCCTCCCCTCCGCTGTGCCGAGACTCAATCGGAGCTCCGTCAGCTGGGCCTCCAGAGCCCTCCTCTCGTCCCGTTCTCGCAGTCGCTCCGCCCTCCTGTCCTCCCTCTCTCTCTCTGTCCTCCCTCTCTCTCTCTCTGTCCACTCTCTCCCTCTCCCTCTCCCTCTCCTCTCTCTCCCTCTCCCTCTCCTCTCTCTCCCGCATCGCCTCTCTCCTCGACAGCTCGAGGGCAAAATGCTAATCCCTCACGTCGTGAGGGAGCTCCTCAGCCTCCCGTCGCCGCTCCTCCTCCAGCTCTACAATCCGGGCGTCATGCTCTGCCGCCCAGGTGTCGCGCTCCTGCTCGACACGAACAGCACGGGCCAGGGCCTCTCGAATCTCGGCCACCTGCCAAAACCCACATGCACCGTAAGAGAGCAGTGAAAGAAGAAGAGCAACTGGAAAGAAGTCGGGGTCAAGCAGGACTCACTCGAGCCGCGTGGTCACGCTCGACCTCTTCAGCCTGGGCCACCGCATACGCCAACTGCTCCTAAAGGGCAGAAACCTCCGGAGGAGGGCCCCACGAACTGGAACCTGCTCCACCAGCCATCCCGACTGTCGCTGCCTGGTGGGCCCGCTGAAACACAAAGCAAACAACAGTCAGAGGCTAAGCATCAAAATCCAGGTCATAAAAAAAAATGCATTGCATAGACTCACCAGGATCTCCAACTCCTGTCGGATGGCCACCAACTGCAGCCTGGCGTTTGCCAGCTGGGCTCGCAGGTCGGCAATCATGTTGTCACGAGCATCCTACACCACATGAAAGTTAGTGTCACATGCATATACGTATAGAAAGGAGGACATTTCCATTTCACACTTACCCCTGCCATGCCACCAAGGAAGAGACGCTCCCCGTACGTAGCCCGGTACCGTCTCAGGTAGTCAGTGATGTCTGGCACATGGGACACCACTGGGACCCCGCCCTGCTGCCAGTCCTAGTACTATGCAGGGAAGCGCGTACGCCAGTCCAAGATCTTTGCCTTCCCCTTGGTCTTTCACCCGACGTGGACCGGCTCGTCTACGTCAACCCACTCCTGGGCTAATCCCAACGTCCTCATAACCAGCCTAAGCCGGAGCGGCTCGATCTCGTTCAGGCAATGGACCCACACGTCCCACCCAAAATGAGGATGACCTGTTACAACCCAAGACTTGCCGGCATCGGCCATGCCCAGGTAGGGCCTCCACACCACCTGCATCACCATACATGCATCATGATAGTTGCTATTTCGCTCAATTGAGTCACATGCATAAAAACACCAAAAAAAATCATACGCATCATACCATAGCCTCGGGGTACTAGCTCAGCTCCCGACGAAGCGACGCCAGCTGGTAGCCGTGGGGTGCCGCGACCATGACCGGCCTCCACTGTCGCGTCAGAGGCACGGCTCTCCTGTTCCCCTGTCTGGCTCTTCCCATCGGAAAGTAGTAGTAGCTCCACACCTGCATCCATCATACATCATTAGCCCGACTAATTACATATTTAGCTACGGTAAAATCCATGAATAAAATGTTTGCCTGGAGAAAAGGTGCGAAGTCGCTGACTGTCGTCTCCCTATCTGAGGTCTGGGAGAGGTCGGCGATCAAATGGGCAAGCAGAGCCGCTCCCCATGCATAGTCCCCCACTCTGTCCAGATCCGCCAGGATCCCGAGGAAGCGGCAGTGGATGCCGTCACCCTTCGTCCCCAGCAGGAGGCGGCCCAGGAAGAAGAAGAGGAACCTCCGGAGGTCTAGATCCATCAGCTCCCGCTCGCTCGGGTCCTGGGTGAAAGCTGCACGAGCGTCTCCCTCCAGTCGTGCCAGAAACTCCGCTCCAGTCTCGCTAACCCGCTGGCGCGGGTCACCGAATCCGAGCGCCTCCATAATCTCCACTCGGCCGACTACCCTGCTGTCTCTGTCAGTCGCGCTCGTCTCTAGCCACCGCAGGTCCAGGGCACTCTCTCGGTAATCGGGGTAAGTGACCCCGCTGACTGCCTCTCCGTCAACCCGTCGCCCGGTGATCCGAGCAACGTCCTCTACTGTCGGCACCATGTGCCCCCAGGGCATCAGAAACGCCCGGCTCGGCACGTGCCACCGCTCCCTCAACGCCTGAATATGAGGAAGGTCAAGCCGGAAGGGCTCGATCTTGAGAAAAGCTCCAAAACCCATGGCGTCCACCCGCGCCCTCTGAAAGTCCGGCAGCCCACGGTACGCTGCCACCACCAGGGACCAGCTGATCTGGCTCTTCATCACGCCCTACACACCATAAAAAAACAAATAAAAAAAGAAACACATCAGCATCATAATAAACAACAACACTGTACATAATATTTATTTATTTTATTATTATTATTTTAAATATATATATATATATATATATATATATATATTAAACGGCGTCCACTCCCCTGGACGCTTTCATTTTACTTCCTTTGTTTTATTTTAGCAAAACAAAAATAAATAAAAAATAAAATAAAAATAATATATATTATCATGAAGGCGTCCAACTCAGTGGACGCCTCCTTATTTTTAATTTTATTTTATTATTTACGTAATAACTCAAAAAATAATAATAATAATAATAAAAGAAAAGTTGGAGGCGTCCAGGCCCCTGGACGCCTCCTTCCCCCACTCACCAGCCTTCTCCGCACCATCCCTCGCCCGCCTGTTTAGCCTATAAACAAACAAATTAAGGTTCTGAGGGGCTTATCGGGTCATGCTCATCCTCTCCGGCGTCGCCAGCACCCGCAGGACCCTCCACGGCCAAAGGAGGCGCCTCCTCTTCCTCGACAATCTCCTCTTCCGCAGCAATCTCCTCTCCCACGGCAGCCTCCTCGGCATGATCCCACGACCTCCTCGGACGACGAGCGCGTCGTTTCCGCCTCTCTCCACCCTGGCTCAGGCCTTCTTGCTCCATTGGGAACTGGAAATGGGTCGTTAGAATGAATAGTAGAAGAGAACAGGGGGTGAGACCCCCTTTATATAGAAAATCACAAGGATTTGGGGCGTCCAGGCGCCTGGACGCCCCCACTTTTTTATTCTTATTAAAAATTCAAAAAAAACATAGGGGCGTCCAAGCGCCTGGACGCCCCCACAACTAAAAAATAAAAAAAAATTGAAAAATAAAATATAGGGGCGTCCAGGAGCCTGGACGCCCCCACATGAAACAAAATAAAAAAAATAAAAAGAAAAGATAGGGGCGTCCATGCCCTTGGACGCCCCCATTTAAGCATATAAAAATGTATATATATATATATATATATATATATATATATATATATATATATATATATATATATGACCATAATATGAATAAACCAGAACATAAAGGAGAAAACACAAAAAAGCAAAAAGAAAAATAAAAATCATAAAAAAATAATAATTTAGGGAACAATGGTCCAAAATACCAAATGCCAGATTTTATTCCATCAGAAAATGGAGCGGGCTACATCAAGGGCTTAGGCACTCTTGGCCTCAACTTCCCTAGTTCGGTTACATAAGCTCTCCACAGCTCACATTCTTCCCCCACGTGCGCTGAGGCCTTTCCCGCAACACTTGTCTTCCAGGGTGCTTTAACGGCCTTCGCTTCCCTCGCGTCCACTTCCGTGCCCAACTCCCTCTTCTTCAAAGGGACAATGCCGGTCAGCAGTGGGAACGAGTGGCGTGGAATGCCGATCTGGAGGCAACACCGATGCGCGTTATAAAGGACAAACTCTATCGCGCCGATCAGTTGGAGTTCAGCTTCGGGAGAAGACCTCATGAGGAGTTCAAGTGAGAGTAGACATGCCGGTGCGCAAGTGAAGAAGCTTTGTGTCATGGTTCGGAAGTGAGACCGCCAGTCTTCCCGTTTCTTCAGCCACGGAACACGGTTCGCCACAGTGCCACCGAAGCCTAACACATCGGCTATGTGATAAAGGGGGCTTTGTTGGAAAAGCTTTGAAACAGTCGGCATCCCCTCACGGTGGTCGAATTTGAAGTGCAAACCGGCCCAGCAACTCAGAACAAGTGCGTAACCAAAAGGAGGCCTACCCATGCTCGAGGCGGTAAGACCGCTGTAAAGGTAGACAAGGACGGCGGGTCCCACCCTCTTTCCACTCCAGATCCCGCAGATAGCACTCAGTTGGGTTTCTTCCACTATGTTGTCGGTATGAGGGAACAAGAGAGCACCCGCCAGACAGATGGTGAACCCTTTCATAATTCCTTCCAAATGTTCATCATCTGGGGACCCTTTCAAGGCATTCATAACCCATACCGCGAGCCTTTGCAAGTCAATTCCCTTTTGAGTGCGGACTTTTCTGACTGCGTCGGACAGCGTGATACTTCCAAGGACGCTCTCGGAAGTCGTCCTTGTCAACATCCGCATAGGCTTCGTCTTCCCATCACTCTTGAATTTCTTCAGTCCAAGTAGAAGCTCCACCTCCTCGAGGAGAATGGTCACCTCGAACGTCGGGAAGATGAAAGTGTGGGTCTGGGGATGCCAGATCTCCACTAATGCGCCCACAGCCGCCCAGTCCATGCGGATTCTCTCATAGTGTTTGGCGTGAATAAGGAGCCCCTGAAGATGCCACTTCAAGAGTATAGCCCTCATGCCAATGGAGATGTTGGAAGTTAGCTCTGAAAGCCATGGCAGTTTGGAAAACTTCCTCGGGCCCGGAAAGAGTGGATACGGATGGAAAGAAGAAGAGAAAGGAATGAAAGTGAGAAGAGAGTTCATGCAATAAATTTGAAATAAATCAACTTATCATATGCGACTGGATCGTCCCACTCAGATGACCCTCGAGGTCGGAAAGTCGCCTAATCTCACTGCTAGGCCTACCCCTCTTCATAACGCAGGAAGACTCTCCTTCCATCCTGAAATCCCTAGACCCTCCTCTTCTCCTCCTCCTGAACTTTCAAAACTCCCCTTGGTACATTTGAATAAACTAGCCTAAGGGAGGTACTTAAGGGAAAGGAGAGGTGCAACGGGACGGGACGTGTCACATGAGTGGTCAAGTCATCAGTGTTTTATCCTTGTACTGTGGCACGATTCTGTTATATTTCTGCTGCTTTCTGATTATTTAATCTATGATGGTCTGTGCAGGTTTTACCAACGGACGTTTTTTGCCCTATCTTGTATACCATCCTTCAGTGTTTGGTCCCCCGTGTCATGCATCAAACTATATGATATTTACGCTATTAGAACACGTCAAGGACCTTGCGACCTGAACGAATCTGGGATTTGAGTTCCCCTTCAACAAAAACAGTGATGATTCCAGAAGAATTTGGGTTGTACGGATAGGCCGTTAACTGGTGATAGCGTGGGAACGACAGTTCCATTCAGTGAGTCAGTGCGTGGATAAACGGGCCCCAGCTCAGTATCAGCTCACTGGATCGGTATCCTGACCCATTCTTAATGAGTTAACAATATTATCCTTGGCTATTTTCTATTCTAGTTTTTTTAAAAAATTTCTTTAAAACCAGCATGCATTCATATACGACTTTGAGTCTATTGCGGAAGATCATTCAAGTGATTCGATTGCGAAAGTCGTTGTGCTTCAATTCTTACAGATATGAGATATTCCTTTTTGAATGAAATACTGAGTTTCCTTGAAACGGCCCTACGCTGCCTTTCCAAACGAGACCCTTGTTTGAACAGACCCTCAGATATTCCTTTACTTTTTTACCTTGTTTGACCCACCTTGGCCACAGCACTTCCACATTGGCTGGTAACCGCTCCCCAAAGGTGAAACCTGCAGGTTTATGACCCAGGTACTTCCACACCGAGAAGTTGGTCTCCTTTATTTTCGTGTCTGAGCACACATCTCACCCTCCCTTATTTGATTTTCGTCCAAACAATCGTCAAATTTGAAAGACCTTCTTCAAGGTCGCCTCATTGAAACTACAGGAAAGATTCCAAACAGTCATGTCAAAAGCGTGTCTCATCACACCTTGACATCAACTTATCAGTCCATTCCCACTCCATTTCACTCCACTTCGATACCATTCTATTACGTGTCACTCCCTTGCAAAGTAGACGCCAAGGCGGGGCAGCTGTATACACGCTATTCCTGACGCCCCCTGAGAAAATCTCATATTACCACGCGACGCCCCGCAGCGGCTTCCGCATTTTGAATCACTTGAGTGTTTCCTATCTTTGAGTCTTCTCTCGTCTTCTGGACGAGTAGCGTAACACTCCTTCGGCATCCGGAAATCACCACGTTGTGGAAATCATGCGGCATTCGAACGGCATCAACATCAATCGCATGCATCAGAAGTTGCCGGGACCAGGAAAATGCCTAACGGACGACTACCGATGCCGTTTTCGGGGGAATCCGGGGGTCATCATGGAGGCGTCCAGGCTCCTGGACGCCTCCATCAATACAAAATAATGACAATATATATATATATATATATATATATATATATATATATATATATAAGATTGAACAATATATATATATAATGTTATGGAAGCGTCCAGGCCCCTGGACGCCTCCATCAACCAGCTCACGGGCGGGCGACCCCGGGTCATTGACTGACCGTTACTCAGCCTGTCGTTTGAATAAAATCCAAGTTATGGAAGCGTCCAGGCCCTGGACACCTCCATCAACCAGCTCACGGGCGGGCGACACCGGGCCATCGACTGACCGTTGCTCAGCCTGTCGTTTGAATAAAATCCAAGTTATGGAAGCGTCCAGGCCCTTGGACGCCTCCATCAACCAGCTCACAGGTGACCCCGGGCCATCGACTGACCGTTGCTCAGCCTATCGTTTGAATAAAATCCAAGTTATGGAAGCGTCCAGGCCTCTGGACGCCTCCATCAACCAGCTCACGGGCGACCCCGGGCCATCGACTGACTGTTGCTCAGCCTGTCGTTTGAATAAAATCCAAGTTATGGAAGCGTCCAGGCCCCTGGACGCCTCCATCAACCAGCTCACGGGTGACCCCCGACCATCGATTGACCATTGCTCAGTATGTCGTTTGAATAAAATCCAAGTTATGGAAGCGTCCAGGCCCCTTGACGCCTCCATCAACCAGCCCACGGGCAACCCCCGGGCATCGCTCAGTCTGTCGTTTGAAGAAAATCCAAGTTATGGAGGCATCCAGGCCCCTGGACGCCTTCATCAAACAGCTCACGGGCGACCCCCGACCATCGACTGACCGTCGCTCAGTTTGTCGTTCAAAGAAAATCTAAGTTATGGAGGCGTCCAGGCCTCTGTACGCCCCCATCCTCCCGACCTCTATAAATAGAGGCCTACCCCCCTCGGTTCAAGAGGTCGAAAAAGAGCGCCGAGAGGCTGCCAGATTCTATTCCTAACCCGTGGGTGTTTTGTAGGGGAGGTCTTGTCGGATCCTCAGGTGCCCGTGCTCGCAGGAAAGAGGCTGCCTTCGCCCGCCGCACTACCTCGTCGTCCCTATGCTGCCGAAGCTCCGCCGGATCTCGCCATCGACCATCCAATAAGCCATTCTATCCTCTTCTTTTCTAGTTATCTTGCATTCATCATATCATATCCTCTACCCCCCCCCTTATGAGGGAGTCTCTTCCCGTTTCTACGTCGGAATAATTGCCATTCATCATAAGCATTTTCCTCCTACTCTTGTCCGAGAGGGGTTTTAAAGACAACACCAACCAGGTGTGTGTCTTGCCATCATTTCGTTACTTGCGTCGTTAGAATTTGAATACTGCACTTTCGTCTTTCTGATCCACCCGTTACTTGTTTGTCGTTGTTTTACAAGGGTACATGAGGAAAGTCCTCTCCGTCGGCCGGCCGAAGGGGGAGGAAGAAGCAACCTGCCATTTCCCGCTCTCGAGGAGTCATAATCTCCGCGCTCAATACAAGGTACACAGGATCATTTCGTTTCTTTGAGGTAACCCCTCTAGCGATCACACCCCTTTACCATCCTACGTATACTCTTTCCTCATATTGGCACGTTTCATAATCCTTCTTAATTTTTAGTCGCTTGATAGTCCGTAGTTTAGTTCGTTTTCTTCTCCTTGAGTGGATTCCTAGGCTTCCACAGATTTGCACCCGAGGATCCGGCAGGACCTCCCCTACAAAACACCCACGGGTTAGGAATATAATCCGGCAGCCTCTCGGCGCTCTTTTTCGACCTCCTGAACTGAGGGGGGTAGGACTCTATTTATAGAGGTCGAGAGGATGGGGGCATCCAGAGGCCTGGATGCCTCCATAACTTGGATTTTCTTCGAACGACAAACTGAGCGACGGTCAGTCGATGGTCGGGGGTCGCCCGTGAGCTGTTTGATGAAGGCGTCCAGGGGCCTGGACGCCTCCATAACTTGGATTTTCTTCAAACGACAGACTGAGTGATGCCCGGGGGTCGCCCGTGAGCTGGTTGATGGAGGCGTCTAGGGGCCTGGACGCTTCCATAACTTGGATTTTATTCAAACGACAGACTGAGCAACGGTCAGTCGATGGCCGGGGGTCGCCCGTGAGCTGGTTGATGGAGGCGTCCAGGGGCCTGGACGCTTCCATAACTTGGATTTTACTCAAACGACAGGCTGAGCAACGGTCAGTCGATGGCCCGGGGTCGCCCGTGAGCTGGTTGATGGAGGCGTCCAGAGGCCTGGACGCTTCCATAACTTGGATTTTATTCAAACGACAGGCTGAGCAACGGTCAGCCGATGGCCTGGGGTCGCCCGTGAGCTGGTTGATGGAGGCATCCAGGGGCCTGGACGCTTCCATAACTTGGATTTTATTCAAACGACAGGCTGAGCAACGATCAGTCAATGGCCCGAGGTCACCCGTGAGCTGGTTGATGGAGGCGTCCAGGGGCCTGGACGCTTCCATAACTTGGATTTTATTCAAACGACAGGCTGAGCAACGGTCAGTCGATGGCCCGGGGTCGCCCGCCCATGAGCTAGTTGATGGAGGCGTCCAGGGCCTGGACGCTTCCATAACTTGGATTTTATTCAAACGACAGGCTGAGCAACGGTCAGTCGATGGCCCGGGGTCGCCCGCCCATGAGCTGGTTGATGGAGGCGTCCAGGGGCCTGGACGCTTCCATAACATTATATATATTTTTTGTTCAATCTTATATATATATATATATATATATATATGTCATTATTTTGTATTGATGGAGGCGTCCAGGAGCCTGGACGCCTCCATGATGACCCCCGGATTCCCTCGAAAATGGCGTCGGCAGTCGTCCGTTAGGCATTTTCCTAGTCCCGGCAACTTCTGATGCATGCGATTGATGTTTATGCCGTTCGAATGCCGCATGATTTCCACAACGAGGCTGTTTCCGGATGCCGAAGGAGCGTTACGCTACTCGCCCAGAAGACGAGAGAAGACTCAAAGATAGGAAACACTCAAGTGATTCAAAATGCGGAAGCCGCTGCGGGGCGTCGCGTGATAATATGAGATTTTCTCAGGGGGTGTCAGGAATAGCGTGTCTACAACTGCCCCGCCTTGGCGTCTGCTTTGCAAGGGAGTGACACGTAATGGAATGGTATCGAAGTGGAGTGAAATGGAGTGGGAATGGACTGATAAGTTGATGCCAAGGTGTGATGAGACACGCTTTTGACATGACTGTTTGGAATTTTTCCTGTAGTTTCAATGAGGCGGCCTTGAGGAAGGTCTTTCAAATTTGACGATTGTTTGGACGGAAATCAAATAAGGGAGGGTGAGATGTGTGCTCAGGCACGAAAATAAAGGAGACCAACTTCTCGGTGTGGAAGTACTTGGGTCATAAACCTGCAGGTTTCACCTTTGGGGAGCGGTTACCAGCCAATGTGGAAGTGCTGCGGCCAAGGTGCGTCAAACAAGGTAAAAAAGTAAAGGAATATCTGAGGGTCTGTTCAAATAAGGGTCTCGTTTGGAAGGGCAGCGTAGGGCCGTTTCAAGGAAACTCAGTATTTCATTCAGAATGGAATATCTCATATCTGTAAGAATTGAAGCACAACGGCTTTCGCAATCGAATCACTTGAATGATCTTCCGTAATAGACTCAAAGTCCTATATGAATGCATGCTGGTTTTAAAGAAAAATTTAAAACAAACTAGAATAGAAAATAGCCAAGGATAATATTGTCAACTCGTTAAGAATGGGTCAGGATACCGATCCAGTGAGCTGATACTGAGCTGGGGCCCGTTTATCCACGCACCGACTCATTGAATGGAACCGTCGTTCCGACGCTATCACCAGTTAACGACCTATCCGTACAACCCAAATTCTTCTGGAATCATCACTATTTTTGTTGAAGGGGAACTCATATCCCAGATTCGTTCGGGTCGCAAGGTCCTTAACGTGTTCTAATAGCGTAAATATCATATAGTATGATGCATGACACGGGGGACCAAACACTGAAGGATGGTATACAAGATAGGGTGAAAAACGTCCGTTGGTAAAACCTGCACAGACTATAATAGATTAAATAATCAGAAAGCAGCAGAAATATAACAGAATCGTGCCACAGTACAAGGATAAAACACTGACGACTTGACCACTCATGTGACACGTCCCGTCCCATAGCACCTCTCCTTTCCTATAAGTACCTCCCTTAGGCTAGTTTATTCAAATGTACCAAGGGGAGTTTTGAAAGTTCTGGAGGAGGAGAAGAGGAGGGTCTAGGGATTTCAGGATGGAAGGAGAGTCTTCCTGCGTTATGAAGAGGGGTAGGCCTAGCAGTGAGATCAGGAGACTTTCCGACCTCAAGGGTCATCTGAGTGGGACGATCCAGTCGCATATGGTAAGTTGATTTATTTCAAATTTATTGCATGAACTCTCTTCTCACTTTCCTTCCTTTCTCTTCTTCTTTCCAGCCGTATCCACTCTTTCCGGGCCCGAGGAAGTTTTCCACACTTCCATGGCTTTCAGAGCTAACTTCCAACATCTCCATTGGCATGAGGGCTATACTCTCGAAGTGGCATCTTCAGGGGCTCCTTATTCACGCAAAACACTATAAGACAATCCGCATGGACTGGGCGGCTATGGGCACATTAGTGGAGATCTGGCATCCCCAGACCCACACTTTCATCTTCCCGACGTTCGAGGTGACCATTCTCCTCGAGGAGGTGGAGCTTCTGCTTGGACTGAAGAAATTCAAGAGTGACGGGAAGACGAACCCTATGCGGATCTTGACAAGGACGACTTCCGAGAGCGTCCTTGGAAGCATCATGCCGTCCGACGCAGTCAGAAAAGTCCGCACTCAAAAGGAAATTGACTTGCAAAGGCTCGCGGTATGGGTTATGGATGCCTTTAAAGGGTCCCCAGATGATGAACATTTGGAAGGAATTATGAAAGGGTTCACCATCTATCTGGCGGGTGCTCTCTTGTTCCCTCATACCGACAACATAGTGGAAGAAACCCAACTGAGTGCTATCTGCGGGATCTGAAGTGGAAAGAGGGTAGGACCAGCCGTCCTTGCCTACCTTTACAGCGGTCTTACCACCTCGAGCATGGGTAGGCCTCCTTTTGGTTGCGCACTTGTTCTGAGTTGCTGGGTCGGTTTGCACTTCAAATTCGACCACCGTGAGGGGATGCCGACTGTTTCAAAGCTTTTCCAACAAAGCCCCCTTTATCACATAGCCAATGTGTTTGGCTTCGGTGGCACTGTGGTGAACCGTGTTCCGTGGCTGAAGAAACGGGAAGACTGGCGGTCTCACTTCTGAACCATGACACAAAGCTTCTTCACTTGCGCACCGGCATGTCTACTCTCACTTGAACTCCTCATGAGATCTTCTCCCGAAGCTGAACTCTAACTGATCGGCGCGACGGAGTTTGTCCTTTATAACGCGCATCGGTGCTGCCTCCAGATCGGCATTCCACGCCACTCGTTCCCACTGCTGACCGGCATTATCCCTTTGAAGAAGAGGGAGTTGGGCACGAAAGAGAACGCGAGGGAAGCGAAGGCCGTTAAAACACCCTGGAAGACAATTGTTGCGGGAAAGGCCTTAGCTGGTGACGACACGCGCCGCATCACCCGACGGAGCACACGGAGCACGCCAACATCTCTTTGGCTAGGCGACTACGACATCTATTAGTGGATCTTCCTTCTCATTTGAGGCCATGTTGGGCCTAGGTTTGGTCCCTGCGTGGACACATTATCTAGTTCTTTATATTATCAGACTATGTGTAGAGGGAGTAGTGGGCTGTCTTCTTTTATTATTGGGCCTGGCCTTGGCCCATAATTGGTTGGTCTAGGGTTAGGGTTTGGGGCGCATCCCTCATCCTGGGTGGCTGCGCCACCTTCCCCCCCTTGCCCCCCTCCACTTGCCTTTTTGGGCGCCCCCCTTGCCCCATTCCATCTCCCTCCCCTTTCCCCCTTGGGCGCCCCCTTCCCTTTGATCCCTCCTTGATTGGAGGAGGGATGGCCGCACCCCCCCTTGAATGGGGAAGGGCTGGGTCGCACCCCCCTTCCATTTGCGCCCCCCCCCCTCCATGTGGCAAGGGTGAAACCCTAGCTTTCCCCCCCCCGATATAAAGGCTTGTAATTTTTCTTTTGGAAATATTGAATGAAATTGGAAAAGACATTGCTTGTGCTCTTGAAGGTGGCTGCGCCCCCCTCTGTTCCTCCTTGCTCCTGCGACGGGAGCAAGCCTGGGGTGTGACTCCCCATCCCCTCGGTGCGACGCCGAGGTTCCCCCTCTCTTCTATCTCTTCACAGGTTCAATCTCGTTGCAACCAGATTTCATCTCCAAGTGCTGCGACGTCCTCCTCTGTTCTTGGCGACTGTTGGCGACCAGCCCATTTTTGGGTGATTCTACTACGAGTCACCGACGCGTGCGAGGTGGTCTCGCCTCATTCGGAGTTCGGCATCACCCGTGGCGATTTTCTTCGTGAGCGCGCCCAGGACCCCCTCTCCCTGCGCGCCTAGTTCTGTTCGCCCCCTTCCAGAAATCCCACGGGACAGACGTCTGCGAGTTTGGACGTGGGATCTTCACCGGTCGTACCTCTCCTCGTCCTCTGTCCAACGCCGCCGACCACGCCTCGTTCCGACGTCCGAGCTGTTTGTGGCATCCATTCCCGTGAGGTCGCGCAGGTCTGCCCTGTCCACCCGGCGCCAGGACCACCGGCGGATTCCAGAGCCTACTGCTCTCAGCCACGACCAGATCTGATCGAACCCTTCGATCGGGACCTGCTGCTCTGCGTCCTCTTCGTCCTCCAACAAGAGGAGCTCCGTTCGCTCTTCGGATCTAATTCTTCATAATTTTCCCGCTCGAGCGCGCAGTTCTGGGAGCAGAATCCAGTCGCAACTTGCAGGTGCGCCCCCGGCTTCCACGGATGGAATCTGCACGCCCCCTTTGGCCGAGACTTCCTCCCGTGACCCAGCTACGCGCCATCACTGACGGCGCCTCATTCGGACGCCGGCTCAGGTCGTGGGAGCTTTCACCGCCGAGTCACGCATTGCTGTGAATCTGCCAACCACTGTTCGGATCCTCCTCGCGGCCAACCCTTCACCGAGTGCTGCCCGTCAGCCCGTACATCGGCAGCCCCGAATCTCTTTGTGTAGCCTGTTATCTCCCTGCGAGGAGTGGGCATTTGTGGTTGGGTTGTACTATTGTTCGTCCTTGTGTATCGGGGTTGTCGATCTAGGCCGGGGTTCCTTCCCCACGCCTAGGCGTGGAGGTACGTTCGATGCTCCTCACTGTTGGCATTTTATGATGGAGGCATCACCCACGACTCCCTTTGGCTCGGGTCCACTTCTTCACATTCGGGAGCTAGTTGAGTTTGGGCCTCACTCTATTAAGGTCCCTTATCCATTTTGTAGTTTTCCTTTGAGTCATTTTGATGTATTTCCATTTTATTTGAGTCATTTCCCTAAGTCTAGCACTTATTTTCCTATGTTTGGTATCATCATGATGTCTAATGTAAGCTATTGGGCCCCATTCGTTGGACTAGGCCCATTAGCACTCCCAACCCCCTTGGTTATTTGTAGTTGTTTATTTTGTCAGGGACTTATTGTAAAGAGTGGGTTGCCTATATATAGGACCCCACTCCCCTCATTTGAAGTTAATGAATGATTACATCCTTTTGAGTTAAACTTGCCATTTGAGTTCAAATTGGAGTGATTCATCTAGTTTTTGGGTGAGAGACCCTAGGGGAGAGATTCCCCACCCATTCCCCTCTTAATCTCTCTATTTCACCCCTCTTTCTCTCTCCTCCAACCCCAAATCCGAATTTCCTTCTCTCTCCTCCCTCCTCCCATCCACTTCCAACCTCCAACCACCTCCTTTAATGCCCTCCACTTCCCCATGGCCTCCATTACTCCACTCCCTAGTTCCTAGGTAGAAGTCTCCCCATTCCAACACCTTCCTCCACCTTCCAACCAAATCTACCCCATTCCAATGCAAGCACTCCACTTCCCAACATAATCACCCACCTTCCAAGACCTTTTGAATTTGAAATCCACCCTTCCCTCCACTCACTTGTGCCCCCCTCACCTTCTCCTCTCACCCACCTTCCCCAAATTCGTAGCTCTTCCTCCTCCACCTGCTAGCACTTGCTTCCAGCCATTCTCCACCTCATTCCCCATCACCATTAGCTCCCTTCTCCACCCCACAAGAGCCCCCACTCTCCCTTAGGTCATTCCTACCATTTCCCTCCACCAAAGAAGCCACATCTCCCTCTCATTTCTTCTAGTAGGTTGGAGCTGTGCAGATCTGCAGAACAGCCCTTGTTGCAGCGTCAACCACGGATTCATCCTAGTTCTTAAGAAGGCGTGGCCTACCTTTCTGGAAAGGCCTTCCAGTCTACTTCGCAGGCGAGGTGGAATCAACACGATCGGAGCTCGGAGCTGCCAGATAGAGCCATTCTCCCAACAGTGCGCAGAGAGGTCTTCATCCTAGACCAGAGCGTGGAAGATCCTTCTGCCACGACAAACCCCAGCGGATTCAGGCTGAAGCCCCTTCATCAAAGTTCTTCCTCTACCGGTCATCTTTCAAGATCAAGAAACAGAACCCCGTTCGGCCACCGGAGGAAGAAGTTACGAATTTTCTCCCCCAATCTATCTAGTTCTGTTTTCTGCTGTCTACTCCGACCAGTACCCACTCTTCTGGGTGCCCCGGCCATCCTCGACCTCTGAATGCATCTCCGTCACCTCCTGCTGAAAGCTACCTCGACCATGAAGATGATGCCGCTGGTTTCGTGCTGATCGGAGCTCGGGAGGGCGCTCAGTCACTTCTGCAACTTACTGTTACAGTCCAGACAGTACCTGCGGCCAGACAGAGGAGGCTACTTCCTGTTGCTGGTGCAGCCACCTCCGACCGTCTGAGCTTCCCCAAAAATTCTGGAGTCCACCTCATCCAGTCAGGAAGCTTCAAGAGCTGGTTTCGATCAATTTGGAGTCCGGACAAGCTCGGCATAGCCATCATAGCGACCCCCTGTCCAGAATTCCAGATTGAAGCTGCAACTTCCCTAGTTCTCATTTCTCTTCGTTTCGGTCCACCAACCCCTCCCCGCTTGCCCGGCTGAAGGCCCCACCCTGCGTGGTGGTAGTGTTTGAATGTATCATATTAACCCCTACCCCAAGGTCCCCCCTCCTGCGAGAGGAGTAGTTATGTAAGTGGTTTGGCAGGTCAAGCGACACCGCCGCGGCGTGTGGGGAACCACCGCCTCCCCGCTCGCCCTCGTCTCCGACCGGGACCGGTTTCTTCAAACCGGTCGAGTAAGTGTCTCTTCCTTGCTCACCTAGTGTAGCTCTCTCAATATTTGATTCATGCATCGCTGAATTCGTGAGGAGCGCCCGATCCTCAAGTCCATGACTTAGAGTGATCGCCGTGGGTTAGTGTGACCCGGTGCCCGAGTGCACTTTGTCGGCCCCAATCGAATTGGGCAACCAACCTTGGGGAATCAATTCTTGGCCTTGCTGGCCCTCTACCAGCAAGGGTCCATTCTCATAAGTCACCCTTGGTATCACATAGTCACCCCGGGAATAGAGTGCAACGAAGAGAGCGGTGGCCCATTAAGGCCCATTTGGATGCTTAGATGTGCTTGTTTGACTAAGTCCGAGGTTGTGTCACATCAAGTGGTATCAGAGCAAGTTCACAACTTGTCTCTATCAAGTTGGTCCTAGGCCATTTTTATGCATTTAGAGTCCTCAGTTGCATCTCCCATGTCCACTAGAATGGCCGCTTCATACCCGTCATATCCATCCCCATCAACTTTCCCAAGAAGCCCAAATCCTCATGGAAGTTCCATTACCAACAAAGTGGGTAGCAACACCTCTATCATAGAAGCCCTACCTAATGTCCTTAATCGGCTTGAAGATATCATGTCTCGACTCGACCGACTTGAAGGAAATAGCCGTACACCAAGAGTGAATGAGAGTGACCTTTGGGGAGATCTAGAAACCATATTTTTAGAACACTTGAAAATCAAAACCCCCGCCTTTGATGGATCCAACAGCCCAAGCCTTTATCTAGATTGGGAGATTTCCCTAGACCAATTCTTTAAAAGTTGCCCCTTGAACGAAGAAAGGAGAATGAGGCTAGCCAAGGCACACCTCTCCAAACAAGCTAAAACTCATTGGTTAGTTGTGGAAGGTTTAAGAAGGATCCGCAGGGAGGCCCCCATTAGCACTTGGGATGAGATGAAGGTCGAGCTTAGGAAAACCTACACTCTCCAACCCTCTCCCTCCTACTCAAATCACAAAAGCCCAAGGTCAACTCCTTCATCCTCACCCGGTCAATCCAAGACCCCAATCACCCATTCCCTACCACTTCCCATCTCTCCCACCCCAACCACTACATTTACACCCCACCTCCAAGTCCACACCACAACCATAGGTCCCCATACCCAATTGGGCCCCATGGCCAACTCTCCACCTAGGCCCATGGTAACCCTCACCACTACCTCTCCATCACCGCTAAAAGGGGACACTCCTCCCAAAACCAATCAACCCAAACCCCTTCAACCCACCCATCTTCCTCTCCCTACCCCAATCCAACTCCCACCAAAGCCTCCACTACTACCCTTACCTATCCTAACCCAAGTTTCCCACTACCTACCACCCCGGATACACCATGCCCGAATCATCACCACACCCTCAAAAGCCCCTCTCACCTCCTTGGAAGAAGAACCCATACCCGATCTAATAGTGGTGAACACCCCAAACCCACTCCCTACCTTGGAGGAAACCCATGACCAAGAAGAAGAAGAAGCATCACATGGTGACCTTCACGTTACACCACCCTCTCTAGTTAGGGCCAAACTCATCTTAGAGGAACCCCTTATTAGTTGGCTAAAGAAGAGCCCAATAAGAGAGATCACGGCCCACGATTGCCTTCCCATAAAGGAAAACCTTCCCATAGTGCACATCTCCTCCTATCACACCATAATCCAAACATCCTACCAAGTGGAAACCTTAGAGGACCTTCTCAAGGGCTTAGCTTGGCAATTAGAGATGACTAGCATGTTGACCCCTATGGTAGAACAACCTAGGAGCCTTAGCCTCCTACACCTATGCATAGGGTCTATCACCTCGATTTGCACCATTGGTTGCTACACTAGCGACCTCCTTCTATTCCTACCTACACCCGATGAGCCCAACCTTCTCCTCGATTTAGAGCTTCTTATCTCGGGTAGAAAGTCAAGCCCTCCACTCATGGCTGACCCACTTGCCAAGAACATTGGCCCAACTATCATGGAGAAGGATGACTTAGCACCTTTTGAGGATCTTGAGGACATGGAGTTCCTCCCCCTAGGTAACCCATTTTATGATCAATATGATCCATTCCAATGGGAGTCAAGAGACTCGTGTGACCCAAACACTTTATCCACCACCCACCTTTCCCTAAACCAACTCACAATGTTTGACCCAATTCACTCCATCTTAGACCCGGGTTACTCCTTAGGAGCCATGACCTTGGGCCACATATCCCTAGGTAATAAAGTTTTGCCCCACCCCATGATGACCACCTTCTTAGATCCATTCGATCCTTTCCAATGGGAGTTCAAGGGTTGTCCCACACCTATACACATGGAAGTCACCTTTGGGAAAAGCATGCATGTGTCTAGGCTTACCATACCCCTTGGCATGAACACTATGTTGGGTCCATTCATTCATATCACCCACATGTCAAGTAGAAAGCATGAGTGGTCCAAATTTGGATGTAGTGGTCCACCTTCATTCATCATGGGTCTTAAGCATATCAAAGGCATCTACGGATGTCCGGGTCCCCCGACATGCATCACCACTTTGCATGATAGATTCACATATGGTTGCCCCGGTCCACCTAAGCCCACCAAAGTCTACATGACAACATTGCATGATAAGTCCACATATGGTTGCCCCGGCCCACCAAGGCTCATCAAGGTCCATATGGCATCATGGCATAAATGGTCTATATATGGTTGTCCAGGTCCACCCATAACCACTAGAAGGTCAGCACTCACAAAATTGCATGAGGAAATCCGCAAGCACATTAGCATAAAAAATGAGGCTTATAAAAGGTTGGCTGACTCTCACCGGCGTCACTTAGAGTTCCAAGAGGGTGACTTTGTGATGGTAAGGACGGAGAGGCTCTCTCCAGGAGCCAACTCCAAGTTGAGACCACGTGGGACTGGGCCCTTCCAAGTCTTGAGGCGTATTGGTGCGAATGCTTATGAATTAGATCTCCCCGAGGATTATGGGGTAAGTCCTACATTCAATGTCGCCGACTTAGTGTCTTACAAGGGCCCCACGGTGAGACCTAGTGAGGAGATCGAGCCCACTCCCTCCTTTGAGAGAGCACCCACCCGAGAGGAGAGTCCACTAGCCAAAAGAGCTCAGCGTGATCCCATTGAACAAATATTGGATGAGCAGGTCACTACCACCCGGAGCAAGGTCTATGAGCGCTATCTCGTCAGGTGGAAGGATCGGCCTCCGTTGGAAGACTCATGGGTAAGTCGGGAGGACCTACAGCGATTGGATCCAGAACTCCTCGAGCGGTACCTTAGCCGGATGGACCCTTACTCGACGGAGTCGAGCTCTTTGCGGCCCAGGGGATTTGATGGAGGCATCACCCACGACTCCCTTTGGCTCGGGTCCACTTCTTCACATTCGGGAGCTAGTTGAGTTTGGGCCTCACTCTATTAAGGTCCCTTATCCATTTTGTAGTTTTCCTTTGAGTCATTTTGATGTATTTCCATTTTATTTGAGTCATTTCCATAAGTCTAGCACTTATTTTCCTATGTTTGGTATCATCATGATGTCTAATGTAAGCTATTGGGCCCCATTCGTTGGACTAGGCCCATTAGCACTCCCAACCCCCTTGGTTATTTGTAGTTGTTTATTTTGTCAGGGACTTATTGTAAAGAGTGGGTTGCCTATATATAGGACCCCACTCCCCTCATTTGAAGTTAATGAATGATTACATCCTTTTGAGTTAAACTTGCCATTTGAGTTCAAATTGGAGTGATTCCTCTAGTTTTTGGGTGAGAGACCCTAGGGGAGAGATTCCCCACCCATTCCCCTCTTAATCTCTCTATTTCACCCCTCTTTCTCTCTCCTCCAACCCCAAATCTGAATTTCCTTCTCTCTCCTCCCTCCTCCCATCCACTTCCAACCTCCAACCACCTCCTTTAATGCCCTCCACTTCCCCATGGCCTCCATTACTCCACTCCCTAGTTCCTAGGTAGAAGTCTCCCCATTCCAACACCTTCCTCCACCTTCCAACCAAATCTACCCCATTCCAATGCAAGCACTCCACTTCCCAACATAATCACCCACCTTCCAAGACCTTTTGAATTTGAAATCCACCCTTCCCTCCACTCACTTGTGCCCCCCTCACCTTCTCCTCTCACCCACCTTCCCCAAATTCGTAGCTCTTCCTCCTCCACCTGCTAGCACTTGCTTCCAGCCATTCTCCACCCCATTCCCCATCACCATTAGCTCCCTTCTCCACCCCACAAGAGCCCCCACTCTCCCTTAGGTCATTCCTACCATTTCCCTCCACCAAAGAAGCCACATCTCCCTCTCATTTCTTCTAGTAGGTTGGAGCTGTGCAGATCTGCAGAACAGCCCTTGTTGCAGCGTCAACCACGGATTCATCCTAGTTCTTAAGAAGGCTTGGCCTACCTTTCTGGAAAGGCCTTCCAGTCTACTTCGCAGGCGAGGTGGAATCAACACGATCGGAGCTCGGAGCTGCCAGATAGAGCCATTCTCCCAACAGTGCGCAGAGAGGTCTTCATCCTAGACCAGAGCGTGGAAGATCCTTCTGCCACGACAAACCCCTGCGGATTCAGGCTGAAGCCCCTTCATCAAAGTTCTTCCTCTACCGGTCATCTTTCAAGATCAAGAAACAGAACCCCGTTCGGCCACCGGAGGAAGAAGTTACGAATTTTCTCCCCCAATCTATCTAGTTCTGTTTTCTGCTGTCTACTCCGACCAGTACCCACTCTTCTGGGTGCCCCGGCCATCCTCGACCTCTGAATGCATCTCCGTCACCTCCTGCTGAAAGCTACCTCGACCATGAAGATGATGCCGCTGGTTTCGTGCTGATCGGAGCTCGGGAGGGCGCTCAGTCACTTCTGCAACTTGCTGTTACAGTCCAGACAGTACCTGCGGCCAGACAGAGGAGGCTACTTCCTATTGCTGGTGCAGCCACCTCCGACCGTCTGAGCTTCCCCAAAAATTCTGGAGTCCACCTCATCCAGTCAGGAAGCTTCAAGAGCTGGTTTCGATCAATTTGGAGTCCGGACAAGCCCGGCATAGCCATCATAGCGACCCCCTGTCCAGAATTCCAGATTGAAGCTGCAACTTCCCTAGTTCTCATTTCTCTTCGTTTCGGTCCACCAACCCCTCTCCGCTTGGCCGGCTGAAGGCCCCACCCTGCGTGGTGGTAGTGTTTGAATGTATCATATTAACCCCTACCCCAAGGTCCCCCCTCCTGCGAGAGGAGTAGTTTTGTAAGTGGTTTGGCAGGTCAAGCGACACCGCCGCGGCGTGTGGGGAACCACCGCCTCCCCGCTCGCCCTCGTCTCCGACCGGGACCGGTTTCTTCAAACCGGTCGAGTAAGTGTCTCTTCCTTGCTCACCTAGTGTAGCTCTCTCAATATTTGATTCATGCATCGCTGAATTCGTGAGGAGCGCCCGATCCTCAAGTCCATGACTTAGAGTGATCGCCGTGGGTTAGTGTGACCCGGTGCCCGAGTGCACTTTGTCGGCCCCAATCGAATTGGGCAACCAACCTTGGGGAATCAATTCTTGGCCTTGCTGGCCCTCTACCAGCAAGGGTCCATTCCCATAAGTCACCCTTGGTATCACATAGTCACCCCGGGAATAGAGTGCAACGAAGAGAGCGGTGGCCCATTAAGGCCCATTTGGATGCTTAGATGTGCTTGTTTGACTAAGTCCGAGGTTGTGTCACATCATTTTACTTTACTAGTATACTTTCTAGCATGCCGCGTGAAGTGTGTATAAGTTCCTAGCTATTTTACTATTCACCGCGTGGTTGAGAGTTGAGAGTACCCATTCCGTGGCCCTAGTCGAGCGCCGAGCTCGGACTAGATTCCCATAGACGCACGGCGGCTTCTTAGTCACTGAGATCCCCGCGCTTCGCTCATAGGGACGGTCATTGGGCTTGGATTTCTTGTTGAGAGACGCCTCCACCCGGAGGATCGGCACGGAGGTCAGTCGCCCGGCTTACCTTTGGCGTGCGATTGCTGGCCACACTTGTTGCATTCGTAGGTCTTAGCCCATTTCAGTCCTGTCCCACATCATTAGCGCACGTGGGGGAAGAATGTGAGCTGTGGAGAGCTTATGTAACCGAACTGGGGAAGTTGAGGCCTAGAGTGCCTAAGCCCTTGATGTAGCCCGCTCCATTTTTTGATAGAATAAAATCTAACATTTGGCATTTTGGACTATTGTTCTCTGATTTATTATTTTTTTATGATTTTTATTTTTCTTTTTACTTTTTTGTGTTTTCTCCTTTATGTTCTGGTTTATTCATATTATAGTCATATATATATATATATATATATATACATTTTTATATGCTTAAATGGGGGCGTCCAGGGGCCTGGACGACCTTAATTTTTTTTGAAAAATTTTTGAAAAATTTTTGTTCTTTTTGTGGGGGCGTCCAGGGGCATGGACGCCCCTATCTTTTCTTTTTATTTTTTTTATTTTTTTTATTTTGTTTCATGTGGGGACGTCCAGGCGCCTGGATGCCCCTATATTTTCTTTTTCAATTTTTTTTATTTTTTAGTTGTGGGGGTGTCTAGGCGCTTGGACGCCCCTATGTTTTTTTTTGAGTTTTTAATAAAAATAAAAAAAGTGGGGGCGTCGAGGCGCCTGGACGCCCCAAATCCTGGTGATTTTCTATATAAAGGGGGTCTCACCCCCTGTTCTCTTCTACTATTCATTCTAACGACCCATTTCCAGTTCCCAATGGAGCAAGAAGGCCCGAGCCAGGGTGGAGAGAGGCGGAAACGACGCGCTCGTCGTCCGAGGAGGTCGCGGGATCATGCCGAGGTGGCTGCCGTGGGAGAGGAGAGAGGCCGCCTTCGCCCGCCGCGCTAGCTCGTCGTCCCTACGCTGCCGAAGCTCCGCCGGATCTCGCCATCGACCATCCAATAAGCCATTCTCTCCTCTTCTTTTCTAGTTATCTTACATTCATCATATCATATCCTCTCCCCCCCCCCCTTTATGAGGGAGTTGTAGATTTGGATTAAAATCCACACTTAAATATAAAAAACAATAGATATGGTGAAAGCAATAAAATAGCACGAGGTGCTAATGGGGAAAAGATGTGATCGCCAGAGACACGAGGGTCTCAAGTGGAAAATAATATGGGGAGATGATCGCAAAATACCTCTTAAAACGCGGGGGATGTGAGTACTCCTTTTCTCTTCAAGATCGGCCGGCCGACGAAGAGAGTTCTTCACTTTTATTACCCTTGCAAAACAAAGACAACAACAACAAGAAGATATGGATTAGGAACAATGGTGTAGCATCAAATTCAATAAAAATATATGTGAGCATGAAAGCATGTAAAAGAACACACCTTGTGGGTGTTGGCCCTTAAACCCCTTATGCAAAAAGGGTGGGAAATATATGATATGATGATATGAATATGTAAAATAAAGAGTAAAAAGAGTGCAAGAGATGCACTGTGGGGAGATCTCAATGTGGTGATCGAGAGAAAATCAACAAAATAATGATCTATGATGCATGTATGTATGAATTACTAGAAATAAAAAAAACAAGGGGAGAGAAAAGATAAAAATCTGTTTGGTTGCTTTGGCTTGATGTTCGATGGGGAAAACTTCAAAAGATGAAGACTTGACCATGTGGAGAAGAAGCCTCCTTCAGCCAGCACCTCCCTTCGGTTCCTGTAAAGAACAATAAATAAAAACAGAACAGAAGAAGATGGAAGAAGGAGAAGAAACAGATGGAAGAAGAATAAGGAGAAGAAGACAGCAGAGAAAAAAAGAAGAAGAAGAATAAAAAGAAAACAGAAGAAGACTCGGAGGTGAAAAGAAGAAGAAGACAATGAAGGAAGAAACAGAAGAAGACGGAGACGGAAGAAACAGAAGAATCAGAAGAGAAGAAATCGAAGGGGATCCAACCTATTAACAGAGCGGTATGCTCTATTAAAATAGAATCGAATGAAGAGATAAGAAGGAAAGAGTTCTACGGAGGAAAAGATAAGAAGGGGCAAGAGCCCAAAGAGGGGAAGATAAGATTGGGCAAGAGCCCAAACGAAGCAGGGATTCTCTGGGGAAAGGCTACGTTCGTTCGGAACACAAAACTGAAACACGACTTGGACCAGGGCGTCAATTCAAGAATTGACGACCTGCCCAGAGGGCGTTTCTTAAAAACACGCCTTAGGCTAAGGCGTCTCTTCCTGGATCAATTTTGGAAATAAATCTTTCTTTTATTTGAAAATTCTGAAACACGCCTTAGGAAGAGGCTTTATTTAAAACACGCCTTAGGAGAAGGTATTTCTTATTTGAAACACGCCTTAGGAAGAGGCTTTATTTAAAACACGCCTTAGGGGAAGGCGTTATTTAAAACACGCCTTAGGAGAAGGCGTTATTTATTTGAAACACGCCTTAGGTGAAGGCGTTATTTAAAACACGCCCTAGCCTAGGTCGTTAATTCCGAAAAATTAGAGAAAATATCCAAAAAAATCCAAAAAAATCCAGAAAAATAGGAAAAGAGGAGGAAAGGTGAGAAATCTAAGAAAAGTGAGAAAAAACACTCAAATAGAACTAATTTGAGGGTCAAATTGGGGCATTACAAGGCAATATGAGATGTACTCAGAGTAACGTCAATTTTGGCGTGTCTACAGCTACCCCGCCTTGGCGTCTGCTTTGCAAGGGAGCAGAGCAAACTGAAAAGTAGATGCCAAGGTGTGATGAGACACGCAATCAACATCACTTGATGAGAATGAAATCAAAAGCACGAGATGAAGCAAATCTCGAGAAATCCAACGAAATCATCAATGTTTGGATAAAATGGGGAGATGTGCACGAGGGCACGAAGGAGAATGATCAACTTCCAGCGCGGTGGAAGTACCTCAGGTCACAAACCTGTAGGTTTCACCATTGGGGAGCGGTTACCAGCTAATGTGGACGTGCTGCAGCCAAGGTGGATCAAAGGGAAAAGGATTAAAATAAGATGATAGAAATCCAAATAAGTGCTTTCGAGAGAATGACCCAAAACAGCGACAAAACGAACTGAAGACACAATTCCGCAATGAATATCTCATATCTGGAAGATTAAGATCAATTTGACTCTCCAAATCAACTTATCAGAATGATTTTCCAATGTTAATTCAAAGTCCTACATGAATGCATGCTGGGCTAAAGGGAAAATAACAAATGAAAATATAATATAATCAAGGATAATATTGCTAAACTGCCCAGACTGGGTCAAGAAACCAATTCTGCGAGCTGATACTAAGCCGAAGCCCGTTTATCCACGCACCAACTCGTAAAAAGGGAACCATCGTCCCCAGTCTTGGACGGCTCAACGGCCTATCCGTGTGACTAAGACTTCTCTGGAATCATCATTGTTTTTGATGAAGGGGAACTCAAATCCCAGATTTACCAAAGCCACAAGGTCCTTGATATAATCTAGTAGCGTATGTAACATATAGTAGAATGCATACAGGGAGATGGTGATATCAATAAGCATGGGAACTGAGAAATGAGCTGCAAGCACCGTGGGACTTTGATGATGATGCCCAATCGGCGGGACCAAGAGCTTCTTATCCTGCGCTCAAAAATTCATTAGCCAAGATATAAAAGATAACAAACAATGAATAAGGTATTTAAGCATAACAAACATAGCCATTAATAACACATAGTAAGGCAAAGCATGGATAGCATGAATAGCATGGCATTGCAAAGCATCATTATTTGTTATTTTGTCATGAGGAAACAATCTGGCTAATCAAGATTTGGAGTTGAAAGCTCAAGATCTGATAAGGCCCATTGGCGGAGTGATTAGCAGGAGTAGATTAAAAAGATTTGGAGATGAATAATAATCAGGAGATATGATAGGGAGATGACAATCAAAATGCCCAGGGAGATATAAAGAATTAATAATCAAATGCCCAGCGGCAAGTCATGAAAATGTCGGGAAGAATCAATGGATTGATAACAATAAGTGGAAAGGGGACTCATCCCGTGCTCTTAGTCCTTGCAAAGTTTGTTGTTCCTGCAAAAGGCACCATCAGAAAATACAATGCAAAATTTTTGGAGTTTGAAATATGCAAATTTTTATGAGTTTTGAAAAAGATATTCAAATTTTTTTGGAGTTTGAGAAATATTTGGATTTTTATGGATTTTGGAAAATATCTGAACTTTTCTGGAGTTTTGAAAAATATTTCAAAATTTTTTTGGAAAATATTTCAAATTTTTGTTGGATTTTGATTTTAGACATTACTAATGCAGCATCAAAGGGTTATTTTTGAACCACTGGCTAAGGGTCCTAGTTCCTTCCCTTTTCGCTAAAATTACCCAAAGCTAGGCGTGTATTGAAAGTGGCATCCTATAACCGACCGTCTTTGATCAACGGTGCCCCTACCAAGGCCATACCCGAGAAACATTCGGTCTTGGAGGGAGAAGAGAAGAATAATTGGAGATAAGCTTTGTGCAGGATGGGAGATATCGGGACTTGAATTCCTTCCAAGGCGTTAACCCTCAAAGAGGTAGTCTGTTGCGCCGGGGCTTTATGCCTTTAATTTTTAGACCCATGACATGCATACGACCAGGGTTTTCCCTGCGGGGACTTTGCCACTCTTGACATGCCATAATTCATAATTTTGCTTTTATCGAAATTTCGACTTGATTTTCATAATAGCCCTTCTGGCGAGATGTATATCATGGAAGCTTATTTAATTTGGGTCAAGACTGCCCCTATTTGAGACTCCTCTCGTATTGGGGATTACCGAGATTGGTCATCTCATCCGTCAACCTCTTGCCCCTGCATGTGGCCGAGTAAAGAAGAGAAAAGACTTTCAGATATACTCATGGCATGGCCAAAGTAGCAACGGTGTTTAACTAAAGAAGCCGGCTAAGGACGCCGTGAAGTGTGTGCGGTGCCCAGCTAAGGGTCGCTCTTAACAAGCGGGGAGAGAATGTTGAATTCCCAGCGCGGGTTCTTAAAAGGTGCTGCAAAAGCAAGCCTAAAGACTCTTTTTTAAACAAATGATTCAACAAAAGCCTAAGATAAAGGTTTAAAACACCACTCTTAATCTTGTTAAGAAGCACTTTATCTTGAAAATCATGCGTGAAGTAATGAGGGAATGATATCATAAAAATGCGTACTTACGCCAATATGTTACCTTGCAACCTTTGTAGAAGTAGCTGCTGCGAGAGGTTGATCATCGTGGGATAGTCCTCTTTGGCAGTCAAAATGATTGGCAGCAAAGGATTGAAAGTGACTTAACACGAAGGGGTGGTGCCAAGACCAGACTCAGACGAATAAGGAAAAAAGGAAGAGAGGCGAGGGCTAGAACTCCCTCACTAAGGTGTGGAGACCCTGATCACATGAAAGGTCTACAGAAGAAGCGGAGAATTAGAAGGAGGAGTGAGGACTAAAGCCTCGAAAGCAGTGGGAGAAAGGGCAAATGCCCAAGGCAGTGGATGTGGAAGAAGTTGGGTCAGACCCAGAATCAGGAGGAATTAGAAGAAGAAATTGATATATAGAAAGAGACGGATCCGGAGGGTCCAGAGGTAAAGGAGGAGAATCGTGATAGGAGGAATCATCCGGAGGCTCCGGAGGGATAACGAAAGAAGGGACGCGATGTCCTGGGAAGAAATAAAGAAAAAGATGATGAAAAAGGAGGAAGAAAATGAAGGATGTGATATCCTGGAGGAGCAGAAAGATGAATCGGAAGAAAGATGGAGGGTCCGGAGGTTCCGAAGGAAGCAAATAAAGAAGGTGGAGAGGGGCGTCGTGCCCAAAGGGAAAATCTGGAGGTTCCGGAGGAATAAGGTGGAAAGGGGCGCGATGCCCTGGGAGAAAGTCCGGAGGTTCTGGAGGAATAGAATCAGAAAGGGCGAGATGCCCAAAGAGGAGGGATAAAATTCCTGGAGGTTCCAGGGAGATAGCAGGAAAAGGGACGCGATGCCCCAGGGATAGTGGATAAAAAGATGAAGATGAATAAGATGGGAAGTGCGGAATATCCAGAGGTGCCGGAAGGCGGGGAAGATACGGGTTTGGAGACCCGGGAAGCAGGAGGTGCAAATGCATATGAATGCATTAGAATGGACGTGATGAATGTAGTGAATGCATGAACACAATGAAATGCAAAGAAGATGAGGAATGTGAAGGGTGAGAGGGTGAAATCCTCCTATTTCCCCTGGGAGTGGCCCATGAAGAAAACGTGATAGACAAGAATATGGATGAAATAATGGAAGGCCTTTTGGCATCAAGATAATTACCCCTCCACGACAGTGAAAGTGTATGAGAAATAGCCCCTGCCGAGGCTTCAATGGTGAATGACAACTCCCTTGGAGAGTGCAAAGTAATGGTGTGAGGGAGTTGGAAAATTGGAACATGAAGCATTGCCATGCCCATTAATTGTGGTGTATAGGAAGTGTTGAACAAATTGGGCATTCGCCCCTTGTATGGAGGAATGGAATCAAGATTTGGAAGAGGGAACAAAGGGTGCCCTGCCTGGCCCTTGGATGGCATCAATTCTTGGCATTCTTCCCTGAGCAATGGCGGTGACTTGGCCTCTGCGACCATGCTCGGCACAATAATCCGGATTGGCATCCGGTAAATGACTTCTTGAATCTTGAATCGCATAACCGTGGCCACATCTGTCTTGCCCGGCTCTTGATCACCTTCGGCACAAATACTTGCAGAAGCACTCCCATTCCGAGTAGTAAAAGGAGGTGAAGCGGAGGCGGAAGGCTTTGTGAGTGGTGGAGGTATAATGGAAAGTGTTGGCGTAAGTGGAGGCGGAGGTTCAAACACATCGAGTTTCTCCCTATGCTTGCAAGCGGTCTGGGTTAGCTCGAGTGCAAAAAGTGGTGGGTCCTGCTCAGGATTAGCCATAGGTAAAGGTGGAGGGTTATGTGGTGGAGGTATAGGCAAAAGGGGTTTTGGGGTTAAAGGGATAAGGGAGAGTTGAGGTGGTGGTAATGGGATGTTAATTGGGGAAGGTTCAATGGTGGGCTCAGTGGAGGCTAGTGATATGGAGGTTAATGGCATAGCTGGTGGAGGTGTAATTGATGGGGGTTTGATTGGTGAAGGTGTAATCGGTGGAAGTATAATTGTGGGAGGTGTAATTGGTGGGGGTTTGCTGCGGAGAAAATGCCGAACGGGGCGAGCGGCGTTGGGAGTGGGAGGAGACTCCAGATGTGTTGGCGTGGGTGATTGAAGTATCGACCCATCATCGTAACACCAAGAGGTCCCAAAAATGGGGGTTGGATCAGGGATGGTTTCATCCTGAGCAGGAGGTTCATCGAATGATAGCGGAGGGAGCGGGAAATTAAGAAAACCCGGAAGGGGTGCCTGCGGAGCTTCATCATCATATACCGGCTCGTATTCTTCAATTGTAGGTTCTTCCTCGCTTGGAATGCCGATATCATAATCATCTCTCCTATCCTTCCATTCTCTCTCCAACTTAGTAATCTCGTCCAAAGCGGCATAGAGAGGATTGACCGGAGTAGGAGGAACCGTGACCCTCTTTATTTGTTCCTCCATCAAAGCAATCTTATCAAGCAGAGATTGTTGGAGGGGTGTGGCTTGAACAACAGAAGGTTGGCAGGGCCTTGAAGGAGGAGAGGCCGTATAAAAAGGCCGTGGAGGTGGATTAATGAGCCGACCCGTAGAAGAACCCGGATGGGCCGGATTGCAATGAATAAATGGGCCTTGGGGCCGTGAGGGAGGAGGAATAGAAGGAGGCGGGTGATGGGCCACCCGAGTAGGATGAAAAGGAGGAGATGGGTAATGGGCTACCCGATCAGGATTGGAAGGAGGAGGTGGGTGATGGGCCACCCGTATAGAATTGGAAGGAGGGAGAGATGCAGGAGATGCGCCCTCAACGGCTGCCTTAAGGGCTTGGATCTGTTGAGGGGTGAGATGATCTAATGCATGCAAGATTTGGGAGACCTTCTCATCATTGGGAGGAGACGGTCCCGTTGGAATAGTGGCTCGTGATTGAATTGGAGGGGAATCGTAAGAATGGTCATTGCCCATGGGTCGGGCATGACCATACGAATGAGGACGGGATCCCCTAAAAGAATGGTGAGAATTATGAACATGTTGGAATTGAGGATTATAAGAAGTGCTAGGTTGTGCATCCTCATGAATTGAATTAAACATGTTATTTCTATCATGGTAAGTCATTATATAAACTAAGTTCACAACAATATGCAAATAAACACACAAGTTAGAATGGTTACCGTGATTTTGATGTGTTTAAACCTTGGTGAATTAATGAATTTTATGCAAATGGGTATGATTCACACAAGGGGGAACCTAGTTTCAATATGATTTAATTCTAGTGCCAACTAGGAACACTCTCTCACCACGTTTAGGCCAACTAATTCGGGACGTCAAAGGGTACAACCTGCCCGGCGTCCGTGAGGGAATCCACGGGTGCGGGGACTTATGGAGGCTTGGAAAAGGGATCTCCGGTCCAAAGAGACGGAATGCTCAATGGAGGGTCGTCCCGATTCCAAGAGGGTGTGTGGAATCCTAATGAAGAGAGAGGAGGTCTCCCAAACCAATGCAAATGAATGAATGTAGCAAGGTAAATCAAGCCAGTCAGCACAATATGATCAATCAATGAATATAAGCATGAATCATGATGAAAGAGTCACCCATGGGGGGTTCTGCAAACCCACAGTAAAAAGACGCCCTGGAAGGGGGCGCTACTAACCAAAGACGCGACAGTGTGACTGTCGTGAAACAACGCGAGGGGCCCAGGGGCAGTGAAAAACGCGCCTTGGTGTGAGGCGCTACCAATAAAAGGACGCCCTTGCCGGAGGGCGTCAAATCCAAACTAACGCCTTGATGTGAGGCGCTAAGCAAGAAAAAGACGCCCTGGAGAAGGGCGTGAATTCACCAAGCAAGCAACAAAACCAGGAGAAAGATAGAAGACGCCTTGTCAGAAGGCGTTCAACACGAATAAGACGCCCTGGCCGGGGGCGTTAATTTAAAAATGCCCCTGGGTGAGGCGTTAATTCCCAGAAAAGCTCCACGGGCACTCGCAGTCACAGGCAATCAACAAATATAAGATAGAAGCATGCTCATCAAGATTTTGAATAAGTGGAAATTCTAAAAAAAACAACAAACTGACGGATCACTTGGGGAAGAGTGCAAAGCACAATGGAGGATGCCCGAGGGGCATAAGAGAAGACGCACCGAGGGTGCGAAAGGGGAGACGGCACACGCGGGTGCCTAAGGGGAAAGGGTAATCAAAGAAAAACAATAAAGTGTCCCACCGTGATCGCCAATTTGTAGATTTGGATTAAAATCCACACTTAAATATAAAAAGCAATAGATATGGTGAAAGCAATAAAATAGCACGAGGTGCTAATGGGGAAAAGATGTGATCGCCAGAGACACGAGGGTCTCAAGTGGAAAATAATATGGGGAGATGATCGCAAAATACCTCTTAAAACGCGGGGGATGTGAGTACTCCTTTTCTCTTCAAGATCGGCCGGCCGACGAAGAGAGTTCTTCACTTTTATTACCCTTGCAAAACAAAGACAACAACAACAAGAAGATATGGATTAGGAACAATGGTGTAGCATCAAATTCAATAAAAATATATGTGAGCATGAAAGCATGTAAAAGAACACACCTTGTGGGTGTTGGCCCTTAAACCCCTTATGCAAAAAGGGTGGGAAATATATGATATGATGATATGAATATGTAAAATAAAGAGTAAAAAGAGTGCAAGAGATGCACTGTGGGGAGATCTCAATGTGGTGATCGAGAGAAAATCAACAAAATAATGATCTATGATGCATGTATGTATGAATTACTAGAAATAAAAAAAACAAGGGGAGAGAAAAGATAAAAATCTGTTTGGTTGCTTTGGCTTGATGTTCGATGGGGAAAACTTCAAAAGATGAAGACTTGACCATGTGGAGAAGAAGCCTCCTTCAGCCAGCACCTCCCTTCGGTTCCTGTAAAGAACAATAAATAAAAACAGAACAGAAGAAGATGGAAGAAGGAGAAGAAACAGATGGAAGAAGAATAAGGAGAAGAAGACAGCAGAGAAAAAAAGAAGAAGAAGAATAAAAAGAAAACAGAAGAAGACTCGGAGGTGAAAAGAAGAAGAAGACAATGAAGGAAGAAACAGAAGAAGACGGAGACGGAAGAAACAGAAGAATCAGAAGAAAAGAAATCGAAGGGGATCCAACATATTAACAGAGCGATATGCTCTATTAAAATAGAATCGAATGAAGAGATAAGAAGGAAAGAGTTCTACGGAGGAAAAGATAAGAAGGGGTAAGAGCCCAAAGAGGGGAAGATAAGATTGGGCAAGAGCCCAAACGAAGCAGGGATTCTCTGGGGAAAGGCTATGTTCGTTCGGAACACAAAACTGAAACACGACTTGGACCAAGGCGTCAATTCAAGAATTGATGACCTGCCCAGAGGGCGTTTCTTAAAAACACGCCTTAGGCTAAGGCGTCTCTTCCTGGATCAATTTTGGAAATAAATCTTTCTTTTATTTGAAAATTCTGAAACACGCCTTAGGAAGAGGCTTTATTTAAAACACACCTTAGGAGAAGGCATTTCTTATTTGAAACACGCCTTAGGAAGAGGCTTTATTTAAAACACGCCTTAGGGGAAGGCGTTATTTAAAACACGCTTTAGGAGAAGGCGTTATTTATTTGAAACACGCCTTAGGTGAAGGCGTTATTTAAAACACGCCCTAGCCTAGGTCGTTAATTCCGAAAAATTAGAGAAAGTATCCAGAAAAATCCAAAAAAATCCAGAAAAATAGGAAAAGAGGAGGAAAGGTGAGAAATCTAAGAAAAGTGAGAAAAACCACTCAAATAGAACTAATTTGAGGGTCAAATTGGGGCATTACAAGGCAATATGAGATGTACTCAGAGTAACGTCAATTTTGGCGTGTCTACTGGAGTCTCTTCCCGTTTCTACGTCGGAATAATTGCCATTCATCATAAGCATTTTCCTCCTACTCTTGTCCGAGAGGGGTTTTAAAGACAACACCAACCAGGTGTGTGTCTTGCCATCATTTCGTTACTTGCATCGTTAGAATTTGAATACTGCACCTTCGTCTTTCTGATCCACCCGTTACTTGTTTGTCGTTATTTTACAAGGGTACCTGAGGAAAGCCCTCTCCATCGGCCGGCCGAAGGGGGAGGATGAAGCAACCTGCCATTTCCCGCTCTCGAGGAGTCACAATCTCCGCGCTCAATACAAGGTACACGCGATCATTTCATTTCTTTGAGGTAACCCCTCTGGTGATCACACCCCTTTAGCATCCTACGTATGCTCTTTCCTCATATTGGCACGTTTCATAATCCTTCTTAATTTTTAGTCGCTTGATAGTCCATAGTTTAGTTCGTTTTCTTCTCCTTGAGTGGATTCCTAGGCTTCCACACTTATACCT
Source organism: Amorphophallus konjac (assembly GCA_022559845.1). Classification (NCBI taxonomy): domain Eukaryota; kingdom Viridiplantae; phylum Streptophyta; class Magnoliopsida; order Alismatales; family Araceae; genus Amorphophallus; species Amorphophallus konjac. The sequence continues at coordinate 199,138,144 of CM040125.1, read as the reverse complement.
TATTCGAATAAAAAAGGAAACTGCTGATGCATTTCATCCTCACGTTCCCATGTGGCCTCAGTACCAGAGTGACACTGCTAGACAACCTTAACCAGAGGGATTACCTTAGTTCTCAATCGTTGCTCTCAACGATCTTCAATTCTGAGCGGATACTCTGGTGTGGATAAATTTGTTGTCACTTTAGGCCAAACTGAATCATTGAGCACGTGAGATGCATCAGGGACATATTTCCTCAGCTAGGACACATGAAATGCATCATGGATTGCTTGCATCATCGTCGGCAATTGAAGACGATAAGCCACTTGGCCCACACGTTCCAGAATAGGAAACGGACCAATATAACAAGGACTGAGCTTTCCACGCTTTCCAAACCTCATAATGCCTTTCATCGAAGATATTTTTACAAACATCATATCTCCAGGCTCAAATTGCAATGGTCACCTGCGCTGATCTGCATAGCTTTTCTATCGACTCTGAGTTGTCAACATTTTCTGCCTGATCAAGTGAACCACATCAGCATATGGCTGAACCATATCGGGCCCTGTCAAGAATCTGTCACCGGCCTTAAACTAGTTCAAAGGTGTACGATAAGGACGCCCATACAAAGCCTCATACAGTGCCATGCCAATGCTGGAGTGATAGCTGTTATTATAAGCAAATTCTACAAGTGGCAAATGCTGACTCCACGAACCCTGCCAATCTAGGCAACAGGATCTCAGCAGATCTTCTGAAGTCTGAATTGTCCTTTCTGATTGACCATCAGACTGTGGATGATAAGTTGAACTAAAAGCTAACTCTCTGTGCCAAACACTTTTTGAAAACTGCGCCAGAAGCTAGAAGTAAACCATGGGTCGCGATCTAACACAATTGACATTGGAATTCCTTGCAATGGCACAATCCTTTGGATATAAAGCTCACCCAATTTCAGAACATTCCACGTCACCTTGATCGGTAACAATCTCACTGTCTTAGTTAATCGATCTACTAACAGCCAGATTCCATCGAAGCCTTGTGAAGTCCGAGGTAAACCCACAACAAAATTCATCATACATTGATCCCATTTCCACATCAAAATTTCTAAATGTTGAAGCATTCCTCCAGGTTTTTGATGCTCGGCTTTAACCTGTTGGCATGTCAAACATATTGACACAAATGCAGCTACATCCTTTTTCATTCCTGGCCACCAGAACTGCCTTTTCAGATTTTGATACATCTTGGTAGTGCCGGGGTGAATACCATAACGGGATCCATGGGCTTCACGCAAGATGGTATTCCTTAACTCATCAACAGTTGGAACATATAGCCTTCCACGGAAGCTGACAACCAGCTCATCATCACATTCAACATCATGCATCATTATAATGCGGGACAAATCAGAATCTGCCTGCTGAGCTTCCTTGAGCTGCTGATAAATAGCTGGAGTCATCACAAGACTACCACACACAGCTACCATCGGATCAAAAGGAATGTCCACGCTGAAAGTTTCACTAGGAAACTGTTCCCATAATTTTCAGTCATGAACAAGCAAATGACTAATTTGCACTTTCATGCTTAGAGCATCAGCCACAACATTCATTTTTCTGGCTGATAGGAGAGAGTGAAATCATAGTCTTTCATATATTCCATCCATCTGCGCTGCCGAAGATTCAAATCTTTTTGAGAGAACACATACTGCAAGTTTTGATGATCAATAAAGATCTCAAACTTCTCACCATACAGATAGTGTCTCCAGATTTTCAGTGCAAAGATCACTGCTGCAATCTCTAAATCATGAGCCGGATCATTCTCTTCATGCTGTTTTAATTGTCAGGATGCATAAGCTATGACTTTACCATGTTGCATAAGCACTGCACCCAAACCTACTCGAGAAGCATCCATGCAAACCATGAATCCTCTCGAGCCAGAAGGTAACAACAACACTGGAGAAAAAGTGAGGAGCCCTTTTCAATTCATTAAAGCTCTATTCACATTGATCTGACCAGACAAAAGGTACATCTTCACGTGTCAGTCTAGTCATCGGCGCGGTAATCCGTGTAAAGTCTTGAATGAATCTTCGATAATAACCAGCAAGACCGAAAAAACTTTTGATCTCTGTCATAGTTCTCGGTCTCTGCCATTGAAGAAAAGCCTCAATCTTAGCTAGATCAACTGCAACTCCGTCACCAGAAATCACATGGCCGAGAAAATGCACTTCCCGAAGCCAAAACCCACATTTACTAGATTTTGCATAGAGTTCGTAAAATGATCCTGAGGTCTTACACATGCTCTTCCTCAGGAACAAAATAGACAAGAATGTTATAGGCAAAGATCACCACGAACTGGGTTAGATAAGGGTGAACCACATGCTGCATCCGGGAGCATTGGTCAGCCTAAACGGCATAACCAAAACTCAAAATGACTACAACGTGTGCTAAACACAGTCTTTTCCACATCAGATTGATCGGAAATCAATCCGAGGAAAGATAGTAGCAGACTACAATTAATCAAGCAAATCCTCGATCCATGGTAGAGGATACTTATTCTTGGTGGTCACCTGATTCAATTGTCTTAAAATCAGATCCCGTGGCTGAGACTAGATCTTTTTCAACCACAGCTCCCAGTTGCTCTAACCGATCTATGCCCAGAATAATATCATAATCAACCAGCTGTAAAGTATACAATCTAGCTAGTAGCTGATGATTGCCCATCACAATAGGAGTCTCTTCGAGACAGAGAGGTGTGAACATGAAATCTCCAGAAGGTAGTTTAACAAGCAACTCACAAGTTGTTTCAAAAGTCGGCTCCTCAATACAGGCAATAAAGTCTTCAGAAATAAATGAGTAAGAAGCACTTGAATCAAATAGAGCACAAGCTGCAGGATCATAAATCATTATCGTAACTTCCACGAGATGAGAGGCCACAGCTGTTTCAGGACAAGTTATATGGTGGTGGAGGAGGTCTGAACTGAGACAACTATGGTTGAGAGAACTGCAGCAGTTTCGGCCTTAGAGGACAATCTCGAACCACATGTCCCTGTTGATCACAACGAAAACAAACCACCGGTAGCAAACAAGGCTTGCCTAGGTGGCTCCCACCACATCTCGAACACGATTTTGGTTGACAAACAGCTGAGTCTTGACGCTGTGGAAAAGAAGGTGTTGATTGCTACTGCGTGGTACCCGAAGATGCTTGACGGCCATAGCGCTTCTTAAACTTCTTGAATTTCTTGAACTTGGGTTTAAAGAAAGAAGTACCACTGGCAGCAGGTACATCAGATGGAACTCCTGCCACAGACGGCTGACTGACTTACTAAAACGGCACACTCGGCTGGCAATTAGCTTGCTGACGCTGCACAATCTGATGTACGAGCTCAACCTGGGTCCGCCCTTGAGCTCTTATAATGTCAAGTTCTAATGCCACAGCCGCTTGATATGCCAAATCCATCTCAGCCACCCTGGTTGCAATTAGAGGCTGTCTCAGTTCTGGCCTCAGCCCATACAAGAAACGCTTAGTTTTCAGGTTTTCATCAGCAAGAATCTGAGGGGCGTAACGACCCAATTCCATAAACTTATTTCGATACTGCAAGACTATCATATCGCCTTGAGCCAAGTCCATAAACTCATGCACTTTGGCCATTCTCAAATATGCTGGACCGTATGCAAGCTCGAACGATGTGACAAACTTTTGCCAAGTAATCTGACGAAGTGGACAAGATCTGAAAGTAACCTCCCACTCCGTGGTCCACCATGAGAGTGCTACTCCCTGAAGTTGGAATGTGGCCAGCATGACTTTTTCATCCTCCGCGCACTCCATGGAACGGAATACACGTTCGGTTGCATTAATCCATACTCTAGCCGCATCAGGATCTGCCTGTCCTTCATAAGTCGGTGGGCAGAACAGCAAAAATTCTATCAGTGCCCTACCACGGCCACCTGGAGGCAAATCAGCTTGAGGAGCAGGATCAACTTGAATTGGCGCTGGCACATTAGCCGGAGGAGAAGTGCCACTTCCTTCCCACGGAACATGTGCCCTTCTACGAGGTGGCATTTTGATCTAAAAGAAAACACGCAATAGTAGAGAACCCATTAGTGATCATAGAAAACATTCTAAGCCAGCAGTAGTAGACTCACAGGGACTTGTTCTGGACTAATGTAATTTCAATTACTTATTCAAATCCTCAACACCACTCTGATACCAACTGTGACGACCCAGGAGATCCGGATACTGATAAACCGATATCATCGATTTACCGATACCAAGAACTCGGGGAAGCCACCCAAGAGACTGATGAGGCCCTGTAAGGGTTAGTAAGTGTTTGTCGAGGGGATGCAGAACGAACAGAAATTACACGTGCAATATTAATTAAAGCATTCATTTGAACTTTAAACAGAAGTAATTAAATATATCAGAGTGGTAAATTTATACAAGTAGTCTAGATCCATATATCACAAGTCCCGCACTGAACAATGTTCAAAATAAATAACTGCACGGGGCATACCCCGGCCAAAAGAAGAAAAAAGATAGACTGACTACTAACTGACCACTGACAGACCACTGCTGGCTCTAAGACTTTTTGCCAAAAGCATGAGAGAATCCTACAGCCTGTTGCTCTGCCTCACCTTAAAATGAAGGGGTGAGTCTCACAATAGAGACTCGGTAGGGTTCACGCGGATCCCTACTTCACAACTAACTAAAGGAAAGCAGTATAGCATGCATTGGCATAAATAAATGACAATTTAATAAAGCTGTAAAACTAACTAAATAGTTTATAAACAGCTAACTAATATGCCAATTTAATTCAAATGCGAGTACTCAAAATCTACCAATAGATAATAACCCAATCATTCCCAAGTGACAAGAAAGAGAAGGAGAGGAGATCCACCAGAAGAAGAAACCAGATGCGTCCACTGACGGCTTACACTGCGTCTCAAGCATCTAAGCAAGCCTGATCATAGCAAGTGAGACGCGCAACAGTACCAGAAATAAGTAACTAGTTAGAGTAACACTCGTCAGTGTCAGTCCAAGCCTCTGACCACGTGTGCACACACTGGCTCGTTGCCTAGAGCTAGGCCTCTAGCTAGTATTCCCCTCCGTAGGATGCTACGGTTGGACCGGGGCCCACTGAACTAGCTTAAAAACCGTAAACTGGGATACCCCGCCACCTCTCTCAGGTGGGATCAACACTAAATGTCGTCAGGCTATGACTGGTGGTTCCATCACTAGGAAAGAGAATATAATTCTATTGGGATCTAAAAACATGCCATAATTTATAATAACAATTAAACATGGCAAATATGCAAGATTAAAAGCATAATTAACTGAATATGCTAAGAATTAAAATCTGTCGGGATTAAACGGTTGAAAGAAAACCGCCCCAGTCTATAAAATAACTTAAGAATGGCGAATATGCAATATTAAATGCATAATTAAACGAAGACGCAAAAATTGCAGAACAAGCGGTCGAACTAGGGTCGCTATAGTCTTAGGCAGTCGAACAACGAACCGCTGCGTGCTGCTAAACGGACTGGCCGTGAAGTTTCTACCGTCATTCAGATTTAAAATATTCACGCGGTCGAGATGTCAGCCGCTCGGGTCAATAGATGGTTTATGGCGGACCGTTACAAAATATGAAATAAGCTAAATATGGTCCTTACCGGAGAACCGAATCCACGGGAATCATAACCGGACCCCCCTCCCGGTCGACCTAAATCGACGGGAATCATGACTTTTAACCTGCTTTTTTTTTGGAACCAAGTCATCTAATAGGACGCAGGGAGAGTGCACCATCATTCTAAAGGACGGGGATGTTCCCACTCCACCAACTCACCATTAGATGCTTTATTTTATTGCTTTATCAAAAACATGTACAGATTCAGAGGAGGCAATGCCTCTAAAAAATAAAGAGAAAAGTCAAAACTATACAAGTCTCCTATGAATATTTGGAATGCCAATAGCATCAGCTATGGCATACCCTTTAGCAAGCAAAGGTAGCTCCCCAATAGACCTAAACTCCTGGTTGCATGCCATGAGAACCGCATTATTAGATAAGGCGTCCGCAAGCTGGTTAGCTTCTCTATATGAATGAACAATAGGGCATTGAAGTGTAGAAAATGACTGTAGAAGACTGCTCCACCAAGGAAGAAGAGACCACGGAGGGTCCTTTTTATTGTTTAGCAGATCAATCAATATCATGGAATCAGTGATAATGACTGAAATAGGAATAGAATGAGTCTGTGCAAGTCGAAGTCCATCTAATAAGGCCCGACCTTCTGCCACCATGTTAGAGCCAATACCATAGTAATAAGAAAAACCCAACTTTACTTGGCCATAAACATTTCTGAAACATCCACCACACTAGAGGGGCCGGGATTACCTTTACTTGCACCGTCCACATTAAGGGAAAAGTTAATGATAGGGGCTAGCCATCGGACAGTGATGCAAATAGTCCAGATATAGTTAATTCTGATACCAATTCCTACAGAGTATTCAGATATCCAGAGCTGGGCCCTCGCTTAAATTTGAGTTGAGTAATAGTGTGCTTGATCTATGAGAGAATCTGATCTGAGATCCTCATAAAGTCTGTTTGAAGATCTTCATACTTGACCCGACATCTATTTTTACAGATTTCACAAACAATCAAGATAATAACCAGCAGAGAGATAAACCATTTAGGTTTATAAATGGCAGCTCCATGTATGACAGCTCTCAGCCTACCGCTAATAGAAGTAGCTTCCAAACAGGGAGTGGTTATCAATGGGGTAAATTTACTCCATAGGAACATTGCTAGATCACTATTAACAAATAAGTGATCTTCATCCTCAATGGCATGAGAAGCATGAGAAGCATGACAGCAAACACATCAAGATGCTAAAGGAATTCCACAAGCTTGAATTTGTCTGTCAACTGGGACAGCATGCCTCAGAATTTTCCAACATAAAAGGGAGGCTCTCCGGGGGTGTCTTTGATTCCACAATTTACATAACACAGGCTCAGAGCCAGCTCTCTGCCCTTGCCTTCTGATAAAATAATAGGCAGTTGAAGAGGCGTGGTCTCGCGCTGGACCTGAGCTGGGGGATGATCACCGAATAATGAACTGCAGTGAAGGGAAACGGATCAGGGGGCCCAGGGATGGTTCCCTGGGGTAAACCCTCCGATGCCTAAGTCAGTAGAGCAATGGTAGAAGCTATGAAGGAAGGAGGAAAAGAGAGGTGCGAGATCCCTCTACACCAAGGTGGTGACGTGGTTCTTGCTCAGAGAATTTTAGGTGTGTGTTGGCCCTTACCTTCCGCGGGAAGGAGTCCCAGGTTTAAATAGTGCGCAAGCCCCATGAGTCCCGTAAGCTGAGGAGTTTCAGGCGGAAGTTATGTCCTCATCATGGGCTCTTTACGTCCTCAAAAACTCCTGCTCATAAAGGGCTCTCAACGGCAGCGTGGATAAGTAATCGTCTGTTAAACCCAAGCATGAAGGGTGTCAACCCTGTCCGATCGATAGGCATAGCTCGGATGAAGATAGGTCGGAGTGGGCGCTGAGTGCTTGACTCTATCCCGGTGAGGGGATAACTCGAGCATGGGTCTTCCTCTATTCTGACCGACGTTCGGGCCTTCCGAGACTAAGGGCCTCCGAGGAAGGGTTTGATCCCGAGTAATCTTATTGGGCTTTTTATCCTAAGTGGGCCCTGCGGGGCTGTCACTTGGATGAGCTGGGCCTCGTTTGGTCCTTACAGACCTAGTTCGGCTGCTCTTAGATGGGATACAGAAATCCCCATCTCCACTTGTCCCCCTCCTACTCCCGAGCTTTAGTAAGCTCGGAGGAGTAGCTATTTAGGGTTTTGGACCAGGGTGGCTCACATGGGTGGAGATTTGGTGGTGTTAGTAAGCCACATGTCATAGTCACCTGGGCCCTTAAGAATGATGATCCTGACGGATTTGAACTGAAAGGGCCCCCTTTTCTCGGAGGTCGGAACGACGCGCCGCCTTCCGCGTGGGAATATAGGCGTTGTGCGCTTGCCGTTGCTTCAGACTCCCACCATTTTAGGGTTTGGCTCTCCTTCGTGCTTGCTTTTGGGGCCTTTTGATGCATCGTGAAGACACGACGGAAGAGCAGAGGCTTGCAGCGGCATTTGTAGAGTTGGCGGAGATAACTGCAGAGGCAGTCCGACCTCTTCCTCTTCCTCCAGAGTCTTCGGGGTCCCAGGAGTGTCTTTCTTCGGTGCAAAAACCTAGCGGCCAGCTTTGGAGGAGGCCATAGAGGTGCTCGATCTCGACGATGACTCGACTGCCGATGAGTCAGCTGCTCCCACGGGTCGCTCCCGAGCCAGAGATAAGGGCAAGGGGGCGGCCCGGGGCAAATCTTCCGGGCCGCGGGGGTCCAAGCGCAAGGATCGCATGAAGGGCATGATCCGGGCCGCCGTGAAGGCCAGGAAGTGGACCAAGAAGGCCGGGGCCATTCTTGCTATCGAAGGCGACCTTGCCACCGCTCACCCCTCCGCCGAGCATGAAGGGGCCGACCCTACTGGGCGAGCTCTCCCACCCGCCGAGCAAGAGGGGGCCGAGGAGGTTGGGGCTGCTCCTACGGTCGACGATGATGCTGGCTCGGCTCCCCCTTCAGCCGGAGTCGAGGGGGCCGAGGCTACTTCTGCGATTGGCAGCGGTGCTGGCCCGACTCTCCCCTCGGTAGGAGCCGAGGGGGCCGTAGACGAGGTAGGTGACGCTGGGACCACGGTCGAGATTGAGGCGTTGACTGAGGCGGGCAACGCTCCAGGTGGCAGTGTAGGTGTCGAACCGATCCAGGCTGGGGGGTTGCAAGAAAAGGTGATGCAGCCCCGACCATCCGAGGCACGGGGGGCGAATGAAGCCGCGGCTCGATCCGGGCCGTTCGGTGAGACACCGACCGAAGAGGGGGTCTCTATTCCGGCGGCCCTGGAGAGGCTCGGCATCCAAGGCCCTATGTATCAAATATGTCGCGATATAGCTGTGGAGGTGAAGGGGGGAGACAGACAGCACTCCCCTTCCGTGGCCCTCGAGACGGTTATGGAGGGCGGCTTGGTCCTGGCCCAGATGGGGGCCACTCTGGCAGAAGCTTACGCTCGGTCAGAGTCAGACCGGGCGAACCTGGCCTGGACCCTTGGCGGGTCTGACAGGAAGATGGCTCGGCTCGCCGAGGAGCGTGATGGGCTCCAGCGCGAGCTTTCCTCCATTAGGGAGCTGGTGCGGGCGAGCCAGGTGGAGACTCGGGCATTGACCGAGAAACTAGCTAGGGCCCGCGAATCGCTCGAGAGGAAGAGCAGGCTTCTTGAAGAGGAGTGCGTTGCTTGCACCGAGCTAGATGTCCGATGGGAGGCTGAGCGTGCCGAGCTGGTGGACCGAGTGGAGGAAGCCGAGCGCCTTCAGCGGGAGGCCGAGGCTGATCGGGCCAAGGCGGAGAACCAGGCGGCGGAGGCCGAGAAGCAGGCGGCTGAGGCCGGACGGACGTTAGCCGAGGCGGAGCGGGAGAAGGCTGAGCTCACTGGTATGGTGGGATCGGCCGGGGCAGAGGCGCTCGAGCAGTACAAATGCTTAGAGGCCTACCGGGTCGACCTTAAGGAGGCTGCCCTCCCCTACTACGAGTTAGCACTTCGCCGAGGCATCCACAAGGGGTTCAAGCAAGGCTATGATCGGGCCGTCACTTATGTCGAGGAGCAGGAGTCCGAGACACTCGATTTCCTGTCCGGGCAATGCTATGACTCGGACTTGTCATCCTCCGGTGCCTCTGCGTCGGAGGAAGAAGATCAGGGGGGATCTTTATCTGAAGGGTCGCCAACTCCGGATGCCTCGGGAGGGTGCGCAACCGAGGCAGTTCCCACGCCGGTGGGGTTAGTGCCAGGGTCAGCCATCGCCGAGGGTGCCGGGGGCAGACCGTCTGAGCCTTCCACTTTCAATCTTCAGGGTGGGCCAGAGGCTCAATGTATCTGCTTTGCTTTCTCTTTTTGCATGTCTTTTCCTTTTTTGAAGGAGAACTTTCCTTGTTGTGTAGGAAAAAAAGTAAGGCAGTAGCATTATGATGAAGACTTAACTGTTTTGTATCGCCATTGCCGTATTTTATTCAGCGTATCTGCAATAGTTGTAAAGTGCCGATACCTTCTGCGGGGATCTCGCCTGATGGTTGGGTGAGCGTCTGACAGGGTGTCTTTCCGTTCTCTCATGCTTTAAATGTTTGACCGCTTCGTGTGTCCCGCTGGGGCAGAAATGAGAAGTTTGAGGTGACCGTTCGTAGGGAGAGGTCCCTTTGGCGTGTTTTCGAGGGGAGAAATATTTAAGGCAAATACCCTCCCTTCACCTATAAAAGGTCTGAAGGGCGTCCCTTCCTCTCCACTGCTTAGGGTTTTCCGCGATAGTCTTTCCTCATTCTTTCTTCACGTAACATTGTGCCATTATATTTGAAGCATGGAAAACGCTCTGGAAGATGAGGCTGCCAATGATGGAGGGCAGAGAGTCCTTGCTGCTTCGGGTTTAAAGGGGGTTCGACGGCTGGCGGGTAGGTTTAAAGAGGGTTCGACGTGTGGAGGCACGTCATCTTCTTTTTATCAGTTCCGGCGACGCTTGCGGGGGGGCGAGATGGTGGACGGATGGGGGCATCAGGCATCACTATCGCCCGTCCCTTCCTGCTCGCTCCATGGAGGGGAGGAGGAAGCCAATTAAGCTCCCTCCTTTCCGAGCTTTCCCCTGCCTCCTCATCTAGCTCTGCTAGTTTCTTTTTCCCTCTTCTGCTCTTCTCATCATTTCTTTCACTATTCGGAGGGTACTTGCACTCCCTTCCTTCCAAAGAGTTGGCAGATTGGCGGGGAGGATGCCTTCATATGCGTTCCCTCTTTCCCTTCCTCCATCTCTATCAACTTGGAAGCTAGCCTTCTCCTTCCTAATCCTTCTGTCACCCTTGTTCTGAGCTACCCGAGCCAACGGGGTCGACTACCCTTTATCCGAGCCAGTTTCTGCACAAGGCAGAGTCAGTGGCTGGACACAGGAAGGTCAACTGAGTCAGCCGAGCGATGGGCTCATACGGCGGCGCCAGATGGATTTTTTGCTTTTTTGACATGTATTTTCTTGGCTTCGGCCTTTCTGATGTACAAGCGAGTTGTTTAAATAAAAGAAAGGAGGCTTTTGTTTCATTTCATGTCGTTTACACAATGCTTAGTATTCAGAAGTAGAACTTGCGTAGTGTAGTCGCGTTCCAGGTCCGATGGATGGGCTCTCCTTCCATCGTGGATAGCTGGTATGCTCCTTTCTCGAGTGTCTCGACCACTTGGTAGGGGCCTTCCCAATTAGGGGATAGCTTACCCGCCGCCTCAAGTGGTCGAGAGGCTTCGGCTTTCCTGAGGATGAAATCTCCCAGTTGAAAGTGTCTATCTCGGACTTTGGCGTTGTAGTATTGAGTGAGGTGGCGTTGATATTCCGTTGCTCGGATGCTGGCAATCTCTCGGAGCTCATCTGCTAGGTCGAGGTTTTCGAGCAATTTCTGGTCGTTTGCCTCGTGCGAGTAACAGATGACTCAGAGGGAGGGATTGGCGATCTCCAATGGGATAACGGCCTCGACGCCGTACACCAACTGAAAGGGACTTTCACTGGTTGCCGTTATGGGAGTTGTTCTGTGTGACCAAAGTACGTTCGACATTTCCTCAAGCCAGCTACCCTTGGCTTTGCCGAGCCTGGTCTTGATGCCTTTTAAGATATTCTTGTTGGCATTTTCGACCAGCCCGTTAGCCTGAGGGTGGGCGACCGAGGTGAAGTGAATGCGAATGTTTAGGTCGGCGCATCTATCTCGGAAATAACGAGAATCAAATTGCCGACCATTATTGCTCACTATCACTCGGGGGATGCCGTAGCGACAGATGATCGATTTCTAGACGAAACTCCAGATGACTGTCTCGGTGATTCTTGTTGTGGCTTTGGCCTCGATCCATTTGGTGAAGTAGTCGATGGGGACAATGATGAACTTCTTCTGGGCTTGAGCCGTGGGGAACGGCCCGAGGATGTTGATTCCCCAGCGAGCGAAAGGATATGGCTCGGCTAGGGTAACGAGCTCCGTTGCCGGCTGATGGACCAAGTGGTCAAATCGTTGGCATCGGTCGCAGTGCCGTATGTAGGTTGAGCAGTCACGCTGTAGAGTGGGCCACCAATAACCTTGCCGTAGCAAGATCCTGGCGAGTGACCATCCTCCCAAATGCGCTCCGCACAGGCCTTCGTGAACTTCTTGAATCGCTTAGTTGGCTTCGTCAGTATTGAGGCACTTCAGGAGAGGACCGGAGAAGGATCTTCGATAGAGAGTGCTTTCCAGAACGACGAATCGTCGAGCTCGGTACATCAATCTTCAGACTTCCCGGGGGTCGGGAGGCTCTTGAGAGTCTTGGAGCCACAACAAGTAGGGCGTGCGCCAGTCACTTGGGGAGGCCTGGTCAACAGCCAAGAGCTCCGAATCGATGCTCGGTCGCTCAAGCTCTTCGAGAAGGACCGATCGAGTACCCTCGGGGTCAAGAGAGGAGGCCAGCCGTGAGAGGGCGTCCGCTCGGGAGTTTTCTTCCCGAGCTATTCGAACTACCTCAAAACTCTCGAACTATTGTGCCACGGCTCTAACCAGCTGGAGGTATTTGATCATCGGTGCTTCTCGAGCTTCGTAATCACCGTTGACCTGGCTAGCGACTAGTTGGGAGTCAGTGTGAATTCTGACTCGCTCAGCCACCAGTCACCGGGCCATGCGGGCTCCTGAGATAAGGGCTTCGTACTCGGAGGCATTGTTGGACGTCTTGAAGTTAAACTTCAAGGTGTATTGCAGCTCTGCTCCCTCGGGGGACTTCAGGAGGATTCCAGCGCCGCTTCTGGCCGAGTTGGAGGATACGTCGACGAACAGTTCCCAGGTTGGCCCGGGCGCAGACGGAGACTTTTCTTCAGTCGGGATAGTTCTCTCGACGATGAAGTCAGCGAGCGCCTATCCTTTGATGGCCAAGCGAGGCTAATATGATATATCGTAGGCCCCGAGCATGATGGCCCACTTGACGAGGCATCCCAAGGCTTCAAAATGAGCGAGGATCCTTTTCAAAGGTTCGCCGGTCAGCACGTTGATGGAATGCCCTTGGAAATAGGGTCGGAGGTGCTTGGCCGAGGTAACCAACGCTAGCACGAGTTTCTCGGTTGCGGGGTACCTTCTTTCAGCCTCGTTGAGCACCTTGCTGGTGTAGTAGACCGGTCTCTCGTCTCCCGAGTCATTTCTGACCAGGATCGAGCTAATTGTAGATGGAGTCGTTGAGAGTTAGAGATACAAGGCTTCACCTAGGACAGGCTTGGAAAGCACCGGGGGTGAAACCAAGAACTCGTTAAGCTCGCCGAATGCCCTTTGGCATTCCTTGTCCCATACGAACGTAGTAGATGCCATTTTGGACCCCCTCAATAGCTTGAAGAAGGGTAGACATCGTTCTGCCACGCGGGACAGGAATCTGCTGAGCGGGGCAATGCGCCTAGTGAGGCGTTGGACATCTTTGATGCAGGTGGGTGGGCGCATGTCCAGGATGGCCTTGACCTTGTCGGGGTTGGCCTTGATCCCATGCTGGGTGACTAAGAAACCCAGGAACTTCCCAGATCTTACTCCGAAGGCGCACTTGGTGGGATTGAGCTTCGTATTGTACCTCAGGAGGGTGTTGAAGGTCTCAGCTAGGTCGGCGAAGTGATCCTCGACCTTGGGGGTCTTGACGAGCATGTCGTCAATATAGGCCTCGACGTTCTGACCGAGCTGTCCTTCGAACATATGATTGACCAGCCTCTTGTACGTGGCTCCAGCGTTCTTCAACCAGAAAGGCATCCAGGTGTAGCAGTATACGCCGAAGTCGATAATAAAGGCGGTCTTCTCAACGTCTCTTGGATCCATTCTGATATGGCGGTAACCTGAATAGGTGTCCAGGAAATTGAGTATCTCATTGCCCAAGGTTGAATCAACCAGTTGGTCGATGCTCGGTAATGGATAGCATTCTTTTGGTGTAGCCTTGTTCAAGTCGGTGAAGCCCACGCACATTCGCCACTTTCCCGAAGCTTTTGGCACCAGGATGACGTTTGCCGGCCACGTCGGGTACATGACCGGTCTAAAAAGACCAGTCTTTTGCCCCTTGCTGCCTTGCTCCTTGATGATCACCTGCTTCTCTGGCGCGTGCTTCCTTCTACGTTGTTGTACGGGCTTCACGGTCGGGTCGAGGTTGAGCTTATGCATCACCGTCTCTTCCGGTATTCCAGGGAGTTGATCATCAGACCATGTAAAGACTCGGGTATACACGGAAAGAAACTCTTTGTATTGCTGCTGAACCTTAGATGGTAGGTCGGCTCCAATCTTTGCTCCTAGGGTGGGGTCGTCGTTTAGGAAAACCGTTAGCACCTCGCCTCCAGGCTCGGAGGTTACGGGTTTTTCCTCGACTTCGCGGGGGCCCTTGTTCATCCCGTCCGACCTTGTGGCTTCAACCGAGATATTATAGCACCTTCTGGCCATCGCCTGGTTACCTCGGACTTCCCCCATCCCATTTTTGGTGGGGAACTTCATCTTTTGGTGATAGGTAGAGGGCACCGCTTTCGTTCGGCTAAGGATTCCTTGGCCGAAGATTGCGTTGTATGCTATCATACCCTTGATCACTATGAAGTCCACCATGACCGTAACGGTTTTGGGTGGGGTGTCGAGAGTAACCAACAGGCTTAGGGCTCCCTCGGGATAAGTGGCCTGGCCATTGAACCCACAAAGGGGGGGTTCGGATCGGGTGAAGTTTAGACGGATGCTTCCCCATCTTAAGGAAACATTCGTAAGATAATACATCATGGGCACTTCCATTGTCAACTAGAATTCTATCTATGTTACAATGGTTTATTGTGGCTGATATGACAAGGGCGTCGTCACGCGGGGTGGTCAGCCCTTCCAGATCTTGGTCGGAGAAGACTATGACCTGGGGCTCACTTGGCGGGGCCTTGGGAGGCTCGATGGCTCGGCTCGCCCGCTCAGCATGACGCTTCCTTCCTCAGCTACTGTCCCCTCCTGATGCAGCTCCTCCAGTGATGACGTTGATGTGGACCCCGCGAGGGGCATTGTTGATTTCATCTGGGGCGCCTCGGTCTTCCTCACGCCCAGCCACGAATCGGGACAGGTGTCCTTGGTGGACGAGACGCTCGATCTCATCCCGGAGCTGGTGGAAATCGCCGATATGATGCCCGTGGTCACTGTGGAATAGGCAATGCTTGTTGAGATTACAGTTTTTCGACGTCATTGGCTCGGGTTGGCAGAGAAGGCCCGAGCCTTTGATGTCTTCATATATCTCATACGCCGGAGTGGTTAAGGGAGTGTACCGCTCGTACTTCCGGGATGGCTCCTTGTGCTCTCCGTCTCGGTTCCGCCTTTTTCCTTCGCCCGAGCTTGACTCGAGTGCCCGCTTCTTGTCCCCCTCTCGACCCGAGCCGGTTGCGCCTCGGCATGCGTTGAGTACTTCTTCGCACTCTGCATGGTGCAAAGCCAGAGTCACTAGCTCGGCAAGAGTCGAGGGAGGGTGGAGGACAAGTTCGCGGCGGATGTTCTCGTCCCGGGTGCCCCCGGTCAGCGCGGTTATGGCCGAGGCTACATCCAGGCGGGGGATTCTCAGGGATTTTGACTTGAATCGGTTGATGTAAGCCCGGAGTTTCTCCCCTTGCGCCTGTTTGAGAGCCAATAGCCCCGCTACCAACCTTGGGGGGCCGCTACCGGCGAAACTCTCCTTGAATACTCGCCCGAATTGCTTGAAATCTCGGATGGATCTGGGGGCGAGGACCTGAAACCATGCTTGGGCACCTTGGACCAGGGTGGTCGCAAAGGCTCGGCACTTGATGGTGTCGGACGCTCCATACAGGGTCATCAGGGCATCAAAGCTGTCGAAGTGGTCGGCCGGGTCGCCTTGGCCGTCGTTGGACTTGAAGGTCGGAATGGAGGTTCTGGGAGTTACCTCTGCCGTCAAGATGTAATCAGAGAACAGGGATTTCTCCTCGTCCTTAGCTGGAGAGACATTTTGCAAGGCACGTAGGGCGCGCTCCTGCTCTGCAAAACGTCTCTCGAATTCTCGCAGTTGGAGGGATAACCCCGGTTGTCGCCGCGTTGTGGGGCTGGGGGGACTTCCTTGGCACTCTCCGGGGGCTTCGGTCTCTGGGTTTGGACGGTGTGCCGTAGGTATTCCCCTTTTCGGCGTGGAGGAGGCCTCTTGCTCCGGGGGAGGGGCTTGTGAAGGTCCCCATGACCTGTTACGGATAATCTTCCATCCTCGAAGGGTGAAGCGGCCTCCGGCAGTGTGCTGGGACGCATTCTCGGGGGGAGGGCTCTCCGGAGGGGCGCGTGACCTTCCATCTCTGGCCGCCTGGGTCATCTTGAGTTCCACGAGGATGTCCAGTTTTACGTTGAGGGCTTGGAAAGCGTCAGCGCCACCGTTGAGTGGTAGCCCAATCGTCGCGGGAGGAGGGGGTAGTTCGTCGGCTGGGGTGTTGGCGTTGGAGGGAGGGTTTTGTAAGGCCTGAGAGGGGACTTCTCCCGCCGCCACCATGGCCTTTCCCCTGTCACCGGCGGACCTCCTCCCTGAACTTCTTCGCACCATACTGGCTCTTTGGTCGTTTCCCACAGACGGCGCCAGATGAAGAGGCGTGATCTCGCGCTGGACCTGAGCCGGGGGGATGATCACCGAATAATGAACTGCAAGGAGGGGAAACAAATCACAGGGCCCAGGGATGGTTCTCTGGGGTAAACCCTCCGATGCCTAAGTCAGTAGAGCAATGGTGGAAGCTATGAAGGGAGGAGGAAAAGAGAGGCGCGAGATCCCTCTACACCAAGGTGGTGAAGTGGTTCCTGTTTAGGGGATTTTAGGCGTGTGTTGGCCCTTACTGATGTGACACAACCTCGGACCTAATGCAAGCAAGCACAATCGCAATCTAAATGGGCCAATTTGGGCCGCCACTCTCTCGTCGCTCACCCAAGCCCGGGGTAACTTGGCAATGCCAAGGTGAGGTTGAGGGGTTGGGCCCTTGCTGGTAGAGGGCCAGCAAGGCCAAGATTTGATTCCCAATGGATTTGGAAGCCCAATTCAACGGGGCCGACGAAGTGCCGAAGGCACCGGTTGCACTCTTCCCATGGTGATCACTCAAGGCAATGGGGCTTGAGGATCGGGCTCTCACTCGTATAACCAGCGGAATTAGAACTAATATTGAAAGACAAGCACTAAGTGGAGTGAAGGTTTGAGCACTTACTCGACCGGTTTGAAGAAACCGGTCCCGGTCGGAGACGAGGGCGAGCGGGGAGGCGAGTGGATCCCCACACGCCGCGGCGGTGTCGCTTGACCTACCCAAACAAATTACACCACTACACCTCTCGCAGGAGGGGGAACTTGGGGTGGGGGTTAATGATATTACATCAATACTACCTCCACGCAGGGAGGGGCCTTCAGCCGGCCAAGCGGGGTGGGGAAACCAAAGCAAAGAACGAGGAATAAGGGTGGATGCCGAATCTGCCTGCAGTCTGCGAACCAGGATAGAGGGTTGGTGTTGCTATTGTAGATCTTGCTCAGGAATTTCGCTGATGGCAAGACAGGCGGAGAAATCTTCGTAACAAGAAGGGGAATGCTTCAGAATTTTTTTAAATTCTTATGAGTAGCTGCAGGTCGGGGCAGGAGCTTGAACAGGGCCTCTGTTTCTTGGACTAGCAGGGGCAGGTCACCAACAGTAGGATGCAGAGGCTTTCCTAGCCGCTCCCGAACTCCAAATTTGATGCCGTCAGCGCCGTTAGAACCGTGGGTGAGTCCTCTTTGCATCAAAAGAAACGGGGATGCCAGAAGAGAACGGAGACGATCTGTGGAGCCAGAAGAGTGAGGAGGTGTCGATGCAGACTGGGGAAGGCAGAGCCGCACGACCGTGGAATAAAATTGGTAACTTCTGTTCCCGGATGCTGAATGGGATTCTGCTTCTTGATTCTGAAAGTAGACAGGCCGATGAAGAACTTGAGGACTGATTCCTTCGGGGTTCGTCGTGGAAGAGCTTCTAATCTGGCTCAGGTTCTCAGCCATGGCAGAACCGCGCAGCTGTGGGAGAATGGACCTCCTGGACGAATCGGAGATCGGAAGAAGACGAAACCACTTCGGTTGCGAAGGCGACTGGTAGACGCTTCCGACGGTGGCTCTTGGGTCTTCAAACTCATCCGAAAGAGGTCGTGGTGGCCGCTGCAAGTTGCTGGTCTGCTGTAGATCTTCAGTTGAGAGCTGTAGGTTGATGATGATGGGGGGGAATGGGGTATATGGGAGGGGAAATGGGGGTGGATGAGTGTGGGGAAAGCCCGGGCTGTGAGGGGGTCTAGGAGGGGGTGTTCTAAGGAGGGGGAAGGGAAGAATAGGGTCTGGAAGGGGGTCTAACAGGTGGTGGGAGGAGGAGCTACGAATTTGGGAAGGTGGGTGAGAGGAGAAAGTGAGGGGGGGGGGGGCACAAGGGAGTGGAGGAAAGGGTGGATTTCAAATTTGAAATGGCCTTGGAAGTTGTGGGGTTGTGTGGGGAGGGGGTTGATTGTGTTGGAATGGGAAAAGTGGTGTTGGAATGTGGAAGATGGTGTTGGAATGGTGAGGGATCTTCTTGGGACTAGGGGGGTGGAGTAATGGAGGCCATGGGGAAGTGGAGGGCTTTAATGATGGTAGGTGGGGGTTGAGGTGGTTGGGAAGGGAGGAGAGAGAAGAAAATTTGAAATTGGGTGTTGAGGAGAGAGAAAGTGGAGTAAAAAAAGAGGGATTAAGAGAGGGAAGGGTGGGGAATCTCTCCCCTAGGGTTTCTCACCCAAAGAATATTGGAATCACTCCACTAAACTAAGCTTTGGACTCTCAAATGTCATTTTTTTCATTGATTGATTCATTACCTCCAAATGAAGGAAATGGGGCCCTATATATAGGAAACCCACATTTTACAATAAGACCCTGACAAAAGACTCATTGACAAATAACCGAAGGGATAGGGGAGCTCATTGGGCCAAGCCCGAAGAAATGGGCCCAATTAGCACATTACACATTCTAATGACACTCAAACATAGGAAAATAAATGCAAGACCTAGGGACATGACTCAAATAAAATGTAAATTACATCAAATGACTCAAGTAAATTTACATAGGACTCAAAATTAAATGACTAAACCATGCCGGATGCAACCGGGGCGAGGAGACGAGCTATGAATGTGGGCATGGAAGGTGATGTCCACATCATACTCATGGGGTGCGGAGAACTCGACTCCGTCGAGTAAGTATCCTTCCCTCCTTGGAAGGTGTAGAAGTGGTACTGCCTTCAAGTCTTCCGAACGAGACCGATCCATCCACCTGCCGAGATAGCGCTCATATACCTTGCTCCGAGTGGTAGTGACTTGTTCATCCAATATTTGTTCAATTTGTTCACGCTGGACTCTCTTGGCTAGTGGTTTATCATCATGGGTGGGTGCTCTCTCAAGGGAAGAAGTAGGCTCAATCTCCTCACTAGGTACCACCGTGGGTCCCTTATATGGCACTAGGTCGGTAACAATGAATGTGGGACTTATTCCAAACTCCTCAGGGAGATCTAACTCGTAGGCAATTGCACCTATGCACCTCAAGACCTGGAAGGGACCAGCCCCACGTGGCCTAAGTTTAGAGTTGGCTCCCGGGGAGAGCCTCTCCATCCTTACCATCACAAAGTCACCCACTTGGAATTCTTGGTGACGCCGATGAGAGTCGGCCAGCCTTTTATAAGCCTCATTCTTTTTGCTGATGTGCTTGCAAAGGTTTTCATGCAATTTTGTGAATGCTATCCTTTTAGTGGTTAGGGGTGGACCTGGACAACCATAGATGGACCTATCATGCCATGATGTCATATGGACCATGATGAACCTTGGTGGGCCGGTGCAACCATATGTGGACTTATCGTGCAATGTTGTCATGTAGACTTTGGTGGGCATAGGTGGGGCGGGGCAACCATATGTGAACATATCATGCAAAGTGGTGATGAATATCGGGGGACTCGGACATCCGTAGATGCTTTTGTCATGCTTAAGACCTATAATGAATGAAGGTGGACCATGACATCCGAATATAGACCACTCATACTTTCTACTTGACATGTGGGTGATATGAATGAAAGGACCCAACATAGTGTTCATGCCAAGGGGTGTGGTAAGCCTAGACACATGCATGCCTTTCCCAAAGGTGACTTCCATGTGTAGAGGTGTGGGACAACCTTTGAACTCCCATTGGAAAGGATCGAATGGATCTAAGAAGGTGGTTATCATGGGGTGGGGCACCACCTTATTACCTAGGGATATATGGTCCAAGGTTATGGCTCCCAAGGTGCAACCCGGGTCATGGATGAGGTGGGTTTGGTCCAATATGGTGGGTGAGGGTAGGCAAGGGTGGGTGGTTGGTAAGATGGTTAGGTCATATGAGTTCCTTGACTCCCATTGGAAGGGATCATATGGACCATAAAATAGGTCACTTAGGGGGAGGAACTCCATGTCCTCAAGATCCTTAAAAGGTGCTAAGTCCTCCTTCCCTATGATAGTTGGGCCAATGTTCTTGACAAGTGGGTCGGCCATGAGTGGAGGGCTTGGCTTTCTACCCGAGATAAGAAGCTCTAAATCGAGGAGAAGGTTGGGCTCATTCGGTGTAGGGAGGAATAGAAGGAGGTCGCTAGTGTAGCAACCATTGATGCAAATCGAGGTGATAGACCCTATGCATAGGTGTAGGAGGCTAAGGCTCCTAGGTTGTTCGGCCATAGGGGTCAACATGCTAGTGAACTCAATTTGCCATGCTAAGCCCCTAAGAAAATCCTCTAAGGTCTCCACTTGATAGGATGCTTGGATTGTGGTGTGATAGGAGAAGATGGGCACTAGGGGAAAATTTTGTTCTATGGGAGGGCAAACATGGGTCGAGGTCTCTCTAATTAGGCTCTCCCTTAGCCACCTAACAAGGGACTCTTCTAAGATGAATTCAGCCTTATGTAGAGGGGGTGGTGTAGGGTGAAGATCCTTGCGCGAGGCTTCCTCTTCAATTGGGACATGGGAGCTCTCTATGGAGGGGATAGGTTCCCGAGGGATATTTGTCTTCATGTGGCAAAGCGGGTGGACTACTTCTTCCAAAACTAATGGAGTGGGAAGGTTCTTCGATGGTGGGGTGATGATGGCCGGAGTATGGTGCACCCGTGGTGGTGAACAAGGGTGGGATTCCCGCGGGTGGGAGAATAAAAGGTTGTTGAATTTAAAGGTTCCCGAAAGGTGTGGCGGATGCACTAGGCAAGTCCGACGTGTTGGGTCGATGTCGGCATTCCTTTCATCTAACCATTTCTTACCTAGGATTATACATGGACCCGCCAATGTTCCCTTTTGACACCAAGCCCCATCCAAATACTTAGTCTTCCCGAACCATTTACGGAATTCAACGAAGACTAGGTCTCCGTTGTGCACAATTTGTCCAGTCGTAGAGAGGGTGGCTACAATTTCGGGGGATACCCTTCTTCCATGTCGATGAAGTCAATTTCTATGGGGCTCCCATTAGGTAGGTATGCTTGGGATATGATGGGAATTGGGGCCTTTTGGTCTGTAGACTCAATGACAATGGGAGGTGGATAATGCATAGAACGATCCGATGAGAACTCTAATGCAAGTGTGCCCATGGACTTGACTTGTGAGAACAAATCAAAGACTTGCTCTGATACAACTTGATGTGACACAACCTCGGACCTAATGCAAGCAAGCACAATCGCAATCTAAATGGGCCAATTTGGGCCACCGCTCTCTCGTCGCTCACCCAAGCCCGGGGTACCTTGGCAATGCCAAGGTGAGGTTGAGGGGTTGGGCCCTTACTGGTAGAGGGCCAGCAAGGCCAAGATTTGATTCCCAATGGATTTGGAAGCCCAATTCAACGGGGCCGACGAAGTGCCGAAGGCACCGGTTGCACTCTTCCCACGGTGATCACTCAAGGCAATGGGGCTTGAGGATCGGGCTCTCACTCGCATAACCAGCGAAATTAGAACTAATATTGAAAGACAAGCACTAAGTGGAGTGAAGGTTTGAGCACTTACTCGACCGGTTTGAAGAAACCGGTCCCGGTCGGAGACGAGGGCGAGCGGGGAGGCGAGTGGATCCCCACACGCCGCGGCGGTGTCGCTTGACCTGCCCAAACAAATTACACCACTACACCTCTCACAGGAGGGGGAACTTGGGGTGGGGGTTAATGATATTACATCAATACTACCTCCACGCAGGGAGGGGCCTTCAGCCGGCCAAGCGGGGTGGGGAAACCAAAGCAAAGAACGAGGAACAAGGGTGGATGCCGAATCTGCCTGCTGTCTGCGTACCAGGATAGAGGGTCGGTGTTGCTATTGTAGATCTTGCTCAGAAATTTCGCTGATCGCGAGACTGGTGGTGAAATCTTTGTAACAGGAAGGGGAATGCCTCAGAATTTTTGTAAATTCTTCTGGAGTCTCTGCAGGTCGGGGCAGGAGCTTGAACAGGGCCTCTGTTTCTCGGACTAGTAGGGGCAGGTCACCAACAGTAGGATTTAGAGGCTGTCTTAGCCGCTCCCGAACTCCAAATTTGATGCCGTCAGTGCCGTTAGAACCGTGGGTGAGTCCTCTTTGCAGCAAAAGAAACGGGGATGCCATAAAAAAAAGGAGACGATCTGTGGAGCTAGAAGAGTGAGGAGGTGTCGATGCAGACTGGGGAAGGCAGAGCCACGCGACCGTGGAAGAAAATTGGTAACTGCTGTTCCCGGATGCTGAATGGGATTCCGCTTCTTGATTATGAAAGTAGGCAGGCCGATGAAGAACTTTGAAGAAGAACATGAGGACTGATTCCTTCAGGGTTCGTCGTGACAGAGCTTCTAATCTGGCTCAGGTCCTCAGCCGAGGCAGAACCGCGCAGCTGTGGGAGAATAGACCTCCTGGACGACTCGGAGATCGGAAGAAGACGAAACCACTTCGGTTGCGAAGGCGACTGGCAGACGCTTCCGACGATGGCTCTTGGTTTTTCAAACTCATCCGGAGGAGGTCGTGGTGGCCGCTGCAAGTTGCTGGTCTGCTGTAGATCTTCAGTTGAGAGCTGTAGGTTGATGATGATGGGGGGGAATGGGGTATATGGGAGGGGAAATGGGGGTGGATGAGTGTGGGGAAAGCCCGGGCAGTGAGGGGGTCTAGGAGGGGGTGTTCTAAGGAGGGGGAAGGGAAGAATGGGGTCTGGAAGGGGGTCTAACAGGTGGTGGGAGGAGGAGCTACGAATTTGGGAAGGTGGGTGAGAGGAGAAAGTGAGGGGGGGGGACAAGGGAGTGGAGGGAAGGGTGGATTTCAAATTTGAAATGGCCTTGGAAGTTGTGGGGTTGTGTGGGGAAGGGGTTGATTGTGTTGGAATGGGGAAAGTGGTGTTGGAATGTGGAAGATGGTGTTGGAATGGTGAGGGATCTTCTTGGGACTAGGGGGGTGGAGTAATGGAGGCCATGGGGAAGTGGAGGGCTTTAATGATGGTAGGTGGGGGTTGAGGTGGTTGGGAAGGGAGGGGAGAGAAGAAAATTTGAAATTGGGTGTTGAGGAGAGAGAAAGTGGAGTAAAAAAAGAGGGATTAAGAGAGGGAAGGGTGGGGAATCTCTCCCCTTGGGTTTCTCACCCAAAGAATATTGGAATCACTCCACTAAACTAAGCTTTGGACTCTCAAATGGTATTTTTTCATTGATTGATTCATTACCTTCAAATGAAGGAAATGGGGCCCTATATATAGGAAACCCACATTTTACAATAAGACCCTGACAAAAGACTCATTGACAAATAACCGAAGGGGTAGGGGAGCTCATTGAGCCAAGCCCGAAGAAATGGGCCCAATTAGCACATTGCACATTCTAATGACACTCAAACATAGGAAAATAAATGTAAGACCTAGGGACATGACTCAAATAAAATGCAAATTACATCAAATGACTCAAGTAAAATTACATAGGACTCAAAATTAAATGACTAAACCATGCCGGATGCAACCAGGGCGAGGAGACGAGCTATGAATGTGGGCATGGAAGGTGATGTCCACATCACTTACCTTCCGCGGGAGGGAGTCCCAGGTTTAAATAGAGCGCAAGCCCCATGAGTCCCATAAGCTGAGTAGTTTCAGGCGGGAGTTACGTCCTCATCATGGGCTCTTTACGTCCTCAAAAACTCCTGCTCATAAAAGGCTCCCAACGGCAGCGTGGATAAGCAATCGTCAGTTAAACCCAAGCATGAAGGGTGCCAACCCTCTCCAGGCGATAGGCGTAGCTCGGATGAAGATAGGTCGGAGTGGGCGCTGAGCGCTTGTCTCTATCCCGGTGACGGGATAACTCAGGCATGGGTCTTCCTCCGTTCTGACTGACGTTCAGGCCTTCCGAGTCTAAGGGCCGCTGAGGAAGGGTATGATCCCGAGTAATCTTATTGGGCTTTTTATCCTAAGTGGGCCCTGCGAGGCTGTCACTTGGATGAGGGGCCTCGTTTGGTCCTGACGGACCTACTTCGGCTACTCTTAGATGAGCTACAGAAATCCCCCTCTCCAGCAGTTTTGATACTGAATTTGCCAGAATTGGAGAAGGACCAGATGGGTATATCATTCTCATTTTGGGTAGCAAAGTTCTGAATATCATTCCTCAACTGCTGATCACCCAAAAGGAGCTATATCGGATGATGAAGATTTGCCAAAGAAGTTTGAACAGTATAGTCATCTTCAATCTGAGAATAATTCAGTCTGAGAATAAAATCCATCAAGACCTTATCTTTATACCACTTATCTTTTAAAAAATTGGTGGAAACACCATCATGGAGAATCATTCTGGCTCCTGCCATGATGACAGAGCGGGCTTTCTTAAAATCACTAGTTTTTATCCCCGTAGGGTATGGTTTTTTGCAATCTGAAATGTGTAATTTCTGGGGATACTTGCTTCTAAAAAACTTGGCCCAAAGTGAGTTGCTTTGCAAAGACATCCATAGGTGCTTAACATAAAAGCACAGCTGAGAATCAGGTAGGCTTCGGATACCAAGTCCTCCTTCAGCAATAGGACAACATATCTTTTCCCAAGAGACCCAGTGCTTCCTATGAGCGGTTTCAAAACCCTGCCATAGAAAATTGGAGCAGACTTGACCAATTTACTTGAGGATAATGTGTGGAATAGAGGCTGCACTAGCAAAGTAAATTGGGATGGATGCCAGGACTGCCCGAATCAGGACAAGTCTTCCTGCCTGGGAAAGAAGCCTGCTCTACCAACCAGCAAGCTTGGCAGTTACTTTATCTAGTAACAATTTGACGTGGGGAACTTTTACTCTGCCTTTAAATAGGGGTATACCCAGGTATTTAATGCTACCAGATTTATATTGATAACCAGATAATTGACATATATGATCGATCGAGCAAGGAGGCATCTGTTTAGCCACCATGAAGTAGCTTTTAGTGGCATTGATCCGCTGACCTGAAGAGAGTTCATATCTTTCCAAAAACTGAAGAAGGTGTTTAATAGATGAGGCCCCACCATTCATAAAGATAATGGAATCATCAGCATAGAGAATATGGGAGATGGGATGAACCCCTCGTGGAGGATGAAAATATTTGCATTGACCAGAAGCAAATAGCTGACTTTTAACCTGTTCCCTGCCATTCCATCATCTTAATATGATAATTTATCATCTATGAACTCAGCAATGATGGGATACGGCAATTTATCGTCTATGAACTCAGCAACGATGGGCATGCTCCAAAAACATAAGGTCGATGGGCATGCTTCAAAAATATAAAGATGATGGGCATGCCGTTTAAAACATTAAGACAATGGGCATGGCATTAGGGATGATCTAACGAGCTAGGGTATTGATCCCCCTACCTCAATCGTGATGAAAACTTCTATTCCGATCGTGAGCAAGCCGATGGTCGCCGCGACTATTTGCGACCTTTTCTTTCTTTCGCGGGTCGATCGACCAACTGACTGACTGGTAGTCAAATGATCAATTAATGACGCGGGCGTGCCAGTCACATGAGTGACGATTTTGTGATGCGCTCATGCTCACCCATGTCGGGCGAATGTGAGGTTCCGTCGGGACCAGCAGTCCGCCATACCATAAAGGCTATGGCATTAATGACATCCCCCACGAGGAGGGAACGCCTTTGATTAATTGCCGAGATAGCGGGCTGTCGAAGCCGAACTAAAAAAGCTATATGATGATCGTGACGAAGGCATGCAGGATGCATACATTTATCATGCAGAAGATGCATAATTCATGGGATTATGGATCCTCGGTACATGGCGGAGGACATAGGTCCAAAGACCACCGTCGCGCATAGCGAAGACTTCCGACCAGACGTAATCCAGTTTTCTGTCGACACCATTTAATATACCCGAGGATCTGTGCATGCATGCGCACATGGCGTTCGTGACTATATTAAGCATGATAATGGAATTCATGGAAGCAAATGGTAATCGACCACATTTATTACTCCCCATCGAGAAGAGGGAGGCAACACAAGTGTGATAGTGAAAGCACAATGCTAATGGAGATGGTGATGAAGATATAATAAAAGTATAGTTTTAGGCCCGCCCGGCCCTTCCTTTATTCAATTTATTGACGCCAACCCCGAGGGACAAGAATCACCGAGGGGCAAATGAGCGATTAAAGCAGCAAGAGGCTTCAAAATCGGCGCGGGCATGTAAGGCAGCTTATACGGCGCGATAAAACGTAAGTATAGCGGCTAATACGGCGCGGCCATCATGAATGTTAATACGGCGCGAAGACTTTGGGGCGCGCCGGAAAGGCGCAAAGAAATATTTTTTGTTTATGAGTCTAGCGTTAATCCGGCGCGGGGGGGGGGGGGTACTGCGCCGGATTAGGGCGCGCCGGCTAAGGCCGCGCCGTTCAGCTCATTTTTTGATGAATTTCACAACCACTTGAGTTTATTAAGTTCATTTTGAGAATTTTGAAGCTATTTGAGGCCAATTGTTTATTAAATTGAAGTCCAGAACCCTCCAAGAATGACGTGATAAGCCAGTGCGAGGTTCCTACTCGAGCACCGGGATAATTGGGTCCAGAATGAGTATTTCGTTATGGTTTATTCATTATTAATTTGTCCAAAATTGGACAAAATCTCCCCTGAACCTGAAGAGTTGCAGGGGAGAAGCGGGGTCATGCTCACCTATGGAACAAGCCCCTAAACCGCCGGTCTACACGAAGGCAGCCAGCAAACCCCATTGGATAGGATACCCCGAGGACTAGCCTGCTAGGGGCACCAAGGTTCCATAAGGGAAAAGACAGAGAGATGAAGCCATTGATGATGGGAGCATCACCCCGAGGACTAGCCTTCGAGGGGTGGAGGACCCATAGTCTGTGATTCATCCCATGGCGGAACTGACCATTGGGAGAATGAGACTCCGAGGGCTAGCCTACAAGGAGCACACATCCCCCCGGTCTCGATCGGGTCTTAATTTGTTGGGGCTGAGTTCGTTGAACCAGGACCCCTATCATTGTCTGCAATGGCTTCGAGGAAGCGCCTACCATAGAGAAATAGAGCCCCCCCGGTCGCCTAGCAATTCCACGAAGCGATAAGGGAATGTCCCCCTCCCCGGGTGATTAAAACGATGAGAAAATCTCGGAACAGTTCGAATGATCATGATGTGTAGAGCTAGTAAATGCATAATGAGACGGGCCCATCGCAGGAGCATATGCTCGAACAGTTAAAAAGTGACATTCACGGGATGGACCCTGCAATCCCGAAGGAAATCCTCACTTCACGAGCGATAGGGCAGCACGAAGAGAGAGATTAATGGGAGTTAAGCCCTTGACAGCACGGCGGAGAGAGGCATGCGTAGAAGCACAGCTCTGTCCATGAGAAAGGGGGGGTACGAAGACCCTTGAATCAAACGTGAGAATGATCGAAGGAAAGGCCCCCGGGGAGGGGTGTTTCTGTAGCCCACGATGATTCGGGGCATGATAGAGACTTCGGAGAAACTGGAATCAGAGAACTACGTAGAGAAGAACTCAGACACACGCATTGGCATAGATAGAAAAGGGGGGCTGAAGATCATTCATTCGACCCGTTGATCTAAGCATTCAACATATATGTATTAACGTCCCAGAAACGGGAATGATTCAGCGTTTACATGGTGAGGACATGGCGCCAGCCCCATTGCTCGGTCACCGCTCGCCGATCACGGAGGCAGAAGACATAAAGAGCACCACGAAAACAGAGAAAGGAAGGAAGAGAAAATAGAAAATCGCACAGAGGGGGAGGAGAATCGACTCATATCATTGTCGCTCCTCTCCCCTCGCTTACATTCGATGGGTGGGAACTTCAGAAGGAGTAGTCTACGGAAAGCAGGAAAAGAACTGGCACCGGCGCCCACCACTTCTGGGAACAGGGTATCGTAGAGGAAGAAGACGACCGGCGGAAGCTCCTCCGAAGGAACCCTACTCTCTCTCTGCTTTAGTAGAAAAAAAACCTCTCTAGAAGCCTTTCTCTCCCTTTTTTCTTCTCAGGTCTCGATCTGTCTCTCTCCTCCTTTTTTTTTCTTCAATCGAACCTCACCCATATATATAACAGGTTGGAGGCTCTTCATCCGGCGTGGGCTTTGGCGCGCCGGGAGGAAGCTTCATCAACTTATCGCGCCGGTTTAAGGCGCCATCAGATAGGGTAGCTTGCGCGCCGGGATGAGGGCGGAAGGTAGGGGGGCCGTCGGGATAAGGGCGCGCCGGGATAGTACTCTTTACGACCTTCGAGCCAGTCGATGAGTCCGGGGATGATTCCGGGAGTCACCGTGAGCATTATCTCACCGATGCTCACTGAAACCTCGACGAGATATCTTGTCGAAGCTCTCGGGTTGGCGTACGGCCATTCTCGAGGTTCCAGATAGCTTTGGGTTGATCATATGGGCCTGCCGCTGACACTGCCTTCGGCTCTATAATTCATGCCGCTGGCTCGGCCTGGCCCGTGCCCGAAGCTCCTTGGAAGGCGAGATAACACCAGGGATAGTTCTGCCCAAGCTGGGTGATCATTTGGCCACTGACGGGCCCATCTTGGCGGGAAGCCGCACTCGTGCCGGGTGATCGGGGTCTTCTGCCGACAGAGCTTTCGGTCCTCCGTCTCGGAGAGCCAGGGGGGACTCCTTTATCTTCAGGAGAGCCTTTCATGAGGTGGGTAGCTACCGGGTTGACCGCTGTCCTTGATCGGACATCGGGTGTAGTGTATGCGGCATGACAGAGTCGATGCCGGTTCATTGGGCAAGCTTGGTCGCACTGCCGGTTGGTTGTGAGTTTGTCTCGGCTTTCCTGAGGTGAAGTCTCCGTGTCCCTATGGGATGACTCGAGGCTCTGGCAGCTTGAGAAATCTTTGATATGTTGATATTTATCGGCTTCCGTGCTTCAGCGGGCCGGGTCCTTCGTCTTTGTGGCTTGGTCACCGACGATCATATTTTGGGTGCCAACAAATGCCCCACAGACGTGGGTGTTGCGTGCAAGGCACGAGTGCAGCAAGACTGACGGATGAATTTCATCCGGACGAATCTCTTCTTCGGTTGACAGGAGCTCTGGATGGCCCTTAATTTGGCACGGATGTTAAACCGGCGCCGTTTGAATGTTAATACGGCGCGGGTAGCCCAGCGCGCCCCCTTGGCCTTGGACGTTAATTCGGCGCGCTCACGATGCTGGCATTTTAATCCGGCGCGGCTTTGGCGCTGATGGTTAATCTGGCGCGCCTTTCCCCGGCGCGCCTTTTGCTTACAAGTTTTTTAATCCGGTGCGCTAAATAGCACGCCGGTTTTACAATGGGGAGGCCCCCCCTATTTATTTCTTTCTTCTCCGTTTTCTCTTCATCGCTTCTCATTTGCACAACTCCCTTCTCTCTCCTCCCTTTCTTCTCTCCCTCTGGCG
This sequence comes from Amorphophallus konjac, assembly GCA_022559845.1. Taxonomy (NCBI): domain Eukaryota; kingdom Viridiplantae; phylum Streptophyta; class Magnoliopsida; order Alismatales; family Araceae; genus Amorphophallus; species Amorphophallus konjac. The sequence continues at coordinate 199,108,256 of CM040125.1, read as the reverse complement.
CCGAGCGAGTTGAGGGTGAGGGTGGCGGCGGTCCTTCGGGTGAGTGGAGATGCTATCTATTTGGGGTTTCAAAACCCTTTCTTTGGGCCCCGGGAGGCTTCTAGCAGGGCTTGCCCTCGGAGCTGTTTCCCCGGGTGTTCCCTTTGGCCTCAGTGTAATGCCGATGGCTACCTTTTAGGGACCGTTCCTCAGTGGACGCGCTCCCGCTTTTCTTTGGCAATCCCCTGTGCTGGGGAGACTCTGCCGAAATTTTGTCAGAAATTCACCTTTGATCAGCTATCTTCTGACTTTAACTTTTGTTTGATATGCCTTTTTGCAGCTATCATGGAGTCCAGCTCTTCTTCTCACGCCGTAGTGACATGGGAGAATGTCAATTCCCTCGACTGGGGGCACGGCCAAGTGGCCATAGTTGCGGAGTCTTCGGATTCAGAGACAGACACTATAGACACCAGCCGTCTCCTTATCCTCGGGGGTGACTCCTTTCATTATAATAGAGAGGGCGTGACCAGGAGGGATTATCCCAAGGACAAGCACCTGATGTCCCTTCTTCAACGCTTCAACCTTCAGGGGAAGAGGGATGTGTTCGCCGTTCGGAAGGTCGAGCAGGCCTTGCTGGTGGAGAGAGACAGCCTGGCCGAATGTGTGATGTGGGGAAGACCCATCTATCTCCCCGGGGAGGTCAGGAAATGGAGCGTTGTGCTGGGGCTGCAAGACCTGGCTCCGGCAGACGGATTGCTGACTAGAGCTCCCGAGTTCATACCCGCTCGGTGGAATGACTCCGCGGGCAGAGTGGATCGTGAGAAGCCGATCTTTGGTTTATTCCTTGCCCCGTTGAGATGGGGATATAGAGACGAATCGTTCTTGCTGGACTGCTTGGGGGTTCGCTTCAAGCACCAGATATCAGTGGGGTGGTTCGCTGAGCTGAAAGCTACAGACGCTCATGCATTCAGGCTCGGAGCAGTGGAGTTCACAGACTACGTGCTGCATCATTACGCTCCACTTCTGACCAGGGCTAGCATATATCACAGCGTGTACGCTTCAAGGTACCGGTACCCAATCTCATGGGGCTTGTGTTGTGGAATGATCGAGGTATTTTGCCCCGAATATAACACTTTCTACACTTCAGAGGGGGAGACCTCTTTAGACTTGTGGAGTCTATCGCAGCTCAGCGGCCTACCCATTGACGGGGAACCGTATGAAGAAGTTTGCTGGCCTGACTGGTTGAAAGACTAGACAAAGACGGTCGGTATATGGCGGGCTACGCCTATCAGTATCTGATGAAGGCGTATCGCACCCTTTTTCATTCATCGCACCATACGAGGGAAGCTCGAAAGCCGGGCGAGAAGCGAAGAGTGCGGATGGGCGCCTGGCTTCAATATTTCTTCCAGGGGAAGAATAAGTATGAAGATTTTCCTCCAATAGCACCCGTGGCCCAGAAGCGGAAGAAGAGGGTGCGACGCCAGGCCGCTTCATCATCTTCTTCGAAAGGAGGGCAGGGGGAAAACCCAAACCCTACTAATGTTGATGCAGTCACTCACTGTGCTACATATCTGGTTTATTGGCTTTGTTCTTTCGCTCTTCCTCAAGGTGACGAGAGCATGATTAGGGCGGAGGCCATTTACCCGGCCTGTCTTATGGCTTGGGGCATCAAGCTGTCCATTTGCCCAGTGGCTTTGTGCCTCATTTACAAGATGTTGGGAGACTTGCATAAGACGCGTCTCCCCAGAAGCCTTTGGACGGTTGCTCCGTTACATTTCTTTAATGCTTGGGTCTACACCATGTTTCCAGAGGCGGCTCCTCGGGCATTACAAGCGGTTCCTCTGGTCCCGCGTATGATAGAGTTTGCGAGTGCTGAGCCATCTTTACTAGCAGAGCAACTCTACGCCATTCGGGGTAAATTGGCCCGTATTCCCATGGATTCGCCTAGGGCTCTTCATTTCTGGAGCTTAGCTGCCCATTCAAGCCCGCTGACGAACAAGACGAGGCAGTGCAAGCTGTTTGAGACTGAGGAGTACATCCATCCGATTTCCAAGGCCAAATATACCAAGCCTATTCTGGAGCCGGAGTTGATTGATTGGGCACTGCCCATCAGGCCTAGTGTCCTTGTATTTCACAAGAGCGGCATTCTGTGGTTGGAGCCGTATTACCCGTTCCGCTTCAGTAGGAACTTTGGCTACGACCAGTAGATTCCACATTCCTCTTCACAATTTGCATTGCCCAACAGGCATAGGGCCGGGCAGGTTTCAAACGACGATGCCCGAATATGGTGGGACTTTTTCCATCGTCGTGAAGACGTTTCTTTTCGGGTGCCCGCCCGTGCGCGCTTCCCTCGCGTCACGCCTGAATACGTCAAGTGGTGGAATGCGCGGACGGGATTTTATAGGAACTCCCGGAGAGAGTGCTGGCCAGTGGCGGAGCACAGGTTTTTAGCTTCCCAGACGGAGCCAGTTCTTGACATTGAAGCCTCTTATTTGAAGAAGTTGAAGTCTTGGACCAACACAGAAGTGAAGGCCTATACGGAGGCCCGCAAGCTTGTAAAGGGCCGCAAGACGAAAGTTGAACCGAAGCTGCCCCCGATCAACAAGGATGATTATGTGAAGACCCTTCGGGGTTTATGCCAGGTAAGCAACGAGAGGGTGATTCTCCAGCAACTCCCTTTACCGGTAGAGCAGCCCATCGCGGCTGTGGCCGACTGGCGCCCCGAGGTGGATAGATTGTACCCCTACCGGACTTTCATTCGTAGGGAGGATAGGCGGGATGCCTTGTATGACAACACTCCCTGGCTATTCGCGCTTCTTCGGTCGCATGGTATGTCGGTGGGCGGCCCGAGTGAAGCCATCCTGGACCATCCTCTTCAGATTTCATTCAAATATGCAGACGGTGGGGGCTGGACCATCTGAGCATGTATTATCTCCTATCCTCTCGTGGTCATGAGGATCTGGCACTGCTGGCCGAACCGAGCGAAAAGATTGGAGATCTATGCTGGCTTATTCGCGAGGCGGCTTCGAGGGACAAAATGCCATCGCTATTTTATTGGCCTCTCTTCCCCTTCTATACGGGACCGGCAAGTATGTTTCATTTCTTCATTCAGGCCTTTTGGCCAGCTTCTCCTTTCATTGTGATGTGTCATTCTCACCTTCGTGCATGTGCAGTCCGACCGACTTCGGAGGAGACCCGACACTTCAGGGAACTGATCATAAAGGCCCAAAAGCCAACATATTTTGAAGTTCCTGAGCCTACCCCGACCGCGACGCCACTGCCTCCGGGGGATTCGAGGAAGAGGACTCGATCCCAGCTGAGAGAGGCCGTCGGAAAGGCGAAAGCGGCGGTGACCCGGGTGACACGGGCACGCCGAAAGAAGGCTGCAGAGGAGGAATCGGCAACCGTCATTCCTTCGGTTGTATCTTTTGAAGAGTTTGAAGCTTCCCGCACACAAGGGCTAGAGGCTGAAGGTGGGCTCTTTTTCTCTTCAAAGTGCATTAGCTTGTTTCGACTGCCTTGGCTAGCCCATGCTGACGGTTGCTGACACAGTTGCCGCGGTCGTCGGGCTGGAGGCGACGGCAGATGTAGTGGATAGGGACGGGACAGAGGAAGTCCCTACTGCTCCTGTAGAAAGGGATCTGCCCTCTCCAACACCCAGGCAGGAGATGGAAGGTAATCCATGGTCTAGTCGCGATAGCACCGCAAATCTTCATGTCTTCAGCTAGCTTGACCCCTTCTTGCCGTAAATTGCAGTTGATATACAACCGTCACTGCTCCCGGGCTCAGAGAGTACAGAGGATGTGACTATCCAGGGGCAGGGTGAGCCTGTCCTCGAGATGCCGCCAGCCGCTGCTTCTGGTGTGGAGAGCACAGGGGAAGTTTTTGCTGCGGGTGAGGCCCCCGTTGGCGAGGTTCTGGCTCCGATGGTGAAGCGTTCCGAAAGAGCAGAAGGGTCCTCCTCCTCCGAGCAAGTTGATTGTGGTGGCGGCTCCAGTGACGAGGAGCTTTCACTAATTGATCTTGAGACCGATGATGCCGGGGCGTCTTCGGCCTATGAAAGTGATTACCTAACTTTCAGCCCGGCCCGGTTGCCATGGAGCGGTCCTGAGCCGTCAGTATTGCTTGAGAGTGAAGAGGCCGGTGTCGGGGGAGCTGCTCTTAAAGATTTGAGCTTAGTACCCGCTGAGGTAAGGACCTACCCAGGGTCGGTGTTTACTATTCTTCTTTATCTTCCCTCTAGCCTGGTTTTTAATGTATATATATTTCTTATGCAGGCTGAGGTGGCGCTGCCAACTATGACGGTGCAGATACCACTCCCGGCTCTGGGAACGGGCCATGCAACTCTCCCGTCCGTCCTGTGGCCTATCGCATTGTAATACCCAAAGGACTATGTAGCAGCCATGGTTCCAGTCGGACCCAGAGCACTCGTGGAAGTTGATAGTTCGGCGACAGCCAGAGATTTTCCGCCAATGGAGGCTGCACAGCAGTCAGTTCTGGAAAAGGGTGGTCCTGCTAAGATAGAAGTTGGAGAGATTATTGAAGAACAGACGTCTTCGGCTCTCGACGTTCCTGTTGGACCCCCATCCCAGGGGGCAGGCAAAGAAATTGTTATTGTTGAGGCTCCAGCCACCGCATCTGCCAGTGCGGTTGTTCCTCACAACAGTGGACTATAGCTCATGCCATCGTCATCTTTTGGGACGGCCGATGATATCTGGGCTGCCATGGATAGCAGAGTGGAATTTGAACTGCCTGAGACGTCGCCACTTGGTCTTCAATCTTCAAGTGACCTTGTGTGGCAGTTTCTGGGGACCCTCCAGCAGACCGTAATGGCCAGCAGGGATTTAACTTATGTTCAGTTGAGGGGCTTGATAGAGCATCTATCCCGCTCGCTGTTGGCCTTTGGTTGTCCCATGGATGACTAGACTCCACGGGTGATCCTGCTCCTGAAGTATGTAAACAGGAGGGAATTTCTAGGCCGGGAAGCAGCTGACCAGCTGGCGGCCATATCATTGGAGCGGGCTGAAAGCCGAGCAGCTCTTATTTCTCTACAAGAGACTGCGGCGAGGATGAGGGATGAAGCCAATGCCTCTTTACAGCGCCGAAGCTTCTTGACGGCCCGGATGGCGGCATTACAGGCTGAACTTTCAAGGGTAGAGGCAGAACTTGAAGAAGTAGACCGTCTAGGAGTCCAGAGGGTGGAGGAAGCAGAGATGGCCGAGGGACAAGCTGCTTCCCTCAGGGAGAAGCTATCTGAGCTGGAGGCCACCGAGTTCAGATTGCAAGAACTGACCCGTCATCCTTCCCTGGGTATTCCTGCGCTGGAGGACATCTTCTGACGCCCTCTGCCGTAGTGTCTTTTTCTTTATTTGCTCCCTTTTTGATGCATTTCATGTACTCCGGGGAATAACCCGTGTAACATGTACCTTTTACTTCATAGTAATGGAAAATCTCCATCCTGCTATTTTGAATGAAGACTCCATCTTATCATTATTCTCTTCTCTTCCATTCGCCCATTGATCCTAGTCCGAGTGTATGAGTCATTAGGGCAGGAGAGCGCTCACGCCTTCAGCGAAGGGGTGAGGTGTTCGCTCCACCGCGCTGTGACTTTTCTCGAGACTAACAACGGCCTATGCCAGCCGAGAGTCCGGGGCACTCAAGAGGGTATATCAAAACTGAGGGGTGAGCGGTCCTGCCGAGGATGGCAAGACCCGAGAATGGGTAGCGACCGATTCTGTCGACGATGACGAAGGTCGAAAAAGGGTAGACGGTCTTGACGATGATGACAAGAATCGGACTAGGGTAGCGACCGATCTTATCGATAGTGGCAAGGGTCGAAAAGGGTAGACGGTCTTGCCGATGGTGACAAAAATCGGGTAGGGTAGCGACCGATCTTGCCGATGGTGACAAGGGTCGAAAAGGGTAGACGGTCTTGCTGATGGTGATAAAAATCGAGTAGGGAAGCGACCGATCTTGCCGATGGTGACAAGGGTCGAAAAGGGTAGACGGTCTTGCTGATGGTGACAAAAATCGGGTAGGGTAGCGACCGATCTTGCCGATGGTGACAAGGGTCGAAAAGGGTAGACGGTCTTATCGATGGTGACAAAAACCTGATAGGGTAGCGACCGATCTTGCCGATGGTGACAAGGGTCGAAAAGGGTAGACGGTCTTGCCGATGGTGACAAAAATCGGATAGAGTAGCGACCGATCTTGCCGATGGTAACAAGGGTCGAAAAGGGTAGACGGTCTTACCGATGGTGACAAAAACTGGATAGGGTAGCGACCGATCTTGCCGATGGTGACAAGGGTCGAAAACGGTAGACGGTCTTGCCGATGGTGACAAAAACCGGATAGGGTAGCGACCGATCTTGCCGATGGTGACAAGGGTCGAAAAGGGTAGACGGTCTTGCCGATGGTGACAAAAACCGGATAGAGTAGCGACCGATCTTGCCGATGGTGACAAGGGTCGAAAAGGGTAGACGGTCTTACCGATGGTGACAAAAATCGGATAGGGTAGCGACCGATCTTGCCGATGGTGACAAGGGTCGAAAAGGGTAGACGGTCTTGCCGATGGTGACAAAAACTGGATAGGGTAGCGACCGATCTTGTCGATAGTGACAAGGGTCAAAAAGGGTAGACAGTCTTGCCGATGGTGACAAAAGACGGGTAGAGTAGCGACCGATCTTGCCGATGGTGACAAGGGTCGAAAAGGGTAGACAATAGATGTATATAGGCGGGATATCGGATGAAAATTCCCTGTCGACCTCGTGAGGGGTCTTCCGGATAGAGAATGAATCATCCCTATTCATCATTCAATTTTTTATTCACATTATTGACCTAAGCGCCCTTTCGGGTTTTCGCCGAGGCCAGCCCCCTCTTACTTTTGCCCGCGCGCCCTTTCAGGTTTTCACGCGGCGGGGCACCCGATTTTGCCTGCGACACCCTTTCGGGTTTTCGCCACAGCTGGGTTATAGCCATTTTTGCACTTGTCCTGATATAGGAACAAGTCTGGCGGGGTATCTCTATTTTTAACCCCATTTTCTTTTCTTTCTCTCATTTTTCTTGAATTCGGGATGCAGAAGAACTAGACCGCAAAAATATTGACTGGCCTTGTCGATGATGACAAGGATTGGACCCTGCTTCGGTCTGTCGACACTGGTTAGATATTGAAGCAAAGGGTACGGTCTATTAACAAGGGTGTAAGATCCGAGCTAAGGGTAAAGATCGACCGGTCTTGCCGATGATGACGAGGGTCGAACGTGGGTTTATTCATCAGCATGGGCCACATGCCGAGGCAAAGGTACGGTTATTAACGGGGACGGAAAGTCCAAGTTAAGGGTAGAGATAGACCGATCTCGCCGATGATGACGAGGGTCGACCATGGGTTTATTCATCAACATGGGTCACATGCCGAAGCAAAGATGGGATTATCAACAGGGACGTAAGGTCCAAGTTAAGGGTAGAGATCGACCGATCTCACCGATGATGACGAGGGTCGAATGCGGGTTTGTTAAAGGATTTCCGGTGGGACTTTGTGTTGACACCCGTTTTACACCGATAAGCTGAGTCGTTTCTCTTACTCCCATTAATTGATGCCCTAAGTTGTCCATCATTCGTTGGGCCATTTTTCGTGGCACGTCCTGGGCCCATTTTATGGATAGCCTCCCTCCTTGGTAAGTCCGTATCAATTCGGGGCTTATTGGACCTTGGCTTTGATTAATTGAACTATTTTATGAAAGTCAAGTATCCAAGAGCATGAACGGTCCAACATCAGCCGTTCAGAACTAGGGCGGTTGCTACCAGACCGTTCACACATTTTGGTTATTTTCTGAGGATTTTCTTAATATTCACCGACAGGCTTTTGTGTGGCCCTATTCTGCCCGTTCAAACTAATGGACGGCCGAATGTCAACTGCCCACATCTCAGAGTCCTACGCGTGCTAATCTCCTCAGATAATTATCCAAATATTTGAATTATCACCGACAGGGTTAAAACGGCTTGTCTCAGACCGTTCTACGTTGGGGCGGTCGCCCAGGCACCGTTCAACCTTCAGGGTCCAACGCCGGCCGTTTCGGTCTGTTCGAGCGATAATTAGGCTAATTATCTGATTTAATTCAATTTCCACCGACAGGGTGAACGGTCGGAACATAACCGTTCAAGATGTGAGCTGTCTATCGTTAGACCGTTCATCCCTTCGATGGAGGTTTTCTAACAGATTTTGAACCTTTTCTGCATGGTTTTATCCCTGATTTGTTTTAACGATCTCTCCGTGGATAATCCGCCACTTTTGATGCCGTTTCGTCTGGATGGAAGATAAGGATATTATCTATGAATTATCTTTTGTCAACTTGACCCGAAAATGCCTCTAAACCCTAGTTTCGGGGCTGGCTTTCTAAGCTCTATAAATAGACCCTAGTGGCCGGACTCGAAAAGGGGGGGAAATTTTGGTCGACGGCGAAGCCCTACCGCATTTCCGAACGACCTAGCACCAAGGAGGGAGGCTCTCTACGTCCTTACGAGCCTCCGGTTCAGGGAGTAGTCTGTGTGTCAAGTCATAGCGTCATTTTATGATTTTGTTTATCATCTGTTGCATGCATCCTTCTCTCTCTGCGTTTACCTCATTTTTCTCCCCATGCACACTCCCACCTATGTTTTTTTCACCCTAGGGGTTTAAAACCCCCCCGGTATCCCCCTTTCCATTTGATTATGCTTCATTCTCCTTACATGAACGCGTACTACGTCCTTTAGTTCTAATCTGGGTGTTCCTTCTGTGTCTTGGTATTGTTTCGCAGGTCAGCACTTCATCAGCACGAGGCCCATCCCCTCTAGCTGGCTGGAGAGGGTGGAGGTGAGCCCCTTTTGTAACTCTTGGCGTGGCGGACTAGCGCGATTCATGTAGGCCCGTTCAAGGATACGAGCGGCTATCTCTGAGCCGCTCTTCATCTTTAAGCGGTCCCATTAAAGCTGTTCGTCCTCCAAGAGTTCTTCTCCCGTAGGTTCGGCAGCACCCTCAAATGGTCTATCGTAGGGCCGCGCGTAGAGTAAGACGGTTCTACGTCAACCGCGCGTCTTCTCGGTGCTGCAGCAGGGCGAGTGTCTCCCCTTCCTTTCCAAGGTACGGCGCGATTATCACGTGCGGCATCTTGGTGGCGATCACGGTCCTTCTTCGTTGCTCTCTGTCTTATTTTCTTTCTCTTGCTTTCGTGGTTTGCTCAACACCCGTTATTCCATACACTTGATGCGCTTTGACCATCGGTGAGAGAGTGGAAGGAAGGAATATATATCTACACCCCCTTTTGTGCCGATCACGGTGGGACGTCTAATGCCCATCATGCCTTTGAGTTGCTGACCCTCCATATTTGTTGTCCAAGTTTTCTCTTTAGAGTGGTTTGCAGGGTGAATGTGTTTTCTATCTTCTGGGGGCCTATGCGGTTCTTCCTGAGCCGCCCACCCACGGGAGCGGTTGATATTCTACCGTCCATCCCCAGTAGTCAGAGCCAGCTTCATCGGTATTTCCTGTTACACACGGTGCTAGATACACCGTTCATACTGTAGAGCGGCCTAGATCTGGCCGTTCAGTTTTCCAGCACAGGTACGTTTGGGTCTGTTCTTACTGCAGGTACGCGGCTGATTGAGGGCCATTCACGAGGTGACACGGTTGACTAGTGACCGTCTTTCAGGTATTCTCCTGCCCTTGCTCCCTCATTTTTTTTAGGTTCTGTGATTACGCTATAGTTCTGTGCTCTCCCTGGGTTAGACGGTTTCACATACACCGTTCTACTGTAGGAGCGGCCGCAGAGGGGCCGTTCATCTGGTGCCGCAGTGTGTTTACGTTATACCTGGATTGTCATATTCTATGGGATTTGCTATGCTTGGTGCTACTCATTGATTCCCCCCCTGCTCTCTTATCATCATTGTATTACCATGCTTTTCATTGCTCATGTGTATATCTGCTCATTGATTGATAGCTGCTAGGCTAGTTTGTGCATGCACTCCTATGGGCATAGGAGCATCGACCCCTTCTCATATTAGTTGCATTCCTACCGAGGTAGGGTTTCCTCTCGTCTCCATATTCCTTGGAGCCGACTAGGGACCTTGCCGAGGACCTCCGTAAGCCCCCGTGAGCCGTGGACTCCCACACGGACGCCGGGCAGGTTGTACCGTACCCACCTCAGTCTAGGGTTGCATCCGCAAGTGAGAGATCCTGATAGAGTCACACAGTTCATCATTTCCTATCCCAGTTAGGCGCCTAGTGGTTGAGCGGATTTATATTGTCATTAATCCACTAAAACTTGAAGAAGAAGATATAAGGAATTGACGAGCATCATTGTAAGAACTTGATTGCATTACTGAGTGATTCTACTCTCATCTCTCTCCATGGTATGCTTTTAGTTGCTTGGTAGATCTGATTGATTGGTGTTGCTGGTTCTAGCCCTAGGTGTCTTGGTGTATGTGGGGTTGCCTTCTTCACCCACGATCACCTCCTAGGGTCGACTCTTATTTCCATTCCTACTCCAACCACTTGTTCGATTCGTCTTCTTCCATGTCGTCCTACGACTTCTCTTCGGCCCACGAGGACTCCCTTCCTCGTGGTCTCCTTGAGGACCCACCTCGGGTCACCCATTTGCAGTGGGGAGAGGGGACGGCCCCTTCACTCCCGACCGTTCTTGGCGAGGGTCCCCGACCCTCTCTTTCAAACCCGCCCAATCAAAATTCAGCCAGTATGATCCTCGATATGATGGCCCAGCTGGACCCCACCCAGCTCCATCTCATCAGACGAGCTTTGCAAGGGGGCGATGCCCCGGCCTCAATTCCGCCTCATGACACGATTGTTGCTGCCACCACATCCCCCGTGGTCGGGACCACCTCCGTGGCTCCCATTGACCTTACTCCTGTCCGCCCTCAGACCTTTCGCCATCCCAATATAGAAATGGGCCAGGCTTCCACCTCGGTCCATCAACAGCTTTATAAAGGAAAGTCCCTCTCTCCCCTCTGTTCCTTACCTTGATCCATACACCATGATTTCTCCATCACCTCAAGCCCCCATAGTCCCGGCGGACCTCGCTAGGTTACAGTCAGGGGCGGCCCAGTTGACTCATGCGGATATGGGCCCTTCCTCAGCCCATTATCCCTCTTACGGGTTGCCCCCTTCATCAGCTTATCCTTTGGCCACCTATCCAGGTATTACTCCTCTTGCTCCTTCCCCTCCTTCCCAGGAACGGGAAATTCTTGACAAATGGGCTGCTATGTAGCAACAAATAGATCTCCTCCATAAGCGGGTCGGCCCGCAATCTCTTGCCGATGTCCCTATCCCTAACTTTAGGGACATTCGTTTTCCTTCTCAGTCTGAACTCCCCGTGTACCGCAAAGACGATGGGAATGGCAACCCGTTCAACCACGTCCGGGAGTTCTTATACGAATCGGCACAGTTCCAGCAGGACGATCGCTTGATGGCTAATTTGTTCTGTCGGTCTCTGGAAGGGGTCGCTCTAGAATGGTTCTACACCTTGCCTATGGAGGAGGCCGAGAATTTCAAGACAATCAAGGAGAGGTTTATACAGAGATTTCAGGATCGGGTTGGACCCGAATACTCTTTCACTGACCTAGTGGCGGAGAAGTGTTAAGGGTGCTAGGCCCGGATACAGAGGGGGGGGTGAATGTATCCCTCTATGAATATTGGCCAAATAAAAAACTTGGATGCTAGAGATAGACACAGAATAGAACCAATTCGATTCAACTCAAATACAAACACTTGGAGCGCGCCTATTCAAGCATCTAGCGGAAGCAAAGCAAACAATCAGATCACTGCACAAGGGATTTTTAGGTGGTTCGGTCCTCCAGACCTACATCCACCCCTCACTCCCAACCGGAGTGAGGCTTCACTAGCAAACGCTAGAACCAAGCAGACTCAGTCTGCAAACAGTTGCTGCCACACAGCTTGACCAGGGGAACAGCCTCCCCTCTTCATCCCAACCGGAGGGACACCCAAGTGACTCCAAGCCACTTGGAAACTAGAGGTCGCAGACCTCTCTTCCTCCAGACCAGGAGGGACCCGACCTCAGTCTAGAGGATCGGAAGTACAAAGGTAATCAGAAAACAAAGGAAAATAATAAACGAAAATAACACAGCAATCAGAAGGCTGTAAAGATGAAAACACAGATGTGGCTCTCAACGGAGCTGACTGGCCTGGATCTGATCCACGGTCCAGTAGGAACTAGTCTTCCGATGAAGCTTCTTCTTCCTCTTCTCTTCTCTCTCACTTTCTTATTCTCTTAACCCTCACGAGCTCTCTAACTCTCTCTTACTCTTCTTCTCCTTCTGCTCTTCTTCTCTTTCTTTTATTCTTCTTTCGCTGGCTCTCTCTCCATCTCTTCTCTTCTCTGGATCGTGCAGACACTCTTTCTTTTTCAACACTCTATCTTTCTTTTCTTCTACTGGCTCGAAATCTCTGCACTCTGCCTTTTCTTTCACTCTCTGCTCTTCTCTTCTTTTTTTTTCTCTCTGTCTGGATCGTGGCTCTCTGTATGGACTTCACTTCTCGCCAACTTGATCTGTCTTCTTCTGTGGAAGAAGGCTCGTATATATAGCAGTAGCAGCAGCAATTAGGGTAGGGCGTGTGGCTTCCACATCTCCCGCCCAAAACTCTTGGACCACGTGGCAGCATCAGCATTGCTTCAGCACACGTGTCATCATCTGGTCAGGCCTTCTAGCCTTGGATCACGTGCCCTCCTTAAGCTTCACGAGCAGAGCACCTGTCAGACAGAGTATCAGATTATCAGGTTAAGTCTAAACCCTGTACAATCTCTGTGAATGAAATGCGTTGTATATACTTCAGACTGTATAGACTTTGTGCGTTCTCGCACGGGAGCATATGAAGTCTCAGGGGAGCATCTATGGCCTCTGGACAGCATCATCAGCGTCAGGAGAGCATGTGGAGCACATGCTGTCTCTGGGGAGCAATCGCTGCTCCAGGGGAGCATCCTCAAAGTTAGGGAAGCATTAGCAGTCACTGGAGGGCATACTCGGTCCCAGGAGAGCATCCGGAGGGACAGGCGAGCATGCACGTCTGATGTACAGACTCTACCAATGTATAGACTTACCACCGACCATTGTGTAGACTTGAAGAATGTGAGACGATGGCTAAGACACTGCACAATCTGATGCATAGACTTTACTTAACACCGTCCGATGTACAGACTTGGGATTTCAACTGAAGGGTGTATAGACTTGACCAAACAGTCCAGTGAATAGACTTGAATACCTGAGGCCAGTGTATGGACTTGATGAGACACTCATGAGTGTGTAGACTTAGAGTGAAGCATATAGTGTAACACTGCAATAGACTGTATAGACTTTGGCAAAAGCATGAGACGTACCCTAAGACGATGAAGTCTGTATAGACTTTACTGTGAATGGATGCTCAGTGAGACGCAAGTTGAGACGATGCAGTGTACAAACTTCATGCAATGCAAAGCAGACCAAAGTACAGACATCCTAAATGCTTCAAGACCATGCACATCAAATGTCTAGACTTCACAAGGTGAACGGCTGTACATACTTCCTATGTGAAGGCAGCCGCTGTACAGACTTTGTTGAAGTGTGAAGGAGTTGAGTGTATAGACTTCGCGATGTGAAGACTTTGTCAAAGATAGCAGGCCGATGTACAGACTTGAGCGAGTCAAGGTCTGTATAGACTTGAAGATCATTCAGCGACCAATGTATAGACTTTCCAATGGAAAGGCTGTACAGACTTGAAATAATGGAAGACAACGAGTGTATAGACTTTGAAGTGCACCGTAGGTAAAACTTCCAATGTTCAGACTTCAAAGATGAACGTAGGTAAAGAACCCAATGTGCAGACTTAGAAGTGCAACGTAGGAACAGATGCCAATGTATAAACTTTGGCAAGTAACGATGTACAGACTTGCACAGTTCCAGCTGAAGAATGTATAGACTTTACCTATTGAATGTGGCTGTACAGACTTGGAGAGTTGAACCCAATGTACAGATTTGTTGATATCAAACCGATGTACAGACTTGCAATAAAGCTTGCAGAAGGCGATGTATATACTTTGATGCCCAACGCCAATGTACTGACTTTGAAGAGAAGACAAATGTATGGACTTTGACGGAGTGAGACAATGTTCAGATTTTGAAGTCACACTGTGGATGTACATACTTGGAAGATCATGGAATGTATAGACTTGAAAGTCTGAAGGCGATGTATAGACTTGCCTAAGATGCAGCATGAGACGCTGGCTGAGACGGACGCTGTACAGACTTTAAATGCACTAAGACGCTGAACAAGACGGACCGATGTACAGACTTCTAAGTGCTGATGAACTATGTATGGACTTGGCTTGAGATGCTGCATGAGACGGTGCAGGATGTATAGACTTGCATGAGACAGTCAGTGAGACGCTCAGCAATGTATAGACATTGAAATGCTTGAAGAGGATGTACATACTTCAAGAGATGCACCATGCCAATGTATAGACTTCATGAAGAAACACATGATGCAATGTGTGGACTTGGTGACACATGCAGACAGATGAGTGTACAGACTATGCCAGCACGCTACACGATGTGTAGACTTAGAAGTGCCTGCAGCAGTGCAATGTGCAACCAGTGTATAGACTTGTCGTGCCTACACAGGGCGTTGTACACACTTGCTGCCTGATGCAAATGTGCAGACTCTATAAATGCATATGAATGCTTTATGCAGCAGATTGAACAATCTGAATTTCAAATGCAATGACTCGCAATGTAAGCAGATGAACTGACTGAACATATGAAAGACTGAATGAACATTTGAAAGACAGACTGAATATAAGAATGACTGAATAAAAACATGGTGACTCACAGTGATTAACTCACATTAAAACCAATCATCACAAACCCCTAAAGCCAATCATCAAAACCACAAGCCACAGGGGCCAGGGGCACAACAATCTCCCCCTTTTTGATGATGGCAACAATACACAGTGAGTCATTCTGATGATGTAATACATTCTTATGAAAGTCATTCTGATGACTCAAACTATTCTCCCCCTTTGACTTCATCAAAAAGAAAATAGTTTGAGAGTGAAAGCAAAACAGCATGCAATGATTGAATAAAATTCTCCCACTTTGGCAAAAATCTCCCCCTTTGATACCAAGATGCAAGAGCTCCCCCTAAAAATATGAATGCAAGAACACAATGCTCCCCCTTTAAGAGTTTTTATGCAGCATGATGCATAGAACATGGAAGCTCCCCCTCAATAAGTGGAATCTTATGAGATGGATAACAAGGAGAGGTTAGGTCAATGAATCAATGATATTGATCAGAAAAGTTTCAAGTAGCAGATTTTCAAAGAAGCTTCAATCTCAATAACTTCAGTCAGATTTTCAGAGAGATAGCAATCTCATAAATCCAAAACATAAGTTTTCAAAGTCTTCTATTATAAGGGCTTATGAATGAGCTTTATTGAAGAGCATGGTTTAAACTTGATGTATGCAGAGTTTATCAATAAAATTCTGTATTGATATCTAAAACCATGGTTTAATAAAGATGAACCAATCCCTCATATTTATCTTGATAAAACTCCCTTTCTCTTACACAATCAAATTTATGGACTTCTTTCGGAATTACATGCATCAGTATTGAAATCAAGCAATTATGAAGTCATATTATTTTGTCTAGGGTTGTAGCAATTTGATTTTAGCATCAATATTCAGATATTTCGATTTGTTCAACAATTTTCTTGCTACAAATTTTACGAGCACTCTAGTTCAGTGCACACATTGTAACTAGAGGATATACCTTGATTAGAGGCCAATATCCCTAAGCCCTTAGTGTGACTAACTGTCATGCTTTATGTGAACAGAGTTAGCATTTACACATCATGACACACTACAAAATATTTTTTAATGAGTGAGTTGTATTTCTCAGTGTGCATGCCATTGCTCTGCCTGATTTTCAATGAATTTTATGCAGAGTTAACTAAGGCACCTCATGACACAGTCCTTTGGACTTGTGTTTCTCAGTGACCAATGTCATTGCTCTGACAGATATAACCCTTTAGATATTTCAGAGACATTCATTTGCTTCAAATCAATAATAGTTTCATGTACTTAACCAATTAAAGTCATGTATTCAAAAGTGCAGATTTCAGAAATTTTTCACAAGACACAGCATGAAATAAATGGTTAAGGTTTATTAAACATGGTTCAGATATTTTTTAAGAGATTTTAAAGTCAAACTCCATGAACATTAAACTTAAACCACATTAGTTATTTCATACATTCATAAAACTGTATAATAGAAGATTTCTAGTTCAAAATTTTCAGATTTATGATCAAGATAGCCCATTGAAATCTTCATGAAGGATTGATGGAACTCTGAACCCAAATGATACCAATTGATAGGAGGAATACCAATTGTTAATAGAGATTGTGAAGCTCAAAGTTTTCAGAATATGATTAAGGTTTGTCAACAAAATCAGTAAGAGAGGATATGCAATGAGTTCTGACACATGTATGCATTTGACAACCTATATGCAATGCATTGACTCCCCCTCACAATATGCTTCAAACTCTCTTTTTGGCATTTTCAATATAAGGAAATGCAATGCACTATATGTATGCAGGGACATGCAAAGACTCACATTGAATGCTATGCAAGGATATGCAACTAACTCCCCCTGAAAACATGCAATGTTTGCACTGAAAACTGAACATATGATACAAAATGATTCATGCATATTCAGACTGTCCTATCTAGCAAAATGACCCATGGTACTAGGCGGAGCTCTTGGTCTAATAGACCACCTCACACATAGTAAGAACCTCCAGACAGACCTCCCTGCCTTTTGGTACCTTACCATTTATATACCATTGAGGTCATGCATAATTATTCAACATGCAGTCTTATATGCAATTCAGAATTTCAGTGAGCTATTGCAACACACAAGTTTCAAGTCACACTCATAAGCAGTTCAGATTTTTCAGAAAATTTGAAATGCAATTTGTTTTCAGAGTTTATGCATAACACAATTATCAAGCAATTGCAATTAGCCTATGTATGTATCAGATACAGACAACCCTTTTTAATCTGATATTTACACAGAACTCTCAGCAAATGCATGATCAGAAAATAATGCACATGGCAGATGATGAATGAAAATGCAAAAACAGATTTAACTTGCTATGCATTAAAACTAAAAGCAAGAGGAGCAGGAAGTTTACCAGAAAAGTTCAGTATGGGATTTTCTTCTTGAGTGCCTTGGATCATTACCCCTTTTTATTCCAGTCCCAAGGCACACCTGCATAGCAATGTTATTTTGCACAAACAGGTGCCCAAGAAGTCTTGGGTCCTGAAAAAACAGTATTACTCCTAGCAGGTTTTCTCAGCACATTTCTAGGAGCAGTTTTCAGATCAGATTTATGCACATTCTTGTTAGCATGAATTCTATGTGCATAAGCATGAGATTTTTTGTTAACAGAATAAAAATTCTGTTTGCCAAAACAAGTTTGGTTTTGATATCCTGCCAGCCAACAGGTTGCAGCCCTGTGACCTGGCTTCCAACAGTTATAACATGAAAGTTTTGCAAATTGTCTTACAGGGAATTTAGCATGTTTGAGATTCATATTTCTACCCTGAATATGCCAACAGTCCTTGACTGTATGGCCATACTTCCCACATTTGAAGCACTCATTGTGCTTGCCTCTAAAAGCATTACTTCCAAAAACATTTCCATTTGCAGGGGGTTTAACAGTTTTAGAATTGAATTATCTACCCTGAGCATGCCAACAGTGGGCTGAAATGTGGCCCATCTTGCCACAGTGAAAGCATGAATTAGAACTTTTCTTACCAGCATTCAGCCAGCATTCAAATCTCTTATGACCCAATTTTCCACAATTAAAGTATGTCATATGCTGGTTTATTGGAACAGACTTATTCTTGTTAAGATCATAATCGTTTGCATGAAATTTATTCTTATCACTAACAAACCAGCATTGTGAAATTTTGTGTCCTAGTTTACCACAATGAAAGCACTCAATTCTCCTTTTCTGAGATGAAGGATTTTTATCATGATATCTCCTAGCATTCTTATCATCCTTCTCCATCAACTTACACTCATGCATCAGATGTCCAGCTTTATGACAGTAATGACAGATAATTTTCTTTTTAGATGCATGTGAGTGTGTGTGAGGACTGTGATCAGCAAACACTGATGAACCCTTTTCATTTATTTTCTGATTTACAGTCCTTTTCTGATTTTTAACCTCTTTTCCTGTTATCTTAGCCTTGTACTGAATTGGGGATGAAGTAGAAAGCTTTTCCTGTTCAGAGATTTTAATGAAAACAGTTTTCAGCTTGGATCCATCAACCTTTTTTAACTTTTCAGTTTGTTTCAGATTTTTCTGAATATTTGGTTGTTTATTTTCTGAGGTGATGGCTACATCTGATGCTTTGATAAAAGATGTCGTCAGCTTGTTTTCAAAATCCTTTTTATTGACATTATTGTAGCCTAACCCTCCCCTTTGAGTATTGACCTTAACTCCTAACAACCTGTCCAGATTTTCTTGTCCACTTACAAACTTTGACAGAGAGTTCTTTAAGTCTTGGATTTCATTTTCTAAAGAGGTGATTTGTAACTCATAACTGGCAATCTCTTGCTCACTGCAATTCATAGCTTCATTCAAAACTTTGTTAGCAGTTTTATATTTCTCAATTTCATTTTCCAGATTGCTCAGTTTATCAGAATCTTCAAAGCAAACACTTTTACCTCTTTCTAAAGCTAGAAGTCTCTCAGACATAGTGGAGTTCAGCATTTTCAATTTTTCATTTTCTTGCTTAAGTTTGTCATTCTGAACTAATTCATTTATTAGAAGCTGATCTTCTGAATTAGTTTCAAGTTTTCTTCCAGCCTTGAATTACTTCAAATCTTTTTCCTTCTTTTCAATGTTTTTCTGTAATTCCACATTCACAGATTTGATGGCTTCAAATTTTTCAGCAAGCAAGTTTTTCTCCTGCTCAAGTTTCTCAAATTTTTTATCATTTTTATTAGCAGATATTCTCAGAGAATCATTTTCAGATTTCAGCTTGTTTAAATCTGAGTTCACACTTTCAAAGTTTTTCAACAATTTTCCATACTGGTCATGATAGTCAACAAGAGTCTGATTATCATTATCTGAGTCGAATTTTTCTTTGAGTTCAGATATCATATTTATATGATCTTGATTTTCAATTTTCAATAATGAGACTTGTTTCTTCAATATTTGAAAATCAGACATACAGGCATCATGAATATTTTTTAATTCAGCATAATTTCTACAAGGAGAGCTTGAACTATCTAAACCAGTATCCTTCTTCAATTTTTTATACTGTTTTCTTAACAGTTCATGAGATTCAAATAATTCAGCATATGCATTCTCCCAATCTTCTAGAGAAAAATTCTCGAAGAGATTTACCTCATCATCATCATCTTCTTCAGTTTGATTGATGCCTTGATCGTTGCCACTTTGATTTCTTCTATTGGCCATCATGCAGCTTGTTTGATTTCCTTTCCCGGCTCTCTTCAGCATCTCTAACATATCCCTTGCAGATCTGCAATCAAGGAAACATGAGTGAAAGGCTTTGTCAGTGGCTGCTTTCATCAGATTTATAGCTGTCTGATTCTCCTCATACATTGATTCGTGACTGTCAGTCCATTTGGACCTTTTCTTTGGTAATTCATGAGGACCATGTGAAATCACTTTCCACAGGTCTGGATCAACAGATTTAACATAACAACGTAAAGCACTGTGCCACTGGTTGAAGTCAGAACCACTAAAGACGGGTGGACAAGCCATTGAAACAGATAGCCGATAGATTCAATGCAAAAAAAAAATATTGATGCACTAAAACAAATTAGCACCTAAGACTGCAAGATCGATCTGCAGGTCGCTGGACCTTATATGCAGACACCTGCTCTGATACCAACTGTTAAGGGTGCTAGGCTCGGATACAGAGGGGGGGGGGTGAATGTATCCCTCTATGAATAATGGCCAAATAAAAAACTTGGATGCTAGAGATAGACACAGAATAGAAAGAATTCGCTTCAACTCAAATACAAACACTTGGAGCGCGCCTATTCAAGCATCTAGCAGAAGCAAAGCAAACAATCAGATCACTGCACAAGGGATTTTTAGGTGGTTCGGTCCTCCAGACCTACATCCACCCCTCACTCCCAACCGGAGTGAGGCTTCACTAGCAAACGCTAGAACCAAGCAGACTCAGTCTGCAAACAGTTGCTGCCACACAGCTTGACCAGGGGAACAACCTCCCCTCTTCCTCCCAACCGGAGGGACACCCAAGTGACTCCCAGCCACTTGGAAACTAGAGGTCGCAGACCTCTCTTCCTCCAGACCAGGAGGGACCCGACCTCAGTCCAGAGGATCAGAAGTACAAAGGTAATCAGAAAACAAAGGAAAACAATAAACGAAAATAACACAGCAATCAGAAGGCTGTAAAGATGAAAACACAGATGTGGCTCTCAACGGAGCTGACTGGCCTGGATCTGATCCACGGTCCAGTAGGAACTAGTCTTCCGATGAAGCTTCTTCTTCCTCTTCTCTTCTCTCTCACTTTCTTATTCTCTTAACCCTCATGAGCTCTCTAACTCTCTCTTACTCTTCTTCTCCTTCTGCTCTTCTTCTCTTTCTTTTCTTCTTCTTTCGTAGGCTCTCTCTCTATCTCTTCTCTTCTCTGGATCATGCAGACACTCTTTCTTTTTCAGCACTCTATCTTTCTTTTCTTCTACTGGATCGAAATCTCTACACTCTGCCTTTTCTTTCACTCTCTGCTCTTCTCTTCTTTTTTTTTTCTCTCTATCTGGATCGTGGCTCTCTGTATGGACTTCACTTCTCGCCAACTCGATCTGTCTTCTTCTGTGGAAGAAGGCTCGTATATATAGCAGCAGCATCAGCAATTAGGGTAGGGCATGTGGCTTCCACATCTTCCGCCCAAAACTCTCGGACCACGTGGCAGCATCAGCATTGCTTCAGCACACGTGTCATCATCTGGTCAGGCCTTCCAGCCTTGGATCACGTGCCCTCCTTAAGCTTCACGAGCAGAGCACCTGTCAGACAGAGTATCAGATTATCAGGTTAAGTCTAAACCCTGTACAGTCTCTGTGAATGAAATGCATTGTATATACTTCAGACTGTATAGACTTGGTGCGTTCTCGCACGGGAGCATATGAAGTCTCAGGGGAGCATCTATGGCCTCTGGACAGCATCACCAGCGTCAGGAGAGCATGTGGAGCACATGCTGTCTCTGGGGAGCAATCGCTGCTCCAGGGGAGCATCCTCAAAGTTAGGGAAGCATTAGCAGTCACTGGAGGGCATACTCGGTCCCAGGAGAGCATCCAGAGGGACAGGCGAGCATGCACGTATGATGTACAGACTCTACCAATGTATAGACTTACCACCGACCATTGTGTAGACTTGAAGAATGTGAGACGATGGCTAAGACACTGCACAATCTGATGTATAGACTTTACTTAACACCGTCCGATGTACAGACTTGGGATTTCAACTGAAGGGTGTATAGACTTGACCAAACAATCCAGTGAATAGACTTGAATAGCTGAGGCCAGTGTATGGACTTGATGAGACACTCATGAGTGTGTAGACTTAGAGTGAAGCATATAGTGTAACACTGCAACAGACTGTATAGACTTTGGAAAAAGCATGAGACGCACCCTAAGACGATGAAGTCTGTATAGACTTTACTGTGAATGGATGCTCAGTGAGACGCAAGTTGAGACGATGCAGTGTACAAACTTCATGCAATGCAAAGCAGACCAAAGTACAGACATCCTAAATGCTTCAAGACCATGCACATCAAATGTCTAGACTTCACAAGGTGAACGGCTGTACATACTTCCTATGTGAAGACAGCCGCTGTACAGACTTTGTTGAAGTTTGAAGGAGTTGAGTGTATAGACTTCGCGATGTGAAGAATTTGTCAAAGATAGCAGGCCGATGTACAGACTTGAGCGAGTCAAGGTCTGTATAGACTTGAAGTTCATTCAACGACCAATGTATAGACTTTCCAATGGAAAGGCTGTACAGACTTGAAACAATGGAAGACAACGAGTGTATAGACTTTGAAGTGCACCGTAGGTAAAACTTCCAATGTTCAGACTTCAAAGATGAACGTAGGTAAAGAACCCAATGTGCAGACTTAGAAGTGCAACGTAGGAACAGATGCCAATGTACAAACTTTGGCAAGTAACGATGTCTAGACTTGCACAGTTCTAGCTGAAGAATGTATAGACTTTACCTATTGAATGTGGCTGTACAGACTTGGAGAGTTGAACCCAATGTATAGATTTGTTGATATCAAACCGATGTACAGACTTGCAATAAAGCTTGCAGAAGGTGATGTATATACTTTGATGCCCAACGCCAATGTACTGACTTTGAAGAGAAGACAAATGTATGGACTTTGACGGAGTGAGACAATGTTCAGACTTTGAAGTCACACTGTGGATGTACATACTTGGAAGATCATGGAATGTATCGACTTGAAAGTCTGAAGGCGATGTATAGACTTGCCTAAGATGAAGCATGAGACGCTGGCTGAGACGGACGCTGTACAGACTTTAAATGCACTAAGACGCTGAACAAGACGGACCGATGTACAGACTTCTAAGTGCTGATGAACTATGTATGGACTTGGCTTGAGATGCTGCATGAGACGGTGCAGGATGTATAGACTTGCATGAGACAGTCAGTGAGACGCTCAGCAATGTATAGACTTTGAAATGCTTGAAGAGGATGTACATACTTCAAGAGATGCAGCATGCCAATGTATAGACTTCATGAAGAAACACATGATGCAATGTGTGGACTTGGTGACACATGCAGACAGATGAGTGTACAGACTATGCCAGCACGCTACACGATGTGTATACTTAGAAGTGCCTGTAGCAGTGCAATGTGCAACCAGTGTATAAACTTGTCGTGCCTACACAGGGCGTTGTACACACTTGCTGCCTGATGCAAATGTGCAGACTCTATAAATGCATATGAATGCTTTATGCAGCAGATTGAACAATCTGAATTTCAAATGCAATGACTCACAATGTAAACAGATGAACTGATTGAACATATGAAAGACTGAATGAACATTTGAAAGATAGACTGAATATAAGAATGATTGAATAAAAACATGGTGACTCACAGTGATTAACTCACATTAAAACCAATCCTCACAAACCCCTAAAGCCAATCATCAAAACCACAAGCCACAGGGGCCAGGGGCACAACAAGAAGATGAAGCCGGAAGAAGACTTCGCAACCTATGCAGACCGCTGGAGACAGATGGCCTCATGTGTGCCCGGGCAGATCCCGAAAGAGGAAAAAGTGAAGTTGTTAATTTCCAATGCTACACCAACTTTCAGAAATATTCTGGCAATGAATGATGTCGCAAACATGAACCACCTATATAGCAGAGCTAGGTTTATTCAAACCCAATTCAAGGACTCTCCCATCCATTCTTTATTCGAGGCCCAGAAGCCCAAAGCCACCAAAAGAACCCAGGGCCCCGTCACGGAGGGAGTACAAATTAATGAGCAAGTCCAGGCCGTTCAATTCCCCCAACAAGCCGCGCCACCCCGCTTCCCACCGCCTCAGCGCAACCCCCAGTATGCCGCTCCGCAAGTTCCCCAGCCCACCTTCCAAGTCACGCAATACCCTCAACAAGCACCTCCGCCACCCCAACAGCCTCAGCGCCCCCCGCAGTATAATAATGTTCCTCCACCCACCGCCTATGGCTCTGCTCGACCAGCTCCAAAAAGGGCTCATTACCCTCCTCTTCCGGAGACCTTGCCAGATATTTTCTCTGCTCTAATGTATACCGGTGACCTTCAGTTGCCTCCTGAACGCCCGAACTGGAATCCGGCTGCCGACCAATCCCGATATTGTATATTCCATCGGCAACCCGGGCACACGATAGAGCGATGCTACCAGTTCAGGGACCTGGTGTATGATTTGCATGAGGGCCAGAGGATTGATTGGGCCCAGATGCACCAGTTAATTGAGGATATTAAACAGAGGCAAAAGCAAGCTAGGCAGCAGCAGGCAGCACCTCAGCAACCACCGCTACAGCAACCCCAACAGCAACAACAACCTCAACCGCAGCAGCAAGACCTTGGGATCCATCAAAATCTCATGCCAGTACATCAACCCGCTCCTCCGCAGCAACAGCAGCCGCCGGCCCCAGCACAAGTGAATATGGTCCAGCGCCCAGCCCGCAGCGCTGGGTGACGTTTGATGATGAGACCCCCGCCCATCTCCTGGCCTTCCATCACCACTACTCTCCCACACCTGCCATCCCCTCCATTCTTAGACCCGCCATTCCGACCGCTACACCACTCGTCACTTCCTCCGCGTCGCCTCTTAGGCCCGCTACATTCCCCTCTGCTCCGTCCGTCCTTTCACCACCACCCGCCATACCTCCCATCATTTCCCCTGAGCTTAACCCTTCACCCATTTCCCCTCCACCAGGGCCTATTAAACCCACTTCAGTCGTCCTCACCTCCATCTCCACGCCATTCGCTTACCCCACCAGGCCAAGCGGGGGTCCAATCCAGGCCGTGCTAGCATCATAATGCGCCCTTCGGAGCGGGCGTCCTTTCCAAAGAATTTTTCCTTCTCCAGGTGCGTCTGCACCAAACCCTGCAGTTTCCTCCCCTACAGTTGAGCCAGAAGAGATAAACCCTGTGCCGGGCACAAGATATGACTTACTGCAGCACTTAGACCGGCTGTCGGCTAAAATCTCAGTGTTAGAACTAATCAAAAGGTCGCCACTCCACCAAGACACCCTGAAGACCTTCCTACAAAAAGTTATGGTGAGCGAAGATGTGGCAGTGGATAGCCTGCCCTCGGTCTTGGCCACGATCACAAAGGGGCCCTCTATTGCATTTGCTGAGTCAGAGCTAGCTCCTCCCGAGGCACGGCAGATGCCGTTATGTATTACCATCTCTCTGAACAAAACAGCCGTGGAATCCGCCCTTGTAGACACGGGGGCATCAATAAATGTCTGCCCATTGAGTACCCTTCGTGCTTGCAATATATCAGAGGACATGCTCAAGCCAACGCCGACTACCATAGCAGCCTATGATAACTCCAGACGTGCTTGTCACGGAGTGGTGACTGTGCAGGCCGAGCTAGGGCCCTTAGTTATGGATGTGGAATTTTATGTGCTGGATATAGACCCGATGTTCAAAGCCATTCTGGGCCGTCCGTGGTTGAATAGTTTGAATGCCGTCCCCTCGACGGCCCATCAATGTCTAAAGTTCCCATTCCAAGGATGAGTGGTCAAGGTGAAGAGTGTTTCCACGGTTCAAAATGTTGACGCCATAGCCGCCAAGATTCTGCCCACACTGTGGCCGAGTAACATGCCTGTTCTATCTGTCATGGACTTAAAAAATTCGTGGGCATATGCGTCACGCAAGCCCACCGCTGTACCGACCAATGTGAAGGTCAAGCCCAAAATGAGAGACTCCAAAGGGTGGCACCTAATTCTAAAATTGGGTTATCAGCCAGGCGGAGGACTCGGCGCACAATTGCAGGGCCGAACCAACCCCGTTCCCAAAGGAAGGAAGATGGGCAGCCGGGGCCTCGGCTACCATGAATCCTCCATGTCAGTGCTTGGGGACTCTAGGCCGTTGACCTGGGATTACTGGCAACATTTTGTGAAGGGTCCGTTGCAGCCCGACACTTTGAAGACCTCGCCATCCAGCCTTGAAGAAAAGATAGACGAAGCTTGTGCTGTTACCGATCCGCCACCATCACCGCAAGGGCTAGCCGGTGACCTGGAAGACCTTTCAGATTGCTTTACAAGGATGTTTTATGAAAAAGAGAGTGAACCAAAGAAGAAGGAGACACAGCTGGTAAAGCATCCTCTGATGCCATTGGCCTGCCAGGGGCCAGGAAGGATGGGAAGCTCCACCACTACTTATTCTATGTCCCCGTCCCGTCTCGCTTCCTGGTTTCAATGGTCGGATCCTGTTCCCCGTTATCCTCCACTCATGGTCGACCCCTGTTTTACGGAGAGACCCGAAATTTTATTCGTTCCATGTGCTTGCGGGCGCTGCCCGCCCATTGATCTATCAACCCTATTCACTCCTCCTCCCCCAGGAGCTCAGCTCCATGAAATGTGGTTTTCGTCGTCCGATCCTTTCTTTGATTGCATTTTCCCAGAATTGTTTCCCATGCAGCTTCCTCCTCCTCCGTCTTCTTCCTCCTGCTGCGTGATCACCTCCAGCCTAAAAAAAAAATGCCAATTTCAAAACGGAGGTCTCCTTGGAAGATTACTCTATGTTATACCCAGATTCCCAGGGGCACGAGACCCCTGTTTCTTTTCCGGTAGACTTCTTCTCCCCTAGATTAGATGTACAGTGTACAGAGTCTTCTAGGATGGTCGAGTCAGTCAGGGTAGAGTCTAGTTCGAGTTTTGTCAGCCCATCCACGTCTGCGGCACCCGCCGTAACGCGCTCTCCCAAGACTGCCCCTGATTGGTTTCTACAAGATTTGGTTGGAAGATGTCATGCTCTGTTAAAGTGTCCGGAATTTGTAGAGACTGCGATTGTCCTGGAAGATGATGAGGGAATTGAGGAGGTATGGAGCAATGATGGATTAGGAGTATATGAAATTGTGAATGAAAAAGACCCAGCAGATGATGAGGAAGACGAAATGGATGACACTGCCGATCTATATGCCCAAGGCTTGAAGAAGTTCGACGAGCCTTCCATAGCAGTGGATGAATCCACTAAGGAAATTAACCTCGGAACAGAAGAGGACCCCAGGCTCATACTTATTTCCGCTAATCTTCCTCCTCAAGTCGAAGAGGAGCTTGTCAAAGTCTTGAGGGACTATAGTGATTCTTTCGCCTGGTCCTACGAAGACATGCCGGGCCTTGACCCCGCCTTGGTCGAACACAGGCTGATTCTCAAACCAGGGGCAACGCCTGTTAAACAGAAAGCAAGGAGATTCCCACCCACAGATGGCCTTGAGGATTAAGGAAGAAGTCGATAAATTGCAAAAGGCCAGGTTCATTAGAGTTGAGCTGTACCCACAATGGGTGGCGAACATAGTCCCGGTAATGAAGAAGGATGGTAAAATTCGAATCTGTATTGACTTCAGGGACTTAAACAAGGCATGTCCGAAAGATGATTTTCCACTTCCTCACATCGACGTCTTGGTCGATAATACAGCTGGGTACAAAGCCCTCTCCTTCATGGATGGTTACTCGGGGTATAACCAAATCCTTCTGGCTCTGGAGGACCAAGAAAAGACCTCGTTCACCACGCCTTGGGGCACATACTGCTACGTCGTTATGCCATTTGGGTTGAAAAATGCAGGTGCCACCTACCAAAGAGCGATGATGGCTATCTTCCACGATATGATGCACGTTTATTTAGAAGCTTATGTGGATGACATTTTAGTCAAATCGAGGTCACAAGAAGAACACCCCGCCATTCTAGCCAAGGTGTTGCAAAGGGCTAGGGAATACAAATTAAAGATGAATCCAAAGAAATATGTGTTCGGAGTTGCATCAGGGAAATTGCTCGGGTTTATAGTTAGTAAACAGGGGATTCAGATCGATCCAAACAAGGCAAAGGCCATCATGGAAATGCCGCCGCCGAAGAACATCACTGAGCTTCGAGGTTTGATCGGGCGTTTGCAATTTATCAGGAGATTCATATCTCAGCATTCGCAAAGATGCCGCCCGTTTTATGAATTACTAAAGGCAGGCGAGAAATTTGAATGGAATGAACAATGTCAGAAGGCCTATGAGGAACTCAAGGTCTACCTCTCTAATCCCCCAGTTCTACAACCACCTGTCCCCGGGAAACCCCTGATCCTGTACATTTCTGTAATTGAGGACTCCCTAGGAGCTGTTCTGGCACAGGTAGACGATGAAGGAAAAGAAAGCGCGGCGTAGTACCTCTCAAGGTTATTTAATCCCGCCGAATCCAAGTACACTACTATGGAGAAGACTTGTGCAGCACTAGTATGGGTAGTGCAGAAGCTTAAACACTATTTTCTTGCCCACGAGGTTAGGCTCATCTCTGGAATGGACCCCATTCGTTATCTGTTGGAAAAGCCAGTCCTTTCGAGTCGGCTAGCTCGCTGGCAAAGCTTTCTTTCCCAGTTCGACATCACCTTCATCGTGCAGAAAGCAATCAAGGGATATGCTATTGCCGAGCACCTGGCTCATTCTCCTATCCCTCGCACTGATTCCATCCAGGATGAATTCCCCGATGAACACCTGGCGATGATCACTCATCTTCCTTTCTGGTCTCTTCATTTCGATGGTGCTCTTAATTCCCAGGGCAGCGGAATCGGCGACGTTCTCCTTACTCCAGAAGGGGTAACTATCCCCGTGGCATATCAACTCTCATTTCCCGCCACCAACAATATAGCCGAGTATGAGGCTCTCCTTGTCGGTCTGAAGCACGCCTACATCTTGGGCGCGCGATACCTTAACATCATAGGAGACTCTCAGCTAGTGCTGCGGCAAGTTTTGTCGACTTACCGCACCCGCGACCCTAAGCTCAAACCCTACCAGGATCTGGTCAAGCTTTTGGCCAGGCAATTCAGGAAACTCGTCTATATTCACCCTCCTTGTTCTCAGAATATCTTGGCCGATGCCCTTGCATCGCTCGCCTCTTCCCTATCACTTCCCCTAAGTCGCGCCACCGAGACCATTGTGGTCCAAAGGTTAGATGTTCCTTCTCTTCAGGATCCCTGGTTTGACAATATTAGAATGTCTGTAGAGAAGAAAATAGAAAGGGAGGAGACAAAAGAAGTTTCATTAACTGAGCTCGAGGAGATCATTGAAGAGGAAGAACTGCCGTGGTTTTATGAGATCGAGCAATACTACAGGGATGGTACATTCCCGGAAACAGCCAATGCTGAGCATCGAAGAGCCATTAGAAGAGTCGTCGCAAGATACACGATCATCGCAGGTGAATTGTATAGGCGGGCGCTGAATGGAGTTCTAATGAGGTGCCTAGATGATGAAGAAGCTTGGAAAGTTGTGGAAGCAGCCCACTCCAGCGAGTGTGGAGGGCATGTGAACGGACAGGCGTTGGCAAAGAAGATTCTTAGGCAGGGCTATTACTGGCCAACTCTAGAAGAAGATTGCTCCACCTATGTCCGTAGGTGCCTTCAGTGCCAAATCCATGCCGATAAAATCCACGCTCCTGCCTCTTCTCTTCATCCTATTAAGGCCCCCTGGCCATTTTTTATGTGGGCATTTGATATCATCGGACCCCTCGGTGATCCAAATTCTGCTTTTAAACAGAAATCCTTCATTCTGACGGCTACGGAGTACTTTACCAAGTGGGCGGAAGCTGAAGCTTATGCAGAAATCAAAGCCACCACAGTATGCCGCTTCATCATGAAAAACATTATCTCGCAGTTTGGGGTGCCAAGCGACATCGTCACCGACAACGGGCCTCAATTCGTCTCACAAGAACTCCAGGACCTCTGTAAGAAGTTCAATATAGTTTTGCATCATTCATCACCATAGTACCCCCAAGGTAATGGCCAGGCTGAGGCCACGAATAAAACCCTTCTCAAGATTATCAAGAAAACATGTGAATCACATAAATTTGCTGATTGGGCCGACAAGTTGATAGAAGCTCTATGGGCTTATCGCACCTCCGTCCGCACTCCCACAGGGCAGACTCCCTTTGCCCTCACTTATGAAATGGAAGCGGTGCTCCCGTATGAAATTCTGATCCCTTCCCTAAGGGTGCAGCTGTATAAGGAACTTAATCTTGACGAACGTCGAGAGGCATTGCTAGTCCAACTGGAACTTTTAGACGAGAAGAGGTTGAATGCGGCCAATCATGTTTCAGTATATCAAAAGCGTGTATCGCGATATTTTCAAAAGAAGGTCATCGAAAGGAAATTTCAAGTGGGTAATATGGTTTTGAAACGTAAATTCATCAGGTCTGCAGGCCCCAGGGCTAAGCTGCAACCCAACTGGGAAGGGCCCTTCGTAATCAAAGAAGCGTATCCGGGCAATGCGTATCGTCTCATTAACGCGGAGGGAGAGGAATTGCCAAACCCGTGGAATGGGCTGTATTTAAAATGTTTTATCCATAAAAATAAAACCAGTGAACAACTCGATGGCAGGGCATACCCCCACCAAATTGCGAAAGGAGGACCTAGGTTCAGCGTCTCACACACTACACGACCCCGTGGTTCGGCATTCCCTCATGCTACCCGACACCGTTTCTCCTTTGGCCATGCTCGGGGAAGGTGGAGATCCTTGTATTTTCTCTCTCTCGGTTGAAGATGGGGGCAAGTGGTGAATAAGGGGGCAAGAACCGACCCAGATTCTCGATTAAACGAGGTCTCAAATAGGGGCAATCCGTTAAGACCTCACTCCGCAAAAAAAAAAAAAGAGAAAGAAAAGGCAAGCAAGAAGAAAAAAGAAAGAAAAGGGGCAAAATCAAAAGCTAAGGCCGAAAGCACATGAGGCTCGAAGCTCTCAAAACCCCCGAAGGAGAACAACTAGGCATGGCAAGAGTGGCAGTATAGTTTCCCCGCGGGATGTTATGAGCCCGGTCGCATGCGTGCCTAGAGCGGATAAAGGTTCGATGACGGATGCAAAGCCCCGGCGCAACAGACCAGATTCTTTGGAAAAGGGGGGTCCTGGGAAAGAACTCAAGCCCTAAAAACCTCTACACCTATCGTCAGCTTTCCTACTCAATCTTTTTTACTTTCCCAAGGAATGAATCCCACCCCGGGTATGGCCTCAGCAGAAGCACCGTTGAGCAAAGTTGACTCCGATCACGGGCGGTCCCCCCTTCCTGCACGCGCTGAGCCTTGGAAGTCCATAGCAAGACAAAAAGGTCCCTGCTATTGAGACCCGAGCTAGTTTCAAAACCCAAAAAAAAAACATCAAATATTTCAAAACCCAAAAAAATCAAATGTTTCAAAACCCAAAAAAATCATATATTTCAAAACCCAAAAAAAAATCAAATATTTCAAAACCCAAAAAAATCAAATATTTCAAAACCCAAAAAATCAAATATTTCAAAACTCGAAAAGATCAAATATTGCAAAACCAAAGAAAACTCACATGTTTCCCTCTTGCATTCATCTGCATTTCTCGCATTTTGATATTCGCCTATTTAATAAGGCTCAACCCCTTGACCAAAAATCAAGAAAACGGTCATCTCCTAACTTGCTATAGGCAAGGGGCTAAGCCTAAAATAGATTTAATCTTTCTTCATGTTTGCATGTGTATAGGGACAGGTTGGAATGACAGTTGGCTCATGACCTCATGAATGTTCAATCCTCGCAATCACATCATAATCAACCCACAGAGCCCAAATTCAATCAAACTCATCCACTTTATTCATTTCATATATCAAGCTATCTAAACATGAGTCTCATCCAGCAATCATCATCAAACAAGGAAAGGGAAGTCACTCAATCCTCCGCTGGGCATCCCCGCGGGGATGTATCTTTCTCAGCTCACTAAGATAGGCCTGGCGTGTCACCGAGATCTCCCCCACCTCTGCCGGTAGGGTAAGTACCCTGCTCACCTCCCACATAATCAGGGCACTCCTGACTGCCTGCTCGTCCTCCTCCTCGCCGATCCTCCGCGCTTTCAATGCGGGAAGGTGGGGTAGTGCCGGTAGAACCGTCCGGGGTAGCCCGACCTGCAAGTAGCACCGGTGTGGGCTGTACATCGCCAGTGCAGTATCGCTCACAAGCCTCAAGTCCAAGCCGGTCCTCCTACGAACTTTGACGGTGGTGTCATGAAGGAAGCCCGGGCGCATCACGAACCTGTCCAGGGGCAGCCGATTGATGTACAATCGCCACTCATCCCTGGTCTTCATCTCAGCTGTCCTGCACTCAACCTGTGGGGAGAATCTGAACGCGCCACCTATGAAGAAGAGGGGGTGGCTCCCAAAGATCCTGCTCGCCATAGTGACCTCCTCCCTTTGAATGAATTTCATCCTAACTCCCAACCAGCACTCTAGTAGGATCATGGAACCAAAGAGGGAACCTCCCAAGGCTGCTGAAGTAAGACCCTCGTACAAGTAAGTAAGGATGGCCTGGGAGATGGAAAGTCCCTGCCACAGTCCGCTGATGGTACTAAGAAGGGGCATCTCTAAGATGTGGTCGACTGAGGGAAACAAGAGGGCCCCGCATAAACAAATGGAGGCAGCTTTGGCTATAGCGTCGTCCCGCTCACTCCTGTTCTTACAATGCTCCACTACCCACTGGCTGAGGGGAAGAAGGTGGATCTGACGCGGGCCTACGAAAGTGTGAACCTCTCTACTGTCTGGGAGGAATCCCCCTAGAATGAGTCTCGGGTCTATAGGGGCAACCGTATGGCATATCAAGTCTTCCTCCCCCACCTTGGACCTAGGGAACCCAAAGTAGGTCTCTACCTCCTCCAGTAGGATAGTGGCCTCAAATGATGGAAAGAAGAAGGTATGGGTCTGAGGGTGCCATATTTCAACTATAGTTGAGATGCCGTGCCAGTCAAGGGAAAGTTTTGGGTAATTTTGACCAAGCACTAGGAGAGGTTGCAAATGCCAGGATCGAAGGATGGCTGTCACACCTAGGGGCATTGCACGGACCATGGGAGCCAGCCACTTCAAGATAGAGTACCGCCTCACGCCAGGAAGAAGCTGGATGCCAAAAGAGAGGGAAAGGAAGAAATATAAGTGGAAGGAGATGAATTGAACTGAATGTACCATAATAAGCTTACCTCTCTCATGGGACTTGAGCTCCGATGTCGTGGGATTACGGTCAGCTGTTGGAGCACTTCCCGCTCTTTTCTGGCCGGCTTGGGCCCTTCAAAAAGTGCTCCCTCTGTCGAACCCACCTCTAGGGCCCTCTTCATGATGTTTTGGTGGTGAGAATCAGAGATTTCAAGCTTTGAAGGTAAGGGGATGTGTAAGCTACGAGTTTAGGCCCCTGTGTTACTTATAGGACTTGTTAGAAAACCTAACCCTCTTGGCATTAGGCTCGGATAAGTCTAGGACGGGTTAAGATAGGGTTGTGATGAGTTCAAAGCGTCTTACCCTCGGGCTGGGGACTCTCCAGGGAGTCCCCATTCGAGCAGATAGGATGTCCTATTGGACGGTCTTACGATAGACCGTCCATATTCATGTACGGCCCATAATCAATCGCACAACTCTTTCAGAAAGCCCGAGTCCAGTGACTTGTGCGGTCTAAAATCCGCCGTTCAAATATTCTTACGGTTGAGATTGAACCGTTCCAACTAAATTAGTGCGATCTTTGGAGAACCGCACTTCTCAACGAACGGCTCTATAAGAACCGCCCACATGCTCAGCCCCCCAATCAAACTCCTACACTCTCATCTCACTCAGTCGGCGTGTGCATCTCACTCAGTCGGCGTGTGCATAACTCATCTCACTCAGTCGGCGTGTGCGTCTCTCGTCTCACTCAGTCGGCGTGTGTGTCTCTCGTCTCACTCAGTCAGCGTGTGTGTCTCTCATCTCACTCAGTCGACGTGTGCGTCGCTCATCTCACTCAAGTCAGCGTGTGCGTCCCTCATCTCACTCAAGTCGGCGTCCGTCTCTCGTCTCACTCAGTCAGCGTGTGCGTCTCTCGTCTCACTCAGTCGGCGTGTGCATCGCTCATCTCACTCAAGTCGGCGTGTGCGTCCCTCATCTCACTCAAGTCGGCATCCGTCCCTCATCTCACTCCAGTCGACGTAGGCGTCACCTAACCGGCGTCCCTCTGTCTCACCCTAGCTGAACGCATCCCTCAAACTCGCCCGCCTACCTCACTCTACCTAGTAGTTAAGTCACATTCATCCACTCATGCATACATACATTCATCCACAAAGCAAGCGAAAAACAAAAGATAGGCACATCACTATCATGTCACACCATGTACAAAAGACGGGCCCAGTACACAGTCAAGTCTGCCCCTCTCCTTGGCCCCCGTCGCTGTCTCCACCGCCCTCATGCCTCTTTGGGGGAGGCATCACTGAGGTCGCCTCATCACGCCGTCGTCGACGCCGCTCCTCCTCCTCGTTCCTCCGATGGCCGGAGGAACCAGTGAAGTAACTCCTCACGGAGCCGTGGGCGCCATGGCTGCCACTCGCAGTCGCCCTGCTGCGCTCCCGACTCGCCTCCTTCAGACCCTCCACCTTGCCCTCCAACCGGGCAACCTGTAAACGGGCCTGCTCTGCCTCACTCCTGTAACGCTCTGCCTCTGCCCGGTAACGGTCCGCCTCGGTAGCACCGGCTCGTAGTTGCTCTAGCTCGGCCCGGAGGAGTGCCGTCTCCACTGCGTCTGCCGGTCGACTCCGCGCGGCCTCCTCGCGTGCCCGGGCAACCTCCTCCCTAGCCACTACCCGGCTCTACTCCAGTTCTGTCTGGAGGCGAGTCAGCTCAGCCATCTGCATATCATTATTAGGCAGTTGCATAAGCATTTCATTCATAAGCATAAATAAGCAAAAAGGGAAGTTTGGAGTTGCGTACCCTCTCCACGAGTGCCACCTCGGCCGCCTTGGCCCGCTCTACCATCCGAGTGAAGTCCGCATCCCGCTCGGCTCGGTCTGCTGGGGTCTGGACGGAGGAGGAAGAAGGAGCATCTGGTCCCGCCCTCTGAGCACCCTCGGCGCGCTGCATCCAAATACTTCAGGTCAGTCACAGGCATAATCGTAATCATATAGGACTGCATAATTTAAAGAGTCTAAGATTTAGAAAACTCACCAGTAGGGCCAGGGCCTGCCGGGCCTCGTCTCTCTCTCGGATGGTGGAGTGCAGGAGTCCCTGCAACTTTGCCACTCATCCTACAGGGTCGACCTACATTTAAAAAGTCCTTGTTAGTGCATCACTCATAAGCATAATAGACAAAGTTTAGGTTTAGAAGTCGTACCGGTCGGTGGGCGCCTCGGAACACCTGGTCCCGGTAGTGCCGTGCGTACGCAGTGTAGTACGCGCTGTCGCTCTCTGCCCGGGCGGTCACCACTAGCCCTCGCGCAGCCCAGTCGGCGACCTGCTCGGCGTTCCTCGCTGTCCAATCAAACGCCTCGCGGAGTCCCCGGGTCATCCTCGTCACCCGTTCCCCCGCCTTCTCAGGCGCAGGGAACTCTGCGGCCGGCTGATGGACCCCGATGGTCCTCATCACCAACCTGAAGTACAGTGGCTCCACCACATTCATGCAGTGAAGCCACACGTCCCGACCAGAGAATGCCAAGGCCTCGGTCACCCACGGTTAGCCCTCCAGGCTCTCCTCCGTGTAAGGAGTCCACCGTACCTGCAAGGAATAGGAAACTGCATCAGCATCATAATCATGAAAAAATAGCATGTAATTAAAGAGTCTGAGTCTAGAAGCATACCGAGGTGTACGGTAGAGTGTCCAGGTCATCCTGTAGCTCCCGGACCTGCCTCCTCAAGGCCATCATTTCCCGAGGTGCTGTCCACCTCCGTGCGATCGGCAGGAGCCCAGGGCGGGTCTCCTCGCCTCTGCCCCATCCACGTAGGCGCACGTAGGCCCACACCTGTACCACAAAGTCATGTCAGCGTTTAGCAAAGCATATAGGGTTGCATAATTGAGTCTAGGGAAGAGAGTCACACCTGGAGTAAGGGGGAGAAGCCACCAATCATCGTCCGACGCGCCGTCGAACTGAGAGTGTCAAAGAGGAAGGTGAGGACCGCCGCTCCCCAAGCATAGTCACCTACGTGCTCGAGCTCCTGGAGGAAAGGGAGGAAGTGACAGCTCATCACGTCCGCCCCAGTGGAGAAGAGAAGCCGCCTGAACATCAGCATCAGGAACCGTCTCAGCACTCTGTTCGCCTCAGGTCCCGGTCCCGCTGCAACCCTCGGTCTCGCTAGCCCGACGAGCCGCTCCAAGTGCTCCTCCGGTCGCTCCCCGACCACAACTCCCGCTCGTCGTAGACCCATGCTGTCCTGGAGAGCAGCCAGGGGAAGGAGGGTCGACTGCCTCTCGGGGCGCCGCAGCTGTAGGCCGTGCAACTCCCGAGCCATCCCCCGGTAGTCAGGAAAAGTAGTCCCGCTAACCGGTGACCCGTGCATGCATAGGCCAGTGAGCCTGGCCACGTCCTCCAATGTAGGGACCATGTGCCCCCACGGGAAAAGGAACGTCCGACTCACTGGATCCCAGCGGTCGTGCAGGGCATAGAGCAGAGCTGCGTCAAAGCGACACACCTCAATACTCAGGAAGGGGGCAAACCCCATGGCAGTCAACCGCTCCCTCTGGAAGTCCGGCAGTGCCAGATACACTGCACGGACCTGCAGCCAGGAGGTACGGGTCCTACGCTTCCCCTGCATTCATCCATCTCATTTATGTTAGTCATTTAGTTTCATATTTTGTTTCATTTAAATAAAATTCTCAAAGTCCAATTCTTGATTTGAAGAACGGTTACTCACAAACCGCTCGACAGTTGAGCGGCCTCTCTCAAACCGTTATGTTTCTCAGGTTCACAGTTTTGAACGGCCTATCCCTAACCGTTCCCATCTTGGACGGATTACCCTGCACCGTATGTTTTCCCGTCTTCCCAAGGAGTAACGGCCCACCTTTGGCCGCATGGATTGACGACGGTCCTGTGAGGACCGTATTGTTTTGCCTTGGTTGCATGTTTGAACGGACTTATATGGTCCGTCCACTTTTGAACGGTGATAACCTCACCGTATTGGTGTTTTGGTGGCCTGTTGGCTGTGTGAGTTTGAACGGCACTCCCTAGGCTGTGTTTATTTGGGGCGGTCCTATGTGGACTGCATTGTTTTGCCGCGCGGTTTCTGCTGAACCGTTTCACCGTTGCCGCCCCCGACGATGGTGAACGCCCCCCAGCCGGCTGGGAGACCTCCATGGCCCCCTAAACCGGCCTCTAGGCATCTCTCCCCCCTAAAAAAGCCCCTAAGCTAGCATGCATTAAACAAAATTAAAGAAAATGAGGGGCGGGGAGGCCTACCTCGGCATCATGAGGTTTCTTCTCCCTCCTCGCCGGCGTGCCTCCTTCCTTGGCTCCGGCGACGTCGTCGTCCCCGGCAGCAGCATCCTCCTCGGCGACGACAATGGCTAGATCCTCCATCGTCACCCCGGGTGTGCCCTCCTCCTCGGACGGTCGTGGTGGTGGCGGTGGCGACGACGAAGGTGAACCCTCGCCGGTGACGGGTGGCTGTGCGGTATGAGGCTGGCTCCTCGTCATGGGGGGTGCAGTGAGATCAAGAGAGGGAGGGAGGTTGAGAAGAGAGAAAGAGAGGATGGGCGTTTGAGGCCTTGTGCCCCTTCGTCCCTTCCACCGTTGGTTACGGTGGAGGGAGACGAGGGGGTTTCTTTTTTTCGAGGTTGCAGAGACGAACGGTCTATCGTTAGACCGTTCATCATTTGAATGGTGCATCTATAACCGTATGTCTCTCTTGACCGTTAATTTTAAGTCGGTTGAAATTCTGGGCACGAGCGGTTCCCATAGAGCCGTTCCTATTAAAACGGTGTGTACACGACCGTTCATCACTGGCAACCGGCCCTGAAAGAATTGTTTGAATGTCAGGTACACACGGTTAACATGGAGCCGTTTGGAATATGGCTTGGTATATTTAGATCATGGATATTGATATTTTCTTTGGAAATGCATCTCTTAACCATCTTATGCAGCATCATGTCCTACAATCTCGCCGTTTCGCCTGCACAGGTAAGTCAGGTATGGCCTTATGTCCCTAATCCCTTATTGCATTAATTATATGGTATTATATTATACTATTTCGAGAGCTGGCAGGTTATCTACGTGTCCCAGGATCTGATGTTCCCCTTCAACAAAAGCGATGATGATCCAGGCTCACGTACCGAACCTTCGGATAGGCCGTTAAGTTGGGATGTCACGAGGAGGACGGTTCTATCCGCACGGTGTGGTTGCGGACGGTATATTGACTCTGATATTCCCAGCTTTGCAATACTACTCTCGAATATTCTATATTTTAATCTTTCTTGGCATTTGATTTAACAGTTTCCTTTATTTTTAGCCCAGCATGCATCATACGCATCCTTTTGAGCATTCATGCCTCATAACTGCTTAAGAAATGTCCCGTCAAAGTGATGGTCAGCTGTGTGTTCAGATGATCGAGTAAGATGAACTAATTCCACTCTGAATTCAAAGGTTTTCTTTGGTCGATTCGTTTGGTCCGGTTGATTAAAAGGTCCCTGTCTGGAGCTTTAGCTTGTTTCTTTTGTGGCCCCCTCATTGGACCGCGGGATTGTGTCCCCCATGAGGCTGGTCTTGTCGGTTGGTTTCGTTTTGTTTAGTCCCTCCAGATTGGCGTCGCCTTTAGTCAATTATTCCCTGACGCTCGGTTCAAGGTTTTTCGAAATATTGTCATCGCTTGTTGGTAGAAACGGGTGTCGTTTCACCTTAACACCCACTTTTCCGGTACACCCCGCTACATTTCCACTTCGTCTCCATGTTCCGTGTCACCTCCGCTTCACCTCCGCTCGCTCCCCTACAAAGAGGACGTTAAGGAGGGGCATTTGTTGACACCCATTTTACACCGATAAGCTGAGTCGTTTCTCTTACTCCCATTAATTGATGCCCTAAGTTGTCCATCATTCATTGGGCCATTTTTCGTGGCACGTCCTGGGCCCATTTTATGGATAGCCTCCCTCCTTGGTAAGTCTGTATCAATTCGGGGCTTATTGGACCTTGGCTTTGATTAATTGAACTATTTTATGAAAGTCAAGTATCCAAGAGCATGAACGGTCCAACATCAGTCGTTCAGAACTAGGGCGGTTGCTACCAGACCGTTCATACATTTTGGTTATTTTCTGAGGATTTTCTTAATATTCACTGACAGGCTTTTGTGCTGCCCTATTCTGCCCGTTCAAACTAATGGACGGCCGAATGTCAACCGCCCACATCTCAGAGTCCTACGCGTGCTAATCTCCTCAGATAATTATCCAAATATTTGAATTATCACCGACAGGGTTAAAACGGCTTGTCTCAGACCGTTCTACGTTGGGGCGGTCGCCCAGGCACCGTTCAACCTTCA
Source organism: Amorphophallus konjac (assembly GCA_022559845.1). NCBI lineage: Eukaryota > Viridiplantae > Streptophyta > Magnoliopsida > Alismatales > Araceae > Amorphophallus > Amorphophallus konjac. Next base: position 199,069,221 of record CM040125.1, on the reverse strand, counting down.
GGTCCAACGCCGGCCGTTTCGGTCTGTTCGAGCGATAATTGGGCTAATTATCTGATTTAATTCAATTTCCACCGACAGGGTGAACGGTCGGAGCATAACCGTTCAAGATGTGAGCGGTCTATCGTCAGACCGTTCATCCCTTCGATGGAGGTTTTCTAACAGATTTTCATCCTTTTCTGCATGGTTTTATCCCTGATTTGTTTTAACGATCTCTCCGTGGATAATCCACCATTTTTGATGCCGTTTTGTCTGGATGGAAGATAAGGATATTATCTACGAATTATCTTTTGTCAACTCGACCCGAAAATGCCTCTAAACCCTAGTTTCGGGGCTGGCTTTCTAAGCTCTATAAATAGACCCTAGTGGCCGGACTCGAAGAGGGGGGGAAATTTTGGTCGACGGCGAAGCCCTGCCGCATTTCGAACGACCTAGCACCAAGGAGGGAGGCTCTCTACGTCCTTACGAGCCTCCGGTTCAGGGAGTAGTCTGTGTGTCAAGTCATAGCGTCACTTTCCGATTTTGTTTATCGTCTGTTGCATGCATCCTTCTCTCTCTACGTTTACCTCGTTTTTCTCCCCATGCACACACCAACCTATGTTTTTGTCACCCTAGGGGTTTAAAACCCCCCAGGTATCCTCCTTTCCATTTGATTATGCTTCATTCTCATTACATGAACACGTACTACGTCCTTTAGTTCTAATCTGGGTGTTCCTTCTGTGTCTTGGTATTGTTTCGCAGGTCAGCACTTCATCAGCACGACGCCCATCCCCTCTAGCCAGCTGGAGAGGGTAGAGGTGAGCCCCTTTTGTAACTCTTGGCGTGGCGGACTAGCGCGGTTCGTGTAGGCTCGTTCAAGGATACGAGCGGCTATCTCTGCGCCGCTCTTCATCTTTAAGCGGTCCCATTAAAGCCGTTCGTCCTCCAGGAGTTCTTCTCCCGCAGGTTCGGCAGCACCCTCAAACGATCTATCGTAGGGCCGCGCGTAGAGTAAGACGGTTCTACGTCAACCGTGCGTCTTCCCGGTGCTGCAGCAGGGCGAGTGTCTCCCCTTCCTTTCCAAGGTACGGCGCGATTATCACGTGCGGCATCTTGGTGGCGATCACGGTCCTTCTTCGTTGCTCTCTGTCTTATTTTCTTTCTCTCGCTCTCGTGGTTTGCTCAACGCCCGTTATTCCATACACTTGATGCGCTTTGACCATCGGTGAGAGAGCGGAAGGAAGGAATATATATCTACACTTTGATGGTTGTCCCTTTCGGAGTTTCATTGGGTGGAGAATAGGAGATGAATTTGGAAATTACCACTTTACTGACTCAAGCGCCCTTTCCGGTTTTCGCCGGAGCAGGCCCCCTCTTGCTTTTGCCCACACGCCCTTTCGGGTTTTCACGCGACGGGGTACCTGATTTTGCCTGCAGCGCCCCTTCGGATTTTCGCCACAGCTGGGTTATAGCCATTTTTGCACTTGTCCTAATATAGGAGCAAGTCTGGCGGGGTATCTCTATTTTTAACCCCATTTTTTTATTTGTATAGGGTGGCAGGTCGAAGTGTAATGTTCGGCTCCTGGTCGACAGTGGATGGCCCGTAGTGGCAACAATGTGAGAATGCTAGCTAGAACACAAAGCCTCTAGCCAACTCGGGTTTATTCGTTAGCGGGAAGATAATGCTAACGCAAGGAAGGGCTTTCGTGCCAATCCGAACGTAAGGCTCGTAATGGCGGTGTGGCGTATTCTTTTGGAAGCTCGATCAGGGCGGAATGCCACTAGACCAAGGAGAGGGTATCTTGATCAGGGCGGAATGCCACTAGACCAAAGGGAAGGGTAGCTCGGTCAGGGCGGAATGCCACTGGACCAAGGAAAGGCAGCTCGGCTAGGGTGGAGTGCCACTAAACCAAGGAGAAGGGTAGCTCGGTTAGGGCGGAGTGCCACTAAAGCACGGAGAAGAGTAGCTTGTTTAGGGCGGAGTGTCACTAAACCACGGAAGGTAGCTTGGTTAGGGCGAAGTGCCACTAAACCAAGGAGAGGGTAGCTCGGTTAGGGCGGAGTGCCACTAAACCTAGGAGAAGAGTAGCTCGGTTAGGGCGGAGTGCCACTAAACCCAGGAAAGGGTAGCTTGGTTAGGGCAAAGTGCCACTAAACTAAGGAGAGGTTGCTCGGTTAGGGCGGAGTGCCACTAAACCAAGGAGAAGAGTAGCTCGGTTAGGGCGGAGTGCCACTAAACCAAGGAGAAGAGTAGCTCGGTTAGGGCGGAGTGCCACTAAACCAAGGAGGAGGGTAGCTCGGTTAGGGCGGAGTGCCATTAAACCAAGGAAAAGGTAGCTCGGTTAGGGCGGAGTGCCACTAAACCAAGGAAAAGGTAGCTCGGTTAGGGCGGAGTGCCACTAAACCAAGGAAAAGGTAGCTCGGTTAGGGCGGAGTGCCACTAAACCAAGGGGAAAAGTAGTTCGGTTAGGGCGGAGTGCCACTAAACCCAGGAAAGGGTAGCTTGGTTAGGGTAAAGTGCCACTAAACCAAGGAAAAGGTAGCTCGGTTAGGGCGGAGTGCCACTAAACCAAGGAGGAGGGTAGCTCGGTTAGGGCGGAGTGCCACTAAACCCAGGAAAGGGTAGCTTGGTTAGGGCGAAGTGCCACTAAACTAAGGAAAAGGTAGCTCGGTTAGGGCAGAGTGCCACTAAACAAAGGAGACGAGTAGCTCTGTTAGGGTGGAGTGCCACTAAACCCAGGAAAGGGTACCTTGGTTAGGGTGAAGTGCCACTAAACCAAGGAAAATGTAGCTCGGTTAGGGCGGAGTGCCACTAAACCAAGGAGAAGAGTAGCTTGGTTAGGGTGGAGTGCCACTAAACCAAGGAGGAGGGTAGCTCGGTTAGGGCGGAGTGCCACTAAACCCAGGTGGAGAGTAGCTCGGTCAGGGCAGAATGCCACTAGACCAAGGAAAGGTAGCTCGGTTAGGGCGGAGTGCCACTAAACCAAGGAAAGTTAGCTCGATCAGGACGGAGTGCCACTAACCAAGGAAAGGGTAGCTTGATTAGGGCGAAACGCCACTAACCAAAGGGGAGGTAGCTTGATTAGGGCGGAGTGCCACTAACCAAGGAAAAGTTAGCTCCGACCGATCACTCGGGACATGTTGGCTGCGCTGCATGATACAGCTTAATGTGTTTTCCGTTGAGGGGAGAGAACTGAATGACTCCTTTGTGGTCTACAAGGACGTAGGCACCCCCTTCATATACTCGGCGGACGATATACGGCCCGACCCAGTTTTCGACCAGCTTCCCTTTAGGGTTGGAGGCCATCACTTCTTTTCTTTTGACCATTACCAGGTCTCCTTTCTTGAATTCTCGACCCTTGACTAGCTTGTCAAAAGCACGGGCCATGCGAGCTTGGTAGAGTTGGATGTTTTGCTGTGCCCGGAGGCATTTTCCTTCGAGCTCAGTGAGCTCCTCCAATCTTCTTTCTGCATTGGTCTGCTCACCACTGACTAGTCCGTGCTGGATGGCAACTCGCAATGAAGGAACTTCAAGTTCAATGGGCACTGCAGCTTTCGACCCATAGACGAGGGAGAAAGGTGAACAGCCGGTTGGGGTCTTGTAGACAGTACGATAGGCCCAAAGTGCTTCGTACATCCTTTCTTCCCAATCTTTTTTTATTAGACTTGACAGTCTTTGCCAGCAATGTACATAATGTCTTATTAAAGGCTTCTACGAGTCCATTGGCCTGAGGGTTGTAGGGGGACGATGTCCTCTAGTCGATTTTGTATTTGTCGGCCAGCCGATAAACCTTCTGGTTCCTAAAATGACTGCCATTATCAGAGATGATTCGGCTGGGGATCCCGAACCGAAATATTACATTCTGCCGGAAGAACCTTGCAACTAGTTCTCCCGTCACATCTCTTAGTGCTATTGCCTCCGCCCATCTGGAGAAGTAGTCTGTAGCTGCTAAGATGTATCTGCACCCTGATGAAGATGCTGGTGGCGGCCCTACTACGTCCGTGCCCCACTGAGCAAACGGCCAGCTTGGTAGGGTGGGATGCAATGGCACTGGAGGTCTCCTTGCCACATTAGCGTGTTCTTGACACTTCTGACAAGCTTTGGCAAACCTGCAGCAATCATCAAATATAGTGGGCCAATAGTAACCCAGTTTCTTTATCTCAATTTTCATCTTTGGGCCAGGCTGGTGTGCTCCAGCTGATCCTGCATGGACCTCCTGCATCACCTGTCCTGCTTCTGCTGAAGATAAGCAACGGAGTAGGACTTTCCTTCGGGCATCTGCCATAATTCGGAACAAGGTCCCGCTTCACATCTCGTAAGAATCCTTGATCCTCAGGAGCTTCATCCTCTGTTCCTTTTCTTTTGGAAGTTGCTGGTGTTGAAACCAGTGTAGGAGATGCTCTCGCCAATCGGGCCGCTGAACCCCTTCGATGACTGCTACTTCCATTTCTTGTTCATCGGCCAGGACCCCTGTTACGCTGGGGACCTGTCAGCGGTTGATCACTGTTATATTCAGGCTTGTGTCTGGCGGGACCGCCAATGAACTGGCCAGCTTAGCGAGGGCGTCTGCCTGAGCATTCCGATCTCGATTGATGTGCTTGATGCTGATGAAGTAAAATCTTGACATTAGGCGAGTTGCCAACTGGTGATAGGGGAGGAGCTCTTGCTTTCGCACATCGAACTCTCCTTCCAGCTATTTTATAACTAGCATGGAGTCTCCGAATGCTTCCAGCATCTGAATTCCCATGGACAGAGCAATTTGCAACCCGATTATCAGGGCTTCATATTCCGCTTCATTGTTGGTGCATTGTTTGTTTATGGAGCAGGATGTATGTACCACTTCTCCTTCTAGGGATTTCAAGACTATGCCTGCTCCTGCTCTGACCCTGGATGATCTGGTGGCAGAGGTGTCAATTCTAGAAGCGCCATCAAAGTATAGCTGCCATAGAGAGGGCTGTACTTGCACGGCTTCTAGGGTTTCATCTTCAGGAAGCTCCGGCTCCAACGGGCAATCCCCGGGCACTGGGTGCTCAGCGAAGAAGTCTGCAATAGCTTGGCCCTTGACGGCCTTGCGCAGCACGTAGGAGATATCAAACTCCATAAGGATTACCGCTCATTTGCCCAGGCGGCCTTTGAGTGCCGGTTGAGACATGATGTACTTCAGGGGATCCTCTTTGGACACCAAGCTGATTTCATGCGACAACATATAGTGTCGGAGCTTCTTAACTGCGAAGACCAGCGCCAGATAGATCTTCTCAATATGAGTATATTTCTCCTCAGTTCTGACCAGTCTCCGACTGAGGTAATAGAGGGCTTGCTCTTTCCCTTCTTCATTATTCTGGGCCAGCATTGCCCCCAGAGAATTATGTGTAGCTGCTATATACAGTATCAATGGTCGTCCTTTCACCGGTGCGCCCAGCACTGGAGGAGTTTTCAGATAGTCTTTCAGCTTGTCAAAGGCCGTCTGGCAATCTTCATCCCAATAAAAGGGAACCTCTTTCATCATCAACTTGTGAAAAGGCTGACATCGCCCTGACAAATTGGAAATGAACTGCCAGATATAAGCTAAGCGGCCCTGTAGTGATCTCAGCTCGGAGATGTTCCTTGGCGGAGGTAACTCCTGAATTGCTTTGATCTTTGCGGGGTCTATCTCGATTCCCCGATATCGGACGATGAAACCCAAGAATTTTCCGCTCGACACTCCGAACGCACATTTCATGGGGTTCATCTTTAGCTCATGCTGCCTCAGCCTCTGAAAGACAATCTGGAGGTCTTGCAGATGATCTTCTTTTCTTTTGGTCTTGACCACCAGGTCATCTATGTAGCATTCGACCTTGTGGTAGAGCAACTCGTCAAAGATTTTGGTCATTGCGGGCTGATAGGTTGCGCCAGCATTTTTCAGTCCGAACGGCATTCTCTTGTAATGATAAATGCCTTTAGGAGTTCGGAAAGCAGTATGGACTCAGTCAGGCTCCGCGATCCAAATCTGGTTGTAATCGGAAGACCCATCCATGAATGACAGGGCTTCATGGCCGGTTGTAGCATCAATCATGACCTCGGTCATTGGCACCGGGAAGTCATCTTTGGGGCAGGCTTTATTTAGATCTCGGAAGTCGACACATATCTGGATCTATCCATTCTTCTTCTTCACGGGGATGATATTCGCCAGCCATGTAGTGTACTGGTTTTCTTCAACAAATCCCACGTCAATGAGCTTGTCGACTTCAGCACAAATTTGGGTGATGAGCTCTGGCCTCATGCGTCGTGGTGGTTGCTTCACTGGCTCGGCCTCAGGGCTGATTGTTAGCTCATGTTGTGAGACAGCGGGGCTTAGACCTGGCATCTCTTTGTAAGTCCAGGTGAAGCAATCCCGGTACTCTAGCAGCAGCTGGATGTACAGCTCCCGTTCTTCTGGGGACAGTTGGGCGCTGAGGAAGGTGGGCCTAGGGTCCTCCTCATTTCCCAAGTTGACTTCTATTAGTTCATCGACTGTGGCCTGGCCTCCGTCTTCTATCTCCGGAGGTGCCGGTTGGAGGTCAACGAAGTCTGGAATACCATCTTGAAGGTCGAGTACTTCGACTTCCTCGTCGGATATCACCAGAGCCTCACGAGGTTTCTTGATTTCTTATGCTAGCGGCTGGGTGGATTGTTCTATTAGCAAATCCATTGCCGTCGCAGCTTCCAAGGATGAGAGAGCAGCCTTGGTGTTTGTGGATGAGGTTGCAGCCATAACGGGCTGGTAGCTGTTTACTGCCGGACTCAGACAGCATACTGGTTTTATAGCAGAAGCTGAGGAAGTCTCGCCTTCTGGGACAGTTGTATCTTTTGCAGAAGTGGCTTTTTCTTTCCTGGTAGCTGGCTCCCCTTGATTGGAGTTGACCAAGGCTTCCCTGATTGGCAGAAAGGGTGTTGAAGTTGTCATTAGTAGGACCCCTGTGGAGGGAGAGACTCCTACTTCTTGAATGTCTTCGGCTTCGCTGCTGCTAGCCGTATCAAATTCGGCTTGAAAGGCCGCTTCTTCAGGATGAACATGCTCCCAGCATCGGCAAGGGGCCGAGGTTTCTACTTCTTGATTCCCGGACTGAGCCAGTTCAAGATATTCGGCTTCCACCGGATACTCATCAAAGGTTGCCCTCAGAGGGCTATCTTCAGTAGGATAGAAGGCGGAGATAGTATCCACCTCGTACCGCCCACTGTAATAATATTCCTCCAGGGTGAATCCCAACCCTGGATGCTGAGAGACACGTCTCATTTCCTTATCCAGATTTGCAGGATATCACATCTGCTGGAAAGCTTCTTTGCGCTTTTGAGACTGATCGGGAGGAAGGGGTTGCTTCTGAAACATTCTGGCCATCCGATCGGTCGTGAACGCCAGACCTTGGACAGGAACCCGCGGGTTGGCTAGATCTTCAGGGAGGCTGCAGTCTGTGTCTTCCCGAGTAGGATGCTCCTCAGCTGTATAGAACAAGCTATTGGGCCCATCTTCGTGTGTCACCTCCCAAGCTTTGAAAGGTTCGACAGTGGGGCCGTTGAGGCTGAGGATTGGCTTGGTGAGGCCGGCCGGGACTCCGATGTGGGCGTGCTGTCGATTGACCTGCACTTCCTTAGCTTTGGGGTATAATACTGGGGGTGTTACCCTGCCAACATCTCCAGAAGCGGTGATGTGGGAGACAACCTTCGACTTGACATATCCGCGTGGCGGTGGTGGATATCAACCGTCACCCGATCTATTCTTCGAGGCCCCTATGGGGGTCTTAGCTTCAGAAACCTTCTGGGGAGGCCCCGTATATAAGTTGGCGTCTGCCAAGTGACATTCAAACACCTCGAATGGGTGGAGATCAGCAAATATCCTCTCCTCCTTCCCCTGGAGGCTGTATTTGATGCATTGGTGGAGCGTGGAGGGCACCACCATATTTTCATGCAGCCATGGGTGGCCGAGCAGCGCTTTGTAGGAGGTGCGAGAGTCAATGACATGAAACTACACCGTTGTAGTGAAATCTACCAGGGTCAGCGTGAACTCTGCCACTCCCATAGATACCTCACATTTTTGGTTGAAGCCAGTGATACTCATATCCCCGACTTTCTTGAGATGCACATTAAAGTGGTGCCTCTCGTATATTCTGTATGGAAGGATGTTGATTGCTGCACCGGGATCAACCAGTATTCTGTTCAGCTCCCTTCCATTCAGGTGCCCTTTCATATACAGCGGCCTGTTGTGGCTGGCAGTAGGTAGTAGCATGTCTTCCAGAGAGAAGGTCATACTGGCTTCTGGTATAGCCTCGGCTATGCAGGCTTCAAAATGAGCAGGCGTCTGCAGAGCAGTGATGATCGCCTGTCGAGTTTCTTCACTCAAAGAGAGAATTTCCCAGATCGTAAATCGAGTGGGGAGCTTTTTGAGCAACTTCATTATTCGGCTCCCAGCCCGGACATTGGAGAGCTTCATCTCTTCAGCCCATCTGGGCTTGGGGAGGTTTTGATTTGTGGGTCCAGACGGACCTGCTTCATCTTCCTCAGACTCGGTATCCTCTTGGCTGGCACCGGCTGTCGGATCTTCTTTATTAGTTGCTGTAGGGCAAGCTCCATCTGCATTTGCATCCTCAGTAGATTGTGCTGGCTGCGGGTGAATGGCCCCGGGTGTAGGGTTAGCCTCTTGACAGGGCTGTTTCCTCTTTGACATTTTCATAAATTCAAGGAATGAAGGGACTAGCTTGCCCCCACTTTTGTTGTATAGGCCTGACGGAGGGGGGATTTGAACTCCCTTAATCTCCGACGGAGGTGTCTTGTAGGGTTGCTCCCCTCTGAACACGATGTTGTGGTTGGGTGGTGGCTGGCGCCCCCATCTTCGGCCTGACCGAGTGGCATGTGCAGCAGTTTTGGCCTCGGCTTGGCCTCCCCCAGCATGGGGTGTGAAGTAAATTTCTTCTTCTTCCTCTTCTCCGGGTATGTTGAAGAGTGCTGACAGGGTATTGAAGGAGACAACCTGTGCTTTATTGGCCCCAGCGGCCTTTCTTTTCTTCTTCTTCTGCTTTCTCTTCTTTTTGGTCTCTGCGGGTGGGTGCCCCCAGAATAGACTGCCCTCTTCAGGGGGTGCTGCTTCAGCTTCCTCCACCTGTTTGAGTGAGAGTTGTTCCAGCTCTTGCCATGGGACGTGGTCCCGTACCAGCAAAGGTTTCAATTCGGGCTGCACATATTCATCCAGCCCTTCAATCAGGTGCTGTAGTCGAAGGACCCCAGGATTGGTTTCATTGATTACTGGCAGCGGAGTCTGTCTCCTCCTGTTAGGTGTATGTATTCTGATGGATGTAGGTGGAGTGACCCATACGGGTGCTACCACTGTCGGAGCAGGCCGGGGTGTAACGCCACGGATATGTGCCCCCTCTTTCGGGCGGGGTGCCCTCTTCTTCTTGTGCTTTACAGGGATCTGCTGCCACCCCTGTTGTTCTTTCATGGGCTCCAGGAAATGGATTTTGTAGGTGCTCCGTGTGCTTGCTTCAGAGATCTCCTCAGGTAAGGCCTGGTAGAGGGAGATCATGTTGATTGCTGCTCTCCTGGGAGGAGCTTCATGTGGCTGAGGAGGGTCTACTTTGTACTCTCCCAGCTCTATTTCATTCTTCTTTACCATTCCTTCGATGATGTCTTTGAAAACATAACAGTCTTCGATTGGATGTCCCAACATCTGGTGGTAGGGGCAGAATCTTGGACTGCCTTTTCTTTTCAGGTCCTCCGGTCTTCTTGGCTCAGGCAGGGTGACCATGTCGTATTCTGTTACCCAGTCGAACAGGACTCGGGTCTTGTCTTTTGGAAAGGAATAGGCTTTCTTCATTTTGTCCCTGAGTGAAGGACCTTCTTTATCATCTAGAGCTTTCGCAGGTTGCGGGGGAGCCGCCTTCTTGCCTTTCTTCTTCTGCTGTTCGAACGCCTTGATATCAAGCACATTCGCTTCTTTAGGTGTGGGGCGCCGTTCCATAGCCTTACCTTTCTGGGCTGTGCTGGCAGCTGACGCCGGGACAGGCTTGGCTAGGAAAGCCTCCACTTCGGCCACCACGTTATTCAGCCGGTCGAACGACCGTATTTCCATTCCAATCATCTTCTCCAGGATCTCCCTCCTGAGGTTTTGTTTGCATATTTGTACCGTGTCCTCCTGATGCGGGGGCCGCATGCATCTCATTCCGAGGTTCCTCCACCTCTTGATATAATCCAGGGCTGTCTCGTCTGCCCTTTGTTTTGTTGAGTAGAGTTCGGCCACTGTGACCTCCCTCTCTGTGACATGGAATCTTTCTCTGAACTTTCTCTGCATATCTGACCAATCACTGATTGACTCGGCCGAGAGGCTAGAGTACCATTCAAATGCGAGCCCTGTCAGCGAGGACCCGAAGAACTTCAGCAAATATGACTCGTCGGTGACCAGATCACCCATAACGGTCATGTAATATGCAATATGCTCTTTAGGGGACATTTTCTCGTTGAATTTGTCAAACTTAGGCGGCTTGTTGACCCCCGGGGGAAGTCATTTAGCCGCATGGTGTTGTGAGTAGGGCACCCGATAGGCATCAAATGCGACATAGTCACCTTCACTTTTCTCTGCGAGCTTCAGCTCGATCATCCTCTCCACCATCATCCAGTTCACGACCGTGGGGTCAACCGGTTCTGGATAGAAGTGTGCCGGCTGCAAGTATGGGGTGACCAGGGTGGTCGCCTGTGGAGGACGCAGCAGCGGGGGTGTCGGGTGCACCTGAGGGAGCACCAGAGGTAGCAGCGGCTGAGGCTATGGTGGCCACTGTTGTGCCATCGCCATGCTTGGCTCTGACGGCTGGGACAATGTATAGAGCGGTGGAGAGTCGTCTCGACGAGCCGCTCCCCGAGATGACTCACCCTGGACTTCGGGTGGTTTAGAAGCCGATGAATGTTCAGTCTTTTCCATCAGCTGCTTCTTCAGAGAGTCTATCTCCCGTTGATATTTTTGTAGTAGCATCAGAACTGATGGGTCTATAGTGGTGGGGATACCCTCTGTTGTCTCCCCGGACGTACCCTCAGGCAGGATATCGAGGAGGACATCGTCTTCTTCTTCCGCCGTCACCACATTAGCGGTCAAGACGGGGGCCTTGTCATCCCAGTGGGGATAGACCTGGGACTATTTCCCTTTAACCATCATCAGAAGCTCTCTTGCTGCTTCTCTTCTGCGGGTAGTCGGCCCCGGCCGTGTGGCCAATTGAGCCAATTCTTGGGGGTCTTAAGGAAGCTCCCCGTATTGGTTAGATATACCAGCCATGTTGCAGGTGAAAACCTGCATCCTTCTCTTTTGTTGATAGACCCTCCTTCTAGCATGCTGCGGGAAGGTCAGTCTTTCAAACACAGAGATCCTTCTCCTTTCTTCCTGCTCGGGGAAAACTTCATCGGCTTCGATCGCGAAGCCGTCATTATATCCGTTGTCGTCGACTGACGACACCATCATTTCATCTCCCATATCTCCTTCATCTGCCACCGACGGGCAGTAGTCTTCCTCAGTGGCGATTGTCTGCATCAGTCGCTGCTGTCCGAGTGAGGGGTTGCCTAAGCCTCGAAAATAATTTCTGACCAAGCAGGTCATCTCTTCTCGACCCCGTCCTTGATGTAGGACGGGGGGTGATTGTCGACCTCCAGCGGGAGGGATATAGGCCAGCCGAGCTCTGTCAGCAGGTTGTTGGAATCTTCGTCCCGCAGTAGGGACGTTGGCTTGACGGGCCGCAGCCCAGAAACTTCTGTGGCGCGGAGGATCCACAACCACCTCTTCTTCCTTCTTCGGGGGCAAGCCCCTTTCTCTTCTCACTTCCGCCTCATTGTTCACAAGACGATCGCAGATGGGTGTTAGCTGGTGGGCAGGTCGGGTCCGCTTGGGAACCCACACCTGTTTAAACTTCCTCGGCCTGGGTGCCGGGCTTTCCTGGACATAGTGTCCGGCTTCTTCTATTTCTGCCCTCCTCCCGGCGAGGGCCTGATAGGCATTGTGGGCAGGAATGTTGGGGATGACTCGGTCCGGGGTCACCCGTGCAGTGCGTCCGTTGTGGAAGACGCGCATACCTCCAACTAGCATAGATTTCCCAGACTGAGACAGAGTTCCGGTGATTACAGCAGCATTCTTGCGGGCCTGGCGACGCTGGCATCCTCTAGGGTGTTTGTTGATGACATTGGGGTGGGTCCCACGTATGACGTGGTGCACCGGACAGTTAGCGGCCGGGGCCGGACTTTTGGACAAGTCTTTGCAGCAGGGAACCTTCAGAGGCTCCATTTTCTCTACAGCTTCCTGGACAGGTTCTGGGGCTTCGACCTCCAGCATATCTACAAAGGCTAACCCCAAAAAGTTGGGGAAGCCCACAGCGGCAGGGAAGCTGCCGAATTCCATGGGTACCGCCAGGTACCCTTGCGCGTGTCCAGCGACTATCGACAGATCGAAGTCAACGCCAGTTATCCCGTTGATCGTCATTGATTCGCCTGCAAAGACAAACGAAGCAATAATCAGTAGCCTTTGAGAGGGCTTCGAAGCCCGAATATCCCGGCAAAGAGATGAAAGGTGACACTGGTCCCACCGGGCGTGCCAGACTTGTTTGCGACCTTTTATTTCTTTCGCGGGTCGATCGACGAACTGACTGACTGGTAGTCAAATGATCAATTAACGACGCGGGCGTGCTAGTCACATGAGTGACGAATTTGTGATGCGCTCATTCTCACCCATGTCGGGCGAATGTGAGGTTCCGTCGGGACCAGTAGTCCGCCATACCATAAAGGCTATGGCGTTAATTACATCCCCCACGAGGAGGGAACACCTTTGATTAATTGCCGAGATAGCGGGCTATCGAAGCCGAACTAAAAAAGCTATATTATGATCGTGACGAAGGCATGCAGGATGCATACATTTATCATGCAGAAGATGCATAATTAATGGGATTATGGATCCTCGGTACATGGTGGAGGACATAGGTCCGAAGACCACCGTCGCGCATAGCGAAGACTTCCGACCAGACGTAATCCAGTTTTCTGTTGACGTCATTTAATATACCCGAGGATCTATGCATGCATGCGCACATGGCGTTCATGACTATATTAAGCATGATAATGGAATTCATGGAAGCAAATGGTAATCGACCACATTTATTACTCCCCATCGATAAGAGGGAAGGGAACACAAGTGTGATAGCGAAAGCATAATGCTAACGGACATGGTGATGAAGATATAATAAAAGTATAGTTTTAGGCCCGCCCGGCCCTTCCTTTATTCAATTTATTGACGCCAACCCCGAGGGACGAGAATCGCCCAGGGGCAAATGAGCGATTAAAGCAACAAGAGGCTTCAAAATCGGCGCGGGCATGTAGGGCAGCTTATACGGCGTAATAAAAAGTAAGTATAGCGGCTAATACGGCGCGGCCATCATGAATGTTAATATGGCGCGAAGACTTTGGGGCGCGCCGGTTTAGGGCACGCCGGAAAGGCATAAAGAAATATTTTTTGTTTATGAGTCTAGCATTAATCCGGCGCGGGGGGGTACCGCGCCGGATTAGGGCGCGCCGGCTAAGGCCGCGCCGTTCAGCTCATTTTTTGATGAATTTCGCAACCACTTGAGTTTATTAAGTTCATTTTGAGAATTTTGAAGCTATTTGAGGCCAATTGTTTATTAAATTGAAGTCCGGAACCCTCCAAGAATGACGTGATAAGCCAGTGCGAGGTTCCTACTCGAGCACCGGGATAATTGGGTCCAGAATGAGTATTTCGTTATGGTTTATTCATTATTAATCTGTCCAAAATTGGACAGCATCTCCCCTGAACCTGAAGAGTTGCAGGGGCGAAGCGGGGTCATGCTCACCTATGGAACAAGCCCCTAAACCGCCGGTCTACACGAAGGCAGCCAGCAAACCCCATTGGATAGGATACCCCGAGGACAAGCCTGCTAGGGGCACCAAGGTTCCATAATGGAAAAGACAGAGAGATGAAGCCATTGATGATGGGAGCATCACCCCGAGGACTAGCCTACGAGGGGTGGAGGACCCATAGTCTGTGATTCATCCCATGGAGGAACTGACCATTGGGAGAATGGGACTCCGAGGGCTAGCCTACAAGGAGAACACATCCCCCCGGTCTCGATCGGGTCTTAATTTGTTGGGGTTGAGTTCGTTGAACTAGGACCTCTATCATTGTCTGCAATGGCTTCGAGGAAGCGCCTACCATCGAGAGATAGAGCCCCCCCGGTCGCCTAGCAATTCCACGAAGTGATAAGGGAATGTCCCCCTCCCCGGGTGATTAAAACGATGAGAAAATCTCGGAACAGTTCGAATGATCATGATGCGTAGAGGTAGTAAATGCATAAATGAGACGGGCCCATCGCATGAGCATATGCTCGAACAGTTAAAAAGTGATATTCAGGGGATGGACCCTGTAATCCCAAAGGAAATCCTCACTTCACGAGCGATAGGGCGGCACGAAGAGAGAGATTAATGGGAGTTAAGCCCTTGACAGCACGGCGGAGAGAGGCATGCGCAGAAGCACAGCTCTGTCCATGAGAAAGGGGGGGTACGAAGACCCTTGAATCAAACGTGAGAATGATCGAAGTAAAGGCCCCCAGGGAGGGGTGTTTCTGTAGCCCACGATGATTCGGGGCATGATAAAGACTTCGGAGAAATCGGAATCAGAGAATTACGCAAAGAAGAACTCAGACACACGCATTGGCATAGATAGAAAAGGGGGGCTGAAGATCATTCATTCGACCCGTTGATCTAAGCATTCAACATATATGTATTAACGTCCCAGAAACGGGAATGATTCAATGTTTACATGGTGAGGACATGGCGCCAGCCCCATTGCTCGGTTGCCGCTCGCCGATCACGGAGGCAGAAGACATACAGAGCACCATGAAAACAGAGAAAGGAAGGAAGAGAAAATAGAAAATCGCACAGAGGGGGAGGAGAATCGACTCATATCATTGTCGCTCCTCCCCCCCTCGCTTACATTCGATGGGTGGGAACTTCAGAAGGAGCAGTCTACGGAAAGCAGGAAAAGAACTGGCACCGGCGCCCACCTCTTCTGGGAACAGGGTATCGTAGAGGAAGAAGATGACCGGCGGAAGCTCCTCCGAAGGAACCCTACTCTCTCTCTGCTTCTGTAGAAAAAAAACCTCTCCAGAAGCCTTTCTCTCCCTTTTTTCTTCTCTGGTCTCGATCTGTCTCTCTCCTCCTTTTTTTTGCTTCAATCGAACCTCACCCATATATATAACAGGTTGGAGGCTCTTCATCCGCCGTGGGCTTTGGCGCGCCGGGAGGAAGCTTCATCAACTTATCGCGCCGGTTTAAGGCGCCATCAGATAGGGTAGCTTGCGCGCCGGGATGAGGGCGAAAGGTAGGGGGTGCGTCGGGATAAGGGCGCGTCAGGCTAGTGCCCTTTACGACCTTTGAGCCAGTCGATGAGTCCGGGGATGATTCCGGGAGTCACCGTGAGCATTAACTCACCGATGCTCACTGAAACCTCGACGAGATATCTTTTCGAAGCTCCCGGGTTGGCGTACGGCCATTCTCGAGGTTCCAGATAGCTTTGGGTTGATCATACGGTCCTACCGCTGACACTGCCTTCGGCTCTATAATTCGTGCCGCTGTGACGTGACACAACCTCGGACTTAGGCAAGCAATCACAAATAGCATTCAAATGGGCCTTAATGGGCCACCGCTCTCCCGTCGCACTCTATACCCGGAGTGACTTGGCGATGCCAAGTGTGAAGTATGGGAATGGGCCCTTGCTGGTAGAGGGCCAGCAAGGCCAAGGTTTGACTCCCAAGGGTTGGATGCCCAATTCAATTGGGGCCGGCAAAGTGCGCAAAGGCACCGGTTCACACTACCCCATGGCGACCACTCTAAGTCATGGACTTGAGGATCGGGCGCTCCCTCACAAATTCAGCGGCGCATGAAGTAAATATTGAAAGAGCAACACTAATGAGTGAGGATGAGACACTTACTCGACCGGTTTGAGGAAACCGGTCCTGGTCGGAGACGAGGGCGAGCGGGGAGGCGGTGGCTCCCCACACGCCGCAGTGGTGTCGCTTGACCTGCCCAAAGAAGTACAAGACGACACCTCACGCAGGAGGGGGATCTTGGGGTGGGGGTTAAAGTGTTACAACCAAAACTACCACCACGCAGGGTGGGGCCTTCAGCCGGCCAAGCGGGGAGGGGAGAAAAGCTCTCAATCACTAAGTGACGTCCGGCGCAATATGAGCCTTGTGCTGGCCTGCAGGACAGGGTGATGATGTTGTGGTCGTCACGGACTCGTCCGGACTCCAAATTGAGCGAGACCACCTCCTAAAGCTTCCTGACTTGAAGAGGTTGACTCCATAATTTTTGGGAATGCTCAGTGGGTCGGAGGTAGCAGCACCAGCAGCTGGGAGGAGACCTCTCTGTCTGGCCGCAGGCTCTGCCTGGACTGAAACAGCAGGTTGCAGAGATCACCGTTCGCACTCCCGAGCTCCGAACAGCACGAAACTGGCGGCGACGTCTTCGTGGTTGAAGTAGCTTTCAGCAGGAGGTGACGATGCTGCAATCAGAGGTCTAGAGAGGTCGGTGTACCCTGAAGAGAGGGCACTGGTCGGAGCAGACTGCAGAAGACAGGACTGGAGAGCTCGGGGGAGAAAATTTGTAACTCCTTCCTCCGGCGGCTGAACGAGGTTCTGTTTCTTGATCTTGGAAGAGGACTGGCAGGGAGAGAACTTTGATGAAGGGAATTAAGCCTGAATCCGCTGGGGTACATCGTGGCACAATGATCTTTCCGGTTCTGGTCTAGGATGAAGACCTCTCTGCGCAATTGTGGGAGAACGGCTCCTACGGCTGGCCCCGACCTCAGAACGAGTTGGTTCCACCTCACCTGCGAAGAAGACAGAGGGGCCTTTCCAGTGATGTAGGCCACGCCCCCAGAAGCTCCAAGATGAAGACGTGGACGATGCTGCAACTCGGTGCTGATCTGCAGGCCTGCACTGCAACAACCTGAAATTGAAAGGAGAGGGAGAGGGGCTTCTTTTGGTGGAGGGTTGATGTAGGGCGGCCTAATGGTGATGGGGGGTTCTTGTGGGGTGATGGAGGGGGCTAATGGTGATGGGGAGTGAGGAGGAAGAGGGCTGGGGTCGCAGGTTGCAGTTAGGGTAGGGTGAGGAGATGGTGTGAGAGGTGGAGTGGAGAATCGAGGAGGGGGGCAGACCTAGCTATGGGGGAGAGAGGGGGGGGGTGGCCAAAAGAAGTGGAGGGAGATGGATTTCAAATTTGAAATGGTCTTGGGAGTGGGGGATTGTGTGGGAACTAGGGGAGATTGTGTGGGAATGGGTGGGATTGTGTTGGAAAGTGGGAGATGCCTCCTTGGGACAATGGGAGTGGAGTAATGGCAACTTGGGGAAGTGGAGGGGTATTGAATGAGGTGGGTAGCTAGTGGAGGTGGTTGGGGAGGGGAGGAGAGAGAAGAAAATTTGAAATTGGGGTTGGAGGAGAGAGAAAGAGGGGTGAAATAGAGAGATTAAGAGGGGAATATGTGGGGAATCTCTCCCCTAGGGTCTCTCACCCAAAAACTAGAGGAATCACTCCAATTTGAACTCAAATGGCAATTTTAACTCATTCATTCCTTAACTTCAAATGAGGGGGAGTGGGGTCCTATTTATAGGCAACCCACTCTTTACAATAAGTCCCTGACAAAATAAGCAACTACAAATAACCAAGGGGGTGGGGGCACCAATGGGCCTAGCCCAACGAATTGGGCCCAATAGCCTCATTAGACAGCATGATGATACAAAAATATAGGAGAATAAGTGCTACACCTTGGGAAATGACTCAAATAAAATGAAAATACATCAAAATGACACAAAGGAAAGCTACTAAATGGATAAGGGGCCTTAATAGAGTGAGGCCCAAACTCAACCAGCTCCCGAATGTGAAGAAGTGGACCCGAGCCAAAGGGAATCGTGGGTGATGCCTCCATCAAATCCCCTGGGCTGCGAAGAGCTCGACTCCGTCGAGTAAGGATCCATCCGGCTAAGGTACCGCTCGAGGAGGTTCGGATCCAATCGTTGGAGGTCCTCCCGACTCACCCATGAGTCTTCCGACGGAGGCCGATCCTTCCACCTGACGAGATAGCGCTCATATACTTTGCTCCGGGTGGTAGTGACTTGCTCATCCAATATTCGTTCAATGCGATCGCGCTGAGCTCTCTTGGCTAGTGGACTCTCCTCACGGGTGGGTACTCTCTCAAAGGAAGAAGTAGGCTCAATCTCCCCACTAGGTCCCACCGTGGGGCCCTTGTATGGCACTAAGTCGGCGACATTGAATGTAGGACTTACCCCATAATCCTCAGGGAGATCTAACTCATAAGCATTTGCACCAATGCGCCTCAAGACCTGGAAGGGCCCAGTCCCACGTGGCCTCAACTTGGAGTTGGCTCCTGGGGAGAGCCTCTCCGTCCTTACCATCACAAAGTCACCCACTTGGAACTCTAAGTGACGCCGGTGAGAGTCGGCCAACTTTTTATAAGCCTCATTTTTCATGCTAATGTGCTTGTGAATTTCTCATGCAATTGCCTAATATGTTGTGCAAAAGACTCGACAGAAATGGACACTCTAGCATGCTGGGGAAGTGGAATGAGGTCGGATGGCTTTCTTGGTTTGTACCCATGCACGGCTTCAAATGGACTCATCCCTATTGACTTATTGATGGAATTGTTGTATGCAAACTCAGCCTGTGGTAAGATGAGATCCCAATTTTCTGGCCGATCCTCAACAAGACTCCTAAGGAGGTTCCCTAGACTCCGGTTGACCACTTCAGTTTGGCCATCCGTTTGGGGGTGGTAGGCAGTGGAGAATTTGAGGAGGGTATCCATCATGTGCCAAAGAGTCTTCCAAAAATAGCTAGTGAATTTGACATCCCTATCGGAGACTATGGTCTTGGGCAGCCCATGGAGGCGGACTACCTCATCAAAGAATAATCGGGCTACATGGGAGGCATCGGATGTTTTGGAGCATGGGATGAAGTGGGCCATTTTGGAAAATCTATCAACCACCACATAGATGGAGTCATGCTTCCTAGAGGTCTTGGGTAAGCCTAGCACAAAGTCCATGCTCAAATCTTGCCATGGTCGGTCGGGAATGGGAAGTGGGGTGTATAGGCCGGTGTTTTGCTTCACCTGCTTGGCTGAAGCACACGTGCGACATTGACCCACTATTTTGCCTACATCTCTCTTGAGGCTCGGCCAATAAAATTGACCCTCAACTAAGGCAATGGTTTTGTGGACCCCAAAATGACCGGCTAACCCTCCGGTATGTAATTCCCAAACCAAGAAATCTCGAAGAGAGGTCCGAGGAATGCAAAGCCTTGGCCCCTTGAAGAGGAACCCATCCTCTAAAATAAATCCCTCATGCTCCTTGCTAGAATGAGTGGTCAAGTTGGCATAGATTTGCCCAAAATCGGGGCAACCAGGGTACTCGTCCTTGACCTTATCAAAACCAATCACTTCCACTTGGATAGTGGATAACAAGGACATCTTCCTACTAAGGGCATCCGCGGCCTTATTCTCACTCCCGGCCTTGTGTTTGATGACAAAGGTGTAGGGTTGGATGAACTCAACCCATCGGGCATGTCGGGCATTCAACTTTTGTTGGAAATTGAGGTATTTGAGGGCCTCATGGTCGGAAAAGATGACAAACTCTTTGGGAAGCAAGTAATGTCTCCAGTGTCGGAGGGATTGGACCACGGCATAGAACTCCTTGTCATAGGGGGAGTATCTAGTCCTAGCATCACATAGCTTCTCACTAAAGTAGGCGACCGGGTGTCCCTCTTGACTAAGAATCCCTCCTATCCCTATCCCGGATGCATCACAAGTGACCTCAAAAACTTTGGAGAAATTGGGAAGGCATAGGACCGGGGCTTGGGCCAACTTTTCCTTAAGCTCAAGGAAGGCTTTAGAGGCGGCTTTGGTCCAAACAAAGGTTCCCTTCTTGAGACAATCAGTTATTGGGCCGGTGATAGTGCTAAACCCTCGAATGAATCTCCTATAGAATGTGGCCAGCCCATGGAAACTCCTAACCTCATGAAGGGTGTGGGGCTCCGGCCAATCAAAAATAGCTTGGACCTTGTCGGGGTCCATGGAGACTCCTTTGGTTGACACCACAAATCCTAGGAAGGTGATGGAAGTGGTCATGAAATGACACTTTCCTAGGTTGGCAAATAGGCTTTCTTGCCGAAGGACGGTGCAAACTTTCCTAAGGTGGTCAAGGTGGGCCTCATGGGTTTGGCTATAGATGAGAATATCATCAAAGTATACCACTAGAAAATTCCCAATGAAAGGCCTAAGTACCTCCGTCATAAGACGCATGAAAGTACTTGGGGCATTAGAAAGCCCAAATGGCATGACTAACAACTCAAAGACACCATCCTTGGTCTTGAAGGCCGTTTTCCGCTCATCCCCGGGCCTTACCCTAACTTGGTGGTAGCCACTCTTGAGATCTATCTTAGAGAAGATGGTGGCTCCGGCTAGTATATCCAACATGTCATCAAGCCTAGGGATGGGGAACCTATACTTGACGGTAATCTTATTAATGGCCCGGCTATCCACACACATCCGCCATGATCCATCTTTCTTGGGGGTAAGGAGGGCCGGGACGGCACATGGACTCTTACTAATGCGGATGAAGCCCTTCCTAATGAGTTCCTCTATTTGCCTCCTAAGTTCGGCATGTTCCGTGGGATTGAGGTGATAATGAGGAAGGTTTGGAAGGGTGGCTCCCGGTACTAGATCGATTGCGTGTTGCACATCACGCATGGGAGGGAGTTGGTCCGGGAGCTCTTCCGGGAACACATCATGGAATTCTTCCAAAAGTTGTTGGATCTCTATGGGATGGGGGTTAGAAGAGGTAGGTTCCCCTAAGCATATGACTACCGCACACAATGGCACCCCTTGAGCAATTTCCTCTTCAAGCTCTTTCCTAGTGATGAGATGAAGACCTTTGGTCAATCCCGTGGTTCTACTTTGTTTTGGGGTTTGGATAAGGGCTTGGGTTGGAGGGGTGGAGTTCCCCGAGACTTGTGGAGTGGTGGGGTGTGATCCTTGAGGGAGAGGGTCCTTCTTGGGCATGGGTCGAGGTGGGGAGGGGTTAAGACGGATAGTCTTACCCTCATGCTCAAAGGTGCATATGTTGCTTCTCCCTAAAATGGTGGCATCCACATCATAGAGCCAAGGTCTTCCTAAAAGGATGCTACCCACTTCCATGGGTATGACGTCACACCATATTTGGCCATGGTAGGAAGAGAAAGTGAGAGGCACTAGGCATTGGGTGTTGATCGGGATGGAGTTGTTGTTGATCCATGAGACCCGGTATGGACTTGGGTGGGGAGTGAGAGTAAGCCCGAGGAGCTTGACGGTGTCGGGTGACACGACATTAACACAACTACCACTATCCAAGATCACTTTCCTCACATGGTTCTCTATCTTGATAAAGGTGTGGAAGATTGAGGTCCGACGCCAATCCTCTTCTTGAGGTTGGGTGAGGATGCACCTAATGACTCATAGATGGGAGTTGTTTGAAGGAGTGGAGTGATCTAGACCCGACTCTAGATATTGGGCTTCATACTCCTCTTCCCAATCTAGTGAGGCTTCATGTTCCTCAACGTCATTTTCTTGTTCCTTTTGGGGTTGAACCTCTTCCTCAATAAGCAAACTAGGTAACCCCTTTGATGGACATTGTCCTGTAAAATGGCCAAACCCTTGACACCTATAGCATTGTTGGCGCCCACTTCCCGGGGTGGCTCCTACACTTGGTCCTTTGGGGTTGTCATCCTTCCGTGGGAGAGGATGACTAGGAGCGGGCTTGTTTGGAGTGATGGGTGGGGGAGGATTGTAGGACCTTAAAGGGGCATTCCCACTTGGGCTAGGAGCTCTCATGGGAGTGGGTGGAATGGGACGTGGTCCCAAGTTTTTGGGATCAGTTGGTCAGGGAGTGATAAATCGGGAACTCCTAGAAAACCTTTCCACATCTCTAGCTACTTGGTAAGCTAGCTCAAGGTTGTCAACGTCTCTCATGAATAGTTCCCTCTTGATGTGACTTTGAAGCCCATTCCTAAAGTGGGATAAGGTGACGTCCGGATCCTCATGGACTCCACAATTTAAAAGATAGGAGTCAAATTTTTCAATGTACTCTACCACGGTCTTCCCTTCTTGGGTGAGGCTTTGCCATTCATCTAGGAGCATTTGGTGGTAGGTTCGGGGGAGGTATTTGCTCCTAAGTTGGTTTTTCATATCCGCCCAAGTGTCAATAGGCTCTTCCCGCCTAACCCGTCTTAGACCCTCTTGGTTTAGCCAATAAGTTTTGGCCAACTTAGTGAGATGCATCTTAGCCAATCTAACTCTCCTTTGATCAGACATGGGGTACCATTCAAAGTATTGGTCCATGGCGGTCTCCCATTCTAGGTAAACACTAGGTTCATGTGAACCATCAAAATTTGGGGCCTCTACCTTGATCATCCTTAAAAGGGGGTCATCCGGATCATCCCGTGGACGCCGATCATGGTTTTGATGGGGGCGAGGCCTCTCATAGTCATAATAATGGTCATGGTCCATATCCTCCCTATAAAATTCAGCATGTGGGTGATGGGCTCTTGGGCCGTTGTTCCTTGGGTGGAACTCATCCCTATGAGGCTCTACATGTGGAGGGTGGACTCTTGGGCCTTGGTTCCTTTGGGGAAAACCATTCCTATGGAACTCACCATGTGGTGGAGGGGCTCTTGGCTCATTGATCCTTGGGTGAGGATCTTCCCTATGAGGCTCATCATGCGGAGGGGGAATTCTAGGCTCATTGTTCCTTGGGCGGAACTCTTGGTCTTCTAACCGAGCAATTCGGTTGGTAAGGGACTCTAGTTGGGCAAGGATGGTTGTGAGGGCAGCATCAACCCTATCCATGTGGCCTTGGGGTCCCTCCCTAGGAACATCTTGGTTGAGTTGGTGAGGATTGGGATCCATTGATGGAGCCGAAGACGAAGAACCAGGTTGATAGCTAGCACCACTACGGGTGGACATGCAAGACAAAGGGCCAAAGTGGTTGGACACACTATGCAAAGGTCCTAGGACTTAGACTTGATAGAGACAAGTCAAGAACCTGGCTCTGATACCACTTGACGTGACACAACCTCGGACTTAGGCAAGCAATCACAAATAGCATTCAAATGGGCTTAATGGGCCACCCCTCTCCCGTCGCACTCTATACCCGGAGTGACTTGGCGATGCCAAGTGTGAAGTATGGGAATGGGCCCTTGCTGGTAGAGGGCCAGCAAGGCCAAGGTTTGACTCCCAAGGGTTGGATGCCCAATTCAATTGGGGCCGACAAAGTGCGCAAAGGCACCGGTTCACACTACCCCACGGCGACCACTCTAAGTCATGGACTTGAGGATCGGGCGCTCCCTCACAAATTCAGCGGCGCATGAAGTAAATATTGAAAGAGCAACAGTAATGAGCTAGGATGAGACACTTACTCGACCGGTTTGAGGAAACCGGTCCCGGTCGGAGACGAGGGCGAGCGGGGAGGCGGTGGCTCCCCACACGCCGCGGCGGTGTCGCTTGACCTGCCCAAAGAAGTACAAGACTACACCTCACGCAGGAGGGGGATCTTGGGGTGGGGGTTAAAGTGTTACAACCAAAACTACCACCACGCAGGGTGGGGCCTTCAGCCGGCCAAGCGGGGAGGGGAGAAAAGCTCTCAATCACTAAGTGGCGTCTGGCGCGGTATGAGCCTTGTTCTGGCCTACAGGACAGGGTGATGATGTTGTGGTCGCCACGGACTCGTCCGGACTCCAAATTGAGCGAGACCACCTCCTAAAGCTTCCTGACTTGAAGAGGTTGACTCCAGAATTTTTGGGGATGCTCAGTGGGTCGGAGGTAGCAGCACCAGCAGCTGGGAGGAGACCTCTCTGTCTGGCCGTAGGCTCTACCTTGACTAGAACAGCAGGTTGCAGAGATCACCGTTCGCACTCCCGAGCTCCGAACAGCACGAAACTGGCGGCGACGTCTTCGTGGTTGAAGTAGCTTTCAGCAGGAGGTGACGATGCTGCAATCAGAGGTCGAGAGCGGTCGGTGTACCCTGAAGAGTGGGCACTGGTCGGAGCAGACTGCAGAAGACAGGACTGGAGAGCTCGGGGAAGAAAATTTGTAACTCCTTCCTCCGGCTTCCGAACGAGGTTCTGTATCTTGATCTTGGAAGAGAACTGGCAGGGGGAGAACTTTGATGAAGGGACATAAGCCTGAATCCGCTGGGGTACGTCGTGGCACAATGATCTTTCCGGTTCTGGTGTAGGATGAAGACCTCTCTGCGCAATCGTGGGAGAACTGCTCCTACGGCTGTCCCCGACAACAGAACGAGTTGGTTCCACCTCACCTGCGAAGAAGACAGAGGGGCCTTTCCAGTGATGTAGGCCACGCCCCCAGAATCTCCAAGATGAAGACGTGGACGATGCTGCAACTCGGTGCTGATCTGGAGGCCTGCACTGCAACAACCTGAAATTGAAAGGAGAGGGAGAGGGGCTTCTTTTGGTGGAGGGTTGATGTAGGGCAGCCTAATGGTGAAGGGGGGTTCTTGTGGGGTGATGGAGGGGGCTAATGGTGATGGGGAGTGAGGAGGAAGAGGGCTGGGGTCGCAGGTTGCAGTTAGGGTAGGGTGAGGAGATGGTGTTAGAGGTGGAGTGGAGAATAGAGGAGGGGGGCGGACCTAGCTATGGGGGAGAGAGGGGGGGGTGGCCAAAAGAAGTGGAGGGAGATGGATTTCAAATTTGAAATGGTCTTGGGAGTGGGGGATTGTGTGGGAACTAGGGGAGATTGTGTGGGAATGGGTGGGATTCTGTTGGAAAGTGGGAGATGCCTCCTTGGGACAATGGGAGTGGAGTAATGGCAACTTGGGGAAGTGGAGGGGTATTGAATGAGGTGGGTAGCTAGTGGAGGTGGTTGGGGAGAGAGGAGAGAGAAGAAAATTTGAAATTGGGGTTGGAGGAGAGAGAAAGAGGGGTGAAATAGAGAGATTAAGAGGGGAATAGGTGGGGAATCTCTCCCCTAGGGTCTCTCACCCAAAAACTAGGGGAATCACTCCAATTTGAACTCAAATGGCAATTTTAACTCATTCATTCCTTAACTTCAAATGAGGGGGAGTGAGGTCCTATTTATAGGCAACCCACTCTTTACAATAAGTCCCTGACAAAATAAGCAACTACAAATAACCAAGGGGGTGGGGGCACCAATGGGCCTAGCCCAACGAATTGGGCCCAATAGCCTCATTAGACAGCATGATGATACAAAAACATAGGAGAATAAGTACTAGACCTAGGGAAATGACTCAAATAAAATGAAAATACATCAAAATGAGACAAAGGAAAGCTACTAAATGGATAAGGGGCCTTAATAGAGTGAGGCCCAAACTCAACCAGCTCCTGAATGTGAAGAAGTGGACCCGAGCCAAAGGGAATCATGGGTGATGCCTCCATCACGCTGGCTCGGCCTGGCCTGTGCCCGAAGCTCCTTGGAAGGCGAGATAACACCAGGGATAGTTCCGCCCGAGCTGGGCGATCATTCGGCCACTGACGGGCCCATCTTGGCGGGAAGCCGCACTCGTGCCGGGTGATCGGGGTCTTCTGCCGACAGAGCTTTCGGTCCTCCGTCTCGGAGAGCCAGGGGGGACTCCTTTATCTTCAGGACAGCCTTTCATGGGGTGGGTAGCTACCGGGTTGACCGCTGTCCTTGATCGGACAACGGGTGTAGTGTATGCAGCATGACAGAGTCGATGCTGGTTCATTGGGCAGGCTTGGTCGCACTGCCGGTTGGTTGTGAGTTTGTCTCGGCTTTCCTGAGGTGAAGTCTCCGTGTCCCTATGGGATGACTCGAGGCTCTGGCAGCTTGAGAAATATTTGATATGTTGATATTTATCGGCTTCCGTGCTTCAGCGGGCCGGGTCCTTCGTCTTTGTGGCTTGGTCGCCGACGATCATATTTTGGGTGCCAACAGCGACTCGCCTTTGCCCGGTCGTCACCACGCTCCGTGCTTCGCCTCGGGGATGACGTCTCCGCGTTCCTCACATCGTGGGGAAGTTTCCGCCGGTCCTAGCATGGGAAGAAGGCCGCCCCCCTCTGGATTCCTAGCCGAGGACGCCGATTTCGCCATGAGAAGGCCGTGAGAAGGGGAGAGAGGGCCGCCCAATGTCACCCTGGAACCGCGCCTCCGCGTCGGGGTCCGGCTCCGATGAGGTCACCGCAGCGATCTCCTCCCTACTAGCTCGCCGGCGAGGCCGCCGCTCCTCCGCCGTGCCCATCGGTTTGCCGCGCGCACCAAGAAGGGAGAAGAAGGCCGAGAGGGGTCGCCGTTCGCGGGTCCGCAAGATCGGTCGAAAGGGGGAGGAGAAAAGGGTAAAGTGAGAGAGAGAGAGAACTCTCGGTTCTCTCCTCTCAGTAAAAACCTTCGACTTATATTTTTTTTTAAAAAAACCCTCAAATTGCTAGAAGACCTTAAGTGAAGCAAAATTGTGTAAATGCCCCATTTATTTTCTAAAACTCTTATATATATGTATAGAGCCCACTAAACTAGGCCCAATAAATCCTTAAAAATTGACGATGGGCATGCTTCAAAAACCTAAAGACGATGGGCATGCCGTTTAAAACATAAAGACAATGGGCATGATATTAGGGATGATCTAACGAGCTAGGGTATCGATCCCCCTACCTCAATCATGACCAAAACTTCTATTCTGATCGCGAGCAAGCTGAGGGTCACCGCGGCTCGCCTTTGCCCGATCGTCACCACGCTCCGTGGTTCACCTCGGGGACGACGTCTCGGCGTTCCTCGCGTCGTGGGGAAGCTTCCGCCGGTCCTAGCACGGGAAGAAGGCCGCCCCCCTCCAGATTCCTAGCCGAGGATGCCGATTTCACCGCGAGAAGGCCATGAGAAGGGGAGAGAGGGCCGTCCGATGCAGTCATGGAACCGCGCCTCCGCATCGGGGTCCGGCTCCGATGGGGTCGCCGCAGCGATCTGCTCCCTACTAGCTTGCCGGCGAGGCCGCCGCTCCTCCGCCCTGGCCGTCGGTTCGCCGCGCGCGCCGAGAAGGGAGAGGAAGGTGTTGTGCCCTTGTGATTTTGATGATGGTTTTAATGTTGGTTTTGATGATTGGCCTTTGAAGTGAGTTATTCACTGTGAGTCATCTTGTTGTGTCTTTTATATGCTCAATTAATTCATGTTTTATCATGTAAGTGAATGGAGTTCATTTGGCTGTCAGATAACATGCTCTACTTAATTCTGTCTACACTCTGTCTGCACAGTCTCCACAGCAGTGCGTCAACTCATTGTGCTGATGCGTCGACTCTTCAGTTCAATCTCTCAAGTCTATACACTCCATGCCCATTCAAGTCTATACATCGGTTTGATTCAAAGTCTGTACACTGCTTCACTTCGTCAAAGTCCATACATCCTCAGCTGAACCCCATGTCTGTACAACGGCCTCAATCTTCATCTATCTACATTCTGTTTGGATAGTATGGATAGTGGTGGGTCGACCCACCCTTGCTGATGCGTCGACCCATCAGAACATTGTTCTTTATAGTAAGCCCACACATTGGTCTTCTTGACTCAAGGTCTACACATCCGGAAAGAGGCCAAGTCTATACAGTCTCACGCTCAAATCCTTCAAAGTCCATACATTGGACTGTAGCTTCCACTATTCATGCCTTGGTCCAAGTCTATACAGTGCACTGTGCAGCCTGTTCGTGTTCAAGCTTGTTGGTGAAGTCTGTACATCGCTCGCCCCTTCAGCTTTCACCAAGTCTATACAGCGTGAACAGTTCGTCTCAATCCTTCGAAGTCTACACATTCATATGTCTTCTAAGTCTACACATTGCCAAAGTATGTGCAGCCCCTACTCTATACAACCGATTGATGTTGCAGTGTTCACCAAGTCTATACATCGCCTTCAGACCTTCATGTCTATACACTGCTACAGGAACCAAGTCTGTACATCGGCTTCGCATCTGCAATTCTGTATATTGGAGTCAGTTCACCAAGTCTATACACTCATACCTTTTTCTACGTTTTACTGGCCAAGTCTATACATCGCTAAGTCTGCACATTGTCTTCAGCGCAAGCGTTCAAAGCCAATTCTATACAACGCTAAGTCAATACATTGAACTGTTCTTCAAGTCTGTACACTGGCTTCACGTTTTCAATGTCTGTACAGTGGCTTCACATAGGCAAGTCTGTACATCGGCTTCACTCACTCAAGTCCATACATCCACAGTGGATCATCAAGTCCATACATCCACAGTGGTACTTCCATGTCTGTACAATGCTGAAGCCTTCACAAGTCTGTACACTGCTTGAGCCTCACCAAGTCTGTACATCGCTTCAAGCGATTCAAGTCTATACAGCCTGCCTTCACGTTCAGACTCTATACATCATTCCTCAAAGGCTAAGTATATACATCCGTCAAACGCCTCAAAGTCTGTACACTGGTTTTCACGAGAAGTCTATACACTGGTCTTCACTTGATGTCTGTACATTGGCTCAGACTTACCAAGTCTGTACACTGCCTTTGGGTTCCAAGTCTATACACTCCCTCAGTGTACATACTTATTCATTTGGCTGTTCAAAGTCCATACACTTGTTTCTAAGGCAAAGTCTATACGATCGTCTTTGAGCATCAAAGTCTGTACAGCCTGTCTGTCTTCATTAGTTCTGTGCTTTTAGTGCGTTGACGCACTTGGCTGACAGCGTAGACGCAATTGTGCGTCTTTCACTTTCTGTCTTGTTCACTGCGTCGACGCTGACACTGGATGCGTTGACGCACTGGCCAGTTACCAAGGGCGTGAGCATCTCGCTTGAGGAGCTGAGGCGACGCTGCACGATGGAAGCGTTGACGCCTTGGGCTGATGTCCAAAGGTCTTTTGATCAACATCAAGTCTGTACAGCATGAAGTCTGTACATTGGTTTTGTCTTGAACAGAACGCCTAAGTCTATACATTGCTATGGATTGCACTAAAGACTTCTAAGTCTATACACTCCCTCACACTGTACACACTTGCTATATTGATTTCTATAAGTCTATACATTGCTTAAACGATGTACAGCCTGTGTTAATTTTGTTCATCGACTGAACACTTCTTTAATCCTGCAGGTGTCTGGCACGTGATCCAAGGAGCTGAAATGCTGACACGTGGCCAAATACTTGGGCGGGAAATGTGGAGGCCACACGCGCCCAGTGCTGCCTCTGCTCGAGCTGCTATAAAGGAAAGTCTCGGTTGTCTGAAGAAAAAGTGATCGAAAATAGAGAAGCAGAAATAGCAGAAGTACAGAAGTGGTGAGGGTTCGATCCAGCAGAAGAGAAGAGTTGCAGAGAAGAGAAGAGAAGAGAAGAGAAGAGACAGAGAGAGCCTGCGAAAGAAGAAGAAAAAGAGTGAAGAAGCAGAAGAGAAAGAGAGATAGAGAGAAGGAGTTCGTAGAGAAGAAATGGGAAAAGCTTGAAGATCTGTCCTCTGGCGTTTGGATCAAATCCAAGCCAGACCTGCTCCCTTGAGAGCTACATTACTTGTATTTCGTTTCCAGCTTTTGGCACTGTGATTTTTCATCCTTTCTTATTTTCCTTTTTATCTTTCCATCTTTGTACTTCCGATCCTCTGGACTGAGGGCGGGTTCCTCCTGGTGGGTCAGGAGAAGGGAGATCTGATCTCCGGTTGCAAGTAGCTGGGAGCTACTTGTGGGTTCCCTCCGGTTTGGAGGAAGGGAGGATTGGTCCTTCGGTTCTGGGCTTGCGGGTTGCAAGTCCAGGGGTCCCTCCTGGTCTGGAGGAAGAGAGGTCTGCGACCTCTAGTTTCCAAGTGGCTAGGAGTCACTAGGGTGTCCCTCCGATTGGGAGGAAGAGGGGAGGCTGTTCCCCTGGTCAAGCTGTGTGGCAGCAACTGTTTGCAGACTGAGTCTGCTTGGTTCTAGCATTTGCTAGTGAAGCCTCACTCCGGTTGTGAGTGAGGGGTGGATGTAGGTCTGGAGGACCGAACCACCTAAAAATCTTTTGAGCAATGGTTTGCTTTGTGTGATTGCTTTCGCTAGATGCTTGGATAGACGTGCTTCATGTGTTTTCTCATAAGTTTAATTGAATTAGTTTTATTTTGTGATTGCGTCTAGCATCTGAGTTTTTATTTGGGCATTATTCATAGAAGGATACATTCACCCCCCTCTGTATCCGGGCTTAGCACCCTAACAGTTGGTATCAGAGCGGTGTCTGCATACAAGGTCCAGCGACCTGCAGATCCGATCTTGCAATCTTAGGTGCTAATTTACTTTTGGTGCATCAATATTCCTGTTGCATTATATCTGTTTGTCTCCATGGGTGAACCACCAGTTTTCAGTGGTACGCATTTTAATGTATGGTTTGCTAGTCTAAAAAATTATGCGAAATCTGTTAATCCAGATCTGTGGTATGTGATTTCACATGGTCCTCATGAACTACCAAAGAAAAAGTCCAAATAGACTGACAATCAAAAATTACTGCATGAAGAAAATCAGATAGCTATAAATCTAATGAAGGCAGCTACTGATAGAGCTTTTCATTCATGTTTCTTTG
Organism: Amorphophallus konjac; assembly: GCA_022559845.1. Classification (NCBI taxonomy): domain Eukaryota; kingdom Viridiplantae; phylum Streptophyta; class Magnoliopsida; order Alismatales; family Araceae; genus Amorphophallus; species Amorphophallus konjac. Next base: position 199,038,636 of record CM040125.1, on the reverse strand, counting down.
ATTGCAGTTCTGCTAAAGATATTCTGGACATGCTGAAGCGAACTCAGATAAGAGATGTGGACAGCTGCATGATGGCCTACAGAAATAATCAAGGCAGCAGTCAAGATGAAGATGATGATGATGATGAGGTAAATCCCTTTGAAAACTATGATTTAGATGATTGGGAAAATGCATATTCTGAGCTGCTTGAATCTCATGAACTGTTAAGAAAACAATACAAAAAATTGAAGAAAAGTAGTAGGTCAGACAATTTAAATGTTGATTGTAGAAATTGTGTTGAACTGAAAAATGCTCTTGATTCTAATATGTCTGATACTCAAATGCTGAAAGAATTTGAATGCGTTAAGTCTTAATTAAACAAGCTGAAATCAGAAAATGATTCTCTTAGAGGGTTCTCCAAAGAAAATGAAGAAAGTTTAGAGAAACTAGAAAAGGAGAACACACTGCTGACCGAGAAATTTGAAGCCATCAAATCTGTAAACATAGAATTACAGAAAGATTTTGAAATACAACAAAGAGAAATGAAGCAAATTGAAAATGGAAGAAAGTATGAAGTCAATTCAGAAGACCAGCTTCTAATAAATGAATTGGTTCAAAATGATAAGCTTAAAGAAGAAATTGAAAAATTGAAGCGGTTAAACAGTGTGATGTCTGAGAGACTTCTAACCTTAGAAAAAGGAAAAATGGTGTGTGTTGAAGTTCCTGAAAAATTGAGCATTTTGGAACAAGAAATTAAAAAATATAAAACTGCTAACAAGGTGTTAACTGAATGTGTGAATTGCAGTGAACAAGAGATTACCAGTTATGAGCTACACATTTCCTCTCAAGAAAATGAAATTCAGGATTTAAAAAACTCCTTGTCTAAATTTGTTAGTGGGCAAGATAATCTGAACAAACTGCTGGGAGTAAAAGTTAATTTTCAGAAGGAGGGGTTAGGTTATAATCCTGTAAATAAAAAGAATTTTGAAAATAAAATTCATACATCTTTTGTTGCTAGCTCTACTTCTCACACTTCTCAGAAGTCACCTGTTTCTCAGTCCACTGTTCAGAGAACCCAAAAACAAACTGTTTTCGTTAAATCTTCTGAACAGGAAAAGCCTTCTACTTCATCTCCACCTCAGTATAAGGCTAAGAAAATAGAGAAACAGAATAAAAATCAGAAAATGACTGGAGAACAGAAAATGAATAAAAAGGGTTCATCTGTGCATGTTGATCACAGTCCTCGCACACACTCACATGCATCTAGAAGGAAAATGTCATGCCACTACTGTCATAGATTTGGACATTTAATGCATGAGTGTAAATTGATGGAGAAGGGTGACATGAGGGCCCGGATAATGAATGCTAAGAAACTTCATGATAAAAAGTCTTCATTCCAGAAAAAGAAAATTTAATGTCTACACTGTGGCAAATTAGGGCACTCAATTGCTCATTGCTGATTTGCTAGTGGTAAGAAAACCTTTTATTCATATCATGCTAAATTCCCTGCAAACCAACATGTTTTTAATAAAAACATATCTGTTTCAATGAACCAGCATATCATCTGTTTTAACTGCAACAAAATTGGTCACAAGACCTCTGAATGCTGGTCAGGCTTTTTTAAAAGAAATTCCATTTCATGCTTTGAATGTGGAAAGCATGGCCACAGGGCCATTGATTGTTGGCATGCTCAGGGTAGAAAATTCAATTCTAAAACTGTTAAATTCCCTGCCATTAACAGAAAGTCTCCTGCATGCTATCACTGTGGGAAGTATGGCCACACAGTCAAGGACTGTTGGCATGCCCAAGGAGGCTATGGCAATAATGAACTCAATTTTAAAAAGAATGCCTCTTATTACTCTCACTGTGGAAAGCATGGCCACATAGTCAAAGACTGTTGGCATGCTCAAGGGAAAATTTTCATTTCTGGAAAGTTTAAATTCCCTGCTAGTACAAATGCTCTCAGAAAGAACAAAGTTGTTTTCAAAAAGAAAAACTTTGAATGTGTTGATTATGGAAAACAGTTTGGTCATGCAAATAACAGAAATTTCCATGCTAATGCACTTACAATTCATGTTCATGATGATATGCATAAAAAGAACCTAAATTCTATTTTCTCATGCCATCATTGTGGGAAGCCAGGTCACAGGGCTGCAACCTGTTGGCTGGCAGGATATCAAAACCAAACTGGTTTTGGTAAACAGAATTTTTATTCTGTTAACAGAAAATCTCATGTGTATGCACATAGAATTCATGCTAACAAGAATGTGCATAAATCAGATCTGAAAACTGCTGCTAGGAGTAATAATGTCATGTCAGGACCCAAGACTTCTTGGGTACCTATTTGTGCAAAATAACATTGCTATGCAGGTGTGCCTTGGGACTGAAATAAAAGGGGTAATAAACCAAGGCACTCAAGAATGAAAACCCCTTCCTGAATCTTTCAGGTAAATTTCTTGCACTTCCTGTTTTTAGTTCTACTGCATGACATACTAAATCTATTTTTGCATATTCATTCTTCATCTGCATTGTCTGAATTGATGCCTCTGAACTCTCCTCATCTGAAGTGCATATATGTGATTTGCATGTATAGTACATTGAAAAATCTGAATTGCATTTGAATGCTGTTTGAAAACTGTCTGTTGCATAGTTCACTGAAAATCTGATTTATACATAGGACTGCACATTGAATTATCATGATTGACCACTATGGTATGTAAATGGTAAGCTACCAAAAGATAGGGAAATCTGTCTGGAGGTTCCTACTATGTGTGAAGTGGTCTTTTAGACCAAGTGCTCCGCCTAGTACCATGGGTCACTTTGCTGAATAGGACAGTCTGAATGTGCACAAGTCACTATATCATTTGGAATCACATGTTCAGTTTCTTATGGCAAACATTGCATGTTTTCAGGGGGAGTTAGTTGCATGTGTTTTTGCATACATATAGTGCATTGCATTTCATTTCATTGAAAATGTCAAAAAGAGTGTCTGAATGCATGTTGACAGGGGGAGTCAATGCATCGCATATAGGTTGTCAAATGCATACTCTTGTGAGAATTCATTACATACCCTTCATCATTGATCTTAGTTGACAAACCTTGATAATATCAGAAATCATTGAGCCTCGAAATCTCTCTTATCAATTGGTATCTTTTGGCTTCAGAATTCTATCAGTCTTTCATGAAGATTTCAATAGGACTATCTCGATCATAAATATGAAAATTCTTGAACTAGAAATCTTCTATTATACATTTTTATGAATGACTGAAATAACTCATGTGGTTTAAGTTTAATGTATTCAATGAGTTTGGCTTTAAAATCTCTTAAAAATATCTGAATCATGTTTAATAAATCTTAACCATCTGTTTCATGCTGTGTCTTGTAAAATCTTCTGAAATCTGCATTATTGAATTCATGGCTTTAAATTGGTTAAGTACATGAAATTATTATTGACTTGAAGCAAAGGAATTTGTCTGAATTGTCTAAAGGGTAATTATTGTCAGAGCAATGACTTTGGTCACTGAGAAATCATGTCCAAAGGACTGTGTCATGAGGTGTCTTAGTCAACTATGCAGAATAAAATTCAGTGAAAATTCAGGCAGAGCAATGGCATGCACACTGAGAAATACAACTCACTCATCAAGAAATGATTTGCAGTGTGTCATGATGTGTAAATGCTATCTCTGTTCATATAGAGCATGACAGTTAGTCACACTAAGTGCTTAGGGATATTGGCCTATGATCAAGGTATATCCTCTAGTTACAAGGTGTGCACTGAACTAGAGTGCTCGTAAAATTTGTAGCATGAAAAAATTGTTGAACGAATTAAAATATCTGAATATTAATGCTAAAATCAAATTGCTACAACCCTAGATAAAATCATATGACTTCATAATTGCTTGATTTCAACACTGATGCATGTAATTCCGAAAGAAGTCAATAAATTTGATTGTGTAAGAGAAAGGGAGTTTTATCAAGATAAATATGAGGGCTTGGTTCATTTTTATTAAACCATGGTTTTAGATATCAATGCAGAATTTTATTGATAAACTCTACATACATCATGTTTAAACCATGCTGTTCAATAAAGCTTGGAGAGGGGGATTTCCGCAGCCCACCACAAAGGCAGCCCAACAAGGCCCACAAGGTCCAACCAGGCGAGCCCGCCCGAGTGATAGCCCACAGGGCCCACTTAGGGAAGAAAAGCCCAATAAATAAGACTCGAGGAACTAACTCTCCCCGGTCGCCTTCTAGGCTCGGAGGGCCCGAGACAACGGTCAGGTCCCAAGGAAGGTCCGGCCTAAAGCCCTCTCCCCGTCCGAGAGAGATAGGCTCTAGCCGACCTATCCGACCCCACCTTCGCCGGGCCATGCCTATCGCTCGGACAAGAGCTAGCATCCCCGAGGCTCGGTAAAGCCGGTTGATTATCCGCATGTGCAGCCGTTCAGAGTCCCCCGCCAGCGGGAGAGTCAGGGGAGCCACCGGACTCCAAGGGGATAATGTTCCCACGATCAGGCCATGAAAGCCCCCGTTAAAGACGTAACTCCCGCCGGGAACCCCTCAGCTTGCAGGACTCCTGAAGGCGGCACACTATTTAAGTAAGGGATACCCTCCAGAAGAAGGTAAGAGAAACAAGGCATTCACACACCCTAAGCTCCTGAGCATGATTCGCTTCACCCTCTGGTGGAGAGGATTCTCGAGCATCAGCTCTCTCCTCCCCCCATTATCGCTTCCACCATAGCTCTACTGACTTAGCCATCGGAGGGTTTTCCCCCAGGGAGATCCCCTGGGCCCTCTGATACGTTTCCCTCTCTTGCAGATTCATCTTCTGGTGATACATAGCCCGCTCAAGACTCAGCGCGAGATCTCGCCTCTTCATCTGGCGCCGTCTGTGGGAAATGCACGAAGAGCCAAGATGGTGAGAAGAAGCTCAGGGAGGAGATCCGCCGATGGGAAGGGTAAGGCTATGGCAGCGGCGGGAGGCGCCCCCTCTAGGGTCTCGCAGAGCCCCCCCTCCAACGCCAGCATCCCCACCAATAGGCCACCACCCCCCCAGGCGGAGACATGGGCACCCCTTGACGGTGGCGCCAACGCCTTCCAGGCCCTCAACGAAAAGATGGACGTCCTCGTGGAGCTCATGAGGGCCCAGGCGGCTAGGGACGCAAGGTCCCCCCCCCCCCGTCAGGAAGTCCCCCTCGAAGGAATGCGACGCAGCACACCGCCGGAGGCCGCTTCACCCTCCGCGGCCGACAGCTCCTCCGCAACGACGTCGAAGGACCCTCACATGCTCCGCCTACGGAGCAAGAGGCTTCCTCCACGCCGAGGAGAGGGAAGCAGGGGGCGAGGCCGCTGCGCCCGGGCACCAGTACCCCGGGAGATCGCCACGACGCCCCCCCCAACCCCACAGCGCGACCGCAGCCAGAGTTGTCTCTCCGGCTACGAGATTTTGAAAGACGGTTCGCAGAGCAAGAGCGTGCCCTCCGCGCCCTGCAGAAGACCTCTTTCCTGGAGGACGAGGAGAAATCCCCTTTCTCCGAGTACATCTTGAAGGCAGAGGTCTCTCCCAGAGCCTCCATCCCAACCTTCAAGCTCTACGACGGCCAGGGCGACCCAGCCGACCACTACGATAGCTTCGACGCCCTGGTGACCCTGCATGGAATGCCGGATCCCATCAAATGCCGAGCCTTCGCGGCCACCCTGGTCCAAGGCGCTCAGGCATGGTTCCGGGCCCTCGCCCCTGGGTCCATCCGAGACTTCAGGCAATTTGGGCGAATTTTCAAGGAGAGTTTCGCCGGTAGCCCCCCCCCAAGGTCAGTAGCGGAGCTCCTGCCTCTCAAACAGGCGCAAGGGGAGAGGCTCCGGACTTACGTCCACCAATTTAAATCGGAAGCCCTCAAGATCCCCCGCCTGGATGTGGCCTCAGCCACAACCGCACTGACCGGGGGCACCCGGGACGAGAATCTCCGCCGCGATCTTGTCCTCCACCCTCCCTCGACCCTTGCCGAGCTAGTGACTCTGGCACTGCGCCACGCCGAGTGTGAAGAAGTACTCAGTGCCTGCCGAGATGCAACCGGCTCAGGTCAGGAGGGGGACAAGAAGCAGACCTCCGAGCCAAACCCTGGCTCGGGTAAGAAGCGCGATCGAGAAGGAGGGCGCAAGAGAAAGTACGAGCGGTACACCCCCTTGACCGCGCCAGTCTACGAGATCTATGAAGACATCAAAGACTCGGGACTTCTCCGCCAACCCGAGCCAATGAGGTCGAAGAACCGCAAGCGGGACAGGCATTGCCTGTTCCACGGTGACCACGGGCACCACACTGGAGATTGCCATCAGCTCCAGGACGAGATCGAGCGCCTCATCCGTCTGGGGCATCTAGCCCGGTTCACGACCGGGCACAAAGAAGACCGGGACGCCGTAGAGGAGATCGACAACGCCCCCCGAGGGGTCCACATCAACGTCATCTCCGGAGGAGCGGCATCGGGCGGCGATACCAGCCGAGGAAGGAAACGTCATGCCGAGCGGGCCAGTCGAGCCTTAGAGCCCCCCAGAGGCCCGTCGATGGAGCCCCAGGTCATAGTCTTCTCCGACCAAGACCTGGAAGGGCTGAGCACCCCGCATGACGATGCCCTCATTATCTCGGCCACGATAAATCACTGTAATGTAGATAGGATTTTGGTTGATAATGGGAGCGCCCCCGATGTATTATCTTATGACGGTTTTCTCAAGATGGGGGAAGACCCATCCAAGCTTCGCCCGATCCGAACGCCCCTTTGCGGGTTTAATGGCCTGGCCACCTACCCCGAGAGAGCCCTAAGCCTGCCGGTCACTATCGGCACCCCACCCAAAACCGTTACGGTCATAGTGGACTTCATAGTGATTAAAGGTATGATAGCGTACAACGCCATTTTCGGCCGGAAAATTCTCAGCCGAATAAAGGCCGTACCATCTACCTATCACCAAAAAATGAAGTTTCCCACCAAAAACGGGTTGGGGGAAGTCCGAGGTAACCAGGCCACGGCTAGAAGGTGCTACAATATCTCGGTGGAAGCCTCAAGGCCGGACGGGAAGGATAAGGGCCCCAGGGGAGTCGAAGGAAAAGCCGTGACCACCGAACCCGGTGGCGAGTTATTAACGGTATTCCTGAATGACGACCCGGCCCTAGGAGTAAGGATCGGCGCCGACCTACCACCAGAGGAACAGTAGCAATACAAGGAGTTTCTTTCTGAGACGTTCGGGTCTTCGCTTGGTCCGATGATCAACTCCGTGGTATACCAGAGGAAACTGTGATGCACAAGCTCAACCTCGATACCATTGTGAGACCCGTACAACAGCGGAGGAGGAAGCATGCGCCCGAGAAACAGGCGATCATCAAGGCGCAGGTCACCAAGGGACAAGAGACTGGTCTTTTTAGACCGGTCCTGTACCCGACGTGGCTAGCCAACGTCGTCCTGGTGCCGAAAACCACAGGCAAGTGGCGAATGTGCGTAGACTTCACCGATCTGAACAAGGCCACCCCCAAGGACTGCTATCCGCTACCGAGCATCGACCAACTGGTTGACTCAACCTCGGGCAACGGGATACTCAGTTTCCTAGATGCCTATTCGGGTTATCATCAGATCCGAATGAACCCTGAAGATGTCGAGGGGACCGCCTTCATCACCGACTACGGCGTGTACTGCTACACCCGGATGCCCTTCGGATTGAAGAATGCTGGAGCCACATACCAGCGACTGGTCAACCATATGTTCGAGGGACAGTTAGGTCGGAACGTCGAGGCCTACATCGACGACATGCTCGTCAAGACCCCGAGGGCCCAAGACCACTTCACCGACTTCGCCGAGACTTTCGGCACCCTCCTGAAGTACAGCATGAAGCTCAATCCCACCAAGTGCGCCTTTGGAGTAAGATCCGGAAAGGTCCTCGATTTCCTGGTCACTCAGCGAGGGATCGAAGCCAACCCCGACAAGGTCCAGGCCATCCTGGACATGCGCCCGCCCACGTGTATTAAAAACGTCCAGCGTCTGACGGGGCGTGTCGCTGCTCTCAGTCGTTTCATGTCCCGTGCGGCCGAACGATGCTTGCCCTTCTTCAAGCTGATGAGGGGGCCCAAGATAGCATCTGCTACGTTCGTATGGGATGGGGAATGCCAGACAGCGTTCACCGAGCTCAAAGAGTTCCTGGCTTCGCCCCCGGTGCTTTCCAAGCCCGTCCCGGGCGAGGTCTTGTTGCTCTATCTCTCGGCGACGCCATCAACGGTCAGCTCGGTCCTAGTCAGAAATGACTCAGGAATCGAGAGGCCGGTCTACTACACCAGCAAGGTGCTCAACGAGGCCGAGCGAAGGTACCCCGCAACCAAGAAACTCATGCTAGCATTGGTTACCTCCGCAAAGTGCCTCCGACCCTACTTCCAGGGGCATCCCATCACCGTGCTAACCGGCAAGCCACTGAAGAAGATTCTGGCCCATCCCGAAGCCTCGGGGCGACTCGTCAAATGGGCCATCATGCTCAGGGCCTACGACATCTCGTATCGGCCATGATCAGCTATCAAAGGACAAGCGCTCACCGACTTCATCGCCGAGAGCACCGTTTCGGTCGAGGATAGGCCTCCGACAGCAACCGGGCCAACCTGGGAGCTGTTCGTCGATGGATCATCCAACTCGGTCGGCAGCGGCGCAGGGATCCTCCTAAAGTCCCCCGAAGGAATAGAATTGCAATACGCCCTGAAGTTCAACTTTCTGGCGTCCAACAATGCTTCCGAGTACGAGGCCCTTATCTCGGGATCCCGCATGGCCCGACGGTTGGGGGCCGAGCGAGTCAGGATCCACACCGACTCCCAGCTAGTTGCAAGCCAGGTCAATGGCGAGTACGAAGCTTGGGAGGCACCTATGATCAAATACCTCCAGTTGGTCCAGAGCCTGGCCCAGCAGTTCGAGGAGTTCGAGGTAGTCCGAATAGCTCGGGAGCAAAACTCTCGGGCGGACGCCCTCTCCCGACTGGCCTCCTCCCTAGACCCGGAAGGTACACGATCGGTCCTCCTAGAAGAGCTAGAGCGCCCGAGCATAGACTCGGAGCTCCTCGCCATTGACTCGGCCACTCCCGGTGACTGGCGCTCCCCCTACCTGTCCTGGCTATGGGACTCCCAGGAGCCCTCCGACCCTCGGGAAGCCCGCCGAATGAAGTACCAAGCTCGGCGCTTCGTCATCCTCGACAACGTTCTCTACCGAAGATCGTTCTCCGGGCCCCTTCTGAAGTGTCTCGGTCCCGACGAAGCAAGCCAAGCTGTTGAAGAGATTCATCAAGGCCTGTGCGGAGCACATTCAGGAGGTTGGTCACTGGCCAGAATCCTGCTAAGGCAGGGGTACTGGTGGCCTACCCTACAGCGCGACTGCACGGCTTACGTACAACAGTGCGACCATTGCCAGCGGTTCGACCATTTGGTCCATCAGCCGGCCACGGAACTTATCACCCTTACCGAGCCCTACCCTTTCGCTCGGTGGGGGATCGACATCCTTGGGCCATTCCCAACGGCTCAATCCCAGAAGAAGTTCATCATCGTCGCCATCGACTACTTCACCAAGTGGATCGAGGCTGAAGCTACAGTAAGGATCACCGAGACAGTCGCCTGGGGCTTCGTTTGGAAATCGATCATCTGTCGCTTTGGCATCCCCCGAGTGATAGTGAGCGATAACGGGCGGCAATTCGACTCTCGGTACTTCCGAGACAGATGCGCCGACCTAAATATCCGCAACCACTTCACTTCGGTCGCCCACCCTCAGGCCAACGGGCTGGTTGAAAATGCCAACAAAACCATCTTGAAGGGCATAAAAACCAGACTCAGCAAGGCAAAGGGTAGCTGGCTCGAGGAACTGCCTAGCGTACTATGGTCACACCGAACGACCCCCAGGACGGCAACCGGTGAGACCCCTTTTCAGCTGGTATATGGAACCGAATCCATCGTTCCGTTAGAGATCGACAATCCATCTCTCCGAGTGATCAGCTTTTCGCCCGAGGCAAACGAGTAGAAGTTGCTCGAGAACCTCGACCTGGCAGACGAACTCCGAGAGATCGCGAACGTCCGAGCTACGGAATACCAGCGCCGCCTCACTCGGTACTACAACGCCAAGGTCCGGGGCAGACAATTCCGACCAGGGGACTTCGTCCTCAGGAAGACCGAAGCCTCTCGACCACTGGAGGTGGTAGGCAAGCTATCCCCCAACTGGGAAGGCCCCTACCGAGTGATCGAGACGCTCGGGAAAGGTGCGTACAGGTTGGCCACAATGGAAGGGGAACCCATTCCCCGGACATGGAACGCAACCACACTACGCAGATTTTATTTCTGAAAACTGTATCAACAAATCGGGTAAAATAAAACCCCCTTTTTGCATTCATTCAAGATAATTGTTGGTACATCAGAAAGGCAACTGCCAATACATTACATAGTGAAAAGCAAAAATCCATCTAGCACCACGGCAGATGGCCATCGCCCGGCCGACCCGGTCTTGACCTTCTCGCATCAAGCCACTGACTCTGCCTCGCGTAGAAACTGGCTCGGACAAGAGATGGTCGACCCAGTTGGCTCGGGTGGACCGTGACAAGGGTGACAGAGGGATGACAAGGAGAAGGCCACCTTTCACGCGAGGAAGGCTACCTTCCAAGTTGGCAACAACCTGGAAAAAGGAGCGCCGTGAAGGTCTCCTCTCTGCCAATCCACCAACTCCTTGGAGGCGAACAGAAAGCAAGCAGCCCCCGAAGAGTGGAAGAAATGAAGAACAAAAGAGAGAGAAAGAGGCTGCGGACAGAGGTGAGCCGCCTCCTCCCCTCCTACGGAGGGGAATGGCGGCCGGCATCCCTAACTCCCCCATCCGCCCTCCATCTCGGCGTCCGCCCGGAAGCCTCGCTGGAGCCAAGAGGAGGCAAACGGCGTGCCCCCACACGTCGAAGCCCTCTCTAGATCCGCGTGGCAACCGTCGGACCCGTCTCATGCACGCGCGGTGACCGTGGGATTCGACCGATATTCCAGGACAGCTGGAACCGGCCGCTCCCCGTCGTCTGCGGCGTCACCTTCTGAAGGGTCCTCCATACTTCGATCGCGGCAGCGCAACGCAGAGCGAAAACGAGGGAATAAGAGCAGACCGCCGGCGAGAGTCTTAAGTGTTAAGAGGGAAGGAGCACCCTTCGGTCCTTTTTATAGGCCAAGGGAGGCCACGCGCCTTAAATGACTCCCCCCTCGAAAACACGCTACAGGACCTCCCCTGGAAGGTCACCTCCAATTCCTCGGTCCCCGCCCTAGCGGGATTCGCGAAGCGCCTCGACTTTCAAAGCATCGTGGAATGAAAGGACGCCCCGCCCGAAGTCTCCCGAATCGACATGCGAAAATGGTGCAAAGAATATCGGCACTTTCCAACTGCCCCCGATACGCCAGCCAATTCACGGCAAAGATAGCGATCAAACAAAGTAAGTTCTTTATTGCCTCCCATAAAGAAGTCCTCTTACAAAAGGAAAAACAGACAAAAAGGGGAAGGGGCAAAATAAAGCAAAATACATCAGGCCTCGGGCCCACTTTGAGGCTCAGGAACAGTAGTAGGGGACGCATCACCCCCGGTACCTTCGGTGATGACCGGCCCGAACACTGACCTCGCCTGTGCGAGAACTGTCCCGGTCGTGAGCCCTCCCGGAGCCTCCGGAGTTGGTGACCCCGCTGGAGGTGACTCCTCCGGTTCTTCCCCGGCCGAGGATGAGGAGCTGGAAACTGACTCATCCGAGTCATAACTCTGGCCGTAAGGAAAATCACCCCCGGCAAGGTGCTCATTGGCATAGCTCATCGCCCGGCGATAGCCCTGCCTGAATCCCTTTCGAGCACCCCGGCGGAGCGCTACCTCATAGTAGGGGAGGGCAGCTTTAATCAAGTCGGCCGAGTAAGCTTCCGAGCCTTTGTAATGCTCGATCGCCTCTGCCTCGACCTGCCCTACCCTTCCGACAAGCTCAACCCGAGCCCGCTCCGCCTCGGCCGCACGCTCTTCCGCCCTCGCCAGACGCTCCTCTAGCTCGGTCATCCTCCGCTCGGCTTTGATCGTCCGGCCCTCCGCCCAGGCTCGGTCCGCCTCGGCCTCAGCACGAAGGCGCTCCGCGTCTTCCGCCCGATCCTGCAGCTCGCCGCGCTCAAGCTCCCAGAGGCCATCCAGCTCGACGTGACGCTGGCGCTCATCTTCTAGACGTTTGCTCTTCCTCTCGAGCGATTCTTGGGCCCTTGCTAGCTGCTCGGCCAGCGCCTCGACTTCCCGTCGGCTCGACCGTGCCAACTCCCTGAATGCGAGGAACTCCCGCCGGAGCCCCTCATGCTCCCCCTCGAGCCGGGCTAGTTTTCCCTCGCATCCACCAAGGGTACAGGCAAGCCTTGACCGTTCCACCTCCGTCCGGGCGTGCGCCTCCGCCATCACGGCCGCTGTCCGAGCTATGACCAGGCCGCCCTCCATCAGGACATCAAGGACCCCGGCGGGAGTGTTGCGCCTTTCTCCCCCCCTCGTCCTCTCGGCGATCGACCGGCAGAACCGGTACAAGTCGCCCGAGATACCGAGCCTGTCCAGAGGCTCCGGCAAAGGGGACCGCTCCACCCTGGGCACCCCGCCAGAAGACCCTGTTCCGGCAGTAAAGCTGACCGCCCCGTGCGCCACGGTCAGTTGGGGTTGCAACGCCTCCCCGGGCGAACCCCCACCCTCGACCGGCGCCGCGGGATCGGCCGCACTAGAAACTTCCGGCCCGTGGGGCTGCAACGCCCCCGCGGGTGAACCCCCATCCGCGCCGACCGATCCCTCGGTCCCTGCGCCGGCCACACCGGCATCGGCCCCCTCTGCCCCCGCAGAGGGGAGAGCCGACCCATCACCTCCCTCTGAGGGGCCCCTGGTCTCCTCGGCCCCCTCTCGCCCGGCGGATGGGAGAGCCAGCCCGGAGGGGTCGGCCCCATCCTGCCCCCGAGGGGGGAGCGCCGCCGAGCCAGAATCGCCCCCGACGGTGGTAGAAAGGCCGGCCTTCTTGGCCCTTTTCCTGGCCTTCACGGCCTCCCGCAGTTTCCCCGCCAGGGGATCCCTGCGCTTCAGGCCGGTCGATCGAGAAGACCCCCCGGGGGCCACCCCCTTGCCCTTGTCTCGGGCCTGGGCGCGACCCGCCGAGGCATCAGGTTCATCGGCTGCTGAGTCATCTCCCAGATCGATGACCTCGGCCGCCTCCTCCAGAGGCTCCCGCCTCACGTCTGTAACAAGGAGAAGCCCCAGTCAGGAGGAGGAAAGGAGCTACCACCCCAGAAAAAGAGCCTCAAGAGCTGTACCTGTCGACGTCAACCGCGAGAGAAGACACCGTTCGATGTTCTCCTGCGTCACCAGCTCCTCGGTCGATCGACGGTCCTCCAGTAGACGGGCAGCCTGCTGCTCCACGTGGGGAGGGAATTCCTCCTGGCGAGGGGGCAGATTCGGATGAAAGTTGGGCGAGGTCCGACATCTCCAGATCTCGTCCGTCGCCACCGCCTTCACCCAGAAGAAGTGGGTCTTCCACCCCTTGTGCGAGGAGTCCTTCGTTGCAAGCAAGATGCAGCTCCTATTCCTCCGCGCCTGGATGAAGTAGAAGCCTTTCCCCGCCGACGGGTGCGCTTTCAACTCAAAGAAGAAATGGAAGAGGTCCAAGGAAGGAAAAATGTCGTGCTGGCGATAAAGAATCCGGAAGGCCGAGAGCAGAAGATATGAGTTGGCCACCAACTGAATAGGCGCCAACCGGAAAAAATTAAGAAGCTGCAGCACGAAAGGATCGAAAGGGAGATGAAATCCGCTCTTCCAAGCCAGAAGAAAGGTGCAAATGTGCTCCCCGCGATCATCCAGACTCGTCTCGTGCGGAGCGGCGGTAGCAAAGCTGTATCTGAGAGGCAGGCGAAAATGATGCTCCAACCTCCACACCTCCGCTTCCCCCAACTCACTACAGTTGGGGACGGGTTCCCGCCTCTCCGGCACAAGCTCCGGACTCTGATCCGCCATCGAGTCGGGGGAAGATCCCTCGTAGGAGCTCGAAGACTCCGGGGGAGAAGGAAGTTACTGGACCGCCTCTGCGGTTATCCTCGCCAACTCCACGAACGCCGCCGCAAGGCTCCGCGTCTTCGCTGTGCTCTCACGGCGCATCAAGAAGCAAGGAAAGCCTAAAACCCTGGAAGCCTAGAACGATGAACATCGCCCCCTAAAAACCCCTGAGGGTGGCGGCGCGCCGTTCCGTGCTCTGAGAAAAAGGGGGGCCCCGTCATTTCGAATCCGTCAGGATCATCATTACGGGCCTCGGCGACCGCTATAAGCGGCTCCATAACGCCAACGGAATTCCACCCACCTGAGCCACGCCGGTCCAAAGCCTCGAAAAACTACTCATCCGAGCCTCCTTGGCTCGGGAGTAGGAGGGGGACAAGTGGAGAGGGGGATTTCCACAGCCCACCACAAAGGCAGCCCAACAAGGCCCACAAGGTCCAACCAGGCGAGCCCGCCCGAGTGATAGCCCACAGGGCCCACTTAGAGAAGAAAAGCCCAATAAATAAGACTCGAGGAACTAACTCTCCCCGGCGGCCTTCTAGGCTCGGAGGGCCCGAGACAACGGTCAGGTCCCAAGGAAGGTCCGGCCTAAAGCCCTCTCCCCGTCCTAGAGAGATAGGCTCTAGCCGACCTATCCGACCCCACCTTCGCCGGGCCATGCCTATCGCTCGGACAAGAGCTAGCATCCCCGAGGCTCGGTAAGGCCGGTTGATTATCCGCATGTGCAGCCGTTCAGAGTCCCCCGCCAGCGGGAGAGTCAGGGGAGCCGCCGGACTCCAAGGGGATAACGTTCCCACGATCAGGCCATGAAAGCCCCCGTTAAAGACGTAACTCCCGCCGGGAACCCCTCAGCTTGCAGGACTCCTGAAGGCGGCGCACTATTTAAGCAAGGGATACCCTCCGGAAGAAGGTAAGAGAAACAAGGCATTCACACACCCTAAGCTCCTGAGCACGATTGGCTTCACCCTCTGGTGGAGAGGATTCTCACGTATCAGCTCTCTCCTCCCCCCATTATCGCTTCCACCATAGCTCTACTGACTTAGCCATCGGAGGGTTTTCCCCCAGGGAGATCCCCTGGGCCCTCTGATACGTTTCCCTCTCTTGCAGATTCATCTTCTGGTGATACATAGCCTGCTCAGGACTCAGCGCGAGATCTCGCCTCTTCAAAGCTCATTCATAAACCCTTATAATGGAAGACTTTGAAACATTCTGATTTGGATTTATGAGAATGACATTTCCTTGAAAATATGACTGAAATTCTTGTAGTTGAAGCCTTTTGAAAAATCTAATTATTTGAAACTCTTCTGCTCATTGTCCTTGGCTCATTGACCTGAACTTCTCCTTGTTTACCCATGTGGTCTCCTTCTCATTCATTTCATAAGGTTCCATTTATTGAGGGGGAGCCTCCTTGTCATATGCATCATGCTGTATAGAAGGAGAAGAATTGTGCTCTTGCATTCATATTTCTGGTATATGCATCTACATTCATACCCCTTCCCATGGTTTATTTTGATTATACCAAAGGGGGAGATTGTTTTCCCAAGAGGGAGAATATCATTCAATCAATGCATGCAAGTTTCTTTTGATCATCTCTAACTCATGCTTTTGCTGAAACTCTTAAAGGGAGAGAATCATGTTCTTGCAAGGGGGAGAAATTGAGTGAATTTTTATACATGCTATAATTTCTCAAACTATTTTCTTTTTGATGAAGTCAAAGGGGGAGAATAGTTTGAGTCATCAGATTGACTCATTGTGTAGTGTTGCCATCATCAAAAAGGGGGAGATTGTTGTGCCCATGTGGTTTTGATGATGGTTTTAATGGTGGTTTTGATGATTGGCCTTTGAAGTGAGTTATTCACTGTGAGTCATCTTGCTGTGTCTTTTATATGCTCGATTAATTCATGTTTTATCATGTAAGTGAATGGAGTTCATTTGGCTGTCAGATAACATGCTCTACTTAATTCTGTCTACACTCTGTCTGCACAGTCTCCACAGCAGTGCGTCAACTCATTGTGCTGATGCGTCGACTCTTCAGTTCAATCTCTCATGTCTATACACTCCATGCCCATTCAAGTCTATACATCGGTTTGATTCAAAGTCTGTACACTGCTTCACTTCGTCAAAGTCCATACATCCTCAGCTGAACCCCATGTCTGTACAACGGCCTCAATCTTCATCTATCTACATTCTGTTTGGATAGTATGGACAGTGGTGGGTCGACCCACCCTTGCTGATGCGTCGACCCATCAGAACATTGTTCTTTATAGTAAGCCCACACATTGGTCTTCTTGACTCAAGGTCTATACATCCGGAAAGGGGCCAAGTCTATACAGTCTCACGCTCAAATCCTTCAAAGTCCATACATTGGACTGTAGCTTCTACTGTTCATGCCTTGGTCCAAGTCTATACAGTGCACTGTGCAGCCTGTTCGTGTTCAAGCTTGTTGGTGAAGTCTGTACATCGCTCGCCCCTTCAGCTTTCACCAAGTCTGTACAGCGTGAACAGTTCATCTCAATCCTTCGAAGTCTACACATTCATATGTTTTCTAAGTCTACACATTGCCAAAGTATGTGCAGCCCCTACTCTATACAACCGATTGATGTTGCAGTGTTCACCAAGTCTATACATCGCCATCAGACCTTCAAGAATATGCACTGCTACATGAACCAAGTCTGTACATCGGCTTCGCATCTGCAAGTCTGTACATTGGAGTCAGTTCACCAAGTCTATACACTCATACCTTTTCCTATCTTTTACTGGCCAAGTCTATACATCGCTAAGTCTGCACATTGTCTTCAGCTCAAGCGTTCAAAGCCAAGTCTATACAACGCTAAGTCAATACATTGAATTGTTCTTCAAGTCTATACACTGGCTTCACGTTTTCAATGTCTGTACAGTGGCTTCGCATAGGCAAGTCTGTACATCGGCTTCACTCACTCAAGTCCATACATCTACAGTGGATCAGCAAGTCTATACATCCACAGTGGTACTTCCATGTCTATACAACGCTGAAGCCTTCACAAGTCTGTACACTGCTTGAGCCTCACCAAGTCTGTACATCACTTCAAGCGATTCAAGTCTATACAGCCTGCCTTCACGTTCAGACTCTATACATCGTTCCTCAAAGGCTAAGTATATACATCCGTCAAACGCCTCAAAGTCTGTACATTGGTTTTCACGAGAAGTTTATACACTGGTCTTCACTTGATGTTTGTACATTGGCTCAGACTTACCAAGTCTGTACACTACCTTTGGGTTCCAAGTCTATACACTCCCTCAGTGTACATACTTATTCATTTGCTGGTTCAAAGTCCATACACTCGTTTCTAAGGCAAAGTCTATACAATCGTCTTTGAGCATCAAAGTCTGTACAGCCTGTCTGTCTTCATTGGTTCTGTACTTTTAGTGCGTTGACGCACTTGGCTGACTGCGTAGATGCAATTGTGCGTCTTTCACTTTCTGTCTTGTTCACTGCGTCGACGTTGACACTGGATGCGTTGACGCACTGGCCAGTTGCAAGGGCGTGAGCATCTCGCTTGAGGAGCTGAGGCGACGCTACACGATGGAAGCGTTGACGCCTTGGGCTGATGTCCAAAGGTCTAATCAACATCAAGTATGTACAGCATGAAGTCTGTACATTGGTTTTGTCTTGAACAGAACACCTAAGTCTATACATTGCTACGTATTGCACTGAAGACTTCTAAGTCTATACTCCCTCACACTGTACACACTTTCTATATTGATTTCTATAAGTCTATACATTGCTTAAACGATGTACAGCCTGTGCTAATTTTGTTCATCGACTGAACACTTCTTTAATCCTGCAGGTGTCTGGCACGTGATCCAGGGAGCTGAAATGCTGACACGTGGCCAAATACTTGGGCGGGAAATGTGGAGGCCACACGCGCCCAGTGCTGCCTCTGCTCGAGCTGCTATAAAGGAAAGTCTCGGTTGTCTGAAGAAAAAGTGATCGAAAATAGAGAAGCAGAAATAGCAGAAGTACAGAAGTGGTGAGGGTTCGATCCAGCAGAAGAGAAGAGTTGCAGAGAAGAGAAGAGAAGAGACAGAGAGAGCCTGCGAAAGAAGAAGAAAAAGAGTGAAGAAGCAGAAGAGAAAGAGAGAGAGAGAGTAGGAGCTCGTAGAGAAGAAATGGGAAAAGCTTGAAGATCTGTCCTCTGGCGTTTGGATCAAATCCAAGCCAGACCTGCTCCCTTAAGAGCTACATTACTTGTATTTCGTTTCCAGCTTTTGGCACTGTGATTTTTCATCCTTTCTTATTTTCCTTTTTATCTTTCCATCTTTGTACTTCCGATCCTCTGGACTGAGGTCGGGTTCCTCCTGGTGGGTCAGGAGAAGGGAGATCTGATCTCCGGTTGCAAGTAGCTGGGAGCTACTTGTGGGTTCCCTCCGGTTTGGAGGAAGGGAAGATTGGTCCTCCGGTTCTGGGCTTGCGGGTTGCAAGTCCAGGGGTCCCTCCTGGTCTGGAGGAAGAGAGGTCTGCGACCTCTGGTTTCCAAGTGGCTGGGAGTCACTAGGGTGTCCCTCCGGTTGGGAGGAAGAGGGGAGGCTGTTCCCCTAGTCAAGCTGTGTGGCAGCAACTGTTTGCAGATTGAGTCTGCTTGGTTCTAGCATTTTCTAGTGAAGCCTCACTCCGGTTGGGAGTGAGGGGTGGATGTAGGTCTGGAGGACTGAACCACCTAAAAATCTTTTGAGCAATGGTTTGCTTTGTGTGATTGCTTTCGCTAGATGCTTGGATAGACGCGCTTCATGTGTTTGCTCATACGTTTAATTGAATTAGTTTTATTTTATGATTGCGTCTAGCATATGAGTTTTTATTTGGGCATTATTCATAGAAGGATACATTCACCCCCTCTGTATCCGGGCCTAGCACCCTAACAGAAGGGTGAGAGGGGTCGCCGTTCGCGGGTCCGCGGGATCGGTCGAAAGGGGGGGGGGAGAAAAGGGTAAAGTGAGAGAGAGAGAGAACTCTCGATTCTCTCCTCTCAGGAAAAACCTTTGACCTATATTGCTTTTTTTCAAAAAAACCCTCAAATTGCTAGAAGACCTTAAGTGAAACAAAATTACGCAAATGTCCCATTTATTTTCCAAAACTCTTATATATATGCACAAAGCCCACTAAACTAGGCCCAATAAATCCCTAAAAATCTACTAAATTCATGGATTAAAATACATTTTAATGCCGATAAAGATCCGTTAAAGAACGTGCCTTACTGTGACCCCAGCATGTCTGTATTCCATTTTCACTGATTTCATGTTGATTGGTCGTCATTTGGGGCCGGTACAAGTCAGGGAACCCCGGTGATCCAATTAGGGTCGATTCGTTGGAATCGCCCGTTTCTTACGATTTAGCTATTGCATGGACCCCTTCCGACCTGTGGAACGTTAATTATGTCGATTAGGTTTTTTTCCCCTGTGTTTAGATGCGTATGGGTCGTGGAACGGTCGGATCCGGCCATTCCCATGGTTTTCCTGCCGTATCATGCTGGTGGTCGTTTCAGAGACCGCTACAGGTCTCTGGCGGCCCCAGCATGGACCGCCACATTCCATAGTGTGCCGGTTAGTTTTAGGTCGGCTGTGATTGGCCGCCCAACCTCTGTCCGCCACTTGCCTCTGGCGGCCCTATGGGGGTGCACCAAGGTTCATTTTTCCTCGAAAGTAGTGTATGTCGGTTCGAGTCTTAGCGGTTGTACGATGAATCGCTGTTTTACTCTAGTGGCCCTTTCTTAGACCGCTATGGGTTGTTGACATTAGTCAACAGGTTAAGTCGGTTTGGGCTGACGGCCCAAGCTTTGGCCACCAATGTCCTGTAGCGCGCCTTTCTTACGCCGCTACTGTCCGTTTGACCGGGTCAATGTTTTAAGTCTGTTGGTCTTAGTGGCCCAACCTTCATCCACCTCTTCCTTGTAACGCGCCCTTCTTTGGCTGCTACAGTCCGTTTGTCTTAGGTCACTATCTTAGGGCGGTTAGTGTGGCGGCTCATTCTTGGACTGCCTTAGTCCGTATAGCGCGTCTTTATTAGACCGCTATGGTGGTTTAACTGGGTAGGTCGGTTCGAGGGTTGACTGTGTGTAGCGGCCATATCTTTGACCGCCACTGTCATCTCGCGGCCCAGTGTGAGACCGCCAGAGTCTTTGCCTCTGTGCGTGTAGTGGCTTCTTCCTTGACTACTTGTGTTGTTAATGGCCGAGTGATGTACCGTTTACGTCTGAGAGGATGGTTTACCAGTATTCTGGTTTCCGATTGTCTTGGCTCTACCTTATGGTTTGCCCACTGACCCGTGGATGTCTGTTGATGTCCTATGAGGGCTATGACCATGTTGTAGGGTAGCCAAGGGTGCTTGTGCGTGAGGACTTGTTCTGTGAGTCGTTGTCAGGTTCCGGTCAACCTGCTGTGACCTAGTGGTTGACACGTGACCTTGTGTGTGTCTCGGCTATTCTGGATAGATCGATACAGTGGTTCTACATGCCTTGAGGTATCGTCTTAGCCTCGGTTTGTGTGTCCAGGTGTGCTAGGGTCTTGGTGATTCCTCAGGTCTCCGTGAGTCATTTTATGTGGATGTGTCATTTTCTATGGCTTAGGATTAGACCGATTGGCGGCGTGTCACCGCTTTGTGCGACGATCTTGACTTCGAGTCATGAGACTCAAGGATCATTGTGTTAGCAGGTCTAGTTGTCATGTCCTGAGTCAGTTGGCAGTCGGTATGCTACCTTGGTGCTTTGTGGTACGTGTGACAGTGCTTGCTTGGCCTATCTGTACTCCAGCACTCGTGTTTCTAAGTCCTTGTTTCTAGTGAGCCTCCACTAGTCGTATCCTGACGACCTCGAGTGTCGACCTACTCGGGAGTGGTGGTAAGGGCAGTTCCCGAGATACGGTTTTTAAGTTAGTTTTCGTGGGCCCCTACTTTACGGTAGCGTCCTGTTGGGGGGGAAACTAGCTAGAGGCCTGGCTCTAGGCAAGAGTCGGTGTGTGCACACGTGGTCAGGGGTGTTTGGACGAACGTCGATGGGTGTGACCCAGACTAGTCACTCATTACTGTTGTTCCCTGTTCCTGAACCTATTTCTGGTTCAGAGAGTATCTCAGTCTCCGTCCTTCTCGGCATCCGTAGCGAGATACTTGCGACGCAATGTAGGACGTCAGTGGACGCATCTGGCTATGCTTCTAGTGAGGAGGTGCTTCCGTCACGTGACACGTGACTCTCGAGTTTCTCGCACTTCGTGTCGTCACCTCTTCGGATTAGTCTTTTCTTGGCCTTACCCGAGGTCAGTGCTGTGTGGTATGCATGACGATCCAGTCGTGTCTGCTTCTATGTCTATGTCTATGTAGGTCTTTTCTAGGGCCTTTTCCTGGTTTCGTGGGCTTTAGCCTTTGGGCTAATGCTTGGTTGATGGATCGGTAACTCCTGACTTTGTGAGATCATGGTTCGCCTTTCTGTCGCTGTTTGGAGTAGCTTAGGGAGCCGTGCTTTGCTCGGTAGCCGTGTTCTCATTCTTCATGGCTTGATTTTTCCATTTTCTTTTAGCTGTTTCTACTCCTGTTCTTCCCGCTTTCTTTTACAGCTTTCTAGTTGTAGTTTAGCTTTTCTAGCTTTACTACTCCTGCTGTTTTTGCTGTTGTTCCGTGTTACTGCGTATTTTTTAGTGGGGATCCATGTGTCCCCTACTGAGCTAGTGACACGAGGCTCACCCCTGATTTTCAGGTGTGGTCGTCTCTCCTTCCTTCGCGGTTCCTGGTGTGGCGTGTTCGTAGTTGCCAGCGGTACCTGCGTTGGGCTTCCCCCGACCTCAGAGTACGTCTTTCTTTCGGTTGGACTATACTTGTCTTTCCTTTGGACTGGACTCTGGTATAATTGTTAATCTTAAGTGTTAATTAAAAAGTAATTTTATTTCTGCTACTTTAGCAAACTTGATTAATGAAATTTAATTGCTTATTGTTATATCTGTGACTTCAATGTACTACACGACATTCCTTTTATCCCTTCGGAGCTTTACAGCTCTTGGGAGGCTTCACGGGTTCTAAGTGGTATGGGGTCTACTCGATAGTCCTATCGGGTATATCCGGTATCCGGAGTCCGAGTCGTCACACCATCACCGCCAGGACAACCCCTATAAATGGACCCTCCTCCGTTTACGAGGGAGGAGGACATAGACACACAAGAAGAGAGGAACCAACAAATGCAGAGAGAGAGACTCCGAGCCACCACACCTTGAGAGTTGATTTCAAGAAGCAGAGCACCGATTATCTTCCGAGCACCCTTACCGCCCAGCGACCACTCTTCGAGCGCTCACTGGATACTGTTGACACTCGTTTTTAGCCCGCAAGTTACGTTATTTCTCTTATTCATCATTTTTGATGCCCCGAATTACCCATTATTTTGGGGCCATTTTTGGACGGATTTTGAGCCCATTTTATTGTTCCCTAGCCTTTGAGCCTTAGAGATCATGATTTCTTAGAGCCTTGGAGCTTATCTTATCAACTTCCGGCCTTCCAAGTTAACTTGCGATCCATTTTGGTCGACTTTCCATCAAGCATTCGGCTACTTCTATTGTGCAGTCTTGAAAATGGCCATTTTTCATCCTCTTCAGTTCCTTTATTCATTAAGTTCCCTTCACCAAAGTTGTTCATCTTTCAAAGCTCCACAATTTCTTCTTCTACGCTATTGGCCAATTCTCCACCAATGTCAAGTTATTCATGTTTTTCTGGCAGGCTATGTTATTCACATATGTCCCAACATTCTTTCTCTCTGTTCTCTCCCCATTTTCTCCCCCTTCCTCTCATCTTTTCATCTTGATTTCTTTATGAAACTCGTTCATCTTTTTGTTATCTACAATTTCTTTTTCTATTACTTTCGCTAATTCTGCACCGTTTTCGAGATATGATCCATTTTCTAAAGTCGCGCAAAATCTTCCCAGAATTTTTCTTTCAACAGCCTAGCGGTCATTTGCTAGACCGCTAGCCCACAAGAAACGGCCATTCACTAGACCGTTTTCCAAAAACTTGTCCGAAATTACCCTGTTTCACCCCTGGAGCCTTGCGGTCACCCCCTAGACCGTTTGCCATCCCCTTGCGGTCCTTCTCTTGACCATTTTCATTAAGAAACGGTCGTGTGATAGACCGTTTGCCCGATAGAGAGTCCTAAACTTCCTAAACACCAATTTCTTCGCCATGGGATTCTTTAGAACCCTTGTTGACACCACTTTCGAGGGAGATAAGCCTTTACCTTGGTTTCCATTGATCTGGAACTCTTCCCACCACTATTATCTTGAAGTTTATGCATCTATATCCCCGAAATTGGGTGTTTATCTTGGATCTATCTCGAGAAGTTTCATGCTCCTATTTAAAGCACCCAGTTCACCGTAGCGAAGGGGGGCTCTTCTTCAACCTTGGGTGAAGCCATGCTGTATCTCCAACTCACAACTTCGACCCTGGCCTGAAGAGGGAAGTATTGGCTATCTATTCCACGCTCAAGGGCTTAATTTGGTTGTCTATTCTCTTAGTTCTAGTCCTCTCAATTTCACAAATCATCATAGTTTTCTACACTTTCTGCTACACATACACTTTTGCACGTTTTACATCATCATTTTCTCTCTGTCCTCTTCTTCATATCTCGTGATTTCAATTCTCATGCATCCACAACACACACACACCTATCTTTTGCACCCTTCCACAGGGGTTAAAAACCTCCCCCCGGTGAGTTTGCCCTCAATTTCTACCCTTTTTTTATCACTGCGGGATTGATACTACACTTCATGATCTAATGGGTTTTTGCCTTTGTGTTTTGGCTTTGTTTTGCAAGAGAGCATGATATGAACGTGAGGCCCTCTTCTTCTAGCCGGCTGGAAGATGGGGAGGTTTGAATCCACAAAGTCCCCGCACCCCGTTCTTAAGCGTGATCAAGTCTTCATCTTTCCCAGGTACACGACGTCGTTTCTTCCACCTCTTCATCCTTTCGGCGTTGTCGGAACATTGTTGGCGATCACGGTCAGTTCTTCTATCTCTTATCGCCCTCCCTTTATTCATTATCTTCCATCCTTGATCATGCTCATATGATACATGCATAGTTAGTTTAAGGGGCGGGGTAGATAGTTTATCAACAACCTAGTTTTTTGGCGATCACGGTGGGATGCCAATGCCCATCACATTTGTTTTCATGCTATTTTGTAAGTTGGGTGTGTGCATGTTCATATTTTGGTAGTATTTCCTCCATTCTCTCACTGTTTTGGGCATTTTAAGGGCTCCGGTAGCCTGGCGGTCTTCTGGTAGACCGCAAGGGGTCAAGAAATGGTCATTTGGTAGACCACTTGTGAATTCTAGCAGTTCTGTGCGCATGCTCACGGGGCCTTGTTCATTGAGGCATAACTTTTGATCTCGGGGTCCGATTGCGCTGATTTTTATTTCATTGGATAGCCCTTTATTTTATCTTTCCATCCATATCTTATTTGTATTATTTGGGCCACATTTGCATAGTCTAATATTGTCATACGTTTTGAGTTTTCTACATAAAGTCTGCAGGTAGGCTCAGGGATAGGTTCACAGGTACAACTTTGATTGATGATTTGATTGCCTTCCTGACGTCTGATTGCGCTGATTTTTATTCCATTGGATAGTACTTTGTATTATCTTTCCATCCATAGTTTATTTGCATCGTTAGGGTCACATTCGCTTAGTGAAATATTGTCATCATTTTAACATTTTGTGCATAAAATCTGCATGCGGTCTGCGCACAGGCTCACGGGGGCAACTTTCTTGGATGATTTAATTGACCTCCCGAGGTCTGATTGCCTTGTTCTTGGGCCCTTTCTGTTTCCCTTTGTATTATCTTTCCATCCATATGTTATTTGCATTATTTGGGTCACGTTTGCATAGTCAAATCTTGTGTTCATTTTTATATTTTGTGCATAAAATCTACATGCAGGTTTAGGGACAGATTCACAGGTACGTTTTGCATTGATGATTTCTCTGCCTTTCGGGTTCCGATTGTGTTGTTTCTTGCTCCTTCCTTGTTGTCCTTCATATTATCTTCATTTTCATATATTGTATGCACTCATATCATTGTGTTTGCATAATTAAACCTTGTCCTCATTTTTCACTTTTATGCTAGATTTTTGCATGCACTCCGGTGCACATAAAGCCATGCATTGCATATCATAGCCACATTCCTACCTTGGTAAGTGATCCTCTCGCCCCCATATTCCTTGGGGTCGACTAGGTGATCTTATCTGGGACCTCTAAAAGCCCCCGTGAGCCGTGGATTCCCACACGGACGCCGGGCCGGTTGTACCTTTTCCACCCCTTAGGCTTGTATTTGCATACGTGTGAGGGAGTTAACCTTAGTCAACCCAAAGCTTGGACCTTATTCCCATAGGATTCCTATCTTGAGGGAATTATTCTTAATTTAAATCATTACAAGGTCTATTAAAACTCCTAAATTTTTTTCCATCATATTAACTTGTTTGACTTAGGTGAAAACTCTCACATTGTTTGTGTTGTTTGGGCTTGTCCAAGCCCATTTGTGGTGTTTCTATTGCATTACTTCATCATCTACATGTTCTTTTGTTGTTAGGCCCATTTAGGTTAGCCCATTTTGTGTATCCATCCTCTAGTCCATTGTCCTAGGTCTGTCTTCCCTTGGTCTTTGTATTAGTGGGTCAACCCCCTTTTATTCTCAAGCCCATTAAGCCCTTGCTTCCCTCCTTGTATTAAGTCTCCATTTACCCTCATGGAGTATCATTCCAACCCCTTGTATCATTCTTCTTCCCAATCTTCTTCCTATTCCCGCGTGGAATCCTCTTCCCACGCGGGCCCATCTTCTCGTGGTCCTTTTGATCCATCCGAGGAACAGGCTAATCTCATGGCCCACTTATCAGGCCTTGTTCCCCAAATGGACCCGGCCCAGGCCCAACGTCTCATTGCATCTCATCTTTATGGGCCTCTTTCTCTTAATGGGCCTTCTTCTCTTATTAATGGGCCTCATCATGTTAACGGGCCCCATTCTCCTAATGGGCCTTATTCGTATAATGTGCCTCATTTTCCTCCTTCTCCTTATGCTGCCGGCCCAATGGGTCCTTATGCTCATGCTTCTTTCAGGCCCGCATACCCTTCCACTCCTAGAATGGGCCCTTTTCCTTCTCAGTCCGGATCCTCTCATCCGGCCCATTATCATGTTCCTGATCCGAATTCACATTCTCTTGCTCAGGCTGGCCCATATTCTTCTCGATCTCTCCCTACCCCGGAGATGATTGCTCAAACCCAATGCCAGCTTGATGAACTTCAACGTCAAATTGATCCCAAGTTCTCCTTAAGTGTCCCATTCACGTTTCAAGATCTTCGGCTTCCGTCTCCATCACAAATTCCCGCGCATCGCCGTTATGGTGGAGTCGGTGACCCGCGTGTGCACTTAAAGGAGTTTCTTTATGAGTCAGCCCAATTCCGACATGACCAACGCTTGATGGCTTATCTATTTGGTCTATCATTGGATGGCCTGGCTCGGGATTGGTTCTTCACATTACCGCAAGAGTAGATTGTGAATTTTCATGTGGTGCAAGACAAGTTCATTCAGCAATATCAGGACCAAGTTGGGCCAAAGTATTCTATGGTGGATTTGGCCCATGAGAAGATGAAGCTCGAAGAAGAGTTCCGCACCTTTGCCGACCGCTGGCGTCGCCTTACCGCGCAAGTCTCGGGGCATATTCCGGAGCCGGAGCAAATCAAAAAGTTGATTTCTAATGTAACGCCCGAGTACCGCTTCATCTTAGCCCTCAACGACATCACCTCCTCGCAACAATTATACAGCCGAGCCCGCTTCATCCGCAAACAACTCCAAGATTCCCTTCACCTTGAGTCTTCTCCGCCTTCTACATCTCCATACACCCAGCCATCTACATCTACCTCCACCTCCACATATCAACCTTCACCCTCCACAAGCCAACCCAACGCTCCCATGAGTCCGCCTTCCATGAGTCAGCCTTATTCCACATCCACCTCCAAGTATCAAACCTCCACGAGTCATCCTTCCATGAGTCAACCTTCTACTTCTACATACCCGTACCCTCCCGCATGTCAACCTTCCATGAGTCAGCCTTCCGCTCCCACATACCCGTCTCCGTCTCTACCTCCAGTCAGGGGAATTCCACATCCCGAGCAGGTGGATGCCGTCCACTACATTCCCGCTCCTGCGCCATTTGCTAGTCCTTCCAGTTACCATACATCCATGCCTATGCAACCTCCACAACTGTCTCCACCACCTCATACCCCTCGACATCCACCTTGCCCGAAGCGGGCTCCTCCTCCTCCGTTGCCAGAGTGTTTCATTGATATTTTTCGGGCTTTGATGGCCACTCACGCGTTGCCGCTCCTTCCGGTTACGCCTTGCCAACCCGCGATCGGGAATATGCTCCAATTTTATGATTATCATCGCCGGCAGCGACATTTGGTCGAGGATTGTCTCGAGTTCCATGAGTATATTTATGACTTGGAATCCAAGAAGAGGATCGATTGGTCCGCTACTGGCAAGGTCATTGCACATCTAAGCAAGCTGTAACAACAAGCAGCGCCGCCCAGGTAGCCGTCTCCGTTACAAGACCAAGGGCACCCCTGCGAGTCTTCATCTGGCACCGTGCCCGCTCCATTGCCTACTCCAACACCCGTTCCTTCACCTAGGCCATCTCCATCTCCTACCCCGGCTTCACCTCAACAAACCTAAAACTCTTCTTAGGCCAGTGCCTCCCCTTCTATTTCTATTACCTCCACCATCGCTTCCACTCCCGACGCCGTGTGACATGTTGTGTCAATACGTCGACGTTGGGCCCCACGGCTTTCCACTTCACCTTCATCCTCTCCACCAACATTACCCCCATTGCCCACATCACCACCATCGCCTGCACCTCTATTGCCTTTACCATCTCCACCATCTCCTCCATCTTTCTTGCCGCCCAAGCCTGAGCAAGCTCCACTTTTGCCTTCACCTTCACCCGAGCCAGTCATCGCCGCTATCCCTCCACCGCATGAGGCCTCTACATCTTCTAAGCCTTCACCTCCACTACCTATTCCTATTAGCACCACTTCTCCACCTATTTCCGCCCTACGGAGCGGGTGCGCACTGCCTTTGGTGCCCCTTGGGTCTGGCCTCCATGGAGACGATGGGCCGAGTCAGGATGATGCTTTGCCGGTTGTACATTTCAAGCTTCAAGATTTCATCTGTCGGATGTCGATATGTGTCCTAGTCCTTGGCTATTTTGGGGATGATGAGCCTACACTTTTGAAGACAGTTGCCAAGAAAGGCTCTCGTACACTAGTGCTAGTTTCTTCTCGAGTGAGACCAGTGGCAATCTCTTTGCTCGCCGGAGGATTAACTATCGATGTTGTTATTACATCGCGCTCGATTGTTGTTCAGTTCACTGACCAAGAAGGGTTCTCTACCCGTATTTTGCTAACGCATATGGCTGCCAAGAGTTTGCTGGATTCTATGTTCAAGGGGCAGTTCACCATATTTTCTGCAGATATTCTGCACGTTCTATGCAACCTCTCTCGGTTTATTGGTGAGTCGGCCATGACAACACTGCGTATTACTCTCCCTCATCTTCATCCTACTCTTCTGGTAAGGGAGTTATGCTTCAGGCCTGACTACCGAGTGGAGTTACCGAACCATAGGCTCTTTGTGCCGAGTGACAAGACACCATGGTTTCATAAAGTTCATCCTTCTGAGGAGTTACATGTTCAAGAATGTCCGCCTATTATTAGCATTGGGGGTCTAGGGGCAACCGCCCCGACGAAGTTGCATGTTCATAGATGGGCCAGGTCGTCTGCCAGATGGGCCCGTTATTTGAGAAGATGTTACATGTGAAGAAGCCCAAAGGTCTGAGCCCACACTACGCAGGCCCGTGTTCAAGAGATTTCGGCCAAAAAGTGGCGGTGGCACAAGTTTAAGGGCCATCAGTTGTGCACTCAGGGGTCCACTTCTCCTTCTTCTTCTTCGTTCCATTCATCATCTTTTCTCCTGCGCAGTTCCCACCCTTGGGTGGTGTATCTTCCCTCTTCTAACTCTGTCTCTACGATTCTCTCCTCTCCTCCCGAGTCTGTTAATCGCCGCTTTTCTTCTCTTCGTTCGGGCCTCCGGGTTTTCCACATTCTTGTTATTCTAGGCATTGGCCTATGCCCTCTCATCATCCCGATCCAGGGACATCTTTTGATTCTTCTTCCCTGACTCTATCGAGTGATTCTCCTTCTTATTCCCCGACCTTGTCGGGTGTCTCCTATTCGTCTTCCCCGACCTTGTCGGGTGATTCTCATTCTCCTTCTCCGACCCTGTTAGATGATTCTCATTCTTTTTCTCCGACCACGTTGGATGATTTTCATTCTCACCTTCCTATTTACTATTCCTCACCTTTTTGGGGTCATTACCTTTTTTCATGTTGTTTTCGAGACTTTAGTCCGCCTTAATCTTAGATATTCTCCATTTATTATGTATTTGGTTTCTTATTATCAGGGTCTATGTGCCTTAACGAGAGAGTACTAGCCCTCGTCTCTCTTCCTTTTTATCCTTCTTCGTCCAGTTTGATGTCTGCCACTCCTCAGTGTCGAGGAATCTTGAAACCTTGTTATTCTCTCATCTGTGTCCTGTCAAGCAAGGAATATGAAGCTCTATGATCAAGATCTCGCTTCAGGATGCTATTTCCAAGCCATGGACTTGCAAAGTATCTTTTATTTTATGCAAGAATATGCTATCATTTCCATTATTACTTCATGCACATTGTTATTATGACGCTAGATTCTTCAACATGTATGAGTGGTCTTAGTTAATTTAGTTATTTTAAGTGTCAAAAATAGTTTGCTTCTGCAGCATCCTTAGGCTAGTGATAGCTCCGCGCTGAGAGTCCAGTTTCTTTCCCTGATCGTTGAGAGTGATCTCTTGAGTATGGGTTTTTCACACACTACACGGCGAGCCATAGTCGATCTCTCTGAGGCACACCGTTGCTGCTTTAGCCATACTTTGGGTATGCATAAAGGTCTTTTCTTTTCTCTTCTCGGCCAAGTGTAGGGGTAAGAGATGGACGGATGAGATGACCAACCAAGGCGCTCCCCAATACGGGAGAGGTCTCAAATAGGGGCAGTCTTGACCCTCAAAAATGAGCTTTCATGCAATATCTAGCCATTAAGAGCTGTTAAAAAATAAATCAATGATCTGATTAATGCAAAATTATGAAAATCAAAGGCATGCCAAGAGTGGCAGTACAGTTTCCCGCAGGACGTCATGAACCCGGTCTCATGCGTGCCGAATAAATATGGTTCTAAAAATTAAAGACACAAAGTCTCGGCGCAATAGATTGTATCTTTGAGGGGTAGTGCCCTGGAAGGAAGTCAAGTCCTGATGTTTCCCATCCTGCATAAATCTTATCTCCAATTTTCTTTTGCTTCTTCCTCTTAGGTTGGGTTGTATCCCAGGTATAGCCTTAGTAGGGGCACCGTTCTTTAGAGGCGGTTGGTTGTGGTAAGCCACCCTCATATACACGCCCTGCTCAAGGGAAGTCTTTAATGAAAAGGGGAGGAACGACGATCCCTAGCCAATAGTTTTAGCCCGTCTTCGGGTGCTGCAGGTTGCTTTGTCAAAAAAAAATAAAAACAAATAAAAACAAAAAAATAAATATTTTCAAAATTCCAAAAAAATCAAATATTTCAAAATTCCAAAAAAATCATATATTGTTAAAATCCAAAACAAAAAATCAAGAAAAGTCAAAAATCCAAAAATATGTCTTATGTTCCCTTCTTAATGCATTTTTCATTTTCTATTCTGAGGACAGGTATGATATGTTTGCTCAGTGTGCAGGTCATAGGTACTCAAGCTTTCCTCGCTCTATATTTTGATCTATCTGGTTCCTGTTCACGACTTCTGATCTGTTCCTTCATTCTTCAATCTATTCTCTCGATCTGTTCTGAGGCTCGTGTCCTTCTAAACTTTCGCTTTATCTCATCATGTCTTTGTGAGGGGGGTCTTTGCCTCACGATTATGAACCTGGCGGTTCTGCTTCATCTGATCTTGGGCTTTGATTGAAGAGCGTATTTGTCATGTCTTTTGTCCCGTCGTGTCCATGTCGTGCGTGTCTATGTCTCTCCGTGTCATCTTACACGTGTTGTTTTGTCCCCCCGTGTCTGTCATGTTTTCTCCCACTATGTTTTCGTCCCACGGTGTCATCCCTCCGTGTCGTCACACGTATCTTTTTATCCCCCGTGGTGTTGTCATCCCACGTGTCTTTGTCCCACCGCAAGTGTTGTCCCACCGTGTGTGTGTTGTCTTGTCCCACCGTGTCTTCAATCTCATGCATGTTTGCCATTTGTTCTTGTGATGTTTGTTATACTGTTGTGTTTTGTTCATCTTTGTCATGTTATATTTCGTTCATTATATTCATCTTCGTGCATGTTGTTATGTTCCTGATGTTATGTTCATCCTCGTGCTTGTTTTGTTTGTTGTTGTCTTATATCAAAAATTCAAAAATGCCGTTTCGCTTGGCAGGTAAGTCAGGTATGGCTCTCTATCCCTTCTCTTTGTTACATTACTATATGGTATCTACATTATTATATTATCTCAAGGACCGGCTGGTTCTCCAGGTGTTCTGGGATCTGATGTTCCCCTTTAACAAAAATGATGATGATCTAAGAGCATACAGTTAATCGTTGGATAAGCCGTTAGGTTGAGTCGGGTGGGGGACGATGGACTCCGTCTCGCACGCCGTGGTTGCAGAAGAATCTTGACCCCATCTTGCTCAGTCTAGCAATAGTATCCTTGAGTACTTTCTATTTTATGCTTTCTTTACATTCCTTTTGATGATTTCTTTATTTTAGCCCAGCATGCATCATGTCATTTTTTAGCATTCACGTCTCGTGATTCTCTCAAAGTTTCTCCTCAGCAATGTTTAATTTCTCTTCTGTTCTCTTGAATAAGAGATTCTGATTCCACTCTGAATTTGAACGATTTCTCTGATCTACTAGCTTGGTCTGGTTGGCCAGTATGATTCCTGTCTGGATTTTATCTCAGTCTTATTCTCCTTTTCCAGCTTTTACGCTATGTTCTTTCCGATCCCCTCATTGTCCGTGGATTGTGTCCTCGATGAGGTTGGTCGTGTTTCCTTTCCCTTAATTTAGTTTTCCAGACATGTCTCACCCTTGTCATCATTCCAGGTGGTTAGTTCGGCATTTTTGAGAGAATTCTTGTCGCTTGTTTGTTATGACAGATGTCTTTTTGCCTTGATGCCCGCTTATCAGTTCTCTCCGCTTCATCTCTGCTTCATCTTCATTCCTCGTCGCTATCGCTTTCGCTCCATCTCCTTTCCATTTCCACCTCCGCGTCGCTTTCGCTCGTTCCCATACAAAGCAAACATCAAGGAGAGGCATCTGTTGACACCTATTTTCAGCCCACAAGTTACGTTATTTCTATTATTCATCATTTTTGATGTCCCGAATTACCCATTATTTTGGGGTCTTCCTGTTAAATGCAAAGCTAGGATCTAGAAGGGGGGGTTGAATAGATCCCCAATAAAAACTTAAGCTCAATGGCAATACCAACCCAATTTGTTAAGCTACCAACCATTCACAGTAATATCTCAAACAACAATACCATTATCCTAAACCACTACAAGCAGTCCAAGATAAAACCGGTGTATAGTGAGGGTGAGATTTCTCAAACTGAATTAAACTCGCGCAAGATATATCCTTCAGAAAACTGCTCAATTAGAAATCAAATTAACACTTAAACATTCAACCACACATGTTGTTGAGCACATGATAGATTGAAGATGTGAACATTCATGACAGAATCAAACAGTATGAATTATCGTCAAAGCAATACGGCAAACACTACAAATGTGCCTAAGCTGGACTGCAAGGAGAATAACCTTGTGATAGAAAACGATAGACAAATCCGTGCACTTATTGAAATCACACAACAGACAACCCCCGTGAGCGATCCTGTGAAGGGAGGTGGGTGACAAGGAGCAAACGCACAAGGTAAACCACGGCACACTAGATCTTTGGTTGGTTCAGCCAGACACCTGTCTGCCTACATCCACCCCTCACTCAACCTGAGTGAGGATTCCCTTGCCAAAGCAAGAAGCAGACTCAGTGTACAATAGATGCTACCAAACAGCTTGAGACTGAGGGAAACAAATCCCTTGACCTGATCTTGCAACCCACAAGATTAGCACCCACTGCTACTGTAGTGACTGGAGAGTCCAACTCTCCCTTCTCCTACAACCGCAGAAGGAACTGTGAGCAACACCCAATTGCCCACAACCTGAGGACCAATCCTCCCTTCCTCCAAATCGAAGGGGAACCCGTGAGTGACACCCAGTCACTCACAACCGGAGACCCAAGTCTCCCTTCTTCTGATCACTCAGAAGGAACCCGAACCCAGAACAGGGTATCGGAAAAACACAAAAGTAAATGGAAAAGAACAAACAAAAAGATAAAAGGAAACAATCAGAATGTAGCTCCAAGGAGCACAATGACTCTGGATTTGATCCACAAGATAATATATGAATAGATCTTCAATATTGGCATTGGCTGCACACTTCTTCCTTCTTCTCACGACCTTCTTCTCTGAACTCTCTCTCCCTCTTTCTTTTTCTTAGACTGCACTACTCTCTCCACTATTTCTTCTCTCTATTCTTCTACTGCTAGCTCTCACTCTTTCTTCATTCTCTTCTTTCTCTCACTTTGGCTCTCAACTTTTCTTCTTCTTCTTCTCTGCACTCTCTTCTTTTCTCTCTTCACTTTTCCTCTCTGACGGCCTCTTCTTCTATTCTTCTCTTCTCTCAGCAGCAGCTTTTCAGCTTTCTGTAGCCCTCTACTTGTCTCATTGAAGGATGAGGTGGTATTTATATAGAACAAGGCCTCCGTATGGATGAGGCATAAAAGACCGAGTGAAGACCCATTGGTCCACGTGGCAGGGATGAGAATGTTTCTCTGTCATAGTGCCTTGGATCACGTGCACTTTAACCTGGTACTTTAATTCCACGTGAGGTAAGTTCACAGGTTTCACGTAGGACGCTCGAACATTGTGATGTGGCACAACCCAAAGATGCAAATGAATGAATTGTTGAACCTAGGCCTTAGATCCGCAAGCATACAAGCACTTTCAACGGACTCACATTAGCAAATCACTCGCACGGCTCATACGATCACTCGGTGGTGCCGGGGGATGATGGCGAGGGTCCGAGGTGGGACCCAAATATTCAAAAGGACTTTGTTGGCTTAGGCTGACCCCTAAGGGTCTGGGAATTCCCAACTTCATGGGCAGCCGGCACGCCGGGGCGTGGGGTTTGGTGGCTCTCACTCACAATCTGCGGCGGGCGCACTAACAAACACTTACGGGTCCGAACACTCCCTCACCGACCGACGGGCATAAGAGTCAATAGTAAACTAGCAAAGCATGGAACAGCAAGGTAGGGACTAGTCACTCACCTAATCGGTGTGAAGACACCGATCTCGGCCGAAAGACGAGGGCGAGCGGGGAGGCGTGGGTACGCACTCGCACGCCGAGTCGATGTCGCTTAACCTGAAAATATAGAAAGTACAATACTACTCCTCATGCAGGAGGGTGGGAAAAGGGGTTGGGGTTAATGTGTTATAGTCAAACACTACCTCCACGCAGGGAGGGACTGTAAGCGGGCCAGGCGGTGTGGGGAAACTATGATAGAAACCGCGTTGTCGAGCTTTGCCGGTTCTGCCAACTTCAGGAACAGCTTGATAGGTTGTTGATGTCGGCACTGCCACAGGCTCAGCCGAGCTCAAAATTAATCGAAATTGGTGCTGAAACTTTCCAGACTAGCCCCGAATGTTACCTGCATTTTTTTGGAATTTCGTGTCGATGTCGCTGGTCGCGGGAAAGCCTAGAACAGGGCTGGTCTTCGCTGGTTCTGGTTGCTCTCAGGGTGATGCAGCTGGAAGATGGGGGCGCCACAAATTGACCCGTACTCTGTTTGGAGTGAGGAAGGTACTGTTGCGATCGTGGTCAAGTCTTCAATCCGTCGGGACCAACGGCGTTGTCGGCAGAAGTCGGAGCTGGTTGTGAAAGTCCAAACAGCAGGGATGTGTCGATTCTGGCTCGAGAAAACTGACCTGATGCACTTGGAATGGAAAATTTTTCACTTTTGATGACGATGTCCAAACTTAGCTCTTCTTCTTGGGGATGGAAGAGGACTTGAAGGGGAAGCTCTCAGCCAATTTTTGCGTTCAGATCTGCAAGGGAGAGGCCATGGTTGAACTGTATCTGAGGCTCTGGTTCTCTGCCTGAGTGGTTCTGCGCAGTCGAGGAAGAATCCCTCCCACCGGTAGCTCGGTGCTTGGACGATGATGAAACCACCTCAGTTGGAAAGCTCTCTGGACGACCTTTCCAGAGGTATATGTCTTGCCACCTGGAGGATCAGGGAAGGGCTGGAGATGAAGCGACTTCCAGGACCAAAGCTTGCTGCCTGCGATCTGCTACTTGGAGCTGCAACCTTGTATTGACAAATGGAGTAGGAAGGGGGGTAGCACAGCAAGGGAATGATGGCTGATGGATAGGGGAGAGGGGAGGACGTGGCTGGGGTCTCCAAGAAGGTTGGGGTGGCAGGGATGGGGTGGAGGGGGCTGGTGGTGCTGAAGGAGGTGATGGGGGTGGCTGTGCACTAGAGAGAGGGTGGGTTGGAGAGAAGGTGGGGGGCGAACTTGGGCTGGGTAGGGGGCTGGTTTGGGTGACCAAAACCTGGTAGGGGGGTTGTGAGATGGGAGGTAGATTCAAATTTGGCCTTGGGAGACACTCCTTCAGCCTTGGGGAGGTGGGGAGGTGCCTAGGGAAGTGGATGGGGTAGTTGGTGGTTGGGTGGTGGGGTTTGGATTGGTGGAATCTATCTTGGGGCTGGGGTGGAGTTATAGGGGTGGTGGGTAGTTGGGGAGGGCCTTGAATGAGGGAGGGGGAGTTAGGTGGTAGGAGGGAGAGGGAGGAGAGAGAGAGAGGGGTTCGCCCCCTTCACTTGAGGAGAGAGAGAGAGATAATGAGTGAGAGAGGAAGAGTAAGATTTGGGAATTGCTTCTATTCAAATTGATTCATCAAAAGTTGAGTACATGGGGAGAGATGTGGCCTATATATAGGAAACCACTCTTTACATGACCAAAATACCCTTGACAATTAGACAAAAGACAAAGCATAACCTAGACTCAATCCTACGGGCCCATTACAAAGGTACTAAGGCCCAATTAAGCATAATAAGGGAAATGAACTAAAACAACATGACTCAATATAGGAAAGTACATATGATACGACTCAAAGGAAAGGAAAATAACATGTGAACACAAAGCCGGGCTTCCTCAAAGTGATGCAGGCGATCCGAGCCAAAGAGAGCGCTGTATGATGCCCTCATCAAATCCCCCGGGGTGGGGAGAACTCGACTCCGTCGGGTATGGGTCCGCCTGACTGTGGTAGTGCTCCAAAGTGTCCGGGTCAAGGCGCAGCAGGTCCTCCCGGCTCACCCAAGTATCCTCGGTCGGGGAACAACCCTTCCACCTCACTAGGTAACGCTGGTATACCATGTTCCTGGTAATGGTACTCTGCTCATCCAGTATTGCCTCCACCTGCTCACGTCGGCCTCTCAAGCTAGTACGTATAGTCACACCGTGGGTGTCTCTCTCAAGAGAGGGTAAAGGCTCAAGCTCCTCACTAGGTCCTATAGCGGGGCCCTTGTAGGGTACCAGGTCTGCAACATTGAAGGCAGGGTGTACCCCAAAACCCTCAGGTTGGTCCAGCTCATAAGCGTTACTGCCTAGTCATCTCAGAATTTGAAAGGGTTCCGACCCTCGTGCCCTCAATTTGGAGGTAGGCCCCAGAAGGAGCAGCTCCGTCCCCACCATCACCGAGTCTCCCACTTGGAACTCGAAGTGACGCCGTCGAGCATCTACCTATCTTTTGTAAGCCTCGTTTCTCTTCCCTATATGCTTGTGAAGGTTGCCATGCAGTTTCATGAATGATCATCCTCTAGAGATGAAGGGAGGGCCTGGACAACTGAAAGTGACCCTAGCATGCTTTGATTTTATTTCATGGACCTCAAAGATTGGGGGGGCGGGGCACCTTAATGAAGCTCTACTAATCATAACTCTCATATTCAAGGTGGGACCAACAAACATAGAACCTCTAACAAAGGTTGGGGAAGTTGGGTGTCCAAGTGTGGTTGCAATGCATGTGGAGACCCGACTCTCTTGGAGGGATAAGGGAGGATCCATGTACCCAAATGCTATGACCCTCAATGATTCTATATGTAGGAAAGCAGGATACCACCTTTGGGAAACCTTAGGGTGGTTGACTTGGGCAAGACCTTGGTTGTTTCTAAGGGTTGGGGCTGAGGTTTATGGGCCGATGGGCTCTCAGAATGTGGGGTCAAAAGGATCCAGATAGGTTGAGGGGTGGTGGAGGTGGGCCTGTATCCAAGAGATGGTCCCGGGGTCCCTAGTGCACGTGGGGTGGTGGAAATCAATAGCCTGATGGGGCCTAGCGCAATGTTCCTTGCAAAGGGATGAGGGGTAGGGAAAGATGTAGGAGGACAAGGGGGTGGGTTGGTAATGAGGGGTCAGTGGAAAGGGATCATGCAGATCTAGGAGGACTTGGGTTGTGGGGAATGAGGTCTCTTCCCATCCTAGACCTTGATCACTCCAAAGCATACACCTCCTAGTGTGATCTAGGCATCTAACTCCTAGTGGGGGCAGCACCACGGTTGACTCCCTAGCTGTAGTACTCTTTCCTTGAGGTGGGTGGGGGTCATAGGGCTGGCCTTGGCAAAAGTCATCGGGCTCGGGTAGAAACAATATGAGCTTACTCATGCAAGGGCCCTTGGTGTAGATGGACGTGATGGACCTGATAGAAGGGTGTGAGAGACTAAGGTACCCCGTGTCACTTTCTCCTAGGGCCAGCAAGTTTGTCACCTCTAATTACCTTAGTATACCCTTAATCAAGTCCTTCAAGGTCCTTACACAGTAGAATGATTGGTAGGTTGGGTGGAATGGTGGGGTGGGCACGATTGGGTTATGGTTATCCATGGAGGTGCGCATGTCGTGGAGGAGGAGGTTTTTCTTTAGCCACTCAATGAGGGGTTCCCCAAGTATCACACTGCTCATGGAAGGCTGGGTGGGGGGATGTGGCTGGTCATCTTGTAAAACTCGGAGGAGGATGCACCTAGTTAAGTTCAACGGGGTCCCATGGGGTAGGGATGAATTCTCTTGATTCAACTCTTAGCATTGGGCTTCATATTTCTCTTCCCAATCTAGGGTAGCCTCATGGACTCAATCACCACCTCAAGTTCACCTTGGGTAGGGGTAACTATCTCTTCAATCATTAAGTACGACATGTCTCGTGAAGGGCATTGACAGATGAAGTGTTCAAAGCCTTTACACTTAAAACATTGTTGTCTATTTCCCGGAGTGGTATTACCCGCACTTTGTCCCTTGGAATTCTACTCTCGCCGGGGCATGGGTTGACTAGGGGTGACTCTCGTCGGAGGAAAGGTGGGAGGGAGATTAGAGGGCCGGAACGGGGGCCGAGGTGGGGTACTTCCACTTGGACTTTCCTTGGGGGCCTTTAAGAGAGGGGCCGGGTTGGGGAGGAGTCCCATGTCCTTGGGATCGGTTGGTCGTAGAGTGAATCTAGAAGGTCTAGAGAACCGCTTAGCATCCCGGGCTATTCGATAGGCTTGGGAAAGGGTTTCAACGTCTCTCATGAAGAGTTCCTTTTTGATGTGGTTTTGTAGCCCATTTCTAAATCTAGATAGGGTAACCGCGTGCTCCTCTCGGGCTCCACACTTTAGGACATAGCAGTCAAATTTCTCAATATACTCGTTCACGGTCCTACCTTCCTGGGTGAGGCTATGCCATTCATCTAAGAGGATTTGAGTGTAGGAAAGGGGAAGGTACTTGATTCTAAGATGATCCTTCATGCTTTGCCAGGTGTCCATGGGTTCTTGGCGTCGAGCCACCCTCAAACTTTCTACGTTCAGCCAATATGTTTTAGCTAGCTTAGTGAGTTGAATTTTGGCCAACCTTACCCACCTTTCCTCACTCATGGGGTACCAATTAAAATATTGGTCCATGGTAGTCTCCCAATCATGGTAAACACTTGGGTTGTGGGATCCATCAAAGTTTGGTGCCTCAACCTTGATCATTCTTAAAAGGTGGTTATCCGGGTCTTCCCGGGGGTGCCTTCCCTCGCGCCCGTAATGTCGGGGTCTCTCATAGTCATAATAAGGATCAAAGTCTGACCTTTCCCTATCAAACTCATCCTGTGGAGGCCAGACTCTAAGGCCATGGTTCCTGGGTGGTGGTTCATTGACTTCCCTCTCAAATTCATCCCGTGGTGGCCGAGCTCTAGGGCCATAGTTTGTAAATGGGGACTCATTTGCTTCCCTATCAAGTTCTTCCCGGGGAGGTCGTGCCCTTGGACCTAGGTTCCGAGGTGGGTCATTGGCTTCTAACCGGTCAAGCCGGGTGGTGATGGTCTCTAGCCGACCAAGAATGGTGGCTAGTGCGGGATCAACGTGTTATTGGGGTTCTTCCCTAGGGGCTTCATGATCAGCTCGGGGATTTGGATCCATAAGAGGGGCTGAGGACGAGGGATCTTGCCGGTAGATGGTTCCCCTACGGGTGGACATGCAAAGGGACGATGGAAAGCACCATGCAAAGGAGACTCCAAATGCAAATGCCCTAGGACTAGACTCATAGAGACAAGTCTAAAACTTGCTCTGATACCATTTGATGTGGCACAGCCCAAAGATGCAAATGAATGAATTATTGAACCTAGGACTTAGATCCGCAAGCATACAAGCACTTTCAACGGACTCATGTTAGTGGCTCACTCGCATGGCTCATACGATCACCCGGTGGTGCCGGGGGATGATGGCGAGGGTCTGAGGTGGGACCCAAATATTCAAAAGGACTAGGCTCGCTTAGGTAGACCCCTAAGGGTCTTGGAATTCCCAACTTCCTGAGTAGCCGGCACGCTGGGGCGTCGGGTTGGGTGGCTCTCACTTACAATCCGTGGCGGGCGCACTAACAAACACTTTCGGGTCCGAACACTCCCTCACCGACCGATGGGCATAAGAGTCAATACTAAACTAGCAAAGCATGGAATAGTAAGGTCGGGACCTGTCACTCACCTGAACGGTGTGAAGACAACGATCCCGGCCGAAAGACGAGGGCGAGCGCGGAGGCGTGGGTACGCACCCGCACGCCGCGTTGATGTCGCTTGACCTGAAAATATAGAAAGTACAACACCACTCCTGATGCAGGAGGGTGGGACAAGGGGTTGGGGTTAATGTGTTACAGCCAAACACTACCTCCATGGAGGGAGGGGCTGTAAGCCGGCAAGGCGGGGTGGGGAAACTATGATAGAAACCGCGTTGCTGAGCTTTGCCGGTTCTACCAACTTCAGTAATAGCTTGACATGTTGTTAATGTCGGAGCTGCCACGGGCTCAGCCGAGCTCACAATTAGTCGAAATTGGTGCTGAAACTTTCCAGACTTGCCCCGGATGTCACCTGAATTTTTTGGAAATTCTGTGTCGATGTTTCTGCTCGGGGCAGAGCCTGGAACAGAGCTGGTCTTCGCTGGTTCTGGTTGCTCTCACGGTGATGTAGCTGGAAGATGGGGGCACCATGAACTGACCCGTACTATGTTGGAAGCGAGGCAGGCACCGTTGCGATCGTGGTCAAGTCTTCTTTCCGTCGGGACCAATGACGTTGTCGATAGAACTCAGAGCTGGTCATGAAAGTCCAAACAGTAGGGATGTGTCGATTCTGGCTCGGGAAAACTGACCTGATGCACTTGGAATGGAAAATTTGTAACTTTTGATGACGATGTCCAAACTTAGCTCTGCTTCTTGGAGATGGAAGAGGACTTAAAGGGGAAGCTCTCAGCCAAGTTTCGCGCCCAGATCTGCAAGGGAGAGGCGGTGGTCAAACTGGATCTGAGGCTTTGGTTCTCTGCCTGAGTGGTTCTCCGTAGTCGAGGAAGAATCGCTCCCACCGGCTGCTCGGTGCTTGGATGACAATGAAACCACCTCTTCTGGAAAGCTCTCTGAACGACCTTTCCAGAGGTATATGTCTTGTTACCAGGAGGATCCGGGAAAGTCTAGAGATGATGCGACTTCCAGGACCAAAGCTTGCTGCCTGCGATATGCTACTTGGAGCTGCAACCTTGTAATGACAAATGGAGTAGGAAGGGGGGTAGCACAGCAAGGGAATGATGGCTGATGGATAGGGGAGAGGGGAGGACGTGGCTGGGGTCTCCAAGAAGGCTGGGGTGGCAGGGATGGGGTGGAGGGGGCTGGAGCTGCTGGAGGAGGTGATGGTGGTGGTTGTGCACTAGAGAGAGGGTGGGTTGGAGAGAAAGTGGGGGGCGAACTTGGGCTGGGTAGGGGGCTGGTTTGGGTGACCAAAACCTGGTAGGGGGGTTGTGAGATGGGAGGGAGATTCAAATTTGGCTTTGGGAGGCACTCCTTCAACCTTGGGGAGATAGGGTGGTGCCTAGGGAAGTGGATGGGGTAGTTGGTGGTTCGGTGGTGGGGTTTGTATTGGTGGAATCTATCTTGGCACTGGAGTGGAGTTATAGGGGTGGTGGGTAGTTGGGGAGGGCCTTGAATGAGGGAGGGGGAGTTAGGTGGTAGGTGGCAGAGGGAGGAGAGAGAGAGGGGTTCGCCCCCTTCACTTGAGGAGAGAGAGAGAGAGATAATAAGTGAGAGGAAGAGTAAGATTTGGGAATTGCTTCTATTCAAATTGACTCATCAAAAGTTGAGTACATGGGGAGAGATGGGGCCTATATATAGGCATCCACTCTTTACATGACCAAAATACCCTTGACAATTAGACAAAAGACCAAGCATAACCTAGACTCAATCCTACGGGCCCATTACAAACGTACTAAGGCCCAATTAAGCATAATAAGGGAAATGAACTAAAATAATATGACTCAATAAAGGAAAGTACATATGATATGACTGAAAGGAAAGGAAAATAACATGTGAACACAAAGCCGGGCTTCCTCAAAGTGATGCAGGCGATCCGAGCCAAAGAGAGCGTTGTATGATGCCCTCATCAAATCCCCCGGGGTGGGGAGAACTCGACTCCGTCGTGTATGGGTCCGCCTGACTGTGGTAGTGCTCCAAAGTGTCCGGGTCAAGGCGCAGCAGGTCCTCCCGGCTCACCCAAGTGTCCTCAGTCGGGGAACGGCCCTTCCACCTCACTAGGTAACGCTAGTATACCCTGTTCCTGGTAATGGTACTCTGCCCATCCAGTATTGCCTCCACCTGCTCACGTCGGTCTCTCAAGCTAGGAGGTAGAGTCACACCGTGGGTGTCTCTCTCAAGAGAGGGTAAACGCTCAAGCTCCTCACTAGGTCCCACCGCAGGGCCCTTGTAGGGTACTAGGTCTACAACGTTGAAGGTAGGGTGTACCCCAAAACCCTCAGGTAGGTCCAGCTCATAAGCGTTACTGCCTAGTCATCTTAGAATTTGAATGGGTTCCGACCCTCGTGCCCTCAATTTGGAGGCAGGCCCCGGAAGGAGCCGCTCCATCCTCACCATCACCGAGTCTCCCACTTGGAACTCGCAGTGGCGCCGTCAAGCATCTGCCTATCTTTTGTAAGCCTCGTTGCTCTTCCCTATATGCTTGCGAAGGTTGCCATGCAGTTTCATGAATGATGATCCTCTAGAGATGAAGGGAGTGCCCGGACAACCGAAAGTGACCCTAGCATGCTTTGATTTTATTTCATGGACCTCAGAGATTGGGGGGCCGGGAAACCTGAATGAAGCTCTACTAATCATGACTCTCCTATTCAAGGTGGGACCAACAAATATAGAACCTCTAACAAAGGTTGGGGAAGTTGGGTGTCCAAGTGTAGTTGCAATGCATGTGGAGACCCGACTCTCTTGGAGGGATAAGGGAGGATCCATGTACCCAAATGATGTGACCCTCAATGATTCTATATGTAGGAAAGCAGGATACCACCTTTCGGAAACTTTAGGGTGGTTGACTTGGGCAAGACCTTGGTTGTTTCTAAGGGTTGGGGCAGAGGTTTGTGGGCCGATGGGCTCCCAGAATGTGGGGTCAAAAGGATCCAGATATGTTGAGGGGTGGTGGAGGTGGGCCTGTATCCAAGAGATGGTCCTGGGGTCCCTAGTGCACGTGGGGTGGTGGAAATCAAGAGCCCGATGGGGCCGAGCACAATGTTCCTTGCAAAGGGATGAGGGGTAGGGAAAGATGTAGGAGGACAAGGGGGTGGGTTGGTAATGAGGGGTCAGTGGAAAGGGATCATGCAGATCTAGGAGGACTTGGGTTGTAGGGAATGAGGTCTCTTCCCATCCTAGACCTTGATCACTCCAAAGCATATGCCTCCTAGTGTGATCTAGGCATCTAACTCCTAGTGGGGGCAGCACCAAGGTTGACTCCCTAGCTGTAGTACTCTTTCCTTGAGGTGGGTGGGGGTCATAGGGTTGGCCTTGGCAAAAGTCGTCGGGCTCGGGTAGAAACAATATGAGCTTACTCATGCAAGGGCCCTTGGTGTATATGGAGGTGATGGACCTGATAGAAGGGTGTGAGAGACTAAGGTACCCCGTGTCACTTTCTCCTAGGGCCAGCAAGTTTGTCACCTCTAATTACCTTAGTATACCCTTAATCAAATCCCTCAAGGTCCCTACAAAGCAGAATGATTGGTAGGTTGGGTGGAATGGTGGGGTGGGCACGATTGGGTTATGGTTATCCATGGAGGGGCGCATGTCGTGGAGGAGGAGGTTTTGCTTTAGCCACTCAATGAGGGGTTCCCCAAGTATCACAATGCTCATGGAAGGCCGGGTGGGGGGATGTGGCTGGTCATCTTGTAAAACTCGGAGGAGGATGCACCTAGTTAGGTTCAACGGGGTCCCATGGGGTAGGGATGAATTCTCTTGATTCAACTCTTGGCATTGGGCTTCATATTTCTCTTCCCAATCTAGGGCAGCCTCATGGACTTCAATCACCTCCTCAAGTTCCCCTTGGGTAGGGGTAACTATCTCTTCAATCATTAAGTTGGACATGTCTCGTGAAGGGCATTGACTGATGAAGTGTCCAAAGCCTTTACACTTAAAACAGTGTTGTCTATTTCCCGGAGTGGTATTACCCGCACTTTGTCCCTTGGAATTATCCTCTCGCCGGGGCATGGGTTGACTAGGGGTGACTCTCGTCGGAGGAAAGGTGGGAGGGAGATTAGATGATGTGACATAAACTAGGACCTAAATTGCAAACAACGCAACGACTTGTCAATGTCACACAAGCGGACTCACTCGCGTTTGGCACACTCGGGTCCGTAGGTGGACCGGCAATGGGGTGAGGGTCCGAGGTTGGACCAGAGGTTTCCAAGGATATGGCTGGCTTGGGGAGTACCCCTATGGGCCAGA
This sequence comes from Amorphophallus konjac, assembly GCA_022559845.1. Classification (NCBI taxonomy): domain Eukaryota; kingdom Viridiplantae; phylum Streptophyta; class Magnoliopsida; order Alismatales; family Araceae; genus Amorphophallus; species Amorphophallus konjac. Next base: position 198,994,151 of record CM040125.1, on the reverse strand, counting down.
GGTTTCCCAAATTCACGGGCGGTCAGCATGTAGCAACCCTGATAAATAAAGATTATAAATAAATAAAAATTTTCTAAATATATTACTGAATTAATACAGATAATAAGAAGAAGCTTGAACGGGTGAATAAAACCTAAAATGCAAATAACGCCTCTTCTTAAGGCGCTATTTAAATTAGAAACGCCTCTGGCTAAGGCGTGAATAAAGAAGTGACGCCCTCACCTAACGGCGTCAATTTCCAACGACAAACAGGGCAAGGCCAAGAAACGCCTCTATATTGGGCGTGTTTTAAAACAAGGAACGCCCTTATACAAGGCGCTTATTGAGAAACGACCTGAACCAGGTCGTCAATTCAAGAATCGACGCCCTGACCTAGGTCGTTAAATCCATTTGAATTCCATTCGAACCCAGAGCTTATCCAGGGAAGGATTATGTTAATCTAGTAAGGGTTTACTAGGGCAAGGACTCTAATAGGGATATATTACCCTCAATCAAACACTACTTTTGTTAGGACTCCAAAATCCTATAAATAAACCTGTCCGACCAAACCCTAACCCATTTGATCGACCTGCTGCTGCACGGTAAGTGAAAAACATATGTTCTTTTTAATTCCTTTTGTCCCCTGCTTCGACTGCATGAAGAACTGATAATTCTTCATTGTCTTTTCTTTGTAGGAAGCTCCACAGCCACTGCCGAAGAACAAGGTAATGTTCTTCAAACCGTTTCCCTAACTTTGATTATATCCTCATCTTCCTTCCTCTTTCTTCCCTACAGGTTGATTATCATCATCTCCATCATCTTCATCAAACTGAATTTTTTCTTCTTCCTGTCCGATCTGCATACTACTGCTATCAAGGGTATTAGAAGCTTCGGGTGTTCTTATCAAGTTATTCACGTATCCCATCTCCAGATATCAATTAAGGTAGGTTTTCTCAAGTTTCTGTAGCCCAAATAAATTAAGACAAGATTTATATACATATTGACATGGCATGCATATGGTTTTTGTGTTTACTGCAATATTTTCAAAGTAACGCCCCTGTCAAGGGCGCTAATTTACAAGACACGACCCTGCCCAGGTCGTCAATTTCATATTTGACGCCCTGTACACAGGCGTTAATTTCATGTAAACGTTAATCACCTATCTTAAGAACTGATTATCCATGAAATTGCATCAAATCAATAATTGTTAGCGGTTAAAGTTAATAAACATGAAACATCAAATCTAATATACTGCATATGAATTCCTGCCAATTTTCCTGTCATGACTATATGATCGTTATCCTTGATTATCGTGCAAATCTTGCTGATTATGTAAATTCCTGGTATTTCTTAAATTCACGACCTAGACTAGGTCGTTTCCAACTATGTTAACGCCCCATCACAGGGCGTGAATTGAAAAATAACGCCCCTTCCTAGGGCGCGTATCTGTGAAATTCCTGAAAAATATATTCTATAAAAAAAAATAGAATTAAAGATAACGGCCTTGCCCAGGGCGCTTTTTTTGATAATACCTGAAATTAATTATATTCTGTCCAATATTGTGAATAAAAAGGACGCCTTCTTGTATAGTCGTCAAATATTGAAGAAACGCCCCTGTCCAGGGCGCGTTTTAGATAAATTATTGAAATAATGAAATTCTGCAAATATGGAAAATAGATGAACGCCCTTCTGTTATGCGTTAATTACTTGAGAAATGACTTTACCTAAGTCGTTATTTTCTGTAAACTGATTTTTTATCCTGATTCTGTTAACCGATGGTTCCAATTATTTATATAATATATATCGGCACTATTCTCCACTCCGTGAGTATAGTCCCACGTTTCACGATTGTTTTATCGATCACACTCAATTCTCATTGACATACAAGCTCTCCATTGGACATTCAGTTCCTTTGGACTAGCGAGTTAGTCATAGAGACCTCCGTAAGACTCCTCGTACCTTGGATTCCCTCAAGGTCGACTGAGCTGGTTGTACCCTAAAAACCTATTACACGATCTCTGCCATGTCAATCTAAAGAAACATGGTATACCGGCCCTTATGATTATACAAAGAGTATATCATAAGAAATTCTTAATGGGATGATGATATCATGCCATATCATGTCATTCTTGTAAACCTCAATTCTATGATAAGAATGAGGGTATCTTACCTTTGATATACTGTTCATGTGGACCTCAATTCTATATAAAGAATGTCCATATTGATTTGTCATGGTACCCAAGTTGAGGGAACCTAATTCTACCTAGTTTTATCTTTAATCGTGATTATACCGTTATTATCGCCAATCTATGTCCTTTGTCATATTTTGGACTCTATTCTATCAAAGTTGTCGTACGTGTCTACAAGCTTGATTATTAAAATTCTATGTTGGCTATAAACAAGAGTGGATGTCAAAATACATGATAAATGCCTGCGCATATAGGGCCCGATCTGGTCCTGGGAGGAGCACCCGAAAGTACTTGTGCCCATGGGAGTTAAAATGATATGGTATCTGGCATTATACCGAGTACTTGACTTGCTTGATTGGACATTCCACACATATCTTGTACTTGAATCGTACTTGACTTGACATGAAATGCGTGGCCCGAGAAAGGGTAATTACTTGCTTGCTTGATACATGATAGCCAAAATTCTTGACATGACTTGTTAAATGTACTTGCTTGAATATCTTGAGTATCTTGTTGAAAGTTCATGATTAGTTCATCTTATTCTTTGATATTACATTCTCTCTATCTTGTCGTTTTATGCGAGCATACATAGCTTTATTGCATTCGTGAAAGATGTAATTACTTAAACCCCTTGCTAGTACTTGAGATATAATTTCCTACTGAGCGTTCGCTCATTCCGTTTGTCCCTTTTTACTTTTCAGGTAAGTCCGACGACGATGGAAGTCAATCGGATGGGAATGGTCAAGAGTGAAAGTGATAGAGCTGCTCAAGTGTCATCTAGTCTTTTCTATAGTTTCTTGAGTCAAATATGTATTCTTTTTATTTTTATTAAACAGAGTATTGGATTTGTAATAGTCTATCCATTATGAAATAAAGGATTGGGTTATCTTGCTATTTTGCGCATCTCTGTCTTTGTGTCGAATACACGACCACTCTGATTGACATGATTGATATAAACTCGTCACGCGTCTCCGGGTATCTTCCGCACTCGGGACGTGACAATTTTTGTGGTATCAGAGCCTAAGGTATTCAATTCCTAGGAAAAACCCAAGTCCAAGGATAAGTTGAACGTTTAACCAAGTGAGATTAGGTAGAACCAAGGGTTAAGAGTCAATGAGTCTTTAATAAGATCACAGTGATATAATACTAACATAGCTATTGTAATTGTAGGATAATGGCTTCCGAACGTGCTCAATGGCGCAACATGCAGTGTACCCTCCAAGGGATGACTCAAGTGCTACAACAGGTAGCACAAGGTGGTGCTCCACGAGCTGGAAGCTTACACCAAGCATTTAAGAGTATGAATCCCCCGAAGTTCATAGGATCGACCGATCCGGACGATGCCGAGCATTGGGTTCGGGAAACCGAACGCATATTCCGTGTCATGCAATGCACGGATCAGGACAAAGTTCTATTAGCTACATTCCAGTTAGAGAAAGATGCTAGATGCTGGTGGGAGTCTATTGAAGCAACCATCGATCCTACTCAAGTAACATGGGAAGAATTTGTGGAATACTTCAATGCTAAATATTTCTCGAACCGAGTCCAAGAAAAGAAGGCTGCAGAATTCGCTGCATTAAAGCAATGATCTTTATCATTAGCAGATTATGAAGCTCAGTTCTCCAGGTTGTCTAGATATGCTAAGCATCTTATTAGCACGGAGGAGATGAAAGCCCGTAGATTTCTTAATGGGCTTAGGCCCCACTATATTACTCAACTGGCGCCTATGGGCATCCAAGTTTATTCTGAAATAGTGCGCCGAGCTCAATTACTTGAAGATGCCACGGAACTATCTGATAGGATCTGTGGAAAAGACAAGAAGGAGCAAGTCACAGGTTCGGGTTCTTTTAAACCCAATTGTAAGAAGAGGCCCAATAATGGAGGTTCATCCTCTCAAGATTCCAAGTTCAAGAAATCCAAGCCCTTCTCTATCACCACTACCCCTTCAAATGTAGTGTGTAAGCATTGTGACAAGGCTGGTCACAAGACAGAAGAATGCTGGAGGAAGTTAGGAGCATGTCTCCGTTGTGGAAGCCGTGAGCATCGGATTCCCAAGTGTCCATTAATGAATGACCAAGCCAGTGATGGTAAACGCCCGGTGACAAAGAACGCTCGACTTCATGCAATAAAGGAGACCGAGCAAGAAGAAGGTGGACTGGTAGAAGGTACATTAACAGTTTGTTCCAAAAGTGCTTATGTCTTATTTGATACGGGTGCATCGCATTCCATTATTTCTAAGAAGTTTGCCGACCCGTTACCGTTAGAACCAGAATGGATAAAAATAGTTCTAACTACTCCTCTTGGAAGTGAAAATGATATTACTCATCACTACCAAAACTGTGAGGTAATGGTTCAAGGTAGGAATTTACCTATAGATCTCATATGCCTCGATCTAAAGGAGTATGATGTTATACTGGGAGCGGACTGGTTATCCAAATACCAGGCAACGGTTGATTGCCGCAATAGCCAAATTGCTTTCAAAGATTTTCCAGAATTAGTCTTTACTCGCCCCAAGAGTCGGAGCAAATCCCCTCTTATTTCAGCTCTTCGAGCAAGCAAGCTCGTCAGGAAAGGATGTGTATCCTTCCTTGCTTTTGTCACTGTTAAAGAAGCTAAGGAAACCAAGATAGAAGACATTCAGGTAGTGCAAGAATTTCCAGACGTATTTCTGGAAGATTTACCGGGATTACCCCCTCAAAGAGAAGTGGCCTTCACCATTGACTTAGTCCCTGGTGCTGGTCCTGTTTCAAGGGCACCATATAGAATGTCCCCTGCTAAACTCAAAGAGTTGAAGGAGCAATTGATGGAATTAATTCGAAAGGGGTTTATTAGACCAAGTACTTCCCCGTGGGGAGCACCGGTATTATTTGTAAAGAAAAAGGATGGATCCATGAGACTATGCATCGACTATCGACAGTTGAATCATCTCACTATCAAGAATAAGTATCCACTCCCGAGGATCGATGAATTATTTGATCAGATTTCAGGATCCAAATATTTTTCCAAGATTGATCTCAGGTCGGGATATCATCAATTAAGAATCAAGGATGATGACATTCATAAGACTGCGTTCAGAAGCAGGTATGGCCATTACGAATTTGTTGTTATGCCTTTTGGACTAACAAATGCCCCTGCTGCCTTTATGCAGTTAATGAATAGCATATTCAGGCCTTACTTGGATCAATTTATAGCGGTTTTCATTGATGACATATTAATATATTCCAAGACTAAGGAAGAGCATGAAGAACATTTGAGGATTGCATTGCAAGTCTTGAGGACAAACCATTTATATGCAAAACTCAGCAAATGCGAGTTCTGGCTTAAAGAAGTAGCTTTTCTCGGACATGTCATATCAAAGGATGGATTATCTGTAGACCCGTCAAAGGTTGAAGCTGTGAGAAATTGGGAAAGACCCACGAATGCAAGCGAGATCAGAAGTTTCTTAGGTGTTGCAGGATATTATCGGCGATTCATCAAAGACTTCTCCAAGATCGCCGTGCCCCTTACAAGGTTAACTCGCAAGGAGATCCGATATGAATGGAGTGAGGAATGTGAAAGAAGTTTCCAAACTCTCAAAGATCATCTCACTACAGCTCCGGTATTAGCTCTACCAATAGAAGGAGAGAAATTCGAGGTCTACACAGATGCTTCTGGCAATGGCCTCAGATGTGTCCTAATGCAACAAGGAAAGGTCATAGCATACTCTTCACGTCAACTGAAGAAGCATGAGGAGAATTACCCCGTCCATGACTTAGAACTGGCCGCGGTGGTATTTGCCCTAAAGATATGGAGACACTACTTATATGGAGTGCAGTTTACTGTATACTCCGATCACAAAAGTCTCAAATATCTATTTTCACAAAAGGAGCTAAACATGAGACAAAGACGCTGGCTAGAATATCTCAAGGACTTCGACTTCAATATACAATACCATCCCGGAAAGGGTAATTATGTTACTGATGCCCTTAGTCGAAAGCCGAGAGCAATGATAGCCAATTGTATGATACAAGAATGGAAGTTGCTAGAACAATTCTCCGAGCTCAATATAAGCTTGGACAAGGAAGCCAAATTTGTCACATTATCTCATGTAAGCATACAGTCAGATTTATTATCTGAGATACAAGCACTTCAGGATGATGATCCTATATTAGTGGAAATCAAAGGCGGATTAGAAGGACAATCTGATTTTCAACTAACTTCTGATGGAAGATTATTATTCAAAGGTAGAACTTGTATACCCGACTGTCCGAAATTAAAGAAGAAGATCTTAGATGAAGCTCACCGATCAAGGTACACTATTCATCCAAGATCAACCAAAATGTATCAAGATGTAAAGAGGAACTTTTGGTGGCCTAATATGAAAAGAGAAATAGCAGACTATGTATCTCGCTGTCTCACATGCCAACAGGTCAAGGCAGAACACCAAAAGCCTGCTGGAAAACTACATCATCTAGATATTCCTAAGTGGAAGTGGGAGGATATTGGTATGGACTTCATCATGGGATTATCTAAATCAAAAGGAGGACATGATGGAATCTGGGTTATCATTGACCGATTAACTAAATCGGCGCATTTTTTGCCAATAAAAAGCCGATGGTCAATTGATGTACTAGCTGCACTATACATCAAGCAAATAGTCAGGTTACATGGAATTCCTGTCTCAATCGTGTCTGATAGAGATCCCCGTTTCACTTCTCATTTTTGGAAGGGATTACAACATTCGTTGGGGACAAGACTAAATTTTAGTACAGCTTTTCATCCTCAAACGGATGGTCAGACCGAGAGAACTAACCAAGTTGTTGAAGATATGCTTAGAGCATGTATCATTGACTTTGGAGGAAGCTGGCACGATCACTTGCCTCTAGTTGAATTTGCATACAATAACAGCTACCAGGCAAGTATTCAAATGGCACCTTTCGAAGCCTTATACGGAAGGAGTTACCGATCACCCTTATGCTGGAACGAAGTTGGAGAGAAACAACTGATAGGTCCAGACATGGTAAGGGATACAACTGAAAAGATACAAGTAATCAAAGAAAGATTACAAGTTGCTCAGACCAGGCAAAAGGCTTATGCTGATACAAGAAGGAGAGATCTTGAATTCCAAGTCGGAGATCATGTATTTCTTAAGATATCACCTGGACGCGGAATACGAAGATTTGATATTAAGGGAAAGCTTACGCCAAGGTTTATCGGACCTTTTGAAGTTCTAGAAAGAGTTGGCGAGGTTGCTTATCGCATCGCATTGCCTCCTCAATTGTCCGAAGTACATAATGTGTTTCACATTTCTATGCTGAAGAAGTATGTGCACGATCCCTCGCATATTATTGAACATGGAGACCTGGTAATACAGAAGGATCTCACATATGAACAGAAGCCTATGAAGATCTTAGAACGTGAAATACGTGCTCTCAGGAGTAAGGTTATTCCCATGCTTAAGGTGCAATGGAATAAGAACGCTGAACACGAAGCAACATGGGAGACCGAGGAGTCTATGAGGAAACGATTTCCTGAATTATTCTAAGTGGTATATACTCTCCACATTTTATATATATACAGTCGAATTTGGGGACCAAATTCTTTTTAAGTGGGGGAGGGTGTAGCAACCCTGATAAATAAAGATTAGAAATAAATAAAAATTTTCCAAATATATTACAGAATTAATACAGATAATAAGAAGAAGCTTGAACGGGTGAATAAAACCTAAAATGCAAATAACGCCTCTTCTTAAGGCGCTATTTAAATTAGAAACGCCTCTGGCTAAGGCGTGAATAAAGAAGTGACGCCCTCACCTAACGGCGTCAATTTCCAACGACAAACAGGGCAAGGCCAAGAAACGCCTCTATATTGGGCGTGTTTTAAAACAAGGAACGCCCTTATACAAGGCGCTTATAGAGAAACGACCTGAACCAGGTCGTCAATTCAAGAATCGACGCCCTGACCTAGGTCGTTAAATCCATTTGAATTCCATTCGAACCCAGAGCTTATCCAGGGAAGGCTTATGTTAATCTAGTAAGGGTTTACTAGGGCAAGGTCTCTAATAGGAATATATTACCCTCAATCAAACACTACTTTTGTTAGGACTCCAAAATCCTATAAATAAACCTGTCCGACCAAACCCTAACCCATTTGATCGACCTGCTGCTGCACGGTAAGTGAAAAACATATGTTCTTTTTAATTCCTTTTGTCCCCTGCTTTGACTGCATGAAGAACTGATAATTCTTCATTGTCTTTTCTTTGTAGGAAGCTCCACAGCCACTGCCGAAGAACAAGGTAATGTTCTTCAAACCGTTTCCCTAACTTCGATTATATCCTCATCTTCCTTCCTCTTTCTTCCCTACAGGTTGATTATCATCATCTCCATCATTTTCATCAAACTGAATTTTTTCTTCTTCCTGTCCGATCTGCATACTACTGCTATCAAAGGTATTAGAAGCTTCGGGTGTTCTTATCAAGTTATTCACGTATCCCATCTCCAGATATCAATTAAGGTAGGTTTTCTCAAGTTACTGTAGCCCAAATAAATTAAGACAAGATTTATATACATATTGACATGACATGCATACGGTTTTTGTGTTTACTGTAATATTTTCAAAGTAACGCCCCTGTCAAGGGCGCTAATTTACAAGACACGACCATGCCCAGGTCGTCAATTTCATATTTGACGCCTTGTACACAGGCGTTAATTTCATGTAAACGTTAATCACCTATCTTAAGAACTGATTATCCATGAAATTGCATCAAATCAATAATTGTTAGCGGTTAAAGTTAATAAACATGAAACATCAAATCTAATATACTGTATATGAATTCTTGCCAATTTTTCTGTCATGACTATATGATCGTTATCCTTGATTATCGTGCAAATCTTGCTGATTATGTAAATTCCTGGTATTTCTTGAATTCACGACCTAGACTAGGTCGTTTCCAACTATGTTAACGCCACATCACAGGGCGTGATTTGAAAAATAACGCCCCTTCCTAGGGCGCGTATCTGTGAAATTCCTGAAAAATATATTCTGCAAAAAAAAATAGAATTAAAGATAACGCCCTTTCCCAGGGCGCTTTTTTTGATAATACCTGAAATTAATTATATTCTGTCCAATATTGTGAATAAAAAGGACGCCTTCTTGTATAGTCGTCAAATATTGAAGAAACGCCCCTGTCTAGGGCGCGTTTTAGATAAATTATTAAAATAATGAAATTCTGCAAATATGGAAAATAGATGAACGCCCTTCTGTTATGCGTTAATTACTTGAGAAACGACTTTACCTAAGTCGTTATTTTCTGTAAATTGATTTTTTATCCTGATTCTGTTAACCGATGGTTCCAATTATTTATATAATATATATCGGCACTATTCTCCACTCCGTGAGTATAGTCCCACGTTTCACGATTGTTTTATCGATCACACTCAATTCTCATTGACATACAAGCTCTCCATTGGACATTCCGTTCCTTTGGACTAGCGAGTTAGTCATAGAGACCTCCGTAAGACTCCTCGTACCTTGGATTCCCTCAAGGTCGACTGAGCTGGTTGTACCCTAAAAACCTATTACACGATCTCTACCATGTCAATCTAAAGAAACATGGTATACCGGCCCTTATGATTATACAAAGAGTATATCATAAGAAATTCTTAATGGGATGATGATATCATGCCATATCATGTCATTCTTGTAAACCTCAATTCTATGATAAGAATGAGGGTATCTTACCTTTGATATACTGTTCATGTGGACCTCAATTCTATATAAAGAATGTCCATATTGATTTGTCATGGTACCCAAGTTGAGGGAACCTAATTCTACCTAGTTTTATCGTTAATCGTGATTATACCGTTATTATCGCCAATCTATGTCCTTTGTCATATTTTGGATTCTATTCTATCAAAGTTGTCGTACGTGTCTACAAGCTTGATTATTGAAATTCTATGTTGGCTATAAACAAGAGTGGATGTCAAAATACATGATAAATGCCTGCGCATATAGGGCCCGATCTGGTCCTGGGAGGAGCACCCGAAAGTACTTGTGCCCATGGGAGTTAAAATGATAAGGTATCTGGCATTATACTGAGTACTTGACTTGCTTGATTGGACATTCCACACATATCTTGTACTTGAATCGTACTTGACTTGACATGAAATACGTGGCCCGAGAAAGGGTAATTACTTGCTTGCTTGATACATGATAGCCAAAATTCTTGACATGACTTGTTAAATGTACTTGCTTGAATATCTTGAGTATCTTGTTGAAAGTTCATGATTAGTTCATCTTATTCTTTGATATTACATTCTCTCTATCTTGTCGTTTTATGCGAGCATGCATAGCTTTATTGCATTCATGAAAGATGTAATTACTTAAACCCCTTGCTAGTACTTGAGATATAATTTCCTACTGAGCGTTCGCTCATTCCGTTTGTCCCTTTTTACTTTTCAGGTAAGTCCGACGATGATGGAAGTCAATCGGATGGGAATGGTCAAGAGTGAAAGTGATAGAGCTGCTCAAGTGTCATCTAGTCTTTTCTATAGTTTCTTGAGTCAAATATGTATTCTTTTTATTTTTATTAAACAGAGTATTGGATTTGTAATATTCTATCCATTATGAAATAAAGGATTGGGTTATCTTGCTATTTTGCGCATCTCTGTCTTTGTGTCGAATACACGACCACTATGATTGACATGATTGATATAAACTCGTCACGCGTCTCCGAGTATCTTCCGCGCTCGGGGCGTGACACAGCACGTCGAAGGCATGGGTTGAAGGGTCACTCTCACAACTCACCCGCGGTAGCCACTCAAATATAAGCAAATTCAAAACGGGCGCTCACTCACCATCTGATGGAGTTAAGAAGCAATACTAATTAAGCAAGATTAACCAGCAAAGGGAGGGGGGGCCAGAAGTTCACTTGATCAGCGTGAAGACGCCGATCCCTGCCGGAGACGATGGCGAGCGGGGAGGCGTGGGTATGCACCCGCACGCCGCGCCGATGAAGCTTCAACCTGATTAAATCAAATTACATGCACTATGCCCCTTGCAAGGGGGTTGGACTAGGGGTGGGGAATTGGATTACAACCAAAATATACCTCCACGCAGGGAGGGGTGCTCAGCCGGCCAGGCGGGGAGGGGAAAGAATAAAATAGAAGCTAAACGACGGAGGTTACCGACTCTACCCGTTCTCAAGAACAAGGGACAGACAGTTGAAGTTGACACCGTTGAAGCCACTCCCGAATTTTTTTGGCGATGAGACCAGCTGGAGAATCTTCATAGGTGACCCCGGAAGACGTCCAAATGTTTTGGAATTTCCTCGTTGGCTGTGCTTGTCGGGGCAGAGGCGCGAACAAGTACTCTGAGTTCTGGTTCTGACTGTCATAGCACCACTGTAGCTGGAAGACGAGGACACTACGGGTGCTCCAGAGCTCGGAATCAGGCGTGGTTGGAGTCGTTGGAACCGTTGTTGAGTCCTCTTCGAAAAGAGATCAACGGAGATGCCAGAAGATGTCAGATAAGACAGGGAGAGCTATAATAGTGGACAGGGGTCGGTTCTATTCTAGAGCAGATAGAACTGCGCACCTGGAGGAGAAAATTGATAAATCTTATCTCCAGATGCCGAACGGGGTTCGGCTTCTTGTTCCTCGAAGTAGGCTCGTTGTAGAAGCTCTCAGCCAAGTCCCGCCTCCAGATCCTCAAGAGGATGGCCGTGGCAGTCTCTGAATGTTGCTTCAGGTTGACTGTCAGGAGGAAGAAGTGCAGTCTGGCGAAGATGGCTCCTCCGGGCAGCTACGAACTCGGACAGGGACGAGAGCACCCCGGCTGCGAAGCTGACTTGACGATCTTTCCAGCAATATAGAACTTTCCACCAGGTTCATCGAGGAGACGATGGGACAGCCTCTGCAATCCGTAGCTTCTCTGCTTCCTCCGAACTGAGAACTGCAGGTTGAAGATGATGGGGGAAAATGGGGTATATGGGAGGGGAAATGAGGTGGATGTGCATGGGGGCAACCTCTAAATGTGAGGGGGTATGGAAGGGGGTGTTCTAAGGTTTGGGAAGGGGAGAATGGGGGCTGGAATGAGGTGTTTACAGTAGGTGAGAGAGGAGCTGCGAATTTGGGATGGTGGGTGAGAGGGAAAGGATATTTGAAAATGGGCTTAAGGGTGGGATTCATTTTTTTGTCTTGGGGATGGGAGGGGTTGTGTTGGGGAAGGGAAGGGGTGCTTCAGGAGTGGAGAATTTTCCCTTGGGAGATGAGAGGGTACTTAGGGAAGGGGATTGGGTAGTTGGTGGTTGGGTGGTGGAGTATGGATTGGTGGAGGGTCTCTTGGGACTAGGGGTGGAGTAATGAGGGTTGGGGGTAGTTGGGAGGATGAATAATGAGGGTTAGAGAGAGGGTTGATGATGTGGAGGAGAGGGAGGGAGGGGAGGAGAGAGAGAGGGGGGCGCCCTCCTCTTCTTGGAGAGAGAGAGTGAGAGAGAGAGAGAGAGAGAGAGGAGGGAGATAGGGGAGGGGAGCTTCTCACTCCACTCTAATGGCTTCTCACCACAAGAACAATTAGGTTGGACTAAATTCTCAGATTTCATTCATTGATTGATTAACTTCAAATGGGGAGATGGGGCTCCTATATAGGCAACCCACATTTTACAAAAAGTCCCTGACTCTAGACACAATGACAAATAACCAAGGGGTAGGGGGCACCCATGGGCCTATCCCAATGGATTGGGCCCATTAGCTAGCCTAATCAACCGAATGACAAACATTTTAGGTAAATGACTCATTAACCTAGGTACATGACTCAAATAAAAGGAAAATCACAATGATATGACTCAAATAAAATAAGAAAATTACATGACTCGACTCAGAAAAATGTGACAGACACAATGGAACCATGCCGTTGAACAATCGGAGCTGTGAAATAATGGGAAGGATGAGAGATGCCCCCGTCATTAGAGGGTCAAAACGGGGGCCGAGGTGGGGTACTTCCACTTGGACTTTGCATGGGGGCCTTTAAGAGAGGGGCCGGGTTAGGGAGGAGTCCCATGTCCTTGGGATCGGTTGGTCGTGGAGTGAATCTAGAACGTCTAGAGAATCGCTCAGCACCCCGGGCTATTCGGTAGGCTTGGGGAAGGGTTTCAACGTCCCTCATGAAGAGTTCCTTTTTGATGTGATTTTGTAGCCCATTACTAAATCTAGATAGGGTAACCGCATGCTCCTCTCGGGCTCCACACTTTAGGACATAGTAGTAAAATTTCTCAATATACTCGTTCACGGTCCTGCCTACCTGGGTGAGGCTATGACATTCATCTAAGAGGATTTGACTGTAGGAAAGGGGAAGGTACTTGATTCTAAGATGATCCTTCATGCTTTGCCAGGTGTCCATGGGTTCTTGGCGTTGGGCCACCCTCAAACTTTCTACGTTTAGCCAATATGTTTTAGCTAGCTTAGTGAGTTGCATCTTGGCCAACCTTACCCGCCTTTCCTCACTCATGGGGTACCAATCAAAATATTGGTCCATGGTAGTCTCCCAATCTTGGTAAACACTTGGGTTGTGAGATCCATCAAAGTTTGGTGCCTCAACCTTGATCATTCTTAAAAGGTGGCTATCCGAGTCTTCCCGGGGTTGCCTTCCCTCGGGCCCGTAATGTCTGGGTCTCTCATAGTCATAATAAGGATCAAAGTAGGACCCTTCCCAATCAAACTCATCCCGTGGAGGCCGGACTCTAAGGCCATGGTTCATGGGTGGTGGTTCATTGACTTCCCTCTCAAATTCATCCCGTGGTGGCCGAGCTATAGGGCCATAGTTTCTAAATGGGGACTCATTTGCTTCCCTATCAAGTTGTTCCCAGGGATGTCATGCCCTTGGACCTAGGTTCCGAGGTGGGTCATTGGCTTCTAACCAGTCAAGCCGGGTGGTGATGGTCTCTAGCCAACCAAGAATGGTGGCTGGTGTGGGATCAACGTGTTGTTGGGGTTCTTCCCTAGGGGCTTCATGATCCTCTCAGGGATTTGGATCCATAATAGGGGCTGAGGACGAGGGATCTTGCCGGTAGATGGTTCCCCTATGGGTGGACATGCAAAGGGACGATGGAAAGCACCATGCAAAGGAGACTCCAAATGCAAATGCCCTAGGACTAGACTCGTAGAGACAAGTCTAAAACTTGCTCTGATACCATTTGATGTGGCACAGCCCAAAGATGCAAATGAATGAATTGTTGAACCTAGGACATAGATCGGCAAGCATACAAGCACTTTCAACAGACTTACGTTAGCGGCTCAATCACATGGCTCATACGATCACTCGGTGGTGCCGAGGGATGATGGCGAGGGTCCGATGTGGGACCTAAATATTCAAAAGGACTAGGTTGGCTTAGTCTGACCCCTAAGGGTCTGGGAATTCCCAACTTCGTGGGCCGCCAGCAGGCCGGGGCGTGGGGTTGGGTGGCTCTCACTCACAATCCGCGGCGGGCGCACTAACAAACACTTACGGGTCCGAACACTCCCTCACCGACCGACGGGCATAAGAGTTAATACTAAACTAGCAAAGCATGGAACATCAAGGTAGGGACCAGTCACTCACCTGATCGTTGTGAAGACACCGATCCTGGTTGAAAGACGAGGGCGAGTGGGGAGGCGTGGTTATGCACCGGCACGCCGCGTCGATGCCGCTTGACCTGAAAATATAGAAAGTACAACACTACTCCTCATGCAGGAGGGTGGGAGAAGGGGTTGGGGCTAATGTGTTATAGCCAAACACTACCTCCACGCAGGGAGGGGCTGTAAGCCAGCCAGGTGGGGTGGGGAAACTATGATAGAAACCGCACTGCCGAGCTTTGCCGATTCTACCAACTTTAGGAACAGCTTGACAGGTTGTTGATGTTGGCACTGCCACGGGCTCAGCCGAGCTCAGAATTAGTCAAAATTGGTGCTAAAACTTTGCAGACTGGCCCCGGATGTCGCTTGAATTTTCTTGGAATTCCATGTCAATGTCGCTGGTCGGGGCAGAGCCTGGAATAGGGCTGGTCTTCTCTGGTTCTGGTTGCTCTTAGGGTGATGCAGCTGGAAGACGTGGGCGCCACGAACTGACCCGTACTCTGTTGGAAGCGAGGCAGGTACCGTTGTGATCGTGGTCGAGTCTTCTTTCCGTCGGGACCAACGGCGTTGTCAGCAAAAGTCGGAGCTGGTCGTGAAAGTCCAAACAGCAGGGATGTGTCAATTCTGGCTCGGGAAAATTGACCTGATGCACTTGGAATGGAAAATTTGTAACTTTTGATGACGATGTCCAAACTTAGCTCTGTCTCTTGCGGATGGAAGAGGACTTGAAGTGGAAGCTCTCAGACAAGTTTCGCGCCCATATCTGCAAGGGAGAGGCCGTGGTCAAATTGGATCTGAGGCTCTGGTTCTCTGCCCGAGTGGTTCTGTGCAGTCGAGGAAGAATCCCTCCCACCGGCTGCTCGGTGCTTGGAAGATGACGAAACCACCTCTCCTGGAAATCTCTCTGGATGACCTTTCCAGACGTATATGTCTTGCCAACAGGAGGATCCGGGAATTTCTGGAGACGATGCGACTTCCAGGACCAAAGCTTGCTTCCTGCGATCTACTACTTGGAGCTGTAACCTTGTAATGACAAATGGAGTAGGAAGGGGGGTAGCACAGCAAGGGAATGATGGCTGATGGATAGGGGAGAGGGTAGGACGTGGCTAGGGTCTCCAAGAAGGTTGGGGTGGCAGGGATGGGGTGGAGGGGGCTGGAGCTGCTGGAGGAGGTGATGGGGGTGGTTGTGCACTAGAGAGAGGGTGGGTTGGAGAGAAGGTGGGGGGCGAACTTAGGCTAGGTAGGGGGCTGGTTTGGGGAACCAAAACCTGGTAGGGGGGTTGTGAGATGGGAGGGAGACTCAAATTTGGCCTTGGGAGACACTCCTTCAGCCTTGGGGAGGTGAGGAGGTGCCTAGGGAAGTGGATGGGGTAGTTGGTGGTTAGGTGGTGGGGTTTGGATTGGTCGAATCTCTCTTGGGGCTGGGGTGGACTTATAGTGGTGGTGGTTAGTTGGGGAGGGCCTTGAATGAGGGAGGGGGAGTTAGGTGGTAGGTGGGAGAGGGAGGAGAGAGAGAGGGGTTCGCCCCCTTCACTTGAGGAGAGAGAGAGAGATAATGAGTGAGAGAGGAAGAGTAAGATTTGGGAATTGCTTCTATTCAAATTGATTCATCAAAAGTTGAGTACATGGGGAGAGATGGGGCCTATATATAGGCATCCACTCTTTACATGACCAAAATACCCTTTTCAATTAGACAAAAGACCAAGCATAACCTAGACTCAATCCTACGGGCCCATTACAAAGGTACTAAGGCCCAATTAAGCATAATAAGGGATATGAACTAAAACAACATGACTCAATAAAGGAAAGTACATATGATATGACTCAAAGGAAAGGAAAATAACATGTGAACACAGAGCCGGGCTTCCTCAAAGTGATGTAGGCGATCCGAGCCAAAGAGAGCGCTGTGAGATGCCCTCATCACATTGTCTGGCCTGGCAAAATAACAGACAGAGTGTTAGCTATTTGATAATATGCATAGACCTTACTAAAAGGTGCACTGACCTTGACAGTTAAACCTAAACATGCACCGACCTATGTCCTGGTCCTTGTATCGCACGAAGGTAGAGATGCACCGACCTTACATGCTGAGCGACTAAGTATGCACTGACCTTGGTATGTGCAAAACATAACCTGCACCGACCTGACTATTCAGTCAATAGAGACTAGCACCGACCTGACTTATGCAGATAGGTAACTAGCATCGACCTTGTATAGACATAACTAAAACTAGCTCCGACCTAGTGACAAAGCACGACAGGCTAGCACAGACCTTATATGCATCCACTTCCATACTAACACTGACCTGATGCGTATGCAACTCAACTAGCATCGACCTCTCATGCCAGACATGTTGTACTAGCATCGACCTTACATGCATGCTGCAGTGATGTGAACAGACTATCTCATGCATCTAGCCTAAACTAGCATCGACCTGTACGCATGCTACAGTGATGTGCACAGACCCTCTTATGCATTTGGCCTAGACTAGCATCGACCTTAGTTGCTTTGAAAGCAAACTTGCATCGACCTAAATGCTATGCATATGACACTAGCACCGACCCTATATGCTAGACACTCTGTGCTAGCATCGACCTTATGAATGCACCGACCAAGTGTTTGACGAAATGTCATACACATAGAAATGACATACACACAAGGTATTTGATGAAATCTCATACACACAGATAGACTTTATGCAAATGCATACACCTAGATCTATGTGCACAGAGTTGACTGTATGTTGACCTTTGACTGTATGTTGACCTGAAATGCATTACATTGCATGAATAGTACTTGTTATGCACGAACGAGCTCAAATATGATGCATGCAGCATGTATATAATAGGGATCATTTATACCATGAATAATTCAAACAAAGGCATAGACTTCATATGTTCCAAACACATATGACTTCATAGACATATGAGTCATGGAGTTTAACATCATCAAAACACAGAATGCTAACAATCTCCCCCTTTTTGATTATGGCAACACTATGAGTCATATGAGTCAACATGATAGTGTAATAAGTCAAATGAACTAGATATTCAATTATTCTTGAGATTATTCATGCCAGTGCAGTGAATGAATTTTACTGATGCAAACTCATTCTCTCCCAAAGCTCAAACACTCATTATGACTCCACATATTCTCCCCCTTTGACTTCATCAAAAAAGGAAGGATCTAAAATGTGACACACTATTCTCCCCCTATGCTCCCCTTAGAAGAATGCAGGACCTAATACCTAAAGATGTGGCAAATACTAACAAAGCACATTCTCTCCCTTGAACACAACAGATGAAACTATAGATAATTCTCACCCTTTGAGAAACAATGAATGCAGTCTAGATAGATGAGGAATATGTCTAGAGAGAATATAGGAGGTAAGATCAAAAACACAGATTTTTCAGAAACAATAAGTGATCAAGAGATGGCAGTGACAGAAAGCAGGAAATGAACATATATATCAGTGAATTTTTTAAGTTTCTGAGATAAAGAATTTTTCAGTAAGAAACCAACTTCATAATTCAATATTTAGATTTTAGATTCTTCCATTATAAGAGCTTATGAATTGGCTTTGATTGAAAAGTATGCTTTCAGAATGATGTAAACAGAGTTCTTTAATAAATTTCAATACTCATATCTGAAACAATTCTTTAATAAAAATGAACCACTTGCTCATATAACATTCTAGTTCAACCTTCTTTTCATCTTACTTAGTTTACTTTTCATGACTCCTTTAAGAGTAACACAAGGTAGTATTGAGATTAAACATTCATGAATATATCTGAATTTGACTGTTCTTTCAGAATTTTTTGATGCATATATTTTTTAGATTTTTTTTACTAAGCATCATTTTATTTTTCAATTAGCAATTTTAGTTTAATCAACACCTTTTTACAGGAGGCACAACACGTCTTAGGTGAAATGACCTAGTTACTCAGTGTGATAACCATATTGCTTCTCTATTTAGAGAGCAGAGGTAGCATTAGAAGTATCTTTTACATGAGGAGACACCTTGATTAGAGGCCAGAATCCCCAGTTACTCAATACAACCATGCCATTGCTCTACCATATTTTCACATTATTTTCAATGATTTTTAAACAAAGTTAACTATGGTACTTCATGACACAGTCCTTTCGATAGGTTTCTCAATAACCACAGTCATTGCTTTGTCCACAATTTTCTAATAAAATAGTTTCGGACAGATTAAATGTTTAAGACAATACTTACACTGTGTATTTCAATCAAAGTAAATCAAGATTTCAACTTTTCAGATTTCAAGAAGTCTTACATGAACTTACATGAGACAAACAGTTAAGGTTTATTAAAAGGATTGAATCAGATATTTTCAAGTCCATTAAGTTCAAACTTAAGAGTACATTATACTTAAATCAATTCAAATTAACAAATATTCTTAAACCAGTATAATGGAAGATTCCACATTAAAGATGATTTTAGATTTATGAAGTAGTTTACAAGCTGAAGTTTTCTTCAAATCTCGGTTCAGTTATTATCTGAGCAGCAGCAAACATCAAATGTGTAAACACGCATGCATAGAAAGTGAGAGAATTAGAACTCATGCTTGTAGTAGAAGTGATCAATATGCATCAGGTAGATTTTCAGGAAGATCAACTAAAGAGCAGTGAATTTACAAAGATTTCAAGATATGTAGCAAGAACTATGAGGTTGAGATTGAACAGAAGTTCAGAAGCCAATAACAGAGATTGAATTTCACTCAAATCAGCCTCACAGTTATAATAGGGGTGTTCGACAGGGTGATCCTATTGCCCCCTCTTTATTCATCATAGCTGAGGAAAGTTTGAGCAGATCTTTGAAAGTAGCTCAGATAAATAGACATATTGACAGCTTCCAAGGGCCAAGGAGGTGCCCCACTGTCTCTCATTTACTATTTGCAGATGATACTTTGATTTTCAGTAAGGCCAGCATCACTTCTGTCAAGAATTTAATGAAGCTGCTACACTCTTATGAAAGGGGCTCCGGTCAGCAGATCAACACCAGTAAGAGTGGCTTTATCCTGCATCCTAAGACTAATACATCCATTGCCAATCGGATAACCAGCATTACTGGTTTCACCAGACACAGCTTTCCTCTTAAATATTTAGGTTTCCCACTGGCTCTAGGTCGAAGCAAAAAAGTTCATTATGCTGGTATCATTCATTCCATACAGAAAAGGATTTCAGGTTGGAAATCCAGTCTCCTGTCCCAAGGTGCTAAGTTGACTCTGATTAAACATGTTCTCACTTCTATTCCCATTTATTCTATAACCACTGCACCTCTACACTCTGGTACACACCTTCTGCTGGAGCAGGCATTTGCTAATTTTTTCTGGGGCTCTTCACCAAAAGGGAAAAAAAGACATTGGAGATCCTGGGACACTATCTGCAGACCCATATCTCAGGGAGGTCTTGCTATCATGTCTCTTAGGCAGATGGACACTGCCCTAAGAGTAAAGATGTTGTGGCAAGCCTTGCATTCACACTCCTTGTGGGCTACTTTTTTCAGAGCTAAATATTTTGGGCAAAGACATTTGAGCGATGTGCATTTTAATAACATGGCAAGTCAGGCTCGACGCAGCTGGCTAAAGGCAAAACAGATTGTTCTACAATACCAAAAGGTAATCATTGGAGATGGGAAGATTGCAAATTTCTGGCATGATAACTGGATAGGTCAGCAATGTTTGTCTGAATTAGTCCCTACCAACAGCATCCCAAATACAAACTTGACTGTGAGTGACTTTCTGCTGCACTCCCCAAGCGAGGAAACCGAACTACTGAACAGTTTCATGCCTGCTCATCTCATTTCAGCTATTTTACACACCACTCTTACCCCTTATGATGATTTCCCGGCTTGGAGCCTATCCTCCACAGGTAAATGCTCGGTGGCTTCTACTTATAAAGTGCTCTCTGATAATGCATTCAACCAGCCTTTCAATCTCTGGTCAAGACTTTGGTCTCCTTGGTTACCTACCAAAATATCGATTCACTTATGGAAAATGCTACATAATAGTCTCCATGTTGACACTAATGTCCAACGTTTGGGTGTTCAAATGTGTTCCATTTGTGCTTGCTGCCAGGTCCATCAGGGTGAAACCCTGAATCATCTTTTCATTCACAGTGAATTAGCTTCTCACATATGGACTTTTTTCAAATCTGTGGGGCTGCCAATAGAAGGAAACTCTGTTTTATCTCTCATTTCAAATGCCACCTCCCATATTAAGTTGAATTCTGCTTTTGGCATTCTAATCCTAGCTGTGATTGGCTTTGGCTGCTGGGAACTATGGAGAGCTAGGAATTATGTGCGATATGAAGGCAGTACTATGTCCAAAAATAGCATCCTTCACCGAATCAAAGCAAAAGTGAAGCAGGCCTGTTCTTGTGCTCCTTACAAAGAGTATGATACTAATAATCGAAGGATACTTGACTCTTTAGGGATTGCTGTCCCAAGACCCAGCAGTGCACACCTGAAAGTTATCAAATGGGTGTCCCCTCCCTGACCCTTCTTAAAATTAAATACCGATGGGGCTTGCAAGTCAGATGGAACCTCTGGAGGAGGTGGTGTCATTAGAGATCATCATGGAAATGTTCTCCTAGCATTTTCCCATTTCTATGGACAGGCTAACAGTCTTGTTGCAGAGGCTAGAGCTCTTATTGATGGCATCCTTTATTTGCATACTATTTCAGATCTCCCTGCCTATATTGAATGTGATTCACAAGTTCTGGTTAGAGTTATAAACAAGGACTTCCCTTGTCCTTGGTCCATTCTCTCCTATGCAAGATTGATCTGGAGATCTACTACTCAGGGTGACAAGATCATTCATACTTACAGAGAAGGAAACAAAGTAGCAGATCTTCTGGCTTCCTTAGCCTGCTCCACTAAATGTAATGGTTTTTTCTCCCTCAATGAGCTACCCTCTGTTATAAAGGGAGAGGCTCGAATGGATAAGCTGGGTATGCCTAGCATCCATATGATGTAATATCTATTCATTTTTTCAGCAATAAAATTCACCCCCTAGTGGTCGATGGTCCCCCCATTTACCTCTAGGTAGGGCTTCTTGGGATTGAAAAAAAAAAGTATGTCAAGGATGAGCTGGCAAAAGAAATTACAACTAGAACAGTACTTAGGCGGAGGTGGGATCCAAAGATCTACTCACGCAAGGGTTAACCTTCCAGATAGGCATAACCTATCTTTTCAGCTAAGCCTTTTGATTTACTATTCAGTTTCCAGAAAGGAATAGCACAGAAATGACTGAAATCAATTA
This sequence comes from Amorphophallus konjac, assembly GCA_022559845.1. Taxonomy (NCBI): domain Eukaryota; kingdom Viridiplantae; phylum Streptophyta; class Magnoliopsida; order Alismatales; family Araceae; genus Amorphophallus; species Amorphophallus konjac. The sequence continues at coordinate 198,972,110 of CM040125.1, read as the reverse complement.
AAACTCTGCTTCAGTAAAATAAGGAGTAGTAGATAGAGTTTCATAGTTCAGAATTTAGATGAGAATCTATTGGAAATCAGCCAACAATGATCATTTGATGATGTGAGTCGTTGTCATACAGATATGACAGAATAGATCAATTGAAATACAGGACTAATTCAGAGAACGATAAATTGAAGAATTTAAAATGCTTCCCATGTCTATATGTAGTGAATCACCTCTTTTTGAATTTTTCAAGATAATGATATGCAATGCAATCAAGTATATGTATACAAATGCATTAACTCCCCTCAACTAGATGCATTGACCAATCACATAAGACATGAAGACCATGCAAGGCACTTAACTTTATCAAGATATGCATGAGATACAATATCTCCTTTGACACACTCCCCCTGACTTTATGCATTATATGACTGAACTCAAAGTGCAATATATGCAATGAAATCTATGCAGGGAGTATTATGGATTATGCTCATGTAAATCTAGACTGCTCAATATGCAAATTTTTGACCAATGATACTGGATAGAGGACTTGGTCTAATGACCACCTCATACACAGTATGAACTTCCATACAGATTGTACCTACCCTTTAGAAACTTACCATTTGATATACCATCATAGTCATGCAAGACAATGCAATGCAAATGCAGTCCTATCAGATTTTCAATGAATGTACACTACAATGTCTGAATCAAATATGCATTGCAATCTTAGATAGACTACAATCATTTTCATGTGCATTTCAGATTTTCAGAGAATTTCAATCAAAAGATGCACAAATGAGTCAACATGTGTAAGAGGAAATTCAAATTGAACAGTGCATATAACACATGAGAATTCAACTATGTATACTTAACATTAATTCTATCAAGTTTAACAGGTTATGCAGAAATCTAACCAGAAAATTCAGATGTCAAAATTTAAGCAGAATTCTCATAACTGACTTGAGAAGCACAGACATGGGGTTTTCAATTTCAGGTGCCTTGGTTTATTTATCCCTTTTATTTCTTAGCTCCAAGGCACACTTGTAAAACATCAAATTATTTTGCACAAACAGGCACCCAAGATGTCTTGGGTCCTGAAATGACAGTGACACCTTTAACAGGTGTTCTAAATAATTTCTGTGCATTAAGGTCATCAAACATCATCAGATAACAGTTATTCATTGAATGACCTATATGTCCACAGTAATGATATGATGCAACATTTTTTAGAATCTTTTCATGCACATTACTATGAACATTGAACCTGTGAGGATTATCTTAAAAATTCCTTTTAACAGAATGAATATTCTGTTTAACAAAGCCAGTCTGTTTATGATAGACTCCCAGCCAACAGGTTGCAGCCTAGGTGGCCTGGCCTTCCACATTCAAAGCATGAAAGATTTTTTCGTTTATCAACAACCTTATTTCTACCAAGAGCATTATAAGCAGGCGTTTTAACAGATTTAAAGTTGCCCTTTAACCCCGGTGCATGAACACTAAAGTTTCTGTTATGATCATGAAAAATTTATTTTTTGAAACCTGCCACCTAGCACTCAGAGGCTCTGTGGCCAGGTTTTCCACAGTTATAACAAGCAAATGTCTTTTTTATGAAACCATTTTTCTTCTTATCAAAATTATTTTGATGTACAGGGAGTTTGACAGATTTAAAAATAGATTTACTTCCATGTGCATGCCAGCACTGTGCAGAGGTGTGTCCTCATTTCCTACAACAAAAGTATTTGATTTGCTTTCTCTGAAAAACATGATTTCTAACATGAAATTTCTGTGCAGCAGCAGCTAGGTCATCAAGTTCAAACAACTTGCAATCATGCATCATATGACCTATCTTATTACAATAGAAACGCTGCACCTTCTTTTTCTGATTAAGATGAGTTTTCTTAACATGAGGAGTTTTTTCACAATAATTTTTCTTTTTCTTTTGTTCAGACATGTGCTTATGATTATTCTGCAATTTCTGAGGTGAGGCAGATTTCGAAGTGCTTGAACAGTCTGAGCTCTTTACAAAGATAATTTGTTCTTTTCCTTTCATATTCCTCTTAGTGTTTGAACTATATCCTAATCCCTCTTTTTGAACATTCACCTTGTTTCCCAGCAATTTGTCTAGATTCTCTTTTCCCTTAACAAATTTAGACATAGAATTGTTCAATTCCATTATTTCAGATTTAAGTGAAGAAATCTGCATTTCAGAACTTGTTAGATCTTCTTCACATGTGACAATTTGTTTCTGCATGCCATCATTCAGATTTTTTAGAATTTGAATCTCATGCAGGAGTTTTTGTTCTCTTTCATTATTATTTTTAATTTTAGCACATTTTTCTCTTTCTACAGACATGCATCTCTCTGTAGAAATAATGTTCAATACCATCAATTTCTTATTCTGATCCTTCAACATTTTAATCTCATCAATCAAGATGTTTTGATCTGCAATTATCAAATTCTCATTGAATTTCTGTTTAAACAATTCTAGCTCAGAATTCTTGTTCTTCAATTCCTCCAATTCTTCCTTAAGGGAATCAATGTATTGTTCCTGCATTCTCAATTCAGATTGCTGATTATTATTCAAATTTTTAGCAGAAACACACTTATTACCTGAGCTCTCATTTTTCTTCAAATTAGACTTAAGATTTTCATTCTCTGATTTCATACATCATGCACTTTTTCATCTTTTTCATTTCAATTTTAACAGATTTGTATTTATCTAAGAAACCATTATAAAGATTCGTCAAATCTTCAAAAGTAATTTCTTCTGAGTCAAAGCTTACCTGTGAATATGTCTCCTCCTGTTGATCACTACTATGATCACTTCTTCTTGCCATGAAACATTCTTCTTCCTCTCCGTTGTAGATACTAAGCAGTTCATCCAATATTTCCTTTGCAGTGCTACAACCTGAGATAAAAGGAAAATCATCAGAGTTGATTGTAGCCTTCATTAGATTTAGAGCTCTCACATTATCATCATTTTTCATCTTGTGAGCACAAGTCCTCTTGGACTTATCCTTAGGGATTTTATGTGGACCGTGAGAGATAACCTTCCACAGTTGAGGATTAATAGAGTTAACATGCTTGCGCATGAGACATAGCCAGAATTTAATATGTGAACCACAGAATACTGGAGGATGAGCCATTAACACAAATCAAACCAATTCAAAGCAGTGAATTCAAAACGATAAACCAAGGCCCCAAAAAAAATTGCCCCAAAAGATGGCATGATCCTCTACAGATTGTTGGATCTGGACAGTCAGAGACCGGCTCTGATACCAATTGTTAGGTGCAAAGCTAGAATCTAGAAGGGGGGGCTGAATAGATCCCCAATAAAAACTTAAGCTCAATGGCAATACCAACCCAATTTATTAAGCAACAAACCATTCACAGTAATATCTGGAACAACAATACCATTATCCTAAACCACAACAAGCAGTCCAAGATAAAACCAGTGTATAGTGAGGGTGAGATTTCTCAAATTGAATTAAACTCAAGCAAGATATATCCTTCAGAAAATTGCTCAATTAGAAATCAAATTAACACTTAAACATTCAACCACACCTGCTGTCGAGCACATGATAGATTGAAGATGTGAACATTCATGACGGAATCAAAAAGTATGAATTATCGTCAAAGCAATATGGCAAACACTACGAATGTGCCTAAGCTGCATTGCAAGGAGAATAACCTTGTGATAGAAAATGATAGACAAATCTGTGCACTTAATGAAATCACACAGCAGACAACCCTCGTGAGTGATCCTGTGAAGGGCGGTGGATGATAAGGAGCAAACGCACAAGGGAAACTACGGCACACTAGATTTTTAGGTGGTTCGGCCAAACACCTGTCCGCCTACATCCACCCCTCACTCAACCCGAGTGAGGATTCCCTTGCCAAAGCAAGAAGTAGAATCAGTCTGCAACAGACGCTGCCAAACAACTTGAGACTGAGGGAAACAAATCCCTCGACCTGATCGTGCAACTCACAAGATCAGCACCCACTACTACCGCAGTGACCGGAGAGTCCAACTCTCCCTTCTCCTGCAACCGCAGAAGGAACCGTGAGTAACACCCAGTTGCTCACAACTGGAGGACCAATCCTCCCTTCCTCCAAACCGGAGGGGAACCCATGAGTGACACCCAGTCACTGACAACTGGAGACCCAAGTCTACCTTCTTCTGATCAAAGGAAACAATCGGAATGTAGCTCCAAGGAGCACAATGACTCTAGATTTGATCCACAAGTCAATATATGAATAGATCTTCAATGTTGGCACTGGCTGCATACTTCTTCCTTCTTCTCATGACCTTCTTCTCTGAACTCTCTCTCCCTCTTTCTTTTTCTTAGACTGCACTGCTCTCTCCATTGTTTCTTCCCTCTATTCTTCTGCTGCTAGCTCTCACTCTTTCTTCATTCTCTTCTTTCTCTCACTCTGGCTCTCAACTTATCTTCTTCTTATTCTCTGCTCTCTCTTCTTTTCTCTCTTCACTTTTCCTCTATGGCAGCCACTTCTATTCTTCTCTTCTCTCAGTAGCAGCTTTTCCGCTTTCTGCAGCCCTCTACTTGCCTCATCGAAGGATGAGGCGGTCTCTATATAGAACAGGGCCACCGTATGGATGAGGCAGGAAAGACCTAGTGAAGACCCATTGGTCCACGTGACAGGGATGACAATGTTCCTCTGTCATAGTGTCTTGGATCATGTGCACTTTAACCTGGTACTTTAATTCCACGTGAGGTAAGTTCACAGGTTGCACGTAGGACGCTCGAACATTGTCTGGCCTGGCAACATAATAGACAGAGTGTTAGCTATTTGATAATATGCACAGACCTTAGTGAAAGGTGCACCGACCTTGACAGTTAAACATAAACATGCACTGACCTACATGCTGGTCCTTGTATCGCATGAAGGCAGAGATGCACCGACCTTACATGCTGAGCGACTAAGTATGCACTGACCATGGTATGTGCAAAACATAACCTGCACCGACCTGACTATCCAGTCAATAGAGACTAGCACCGACCTGACTTATGCAGATAGGTAGCTAGCATCGACCTTGTACAGACTTAACTAAAACTAGCACCGACCTAGTGACAAAGCATGACAGGCTTGCACAGACCTTATATGCATGCACTTCCATACTAACACTGACCTGGTGCGTATACAACTCAACTAGCATTGACCTCTCATGCCAGACATGTTGTACTAGCATCGACCTTACATGCATGCTACAGTGATGTGCACAGACCCTCTTATGCATCCAGCCTAAACTAGCATCAACATGTATGCATGCTACAGTGATGTGCACAGACCCTCTTATGCATTTGGCCTAGACTAGCATCGACCTTAGTTGCTTTGAAAGTAAACTAGCAGCAACCTGAATGCAATGCATATGACACTAGCACCGACCCTATATGCTAGACACTCTATGCTAGCATCGACCTTATGAATGCACCAACCAAGTGTTTGACGAAATGTCATACACATAGAAATGACATGCACACAAGGTATTTGATGAAATCTCATACACACAGACAGACTTTATGCAAATGCATACACCTAGATCTATGTGCATAGAGTTGACTGTATGTTGACCTTTGACTATATGTTCACCTGAAATGCAATACATTGCATGAATAGTACTTGTTATGCACGAATGAGCGCAAATATGATGCATGCAGCATGTATACAATAGGGATCATTTATACCATGAATAATTCAAACAAAGGCATAGACTTCATATGGTCCAAACACATATGAGTCATAGAGTTTAACATCATCAAAACACAGAATGCTAACACTTCCATGGATGGATTTCGAGTCCATTTCATTGTTCCCTGGCCTTTGAGCCTTGGAGATCATGATTTCTTAGAGCCCTAGAGCTTATCTTATCAACTTCTTGATGTGTGTGGGGTCATGAAGTGTGCCTTGCATATGGTTATGTTTTTGATGATAACTAACCTTATAAATAACTTTGTGTTTGCTTACATATGCGGTTGATGTCAGTGTTCATTCATGAGCTTTGCTATGCTTGCATGTATTTCAATTGAGTCGTTGTGCTCTTGAGCAAGTCTTCATAGTTGAGATTGATTTTTCCATATTGCTAGACATGCATATAAGCTCGTGGATGGTTATGAGTAGAAGCTCTATGCATATGCTTATGTGTCTAGTTAAGGAGCTTTTATCACTCATAATCCATGATTTTGATATCCATGTAGATCTCATGTTCTACATTATCTTTTACAGGAGAGAGATGATTGGAAGACACCTACAAATAACATGGATGCATGGTAATATCTATTTATATGAATCTTGGTGGAAAGAGGTTGACATGTGGTGTAATAGGTTTTTATGCTAGATGCATAGTTTGAATTCCTCATGAAATTGGTGGTTGAAATGAATTGATAGAAACTCTCACAAAGAATGATATTCATTTTTTCGTGTTGAACTTTAGCATAGGCTTTCATGCCCTTTCATTGTGTCAGGCTATCAAAGGATGGTGTCGACCCCATGTTCGTAAGCATCACTCCAATGCAAATGGTTCATGGTTCTGTGAAGAGAACTTGTGCTAAATTCAATCATATCGTTCATGTGGATTTTGGTTTTACAATGCCACTCTTGTTACACTTGATGCTTAAAGTTCATTGCTATATGAACATGATTCTTTGATGAGGATAAACAATGTTTTCAAAAGAGTTTTTATGCACCTTGAACATGGATTTTAATGTATGTGCCTTTTCCACTTTCTTCATGGTTACAAGTTGCTCATACCTTGTTCACATGCATAGAAATATCCTTCGATCTTTAGCTTAGAACATGTGTGGTTCAAAGTGTTCGTATGCACCTTGAACATGAGTTTCATGTATATACGTCATGCATTTATCATTTGGATAATTGAGCTAAAGTTCTAATCTTTTTTTATGGTTTTGCTTGATTAAGATCCTTATTATAAACCCTCCAAGATCAAAGGAGTTTGATGCCGCAGAGTTTGGAAGGGTTGCAATGGAGTTTGGGGCTGAAATCTAAAAGTCTGGAATTTACTGTAGCTTTAGATCGATCGACACTGTAGCTAGGTCGACCGACACTGTAGCTTAGGTCGACCGAGATTGGCAGTGCTGCCTGAAAATTCACCTGTAAAATTTTGGTCGACCGCCCCTTCTTGCCGGTCGACCGCCAGCCTCGCGGCCCCTATTGTTGACTTTGTTTTCTCCACGAGGATGAAGCCTTTCTCATTGGATTTTTTAATCTCAAAAGTCTCTAGACATCCCTGGAATTGTGGATCTGTGTCTTGACTTGTCCTTGACCATCCTAGGTCTTATAAACCCACTTGTGCCTAACCTTTTACCCCTTTTGCCCCTGGGTTCATGGTAGACCTATTGGGGGTCTTTTTGGATGGTTCTAGAAGGGTTATCATGGTCTTTTCATGTCTTCTATCTATGCTCTCTTGTGAACTCCGAATTTGACAAGAAATCCCCATTTGAGCTAATGTTTTCTATCTTGTAGGTCAAGAGAGAGGAGAAGAAGAGAAAGGGGAAAAGAAGGGGAGATTTGATCATTATCCAAGAGGTTTTGAAGATCATGGAAGAAGGAAAAGTGCAGTGGATCGAGGAGAGGATCGAGAAGACATTGAAATCATCACCATCCGACTTGAGCTTCAAGCTACCATTTCTATTCATCTTGGAAATCAAAGGGGGAACAATCTCTACATCCTTTAGTTGTTATTTTGTGATGTTTGCCATGTGTTCTATTTCGATCTGAGCTTATATTGTTATTTTTGTTTATTTATTGAACCTGAAAATACATTTTGTGTGTGTGATAGTCTGTGTATACGGTCGTGTTTGATCACCTGCATGCGGTCATGTGTGTCGTTGTGTTGCGTTTGTTGCATCGTGTGTGTGTGTGTTGTGATCCGATCGTCAGATCGTGTGGGAGACTCCATCTCCGTGTGTGTGTGTGTGTTGGGGCTATTGACATCCGTTTTATGACCAATAAGTTGGGTCATCTCCTTGTTCATTTTAAATGATGCTCAGAGTTGTTCACCTTTATTGAACCATCTTGGTCAATTTGAGGTTTATTTAATGGGTCATGTCTCATTGGTTGTGTCTGGTTCCTTATCTTTTTCATGCGGGACAAAGCTTAGCAAACCTTCATTTTACTTATCACTCCCTTGTCTCTAACGCATCATTCATGGCACGTCGTAGTACCCTAACGCACCTATCTTGGACCGTTACCTCATCTCAGAGTCCTCAAGTTCGTGACTTCTTTCAAAGCTTATCTTTTATCTGATCCGTTATGCGTGATGACTTATCGTGCGACCGTTATCATCACTTTGACGCACCTCCTTATGGCCGTTACATTCCTTGCAGAGTCATATGTTCGAAAACTTCACCCGTTGGTCTTATCTTTCAGCAGATAAGGTTGTGTGACGGTCCATTCATGGGGCGTTACATCACTGTGGTGATTTATCGTGTAGCCGTTACATTAAACAGAGAGTTCTAGCAGAACTGCTCTTTCTCTGCTACTCCGTGACCGAATTAAGAGTTTGATCTGACGATTTCTCCCTCAAATCTGATCCTCAGAACCATCTATTTGTTTCTATGGACTCTTGGGAGTATTATCTTCAAGTGTTTGCTAAGAAACGTCCTACTTTCTAGCTGGATTATCTCTTACTCGACCAGAGAGTTTGAGGGTCTATAAATAGAACCCTTGACTTCATGGCTTGAAGAGGAGACATCTGGAGTTTGCGTCGGCTGCATCTTGGAGCTAGAACCAACCAAGGAGATCTGCTTCCCACGTCCATCTTCTTCCAAAGTCCAGGGAGTATTGGTTTCAAGGGTCTAGTTTAGTCAAGTTGTCTTTTTAGTCTCTTTTTCCCTCCTCCAAGCATCATAGCATATCCCCTCTTCATCTTTCACGTTCTTACATCTACAGCATTCATCTAAACATCCTTCCCATCTTTTAAACGCCCCAGAGGGGATAAAAAACCAACCTCCCTGATATTTCCCTCTCATTTTGCATGCTTTTAATTTCTCTTAGTTTATAGGTACTACTCTTGCTCCAGGGCTAATCTGGGTTGTTTTCTTTATGTTCTACACTCTTTTGCAGGTTTAAAAAGTCCACAGCACGAGGCCCAAGCTTTCTGGCCGGCTGGAAGGCGTGGAGATCAAAGATTCCCAAGCTCCTATTCTGCAGATCTCTGACGGTCCATCAGAGGGGCGTTAGAGTCACGTAGCGGCATATCGTAAGGCCGTAACACTCCTGTGGCGCATCATCATTCGACCGTTACGCTTCACAGAGCTACAGTTTCCAGATTGCTTTCTCTCTCCCGTGGGTGGGTGTTGCATCCTCCTATTTCTAAGGTATTTTTCAGGTCTTTGGCTTGTTTATTACCTTAGTGGCGATCACATCTTTCCTTAGTTTGGGCAATAGCTCTCTCTCCCTCTTTATATCTCTTCTTTATTTGCTTGTTCCACCTATACAGTGTATTTTTCCTTATTTCCTTGCTCCACGCCCCGGCGTGTGTTTTTCTTTATTTGATTAGTTTATTCCTGATAGAGATAGCATGCCAATGCTAGAGTTTCATGCTGATTACATAGGTTCATGTTGCACATGTTCATAGGCTGAGTGATTTCATTGTTTGTTCATATTTCCATCAAAGTGGAGCTCATATCCATCTTGCAAGAAAGGAACACATAATAACCAACAGAATCTTTTGGCGATCACGGTGGGACATCTAGTGACAATCGTGCTTTCAATCTCTGTTAAACCTGCTGTCCTTTGTTTGCCCTAGTTTTCTCTGGATTTTCCCTTTAGTTTATGCTATTTTTGGTTCTCTGGCTCGTCTGACGGTCCTACAGTTGTGCGTTACATTCTATTAATGGTCTATTATTAGACCGTCACACTCTTCTGGCGCGGGTATTCTAGAGCTTCACACACTCCGACACAGGTACGTATCTCGAGGTGCAGTTTATTTTCACAGTTTCTGCTGTGATTTTCATGCTTGGGTGCTATCTGGTCTCCTCCTTGGTTGATTTGCATATTCATATCATTGTGCTCATATTTGATTGTTAGATCTTAGACTAGAATTTGTATGCACTCTGGTGCACATAGGTTCATTCATATATTCATACTTTAGATTGCATTTCCCACCTTGGTGTGTGAACCTCTCGTCCCCATATTCCTTGGGGCCAACCAGGAGATCACATCATGGACCTCCATAAGTCCCCGCGAGCCGTGGATTCCCACACGGACGCCGGGCCGGTTGTACCTTTCCCACACCGTGTCTAGGATTGCATAAGTGAAGGAGTGATTACATTTAGAGTCAACCAAGCTACATATCTTTCCCCTATTAGAAACCTATTGTTGAGAGCACCGTTTTTGTTGTGCCCCTTGTGCTTTGTTGATGATGTGATGTTTTAATGATAGCAACATGAATGAGTCACCACATTGTCTTGAATATGTCTGACCTTTTCTGTGGGAGATTGCATAAGTGTGCCATGTCTGAATTGTGAAGAACGCATGTGTATGCTTGAGTCATGCTGTGATATATTGGCTTGTGCTTGATTTCTGTTCTTGATTTCTATTCTGTGCATTGCTTCTCTGCTGATATGTTCATACATTATATTAGGCTAAGTCTATACAGACTTTAGCGTCTCATTTAGCGTCTAAGGCAAAGTCTACACATTGGCTAAGTGTGTACATCGCTTACATTTCTTGAGATCACCAAGTCCATACATCGTGAAAGTCTATACACTCCTCTTGGCCTTAGCATCTGTTTTGAAGTCCATACATTGGTCTTCAGTTCAAGTCTGTACAGCGTTACGTTATCTTTGGAAAGTCTATACAGCGTGAAGTCTGCACATTAGTCTTCGAATTCAAAGTCTGTACATTGGGTTTTTCACATGAAGTATGTACAGCCGTTCACTGTTGAAGTCCATACCTAGTCGATGGAATTTGAAGTCTGTACAACATGCCTTGTTATTCACAACTTTCTTGTTTGTGACTTCCCTAGTGTTTTGATGATGAGCATCACTATGTTAAGTATTCTCATTTTAATCAGATATCTTGTGTAATGTTATGCATTTGAAATTTCCATGATTAACAGGAAAACCGCTATGAGGTAGTACCTTGTATGTCCGTACTATTCCTTTCATACTTCGTGTTGTTGGTGTTTACTACACTTCGTGTTGTCCTTTTGTACGTCGTGTTGTTCCAACTATGTTTGTTGATTGTCTTCGTGTTGTTTACTGAAGCAGCTCGAATTATTCTGATGAACTTCGAGTCATTTTCTTGTGAACCTCGTGTCGTTTCTTCAGTATTTAGTTGCTCATCTCAAGTCATCCGTTTTATTTTTGCTCGTGTTTTCGTGTCATTTACTGTAGTTACTCGAGTCATTTTTCCGGCTTTCACTACTTTATCACGTGTCGTTGTAGTTGTTCCTATTTTTATGTCTTCGTGTTGTTTCTCCTAGACCCCGTGTCCTTTTTGCTTTGTGACCACACTTCGTGTCGGTTTCTGTTTTCATCTTCGAGTTGGTTTTAGCCCGTGTCGTCCTCGTCTTCGAGTCGTTTGTAAGTTCGAGCGAGTTTGTTATGTCGTGTTGTTTTTGTATTCATGTCTTCGTGTTGCTTTTGTATTCGTGTCCTCGTGTTATTCTTATGTTTATGTCCTCCTGATTGTTTATTTCTATCTTCGTCCTGGTTCCTTCTGATCGCGTGTCTGTCTACCTTTTTCACTCTGTGAGACTTCCTTCTCACCTCGTGCTGTTCTCTTCTGACTTCGTGTCGTTTTCTTTCTGGTGTTAGCTTTATTTTTATGTATCTCGTGTCGTTCTCTTTGTAATAATCTTGTGTATCTCGTGTCGTTCTCAGTAAAGTGCATCTCGTATTGCTATCACATACCTCATGCAGTTTTAGTTCTTGTGGCCCTCAGTGTTAATGGTTTTTATCTCCTTGCAGGTCCGAGGAAGAACATACACCGGTGTCTGGGCTGCACGTGATCCGATACTAAAGGAACCAATGCTATAAGGGCACGTGGCAAGAAGGTTCTGTATGAAGCGTGGGAGGCACACGCGTTCTGCAACTTACCCACCTGCTGCTGCTGGTATATAATGGAGCCTTCATCTTCAGATGAAGGCTGATCGAAGAAGAAGCCTGAAGAGCAGAAAGCCCTTCGATCCAGAAAAGGAGAAAAAGAAGGAAAAGAGAGGAAGAAGAGATAGAAGAGAGAAGCCATGAAGAGAGAGCAGTGAGTGAGAGACTTGGAGAGAAGAAGAGAAGAAAGAGAGATAGTGAGTGAGAGATTTGGAGAGAAGAAGAGAAAGAAAGAGAGTGAGCGAGAGAGCTCGTGGAGAAGAAGGAAGAAGCTGCTTGAAGATCTGTCTTCACTGAACCGTGGATCAGATCCAGGCCAGTCAGCTCCGTTGAGAGCCACATTGTGCATTTTGTTTTACAACTTTCTGATTGCTGTATTATTTTCCTTTATTGTTTTCCTTTGTTTTCTGATCATCTTTGTTCTTCTGATTGCCCTGTTGGGGATCGGGTTCCTCCTGTTGGTTCAGGAGAAGGGAGATCTGATCTCCAGGTTGCAAGTGACAGGTTGTCACTTGTGGGTTGCCCTCTGGTTAGAGGAAGGGAGGCTAGTCCTCCGGTTCTGGGATTGTGGTTGCAAGTCCAGTGGTCCCTCCTAGTCTGGAGGAAGAGAGGTCTTCGACCTCTAGTTTCCAAGTGGCTGGGAGTCACTTGGGTGTCCCTCCGGTTGGGAGGAAGAGGGGAGGCTGTTCCCCTGGTCAAGCTGTGCGGCGGCAACTGTTTGCAGACTGAGTCTGCTTGGTTCTAGCGTTTGCTAGTGAAGCCTCACTCCGGTTGGGAGTGAGGGGTGGATGTAGGTCTGGAGGACCGAACCACCTTAAAATCTTTGAGCAGTGGTTTGCTTGTAGTGTGTTCTTTCATATCTCCTACCACCCTTCACAGATTGTCCTGAGATTTCTTATTCTCATTTGTGCTGCTTCCGCTAGTTGGTCTTTTGGGGGCCAGTTACATATTTGCTCTTTTGTTCAAAAGGATTTTCAACTGGTTCATCAGATTGCTTGATTTGCTTCCGCTAGATGCTTGGATAGGCACGCTCCAAGTGTTTGTATTTGAGTTGAATCACATTGGTTCTATTCTGTGTCTATCTCTAGCATCCAAGTTTTATTTGGCCATTATACATAGAAGGATACATTCACCCCCCTCTGTATCCGGGTCTAGCACCCTAACAGTTGGTATCAGAGCGGTGTTTGCATACAAGGTCCAACGACCTACAGATTCGATCTCTGGTTTTCGGTGCTAATTTGTTTTTAGTGCATCAATATTCCTATTGCATTAATTTGATTTGTTTTCAATGGTTCATCCACCGATTTTCAGTGGTACGCATTTTAATGCATGGTTCGCTAGTCTGAAGAATTATGTTAAATCTGTGAATCCAGACCTGTGGAAAGTAATTTCACACGGTCCTCATGAACTACCACAGAAAAAGTCCAAATGGACTGACAGTCACAAGTCTAAGCATGAAGAAAATCAGATAGCTATAAATCTGATAAAGGCAGCTACTGATAGAGCTTTCCATTCATGTTTCTTTGATTGCAGTTCGGCTAATGATATTTTGGATACACTGAAGCGAATTCAGGAGATAGATGTGGACAACTGCATGATGGTCAACAGAAGCAATCAAAGTGGCAGCGATCAAGGCAGCAATCAAAATGAAGAAGATGATGATGATGAGGTAAATGTCTTCGAGAATTTTTCTCTAGAAGATTGGGAGAATGCATATGCTGAATTATTTGAATCTCATGAACAGTTAAGAAAATAATACAAAAAATTGAAGAAGAATAGTAGGTCAGACAGTTTCAATTCTCCATGTAAAAACTGTGCTGAACTAAAAAATGTTCATGATACTTGCATGTCTGATATTCAAATGCTAAAGAAACAAATTTTATTACTGAAAATTGAGAATCAAGATCATGTAAAAGAAAACTCTGAACTTGAGAAGAAGCTTAGCCAAACTTGTCATGAGTCTGTTCAAAGTAACGATTTGCTGAAAGAAGTTGAATGTGTTAAATCTGATCTAAACAAGCTAAAATCAGAAAATGATTCTCTTAGAGGGTTCTCCAAAGAAAATGAAGAAAAATCAGAGAAACTTAAACAGGAGAACAAATTGCTGATTGAAAAACTTAATGTCATAAAGTCTGTAAACATAGAATTACAGAAAGATCTTGAAAAACAGCAAAAAGATATGAAGGAAATTGAAAATTTGAAGCTGTTAAACAGTGGCATGTCTGAAAGACTTCTTACTTTGGAAAGAGGAAAAACCGTTTGTATTGAAGATTCTGATAAACTGAGCAATCTGGAAAATAAAATTGAAAAATATAAAACTGCCAACAAGGTGTTAACTGAATGTGTGAATTGCAGTGAACAAGAGATTGCCAGTTATGAGCTACATATTTCATCTTTAGAAAATGAAATTCAGGATTTGAAAGTTTCCTTGTCTAAGTTTGTTGATGGGCAGAAAAACCTAGACAAGCTACTAGGTATAAAAATCAACCCTAGGAAGGAAGGGCTGGTCTACAATAAGATAAACAAGAAGGAACTTCAGAACAAAGTTATGGCATCTTTTGTAAGTGGTTCAGATGTAGCCACCACCTCTAAAGACAAACAGCCCATTGCTCAGAAAAAGCTGGGAACAAAGATTAATTTTAAAAAGGAAGGACTGGGTTACAGTCCAGTCATGAGGAAGGTTGATGGAGCCAACCTGAAAACTGTCTTTGTCAAATCTTCTGAACAAGAAAAGCCTTCTACTTCATCTCCAATTCAGTACAAGGCTAAGAAAACAGAGAAACAGGATAAAAATCAGAAAATGACTGGAGAGCAGAAAATGAATAAAATGGGTCCATCAGTGTTTGCTGATCATAGTCCTCACACACACTCACATGCATCTAAAAAGAAGATTATCTGTCATTACTGTCATAAAGTTGGACATCTGATGTATGAGTGTAAGTTGATGGAGAAGGATGATAAGAATGCTAGGAGATCTCATGATAAAAATTCTTCACCTAAGAAAAGGAGTGTCACATATTCTAATTATGGCAAATTAGGACACTCAATTGCTCATTACTGGTTTGCTAGTGGTAAGAAAATATTTTATTCATATCATGCTAAATTCCCTGCAAACCAACTTGTTTTTAATAAAAATAAATCTGTTTCAATGAACCAGCATATCATCTGTTTTAATTGCAACAAAATTGGTCACAAGACATCTGAATGCTGGTCAGGCTCTTTTAAAAGAAATTCCATTTCATGCTTTGAATGTGGAAAGCATGGCCACAGAGCCATTAATTGTTGGCATGCTCAGGGTAGAAACGTGAATCTTAAACATGCTAAATTCCTTGTAAGACAATTTGCAAAACTTTCATGTTATAATTGTGGGAAGCCAGGTCACAGGGCTGCAACTTGTTTGCTGGCAGGATATCAAAACCAAACTGGTTTTGGCAAACAGAATTTTTATTCTGTTAACAAGAAATCTCATGCTTATGCACATAGAATTCATGCTAACAAGAATGTGCATAAATCAGATCTGAAAACTGCTCCTAGAAATGTGCTGAGAAAACCTGCTAGGAGTAATACTGTTTTGTCAGGACCCAAGACTTCTTGGGTACCTGTTTGTGCAAAATAACATTGCTATGCAGGTGTGTCTTGGGACTGGAATAAAAAGGGGTAATGATCCAAGGCACTCAAGAATGAAAACCCCTTCCTGAATCTTTCAGGTAAAATTCTTGCACTTCCTATTTTTAGTTCTACTGCATGACATACTAAATCTATTTTTGCATAATCATTCTTCATCTGCAATGTCTGAATTGATGCCTCTGAACTCTCCTCATCTGAAGTGCATATATGTGATTTGCATATATTGTACATTGAAAAATCTGAACTGCATCTGAATGATGTTTGAAATCTGTCCATTGATTTCTAAAAAATCTGATCAGCTGAAATTTGATCCATGCATGCTACCCATGTTGAAAAATCTGATAGGACAGTCTGATTGTGCAGAAGTCACAATATCAATTGGTTTCATATGTTCAGTTTTCAGTGTAAACATTGCATGTTTTCAGGGGGAGTACGTTGCATATCCTTGCATAGCATTCAATGTTGAGTCTTTGCATGCATGTAGTTAATTACACTGCATTGAAAATACCAAAAAGGGTAATTGAATGCATAGTGTCAGGAGGAGTCAATACATTGCATGAAGGTAGTCATGTGCATATATTTATGTCAGAGTTCATTGCATGTTAACTTTGAACATCCTGGAACTTGCCTGACCTCCTGATATCTTGCCTTGTGTGCATATCCCTTTCATTGATTCTATTTGACCAAACCGTGATCATAAGTTGTAAACACTGAGCTTCAAAATCTCTTCTATCAATTGGTAACAATTGGTATCATTTGATATCAGAATTATTTCAGTCCTTCATGAAGATTTCAATGGGCTATCTCGATCATAAATCGGAAAACTTTTGAACTAGAAAGCTTCTATTATACATTTTTATGAATATCTGAAATAACTCAGGTGGTTTAAGTTTAATGTACTCAAGGTTTGACATTAAAATCTCTTAAAAATATCTAAAGCATGTTTAATAAACATTAACCATCTGTTTCATGCTGTGTCTTGAAAACTTCTGAAATCTGCACTTTTGAATGCATGACTTCAACTGATTAAGTACATGGAACTATTATTGATTTGAAGCAAATGAAGTTTTCTGAAATGTCTAAAGGGTAATATCTGTCAGAGCAATGACATTGGTCACTGAGAAACCCATGTCCAAAGGACTGTGTCATGAGGTGCCTTAGTTAACTCTGATTAAGAATTCATTGAAATTCAGGCAGAGCAATGGCTTGCACACTGAGAAATACAACTCACTCATCAAGAAATGATTTGGAGTGTGTCAAGATGTGTAAATGCTATCTCTGTTCATATATAGCATGACAGTTAGTCACACTAAGTGCTTAGGGATATTGGCCTCTGATCAAGGTATATCTTCTAGTTAAAAGGTGTGAACTGAACTAGACTGCTCGTAAAATTTGTAGCATGGAAAATTGTTGAACAAATTGTAATATCTGAATATTGATGCTAAAATCAAATTGCTACAACCCTAGACAAAATCATATGACTTCATAATTGTTTGACCTCAATACTAGTGCATGTAATTCTGAAAGAAGTCAATAGATTTGATTGTGTAAGAGAAAGGGAGATTAATCAAGATAAATATGAGGGCTTGGTTCATCTTTATTAAAACATAGTTTTAGATATCAATACATAATTTTATTGATAAACTCTGCATACATCATGTTTAAACCATGCTGTTCAAAAGGCTCATTCATAAGTCCCTATAATGGAAGACTATGAAAAAATTATGTTTTGGATTTATGAGATTGATATCTCCTTGAAAACCTTTCTGCTCACTTTCCTTAGATCATTGACCTGAACTTCTCCTTGTCTGCCCCTGTGGTCTCCTTCTCATCTATTCAGGGGGAGCATTCCTTGTCATACTGAATCATGTTCATATCATTTGTGACCTTGCATTCAAATCCCTCATGATCAGATTTATGCATGATCAACAAAAACTGTATAGTCAACTCCTTTCTTATCAGTTGACTGATTCCATCTGCATTTTTCTGACCATACAAATGTGAGGTGCCACTCCCATTATTACCTTGTTCACTTGCAGCCTTCTGAACCTCAGAATCTTTATGATGGTGGATTTCAGATTGATTCCTGAATGTATTTCTCTCCACACTGTTGGAATCTTCCATCTTGTTCTGCAATAAGTTCTGATTCTGTGGTATCTTCACCAGAATTCAGATTCTTTGTAATGGCTGACTTCAGATTGATTTATTGGATAACCAGAGTCTATTCCAGTGCTTCAGGGGGAGTTATGATTTATTATCAGCTAAGGGGAGAGTAGTCAATCAGGCATGTTGATAGGGGGAGAACTGTTTCATGGTCATAAGGGAGATCTTCAATCTAAAGAACCTTGACTCATTCTCTGCATTGTTATGCTGCATTTGTCTATCAAACCATTTCCCTTCTTTTTGATTATGTCAAAGGGGGAGAATAGTTTGATGAGTCAGTGTGACTCATTATGTTGCCATCATCAAAAGGGGGGAGATTGTTGTGCCCCTTGTGCTTTGTTGATGATGTGATGTTTTAATGATAGCAACATGAATGAGTCACCACATTGTCTTGAATATGTCTGACCTTTTCTGTGGGAGATTGCATAAGTGTGCCATGTCTGAATTGTGAAGAACGCATGTGTATGCTTGAGTCATGCTGTGATATATTGGCTTGTGCTTGATTTCTGTTCTTGATTTCTGTTCTGTGCATTGCTTCTCTGCTGATATGTTCATACATTATATTAGGCTAAGTCTATACAGACTTTAGCGTCTCATTTAGCGTCTAAGGCAAAGTCTACACATTGGCTAAGTGTGTACATCGCTTACATTTCTTGAGATCACCAAGTCCATACATCGTGAAAGTCTATACACTCCTCTTGGCCTTAGCATCTGTTTTGAAGTCCATACATTGGTCTTCAGTTCAAGTCTGTACAGCGTTACGTTATCTTTGGAAAGTCTGTATAGCGTGAAGTCTGCACATTGGTCTTTAAATTCAAAGTCTGTACATTGGGTTTTTCACATGAAGTATGTACAGCCGTTCACTGTTGAAGTCCATACCTGGTCGGTGGAATTTGAAGTCTGTACAACATGCCTTGTTATTCACAACTTTCTTGTTTGTGACTTCCCTAGTGTTTTGATGATGAGCATCACTATGTTAAGTATTCTCATTTTAATCAGATATCTTGCGTCATGTTATGCATTTGAATTTTCATGATTAACAGGAAAACTGCTATGAGGTAGTACCTTGTATGTCCGTACTATTCCTTTCATACTTCGTGTTGTTGGTGTTTACTACACTTCGTGTTGTCCTTTTCTACGTCGTGTTGTTCCAACTATGTTTGTTGATTATCTTCGTGTTGTTTACTGAAGCAGCTCGAATTATTCTGATGAACTTCGAGTCATTTTCTTGTGAACCTCGTGTCGTTTCTTCAGTATTTAGTTGCTCATCTCGAGTCATCCGTTTTATTTTTGCTCTTGTGTTTTCGTGTCATTTACTGTAGTTACTCGAGTCATTTTTCTGGCTTTCACTGCTTTATCACGTGTCGTTGTAGCTGTTCCTATTTTTCTGTCTTCATGTTGTTTCTCCTAGACCCCGTGTCCTTTTTGCTTTGTGACCACACTTCGTGTCGGTTTCTGTTTTCGTCTTCGAGTTGGTTTTAGCCCGTGTCGTCCTCGTCTTCGAGTCGTTTATAAGTTCGAGCGAGTTTGTTATGTCGTGTTATTTTTGTATTCATGTCTTCGTGTTGCTTTTGTATTCGTGTCCTCGTGTTATTCTTATGTTTATGTCCTCGTGATTGTTTATTTCTATCTTCGTCCTGGTTCCTTCTGATCGCGTGTCTGTCTGCCTTTTTCACTCCGTGAGACTTCCTTCTCACCTCGTGCTGTTCTCTTCTGACTTCGTGTCGTTTTCTTTGTGGTGTTAGCTTTATTTTTATGTATCTCGTGTCGTTCTCTTTGTAATAATCTTGTGTATCTCGTGTCGTTCTCAGTAAAGTGCATCTCGTATTGCTATCACATACCTCATGCAGTTTTAGTTCTTGTGGCCCTCAGTGTTAATGGTTTTTATCTCCTTGCAGGTCCGAGGAAGAACATACACCGGTGTCTGGGCTACACGTGATCCGATACTAAAGGAACCAATGCTATAAGGGCACATGGCAAGAAGGTTCTAGATGAAGCGTGGGAGGCACACGCGTTCTGCACCTTACCCACCTGCTGCTGCTGGTATATAATGGAGCCTTCATATTCAGATGAAGGCTGGTCGAAGAAGAAGCCTGAAGAGCAGAAAGCCCTTCGATCCATAAAAAGAGAAAAAGAAGGAAAAGAGAGGAAGAAGAGATAGAAGAGAGAAGCCGTGAAGAGAGAGCAGTGAGTGAGAGACTTGGAGAGAAGAAGAGAAAGAAAGAGAGATAGTGAGTGAGAGATTTGGAGAGAAGAAGAGAAAGAAAGAGAGAAAGAGAGTGAGCGAGAGAGCTCGTGGAGAAGAAGGAAGAAGCTGCTTGAAGATCTGTCTTCACTGGACCGTGGATCAGATCCAGGCCAGTCAGCTCCGTTGAGAGCCACATTGTGCATTTCCTTTTACAGCTTTCTGATTGTTGTATTATTTTTCTTTATTGTTTTCCTTTGTTTTCTGATCATCTTTGTTCTTCTGATTGCCCTGTTGGGGATCGGGTTCCTCCTGTTGGTTCAGGAGAAGGGAGATCTGATCTCCAGGTTGCAAGTGACAGGTTGTCACTTGTGGGTTGCCCTCTGGTTAGAGGAAGGGAGGCTAGTCCTCCGGTTCTGGGATTGTGGTTGCAAGTCCAGTGGTCCCTCCTAGTCTGGAGGAAGAGAGGTCTTCGACCTCTAGTTTCCAAGTGGCTGGGAGTCACTTGGGTGTCCCTCCGGTTGGGAGGAAGAGGGGAGGTTGTTCCCCTGGTCAAGCTGTGCGGCAGCAACTGTTTGCAGACTGAGTCTGCTTGGTTCTAGCGTTTGCTAGTGAAGCCTCACTCCGGTTGGGAGTGAGGGGTGGATGTAGGTCTGGAGGACCGAACCACCTTAAAATCTTTGAGCAGTGGTTTGCTTGTAGTGTGTTCTTCCATATCTCCTACCACCCTTCACAGATTGTCCTGAGATTTCTTATTCTCATTTGTGCTGCTTCCGCTAGTTGGTCTTTTGGGGACCAGTTACATATTTGCTCTTTTGTTTAAAAGGATTTTCAACTGGTTCATCAGATTGCTTGATTTGCTTCCCCTAGATGCTTGGATAGGCACGCTTCAAGTGTTTGTATTTGAGTTGAATCACATTGGTTCTATTCTGTGTCTATCTCTAGCATCCAAGTTTTATTTGGCCATTATACATAGAAGGATACATTCACCCCCCTCTGTATCCGGGCCTAGCACCCTAACAGTTTTAAATCAAGTCACTGAGGTTCTAAAGGAGAAAATCATAAAAATCTTGTTGCATCAACTAAATAACTTGGTTGACCTTAAGTGTTGTTATCTCTTACATCTTTGTTAAAACCATCTAAGTTTAGTCACTCATTGTGTGCTTGTTTGGTGTTGTTTGCATTTTTTTGCTAAGGTCCTTCGTTGCATGCGGAGTTGCCTCCAATCTCTAGAAGCATCATCACCTAGGGGCAATTCCTTCTTCAAGTGCTACTTCAATCCTCTCTTTGAGTCCACCTTGGCCTCTTTTGATCTCCCCTATTCCTAAGAAGAGTCTCTTCCTCAAGGGCTCCTAGAGGATCCCTCTAGGGTTATCTCATTCCAACCTGGGGAGGGGCACATCCCCCCTTCGTCCTCCATCCCTATGGAGGGTGCCCAATCCACCCAATCTCTTCCTCCTCCTTCCGCTAATTCTATTCTTCAAATGATGGCTCAATTGGATCCAACCCAACTTCAGGCTGTCTATCAGGCCATGCAGGGGTCCAACACCTCACCTTCCACGATTATGCAAGGTCAATCCAATCCTTCCATTGCTTAGCCTAGGGCCGATGGGTCCGCTGTTCAGCCCATTGACATCACTCCGATCCAACCCAGGACCCTTAGATTCTCCAGTCTGGAAATGGGCCAGTCTTCTGGTTCGGCCCAGCAATTTTTTGATAAGGGAAAGACCATTGTCCCCCCTTCTTCTATAGCGGGTCATCATATGAGCGGCCCATCAGTGCCGCAGGCCCTTGTCGGGCCATCCGATTTCATGCGCCCTCAGCAAGAGGCAGCCCAAGTCCACGCCAATCCGGGTCATCCTTCGGCCCAATATCATTCTTATGGGCCGCCTCCTCCATCTGCTTACCCCTCTGCTCCTCATATTCCATCCTTCACTGCCCCTACTGTTGCATCCCTACGGTTTTGATGATGTCTCACACTATAAATCAATCGATTTCTATCAATAGATTAATTCATGCTTCATGTAGGACAGTGCAGTTCATGTGGTTGTCATATAGACATGCATTACTTGTTCAAGTCCATACTCTGTCAGCATAGTCTGGATAGTAGTGGGTCGACCCCCCTTCCAGATGGGTCGACCCCCCAGTTTGCAAGTCTGTACATCGCATTTGTCGAAGGCATTGGTAGTCTATACATTGACTCATTGTTCATGCACTCATCGAACAAGTCTATACACTCATGGCATATGTGTAACGTTTGTTCTTCAAAGTCCATACATTGGCCTTCACTTGAAGTCTATCCATTGGTCTTCACTTCAAAGTCTGCACATTGGTAAAGTCTAAACATCGTTCACATTGCTTCAAGTCTATACAGCCTTAGCGAAAGCTCTGCAAGTCTATACAGCCATTTCCAAGTCTGTACATTGGATAACCTTCCAAGTCTATACATTGTCCTGTGGCCTTCAAGGGTTTCAAGTCTGTTCATTGCAGTTTTGGCCAAGTCTGTACATCTGTTTGCCTGACTTCATATTCAAAGTCTATACATCCTTCTGTTAAAATTCTAAGTCTATACATCGGTCTGTTTGAGCAAGTTTGTACAGCGGTTGCATTCATTGGAAGTCTATACATTGGGGTCTTTACCTACGTTGCACTTCAAAGTCTAGACATTGCACTGTAGGTTGCTTAGTTGAGGTCTATACATTGCTGATCGAACGTAAGTCTATACATTCCATCCTTTTCCTACGTTCGATGCTTTAGCTACACCCTAAGTCTCCACATTGGCAAAGTATATACATCGCTTATGCAAGTCTGTACAGCCAGCGCATTCATTGATATCAAGTCTACACACTGCATATAGGCAAAGTCTACACATTGGTAGAGTCTATACATCCTCTAGGAGCCCTAAGTCTATACATCACAAAGTCGGCACATCGCAGTGTTCAGACCTTTCAAGTCTACACACAGGTTCAGGGTTCCCATGTCTATACATCGGTCCTTAAGCGTTACAAGTCTGTACAGCCTGCTTCATCGTTCAGAGTCTGTACATTCCTCAAGGGCCAAGTGTATACATTGTCCACGTGTTCACATTTACAAAGTCTATACATCGTGGGGCTTCGAATCTTCAAGTCTGTACATCCTTCAAGGGCCAAGTCTATACACTGTCTCGCTCACATCTTCAAGGGGTAAGTCTATACATCGTTCGCTCAACTTCAGCTTTTGCATTAAAGTCTATACAGTGGATTGAGCATCTTAAAGTCTACACAGTGGCTGAGCATCGTGAAGTCTATACAGTGGCTGAGCATTGTAATGTCTATACATTGGGTAGGCTCGTTCATGTAGCGTTCATCTCAAGTCTGTACACTGCCTTTCACATGCACTCATTCATTAAGTCTGAACAGTTCCTTGGTTGCAAGTCTAAACACTCGATTGCTTCATGCATTACCAGAAGTCTTCACATCCCCCTCTACTATGTAATGCATCAGTTATCAAGTCTATACACTGAGGACGCTGAAGGCCCTCAAGTGTATACTTTCTCACATTATACACACTTATTCATTTGCTGCTTCTAAAGTATATACACTCGTTGTTATAAGCCTGAACTAACTAATTCGATTCATTTCTTTTGTCTCTGCCTGCAGATGACTCAGGTTAATGATTGGGCACGTGAACAGAGGATGATGCTTGGCACGTGATCCGAGGATGCTCTGGAAAAGGAGGGAACGAGACCCACTCGTGTGAAGTCCTGGAATGCAGGTCGGAAGCAATATAAAAAGTGTCTTCTGTGAACAGGAGAAGAGAACGAAAAGAAAAGGAAGGCTGAAGTGAAAAATCCCTGAGCAGAAGAAGAAAAGAGAGAGAGCCTCCACGTTCCAGAGAAAAGACAGAGAGAAGAATTTGAGAGATATGAACTGAGAGAAAAGTCCTTGAGAGATAGAAGAAATCATGCTGTGAAGATTTGCTTCTTTGGAAGCTACATTTGTTTTTTGGTTTTTCAGAAACGATTGTCATTCATCGTTGGACTTGTTTTCCTTTCTATTTTTCATTTCTTCATTCCTGATTCCGAAGTGTTACCCTCTAGTGTTTGGAGGAAGGGAGTGTTACTCCAGTTCCCCTCTGGGCTGCAGAGGAAGAGAGATCTTTGATCTTTGGTTTTGCCAGTGACGGACTGTCACTAGCAGGTTCCCTTCGGGTTGGAGGAAGGGAGAGCCATCTCCGGTTCTGGTCTTGCTAGTTGCAGGTCCAGGTGTCAAGCTCTGTGGGTAGCAGAGTTTGGTTGAGGGATTTGTTTCCCTTGGTTGTTCAAGCTGTGTGGCAGCATCTTGTTCGCAGACTGAGTCTGCAGTTTTCTAGCAGTGGCTAGTGGAATCCTCACTCTAGTTGGAGTGAGGGGTGGATGTAGATTGTGGACTACAATCGAACCACCTTAAATTTTCTTGTCTCCTCTGTGGTTTGCTGTTATCGGTTGTGCTCTCCATCTGCTTGGGATTGTGTTTGACTGTGGACAGTCTTTTTCAATCGCACCTTCTTATTCTGTCTTAGTTATTCACTGCGTTAGCTATATTGTTTTGATGTATCTGAAGGGTCGAAATTCGAAGTAGTGATTTTCCGTTGAAGTTTTCTAAATCGAGAGTGATCTATTCATCCCCCCCTTCTATATCACTCTTTGCTGCACTAACATTTGGTATCAGAGTAGGTTTGCATCATGTGGACGAACGGTCAGGGAAATGCTAATGGTCCTAGAAGCTTCATGCCTGAAGGTCAATCCATTAGTCGCCCTCCATTTTTTGATGGTAATAACTATCTCTTTTGGAAGAACAGGATGGAAGTGTTTATAAGGGCACAGAGCCACAAGCTGTGGAGGGTAATTACTGTTGGGCCGTATGATCTGCCACCGAACGAGGACGTGTGGACAGATGATCATGTCAAGCTATCTTCACTCAACTAGACAGCGCTGAACATCATCCAGTGTGCTGTTCACCCAGAGGAATATGCCTGCATATCTGCCTACAGGACTGCCAAGCGAATGTGGGATGAGCTGTAATTAATCTATGAAGGTACAGCTCAAGTGAAAGCCTTGAAGGTAAATCTCTACACCTCTAAGTATGAATTGATTAGGATGAATGCAGAGGAGAATATTACTGAAATGTATGCCAGGTTGTCCTCGATCGCAAACACTCTTAAGGGGCTAGGGAAGGATCT
This sequence comes from Amorphophallus konjac, assembly GCA_022559845.1. Taxonomy (NCBI): domain Eukaryota; kingdom Viridiplantae; phylum Streptophyta; class Magnoliopsida; order Alismatales; family Araceae; genus Amorphophallus; species Amorphophallus konjac. The sequence continues at coordinate 198,946,856 of CM040125.1, read as the reverse complement.
AGCTGAGGCAGATATAGTCAGGAAAATTCTTAGATCTTTATCCCCAGCATGGCACACTAAGGTCATAGTGATAGAGGGGTCAAAAGATCTAACGACATTGACAGTGAATGAACTCATAGGATCCCTCATGACCTATGAGATGAATTTCAAAGGAGGTGGTGAAGGAAGTGACAAGAAGGGTAAGAATGTAGCTCTCAAGGCATCCCGCAACAAGAGTAGCAGTAGCAGCAGCAGCAGCAGTAGCGGTGAGTCCGATGGTTTTTTCGATCTCGACTAGAAGGAGCAGGCAATGCTCACTCGATAGTTCAGTAAATTTTTAAGGAGAAAGGGGAAGACCTTTAGGAGGAAGAAGCCATACTCCTTTAACAAGAATGTTGAATCTACCAATCATAAGGACAGAAATTCTAAGAGACTGACTTGTTTTCATTGTAACAAACAGGGACACATGAAAGGCGAATGCCCAGATCTCCAGAAGAAGGGTCCCTACTTTCAGAAGAAGAGCTCAAAGGTGCAGAAAAAGAAGAAGCCACAGGCGATGGTCTGCACGTGGAGCGAGGAGGAAGAAGATCCCGAAGACACTTCCTCAGAGGAGTATGAAGAAGGAATTTGACTTATGGCAAATAGCGAAGAGGAGGTAATAAATGTCTTTGAAAATTTCTCTATTGATGACTGGGAAGATGATTATGGTGAATTGTTAGACAAGTTTAATTCTCTCAGTAAAGAGCATAGGGTCCTCAAAAGAAAATTTAATACTAATGTTGAAGAACAAACCCAGGTCTGTGAGGAAAATCAGAAACTAAAAGAGCAACTAGAAGAAATGACCTCACTAAGAAAAGAAAATGATAAGCTCAAGGGAGAAAACCAGGAGAGTCACACCCAGCTCAATGACCTGAAAACTAAAATTGAAGAAAGCCTGAATGAAATTAGAGTGAACTCAGAGAAATATGAAGCTGTTAAGATAGTGAATGCTGAACTGTTAAAAAATTCTGAGTCACTGCAAAAAGAGCTGGAAGACAAACAAAAGGTTTTGAAAAGATTTGTTCAGGGAAAAACTAGTCTGGATGCTATTCTAGGGACAAGGGTTATTTTCAATAAGGAGGGTCTAGGCTATGACCCAACTGAAAAGAGACCCCTACAATTCAAGATCATCACCTTCTGCCCAGAGAAGGGAAAAGAGAAGCTGGACACACCATCCAGCTCAAACAGCAGTAAAGGAGCTCAATGTCCTAAAGAAACTTTAAAGAACAGTGCTGGTCAACCATTTAAAATGGGAATGAATTTTGTGAAGAACTTCACTAAGCCCACTCATCAGAACATAAATGGTAAATGGATCAAGCAAGTGGATCAGAAGAAAAGCTGGAATTACTACAATCAGATGGGTCCAAACAGGACCTACTGGAGAAATAATTATCATCTTCAAAAATCTGTTAATCAACAAGCTCACAGGAGATTTCCTAGGAATGGGAAGCCTAATGAATGGAATAGAGCTTACTTCTCCAGACCAGCTGGACTTAATTTCAATAAACCAGAAGTAAAGGTGCCAGAGAAAACCATGCTGAAGCAAATCTGGATACCTAAACATTTGATCAGAGATTTGAACAATGTCTTTGGACCCAACTCATCTTGGGTTCCAAATCACTTTTCTTGATTTTGTTTGTGTAGGTCGGCCTGGTAGCTGAAGACAACAAGTGGTATCCGACAGTGGCTGCTCCAGGCACATGACAGGAGACCGATCCAAGTTCAGCAAGATAGAGATGAAGGTAGGGGGTCTGGTCAAGTTTGGAGGAAAGAACAAAGGTAAGATAATTGGAGTTGGCACAGTAGGTAAGACTTCCACAAACTCCATTGAAAAAGTTCTACTTGTGGAAGGTCTTCAACACAACCTGATTAGCATTAGTCAGTTATGTGACAAGGGTCACATGGTTGTGTTTGATGATAATTCATGCAAAATCTTTGAAATAAATTTTGATGTGGTTAAATTTGTACCCAACAGGATTAATAATGTTTACATGGTTGACTTAGATGAGGAATCTAAATCTAATATTTATTTATCTGCCAATTCTGAAAATGATGCTTTTGAATGGCATAGACGTTTAGGCCATGCTAGCTTTACTACTTTAAATAAATTGGTCAAGCATGATTTAGTTAGAGGCATGCCTAGAATTAAATTCAATTCTATTTCAAAATCATGTGATGCCTGTGCTCTAGGCAAACAGACCAGGAATTCTTTCAAGCTAAGATCTGAGCCATTGTCCTCTAGACCAATGGAACTTCTCCATATGAACCTTTTCGGTCCTACTAGAACTCAGAGTCTTAATGGGAACCGGTTTGGCTATGTCATCATAGATGACTTCTCTAGATATTCATGGATCTTTTTCTTAGCAACAAAAAGTGATGCATTTCAAAAGTTTAATCAGTTTTTTAATAAGGTCAAACAAGAAGAAAAACACAAGATCTGTTCTATTCAATCTGACCATGGAGGTGAGTTTGAAAACTCCATGTTTTCTGATCTTTGTGAAAGAGAGGGACTAACACAGAGATTTTCTTCTCCCAGGACACCTGAACAGAATGGAATTGTGGAGAGAAGAAATAGAACTGTTGTGGAGATGGCCCGAACTATGCTAATTGAAAGTCAATTACCAAGGAGGTTTTGGGCAGAGGCGGCCAACACAGCAACTTACATAATCAACAGGGCCATGGTAAGACCCATTCACAAGAAAACACCCTATGAGCTTCTAAAAGGTAAGAAACCAAACTTGTTTCATTTCAGAAATTTTGGAGCTAAATGCTTTATTCATAACAATGACAAGAAAGATTTAGATAAGTTTGAAGCTAAAAGCTCCCCTGGAATATTTTTAGGATACTCTAAAGTGTCTAGGGCATATAGGGTCTTTAACATATCAGACCAGAAAGTTGAAGAGTCCCCACACATCATTTTTAGTGAAAAGAAAGGTGTCACTAACATTGAAAATGTTGACATGGATTCCAATCATGATGGGGAATTCCTAGAAGACCAAGAAGAAGAGAAGACTCAGCCAAGTGGAACAGCAAATCCTCCCAACCAGGAAGAGCCAAGAGAAACAGGTGAGTCTTCAATAAATGTTAGATTTCTTAAAGATCATCCGATAGATAATGTCATAGGCAATCATGAAGATCCTCCTCGGACTAGGTCTCATTTTAAGAATGTGAATAATGAAGACTTAATTGCTTTAGTCTCACAAATTGAACCCAAATCAGTAGAAGAGGCCTTAGCTGATCAAGCTTGGGCCAATGCTATGTGTGAGGAATTGGGCCAGTTCGAAAGAAATAATGTCTGGGAACTTGTTCCAAGACCAGATAATGTTAATATCATAGGAACTAAGTGGGTGTTCAAAAATAAAATGAATGAAGATGGAATCATTTCTAGGAATAAGGCCAGATTAGTAGCCAAGGGCTACTGTTAGGAATTTGGTGTAGATTTCGATGAATCCTATGCACCTGTTGCTAGGATGGAAGCTATAAGATTGTTGCTTGCTTTTGCATGTTCAAAGAATATAAAACTCCAACAAATGGATGTTAAAAGTGCCTTTTTAAATGGAGTCATTAAAGATTTTTGTTGAACAACCCCCTGGATTTCAATTCTCTCCTCAACTAACCAAGTTTTCAGGTTAAACAAAGCCTTGTATGGTCTAAAGCAGGCTCCTCGAGCATGGTATGAAAGATTGACTGAATTTCTGATCAGCAAGGGCTACAAAAGAGGTAAAGTTGATCAAACCTTATTTACCAAGGGTACAAATAAAGATCTCATCATAGTTCAGGTATATGTAGATGACATTGTATTTGGATCAACTAAGCATGAACTATGTGATGAATTCTCTAAAATGATGTCTGCTGAATTTGAGATGAGTTTGGTTGGCGAACTAAAGTACTTTCTTGGCTTGCAGGTACAACAGTCAGAGGATGGATGCTTCGTCAACCAGACCAAATACACAATGGAACTATTCAAGAGGTTTGATATGGAAAACCGGAAGCACATTACAACACCCATGGGTACCAATACCTCACTGGATACAGATGAGACAGGTAAAGAAGTAAATGCCAAGCTCTATCGAGGTATGATTGGATCTCTTCTTTACTTGACAGCTTCTAGACCTGATATACAGTTCAGTGTAGGAATGTGTGCAAGGTATCAGTCTAGACCTACTGAATTACATTTAGCTGCAGTGAAAAGAATTTTCAGATATTTGTCAGCTACTCATTCTCTTGGTTTATGGTTTCCTGCATCACACACATTTAACTTAGTTGCATACACAGATGCTGATTATGCAGGATGTAAACTAGACAGGAAAAGCACTAGTGGTCATTGTGAATTTTTGGGTGGTAGTTTAGTGTCTTGGGGTTCCAAGAAACAACATTCTGTGGCCCTCTCCACTGTAGAAGCTGAATATGTGGCTGTAGGGAGTTGTGGTACACAAGTCATTTGGATTAAACACCAGCTTCAGGACTACCAAGTAGACCTGGGGTGCACACATATCTATTGTGATAATACCAATGCCATTAATCTTGCCAAAAATCATGTTTTGCATTCACGCACCAAACACATAGAGATAAGGCATCATTTCATAAGAGATGAGGTTTCTAAAAATAACTTTGAACTGATTCATGTAGGCACTGATAATCAGATTGCTGACATTTTCACTAAACCTCTGGATAATGAAAAATTCACATCACTGAGAAGAGAATTAGGCTTATACAAATTGTCTTAAATGTGAAGTCTGTTCTTTTTGTGAGGGGGAGTTCTGTATGTCTGTTGGTTAGCTTTCAGGAATGCTTTGAGTGAGGGGGAGTTGGTTGAGCTGTGAGAGGAAGAGTTCTTTGACAGATTCAAAAAGATTGACCAGATGTGTGTCATTGCTGGTTTTCATGACAGATCTAGTGTGGTTCTCTCAGACAGTAGAATGTCACTTATTTCTTAAGTCTATAAGTCAGTGATACTAAAGTCCAGTTAGAATCTTTCCTCTGGTATTCCTTCAGAGATCTGGATTAATGGTATAAAGTATATCTTCCTACATTATCAATGATTCTTGTTCAGGCCAAAACATGTAAGTCTTGATATCTGACCCAATCAGCTTGAAATCTAGACTTCAAGATTCACTTCAAGAAATAGTCCTTCTGGTATTGTTCTCAATCATTCCATCTCTTCAACACAAGGGCTTAACTGAACAAACATGTCTTGTTTTGGTCACTGAGAAACTGGGAGCTTCATCAATGAAATAAAGTTTTCTTCTATGTCATGAGGTGTCAAATGCTTAAAATGAATGAAAAGTCATGACAGAGCAATGGTGGCTAGCTGGTGAGTAACTGGGGACTCAAGCCTCTAATCAAGGTGTTTCCTCATGTCAAAAGCCACTGTTACTAACTCTGTTCCTTTAATAAAAAAAAAGGAGGAAGTAATGAGGTACTCACACTTAGTAACTGGGGATTCAGGCCTCTAATCAAGGTGTCTCCCTAATGTCAATAGAGTGAATTACCAACTTACTCATTGATCTTCTTAAAAATCATCTCAAAAAATTCCTTGTTGTTATGCAACTAATGGATTGCTTGTCCTAAATACCTTGAGAACACCTCTCTGACTTTGTCTCTTGTTGTCATGTGGGATAGTTGACTATTCAGCTATATCCCGCCATACTTGTTAACTCCTGCTCTAAATCATACATTATGTATGCTGATAAACTTTTCTATCAGTCTATTTCTCTATTGTTTTACTGAGTTCAAGAACCATCACTTGAGTTTAGCACCTCACTTATTCTCTTAAGACTTGCTCGTGCCTTTCTGCACTAAGAAGTTACTGTACTTCTTCTTCATGTCTCCAGCACTTTCATATATTCTGCATTTCCTTTTGCTGATGTCAAAGGGGGAGAGGTTCTGCAATATCTGTAAGTCATGAATTGTCATGAGCTTTGGGGGAGTTTTGTTTATGAGCTGTGGGGGAGAATTCATGTCATGGAAATTTCTGAGAATGAGTTGTGAGGGAGCTGAGAGTGTGTTGTAGGGAGTGTTTAAATCGTCTGCATGAGCATGCCTTGAATTTGCTTTGATTGTTGAAACTGTAGTTAATTTCCTGTTAAGCTTTGATATTGCTTGATTCATAGTGTTACCATCATCAAAAAGGGGGAGATTGTTGCATCCCTATAGTTTTGATGATGTCTCACACTATAAATCAATCGGTTTCTATCAATAGATTAATTCATGCTTCATGTAGGACAGTGCAGTTCATGTGGTTGTCATATAGACATGCATTACTTGTTCAAGTCCATACTCTGTCAGCATAGTCTGGACAGTAGTGGGTCGACCCCCCTTCCAGATGGGTCGACCCCCCAGTTCGCAAGTCTGTACATCGCATTTGTCGAAGGCATTGGTAGTCTATACATTGACTCACTGTTCATGCACTCATCAAACAAGTCTATACACTCATGGCATATGTGTAACGTTTGTTCTTCAAAGTCCATACATTGGCCTTCACTTGAAGTCTATTCATTGGTCTTCACTTCAAAGTCTGCACATTGGTAAAGTCTAAACATCGTTCATATTGCTTCAAGTCTATATAGCCTTAGCGAAAGCTCTGCAAGTCTATACAGCCATTTCCAAGTCTGTACATTGGATAACCTTCCAAGTCTATACACTGTCCTGTGGCCTTCAAGCGTTTCAAGTCTATTCATTGTAGTTTTGGCCAAGTCTGTACATCCGTTTGCCTGACTTCATATTCAAAGTCTGTACATCCTTCTGTTGAAATTCTAAGTCTATACATCGGTCTGTTTGAGCAAGTCTGTACATCGGTTGCATTCATTGGAAGTCTATACATTGGGGTCTTTACCTACGTTGCACTTCAAAGTCTAGACATTGCACTGTAGGTTGCTTAGTTCAAGTCTATACATTGCTGATCGAACGTAAGTCTATACATTCCATCCTTTTCCTATGTTCGATGCTTTAGCTACACCCTAAGTCTCCACATTGGCAAAGTATATACATCGCTTATGCAAGTCTGTACAGCCAGCGCATTCATTGATATCAAGTCTACACACTGCATATAGGCAAAGTCTGCACATTGGTAGAGTCTGTACATCCTCTAGGAGCCCTAAGTCTATACATCACAAAGTCTGCACATCGCAGTGTTCAAGCCTTTCAAGTCTATACACAGGTTCAGGGTTCCCAAGTCTATACATCGGTCCTCAAGCGTTACAAGTCTGTACAGCCTGCTTCATCGTTCAGAGTCTATACATTCCTCAAGGGCCAAGTGTATACATTGTCCACATGTTCACATTTACAAAGTGTATACATCGTGGGGCTTCGAATCTTCAAGTCTGTACATCCTTCAAGGGCCAAGTCTATACACTATCTCGCTCACATCTTCAAGGGGTAAGTCTATACATCGTTCGCTCAACTTCAGCTTTTGCATTAAAGTCTATACAGTGGATTGAGCATCGTAAAGTCTATACAGTGGCTGAGCATCGTGAAGTCTATACAGTGGCTGAGCATTGTAATGTCTATACATTGGGTAGGCTCGTTCATGCAGCGTTCATCTCAAGTCTGTACACTTCCTTTCACATGCACTCATTCATCAAGTCTGAACAGTTCCTTGGTTGCAAGTCTAAACACTCGATTGCTTCATGCATTACTAGAAGTCTTCACATCCCCCTCTGCTATGTAATGCATCAGTTATCAAGTCTATACACTGAGGACGCTGAAGGCCCTCAAGTGTATACTTTCTCACATTGTACACACTTATTCATTTGCTGCTTCTAAAGTATATACACTCGTTGTTATAAGCCTAAACTAACTAATTCGATTCATTTCTTTTGTCTCTGCCTGTAGATGACTCAGGTTAATGATTGGGCACGTGAACCGAGGATGATGCCTGGCACGTGATCCGAGGATGCTCTAGAAAAGGAGGGAACGAGACCCACTCGTGTGAAGTCCTGGAATGCAGGTCGGAAGCAATATAAAAGGTGTCTTCTGCGAACAGGAGAAGAGAACGAAAAGAAAAGGAAGGCTGAAGTGAAAAATCCCTGAGCAGAAGAAGAAAAGAGAGAGAGCCTCCACGTTCCAGAGAAAAGACAGAGAGAAGAATTTGAGAGATATGAACTGAGAGAAAAGTCCTTGAGAGATAGAAGAAATCATGCTGTGAAGATTTACTTCTTCGGAAGCTACATTTGTTTTTTGGTTTTTCAGAAACGATTATCATTCATCGTTGGTCTTGTTTTCCTTTCTATTTTTCATTTCTTCATTCCTGATTCTGAAGTGTTACCCGCTAGTGTTTGGAGGAAGGGAGTGTTACTCCAGTTCCCCTCTGGGCTGCAGAGGAAGAGAGATCTTTGATCTCTGGTTTTGCCAGTGACGGACTGTCACTAGAAGGTTCCCTCCGGGTTGGAGGAAGGGAGAGCCATCTCCGGTTCTGGTCTTGCTGGTTGCAGGTCCAGGTGTCAAGCTCTGTGGGTAGCAGAGTTTGGTTGAGGGATTTGTTTCCCTTGGTTGTTCAAGCTATGTGGCAGCATCTTGTTCGCAGACTGAGTCTGCAGTTTTCTAGCAGTGGCTAGTGTAATCCTCATTCTAGTTGGAGTATGGGGTGGATGTAGATTGTGGACTACAATCGAACCACCTTAAAATTTCTTGTCTCCTCTATGGTTTGCTGTTATCGGTTGTGCTCTCCATCTGCTTGGCATTGTGTTTGACTGTGGACAGTCTTTTTCAATCGCACCTTCTTATTCTGTCTTAGTTATTCACTACGTTAGTTATATTGTTTTGTTATATCTGAAGGGTCAAAATTCGAAGTAGTGATTTTCCGCTAAAGTTTTCTAAATCGGGAGTGATCTATTCATCCCCCCCCTTCTATATCACTCTTCGCTGCGCTAACACCTACTCCCTCCAGGGAGCAGGAATTACTTGATAAATGGGCCGCCATGCAACAACAACTTGACTTCCTCCAGAAGTGGGTTGGCCCACAATCCTTGCCAGACATTCCGGTCCTGAGCTTTCAAAATATCCGATTCCCTTCGCAATCCGAGCTCCCCAATTATCGAAAGTATGATGGGAACGGCAATCCCTTTATCCATGTGAGGGACTTTCTATATGAATCGGCCCAGTTTCAGTATGATGATCTCCTTATGCCGTATATGTTCCGCCGATCACTAGATGGGGTCGCACTTGAATGGTTCTACTCTCTGCCATTGGAAGATGCTGAGAGTTTCAAGACAGTGAAAGATAAGTTTATCCAGCAGTTTCAAGACAGGGTCGGCCCAGAATATTCCTTCACAGATTTGGTGGCCGAGAAAATGAAGCCCGATGAGGAGTTTGCAACTTATGCCGACAGATGGAGGCAGATGGCCGCCAGGGCACCAGGCCATATTCCGGAGGAAGATAAGGTCAAGCTACTCATTTCCAATGCCACTCCGACCTTCCTTAACATTCTTGACATGAACGACATAGCAAACATGCACCAATTATATGGCCGGGCGCAGTTTATCCAAACCCAATTCAAGGACTCTCCTATCCATTCACTTTTCAAAAACCAAAAGCCCAAATACCATAAGAAACCTCAAGGGCCCATTACCGAGGGAGTCCAAACAAATGAGCAAGTGCAAGCCGTTAACTTTCCCTCTGCCAACCCAAATAACCAAATTCATTTCCCCCAGAACTCCCGCAACACTCAATACGCTCCATAAAACCCTCCACTAGCCTACTCCACCCCACAAAGTCCTCTGCAAAACACCTTTGCCACTCCGCAAAACACCTTTTCCACTCCGCAACAGCCTCCACAGCCTCCGCAATACCATAATGTCCCTCCACCCAACGGCTACAACAACAACAACAAGCGCCCGGCTCCGAAGAGAGCCCAGTACCCACCTCTGCCAGAAACTCTCACGGACATCTTCTCAGCTCTTATGTCCATTAATGCCATACAACTCCCTTCCGGAATGGCCCAATTGGAACCCGGCCGTTGATCAGACGAAGTACTGCATGTTCCACAGGCCGTCGGGACATACTATTGAAGGGTGTTTTCAGTTCAGGGACTTGGTCTATGACCTCCATGAAGGGCATAGGATTTATTGGGCCAAAATGCATAGGGCCATTACAGAAATTAAATAAAAGAGAAGGCAGGTGCCGAGGTAGCAAGTGCAGCAACAACAGGCACCGCAGCCGCAGTAGCAGCCGCAATAGCAACAACAGTCGGTTCAAGACTTGGGGATCCATCAGAACCCAATGCCGAACCTGTAGTGCCCCAGAATTTATTTGATAATTTTATGGCATTATTAGCAATTAAATGGACTAATTTGGAGTTATTAATTAATATAAGGCCAAATGGTGTTAATCAATTAACCCAACTCACTTAATTAAAGTCTAAAGGGTTTTAAGATCAGGCCCATTTAGTTTGGCCCATACTCTAGAAGGTTATTAAGCTTATCCTCGGAATTATAAGGATAAATACAACCGAATACAGATAATCAGGTGGATAATGAATAGAAGAGTTTGATTTCCCTTGAACTCTAGGAACGAGTAATGTAACGATCTATCGCGAGACCGTCACATGACTATAACGCACTGGCCATAGACCGTTACATCCTGTTAGTTCCGTAAAAGAAAGAACAAGTACAAAGATTAAAACTTTGGACTCTTATCCACTAAGGATCGACTTGGGAAGAGTTGTAATAATGCTGAGGACTCTTAGAGACTAGGATTTGATGAAATAAGGACTATAAACTCGATCTAATCATCAAACCCTAGCCTAAAATCTATAAATAGAGCATGATTCTAAACTGTGCGACCCTTACTTTTTGGGCATAAGGAAGCAAGGTAAGGAGTCATTATCTCAGGTAAGTTCTTTAGAATAATTTGTTCACAATGCTTTAGACTAACTCCCCTCCGAATTTCACATCTTTAGGTCAAGAGGTCGTGGAGTTAGAGCCCAAGGAAGTTGCTGGAAAAGTCACAAGAGAAGGAGGAGATCTAGGGCAAGGTTCTCTATCAAATTCAGGAACTACAGTCTAAGTAAGAGGTAGGTTATCTCATGAACGGAAAAAATAACTTGATAGGACTAAGAGCCTCTGTTTTGATTAGATTTCATGCATGCTAGATCATCAATTTCATGTTTTATTGGTTTTATGCATATCATGTATCTCTTAGCCCTAACTAAAGATTAAGACTTGACTATTCATCTAACCCATCAATACCTATGCATGTAGTTGGCCTATACTACGTTATCATGTCTAGGGAGTCATGGTATTTTAATTATAGACATGATATGAATCGATCTCTTTATCTTTTATCTAGTTTCTGTTAGCAGATTCTGTAACGCATCACAGAAGGACCGTCACTTCCATGTAACGGCCCCACGATAGACCGTTATACTCCCTGATTGGATTTGGGTTTCACGGTTGATTATAACGTGCTTGGACAGACGCGTTACATTCATGTAACGGCTGGGTCCTGACCGTCACAATCACAGTGACGCCCCATCTCCAGACCGTTATACTCTGTGTTCTGTCAACCCCAAGACAAAATATAACCTACCAATATTATTGTTGTTAAAGCCTAGTTACCTAAGTTTTAACCTGATCATGTGATTTTAAGGTTATTTGATCATTCATGATAGGTATTGCATGTTTTGTGGTCTCACTTTTATTGAGTTATGTTAATTTTTGAAGCCAAATTATATAGTTTTGTATTATAAAGAAAGACTTTTTAACATTGTATTGACGGTGTTTTTATCATGATTTCACATTGATTATACATATCTCTCTCTGTCAATAGAGTCAATTCCATAAGTACATGGCACATATTCCGATATGTTGTCATTAGTTCACACTTTGCACTATAGGAACACAATCTTGGACATGAGGACCTCTCTATTGGATATTCCTTCCAATGGAATAGGAAATCATTGTTTCAAGGCCTTCGTAACTCTCCGCGAGCCTGGGATTCCCACTAGGACGCCGAATTGGTTGTACCATTAAAGCTCAATAACTAGAATACACTATCATGGTTTCTGATTCTTGAAATGTAACGGCCTTTAACTGGACCGTCAGGCTCACGTAACGGTCCAGTACCAGACCGTCACATTCCTCTGAGTCTATTTTTATCTTTCTGGACTCTGATCATTATAACGGCCCATTAATGGCGCGTTACATGGTGTAACGGCCCAGTAAACAACCGTTACATAGATTGTATATGTTAACCAAAGGTTTGACCAAGGGTTGATATTTCAATGATTCTAGACAAACCTTGATGATCTAGAACTTATCATATTGCTTAATAGACTTAATGTAATGGATGAAAGTTGAGGAAATATACCGTTATGCTGCCGATTTATTCTATAAGCATAACATAGTTTAAATGTCATTCTTGATATCATATATTCAAATTAAAGCATTCATTCATTGATTATTGTTATCATGGAATTATTGAACTTATTACATTCTTGGCCATACATTACTGTTATACTGCGTGAAAGTAGCTTAATTTATAACTGAAGATGCGATCAAGCACTGATTGTGTTCAAGGGCTCTATGCTAGTCCCCTCGACTGATTGCCGAAAATATACTATTTTATAAACCATGGGGTATGATGCTACTGGCGTCGCATTGCGCTGGGAGTACTATTTCTATAAATAAGTGAAGATCCACGACATGACATGACATTCTTGCTTGATATTCCACAGAAATTCATGAAGTAAGATGCTAAAGTGAGGAATATGTGGCTTGCTAGTACATTCTCGATATATTCTTGTTCATGAAAGGCCAATATCATGTTCTTGTCCTATTCTTACTAGTTCATTCTTGTTCTCATTCCATCTTATATGATAGTCTTGTTACTTTGATTTAATCGCATGATCATCGCGTTGCATGATTTTACCTTATTTATTTAGAGCAAAAATGTTAATCACTTTAATAGTGCCTTCATGTTGATGCGAAGATACCTACTGGGCAAGTGTGCTCATTACCTATTTCTAATCTTTTTCAAGAAATGAAAGTGAGTCGGGTTCGGATTCGGATTATTCAAGTAGCGGATCTGAGAGCGATTAAAGATGAGTGAAGACTTAGGAAGTCTATAATGTCTAGATTGAGTCAATGTAATTTTCCTATTTCTTGAGTCTAGTAGAATGAAAATCAAATTAGTGATTGTATCTTTGAATATTGAGCGTTATGATATGAAGTTGAAGTTGATTAAATCTTGTGCAATTGCATTTACTTGTGTGATTGTCTCGCGCTCTGATTGATTTTTGCTTGCAAGAGGCTTACCATGCCGGCTGTTCGCGCTCCCCGAGCAAGTCTTCCGCTGTAATAAAGGCTCGGGGCGTGACAGTTAAGTTGGTATCAGAGCCTAAGTCTCAGGACTTAGGGAAAAGAGTCATGTCATAGGATAAGTCCAAGGTTTAAGGACCCATACCTATGAACTAAGGAAGAAATTCCACACCCATGTGAGGATTGGGTAGAACCCGGGATAAGATAACTAATTAGCTTTAAGAATTATTCTGTTCATTCCAAATTTCATGAGAAATAACAACTTGTTATTTTCTCTCAGGTACCCTATTTTTCGAATGGCTCATCGTGTAGATTGGGACGGTATGCAACAAACTATTGCTGGCCTCACCCAGGCACTGCAGACTATAGCACAAGGTGGTGCAGGGGCAAGGGCAGGAGATCTTCATCGCAACTTCCGGAGTCTAAATCCTCCGCATTTCTATGGATCTTCCAATCCCGATGAGGCAGAAAATTGGATCGATAAGAAGAATAGGATATTCGATGTTATACAGTGTACTGATCAGGAGAAAGTCCGTCCAGCAACGTTTCAGTTAAATAAGGACGCCCGTACTTGGTGGAAATCAGTTCCGGCACCTCTGGCCGATGCGCCTCACACATCGGATGGTTTTCTCACTTTATTCCGTTCCAAATATTTCTCTAAGCATGTCAAGGAAAGGAAGGCTATGGAGTTTGCCTCCCTTCGTCAGGGGATGATGTCCGTAGCAGAGTATGAATTGTAGTTTTCAAGGCTAGCACCGTATGCACCACATTTGATTAGTACAGAACTATTAAAGGCAAACAGATTTATGGACGGGTTACGGCCCGGTTTCATTCAACAACTAGGGACACAGAATCTCCGCACTTATGCGGAGATGGTTCAAAGGGCATATTTATGCGAGAGGACCTTAGAGAAGGTCGAAAGGTTGAAAGGAAAGGGAGAAAAATCTAGCCGACGATCAGATCGGCATTATAAGAAAGAGAAGTTTAGCATCACGGAACCATACAAAAGCCGTGATAACAAGAAAAGATCAAGGAACGGGAATGGTGGAAGTTCCCAAAAGAATAGTAAAAAGGTTAAAGAAGAGAATGAGCAAGTCGCCTCGGCGTGCACCTTTTGCGAGAAATTCGGCCACTCGGCTGAAGAATGCTGGAAGCGCCTAGGTGCTTGTTTGCGCTGTGGAAGTAGGGAGCATCGCGTGCCAGATTGCCCCCTTATGAAAGATCAATCAAATAACGGAGGACGCAGGAGGCATGCTCTCCTCAATGCGGTGATAGATGAAGATGAAGCACCCAGGGATTTAAATGAAGGGCTCATGAAAGGTACTCTTCAAATTTGTTCTCGTCCTGCATTCGTGCTATTCGATACTGGTGCTTCTCATTCTTTTATCTCCACCACTTTTACAAATACCTTACCAACTGCATCAGTTCCCCTACATTCAGATCTCGCTATTACTACACCTTTAGGATCTGGAACTAAGCTTACCAAGTATTATCCCGATTGTGAGGTGGTAGTAGAGGGACACAATCTCCCCGCAAACTTAATATGCCTCGATATGAAAGGTTATGATGCCATTTTAGGGGTAGATTGGCTTGTAGAGCATGATGCTTACATCAACTGCCGAAATAGAATTATATATATCTTTCCGAAAGCCCGGTCTTCCAAGATTTTCTTTTCTTGGCATCAAATACAAGAAGCATCCTACCATTATATCTTCTCTTCACGCCTGCAAACTTATCTCGAAAGGATGTGAAATTTTTCTTGCTTCCATAATTGTCACCGAATCTAAGGAAATTATCCTAGCAAACATTCCTATTGCAAATGAATTCCCTGACGTGTTCCCATCCGAACTACCTAGTTTACCGCCCGAGAGGGAAGTAAACTTTACCATTGAACTCATTCCAGGTGCAGCACATGTTTCTATAGCCCCTTATAGGATGTCCCCCACGGAACTTAAGGAACTAAAGAAGTAATTACAGGAACTTCTAGACAAGGGTTTTATCAGACCTAGCACATCCCTCTGGGGTGCGCCTGTTCTATTTGTCAAGAAGAAGGATGGTTCTCTCAGATTATGCATCGCCTACCGACGATTGAATCAACTTACAATCAAGAACAAGTATCCATTACCACGTGTTGACGAGCTCTTCGATCAGTTTTCGGGAGCTGGGTACTTTTCTAAGATTGACCTTAGGTCTGGTTACCATCAACTTAGAATTAAAGAAGAAGACATTTATAAATCGACTTTTTGAAGTCGTTATGGCCACTATGAATTCGTGGTGATGCCGTTCGGTTTAACTAATGCCCCAGCAGCATTTATGCAACTTATGAACAGTGTCTTCCCGCCATATTTAGACCAATTCATCATCGTCTTCATCGATGATATCCTGATATACTCCAAGACAAAAGAAGAACATGAAGAACATCTAAGGATAGCTTTGCAAACACTTAGAGAACACAAGCTATATGTCAAACTCAATAAGTGTGAATTCTGGCTCAAGAAAGTCTCATTCCTAGGCCACATTATTTCAAAAGAAGGTATTGTTGTGGATCCTTCTAAGGTAGAAGCTGTCAGAGATTGGAGCCGACCAACGACTGTATCTGAAGTCAGAAGTTTTTTGGGTCTAGCAGGTTATTATAGAAGATTCATAAAGGACTTCTTAAAGATCGTGGTTCCTTTAACTAGACTTACTAGAAAAGAAAATCCTTTTATCTGGTCGAAGGACTGTGAAAAGAGTTTTCAATGTCTTAAGAATCATCTTACAACAGCCCATGTTTTGTCGCTACCAATAGAGGGTGCTGGATTTGAAGTATATACGGATGCATCTGGAATTGGCTTAGGGTGTGTCCTTATGCAAGATGGAAAGGTGATTTGCTATTCTTCAGGACAATTGAAACGTCATGAAGAAAATTATCCTGTATAGGATTTGGAATTAGCAGCAGTTATTTTCGCCTTAAAAAATTGGCGTCATTATCTTTATAGAGAAAAATTCACGATCTACACAGACCACAAGAGCTTGAAATATTTATTTTCTCAAAAAGAGCTTAATATGAGGCAAAGGAGGTGGTTAGAACATCTCAAGGACTTTGATTTTGTTATTCAATATCATCCTGGCAAGGAGAATGCTGTAGCAGATGCACTTAGCAGAAAACCAATTGGTATGTTATCAAGTCTCATGATTAGTGTGACTAACCTTATTCCTCAATTTACCCAGTTGAATTTAGAGGTTGATATTAAGGAAGAAGATTGCTTCATAGCTAATATCCGAGCTCAACCTACATTGATAGAGGATTTGGCCAAGTTACAAAAGGATGATCCAATTTTACTGGAAATTAAGGCCAATATTGAACAAAGATCGGATTTTTCTATTTCTAATGATGGAAGATTACTATTCAAGGGCCGAATGTGTATACCGGATCATGAGGATACAAAGAAATTGATCTTAGAAGAAGCACATATATCAAAATACTCCATCCATCCAGGAGGTACCAAGATGTATCAAGATCTCAAAAGAAACTTCTGGTGGCCCAATATGAAGAGGGAAGTAGCTGATTTTGTATCTCGTTGTCTTACATGCCAACAAGTGAAGGCGAAACATTTCAGACCTGCAGGAAAATTACATCCCTTAAATATTCCCGAATGGAAATGGGAAAGTATAGGAATGGATTTCATTATGGGATTACCTAAGATAAGAGGTGGACATGATAGAATATGGGTAATCATAGACCGGTTGACTAAATCTGCACATTTCATACCAATAAAAAGTCGATGGTCTATGGATATTCTAGCAGCATTATACATCAAAGAAATTGTTAAACTACATAGCATCCCTATCTCTATTATATCAGATAGAGATCCACGTTTTACATCACAATCTTGGAAAAGTTTACAACATTCATTAGGGACTAAATTGAATTTTAGCACAGCTTTTCATCCACAAACTGATGGTCAGACAGAAAGGACAAATCAGGTGGTAGAAGATATGCCCAGGGCTTGTGTCATTGATTTTGGAGGGAGTTGGCAAGATCACTTGCCTCTGGTAGAATTTGCATATAACAACAGTTATCAAGCAAGCATACAAATGGCACCCTTTGAAGCTCTATATGGGAAAGTTGTTGATCGCCAATATGTTGGAATGAAATAGGGGAAAGGCAATTTCTAGGCCCCAACCTTATCAGAGATTCTACAGAGAAAATAAAGCTCATCCAGGAAAGAATGAAAATGGCACAAGATAGGCAAAAGTCTTATGCTGACAATCGAAGACGTGACCTGGAGTTTCAGGTAGGAGATCATGTGTATTTGAAGGTTTCTCCAGGTCATGGTATTCGAAGATTTTGCATTAAAGGAAAGCTAACTCCTAGATTTATTGGCCCATTTGAAATTCTTGAAAGGGTCGGTGAAGTGGCTTATAGATTGGCTTTACCTCCACAATTAGTAGGAGTTCATGACGTATTTCAAGTCTCTATGCTGAAAAAGTACGTATATGATCCAGACCACATTATCACTTATGACAATATAGAGATTCAGAAAGACTTGACATACGAGCAAACACCGATCAAGATTCTAGATCGGGAAGTGCGTCAATTAAGAAATAAAGTTATTCCCATGGTCAAGATCTAATGGAAGAAAACATGGCCATATGAAGTAACATGGGAAACCGAAGCGGATATGCGGAAAAGATTCCCAGAATTATTCCACTGTAAGTACACTCTTCACAATCCATGAATTGAATTTGGGGACCAAATTCTTTTAAGTGGGGGAGGGTGTAGTGCCCCAGAATTTATTTGATAATTTTATGGCATTATTAGTAATTAAATAGACTATTTTTGAGTTATTAATCAATATAAGGCCAAATGGTGTTAATCAATTAACCCAACTCACTTAATTAAAGTCTAAAGGGTTTTAAGATCAGGCCCATTTAGTTTGGCCCGTACTCTAGAAGGTTATTAAGCTTATCCTCAGAATTATAAGGATAAATACAACTTAATACAGATAATCAGGCGGATAATGAATAGAAGAGTTTGATTTCCCTTGAACTCTGGAACGAGTAATGTAATGGTCTATCGCGAGACCGTCACATGACTATAACGCACTGGCCATAGACTGTTACATCCTGTTAGTTCCGTAAAAGAAAGAACAAGTACAAAGATTAAAACTTTGGACTCTTATCCACTAAGGATCGACTTGGGAAGAGTTGTAATAATACTGAGGACTCTTAGAGACTAGGATTTGATAAAATAAGGACTCTAAACTCGATCTAATCCTCAAACCCTAGCCTAAACTCTATAAATAGGGCATAATTCTGAACTGTGCGACCCTTATTTTTTGGGCGTAAGGAAGTAAGGTAAGGAGTCATTATCTAAGGTAAGTTCTTCAGAATAATTTGTTCACAATGCTTTAGACTAACTCCCCTCCGAATTTCACATCTTTAGGTCAAGAGGTCGTGGAGTTAGAGCCCAAGGAAGTTGCTGGAAAAGTCACAAGAGAAGGAGGAGATCTAGGGCAAGGTTCTCTATCAAATTCAGGAACTACAGTCTAAGTAAGAGGTAGGTTATCTCATGAACGGCAAAAATAACTTGATAGGACTAAGAGCCTCTGTTTTGATTGGATTTCATGCATGCTAGATCATCAATTTCATGTTTTATTGGTTCTATGCATATCATTTATCTCTTAGCCCTAACTAAATATTAAGACTTGACTATTCATCTAACCCATCAATACCTATGCATGTAGTTGGCCTACACTACGTTATCATGTCTAGGGAGTCATGGTATTTTAATTATAGACATGATATGAATCGATCTCTTTATGTTTTATCTAGTTTCTGTTAGCAGATTCTGTAACGCATCACAAAAGGACCGCCACTTCCATGTAATGGCCCCACGACAGACCGTTATACTCTCTGATTGGATTTGGGTTTCACGGTTGATTATAACGCGCTTGGACAGACGCGTTACATTCATGTAACGGCTGGGTCCTGACCGTCACAATCACAGTGACGCCCCATCTCCAGACCGTTATACTCTGTGTTCTGTCAACCCCAAGACAGAATATAACCTGCCAATATTATTGTTGTTAAAGCCTAGTTACCTAAGTTTTAACCTGATCATGTGATTTTAAGGTTATTTGATCATTCATGATAGGTATTGCATGTTTTGTGGTGTCACTTTTATTAAGTTATGTTAATTTTTGAAGCCAAATTATATTGTTTTGTATTATAAAGAATGACTTGTTAACATTGTATTGACAGAGTTTTTATCATGATTTCACATTGATTATACATATCTCTCTCTATCAATAGAGTCAATTCCATAAGTACATGGCACATATTCCGGTATGTTGTCATTAGTTCACACTTTGCACTATAGGAACATAATCTTGGACATGAGGACCTCTCTATTGGATATTCCTTCCAATGGACTTGTTTCAAGGCCTCCGTAATTCTCCGCGAGCCTGGGATTCCCACTAGGACGCCGAGTTGGATGTACCATTAAAGCCCAATAACTAGAATACACAATCATGGTTTCTGATTCTTGAAATGTAACGACCTTTAACTGGACCGTCAGGCTCACGTAACGGTCCAGTACCAGACCGTCACATTCCTCTGAGTCTATTTTATCTTGCTGGACTCTGGTTATTGTAACGGCCCATTTTGGACGCGTTACATAATGTAACGGCCCAGTAAACGACCGTTACATAGCTTATATATGCTAACCCAAGGTTTGACCAAGGGTTGATATTTCAATGATTCTAGACAAACCTTGATGATCTAGAACTTATCATATTGCTTAATCGACTTAATGTAATGGATGAAAGTTGAGGAAATATACTGTTATGCTGCCGATTTATTCTATAAGCATAACATAGTTTAAATGTCATTCTTGATCTCATATATTCAAATTAAAGCATTCATTCATTGATTATTGTTATCATGGAATTATTGAACTTATTACATTCTTGGCCATACTTTACTGTTATACTGTGTAGAAGTAGCTTAATTTATAACTGAAGATGCGATCGAGCACTGATTGTGTTCAAGGGCTCTATACTAGTCCCCTCGGCTGATTACCGAAAATATACTATTTTATAAATCATGGGGTATGATGCTACTAGCGTCGCATTGCGCTGGGAGTACTATTTCTATAAATAAGTGAAGATCCACGACATGACATGACATTCTTGCTTGATATTCCACAGAAATTCACGAAGCACTTGCTCATAAGCATAAGATGCTAAAGTGAGGAATATGTGGCTTGCTAGTACATTCTCGATATATTCTTGTTCATGAAAGGCCAATATCATGTTCTTGTCCTATTCTTACTAGTTCATTCTTGTTCTCATTCCATCTTATATGATAGTCTTGTTACTTTGATTTAATCGCATGATCATCACATTGCATGATTTTACCTTATTTATTTAGAGCAAAAATGTTAATCACTTTAATAGTGCCTTCATGTTGATGCAAAGATACCTACTGGGTAAGTGTGCTCATGACCTATTTCTAATCTTTTTCAGGAAATGAAAGTGAGTCGGGTTCGGATTCAGATTATTCAAGTAGCGGATCCGAGAGCGATTAAAGATGAGTGAAGACTTAGGAAGTCTATAATGTCTAGATTGAGTCAATGTAATTTTCCTATTTCTTGAGTCTAGTAGAATGAAAATCAAATTAGTGATTGTATCTTTGAATATTGAGCATTATGATATGAAGTTAAAGTTGATTAAATCCTATGCAATTGCATTTACTTGTATGATTGTCTCGCGCTCTGATTGATTCTTGCTTGCAAGAGGCTTACCATGCCGGCTGTTTGCGCTCCCCGTCTAAGTCTTCCGTTGTAATAAAGGCTCAGGGCGTGACAGAACCATCCTCCTGCTCTGCAGCCTCAGCCGCCGGCACCGGCTCAGGTTAATGTAGTTCAACCCCCGGCTCCTGACGCCAGATGGTCCTTTGACGATGACGGCTCTACACCACAAGTCATGGCCCTCCACCACAACTACTGCAATCCTTCCGCTTCCACCATCCTTACGCCCACGCCCACGCACCAAACCCCATCTCCGACCGCAAGACCACTTGTTCTTCCATTCACCCCCGCTCTGTTAACCCCCGCTACCATCGCCACGCCTCCATATAACCCTCCACCTCCGTTAACCTTCACACCTCCACCCCTCCACCTCCGCCAACGCCCATCATCATCGCGCCTCCCACTAACCCTTCACCCGTCATCCTACCCTCGCAACCTATTACCCCCATCCCTTCCAATCCCATCATCACCGCTCCCCTACTCTCTCCTGCACCACTCATCTACCCCACCGGGCCAATTATACCGTCATCGGAGGCCGTGCCGGCGCAGAGTCTTGCCCTACGGAGCAGGCGTTTGTTTCGTCGCAATTATGCTTCTACTTCAAATCCCCAATCTTCCCAACCGGCTCCAGATCAATAGGAGGAGACTAAGCCACTGCCGGGTACCCAATATGATCTGATACATCATTTAGATAGGGTGCCCACCAAAATATCTGTGCTGGAACTCATTAAAAGATCTACCCTTCACCAAGATGCTCTCAAGGACTTTCTTCGAAGGTGATAGTTAGTAAAGATGTGGCAGCCGACAGTTTACCGACAGCACTGGCAACTATTTCTAAAGGACTAGCAATTACCTTCTCTGAGACCGAGCTTGCACCACCGGAAGCTTGGTAAATGCCGCTTTGCATCACTATTATCTTGAACAAAGTCAGTATTGATGCGGCATTAGTGGATACAGGGGCATCTATCAATGTGTGCCCACTCAGCACTCCCAGGGCCTGCAACCTATCTAAAGAGCTTCTATGGCCAACCCCAACAACTATAGCTGCTTATGACAATTCACGAAGAGCCTGTCACGGGGTTGTCACCATTCAAGCTGAGCTTGGGCCTCTCACCATGCCCATTGAATTCTACGTGCTGGACATCGACCCTATGTTGAAGACTATCTTGGGTTGTCCGTGGATCGACACTCTTAGCGGCGTGCCATCCACCGCACATCAATGTCTCAAATTCCCTTTTCAAGGGAGGGTGGTTAAAGTCAAAAGCTTATCCACGGTCCACACTGTTAAAGCTATATCAGAGAAGATTTTGCCCACACTATGGCCCAGCACTCGGCCGGTTATGTCTGTGTTGGATATGGACTTTCCATGGGCCAATGCACCACGTAAGCCCGCCACTACACCAGTCAACATCAAAGTGAAGCCCCAGATATGAGATTCCAAGGGCTGGGATATTATATTAAAGTTGGCTTATCAGCCAGGGAGAGGCCTCGGTGCACAATTACAAGGGCGTACCAAGCCGGTGCCCAAAGGAATAAAAATGGGCAGGAGGGGTCTCGGTTATCGAGAGTCCACGCTATCAGTTTTGGGTGACTCAGGGCCGCAATCCTGGGATTACCGCCAGCATTTCGTAAGAGGGCCTCTCCAGCCAGGCACATTGAACCTCAGTCAGTACACTCCGAAAAAAAAGATACAGCTTGTACAGTTGCCAGTCCGCCTCTGTTGCCAAAGGGGCCAGACGATGATATGCTTGACTACAGCCGAGCGTTTGCCAAGATGTTCTTTGAAGAAGACTGTTGCTAGAAGAATCAAGAAGTACGGCTTGTGCAGTGGAAGCTGAAGAAGCCAGCTAACCGCCCGCGAGAAAAGGGGAGCTCGCCCGTTGTCTTTTCTTGGTCTCCCTCCCGTCTGATATCTCTCTTCCAGTAGCTGGAATCTATACCTCGTTCACCTCCGATCATGATTGATCCGTACTTCACGGAACTGCCAACCGAGGTGTTAATTATACCGTGTGCATGCGGGCAATGCCCACCCATTAATCTCTCTACTATGTGGACCTCCTCCTCTGAACTCTCCGACATGTGGTTCTCCTCTTATGATCCATTCTTCGATGTCTTGTTCCTGTCTCTCTTCCCTCTCCAACTTCCTCCTCCACCATCTCCTCCCTCCTGCTATATGATCTCCACCGATCTCAAAAAAAATGTTAAATTTGAAACGGAGATTTTGGTGGAAGATTACGCTATCTTGTCTCCATCATCCTCCCTGGGGCACGAGTCCCATGCTCCTTCCTTTCCACTAGATTTCCTTTCACCCAGGTTAGACGTAGGGTCCGTCGAGTCTAGGTAAATAGAGTCTGTTAAGTCTAGAGAAGTAGGGTCTTGTTCTAGGTCATCCAATCCTTCCGAGCCTGAGCCGCGCCCGCTTGCGCGTCATTCCAAATCCATTCCTAATAGGTTCTTGCAAGATCTAGCTCAGCGATGTCATGCTCTTCTGAAGTGCCCGGAGTTTGTCGCTACGGCGATTGCGATAGAAGATGATGAGGATCATGACGGTGTGTGGAGCGACGACGGACTAGGTGTTTACGAAGTCCTGGATGAATAGGACCCGATCGATGAGGTCAGCAACGTAGATGACACCGCCGATCTGTATGCGCAAGGATTAAAAAGATTTGACGAGCCATCGTCGGCGGTGGATGAACCTACGAAGGAAATAAATTTGGGAACTAAAGAAGACCCAAGGCCCATTATTATCACCGCTAATCTCCCTCCGCAAGTAGAAGAAGATTTAATCGAAGTTCTGAGGGAGTATAGCGATTCTTTTGCCTAGTCTTATGTGGACATGCCGGGTCTTGACCCCTCCTTAGTGGAACACTGACTCGTACTCAAGCCAAGGGCAACACCCGTAAAACAAAGGTCAAGAAGATTTCACCCCCACATGGCCTTGAGGATCAAAGAAGAGGTCAACAAATTGTACAAGGCCAGGTTCATTAGAGTCGTCTTATATCCCCAGTGGGTGGCAAACATAGTTCCTGTCATCAAGAAGGATGGAAAAGTGCATATTTGCATTGATTTTAGGGATCTTAACAAGGCATGTCCCAAAGATGATTTCTCCCTGCCTCACATAGATGTCTTGGTGGATAACACCGTCGGGTAGGAAGCTTTATCATTCATGGAATGTTATTCAGGTTATAACCAGATCCGTCTCACTCTCAAAGATCAAGAGAAAACCTCCTTCACCACGCCCCGGGGCACGTATTGTTACGTGGTTATGCCGTTCGGTCTAAAAAATGCAGGTGCCACCTATCAAAGGGCAATGATGGATATATTCCACGACATGATGCATATCTATGTGGAAGCTTACGTGGATGACATCCTGGTGAAGTCGAGAACAAAAGAAGAACACCCCGCTATTCTGGCTAAGGTGCTACAGAGAGCTAGGGAGTACAAGCTGAAAATGAATCTGAAGAAGTGTGTTTTCAGAGTTTCTTCAGGGAAGTTGTTAGGCTTTATAGTTAGCAAACGGGGGATCCAGATTGATCCTAATAAAGTAAATGCCGTCATGAACATGCCTCTGCCAAAGAATATTACGAAACTTCGAGGACTGGTAGGTAGATTGCAATTCATCAGAAGATTTATATTCCAACATTCTCAGAGGTGCCGCCCATTTTATGAATTGCTAAAGGCAGGGGTCAAGTTTGAATGGAACGAGGATTGCCAAAAGGCCTATGAGTACCTAAAGGAATATCTATCCAATCTCCTGGTTTTGCAACCTCCTATCCCTGGGAAACCCCTAATCCTATACATCTCGGTCATTGAGGACTCCTTAGGGGCGGTTTTAGCACAAGTAGACGATGAAAGAAGAGAGCTGGCAGCTTATTACCTCTCCAGGTTATTTAACCCGGCCGAGGCCAAATACACCGCTATGGAGAAGACTTGTGATGCCTTAGTGTGGGTAGCTCAGAAACTTAAACATTACTTCTAGCCCACCCAATTAGGTTGATCTCTAGAATGGACCAGATCCGCTATCTCTTAGAAAAGCCTATCCTTTCTAGTAGGTTAGCTCGCTGGTAGAGCTTCCTCTCTCAGTTCGATATCACCTTCATCGTTCAGAAGGCAGTCAAAGGATATGCCATCGCTGAGCATCTTTCCCATCCAAGTGTAATATTTTTTATTCTTACAATGAGTTACCCTCTACTATAAAGGAGAGGCGTGTTTGGATAAGCTGGGTATGCCCAGCATCCGCATGATGTAATCATTATTCTTTTACCCTTATTCAGTAATAAAATTCACCCCCTAGTAGCCAGATGGTACGTCCATCTGTCCCTAGGTAGGGCTTTCCATTAAAAAAAATCTTGCCCATCTTCCCATTCCTCACACTGACTCTATTCAGGATGATTTCCCTGATGAGCATCTCTCTGTCCTTACTCATCATCCCTTCTGGTCTCTGCACTTCGATGGTGCACTCAATTCTCAGGGCCGAGGGATAGGCGCCGTTCTACTCACTCCGGAAGGGGTGACGATTCCCTTTGCTTATCAAGTCTGATTTCCTGCTACCAACAACATCACCGAGTATGAAGCTCTCCTGGCTGGATTGAAGCACGCCAACCTCCTAGGCGTGCGCTACTTGAATATCATAGGGGACTCTCAGCTCGTCATGCGGCAAGTGCTGTCCACTTACCGCACCCGTGACCATAAGCTCAAGCCATATCAAGATTTGGTCACGCTCCTAGCTAGGCAATTTCACAAGTTAATCTATATCCATGATCCTCGATCTCAGAACATTCTCGCTGATGCCCTAGCATCACTTGATTCCTCTCTATCTTTTCCTCTCAGTCGGAGCACTGAGACTATCGTCGTTCAGAGATTGGACGCACCCTCTCTTCAGGATCCTTGGTATGCCAACCTTAGGAAAACTATAGAGGCAAGGGCTGAAAAGGAAGAGCTAAAGGAAGTGTCTTTGACGGAACTAGAAGAGATCTTGGAGGAAGAAGAGTTGCCCTGGTATTATGAAATTGAGTTGTATTGCAAAGATGGATCGTTCCCAGAAGGGGCAAATACCGAGCAATGCAAGGCTATAAGAAGAGCCGCCTCAAGGTACACTATCATTGCAGGAGAACTATACAGGCGAGCTACCAATGGGATGCTCATGAGATGCTTAGATGATGATGAAGCTTGGAAGGTAGCCGAAGCAGCCCATTCTAGTGAGTGTGCAGGTCATGTCAATGGCCAGGCTTTAGCGAAGAAGATTCTTAGACAGGGTTATTATTGGCCCACTCTAGAGGAAGATTGCTCCCTCTATGTCTGGAGGTGTCTTAAATGCCAACTCCACGCTGATAAGATTCATGCTCCAGCTTCATCCTGACATCCTCTTTCTGCTCCTTGGCCATTCTCTATGTGGGCTTTCGACGTTGTCGGCCAGCTCGGTGATCCCAATTCTCAGACCAAGCAAAAATCCTTCATCCTTACCGCCACTGAGTACTTCACCAAGTGGGTTGAATCCGAAGCGTATGTAGAGATTAAAGCTACCACAGTGTGCCGCTTCATCATGAAGAATATCATCTCGCGGTTCGGCGTGCCAAGCAGCATCGTCACCGATAATGGACCCCAATTCGTCGCTCAAGAGCTCAAGGACCTATGTAAGAAGTTTAATATTACATTGCATCATTCATCTCCATATTACCCGCAAGGTAACGGTCAAGCCAAAGCAACTAATAAAACCCTTCTCAAAATCATAAAGAAAACATGTGAATCTCACAAATTCTCTGATTGGCCAAAAAGATTAGTGGAAGCTCTATGGGCTTACCGCACCTCCGTCCGTACTCCTACGGGGCAAACCCCCTCGACTCTCACCTACGGGATGGAAGCGGTGCTCCCATATAAGATCCTGATCCCTTCCCTAAGGGTACAACTTGATAAGGAACTTAATCTCGATGAACGTCGAGAGGTGTTGCTCGTCCAGCTGGAACTCTTAGATGAGGAAAGGTTGAATGCGGTCAACCACCTATCCGTTTATCAAAAGAGAGTTTCGTGTTATTTTCAAAAGAAGGTAACTGAGTGCAAATTTCAAAAATGTGATATGGTTTTGAAACGTAAGTTCATTCGGTCTGCAGGTCCCAGGTCTAAATTACAACCTAACTGGGAAGGGCCGTTTGTCGTCAAAGAGGCTTATCCAGGGAATACTTACCGCTTAGTAAATGCAGAAGGTGAGGAGCTCGCTCACGCTTGGAATGGGTTGTATCTTAAGCGTTTCTTTCCTTAGAGTCTAACCAGTGCCACCCCGGTAGCAAGGTGTCCTTTCCCTTTCACCCTGAAGGAGGATCCCGAGCACGGCAATCACACACTACACGATGTCCCTGGTCGGGTTTCCAAACTTTGTAGAGACCGTTTCTCCTTGGCCATGCTTGGGGGAAAGTCAAAGTCCCTGTCCGTTTCTCTCTTTAGCCGAATCCAGGGGCAAGAGGTGAATAAGGGGGCGACCACCAATGTAGACACCCTGACGAGAGGAGGTCTCAAATAGGGGCAGTTCGTTATGACCTGACGCCACAAGAAAAAAGAAAAAGAAAAAAGGGGGGCAATGCAAAGGAGCAGTCATCATGACAAAAACAAAAGATTATCTTGAAAGTCCCTCAATCATAATTCCAAAAGCTCCAAGGAAAATGAAAAGAGCTAGGCATGGCAAGAGTGACAGTACAGTCTCCTCGCAGGACGCATGAGCCCGGTCGTATGTGTGCCTAAAGTGGACAAAGGTTCGATGACGGACATAAAGCTCCAGCGCAACAGACCGAATCCCTGAATGGATTATTCAGAGAGGAACTCAAGCCTTGAAAACCCCTACACTTGGCTTAAGCTTATCCCCATGTTCTATTTTCTTTTTTAGGACTAAGACAAATACCCTGGGTATGGCTTCTATAGAAGCACAGTCACGCAAGTTGGGCCCTGGCCAGGGGTTGTCACCTCTATCGCATGCCAACCTCGGAAACTCTCAATGGAATAGGGAGGACTCGCGTTTCTAGGGGGGCACTGGTTTCCAAAATTAAAAAAAAATCATATATTCTAAAATTTCAAAAAAAATCATATATTCTAAAAATTCAAAAAAATCATATATTTCAAAATTCAAAAAAATCATATATTTCAAAATCCAGAAAAAATCATATATTTCAAAATCCAAAAAAATCATATATTTCAAAACCCAAAAACATCAGATATTTTCAAAATCTCACAAAAATTCAAATATTTACAAAATTCTAAAAAATACCATCATGTGCATCGCATGCATTGCATTGTTTCCATTATATTTTCCGCCTATTTAATAAGGCTCCACCCCTTGATCAAACATCAAGAATGGTCAGCTCTCTAACTTGCTTCTGGCAAGGGGTTGAGTCTAAGAACATATCTAACTTATTTTTTTGTCTAAGTGTGTGCAGAATGCAGGTTCAAGCCCAAGATTCAAGCCCATAAACCCACAGGTTTTGACTCTGTAACGGTCTATTCTTGGACCGTAATACCATTCTAACGGTCCATCGGTCGGCCATCACCATCTCCCGAAGGTCAAAACTCATTTGTTCTTAGTAAGCTCTCCCTTACACGTCTACATTAGACCGTCACCTCACTCTGGCGGCCTGTCATTAGACCGTTGCACTCTCCCGAGAATAAGAAAATCAATTTTTCTGAGCTCGCTCTTCTGACGGCTCATCGTGAGACCGTCAGAGTGTTGTGGCGGCCCTACATAGGACCGTTACATTTCCCAGAAACTCTGTTCTCTAGAATATTTGAGCCCAATCAAGCGACAAACTCATATTCCATGTCATTCAATTAAACTAGATGATACATAAAATTGGTTGCTAAACTTCAATTTCATTACATTTCAAGAAAGCTCAAGCTACATTCAATTTTTTATCCGCATGAGGCCGGATCTTGCGCAGTTCCTTCACATAGGCACGGCGTTCCTCGTCGTCTTCTTCCACCTCCTCTTGCCACGGGCGCACTTTACTGATCGCCCACTTGATCAGGGCACTTCAGACTGCTCTTTCGTCCTCCTCAGTCCCTATCTTCCTAGCATGAAGGGGAGGGAAATGTGATAGTGCAGGAACTATGGTCCGGGGTAGCCCGATCTAGAGATAGCACCGGTGCGGGTTGTAGATCACCATGGTAGTGTCCCCCACTAGCTGTAGATCTAGGCCTGGTCGCCGCGGTACTTTGAGCAAGGTGCTCTGAAGAACTCTTGGACGCATTGTGAACTTCTCTATTGGCAAGGTGTTGAGGAGGAGGCGCCAATCGTCTCGTGTTTTCTTTTCCACCGTCCGGCATTCAACTTGTGAGGAGAATCCAAAGGTGCCTCCTATGAAGAATAAAGGGTGGCTCCCAAAGATACGGCTAGCAGAAGGTACGTCTCCCTTGGGTTGAAATTTGATTCTCACTCCCATCCAACACTCAAGGATTATCATTGAGCCGAAAAGAGGTCCTCCTAAGCAAGCCGAGCTAAGCCCTTCATAAAGATATGAAAGGACTGCTTGAGAAATGGATGATCCCCGCCACAACCCACTAATGATGCTAAGGTTTTGGATGTCTAGGAGGTGGTCCGTGGTGGAGAAAAGGAAGGACCCCGCACAAGCAAACCGATACGGCTTTAGCTATGGCTTCATACCTTTCCCACTTGTTCTTACAATGAGAGACTATCCATTGGGCCATGGATATCAAGTGAATATGGCGTGGGCTGATCATTGTCCTAACATCCTTCGAATTGTGGATGAAATCGCTTAGAATCAAGGAGGGGTCTATTGCCTCCACCGTATGACACACTAGATCTTCATCCCCGCTTTTTGTCTTGGCAAGGGATAGGTAGGTCTCTACCTCCTCTAATAGGACTGTAGCTTCAAAGGAAGGGAAGAGGAAGGTGTGTGTTTGTGGGTGCCATAACTCTATGAGGGCTGAAATGCTTGCCCAATCTAAGGACAATTTCTGGAAATTTTTGGCCAAAACTAATAGAGGTTGGAGATGCCATGCCCTTAGGATTGATAAGACCTCTAATGGAAGTTATTTGATCATGGGAGCCACCCACTTTAGGTTGGAATAACACCTTGAGCCAGGCAAAGGCTAGAGAGAAAAGAAAAAGAAAAAGAAGAAGAGAGAAGAATCATAAGAAGTATGGAAAGTGCAGAAAATTAATGAACTTTTGAACTCTATTGGACCTTACCTCTCTTTGTGCACTTGAACTTAGATGCTTGGGGATGGAGGTCAATCTTTGCAGCTCCCCATGCTCCTCTTTCGCTGCTTTGGGCCCGGTGTAGACCCTCTCCTCCATGCCCATCACTCCAAAGCTCCTCTTCATAGTGTTCTTTGCTATTTTGATGAAGTTCCAAGCCTTGTAGCAGAGAATTGATGTGAGCTACGATTTCTGGGCTTGTTCCTATTTATAAAGATTTGATTTTGGTGCTAGAATGATAAGATTTGGATTAGAAAGCCTTATCCTAGGCCTAGGAGGGTTCTAGTGTGGATTAAGGCCTCTTTGCCTCGGGTTCGGGCTCTCACGGCAGAATCCATCTTGGATTACACAGTTTTCCTCTGACGGTTCATCATAGGACCGCCACAGCTCTTTGACGCTCCAACATTGGACCGTCACATTCGTCCCTACACTACCTTCACTCTGTCGGTTCTGACGGCTTAATCTTGGACCGTTACGTGACCCTAACGCTCCAAGATTCGACCATTACACTCTCTACTGCAGGTTTTTAATTACCTCTTTCCATCCCTCTTTGGTCAAACCTGCCAGTCTCTCACTCTGTCTTTGCTCAACCTGTTCATCCACACACCCATGCATTCATTCACACATCCACATACTAAAAACAAAACACAATAAGAAAGTTTTTTCATTCCATTTATCATTCACATAGTTATGTACAAGTGTGTGTCAAAGGAAAAAAAGTACAAGTCACTCGGCCGGTTTGTCTCCCAGGCCGTCACTGTCACTAGTACCCTCGTGCCGCTTCGTTGGTGGCTCTATGACGCTGCTCACCTCTCCTCACTGCCATCTCTGCTCCGCCTCCTCATTCCTCCGCTGGCCGGAAGAACTGGCAAGAAAATCCATAACTGATCCACTCGGGGCAATGCTCCGAACGCCACTCCGTGCTCCACTCTGGGAGGCGCTCCTCTCTAGTCTGCGGCCTATCATCCGCATGGTCCTCTCCATCGTCCGCAGCTCGATCTTCAGCTTAAAGATCTGACGCCGTGACTCCTTGGCCTCAGTTCGATAATGCTCTAGGTCCGCTATCCTAGTATGAAGTCTCTCTGCCTCGGCCCGTGCCTGTGCCAACTCCGCTCGGAGTCTCTCTATCTCCGATAGTCCTCGCTCCGCCTCGGCTAAAGCCGCGGTCTGCTCTCTCGCCTACATTTTGCATTTTATCATAGTCAGTCAATCAAGGCCATTTGCATAATCATAAGAATTTAAGTCTAAGGGAACTCGGTTAGTTTCTTACTCGCTCCGCGAGGGTAGCCTCGGCTTCCTCGGCCCGAGCTACTGCCCGAGCAAAGTCTGCATCTCGATCAGCTCTGCCTCTAGTAGGCTGTGAGGAGGAGGATGGAGCATCTGGTCCCATTCTCTGCGCTCCCTCGGCCCGCTACATTTAGGAGTCAAAGTCAGTCAGTTTGCATCATCATAAGCATAAGCATTTAAGTCTAAGATTTAGAAAACTCACCAGGAGCTCTAAAGCGGTCCGGTACTCATCCCGCTGCTGGATAGTGGCGTGGAGGAGCCCCTCGAGCTCGGTAATCCGTCCCTGTGGGTCTAGCTGCATTTAGAAAAACAAGTGTCAATGCATATAGGAATCAATTAAATTAAATAGATAAGAGTTTGAGTTTAGAAGTTCATACCGGTCGTCGGGTGCCTCGGAACACCTAGTCGCCATATCACTGGGAGTAGGCCTTGAGGTAGGCCTCGTCGCTGTCGGCTCGCTCTTTCACAGCTCAGCCCTTCTTGTTCCAATCATGCACATACTTCACCTTCTGGGCGCACCAGTCGATATCCCCGCTAATGCCCTTTGAAGACTTTCCAGGGCGCTCGTCGCTTCTGCGTGGGAATGTTACCTCTGGCTGGTGAATTCCCCGCGTCCTCAAGATCAGGCGGTAGTGCAAGGGCTCGATGACGTTGATGCAATGCAGCCAGATGTCCCGCCCGATGTATGCCAGGGAAGCCTTGACCCACGGCTGTCCCTCGTGGCCCTCATCCTGATACAGTGTCCAACGCACCTGAAAAAGGCGGTTAAGTCCATGTCAGCATTTAGAAGCATTTAGAATCATTTAATAGCATTTAGCAGCATTTAAAAACATTTGGGAGCATATAGAAAAAGTTTAAGTTTAAGAGCTTACCGCTGCGTACAGGAACGAGTCTATATCGTCTTGGATGGCTCGGGTCAGTCAGCTGACCGATCCCCAGTCCCTCGCAACAATCCACCACCTTGCGATGGGAATCCGCCCAGGATGCATCTGTGTACCTCGCCCGATCCCTGGAAGGTAGAGGAAGCTCTAGATCTGCATTTTAGAAATCAAATGTCAGCATATAGTAATCATAATCATATAGAAGCATTTTAAAGTTTAGCATTTACCTATAGGAAAGGCGAGAAGCCGCCCGGCATTGTTCGCCGGTCGGTCGTACTCAAAGACTCGAACAGGAAGGTGAGCACCGCCGCTTCCCATGCGTATCTGCCCACCCCGCTAAGATCCTCCAGTAAGGGTAGGAGCCTGCAACTGATCACGTCCGCTCTGGTCGGGAACAGTAGCTTCTCGAATAGTAGGATCAGGAAGTGCCTCAAAACTCTATCTCCCTCTGGTCCCGCCTCCGCTGCTACTCTCGGATGGATCTGCTCAATCATTCTATCAAGGTGCTGCTCTGGAAGCTCCCCAACTGCGATAGCTACTCCTCGAAGACCCCAGGATCTCCTGGAGTCTCGATCGTTATAACTGGGATGACGGATGCCCTGGTCTTACTAAATCCAGCCCCAGCAGCTCCTGGGCTAGCTCCCGATAGTATCCATAAGTCCAGCCTGTCACTGCTGCTCCATGCACCTTCAGCCCCGTGATCCTCGCTATATCCTCCAGTGTTGGGATCATATGACCCCATGGGAAGATGAATGCTCGGCTGACTAGATCCCATCGCTCGTGCAACGCATACAACAATGGCGTGTCCATCCTCGTCACTTATATGCTGAGGACTTCCCCGAAGCCCATAGCAGCTAATCTCGCTCTCTGGTATTCCGACAGTGCCAGGTACACTGCCCTGATATGGAGCCAACAAATCCTGGTTCTTCTTTTCCCTTGCATACATGTAGAACATAAGTTAGTCATTGCATTAGTTCAAATTCATTGCATTTAATATGAATAAAACACCAAAAAATTTGAATAAGCAAAACGCAAAAATCAATTTATGGCTCTGGTTTCTCTGACGGCCCTATTCTGGCGCGTTAGAGGTCTCTGACGCACCAAGTGTGGAGCGCCAGGACCTATAACGGTCGTTGGAAGGACCGTTACGTCCTTCCCGATGGGGCATCGTCTCCTCTGTTCCCTCTGTTCGTGGAAATGGCCAGAACGGCCTACAAACGATTATAATGGGTCCCCAAACCCATTATCCTCCCCTCAATCACACATGCATGCTTTGAAAACAATAAAAATGGAATTTTTGGGGCGGAACCCTACCTCGCGATCTCGGCCTCTCTTCTTCTTCTCCGACGCCGCCGTCCCTTCTTCATCGCCGGCGGCACCTCCAGCGCCTTCTTCTTCTTCTTCAGCCCCTTCTACGGCCTGCGGAGGATTCTCCTCCACCGATTGGTCCGCTGCCGTTGTCGGTTGCTCGTCCGTCGATGAGCTCGCCGCGGGGGCAACTTCCTCTTGGTCCACCGGTGCCCTACACCCCCTTAGTGCCTTTCTCTTGATCACCAGCTTATTCTTCCCCTTCTCCCTCGCCATTGGTGGCCGGGAGGGCTCGTCGCCGGACATGGTCACTGGTGGGTTTTTTTGGCTCGGTTGGACGTTGTGTTTGGTGTTTGGGTGTTTGAATGAATGAGAGAGGGAATGAGCCAATCGATTTGTTTTTTTTTTTTGAATGCCCAGGAAATGTAACGGTCTATCGAAAGACCGTCACAGCCTTCTGACGCGTTGTTCTTAAACCGTCAGGTGATTGAGTCATTTATTTTAAAAAATGTGAACTGACGCTATGTGACGGGTCACAGTTGGACCGTTACATTTATGTGGCGCACCTTTAATAGACCGTCAGAGGCTTTAAATCATGTGATGGATGATGCCTTATTTCATGCTTGAATGATCATTATGCTTTCAATGCCTTATCGTATCAATACAATTCATAATGGATATGCTTTATTCATATTGTTGATTGGCTAACTCCTTTTCTATGGATGAAATCACGCCATTATGCCATCATGCT
This sequence comes from Amorphophallus konjac, assembly GCA_022559845.1. Lineage (NCBI taxonomy): Eukaryota > Viridiplantae > Streptophyta > Magnoliopsida > Alismatales > Araceae > Amorphophallus > Amorphophallus konjac. Next base: position 198,912,361 of record CM040125.1, on the reverse strand, counting down.
TTGCCATTCGCTGCACAGGTAAGTCAGGTACAGTATCTCTATCCCTATATCCCTTAATGCATTACTATATGTTATCTATGATATATTATCTCGAGAACCGACTAGTCATTCATATGTTCTGGGATCTGAAGTTCCCCTTAAACAAAAATGATGATGATCTAAGTGCACATGTTTAATCGTTGGATAGGCCGTTAGGTTGGAAAAGCTTGGGGACGATGGTTCTATCTTGCACGCCGCGGTTGCAGATGGTGTCCTGACCCTGGTTTCTCTGGTCTAACAATACTATTCTCGAGTATCTTCTTATTTTATCTTTCTTGGCATTAATTTTAATGATTTCTTTTCTTTTAGCCCAGCATGCATCATACGCATCTTTGAGCATTCACGAACCTTCATCTGTCCAAGGTGTCTTAGTAATGGTAGATAACTGTGTTCATGATCTCGAATAAGGAGAGTTATTCCACTCTGAATTGGAAGATTTCCTTCGATCTATTCACTCAATTGGTTAGCCGAAGATTCCTATCTGGAGTTTAGTTAAATCGTCTCTTTCCTTTCCATTGCTCCGACCGCTGGCTGTGTTTTCCTTTCCTTAGTTGTTAGTTCCTCCAGACATGCATCATTTGGTTAGTTATTTCCTTGTGGCTATTTTGAAGTTTTCTGAAAAATTCCTATCGCTCGTTGGTTGAGGACGGGTGTCGTTTACCTTAACGCCCGATTTTCAGTCCGCTCCCCTTCATTTCGACTTCATCTCCATGTTCCATTTTGCTTTTGCTTCACCTCCGCTCGCTCCCCTGCAAGAGGACGTTAAGGAGGGGCACCTGTTGACACCCGTTTTATGACCAATAAGTTGGGTCATCTCCTTGTTCATTTTAAATGATGCTCCGAGTTATTCACCTTTATTGAACCATCTTGGTCAATTTGAGGTTTATTTCATGGGTCATGTGTCCTTGGTTGTGTCTGGTTCCTTATCTTTTTCCCGCTAGACGAAGCTTAGAAAACCTTCATTTTACTTATCACTCCCTTGTCTCTGTCGCATCATTCTTGGCACGTCACAGTACCTTAACGCACTTATATTGGACTGTTACCTCGTCTCAGAGTCCTCAAGTTCGTGACTTCTTTCAAAGCTTATCTTCTATCTGATCCGTTATGCATGACGGCTTATCGTGCGACTGTTATCATCACTCTAACGCACCTCCTTATGGCTGTTACATTCCTTGCAGAGTCCTATGTTCGAAAACTTCACCCGTTGGTCTTATCTTTCAGCAGATAAGGTTGTGTGACGGTCTATTCCTGGGGCATTACATCACTATGGCGGTTTATCATGCAACCATGACATTAAACAGAGAGTTCTAGCAGAACTGCTCTTTTTCTACTACTCCGTGACCGAATTAAGAGTTTGATATGACGATTTCTCCCTCAAATCTGATCCTCAGAACCTTCTGTTTGTTTCTATGGACTCTTGGGAGTATTATCTTCAAGAGTTTGCTAAGAAACATCCTACTTTCTAGCTGGATTATCTCTTACTCGACCAGAGAGTTTGAGGGTCTATAAATAGAACCCTTGACTTCATGGCTTGAAGAGGAGACATCTAGAGTTCGCGTCGAAGTGCTGCTACATCCTGGAGCTAGAACCAACCAAGGAGATCTGCTTCCCACGTCCATCTTCTTCCAAAGTCCAGGGAGTATTGGTTTCAAGGGTCTAGTTCAGTCAAGTTATCTTTTTAGTCTCTTTTTTCCCCCTCCGAGCATCATAGCATATCCCCTCTTCATCTTTCACGTTCTTACATCTGTTGCATTCATCTAAACATCCTTCCCATCTTTTAAACGCCCCAAAGGGGTTAAAAAACCAACCTCCCCGATATTTCCCTCTCCTTTTGCATGCTTTTAATTTCTCTTGGTTTATAGGTACTACTCTTGCTCTAGGGCAAATCTGGGTTGTTTTCTTTGTGTTCTACACTCTTTTGCAGGTTTACAGAGTCCACAGCACGAGGCCCAAGCTTTCTGGCCGGATGGAAGGCGTGGAGATCAAAGATTCCCAAGCTCCTATTCTGCAGATCTCTGACGGTCCATCAGAGGGGCGTTAGAGTCACGTAGCGGCTTATCGTAAGGCCGTCACACTCCTGTGGCGCATCATCATTCGGCCGTTACGCTTCACAGAGCTGTAGTTTCCTGATTGTTTTCTCTCTCTCGTGGGCGGGTGTTGCATCCTCCTATTTCTAAGGTATTTTTCAGGTCTTTGGCTTGTTTATTACCTTAGTAGCGATCACATCTTTCCTTAGTTTGGGCAATAGCTCTCTCTCTCTTCATATCTCTTCTTTATTTACTTGTTCCACCTATACGGTGTGTTTTTCCTTATTTCCTTGCTCCACGCCTCGGCTGTGTTTTTCTTTATTTGATTAGTTTATTCTTGATAGAGATAGCATGCCCATGCTAGAGTTTCATGCTCATTGCATAGGTTCATGTTGCACATGTTCATAGGTTGAGTGATTTCACTGTTTGTTCATATTTCCATCATAGTTGAGCTCATATCCATCTTGCAAGAAAGGAACACATAATAACCAACAAGGGAGTGTCCCCGTGTGTGTTTGGAGGTTGTCTCCGTGTTGGGGATTTATCCCCGAGTGAAGCCTCACCAGGTTTGGTGAGGAGTGGACGTAGGGAGCCCGTCGTGGTCCCGAACCACCTTAAAAGTCGTTGTGCACTCTGGTTTGGTTTGTGCGTTTGTGTGGTTTGATTGTTATATCCATTTGTATGATCGTGTGGGAACAGAGAGATTTAGAGAATTAGTTACCTTGTTTAGTTAATTTCCTCAATCTTGTTAAAAGGTGTTAGTTCTGCTACGTATCATTTTAATTTGCCATCTAGTGTGGGAGACAATTCAACCCCCTTTTCTTATCCGCTCGCCTACCCAGGGACCAACAATTGGTATCAGAGCAAGGCTCTGTTGTCCTTAGATCTAACGATCTACAGAGAGATCCCAGTGTAGTGTTAATCATGAATTGTTCTGTTGATCATATTTTGGTGAGTTGCTTACCTATTTTTGATGGCAATGATTTTGATTCATGGTTAGACAAAATGTGAGGGCTAATTAACTCTGTTAATCCTAAACTCTGGAAATTGATATATTATGGCCCTAACAAATTACCTCTGAATGAGACTAGATGGTCTCATGAAGATGAACTGAAAAATCATGATAATGTTTTAGTTTTAAGATTATTAAAAGTTGCCGTGAAATCTGATATATATCCATTTGTTTCTTCATGTGAAACGGCGAAGGAAATCGTGGATGGATTGATCAAGGCTCAAGAGATACAGGTGGAAGATCTGTGCCTCATGAGTGATGAGGAGAGCACATCAAGCATGGTAAGTTCAAAGGTAAATTCTAACTCTAATGATGAAGATGAATCTGGTTATGAAGAGTTGATGAATGCTTATGAAGAGCTTGTTAATAAGTACAAGATGGTTAAGGCTGAAAATTGAAAATTGAAAAAGAAGTATGAAAATACCTTCCTTGAGAATGCTCCTTGTGATAAGTATTTTGAACTTGAAAAGGTTAAAAAGGAAAATAGTTCCTTGTTAATTCAAAACTCTTTGCTTGAAGGTAGTTTAAAACATCTTGAAAAATCCATTCATGAAAATTCTTCATGTGATAAATGCTTTGAGCTTGAATCTGAAAATGAATCTTTATTGATTGATATCAAAAAATATGAAGAAAATATTTCATGTATGAAAGAAGAAATTAAAAAATTGAAGCATTTGAATATAACCGTGTCTGAGAAACTGCTTATTTTTGAAAAAGGAAAATCTGCGAATGTTGATGAATGTGAAAAGATGTATGTATTAGAACAAGAAATTGAAAGTCATAAAACTATCAATGCCACATTACATGAACAAGTCAATTCTTGTGAAAATGAGATGGTTTCCTATGAATTGTACATTGCATCCCTTGAAAAAGAAATTATTGATTTGAATGCTTCATTGTCTGCATTTGTTCAAGGGAAGAAAAATCTTGATATGATTTTAGGAACAAAGGTTAATTTTCAAAAAGAAGGGCTAGGCTATAATCCGGTGAATAAAAAGAAATTTGAAAATAAATTGCATACATCTTTTGTCTCGAGTTCGGATGTAGCTAGTACCTCAAATGCTCACCTAGTTAAGCATGCTATCAAGAAAATCCAAAAGTGTGATGTTAAGTAGAAATTGAACCAAAACTCAAAAGTGAAAAATAATTCTGTTTATACAAATGTTCATGCTGGGAAGCACAATGCCAAACATCATGTTACCAACAAAAATGTCATGCATTTTATTGTGGTAAACATGGTCATGTGTGAATGATTATTTTGTTATGAAATCTGATGACTTGAAAGCATGTGAAAATAAATTTATTTCCAAAAGAAGAAGTGTGCCATGTTTCCATTATAGCGAGTATAGTCATATTTTGAGTAATTGTTATGCGTTGAAGAATGATAATTTGAAAACATGTGATAGAAAAAATGATTTCCAAAACTCAAGGAAGCTTTCCAAGAGGAGAAATTGATGGGGACATCACCGGTGATCTCATTTGTTCGAGGATCCTAATGCTTGCCAGCTGTGCTTCATCTTGTTCGTCACTTTATTTCGAGTCATATGATGTAATTTTTATTTTCTTATCATGTAATTTTTCTTTTATTTAAGTCTAGTACCTAGGTTAATGAGTCATTTACCTAGGTCTTGAGTCATTATGTTGGTTTGATAGGTTAATGGGCCCAATTCAATGGGCTAGGCCCATGGGCGCCCCCCCGCCCTTCCCCTTGGTTTCTTGTCATTAGTGTAAAAGTCATGGAATTATTGTAAATTGTGGGATCCCTATAAATAGGACCCCATTTATTCCATTTGAAGCTAATGAGATATTGAGAAAAATTTGAATTCCCAGAGAATTTTCTTCCTTGGAGTGAGAAGCTCCCTCCCCTCTCTCTCTCTCTCTCTCTCTCTCTCTCTCTCTCTCTCTCTCTCTCTCTCCAAAGGGGGCGAACCCCAATCTCTCTCCTCCCCACCGCCAATTCAAAATTCTCTCTCTCTCCTCCCCATTCACCTCTCATTAAGGCCCCTCCTCCTTCCCCATACACTCATTCAATTCCCCTCCAACCCCTAGGTGGAATTCCCCTCTCCTAGGCACCTCTCCATTCTCCCAAGCAACCCTTCCTCATCCCCAAGCAACCAACCCTTTTCCCAAGCCACCCCTTCCCTTCCCCAACACACCTCTCCATCTCCCAACACAGCCCTTCCCAAGACCACCATTGATCACCCACCATTAAGACCCAATTCAAACACATCCTCCCTCCCTCAAGGGTCACTTGTGCCCCTTCCTCTCTCCCAGCCCTAGCAGATTTTGACCCCATCTCCCTCCTCTGCTAACTCCGCCCCCTCCAGCCTTCTCCCCCCCTTTCTCCAACCTGTGGTGACCCTCCCCACCTCCCCTCCCAACCAGGGAAAGCCCACAGCCCCTTCCCACCCGTCCTCCCACTCCTCTCCCCCTTTATCCTTCCCTATCTACCATTGCTACCCAGTCCAGTAGCAGAAGCAGAAGTACCAGCGAATTGTAGAGCCTACCCTGAAGTCATCACACATATTCAGGTGGGGTGCCATACATTTCTGAAAAGTTCGTCGAGGCAGCTTCGCTGGCGAGGTGGTTTCGCCGGCATCTGATATCGCTGCTGCCCAGAGGAGCCATTCTCCCCCGACTGCGGAAAGCTACTCTGGCAGAGAACCTGAGCCCAAGTGAAGACAAGACCACAGCTTCTAAAGGATGACTTTGGATGTGATTTTTGGATGAGGCCTTCTCCTCCAAGACCTCTGTTAGCACCAACAAGAAGGGAGCCATTTAGATCTCGTACCATATAGTTCCAATTTTTCTCCCCGAGGTGCGCAGGACAGTCCAGTCATGGCCTGAATTGACCCACCTTCACTCTACGGGCCCTATCTCCCTGCTCCGACCTTCTCTGGTAGGCTCCTTGGTTGCTGCTCGAAGAGGATCCTCCCACGGTCATGTCAATATAATCTACGTCACCTTCGAAGCTCAGGAGTGTTCGTGACGGCTTCTTCATCCTGCTGCAGAGTTCTGGAATCAATCTGAGCCAGAACAGAACAGTCCAGTTCCAAATCGGCCCTGGCTGTTGGCGACATCTAGAGATCACAAGAAAATTCAGTAGTTATCCCAGACCAGTCAGTGACAATTTGGCATTGGTTTCGTTGGCTTCTGAGTTTGGGAGCATCCTCGGCAGCGTCAACAGCGAGCACATGTCAGACGGGCAGACAGGAGGGCAGAACCGACGGTGGGATCAATCGGTTACCTCCTTAGCTATTTTCCCTTCCCCGCTTGGCCGGCTTAGCACCCCTCCCTGCGTGGAAGTAGTGTTTGAATGTAACCTCTATTTTCCCCACCCCATGATCACCCTCCTGCACGAGGAGTAGTTTTGTACTAGCAGGTCTTCGGCCGAAGCGTCATCGGCGCAGCGTGTGGGTAGCCCACGCCTCCCCGCTCGCCCTCGTCTCCGACTGGGATAGGTGTCTTCACACCGATCAGGTGAGCTTTGAGCCCCCATCCTCTGCTGGTTTTACTACTTCTTGTCTTAGTATCGTTTCTAGTTGCCCGTCGGCGGTGAGGCGAGTGCTCGATCTCAAATTGCCATCTAATTGAGTGCCACCGCGGAGCGAGTTGTGAGAGAGCCACTACATCCCACGCCCTTGGCGTGCTGGCCGCCCACGGAATTGGGAATCCCAGGCCCTTAAGGGTTCAGCCCAAGCTAGTCAAATCCCCAGATAGGCGAGATCCATCCTCGAACCCTCACCACTATCGCCGGCCCACCTACGGACCCGGGTGTGCGCGACGCGGGTGAACCCGCTTGAGTGGGTCTGCCGTTCGATTCGGTTGCTTGCGAATCTAGGTTTGAGGGGTCGTGTCACATCAATTTGGTATCAGAGCAAGTTTTAGACTTGTCTTTACGAGTCTAGTCCATGGGCATGCTTGCATTACAGTCCCCAACAGATCGTCCCATGCATTGTCCACCACCCATTGTCAATGAGTCTACGGACCAAATTATCCCTCTCCCAATCATATCCCTTGCATACCTACCCAATGGAGAGCCTATGGAAATTGATTTTATTGACTTGGAGTCTGATAATTGGATATCCCCCGATATCGTTGCCTCTCTTTCTAGGACCGGACAAATTGTGCACAACGGAGACCAAGTCTTCGTTGAATTCCATAAATGGTTCGGGAAGACCAAATACTTTGATGGAGCTTGGTGTCAAATTGGTACGTTGGTGGGCCCTTGCATAATCCTAGGTAGGAGATGGTTAGATGAAAGGAATGCCGACATTGACCCGACACGTCGGACTTGCCTAGTGCATCTGCCACACCTTCCGGGAGCCTTTAAATTCAATAACCTTGTACTCTCCCATCCGCCGGAGTCCTGTCCTTGTTCACCACCCCGGGTGCATCATACACCGGCTATCATCATCCCACCCCCAAAATACCTTCCCATTCCCTTGGAAAAGGAGACCACACCCATCCACACAAGAACAGATGCTAACCTAGAGTCCCTTCCCACCCTCGAGGAAACCCAAGTACACACCAATGGTGAGGAAGAACCTCAAATCTCCCCTTCCCATAGCTCAGACCATCAAGAGCCACTTGCCTTCACTCATGGCACCATAACCATAGATGGGCCCATACTCAATTGGCTCAAGGTGAACCCCGACCTCCATAGCTAGCACTCATACCTCCTACCCATGGAGCAACACCTCCCTATAGTGCCCCTCTCCTATCATACCACCATCCAATCATCTTGCCAAGTGGAGACATTAGGGGATCTCCTTAAGGGCCTAGCATGGCAAATGGAGTTGACTGGCATGTTGACCACAATGGCCGACCAACCTAAGAGCTTTGACCTCCTACATCTATGTGTCATGTCTATCACCGTAGTTTACACTGTGGGTTGCTACACTAGCAACCTCCTATTCCTCCCTACACCCGATGAGCCCGATGCTATCCACGAATTAGAGTTGCTTATCTCTGGTAGAACATCAAGCCCTCCATTCATGGCCGACCATCCCACTAAAGACTTCGTCCCAACTGTTTCATTGGAGGAGGAGGAACCACCACCATTTGAGGACCATGACGACACAGTGATCCTCTCCCTTGGTAGCCCCTACCATGATCCCTTTGATCCCTTCCTATACCCACCCACCTTTCTCACCACCAACCATTTCCTACCCCAACCAACCATGTTGGACCAAGCCCACCTCTCTCAAGACCCGGCCCACACCAAGGGTACCATGACCATGGGTGAAATACACCTAGGAAATAATGAAGTGCCCCACTCCATGACACATACCTTCTTTGACCCCTACGACCCTTTTGAGTGGAAGCTTGAAGGCCACCCCACCACCCTACACAAGGAAGTCACCTATAGGAAAGGAATTCCGGTGTCTTGTCATATCACACCACTTGGCATGAATAGAAAGTCGGGTCCTTTCATACATGACACCCACATGTCAAGTCGGATGCATGATTGGTCCAAAGGTCCACCCACATTCATCATTGGTCCTAAGCATGTTACAAACATTCACGGATGTCCGGGACCCCCGGCATTTACTATACCCATGCGCAATAGATTCCCCTATGGATGCCCCGGCCCTCCAACCATTGTTATGAAGTCCATGCATGATAGGGCCACTTGTGGCTGCCCCGGTCCACCTAAGTTCATCAAGGTTCACATGGCATCAAAGTATGATAGGTCAATTTATGGTTGCCCCGGTCCACCTTTGCACACTACCCACTTTCACAACCACTCACCGCATCATAATGCATGGCATGAGCATACACGCAAGCAAATCGTAACGAGCGGTGAGGTTCACAAAGAGCGGGAAAAGGCTCGCAAGCGCCACTTGGAATTCCAAGTAGGCAACCTATCGATGGTGGCATTGGAGTGGCTCTACCCTAGAGTCACCTCCAACTTGAGGGCACGAGGACTTGGATCTTGCCATGTTCCGAGTGACTTTGGCAACCCGGCTTATGGGTTGGACTTACGAATGGGTTTTGGGATTCACCCCATTTCCCACGTGGTGAATCTGGCACCCTATATGGGCACCGCGGTGGATCCTAGTGAGTACCTTGAGCCTATATCTTTCCTTGTGAGTGATACCCTCGGAGAGCCACCAAAAATCAACCTGAGAGCCCAACGTGTGCACACGGAGGCAATACTAGGGAAGCAGGGTTCCATCGCCAGCAAGAGGGTGTGCCCAAGCCACCGTGAGAGGATGAAGGACCGTCCCCTGGTTGTGGATGCAGGGTTGAGTTTGGAGGTCGAGGTTCACCCCGAGTTGCATTAGAGGACCACTTCCCCGGTGGACCCATACTCGACGGAGTCGAGTTCTCCGCACCCCGGGGGTATGATGGGGACATCACCAGTGATCTCATTTGTTCGAGGATCCTGATGCTTGCCAGCTGTGCTTCATCTTGTTCGTCACATTATTTCGAGTCATATGATGTAATTTTTATTTTCTTATCATGTAATTTTCCTTTTATTTAAGTCTAGTACCTACATTAATGAGTCATTTACCTAGGTCTTGAGTCATTATGTTGGTTTGATAGGTTAATGGGCCCAATTCAATGGGCTAGGCCCATGGGCCCCCCCTTCCCCTTGGTTTCTTATCATTAGTGTAAAAGTCATGGACTTATTGTAAATTGTGGGATCCCTATAAATAGGACCCCATTTCTTCCATTTGAAGCTAATGAGATATTGAGAAAATTTTGAATTCCCAGAGAATTTTCTTCCTTAGAGTGAGAACCTCCCTCCCATTCTCTCTCTCTCTCTCTCTCTCTCTCTCTCTCTCCCCAAAGGGGGCGAAACCCATTCTCTCTCCTCCCTACCGCCAATTTCAAAATTCTCTCTCTCTCCTCCCCATTCATTTCTCATTAAGGCCCCTCCCCCTTCCCCATACACAAATTCAATTCTTCTCCAACCCCTAGGTGGAATTCCCCTCTCCTAGGCACCTCTCCATTCTCCCAAGCAACCCTTCCTCTTCCCCAAGCAACCAACCCTTTTCCCAAGCCACCCCTTCCCTTCCCCAACACACCTCTCCATCTCCCAACACACCCCTTCCCCTTCCCAAGACCACCATTGATCACCCACCATTAAGACCCAATTCAAACACATCCTCTCTCCCTCAAGGGTCACTTGTGCCCCTTCCTCTCTCCCAGCCCTAGCAGATTTCGACCCCATCTCCCTCCTCTGCTAACTCCGCCCCCTCCAACCTTCTCCCCCCTTTCTCCAACCTGTGGTGACCCTCCCCACCTCCCCTCCCAACCAGGGAAAGCCCACAGCCCCTTCCCACCCGTCCTCCCACTCCTCTCCCCCTTTATCCTTCCCTATCTATCTTTGCTACCCAGTCCAGCAGCAGAAGCAGAAGTACCAGCGAATTGCAGAGCCTGCCCTGGAGTCATCACACATTATCAGGTGGCGTGCCATACATTTCTGAAAAGCTCGTCGAGGCAGTTTTGCTGGCGAGGTGGTTTCGCCGGCATCCGATATCGCTGCTGCCCAGAGGAGCCATTGTCCCCTGACTGCGTAAAGCTGCTCTGGTAGAGAACCTGAGCCCAAGTGCAGACACGACCACGGCTTCTACAGGATGACTTTGGATGTGATTTTTGGATGACGCCTTCTCCTCCAAGACCTCTGTCAGCACCAACAATAAGGGAGCCATTTGGATCTCGGACCATACAGTTCCAGTTTTTCTCCCCGATGTGCGCAGGACAGTCTAGGCAGGGCCTGAACTGACCCACCTTCACTCTACGGGCCCTATCTCCCTGCTCCGACCTTCTCTGGTGGGCTCCTTGGTTGCTGCTCGAAGAGGATCCTCCCATGGTCATGTTAACATAAGATACATCACCTTCGGAGCTCAAGAGTGTTTGTGATGGCTTCTTCATCTGCTGTAGAGTTCTGGAGTCAATCCAAGCCAGAACAGAACAGTCCAGTTCCAGATTCGGCCCCAGCTATCGGCGACATCCAGACCTCACAAGAAAATTCAAGAGTTATCCCGGACCAGTCAGTGACAATTTGGCATTGGTTTCATTGGCTTCTGAGTTCGGATGCATCCTCGACAGTGTCAACAGTGAGCACTTGTACTCGGGCAGACAGGCGGGCAGAACTGACGGTGGGATCAATCGGCTACCTCCTTAGCTATTTTCCCTTCCCCGCCTGACCGGCTTAGCACCCCTCTCTGTGTGGAGGTAGTGTTTGAATGTAACCTCTATTTTCCCCACCCCACGATCACCCTCCTGCACGAGGAGTAGTTTTGTACTAGCAGGTCTTCGGCCGAAGCGTCATCGGCGCGGCGTGTGGGTAGCCCACGCCTCCCCGCTCGCCCTCGTCTCCGACCGGGATCGGTGTCTTCACACCGATCAGGTGAGCTTCGAGCCCCCATCCTCTGCTAGTTTTACTATTGCTTGTGTTAGTATCGTTTCTAGTTGCCCGTCGGCGGTGGGGCGAGTGCCCGATCTCAAATTGCCATCTAATTGAGTGCCACCGCGGAGCGAGTTGTGAGAGAGCCACTACATCCCACGCCCTTGGCGTGCTGGCCGCCCACGGAATTGGGCATCCCAGGCCCTTAAGGGTTCAGCCCAAGCTAGTCAAATCCCCGGATAGGCGAGATCCATCCTCGAACCCTCACCACTATCGCCGGTCCACCTACGGACCCGGGTGTGCGCGACGCGGGTGAACCCGCTTGAGTGGGTCTGCCGTTCGGTTCGGTTGCTTGCGAATCTAGGTCTGAGGGGTCGTGTCACATCAGAAATGAATTTGGAAATTTTCATGTTCATGAAAGAAGACCATATGGAAGAGTTGCTCTATTGCACTACTATTCTTGTGGGAAATATGGTCATTTGATGAAAACTTATTTTCAAAAGAAAAATGACAACTGAAGAGGCGAAATCTCGCGCTTGTATCCTGAGCGGGCTATAGATCACCTGAAGATGAACTGCAAGACAGGGAAACGTATCAGAGGGCCCAGGGGGCTTCCCTGGGGTAAAACCCTCCGATGGCTAAGTCAGTAGAGCTATGGTGGAAGCAATAATGGGGAGGAGAAAAGCTAGTGCGCGAGATTCCTCTCCACCAGAGGGTGAAGCGGATTGCTCAGGAGTTTGGGTATATGAGTACCTAGATGGCTCTCTTCTTCCGTCGGAGGGTAGCCCTGGTTTAAATAGTGTGCCGCCTTCAGGAGTCCTGCAAGCTGTGGAGTCTCCGGCGGGAGTTACATCCTCGACGTGGGCTTTCATGGCCTTGTCGTGGGGACGTTATCGCCTTGAAGTCCGGCGGTTTCTTGACTCCCCTATCCGTTGGGGACTCTTGAACGGATGATATTTGGTCTGGCCGAGCTCCTGAAACGCCAGCCCTGTCCGGGCGATGAGCATAGCTCGGTGGAAGAGGGGTCGGATAGGTCGGCTAATGCCTGTCTCTCCCAGGTGGGGAAATGGCTTGGGCCGGACCTTCCTTATGACCAGACCTTCACTCGGGCCTTCCAAGCCTAGAGGCCGCCGGGGAGAGTTGGTTCCTCGAGTGTTTGTTTATTGGGCTTTTCTTCCCTGAGTGGGCCCTGTGGGCTGTCACCCGGGTGGGCTTTCCTCGTTGGACCCTGTTGGGTCTAGTTGGGCTGCTCTTTGGGTGGGCTATAGAAATCCCCCTCTCCACTTGTCCCCCTCCTACTCCCGAGCCATGGAGGCTCGGTCGAGTAGTTTTTGAGGCTTTAGACCGGCGTGGCTCAGGTGGGTGGAATTCTGTTGGCGTGATGGAGCCACGTATAGTGGTCGCCTGGGCCCGTAATGATGATCCTGACGGATTTGAACTGAAGGGCCCCCCCTTTTCTCGGAGCACGGAACGACGCGCCGCCTCCCTCCAGGGTTTTATAGGCGTTGGGCGCTGTTCGTCGTTCTAGGCTTCTCAGGGTTTTGGGCTTTCCTTAGTTTCTTTGTTTCTGGGGCTCCTTGATGCGCCGTGAGGGCACAGTGGAGGCACAGAGCCTTGCGGCGACGTTTGAGGAGTTGGCGAGGATAACCGCGGAGGCGGTCTGGCAACTTCCTTCCCCTCCGGAGTCTTCGAGCTCGCGCGAGGGATCATGTTCCGGCTCGATGGCTGGTCTGCCTCTGGAAATCGGGCAGGTGAGGCGGGAGCCCGTCTCCAACTGTAGTGAGTTGGGGGAGGCCGAGGTGAGGAAACTGGAGCATCGCTTTAGCTTGCCTCTCAGGTACAGCTTTGCTGCCGCCGCCCCGTATGAGACGAGTATGGACAGCCGTACGGGGCACATTTGCACTTTCCTTCTGGCTTGGAAGAGTGGGTTCTACCTTCCCTTCGAGCCTCTTGTACTCCAGCTTCTCGAGTTTTTCCAGTTGGCGCCTATTCAGTTGGTGGCCAACTCATATCTCCTTCTTTCCGCCTTTCGGATTCTCTGTCGTCAGCACGACATTTTTCCTTCCTTAGACCTCTTTCATTATTGTTTTGAGTTGAAAGCGCACCCGTCGGCGGGGAAGGGCTTTTACTTCATCCAGGCAAGGAGGAACAGGAGTTGCATCTCCCTCGCTGTGAAGGACTCCTCGTACAAGGGGTGGAAGACCCAATTCTTTTGGGTGAAGGCGGAGGCGACGGACGAGTTTTGGAGATGTCCGATCTCGCCCAATTTTCATCCGAATCTTCCCCCTTGCCCGGAGGAGTTCCCTCCCCACGTGGAGCGGCAGGCCACTCGTCTGCTGGGTAACCGCCAGTCTACCGAGGAGCTGGTGATGCCGGAGAACATCGAACAGTGCCTGCTTACGAGGTTGACGTCGACAGGTACCGCACTCGAGGCTCTTCTCTTGGGACGGTAGTTACTTTCTTTTTCCTGACCGGGTCTTCTCCCTTTGTGGCAGACGTTAGGCAGGAACCTCTGGAGGAAGCTACTGAGGTCATTGATCTGGGAGATGACTCGGCGGCCGATGAACCAGATGCTTCTGTGAGTCGCGCCCAAGCCCGAGATAGGGGCAAGGGGGTGGCTCCCGCGGGATCTTCACGGCCAACTGGTACAAAGCGCAAGGATCCCATGGCGGGAAAGTTGCGGGAGGCCATGAAGGCCAAGAAACGGGCCAAGAAGGCCGGTCTTCCTCCTACCACCGGGGGCGACTCCGGCTCGGCGGCGCTCCCCTCTCGGGGGCAAGATGGGGCCGACCCCTTGGGGCCAGCTCCCCCACCTGCCAGGCGAGAGGGGGCCGAGGAGACCGGGGGCCCATCAGAGGGCGGCGATGGGTCGGCTCTCCCCCCCATGGAGGCAGAGGGGGCCGATGTCGAAGTAGCTGGCGCCGAGGCCAGGAGATTGGCCGAAGGCGGGGATGTCTCGGTCGGCGAGGTGCGGGCTGAGACAGGCAGGGCTGGGGGTTCACCCGCTACGGCGTTGCAACCCCAGGTGCTTGGAGCTCCTGGTGCGGTCGGTCCCGCGGCGCCGGTCGAGGTTGGGGGTTCGCCCGGGGAGGCGTCGCAACCCCAACCGACCGTGGCGCGCGAGGCGGTTGGCTCCGTCACTCGAGCGGAGTCTTCTGGCGGGGTGCCCCGGGCGGGGCGGTCCCCTCTGTCGGAGCCCTTGGAAAGGCTCGGCATTACAGGCGACCTGTATCGGGTCTGCCGATCGATTGCCGCAAGGACGAAGGGGGGAGAAAGGGGCAATACCCCCCCCCCCGGATCCTTGATGTCTTGATGGAGGGCGGCCTGGTCATAGCTCGGTCGGCGGCTTTGATGGTGGAGGCGCACGCCCGGACGGAGGCGGAGCGGTCGGAACTTGCCTGGACCCTTGGGGGCTGCAAGAGGAAACTGGCCCGACTCAAGGGGGAGCATGAGGGGCTCCGGTAGGAGTTCTCTGCGTTCCGGGAGGTGGCGCGGGCGAGCCGACTGGAAGCCGGGATGCTGGCCGAACAGCTCGCCAAGACCCGAGAGTCTCTCGAGAGGACAAGCCGATTCCTTGAGGAGGAGCGTCTGCATCGCCTCGAGCTGGACAACCGCTGGGAGCTCGAACGCGCCGAGCTGCTAGATCGGGCGGAGGTGGCGGAGCGTCTCCGAGCTGAGGCTGAGGCGGACCAGGCCCGAGCAGAGGAGCGCGCGGCCGAGGCGAAGCGGGCTCGGGTCAAGCTCGTCGGAAGGGCGAGGCAGGTCGAGGCGGAGGCAATCGAGCGTTACAGGAGCTCGGATGCTTACTCAGCCGACCTGATGAAAGCCGCCCTACCCTACTACGAGGTAGCACTACGCCGGGGTGCTCGAAAGGGGTTCAAGCAAGGCTATCGCCGGGCGGTGGACTACGCCGATGAGCAAAACTCCGCGATCGAGTTCCCCTTCAGCCAGTGTTATGACTCGGATGAGTTGGTTTCCAGCTCTTCCTCGTCGGTCGGGGGAGATTCGGAGGGGTCGCATCTCTCGGGGTCACCGGCTCCGGGTGTTTCGGGATGGCTCACGACCGAGACAGTTCTCGCACAGGCGAGGTCAGTGTCCGAGCCGGCCGTCACCGAAGGCGCCGGGGGTGACGCGTCTCCTTCCGCCTTTCCCGAATGTCAAAGTGGGCCCGAGGCCTGATGTACTTTTGCCTCCTTCCCTTCTTGTCTTTCTTCCCTCTTTTTAGAGGGTTTCCTTTTGGCGTGATAATAAATGACTTGCTCTGTTTGAGTACCATCCTTGCCGTGATTTGGTTGGCGGATCTTGAGTGGTTGGGAGGTGCCGATATGTCCTACGTGGTTTTCGCATGCAGTTTTGGTAGGCTTTTGACGGGGCGTCTTTCCGTTTCCTCATGCTTTGAATGTCAGGTCGCTTCGTGAATCCCGCTAGGGCGGGCGACGAGGAGTTGGAGGTGACTGTTCAGGGCAGAAATCCTTTGGCGTGTTTCCGAGGGGGGGGGTCATTTAAGGCGTGTAGCCTCCTTTGGCCTATACGAAGGACCGAAAGGCGCCCTTTCCTCTTCACTGCTTGGGATTTTCTCTAACAGTCTTTCCTCGCTCCTTCCTCTTCACTATGCGTTGTGCCCTTGTATTCGGAGCATGGAGGATCCTTCGGAGGGTGACGCCACCGACGACAGGGAGCGGCGAGCTCCCGCTGCCCTGTAATGTTGAACGGATCCCACGGTCGCCGCGCGTGCTTGAGACGGGTCCGACGGTCGCCGCGCAGATCTGGAGAGGGCTTCGACGTGTGAAGGCACGGTTCTTGCCCTTTCTCAGTTCCAGCGTGGCTTCCGGGTGGACGCCGAGGCGGAGGACGGATGGGGGCATCAGGGGAGCCCGCCGTTACTTCCCTCCGTGTGAGGGGAGGAGGCTGTGGACGCACTTTCGACACTCGTTATTCTCTCATTGGTTTATTCGTTTGTTAGGTGCGTGGGCGTGCCAGTCACCGGAGTGAGAATTTATTCGGGCTCCGAAGAGCCCATGGTGCGCTCGATCTGACTTTGTCAGATGATTGTGTGGTTCGTGTTGGGACCGAATCCCATCGCGCCATAAAGGTCACGACGTCATTTACATCCCCCATACGAGGGAATACCCTTGATTAATTGTCGAAATTAGGGGCCCCGCGGCCGAAAAGAATAGTACTAGTTGTGCAAGAAAGAGGCAGGAGAAAATCACACCAAAGTACGCATTAGGATGCGAGCCACTGGCCATGTCGGTCACTCGTGGACCTTTTCATATTCGGACACGGGTCTGTGATGGAAACGCAACGGGAAAAGCCGAGAAAAATCCGTTCAAGTGTCTGCCGAACACCCGGCAATTTTAGTGATGACTCGGAGGGTGTCCGGAACGAGGAGCAAACCCGGTCTGATCAAGATGTCGGCCCGAGGCTAGGTCAAGACCGGACCATGTCGGGATGACTCCCGAGATCCGAGCTCGGCCTGAGAGGGCGGCATTATTGTTCCCTTTTGCCCCGGGTCGCGGAGAGAGATGGGGGCTGCAGTTTGGGCCCTGGCGTCTTTTATTTGGGGTTTTCTTGGTTATATGTTCTGATTTTCGTCCCGCGGCTTATTACCCCCTTTTTTTTTATTTACGCATTTGTTCTGGATGATTTCTCTTCTTTTATTCGTTATTATTATTATTACTATTATTGTTTTTTACTATATATATATATAATTTTCTTATTGCCCCTCCCACCTCTTTAATCATTATTAATATTGCATATTCGGAGCCCCTTTAAATAGCATAACTTCCATTAGTTTATTTGCTGTTGTTAATGCCATTATCGTGATGTATATATGCATGCACGTAGTGTGCCGGCGAAGGGGAAAACGGGAGTGTACCGCTGGGTATGGGTGTACCGCTGGGCGAAGGGGTGTACAGCTGAGGGCTGAAAAGGGCGTACCGCTGGAGGCCAAAGGGGTGCACCGCTGAGAGCAACAAAGCCAAAAGGGGGGCGTACCGCTGTAGGCTCAAGGGGTGTACCGCTGGGGGCTGAAAAGGGCGTACCGCTGGAGAGTGCGTCGGTGAAGGAAGGGGGAGGTGATATAAAGTCTGTACGTTCCCCAGCCTCAAGTCTATACATTGCCTATTCACCCAGCACGAAGTCTGTACATTAGCTGCTCAAAGTCTGTACATTGTCCAAGTCTATACATTGCAACGTGAAGTCTATACATTGGCTGGCCCAAGTCTATACACTGGCCATCACGAAGTCTATACATTGGCCAGCCTAAAGTCTATACACCGGCCATCATGAAGTCTGAAGTCTGTACATTGGCTGGCCCACAGTCTATACATTGGCCAAGTCTATACGCTGCAGCGTGAAGTCTGTACGTTGGCTGGCCCAAAGTCTATACATTGGATCCCGTTGAGACGGTGGCTGAGGGTGTACCGGCGAAGGGAGGGAGTGTGCCGCTGAAAGGGCCAGGGGGAGTGTGCCGTTGAAGGCTGGAAGGAGTGTGCCGTTGAAGGGCTACTCTTTTGTTATTTGCTTTAAGACTTTTCTTTTCTTCTTGTCTTAATTCTTATGTAGTTTCACATAAACTTCTCCCCTTGCCCTGTTCTGTTCAGCCTTTTCCTGCGGGTCGGACATTCAGGCTACCGGGTAGTCGATTAGTTCGGTTCTCGTCATGGTGCCGACAGTGGCTTGATTAGTTGGAAGGTTCATTGATTATTCTGTTCATTTGTTGCTTCCCTTTTACCTCTTTTAATGTTTTGTTATTTTCTCACAAAAATTCGGCAGCATCTCCCCTTAACCCGGGGCGTAAGGGAGATAAAGGGAACGCGCCCACATGGAGTGGCGGAACCCGACAACTGGAGGTGGGCGCCCGGAGGCAACAACACCTTTATAGAATCTCGGAAAACGTGAAGGAAAGGGCTCGGGGCAGGGCCAAGAAGTGTGCTGTTGAGGGCCTGAAGGGTGTGCCGCTGAGGGCAAATGGAGGGGTGCCGCTGAGGGCAACTGGGGTGTACCGCTGAGGGCCAGCGGGGGTGTGCCGCTGAGGGCAACTGGGTGTGCCGCTGAGGGCCAACGGGGGTGTGCCGCTGAGGGCAACTGGGTGTACCGCTGAGGGCCAGCGGGGGTGTGCCGCTGAGGGCAACTGGGTGTACCGCTGAGGGCCAACGGGGGTGCATCGCTGGAGGCCCAAACAGGGCTAGTGTATGGGCTGGGAGACTTGCAGGCCGTTCAGGGAAAGAAGAGGGGAAGTTTAAGGCTAGAGATAGGCCACTGGTAGCTGGGTATTCGGAGGGCGAGTAAGAATCTCCCTCTCTCTTCAAGCCCGTGGGCACGGCAGGTGGCCGTGGAAGGGAGTGAAGGGTTCATGAGGCCAAGGATCATGGGAGAGCGATCATATCGACATGAAGACCCCAAAAACACCGGAGAAATGGGGAGACGGAGGGAAAGCGAACAACCCCATCAAAAGACCGTGAGAGCTAGCGCAAGCCAATAAAACTCATAGAGAAACCCAAAGAGGGTGATTTTCATTTATGGGGAGCCAAAGGCCAAAGCCCTATATGCACATTACAGAAGAAATGCCCAAGACGAGGCCATGGACAAAGAAAAAAAGAAATCCAAGACAAAGAATGGGAGGAGGAATGGAATACGAAAGGGAAGAAAGCATTGGGGCCTAAAACATTGGCCACTATCCCCAACCCTCTCCCCCATTACATCGAGCTCTCTCCCTCTCCCTTACTCTTGCTTTTTTTCCGGTGGTCGTCGGAGGGGCTCCCGCCGAAGCCCTTCTTCTTTTCCCCCTTCTCTTCTTCCTCTGTCTCTTCTTTTTGTATGTCTCCTGCCGTCTCAGCCTCTTTTTTTTGTTGAAGCGGGAGTGGCTTTATACTCCCTGCTGTCGGAGCCTTCGAGCACGGCCGTCGAAGGCGGGAAGTGGCCTTGTGATCATGGGGTTTGACCTCCCCTGTCCTGGGTGTCAGTGGGGTAGCCTGCGTGGCCCAATCCATGGTTGACACCTCATAGAGCTCACTGCGCGCCAAGGATGCGTAGGGCATGGGCAGCATGTCGTTTAGCCGTTGAAAAGGCTTGACGCTGTGCCGTTGGCGGGCTGCACGAGCGTGCCGCTGGGGAGCCAAAACGGCGTGCCGTTGAAGCTCCTGAAGGGCGTGCCGCTGAGTGGCCTGAAGGGCGTGCCGCTGAGGCCTGCTGAGGGCTGTGCCGCTGAAGCCCCTGGGGGTTGTGCCGCTGAGGGCTGTGCCGCTGAAGCCCCTGGGGGTTGTGCCACTGAGCACCCACGGGGGTGTGCCGGTGAAGCCCAAAGGGCTGTGCCGCTGAACACCCTCCCTGGGTGTGCCGCTGAAGACTCCTCCTTGGGGCGTACCGCTGAGGCCACCCCCCGGGGGTGTGCCGCTGGGACCCGAAGGGGTGTGCCGCTGGAGAGCTCCCAAGGGCGTGCCGTTGAAGGGCTCCTTGGGGCTGGGCGTGCCGCTGAAGGGCTCCCCAGGGGGTGTGCCGTTGAGGCCCCCCTCTTGGGGCTGGGCGTGCCGCTGAAGGGCTCCCCAGGGGGTGTGTGTACCCGGGGCCAATCTGAGCCCCTTGTGGGCACGAGTCATGGCCCGTTTGATTCTCTTTGAGGCCCACGGGCTGTGGGGCCTTTTGTGCTTGATTTCTCCTGGGTTTCTTCACTCGGCGCCGTTGCTGACGCGAGGCCGAGCAGGATATCCAGGTATGCATTTTTTGGTGTCCACAAATGCCCCCCACCCACGGGTATCGTAGGCGAAGGATGAGCCGGGCGGTGCCCGCGGGTGTCTTCGTCTCTTTTCTCTTTGTCGATGCCGACGGGGTGTCGAGAGCCGACCTGGTTTGTTGATCTCTTTGTCTCTTCATCAGTGCCGACGGGGTGTCGGGGACTGAAGCAGTTTGTTGTCTCTTTGTCTCTTCATCAGTGCCGACAGGATGCCGGGGACTGAAGCGGTTTGTTGTCTCTTTGTCTCTTCATCAGTGCCGACAGGGTGTCGGGGACTGAAGTAGTTTGTTGTCTCTTCGTCTCTTCATCAGTGCCGCCTGGGGTGTCGGGGACTGAAGCGGCATATTGGTCTCTTCGTCTCTTCATCAGTGCCGACGGGGTGTCGGGGACTGAAGCAGTATGTTGGTCTCTTCATCAGTGCCGACGGTGCGGACTGAAGTAGTATGTTGGTCTCTTCATCAGTGCCGACGGGGTGTCGGGAACTGAAGCAGTATGTTGGTCTCTTCATCAGTGCCGACGGGATGCCGGGAACTGAAGCAGCATATTGGTCTCTTTGTCTCTTCGTCAGTGCCGACATGGTGCCGGGAGCTGACCTGATTTTGTTGATCTCTTAGTCTCTTTATCTCTTCGCCAGTACCGACAGGGTGTCGGGAGCTGGCCTGGTTTATTGATCTCTTTGTCACTTCGTCAGTGCCGACGGGGAGCCGGGAGCTGACCTAGTTTGTTGATCTCTTTGTTCTTTTCTTTTTCCCTTTTTTTTGAACCACATTACCGATACAAGCGCCCTTTCGGGTTTTCGCCGGTACCGGCCCCCTCTTGCTTTTGCCCACGAGCCCTTTCGGGTTTTCACGTGGCGGGGTACCCAATTTTACCTGTAGCGCCCTTTCGGGTTTTCGCCACAGCCGGGTTGTTGCCATTTTTTTGCCCTTGTCCCCTATGTCGGGGCAAGTCCGGCGGGGTATCTCTATTTTTAACCCCATTTTCTTTCTTTTTTTTTGAGAGTGAGTGATATGCGGGTGTCGGCTAGGGCACGAAGCCTTGCGCCGGACGTTAAGGCTTATTCGTCGGCAAGAAGAAAATGCCGGCGCAACGGGAGAATTCACGCCGATTTGGACGTAGGGTCCATCATGGCGATATTGTGCGGAGTGGGTGGCTGGGGCACGGGGCCTTGCGCCGGAAAGGGATTTATTCGTTGGCAAGAGATTAATGCCAGCGCAAGATAGAAGCCCTGCCGATCCGGGCGTAAGGCCCGTGATGGCGATTTTATGTGACGGGCGGTGGCTGAGACGCAGGGCCGCGTGCCAGGGACGGGCCTGTCTGATGGTAGGGTAGTGACACTATGACAAGGATAGAGCCGCAGGGGTAGAGTCGTCTTTGCTAGTGTGGACGTTCGTCCGACTGGGATCGTGGGGATGGAATGTTCTCCCTGAAGACATTTATTACTCGATCTCATCGACTTACTCCCCTGCGTGTGTGAGCGGATGAGTATGTAAATGCGTGTACATGCATGGGTATGTTTATACACCCATATATATATATATATATATATATATATATATATATTTAATATCTTTCATATCTATTTTTTTCTTCTATTTTCTTCTTTTATTTTCTCCTCTTATTCATTCATTTTTTTCTCTCTTCTTTTCCTCCTCTTTTTTATTTCCTCTCCCTTTTTTATTTTCCTCTTCGCCTCCCTTTTCCTTCCCCCCTTTTTGAACCTATAAAAGGGGGGGGGGGGGGGGGGGGCGTTTCGAACGGCTACTCCGTTCGAACCCCCTTGCCTCCTCTCTCTCTCTCTCTCCTTCTGGTGACCGAGCGGGCGAACCCCCCCCTCGTCCTTCTTCTTCTTCTCCGAGCACGACCACCGCCGCCGCCGTCGTCGTTGTTGTTGCTCCGGTGAGGGCACCGCCGCAAAGGCCGTCCCCCCTCTCTCTTCCCTTCTCCCCTTTCCCATCTTCTCCCTCTCTCTCCCTCTTTCTCTTTCTTTTCCCTGCACCGTCCCCTCTTCGCCGTCGGGCACGGCGGAGCCCTGGGCTCCGTCTTCTTCTTCTCCTTCTTGTCGGCCTTCCCCTCCTTGCCTTCCCACTATCCTCTTTCTCCTTCCCCATCTCTCCTTCTCCCTCTCCTTTGCCGTCGTGATGGGGGAGGCGGTCGGACGTCGGTTGTGCCGGCGAGGGGAGCGCCGTAGCGTGCCGGGGAGACTGCTTCAGGGCGTGTCGGCAAGGGCCGTTTAGGGCGCGTCGGGGAAGACTCCCACAGGCGTGCCGGGGAAGAGGCCCAGGAGCGTGCCGGGGAGTGGGGCTCCTGGTGTGCCGGGGAGCGCTGTCAGGAGTGTGTCGGGGGGCACACATGGGTGTACCGGTGAGGGCTTACAGGGGAGCGTGCCGGGGAAGATGCTTTTGGGTGTGCCGGGGAAGCCGCGATAGGGTGTGCCGGGGGAGGCTCACGCCAAGGTGTGCCGGGGAAGGGCACTTATGGGCGTACAGGCAAAGGGGCCTCTAAGGAGCGTGCCGGCGAGGGACCACCCCGGGGTGTGCCGGGGAAGGCATCAGCAGGGCGTGCCGGCGAAGGGCCGCTCCGGGGGCGTGCCGGGGAAGCACGCTGACGGGTGTGCCGGTGAAGCCTCAGCAGGGCTGTGCTGGCGAAGGAGGGCACCCGGGTGTGCCGGTGAAGGCATAGAGGGGAGCGTACCGGCCAAGGGGCCAAGGGGGATTTTTTAGCTAAGGAAGAGGACTCCTTTGACCGGCGGACTTCTGGTGTTGCCTCTCGGGGCCCACCATGCTTTGTTGGGGCCGTCACTCCTTGTGGATGCGCACCCATGTTTTCCTTTACGCCTCTGGCCTAGGGGAAACTCTACCGAAATTTCGTCAGAAATTGACAATATCTTACTCATTTGACTTGTAGTGAAGCCCCTTTACAGTTCTTCATTTCCTTTTGCATGTGGCTTATTCTGATCTTTGCTTTATATATCTTTACAGACAAATGGCTGCCCCAAGTGGTTCTTCTGCTCCTGCTGCAGCTGTTGGTGCCGACCTCATTCCGCGGGGTCCCGTGCCAGCGGTCACTTGGCTCAATGTGGAGGATCTGGACCGCGAGCATGCGGAAATAGCTGCCTTGGCAGAGTCGTCGGGGTCCGACCGGGAGAGCGTGGACTTCGGCCGGCTTGCCAGAGTTGACAGCGGCTTCACTTTTGATCGGGCCACCGGGGAGTACAGGAAAGACTTCCCGAAGGATAGGCATCTCGTCCGATTCCTGAAGCACCTGCGCTCCCGAGAGGGGCGAGACTTTCGCACTATAAAGGCGTCGAGCGGGCGATCCTGCATGCCCGAGACAGTCTGCTATACAGCGTCCCCAGAAGCATTCCGATGTATCTGGTGGGAGAAGCCCGGGAATGGAAGCCGGTCCTGGGGATCGAAGGGGTGCTGCCGGCTGAAGATAAATTGGTGCGAGCCCCTCAATTCACGCCAGCAAGGTGGGACATGTCTGCGGGGAAGGTGCATGGCGAGTCGCCCCGATTTGGCTTATTCTTGGCTCCCCTAAAATGGGGTTATAGGGAGGAGCCGTTCATATTGGACTGTTTGGCCATCAGGTTCAAGTATGAACTATCACTGGGCTGGTTCGGGGAGCTGAAGCTTCAAGACGCCCACAGCTTCCGAGAAGGGGCGGTGGAGTTCACTGAATATGTACTGTTCAACTACGCCCCATTGCTGGTCCGGGTTGGCATCTACCACAGCGTGTACGCCTCCCGGTATGGTTACCCCATCTCCAAGGGTCTCTGTTGCGGCATGATAGAGGTATTCAGCGCAGAGACTAACACCTTCTACACGGCAGAGGGCGAGACTTCTCTTGACTTATGGAGTCTCAGTCAGCTGAGTGGCTTGCCCATTGACGGGGAGCCTTATGAAGAAGTGTGCCTCCCCGATCTAATCAAGGATGAGACTAACGGGGATGGCTATTATTCTCTTGGGTTCTCATACCGGTACCTGATGAAGGCGTACCGGGAGCTGTACCAGTTGTCGCACAAGGGAAAGCAGCCCGCCCACGGGGACAGGAAGAGGGTGCGCATGCCCCTGTGGCTGGAATATTTTTATGACGGGCTGAAGCAGTATGAGGAATTCCCGTGCGTCGGCACCGCCGTTGCCCCCAAGAAGCGTGCGAAGCCTAAGCTCGGTGTGAAGATCCCCTCCAGGGGGCGTCGGAGCGGGGCCAACCCAATGGGTGTCGACCCACAGACTCACTGTGCCGCCTATCTCACGTACTGGCTGTGCTCATTTGCCATGCCGTACGGGATGAGACAGTGATCCGGCCAGATGCCATCTACCCGGCATGTCAGATGGCGTGGGGTATCAAGCTGTCACTGTGCCCGGCAACCCTTTGCTTGATCTACAAGGCGCTGGGAGATATCAGCACCCATCAGTTTCTGAGGCAGGCCCGGTATGTGTGCCCACTACATTTCTTCAACGCGTGGGTTTGCTCGCTGTTCCCCGAGTTCGCCCCGCGAGTTCTCCAGGATTGGGGACTAATACCGAGGATGCTGGAGTTCGCCAGTGCAGAGCCGGCTTCTACCTCCATGCGGATGTTTGATATTCGGGGCCGGTTGACAACGGTCCCCGGGATGCGGCTGGCACCATTCACTTTCTGGACGCTGGCCGCACATTCAAGCCCCCTTGTGAATAATAAAAGGGAGTGCAAGGATGACCAGGTGGAGAGGTACGTCCACCCCATCAGCCAGGAAAACGTGGTGCGCCCGTTGCTGGAGCCGAGCTGAGGGATTGGGCGCTGTCCATTCGCCCCAGCGTGTTGGTGTTCCGGAAGGGAGATAATGTGCTGCTGGAGCCGTATTACCCCTTCCGATTTGGCCGCAACATTGGATATGATCAGCATATCCCTGCTTATCATGCGTAATTCGGCTTGCCCTCGCCGAATGTCCGAGGGGGCTCAGTTGCTGAGCATGCGAAGAGCTGGTGGGACTTCTTCCACCAGGCGGACTCTGCCTCCTTCAGGGTACCGGCCCCGGGTCGCGTTCCTCGAGTGACCCAAGACTACATAAAGTGGTGGAACGCCCGGACGGCCTTCTATCGGTTGCATAAGACCGACTGCTGGGATGGGGCCGAGAGGAGGTTCCTCAGCAGGCAGACGGTGCCGGTACTTGACATTGAGCCCGATCATCTTCTTCGGCTCAAAAACAAACAGGAGAAGGAGGTGGCGGCATATATGGCAGCTCGTCGGGAAGCCCGGGATGCGAGGCCGACGCCGAAAGTGGAGTTGCCTCCGGTGGCGAAGGACGACTATAAGAAGACATTGCGGGATCTTTGCCGGATAGGGAGTGATCGTCTGGAGCTCATTAACTATCCGCTCCCTATAGAGGAGGAGGGCACCCCCGCGAAGAGCTGGCATCCGGAGAGAGATACGCTCTGCCCATACCACACATTCATGAGGCGGGAGGAGAGGAAGCCCGAGAACTATAAGGACACCACGTGGCTATACGTCCTTCTCCGGGTGAACGGACTGAAGATCGAAGATCAGAGGGCCTCCATCTGGGCAAGCGCCTACACATCCCGTATTATTATGCCGATGGGTGGGGCATGGACCACTTCAATCTTTTCTGCCACCTCTCCTCGAAGAAGCACGCGGATCTGGCCAGTCTTACGGACCGGTGCCAGAAGATCGAGGATGTGTGCTGGCTCGTTCGAGAGGCAGCGCGTCGGGATAAAGAGCCATCCCTGAGCTACTGGCCGATTACACTGCGACTGTATACTGGCCCTCACGGTACTTGATCTCTTTTTCTTCTTTCGTCTTCGTCTCTTATCTTTGCGGCCTTTGCAGATAGTTGGATGCTAATCATGAATGCGTGTTTGTTCTTTCTCTTTTCCTTTCTGACAGACCACCCCGATAGCGCGCAAATGGCCACGTACCGGAATCTCCTTCGGCTTGTGCAGAAGCCTGCATATTTTGAAGCCGCGCCACTAGCCCCGACTGCGGCTCCTCTGCCCAAGGCAGCGAAGAGGCCCCGGGCAAAATCTCCCGTGAAGAAAGCAGTGGACGCCGCAAAGGTGGCCAAGCAGCGGGACACGAAGCGGAGAAAAACAGAGGCGGCCAAGGCCCCGACCGCCGTTCCTTCGGCGCCACGGGTCCCCTCTTTTGAGGAATTCGAGGTTGCCCGACCCGAGCCCAGCCAACCTGCCGGTCAGTACCTTCGACTATCGCCGTGTCTTTTAAGTCTCCCCTTTTTTTATTTTCATCTTGGAGCAGATCCCTGACACTTGAATATTTCTTTTGTCTCAGCTCCTGTGGAAGATCCCGTGCCCACACCTGTTCCTCACGCGGGGGAGCCAGTTCCTGTGCCCTTGCCTGACATGGGTGAAGCCGCGGCCATAGCAAAGGCGACCCTGGCGGCAGCCCCGGCTCCCTCACCGCAGGCCAAGGGAAGGTCCCGAGCAAAGTCGCCTGTTAAGGAGGCGTTGGCTGCTGCCAAGGTGGCCGGGCCACAAGCGGCAAAGCGGAGGCGGGCTGAGGAATTCCCGGCTCTGACGGTAGCCCCTCCGGAGGCCCCTATCCTATCTTTTGAGGAATTTGAAGCTACCCAGACCGGGCCGAGTCACGAAGCTGGTGAGGTTCATCGGCCGCCTGCGTCGTCCGCGATCGATTTGCCTCCTGGGTTCGCCTCGCACTCGCGTATGGCGACAATGCGTTTCTTCTTTGCGGGCTGCACAAAGGAACCGGCGCCCGTGTCAGTCCCGGGCGAGGGCAGGGCTGCAACACCCGAGAAGGCTTTGCGCGTCGAGGAAGCCCGTGGGTCATCCCGGGCTGTAGGGGCCGAAGAGGGTATTTGTCTTTGTCGGCCTAAACGACTTCTTTGTTCTTTGGGAGCTGAATGGATTTGATGTAATCCACCCTTTTCTTCTTCGTGACAGGCACAGCAGAGGTAGTCGCTGGACTATTCGGGCCCCGCCTGCAACTCCTGACGACGCGTCTATATGTGAGGAGGAGGCTGAAGTCCGGCGTACCGGCCTCATCTAGCCCGAGGGAGGGTGCGCCAGCCATTGACCTCGAGGTGGAGGCCCCTTTGCCGACAAGGGGAGAGCCTGCGGCAGTCGGGTCGTCGTCGAGCGAAGAGGTAGACTACAATTATTCCTCCGATGAAGCGATTCCTGACGAGGACGTGCCCGGGGCATCGGGGCCGCCCGAGCCGGTCTTTGGGGCCCCCTTACTTGCTGGCTCCCCGAGCTTTGTGGGGAAGACCGCTGTAAGTGTGAGCTTGCTTGGGCCGGCTCCTTCCTCTCCTTCCTGGTTACCTAATGACCTTTTCTTGTCAATTCCGGGTTTCAGGGGCTTGACTTGCCGGAGACTGTGGAAGAGGGTACCCCAGTTGCGCCGATCGACCGTCAGGTGGGGGTCGATGTGAGCTCGGGCAAACTAGCCCTTCTATTCGAGGCTCTTGATCAAGAGTCGGCCGCAGGGGCTTCAAGTGTTTCCGAGGCGGCGGCCGAGCCTCTGGAGGAAGGAGAGATCGCGCCCGCTGACCGCGTCCTCACGGTGGCCGAGGTAAGCAGGGTTTTATGGCTCTTCCCACTTCTCGTCCTTGCGTAATTTATTCCCGGCGACGGGCGGCTAACCGTATTTCATGTGGGCAGGCGGTGTCGACGACCGGGAAGATGTCTGGCCGCTCTCGCAAGGCAATCGCCAAGCGGAGGCCGATTACCGGTCAGCGACCAGCGGGGGGACCGATTCCGGCATCTGTTCCGGAGGTGGAGACTCTTGCCGTGCTCGTGCAGGCAGGAAGCGTTCCCCACCTATTAGTCCCACTTCCACCTCTTCCGAAGCTGCCGGCCCAGATGGAGGACCCGTTCCTGAGACAAATATTCGCGGGGCTCCGTGCACATCTGGAGGGGTCCCAGCCGCGAAGGAGAAGTTCATGGGTGACTACTTCGGGCCCAGCCTTACTTGAAGCTCCTCCTCTAGCCGGAGCAGCGACAGCCACACCCCTGCCCCTTGGAGTGGCAGAAGCGAGTCAGGCGGAGGCAGAGGAGGCAGGGGAGCTCCAAATAACGGGAGTGCCGGAGGCTTCGGCAATGGTCTCGTCCACTCCCCGGGCAGTGGCTGGCCAAGGGTCTCTGGTTGAGCTACACCGACCAGGCGGTTTGACCCTTGCCCTTCCTTCCTCTTCAGCGGCAGTGGACGCTGACCTGTGGGCAGAAGTGGACAGCACCGTGGAATTCACTCCTCCGGTCGTGCCCTCAGTCAGCCATATGTCATCAGAAGCGCCAGTCCGTCAAATGCTGATCACTCTACGGACCATGCTCCTTGCCGACCCTTCTCTGTCATATCGGGAGGTGCACACCATAGTGACGCAGTTGACTGGGGCGTTGCAAGTGCTCAGCTGCCCGCTGGAGGAATGGTCGCGGCGGGTCCTGCTATTGCTGAAATATGTCAAGCGCCGCGAGTTCCTGGAGACCCAGGCTCCCGATGAACGTACCGCCCTTGACACTCAGGCAGACGAGTACCTGCAGACCTTGGAGGCCCGACGCCATAATAGAGAACGCCATGGAAAGGCCTTGGAGGAAGGCGAGGGCAGCGTCCGTTCCTTTACGAGCCGGATCGAGAAGCTGGAGGGCTACCTCGCTGCGGCTAAACTCGGCCTTGTCGAGGCGGAAAGGACGGTGGCCGAGGAGAGGGAAGCTCTTGCCGTTGCTGACATTGAAATGGTGTCCGTCGAAGCAGAGCTCGCCCGTCTTGAGGAATTGAGGGGCCAACTACGCGATATGACGAACTTCCCTTGCATCAGGATCTTCCCTCTCGAGGACATCTTCAGGGACATCGACTAAGCGGTGCATCCCTTAATTCCTTTTTCTTTTCTTTCGAATGTAACACAGGGGTATGCGCTGCAGCACATGTAGTCTGGTCCCTTTTCTGAATAGAGCAGAGCATTTATGATTCCACGCGTTCTTTGTGTATGCATTCATCCCAGAGGGAGCTTTCTTACCCTTTTTTCTCTTCTGTGCATATTGTTTCCTTCTTCCTCTTCCCTTGCTCTTGTATCTTTTCCCCCTTTTTGTGTTGAGACCCATTGGCGGGGTATGAGTCTTTGCGAGGATTCGCTTCGGAAGGACCAGGCAGGGACCCATGTCAGGGTACAGGAGAGTGCTCGCCTTCCCAGGGGGAGGACGAGGGGACCACTCCACCATACCGAACGGGCAACTCTCTGGTTTTGCCGCAATATTAGAAGCGCGTGCTGGCCTCAAGCGGGGGCCTCGGTCAGAGACCGGACTTCTCGTCGTCCAGAGGGGACGGAGAGAAGAGTTTGTTTAGTCAATGACCCGGACGGGAGGTCCGAGCCAAAGGGGTACTCATCGCCCGGGGAGGACGGAGAGAAGAGTTTGTTTAGTCAATGACCCGGACGGGAGGTCCGAACCAAAGGGGTACTCATCTCCCGGGAAGGACGGAGAGAAGAGTTTGTTTAGTCAATGACCCGGACGGGAGGTCCGAGCCAAAGGGGTACTCACCGCCCGGGAAGGACGGAGAGAAGAGTTTGTTTAGTCAATGACTCGGACGGGAGGTCCGAGCCAAAGGGATACTCACCGCCCGGGAAGGACGGAGAGAAGAGTTTATTTTTTTCTTTTAGTCAATTTTTGGTACCTCCGCGGATGCGGGGCGGTGGCTGGAAATGGGGGGCGTTCCCCTTTTATGGTTCTTTTTCTTCTTTTTTTTTCTTTTTCTTTTTTTTTCTCTTTCCTTCCTTTTTTTCTTTTCCTTTTTTTTTCTTCTCTCCTTTTTTTTCTTCTCTTTCTATATTTTTTTTCTCTTTTTTTTTGCTTCTTCCTTCTTTCTCTTTCTTTTTTTTGCTTCTTCTTTTTCTTTGTCTTTTTTTTCTTTTCTCTCTTCTTTTTCCTTTTATCATTATATTTTTTTTCCTTTTTTTTGAAAACCTGGATACTGGTCAAATCGCTTGGGCATTAATCACGCAAATCCACCCCAAAATGGGGCGAAGAGTAATATTATTACCTGAATGGGGGCGCCGGAGCGTGGTACAGTCTCAAGTGCCTTCCATTAAGAGGCGGGAACTGAACTTCTCCGCGATGGTTGACAATTACATAGGCCCCACCCTCGTAGACTTTTTGGACTACGTAGGGTCCGAGCCAGTTCTCGTTCAGCTTACCCTTGGGGTTGGCAGCCATGAGATCTCTTCTCTTGACCATGACAAGGTCACCTTTCTTGAATTCGCGCTCCTTGACTAGCTTGTCAAAGGCGCACGTAATTCGGGCCTGGTAGACCTGAATATTCTGTTGGGCTTGAAGCCGCTTTCCTTCCAGACTGGAGAGTTCTTCGAGCCTTCGCTCGGTGTTGGTCTGCCCTTCGGGGACAAGCCCATGCTGAATGACGACCCTGAGGGACGGTATCTCCAGTTCGACGGGGACGATTGCTTCCGAGCCGTATACGAGAGAGAAGGGCGAGCAGCCCGTTGGGGTCTTGTATACGGTTCGGTACGCCCAAAGCGCTTCATACATTCTTTCTTCCCAGTCCCTTTTGTTAGAGCTAACAGTTTTGGCCAGGAGAGTGCAAAGTGTCTTATTGAAAGCTTCGGCCAGCCCATTAGCTTGTGGATTGTAAGGAGTTGAGGTCCTCCAATCAATTTTGTATTTTTCTGCTAGCTGGTAAACCTTCTGGTTGCAGAAGTGGCTGCCGTTGTCTGACACAATCCGGTCGGGCACGCCAAACCGGAATATAATGTTGCGGTGGACAAACCTGACCACGATTTCTTCGGTGACCTCTCGTAAGGCAACGGCCTCTGCCCAGCGGGAGAAGTAGTCGGTCGCCGCCAGAATGTATTTGCAGCCTGTGGAAGATGCGGGTAAGGGGCCCACAACGTCTGTTCCCCATTGGGCGAATGGCCAACTGGGCGCGGTTGGGTGCAACTGCACGGGAGGCCTCCTGGGTATGGTGGCATGCTCCTGGCATCTCTGACACGACTTAGCGTACTCGCAACAGTTGTTGAACATTGCAGGCCAGTAATAGCCAAGTTTCTTGATTTCAATCTTCATCTTCGGCCCCGCCTGGTGTGCGCCAGCTGTGCCAGCATGGACCTCCTTCATAACCCTCCAAGCTTCTTCAATAGACAAGCATCAGAGGAGTAGCTTCTGCTTGGCATTGGCCACAGTCTGGAATAATATTCCGTTTCGGAGCTCATAAGAGTCCTTGGTTCTGACTAGCTTGATTTTCTCTTCCCTTTGCTTGGGTAGTTGCTGGTACTTGAACCACTGCATCAGGGGGTCTCTCCAGTCAGGTAGGTTGACGGCTTCTGCTGTAGCGACCTCTAGGTCCTCTTCTTCTGGCTCTTCTTCTATCATGCTGGGCATATGGCGTTGGTTTATTACCTGGATATGGAGAGATCCATCTGGCGGCACTGCCAGTGAGCTTGCCAATTTTGCCAATGCGTCGGCTTGTGCGTTCTCGCCTCTGGCGACATGGCCTATCTCGAGGAAGTAGAACCGCTCCATGAGCCAT
This sequence comes from Amorphophallus konjac, assembly GCA_022559845.1. Lineage (NCBI taxonomy): Eukaryota > Viridiplantae > Streptophyta > Magnoliopsida > Alismatales > Araceae > Amorphophallus > Amorphophallus konjac. The sequence continues at coordinate 198,880,682 of CM040125.1, read as the reverse complement.
TTTGCTTTAGTGTGATACGGGAGCAGCTCAGGTTTTCGGACATCAAACTGCCCCTGGACTTGCTTGACGACCAGCAGCGAGTCACCGAACACTTGGAGCATTTTGATCTCCATTTGGAGGGCGACCTGGAGGCCGATGATCAGAGCTTCATACTCTGCTTCATTATTGGTGGAGGGTTTGCTAATGCAGCAGGAAGTGTGCATCACTTCTCCGTCTGGCGACTTGAGGACGATGCCTGCTCCGGCTCGTACCTTGGCGCACCAGGACGGGGTCGCTTCTGTCCTCGAGGCTCCATCAAAGTAAAGCTGCCAGATGGCTTGTTGTATTTGGTCTACCTCTAGTGTTTCATCTTCAGGTAGCTCAGTGGCCAATGGGGGGCCTTCGGGCACAGGGTGTGCAGCAAAGAAATCCGCGACGGCTTCCCCCTTAACGGCCTTCTGGGGCACGTAAGTGATGTCAAATTTCATGAGTAGCACGGCCCACTTGCCAAGGCGCCCCTTTGGTATAGGCTGGAGGAGGATGTGCTTGATAGGGTCAGCTCTGGATATTAGACTCACTTCATGGGACAACATGTAGTGCCTCATCTTCTTGACTGCGAAGACCAAAGCGAGGCAGACTTTCTCTATCGGAGTGTATTTGGCCTCCACACCCACCAGTCTCCGGCTGAGGTAGTAGAGGGCCTGCTCTTTTCCCTCATCATTGTTCTAGGCAAGCATTGCCCCCAGTGAGTATTCAGTAGCCGCTATGTAGAGAATGAGCGGTCTGCCTTTGACAGGTGCCCCCAGGACAGGCAGGGTCTTCAGGTATTCCTTTAGCTGGTCGAACGCTTGCTAGCATTCGCGTCCCCAGCTGAAGGGTGCATTTTTCATCATCAGTCTGTGGAAGGGTTGGCAACGCCCCGACAGGTTGGAGATGAACCTGCGGATGTAAGCTAACCGGCCCTGTAGGGACCTCAGCTCTCCCAGACTCTTCGGAGGGGGCAACTCCTGGATGGCCTTTATCTTGAAGGGGTCGATCTCGATCCCTCTGTGCCGGACAATGAAGCCGAGGAACTTTCCACTGGACACGCCAAAGGCGCACTTCATGGGGTTCATTTTTAGCCCGTATAGCCGGAGCCTTTGGAAGACAACCCTGAGGTCATTCAGATGTTCATCTCTCTTCTTAGTCTTGACGACCAGATCATCAATGTAGCATTCGACCTTGCTGTACAGCAGCTCGTCGAAGATCTTAGTCATTGCCCGCAGATATGTAGCACCGGCATTCTTGAGGCCGAAGGGCATCCTCCTGTAGTGAAATATCCCCTTGGGCGACCTGAAGGCGGTGTGAATCCGGTCGTGGTCGGCTATCCAGATTTGGTTATAGTCGGATGACCCATCCATAAAGGACAAGGCCTCGTGGTCAGTAGTTGCATCAATCATCACTTCGGTGATAGGCACCGGGAAGTCATCTTTCAGGCAGGCTTTATTCAGGTCGCGGAAATCCACGCAAATCCTGATCTGTCCATTCTTCTTTTTCACTGGTACAATGTTGGCCAACCATGTGGTGTATTGGTTTTTCGCCACGAAGCCGACATCTATGAGCTTGTCGACCTCCTTGCAGATATGGCTGGTTAACTCTGGCCTCATGCGCCGGGGAGACTGTTTCACTGGCTCCGCCTTGGGATCGATGGACAAGATGTGCTGAGTCACCTCGGGGCTGAGTCCGGGCATTTCTTTGTAATTCCAGGCAAAACAATCTCGGAACTCTTGTAGCAACTTTATGTACTGTTCTCTCTCACGAGGGGGGATGAGAGCACTTAGAAAGGTCGGCCTGGGGTCGCCTTCTGTGCCGAGGTTGATCTCAATCAATTCATCGACTGTGGCCTGGCTGCCATTTTCAATTTCCGGCGGGGCTGGCGACAAATTGACGAACTCTTGGCCTTCATTGTCTTCGGGCTCGAGGATGGCATCCTCGTCTTCTTGCTCCTCCTGGCTGGGTGTGGGGGCTGGATTTGCCGTGCAGTCCTCTTGGACCGTAGCCGCCGGGTCTGCGAGGTCCGCTGGTGCAGAAAGGCACAGGGCCACCTCGGGGTCTTCTATGTACTCATCGTAGACAGCTTGGACGGGGGCCGGGGCAGCCGCATCTTCAGGGACCTGGTAGTGGATGGACACGGTGTAGGCTCCTGCTCTGGGGCTGTTCGCCACGTGGGGGCGTGGCGGGGCTACCACATAATCCCCCATCCTGAGCTCGTCCCTGTCAATGAGGTCTTGAGCAATGTCTTTGAAGACATAGCAGTCTTCAATGGCGTGACCCAGCATCTGGTGGTAAGGGCAAAATAGTGGGTCCCCGCTTCTTCGGGTGTCTTGCGGCCTCTTGGACTGTGGGAGGGAGACCTTGCCGTAACGGCAGGCCCAGTCGAAGATGCCCCGGGTCTTCTCTCTCGGGAAGGAGTAGGGCTTCTGCAGCTTCTCTTGGAGTGTTAGGCCTTGCCTGGTTGGCCGCCCGATCAACAGGCTTGCCGTGTCTCTCAATTCCCGTCTTGACCAGACGGGGGTGTCACGACTGGCATCTCGGGGCCGAGGCATGCGGCCACCCCGCGGGGGGAGAGAACCCTGGATCAGGTCGGCGACTAGCGAGGTCAACTCAGCCAGTCGTACTTTTAGCGTCTCGATCTCCCGTTGCTGCCTATGGTACAAGGCGTACATGACGGGGTCGTATCGAGGGGATTTCGGAGCCTGGCCCATGCTTCTGCTCCTTGTTTCGCCGGCCGGCCGGGGTGGAGGTGCCTCGCTAGTGTGCCCTCTCGAGGTCGACACTTCGGGAAGGAGGGGGTCTTCTCCAGGCAGCGGCGGCAGGGAGGTTTCCAAAGGAAGACCTCTTCGTCTTGTGCCTCCTGAACCGGGGGCCCAGGATATGCATCTTGACAGGCTTCCCGCGAATCTGTAGCTTCTGCGGGGTCATCGCCAGACCATGTCGAGACTGATATGACGTCAGTCTCGTAATATTCCTCTAGTGAAAAGCCCAGACCGGGGTGCTTGGTGATTTTCAGCAACCGTCGATCCAGGTTTGGTGGGTTCCACATTCTTTCAAACATTTCCTTCCGACTGGAGGGCTGGTAGGGAGGAATCTTCTGCTTTCTGACCATTCTGGCTGCTTGGTCAGTCATGTGGGGAAGTCCCGCAATGGGGACGTGCGGGTCATGCAGCTCATCAGGGAATCGACAATCATCGTCTTCCCTGACTGGCTTCTCCCCAGCAACATAAAAGATAGTGGGCGGCCTTTCGGGGTTAGGTACCTCGAAGGTCCTCAGCTGCTCGACTGCTTGGCAATCTATCTCTATTACAGGCTTGACGATCCCTGGCGGGACCTTGACGTCTTCTAGCAGGTCTTCGAGGCAAGGCGCCCCTGGTGTAGGGTAGATGGCGAGAGGAGCCGCCTTGAATACCCCTTCTTCTTGTGCAATAAACGGTACATGTGGAGGAGCCACATAACCCGGGGGTGGTGGGGGGAACCAGCCACCTGACTCTGCTTTCTTCTTTCCCTTGTCTCGGGCAGCTTGAGGAGCTTGCTTCGCCTTTTCCAAGTACAGATTAGCATCTGACAAGTGACACTCGAACGGGTGGAGGTCGGCGAAGATTCTGACTTCCTTTCCCTCGCAGGGGTACTTGATGCATTGATGCAGAGTGGAGGGTACCACCCTATTCTGGTGTAGCCAAGGCCGGCCAAGCAACGCCTTGTAGGAAGTGCTAGAGTTGATGACGTGGAACTGGACCTTGGTGGTGAAGTCATCAAAGGTCAAGTTGAACTCTGCAACCCCCATGGGCACCTCACATTTCTGGTTAAAGCCAGCAATCTTGACATTTTTAACCTCAACCAGGTGTACGTCAAAATAGTGTTTCTGGTACACCCGATAAGGGAGTATATTCACTGCTGCCCCTGGGTCGATCAGGACCCTATTGATGGGCTGGCCATTCAATTGCCCCTTCATGTAGTGGGGTCTGTTGTGACTGCAGGTCGGCAGGAGCATGTCATCTTCTGTGAAGGCCACGGCCACTTCAGGTGACATTTCTACCAAACAGGCTTCAAGGTGTGCTGGCGTCTGGAGTGCTGTGATGATGGCTTGCCGTGTTTCCTCGTTCAAGGACAACATCTCCCATACGGTGAACCGGGTCGGGATCTTCTTGAGGTGTCTGACTATTCGCTCGGCCGCCAGTACCTTGAGCAATTTCATCTCTTCGGGCTTGTTGCGCCTGCCCTCATCCTGGGGTTGGGGTGTCAGGTCAGGGGACGCCAACTTTGTGGGCTCCGTTGCAGCCTGCCGAGCCGGCGGGGCCTGCTGGGCTTCCTCTGTTTCTCGCATGAATTCGGCGAGGTTTGGGATGCCGTAGAATTCTCCTTCTGGCTGGGGAGGAGTAGTCGCCGGTAGAGCTCGGGGACTGCTTGCTTTCCTGGTGGAGGGAGGCACTGGGGAGCACGCCTGCTTGCCTGCTCGGGCTGACAGGAATTTGGCGAATGAAGGGGTTCCTTGGCTTTTGGCTCCTTCGGGATAGAGACCGGACGGAGGAGGGATCTCGGTGCCTCGGACCTCAGGGTCGGGGATCTGGTATGGTTGTTCTCCCCTGAGCACGATGTTGAGGTTGTCCTGAAGAGGGCGCCCCCACTTCCTTCCTGACCTGGTAGCGTGTTGGGAGGTGGACGCCTCATCTTGATTCACCTCTGCCGGTTCATGGGGTGGCTCTTCTTCTTTCTCTTCCAGGGAGAGAGCGGTGTCGAACAACGCCGAGAGGGTGTTGCAGGCGAAGACGACCTCCTTCTTCTTCTTGCCCCTGGGTCTTCTCTTCTTCTTCTTCTTGCCTGCTGCAGCGGATGGCTGCTCTTGAGGAGGTTCACCCCACAGGGGAGGCTCTTTGTCTGCATCAGCTTCTGTTCCCGGAGCCAGCTCGAGTGATTCGAACTCTTTCTAGGGGACATACTCCTTCAGCTCCACAGGCTAGATCTCGGGCTGTTCATAATCTTCGAGCCCATCAATAATAGCCTGGAGTCTTTCAACCGCCGGGCTAGTCTTCTTGTGCATCCGCAGCGGGACGGAACTCTTTTTATTATGGGTGGGCCGTCTCATTACTAGCCGAGGGGCTGTGTCAAGGCAAACTGGGCTTGCCGGGGGAGGTGCAGGCTGGGGTGTCGCCTTCCTCGGGTGAATTGCTGGGGTAGGCCGAGGGGCACGCGCCTTTCTGTTCTTTCCGGGCACGGTCTGCCAACCTTCTTGGTCTTGAGCTGGGGCCATAATGAAAGTCTCATAAGTGGCACGGGCACAGGCCTCCGCCCACTCTTCAGGTAGCTCCTGGTATAGTGAGACCATGTTGACAGAGGACGTTATGTTGGGCAGCTCATGCGGCTGCGGGGGGTCTACTTTATGCTCCCCCATGTCCAGCTCCCCGGTCCTGATTAGGGACTCAATAACATCCTTGAAGACGTAGCAGTCTTCAGTTGTATGCCCGAGCATCCGGTGGTATAAGCAGAAGCGCGGGTCATCCTTCTTCTTCAGGTCACCGGGCCTTTTCGGCTCTGGCAATGTCATTTTGTTGTAGCTGGTTGCCCATTCGAACAGGAGCTTGGACTTGTCCCGGGAGAAGGAATATAGCTTGTTTCTCATCTTCTCTCTTAGGGAGGGGCCCTCCCGCCGTTCTGTGGTCCTGGGCGGAGGAAGGTTGGCAGCCCCCTTGGCCTTCTCTTTCTGCTTTTCAAAAGCCTGGAAGTCTAGTGTGTGCACCTCGGGGGGAGCTGGTTTCTTCTCGGCCTGCCTGGCCCTTTGGCTTGACATGGCTGGAGTGGAGGAGTATAGGGCCAAAATTGCCTCGATCTCTGCAACCACGTTGTTCAGGCGGTCAAATGTTTTGACCTCGGTGCCGATCATCCTTTCTAGGATTTCCTTCTTCAAATTTTGTTTGCAGATCTGCACCGCATCCTCCTGGTGCGGGGGACGCCTGCACCTCATGCTGAGGTTTCTCCATCTCTTAATGTAGTCGAGGGCCGACTCATCATTCTTTTGTCTCGTGGCATAGAGCTCTGCTACAGTGACTTTCCGCTCCGCAACATAAAATCTCTCCTTGAACTTCTTTTGCATGTCAGGCCAGTCAGCAACGGACCCGGGTGGCAAGCTGGAGTACCACTCAAGGGTGAGTCCTGTAAGCGTTGAGCCGAAGAACTTCAGAAGATAGGCCTCATCGGCAGCTAGATCTCCCATGATGTTTACATAGTAGGCAATATGTTCCCTGGAGGAGCCTTGCCCGTTGAATTTTTCAAACTTCGGTGGCTTGGTGACACCGACCGGCAACTTCCTTGCGGCATAATGGGCCGGATAGGGTACCCGGTAGACGTCAAACGGCGTCTGATCCCCTTCGATCCTTTCGGCCAGTTTCATATCTATCATCTGCTGCAGCATCAACCGGCTAACTGCTGCCGGGTCGACCGGATTTGGGTAAAAATGAGCGGGCTGCACGCTCGGGGTGGTCACCACGGTCGCCCGGGGGGCCATGGGGGGCCCTTGTGAAGGCGGAGCCTGCGGCGGGGACACCGCTGTGCAATGTGTTTGCTGTGGGGGCGCGCCCCCTAGAGGGTTGAGGGTTGCTGGAAGAGCTGCCTCTGAAGACTGCCCCCTGTCCCTGGATGCTTCGGGCATGCCCTCCGTCTGCCAGGACACCGGGGGTGGTGTGTTTCGCTCATTCAGCTACTTTTTAAGTGATTCGATTTCTCTGCTGGAATCGTTGTATCATAAGCAGCATTGCTGGGTCGGCTATGGGGAGACTGGGCATGCCCCCTGTCTCTTCGGTCGGGGCATCCTCGGATGATGTCAAGGGTCCGCCACTCGTGTCGCTGGTGGTGACCACATTGGCCGTGAGGGCCGCAAGGGGATCTTCAGGTAGGGCCCCTTCGGCGCCTGTGGGTGTCGCGCCGCCTGCTGCTCTCCCTCTTCTAGTAAGAGGTCCCGGCCTGACGGCTATTCTGGCCAATTCTTCCGGATCGGTGGGCAAGGCCCCAAACCGACCGTGAATTCCTGCCATGTTGCAGGTGAATGTTTGCCACTTCTTGCTCTTGTTTCTTTTTGTCGCCCTCCTGGACGATCTTCCTGGGAATACAAGCCTTTCGAAGACCGACGGTCGGGGCGGCGCTTCCTCCCGTACAGGGGACTGGCGCAACTCCTCCGGGTGGGTCCTCGACTCTACGCTAGGTGCGGGCCCCCCCTGTTCTTCCGGGAAGGCGGAAGCCATTGCCCCCAGCAGTCTCTGGCGGCCGGCGGGGGTGCTGCCCGGGCCTCGGAGGTAATTCCTCATGGCCTGCTCGATCCCTTCCCACTCCTGGTCAGGGAGAGCGGCCTGTGGCTGCGTGTGGATGACGGCGGCAGGAGTGGAGTAGGCCGTGAGAGCCGGGCGGGCGGCAGTGTGCCGGGGCCCTCGGCGACGGTGGTGGAGATTCTCGGGCGGCATCGGGATGACGGGTGCCGTTCGGAGAGTTGGAGTCACCACCTCAACCCTGTCATCACGTCGGGCCCTCCTCGAGCGGAAAGTGATGGGCCCTGCCTGGGCGGGTGCAGCAGCTGGGCTTCCTTGGGTACCCAGACTTGTTTTAGTTTGGCCGGCCTATGAGCCGGCGCCTTCTTCAGTGCCACGGCTGGGGTTGCGGGCGTTGCCCTTTCCTTCAGCCTCTCCAGTCCTTGGAAAGAGTTGCGGACTGGGACGGTCGAGATGATGCGGTCCAGCGCCGGTTGGGACCTCTGTCCGTCTAGGCGGACTCGGAGGGCTCCAACAGTCATTGACTTCCCGGAGTTGGAGGCGCGGCACCCTGAGCCGGTGCCGGTGCTGTTCCTCCGGAGCGTCCTTCGATGGGATGTCAACCCTTGGTGGGATGGGCCGGTAGTCTGGTATGCGTGGTGCAAGTTGCAGATGAGCGTCGTTGTGGGGACGCTATTGTTGTCTTCGGCCACAGCTCGGCCGACAACAGCTTCAATGGCCCCTGGAATGGGATCATTGATCTGAGGTTCCTCGGGCGCCTCCACGTCGAGGATCTTAGCGAAGGCCACTCCCAAGAAGTTGGGGAAGCCCACAGTGGGAGGGAAGCTCCGAAAAGTGAGGGGCACCGCCAGGTAGCCGCCTCGGATGTGGTTCTCCACGACTTGAGGGCTGCAGACGATAGCCATTGTCGGTTCCATGATGTCGTTTTCTCTTCTCTATTTTTTTCTGCATTTAAGAAAGTGGCACAATTAGTATAACAAGAAGGGGGCCGCGGGGCCCCTAATTTCGGCAAAGAGATGAAGGGTGGATGGGTCCCACCGGGCGTGCCAGACTTGTGGACGCACTTTCGACACTCGTTATTCTGTCATTGGTTTATTCGTTTGTTAGGTGCGTGGGCGTGCCAGTCACCGGAGTGACAATTTATTCGGGCTCCGAAGAGCCCATGGTGCGCTCGATCTGACTTCGTCAGACGATTGTGGGGTTCGTGTCGGGACCGAATCCCGTCGCGCCATAAAGGTCACGACATCATTTACATCCCCCATACGAGGGAATACCCTTGATTAATTACCGAAATTAGGGGCCCCGCGGCCGAAAAGAATAGTACTAATTGTGCGAGAAAGAGGCAGGAGAAAATCACACCAAAGTACGCATTAGGATGCGAGCCACTGGCCATGTCGGTCACTCGTGGACCTTTTCATATTCAGACACGGGTCCGTGATGGAAACACAATAGGAAAAGCCGAGACAAATCCGTTCAAGTGTCTGCCGAACACCCGGCAATTTTAGTGATGACTCGGAGGGTGTCCGGAACGAGGAGCAAACCCGGTCTGATCAAGATGTCGGCCCGAGGCTAGGTCAAGACTGGACCATGTCGGGATGACTCCCGAGAGGGCGGCATTATTGTTCCCTTTTGCCCCAGGTCACGGGGAGAGATGGGGGCTGCAGTTTGGGCCCTGGCGTCTTTTATTTGGGGTTTTCTTGGTTATATGTTCTGATTTTCGTCCCGCGGCTTATTACCCCCTTTTTTTTTATTTACGCATTTATTCTGGATGATTTCTCTTCTTTTATTCATTATTATTATTATTATTATTATTATTGTTTTTTTACTATATATATATATAATTTTCTTATTGCCCCTCCCACCTCTTTAATCATTATTAATATTGCATATTCGGAGCCCCTTTAAATAGCATAACTTCCATTAGTTTATTTGCTGTTGTTAATGCCATTATCGTGATGTATATATGCATGCATGTAGTGTGCCGGCGAAGGGGAAAACGGGAGTGTACCGCTGGGTATGGGTGTACCGCTGGGGGCTGAAAAGGGCGTACCGCTGGAGGCCAAAGGGGTGCACCGCTGAGAGCAACAAAGCCAGAAGGGGGGCGTACCACTGTAGGCTCAAGGGGTGTACCGCTGGTGGCTGAAAAGGGCGTACCGCTGGAGAGTGCGTCAGTAAAGGAAGGGGGAGGTGATATAAAGTCTGTACGTTCCCTAGCCTCAAGTCTATACATTGCCTATTCACCCAGCACGAAGTCTGTACATTAGCTGCTCAAAGTCTATACATTGTCCAAGTCTATACATTGCAACGTGAAGTCTATACGTTGGCTGGCCCAAGTCTATACACTGGCCATCACGAAGTCTATACATTGGCCAGCCTAAAGTCTATACACCGGCCATCATGAAGTATACACGTTGGCTGGCCCAAGTCTATACACTGGAGCACGAAGTCTATACATTGGCTAGTCCCAAGGCTATACGCTGCAACAGGAAGTCTGTACATTGGCTGGCCCAAAGTCTATACATTGGCCAAGTCTATATGCTGCAGCGTGAAGTCTGTACGTTGGCTGGCCCAAAGTCTATACATTGGATCCCGTTGAGACGGTGGCTGAGGGTGTACCGGCGAAGGGAGGGAGTGTGCCGCTGAAAGGGACAGGGGGAGTGTGCCGTTGGAGGCTGGAAGGAGTGTGCCGTTGAAGGGCTACTCTTTTGTTATTTGCTTTAAGGCTTTTCTTTTCTTCTTGTCTTAATTCTTATGTAGTTTCACATAAACTTCTCCCCTTGCCCTGTTCTATTCAGTCTTTTCCTGCGGGTCGGACATTCAGGCTACCGGGTAGTCGATTAGTTCGGTTCTCGTCATGGTGCCGGCAGTGGCTTGATTAGTTGGAAGGTTCATTGATTATTTTGTTCATTTGTTGCTTCCCTTTTGCCTCTTTTAATGTTTTGTTATCTTCTCACAAAAATTCGGCAGCATCTCCCCTTAACCCGGGGCGTAAGGGAGATAAAGGGAACGCGCCCACATGGAGTGGCGGAACCCGACAACTGGAGGTGGGCGCCCGGAGGCAACAACACCTTTATAGAACCTCGGAAAATGCGAAGGAAAGGGCTCGGGGCAGGGCCAAGAAGTGTGCTGTTGAGGGCCTGAAGGGTGTGCCGCTGAGGGCAAATGGGTGTGCCGCTGAGGGCAAATGGAGGGGTGCCGCTGAGGGCAACTAGGGTGTACCGCTGAGGGCCAGCGGGGGTGTGCCGCTGAGGGCAACTGGGTGTGCCGCTGAGGGCCAACAGGGCTGTGCCGCTGAGGGCAACTGGGTGTACCGCTGAGGGCCAGCGGGGGTGTGCCGCTGAGGGCAACTGGGTGTACCGCTGAGGGCCAACGGGGGTGCATCGCTGGAGGCCCAAACAGGGCTAGTGTATGGGCTGGGAGACTTGCAGGCCGTTCAGGGAAAGAAGAGGGGAAGTTTAAGGCTAGAGATAGGCCACTGGTAGCTGGGTATTCGGAGGGCAAGTAAGAATCTCCCTCTCTCTTCAAGCCCGTGGGCACGGCAGGTGGCCGTGGAAGGGAGTGAAGGGTTCATGAGGCCAAGGATCATGAGAGAGCGATCATATCGACATGAACACCCCAAAAACACTGGAGAAATGGGGAGACGGAGGGAAAGCGAACAACCCCATCAAAAGACCGTGAGAGCTAGCGCAAGCCAATAAAACTCACAGAGAAACCCAAAGAGGGTGATTTTCATTTATGGGGAGCCAAAGGACAAAGCCCTATATGCACATTACAGAAGAAATGCCCAAGACGAGGCCATGGACAAAGAAAAAAAAGAAATCCAAGACAAAGAACGGGAGGAGGAATGGAATATGAAAGGGAAGAAAGCATTGGGGCCTAAAACATTGGCCACTATCCCCAACCCTCTCCCCCATTACATCGAGCTCTCTCCCTCTCCCTTACTCTTGCTTTTTTCCTGGTGGTCGTCGGAGGGGGCTCCCGCCGAAGCCCTTCTTCTTTTCCCTCTTCTCTTCTTCCTCTGTCTCTTCTTTGTGTGTGTCTCCTGCCGTCTGAGCCTTTTTTTTTTGTTGAAGCAGGAGTGGCTTTATACTCCCTGCTGCCAGAGCCTTCGAGCACGGCCGTCGAAGGCGGGAAGTGGCCTTGTGATCATGGGGTTTGACCTCCCCTGTCCTGGGTGTCAGTGGGGTAGCCTGCATGGCCCAATCCATGGTAGGGCATGGGCAGCATGTCATTTAGCCGTTGAAAAGGTTTGACGCTGTGCCGTTGGCGGGCTGCACGAGCATGCCGCTGGGGAGCAAAAATGGCGTGCCGTTGAAGCTCCTGAAGGGCGTGCCGCTGAGTGGCCTGAAGGGTGTGCCGCTGAGGCCTGCTGAGGGCTGTGCCGCTGAAGCCCCTGGGGGTTGTGCCGCTGGACCCCCAAGGGGGTGTGCCGCTGAGCACCCACGGGGGTGTGCCGCTGAGCACCCACGGGGGTGTGCCGGTGAAGCCCAAAGGGCTGTGCCGCTGAACACCCTCCCTGGGTGTGCCGCTGAAGACTCCTCCTTGGGGCGTACCGCTGAGGCCACCCCCCCCCCCCCGGGATGTGCCGCTGGAGGCCTGGGCCGTGCCGCTGGGACCCGAAGGGGTGTGCCACTGGAGAGCTCCCAAGGGCGTGCCGCTGAGGCTCCGCCAGGGTGTGCCGTTGAAGGGCTCCGTGGGGCTGGGCGTGCCGCTGAAGGGCTCCCCAGGGGGTGTGCCATTGAGGCCCCCCCCTTGGGGCTGGGCGTGCCGCTGAAGGGCTCCCCAGGGGGTGTGTGTACCCGGGGCCAATCTGAGCCCCTTGTGGGCACGAGTCATGGCCCGTTTGATTCTCTTTGAGGCCCACGGGATGTGGGGCCTTTTGTGCTTGATTTCTCCGGGGTTTCTTCACTCGGCGCCGTTGCTAACGCGAGGCCGAGCAGGATATCCAGGTATGCATTTTTTGGTGTCCACAGAGGCGTATCAAGCTCCCTCCTCACCGAAGCCTTCCTCCGTCTGCAGCCTCTTTCTCCCTCTTCTGCTCTTCATTTCTTTCACTCTTCGGGGGCTGCTTGCTCTCTCCTTCCTTCCAAGGAGTTGGCAGTTTGGAAGAGGGGAGGCCTTCACGGCGCTCCTTTTTCCTGGTTGTTGCCAACTTGGGAGGTAGCCTTCCTCAACGTTTAAAGGTGGCCTCCCTCCTACAATCCCTCTGTCACCTTTGTCACGGGCCACCCGAGGCAACTGGCTTGACTACCTCTTGTCCGAGCCAGTTTCCGCACGAGGCAGAGTCAGTGGCTGGATGCGAGGAGATCAAGACCGAGTCGGCCGAGCGATGACCCCTTGAGGCGGTGTTAGACGGATTTTTGCTTTTTGCTATGTGATGTACTGGCATTTGCCTACCTGATGTACCAATGGTTTGGAATGAAAAGAAAAGGGATTTATTCCGTCCATCTTGCTGTACAATTTCAAAAATAGAATTTGCGTAGTGTGGCTGCGTTCCATGTCCGAGGAATAGGTTCCCCTTCCATTGTCGCTAACCTGTACGCACCTTTTCCGAGCGTCTCGACCACTCGGTAGGGGCCTTCCCAGTTGGGAGATAGCTTGCCCGCCGCCTCTAGTGGTCGAGAGGCTTCGGCCTTCCTGAGGACGAAGTCCCCTGGTTGGAAATGTCTGTCTCGGACCTTGGCGTTGTAATATCGAGTGAGGCGGCACTGGTACTCCGTTGCCCGGACATTCGCGATCTCTCGGAGTTCGTCTGCTAGGTCGAGGTTCTCGAGTAATTTTTGCCCGTTTGCCTTGAGTGAGAAGCTGGTCGCTCGGAGAGACGGATTGGCGATCTCCAATGGAACGACGGCTTCGGTGCCATATACCAACTGAAAAGGTGTGACGCCCCGAACAAGGCGAAAATATCGGGACGTACAGTTAGGGACACGCTGGCAAGAGAGAGAGGAAAAAAACTAAATAATACACAAGTGCTACAAGATGGAAATACTAAATGATCATTAACAAACCACCACTGATACAATAACCTCAAGTTCAACTTAATACAACTGGAATAATCAACCACTAAAACTCAATAACATGACTGAGACTAAAAGCTCTCCAAAACACAACTAAAGAAAGATAACACACTACTAACACACTAGAACTGATACACTCAAGACATCACTCCTGCCCTTCCCCATCGGTAAGCGCGTCACCTGAACAGTCTAGAAAAGGGGGAAAACACAACTATGAGGTGACGCTCAGTAGGAAATAACAGACAGGTATAAGTGATTAACAGTTTAATTACATTTTAAAATGTCATGCTACAAATGTTAAAAACAATAGAAAGATAATGATGATATCACGAAACAAAATTTAAAGATCTTGCAAGGTCAAGAAATATAATGAATAGAATAGTAAGACAAGAATTTACTACAGGAGATAACGATAAAAAGTTGGCCATATCAAGACAATTCAAGTCATGTCAAGCACGTATGTAATTTAATTTCCACGTCCAAGTAATAAGCAAGTAAAGTAACCACAAGTAGAGTATAGAACAGTGAAGAGTGGAAAGTGAAAAGTAGTAGAAAGTAATGTAGAGAGTAGTGTAGAGAGTAGTGGACAGTCCTAGATTTAACACACGTCAAGTACTGGTGCCAAATGCCACACCTAGTCATTCACCTCCCCGGGGATACACGTAGTGTTCGGGCGCTCTTCCCAGGACTAGACCGAGTCCTTAATTGTTTGCCAGGCATTGATTTCTTTGGATCAAAGATCCCACGAATCTAGACTTCCACAATTTATGGCCAGAATTCCAAGGTTTAAACTAAGTAGCAATAACAACTTCAAGTAGGAAAGAGATTCATTTCCAGAATTTCAAGGTAAGTATAATCATCAAGGAGATCGAAACCAAGTCAGAACAAGAGTAAATCGTGATGCGCTGCTGTAAAACAGCAGCAATCAAGCAAGCTATTCAACATATTAATCTTAATCACCAAGTTAAGATATCATGATTAACCATTATCATTTGTATTAAGATAATTGCCAAGAAGCTGATTCAAGATGATAAGGCAAAGAACAACTCCCACAGGAGTGAAATAGAATGCATTAACAAAGATTTAGTTACACCATTAACCACTAATTATGTGGGTTTCTATTTAATCTTGTATGCATTGAAATGAAGATGATAAACGGTGTGTTTTTACACTAAGTTTGCATGTATGGACCAATGTTAATTGAAACTAAAAAGGGTACATGAATAGGTCATTAGTTCCTCAAAAATATAATTTCAATGGGTCTAAGTTAAATGGGTTGATTCCCCACTGATTCGGATCCATCTTCGGTTCGAAAAACGAAGAAAATCAGATTTCTGGTGTACGGGTCGACCCTTGGGGTCGACCCCTGCAAAACGGGGGTCTGGAAGCAGAATGGGTCGACCCCTGGGGTCGACCCTCGGGCTGGGCCGCATGGGTCGACCCCTGGGGTCGACCCTCGGGCTGGCCTGGGCTGCCAGGTGATGGGTCGACCCCTGGGGTCGACCCCTGCAAGCCTAGAACCGGCCGGGGCTTCCAGAAAACGCATGAACTCGCCCAAATGGGGTCCAAATGAGTTGAAATCAAAACCACATGCCATAGGAATCTTGCTAGACATATTAGGGTCATAAAACTACAATTTGGAAACATGAATTTCATGAGAATTCACAAGAATCACAACCTATTCTATGAAGAACACAAGGAGACCTAGTTCAGGACATACTTCCACTAAATCGTCGAATTCTCTCGATATACAAAACTAAATTTGGGGATTTTGGTGTCAAAAGAAAGCTAACTCGATCATGAATCCAATAATATACAATATGCTACATGAAGATCAAGTTACATGACTCAAAATAATCCCGTAATCAAGCTCTGACTTAAGGAACACTATATGAATCATGTTCTAGACATGCTTCTACAAAAATCGAAATTCACGAGGCATGCTCAATAGAATTTGGGGCTTTCTACGTTAAATGAAAGATAATAACATGCTGATTACTTCATGTAAGTTAATTAGAATTTGGTTGTTAGATCCTACCTCAAATCGGAGAGAGAAAACTCAAACCCTAGGATGAAGAACACTTGGACAGCACCTCACAAAAAGCTCGATTTCTCCACGGATACCTAATGAAAATTGGGGCTTTTGCCACCAATGGATAGAGCTCGATGAGAGGAACAATTTTCTATACTCATGATCAAGATTTGGTTGAGAATTCCTACCTCAATCGATGGATCAAAGAAGGATGAAGGAAAGCCAACGGCCTGCTGACCCACCTCCACAAATCGAGCTAGATCTCTCCAGATCTGAAAATTCAGCGAACCCCACAGCAGCCAAATGAAAGAAGACTCGTAGGGCTTCATTTTGATATCACATAGAGCTTCTGGAGCCTTCGGAATTGGGAGTATTCGCTGCTGCAAGCTACGTGTTTAGAAACGGCGCCGAAATCCTTGACTTGACCAAACTATGTCGGCAGCACGTTTTAGGGCTAGGTTTACCTCAAATTGATTGAGGGTAAATGTTTATTATATTGTGGCCTTCCATTTGCCCTTGATTTCAGATCATTTGGTCGAGTATTGAGGTCGAATTTCGTAATTTAAACTAAGGGTTAGGTATGGGTCAAAAGTGTGCACTTTTGGGTTTAAACTCTAAATAGATCTTACCACGGATTTACAATGGCCTAATGCCAGAAGGAAAAGTTATTATCTACCTCGACCTTAATCTGTTTACTATTTTTACAGATTTTTTTAAGGTAGTCGGATTATTACTTATAAAATGTTAAGTTCGGCAAACTAAGTTCACTAATTCGGCATAATAAATGATTTTCTTAGGCTTAAATGTAGAAAACAAAGTTGCTAAACAAAATTAATTCTACAAGATGTGATTTTTGGATATTTTTAGAAAATAGTTGAAAAATGACTTATTCTATTAATTAATTAATTAATCTAATTAATTTGGATAATTCTCATTAATTCGAATAACTTCCAATAAATTCTGAATAATTACAAATAACTTACTAAATAAATTTCTAAAGAATTTGGGGTCTTACAAAAGGGCTTTCACTGGTTGCCGTCCTGGGGGTTGTTCGGTGCGACCATAATACGCTAGGCAGTTCCTCGAGCTAGCTACCCTTAGCCTTGCCGAGTCTGGTTTTTATGCCTTTCAAGATAGTCTTGTTGGCATTTTCAACCAGCCCGTTGGCCTGAGGGTGGGCGACCGAAGTGAAGTGGTTGCGGATATTTAGGTCGGCGCATCTATCTCGGAAGTACCGAGAGTCGAATTGCCGACCGTTATCGCTTACTATCACTCGGGGGATGCCAAAGCGACAAATGATCGATTTCCAAACGATCACTTACTATCACTCGGGGGATGCCAAAGCCCCAAACGACTGTCTCGGTGATCCTCGCCGTAGCTTCGGCCTCGATCCACTTGGTGAAGTAGTCGATCACGACGATGATGAACTTCTTCTGGGACTGGGCCGTTGGGAAGGGCCCAAGGATATCGATTCCCCACCCAGCGAAAGGATAAGGCTCGGCCAGGGTGACAAGTTCTGTAGCCGGCTGATGGACCAAGTGGTCGAACCGCTGGCATCGGTCGCACTGTTGAACATAGGCCGAGCAGTCGCGCTGCAGGGCGGGCCACCAGTGCCCCTGTCGTAACAGGATTCTGGCCAGCGACCTTCCCCCTGAGTGCGCTCCGCACAGTCCTTCATGAATCTCTTGGATGGCTTGGCTTGCCTCGTCGGGACCAAGGCACTTCAGGAGGGGACCGAGAACGATCTTCGGTAGAGAGTGTTATCGAAGACGACGAAGCGCCGAGCTTGATACTTCATTCGGCGGGCTTCTTGAGGGTCGGAGGGCCCTTGGGAGTCTTGTAGCCAGGACAGGTAGGGGGAGCGCCAGTCACTTGGAGTGGCCGAGTCAACAGCGAGGAGCTCCGTGTCAATGCTCGGGCGCTCTAGCTCTTCTAGGAGGACCGACCATGTACCTTCCGGGTCTAGGGAGGAGGCCAATCGAGAGAGGGCGTCCGCCCGAGAGTTTTGCTCCCGAGCTATCCGGACTACCCCAAATTCCTCGAACTGTTGGGCCAGGCTCCGGACCAACTAAAGGTATTTGATCATGGGTGCCTCCCGAGCTTCATACTCACCGTTGACCTAACCTGCGACTAGTTGAGAGTCGGTGTGGATCCTGACTCGCTCGACCCCCAGCCGTCGGGCCATGCGCGCTCCCGAGATAAGGCCCTCGTACTCAGAAGCGTTGTTGGATGCCTGAAAGTTGAATTTCAAGGCGTACTGTAGCTCTATCCCTTCAGGGGACCTCAGGAGTATCCCCGCACCGCTGCCTGCCGAATTGGACGATCCATCGATGAACAGTTCCCAGGTTGGCCCGGTCATGGTCGGAGGCCTGTCCTCGACGGGGATGGTACTTTCAGCAATGAAGTCGGCGAGCGCTTGGCCTTTGATTACTGATCGCGACCGGTACGAGATGTCGTAGGCCCTGAGCACAATGGCCCATTTGACGAGTCGCCCTGAGGCCTCGGGGTGGGCCAGAATCTTCTTCAACGGCTCGCCGGTTAGCACGGTGATGGGGTGCCCTTGGAAGTAGGGGCGGAGGCACCTTGCGGAGGTAACCAACGCTAGCACGAGCTTCTCAGTTGCGGGGTACCTCCGTTCGGCCTCATTGAGCACCTTGCTGGTGTAGTAGACTGGTCTTTCGATTCCCGAGTCATTTCTGACTAGGATCGAGCTGGCCGTGGATGGCGTCGCCGAGAGGTAGAGCAGCAAGACTTCGCCTGGGGCGGGCTTGGAGAGCACCGGTGGCGAAGCCAGGAACTTTTTAAGCTCGGTGAACGCTGTCTGGCACTCCTCATCCCTTGCGAACGTAGCAGATGCGAGCTTGGGTCCCCTCATCAGTTTGAAGAAGGGCAAGCATCGTTCTGCCGCACGGGACAGGAAGCGGCTTAGAGCGGCCACACGCCCTGCCAGGCGCTGAACGTCTTTAATGCATGTGGGCGGGCGCATGTCCAGGATGGCCTGGACTTTTTCAGGGTTGGCTTCGATCCCGCGCTGAGTGACCAGGAAACCCAGGAACTTCCCAGATTTTACTCCAAAGGCGCACTTGGCGGGGTTGAGCTTCATGTTGTACTTCAGGAGGGTGCCGAAGGTTTCGGCAAGGTCGGTGAAGTGGTCTTGGGCCTTGGGGGTCTTGACGAGCATGTCGTCAATGTAAGCATCGACGTTCCGACCCAACTGTCCCTCGAACATGTGATTTACCAGTCGCTGATATATGGCTCCGACGTTCTTCAACCCGAAAGGCATCCGGGTGTAGCAGTACACGCCGCAGTTAGTGATGAAGGCGGTCTTCTCGACATCTTCTGGATTCATTCTGATCTGGTGATAACCTGAATAGGCATCCAGGAAACTGAGTATCTCGTTGCCCGAGGTTGAATCAACCAGTTGGTCGATGCTCGGTAGCGGATAGCAGTCCTTGGGGGTAGCCTTATTCAGATCGGTGAAGTCTACGCTCATTCGCCATTTGCCTATAGTTTTTAGCACCAGGACGACATTGGCTAGCCACGTAGGGTACAGGACTAGTCTGAAGAGGCCTGTCTCTTGTCCCTTGGTGACCTGCGCCTTGATGATCGCCTGTTTCTCGGGCGCATGCTTCCTTCTCCGTTGCTGTACGGGCCTCATGGTGGGGTCGAGGCTGAGCTTGTGCATCACGGTCTTCTCTGGTATGCCAGGGAGTTGATCATCGGACCAAGCAAAGACCTGAACGTACTCAGAAAGGAATTTTTTGTATTACTGCTGTTCCATGGGTGGTAGGTCAGCTCCGATCCTTACTCCGAGGGCCGGGTCATCGTTTAGGAATACTATTAGCAATTCGCCACCGGGCTCGGCGGTTACGGTCTTCCCTTCGATTCCCTTGGGGCCCTTATCTCCCCCGTCCGGCCTTGAGGCTTCCACCGAGATGTTGTAGCACCTTCTAGCCGTGGCCTGGTTACCTCGGACTTCCCCCAACCCGTTTTTGGTGGGAAACTTCATTTTCTGGTGATAGGTAGATGGTACGGCCTTTATCCGGCTGAGGATTTTCCGGCCGAAAATGGCATTGTACGCTATCATACCCTTAATCACTATGAAGTCCACCATGACCGTAACGGTTTTGGGTGGGGTGCCGATGGTGACCGGCAGGCTTAGGGCTCCCTCGGGGTAGGTGGCTAGGCCGTTAAACCCGCAAAGGGGTGTTCGGATCGGGCGGAGCTTGGATGGGTCTTCCCCCATCTTAAGGAAACAGTCGTAAGATAATACATCGGGGGCGCTCCCATTGTCAACCAGAATTCTATCTACGTTACAATGGTTTATTGTGGCCGAGATAACAAGGGCATCATCATGCGGGGTCTTTAGCCCTTCCAGGTCTTGGTCGGAGAAGACTATGACCTGGGGTTACCTCGACGGGCCGCTGGAGGGTTCTAAGACCTGGCTGGCCCGCTCGGCATGACGCTTCCTTCCTCGGCTGGTGTCGCCACCCGACGCCGTTCCTCCGGAGATGACGTTGATGTGGACCCCTCGGGGGGCGTTGTCGATCTCCTTAGCAGCGTTCCGATCTTCTTTGCGCCCGGCTGCAAACTGGGCCAGGTGCCCCTGACGGATGAGACGTTCGATCTCGTCCTGGAGCTGGTGGCAGTCGCCGGTATGGTGCCCGTGGTCGCTGTGGAACAGGCAATGCCTGTCGCGCTTGCAGTTCTTCGATCTCATCGGTTCGGTCCGGCGGAGGAGTCCCGAGTCTTTGATGTCTTCATAGATCTCGTAGACTGGTGCGGTCAGCGGGGTGTACCGCTCATACTTCCTCTTGCGCTCTCCTTCCCGATAGCGCTTCTTGCCCGAGCCAGGGTTTGGCTCGGAGGCTCGCTTCTTGTCCCCCTCCCGACCCGAGCCAGTTGTGTCTTGACAGGCATTGAGTACTTCTTCGCACTCGGCGTGGCGCAGTGCCAGAGTCACTAGCTCGGCAAGGGTCGAGGGAGGGTGGAGGAAAAGTTCACGGCGGAGGTTCTCGTCCTGGGTGCCCCCGGTCAGAGCGGTCGTGGCCGAGGCCACATCCAGGCGGGGAATTCTAAGGGCTTCCGATTTAAATCGGTGGACATAAGCCCGGAGCCTTTCCCCTTACGCCTGTTTGAGGGCCAGGAGCCCCGCTACTGACCTTGGGGGGGTGCTTCCGGTGAAGCTCTCCTTGAAGACTCGCCCGAATTGCCTGAAGTCTCGAATGGACCCAGGGGCGAGGGCCCGGAACCATGCCTGAGCGCCTTGGACCAGGGTGGCCGCAAAGGCATGGAATTTAATAGGATCCGGTGTTCCATGCAGAGTCACCAGGGCGTCGAAGCTGTCATAGTGGTCGACTGGGTCGCCCTGGCCATCATAGAGCTTGAAGGTCGGAATGGAGGTTCTGGGAGACACCTCTGCCTTCAAGATGTATTCGGAGAAAGGGGATTTCTCCTCATCCTCCGGAAAAGAGGTTTTCTGCAGGGCGCGGAGGGCGCGCTCTTGCTCTGTAAAACGTCTTTCGAAATCCCTCAGCCGGAGGGAAAGTTCCGACTGCGGTCGTGCCGTGGGACTGGGGGGAGCGTCGTGGCGATCCTCAGGACCGTCGGCGCTCAGGCGTGGAGGCCTCGCCCTATGTTTCCCTTTTCTGGGCGTGGAGGAAGCCTCTTGCTCCGGGGACGGGGCTTGCGAGGGTCCTCCCACGTTGTTGCGGATGAGCTGTTGACCGCGGAGGGTGAAGCGGCCCCCAGCGGTATGCTGGGACGCACTTCGGGGGGGGCTCCCGGACGGGGCGCGGGACCTGGCATCCCTTGCCGCCTGGGCCCTCATGAGCTCCACGAGGACGTCAAGCTTCTTATTGAGGGCCTGGAAGACCTCGGCGCCACCGTTGGGGGGTACCCCCGTCGCCGTTGGAGGGGGCGGCGGTCCGTTGGTGGGGACGCTGGCGTTGGAGGGAGGGTTCTGTGAGGCCCTAGAGGGGCCATCTCCTGCCGCCACCACGGCCTTGCCCTTCTCGATGGCAGATCTCCTCCCTGAGCTTCTTCTCACCATCTCGGCTCTTCGTGCGTTTCCCACAAACGGCGCCAGATGAAGAGGCGAAATCTCGCGCTTGTATCCTGAGCGGGCTGTAGATCACCTGAAGATGAACTGCAAGACAGGGAAACGTATCAGAGGGCCCAGGGGGCTTCCTTGGGGTAAAACCCTCCGATGGCTAAGTCAGTAGAGCTATGGTGGAAGCAATAATGGGGAGGAGAAAAGCTAGCACGCAAGATTCCTCTCCACCAGAGGGTGAAGCGGATTGCTCAGGAGTTTGGGTATATGAGTACCTGGATGGCTCTCTTCTTCCGTCGGAGGGTAGCCCTGGTTTAAATAGTGTGCCGCCTTCAAGAGTCCTGCAAGCTGAGGGGTCTCCGGCGAGAGTTACGTCCTCGACGTGGGCTTTCATGGCCTTGTCATGGGGACGTTATCGCCTTGAAGTCCGGCGGTTTCTTGACTCCCCTATCCGTTGGGGACTCTTGAACGGATGATATTTGGTCTGGCCGAGCTCCTCAAACGCCAGCCCTGTCCGGGCGATGAGCATAGCTCGGTGGAAGAGGGGTCGGATAGGTCGGCTAATGCCTGTCTCTCCCAGGTGGGGAAACGGCTTGGGCCGGACCTTCCTTATGACCTGACCATCACTCGGGCCCTCCGAGCCTAGAGGCCGCCGGGGAGAGTTGGTTCCTTGAGTGTTTGTTTATTGGGCTTTTCTTCCCTGAGTGGGCCCTGTGGGCTGTCACCCGGGTGGGCTTGCCTCGTTGGACCCTGTTGGGTCTAGTTGGGCTGCTCTTTGGGTGGGCTACAAAAATCCCCCTCTCCAATATCAATTGTGAAAATTATGCACATAGAAAGGGGGAGTTTGTTTTTGAATGAATGATTTCGAATTGTGAATCTGACTGATCTTTGTGGAAATATATATCATGCAAGTTGCTATATCTGAATTGATCATGATATTGTTATGAGATTTTTGGCACCAACAATGAAATGCTAGCCTCTTTTAAGGCTAATGCTGAGCTTATATGCTTGAAGGTATATAGTGATACCTGCTGAACTAAGGTATTGATTATAAAACTTGACTTGTTATTCCTCTAGCATGATGAGATAAATTTGTCTAATTGGTTGAACAAAATTAAAAATCTTGAGTAGTGCTCATGAGATCATTCACCATTGAAAATATTTCAATCTGAATTGTATGCTTGATAGTACATTTGAACTTAATTGCATATCTAGTATATCAAATGGTGTTTGTGGAAGATTAGATTATGTTCAGTCAGAAACTCTCACTATGTGTGAGTAGGGTCTTCGGACCTTCACCTCCACCTTGTACCAGAACTTAATGAATTTGACTGGCTTGTGAATGGTTGTTTATACTTTTGAAATGCTCCTGAAAATCTATTTTTGAACAATTTCTGAAGACTGAGTTACACTACTTAAATTTGATTAGTTTTGCACCCTTGTTCATAAAGGCCAATGTCATGGAAAATGCTTATCTGTTCATCATTTGAATGTGAATGCTTTCATGTGCAATCTATCATGATATTCTGGAAATCAAGCTTGTGCATCTTATTTTTACATTTTGCATTGCATTCTCATATTGTTATAGGTTGCATTACATTAGAATTCATGCATCGGTGCATTTAGATCATTCTAATGAAAATCAAAAATCTTGCATCACATTGCATATTTGTATAGCATATATACATATCATGCATATAGTGCATATCCTGAAATGTATCATTCTGAACATTTCATGTTGCATAAATGCTACAATGAATTCTTCCAACACTGATGTCATATCTTTGGGGCCAACAATTCAAGAACAGAAATTGCATATCTTTGCATTTTGCATTGCATATTACATATACTCCCATTGTGTGCTTGCATGTTATTATATGCTATTCACCCCCATCCTTAGATTTTCTATGACATTATGCTTTCTTGCTAAATAATGTTGCATTTGAGTCATTAATTGAGTGTTTTATGTCATACACTCTGGTGGAGTTCATATTTCATAAGTGTATTTATTTAGGGGGAGTTGCACTGTTATGTATTCATGATATTTTCGGTATACATGCTGAATCAAATTCATACACATCTTGCACATAATGTGAAAATGAGTGTTAAATATAAGGATATAGGAATTTATTTTCAACACTCCAGAGATATTAATATTGCTGCATGTATGTTGAAGACGTAGTTGAGGAAAAAACTACCTACCTATCTTTGTTGGGAAAATCTGAAATGAAAATGAATGGCAGAGAAATGCTTGGTCTCACTGAGTAAATTGGATGCACATCACCTGAGACGTGATGTGGTTCATTTCTAAAAGGTGTTTGACTAAAGTTCCTCTGCTCAGAATGATGTGAAATGGTTCAATATTCTGAGTAATCGGGGATTCTGACATGAGCTCCATGTGTCTCCTCGCGTAAAAAAGAATTATTTGAACCTGATCATTCTTTGAAAAATTCTGATTGTTCTTGAGAATTCGTTGAAAAATTATGGTGAAAACTCCTTGAGGTAGAGCGTAGCTCCAATACGCTGTTCTCAAAAATTGAAATGTAGTCTGTGTAATCTCTCATTGTGTTGATTTCAAAATCTGAATATCCATATGGCTATAGTCATTTTTCATGTTATTCACTTACACATTTAGAAATTTGATTTAATATGTGTTCAGAAAATTGATTAACTGCATTGCCTATTGCATGACTCTTAGATGTGATTGCACAACCTCCTAGGTGCTATATATGAACATTCCGGTTGTCATGACTTTCATGTACTTTTCTTATACCTATTCCCTTCTTAAATAAGTAAGGAGGAGATATGTTGCATGTATATATATGCATACTTGTTTGGTTGCATTACATGCATATCATTATGTGTCCTCGTTTGTTCGCATCTTGCTTCATGCATTTCACTTGAAAACTAAAAATCTGAAAATCTGAAAATCAAAGACACTCATTTGTATGTGTTGAGACTCGTGTCTTTTTTCAAAAGAAAATTTTTCCAAAAATAAATTGAAAACCAATGAAATTAAAAAAAAATGGACTTCAAATGCTTTATACTTGCCCAATGATTTTTAGGCATTGAATGGCATCAAATTTGTTAACACTTGCTGTATTGGAGTCATATTGATTTGTTGGTATCAAGTCTACTCATCTTCCCATCTCGATAATCAACAATTGGTATGTCAACATCTTGTCCATGATTTACTATTCCTTCATCTGAATTTTTGAAGTGGGCTATTATTGCTTCTTCAATCTGTCATGCTGGAATTTGAACTTAATTACCTTCCTCCCATTTTTGATAATGTCAAAGGGGGAGAAAGATTTATGATGGTTATCTATGATTGATAGGGGGGAAAGATTTCTGATATGTGTGTATGGCTATGTTGAATCATAAAGTTTGTCATGTCATTCATAAAGTATTCATAAAGTTTGTCATCATCAAAAAGGAGGAGATTGATGTGTGTGGGGTCATAAAGTGTGTCTTGCATATGGTTCTATTTTTGATGATAACTAATCTTATAAATAACTTTGTGTCTGCTTGCATATGCGGTTGATGTCAGTGTGCATTCATGAGCTTTGCTATGCCTGCATGTATTACAATTGAGTCGTTATGCTCTTGAGTAATTCTTCATAGTTGAGATTGATTTTTCCATATTGCTAGACATGCATATAAGCTCGTGGATGGTTATGAGTAGAAGCTCTATGCATATGCTTATGCGTCTAGTTAGGAGCTTTATCACTCATAATCCATAATTTTGATATCCATGTCGATCCCATGTTCTACATTATCTTTTACAGGAGAGAGATGATTGGAAGACACCTACAAATCACATGGACGTATGGTAATATCTATTTATCTGAATCTTGGTGGAAAGAGGTTGACATGTGGTGTAATAGGTTTTTATGCTAGATGCATAGTTTGAATTCCTTATGAAATTGGTGGCTGAAATGAATTGATAGAAACTCTCACAAAGAATGATATTCATTTTTTCATGTTGAACTTAAGCATAGGCTTTCATGCCCTTTCATTGTGTCAACATATCAAAGGATGGTGTCGACCCCATGTTCCTAAGCATCACTCCAATGCAAATGGTTCATGGTTCTGTGAACAGAACTTGTGTTAAATTCAATCATATTGTTCATGTGGATTTTGGTTTTACAATGCCACTATTGTTACACTTGATGCATAAAGTTCATTGGTATATGAACTTGATTCTTTGACGAGGATAAACAATGTTTTCAAAAGAGTTTTTATGCACCTTGAACATGGATTTTAATGTATGTGCCTTTTCCACTTTCTTCATGGTTACAAGTTGCTCATACCTTGTTCACATGCATAAAAATATCCTTTGATCTTTAGCTTAGAACATTTGTGGTTCAAAGTGTTCGTATGCACCTTAAACAAGAGTTTCGTGTATATACTTCATGCATTTATCATTTGGATTATTGAGCTAATGTTCTAATCTTTTTTTATGATTTTGCAGGATTAAGATCCTAGTGCGGACACCAGAGCGAGCGAGAAGCACGAACCGGCGAGCCGTCGGTACCATATGCGGAGCACCACCCGGGCTACCTCGGCTTCCATCTGGCTCGGAGACAGTCTGGAGACTCCCCCTTGAGTCTCGATATTTGTAGTATTTACAGGGACTTTATTTGCGTGTAATGTATTTTTATTTGGCTTTACTTGGATTGTAAGAGGGGTTTATTTGTAAAATGAGACCACCTGGGTCCCGCGGGCCCCCTATCCCTTCTCCCATTGATCCACCTCATCTCTTGGGCCCATGTGGGGTCAATCAAACCTCCATGGTGGGCTTCTAGAAGGGTTGGACCAAGGGGGGGACAAAGGATTGCAAAATTTAAAAAAAAGGGCACCAAAGTCAAGGGGGCGCCCCATGATATTATAGTTTAATAGGATTTAAATTTTTATTTTAATTTGGTCCAAATCACATGGGGGAATAAAATGTGGACTCCCTCTTTTACCCCTCCCCAACCCTAGATCTAGGGATAGTTGATGTCTTTTTGTATTTCATATATATTGCTTGTATTTTCATTTAGAAGGGAATTAATGCAAAGAAAATCTTGAATTTCGTCCAAAAGAGCAAGGGCCGCCCCTCTCTCTCTCTCTCCTCTCTTCTTCTTACAGCTGGGAAGGCTGTGTTCTGAGGTGGGAAGCCTCATATATCAGGTGTGGAGTTCGTCGTTGCCGCCGCCGCCGCCATCGAGCCGCCGTTGCACCGCCACCGCCTCCGTCGGTATTCTGCCAATCGGATGACAGTAGGCCATTCTCGGAATTTTAGCTCTCAGCCACGAGTTCATCTGGACCCCAAACTTTCAGGGTGAGTTCCAGGGGTCTTCACCACATCCCAGAATATTTTGTTGGGCTTCTAGCGTCCATTTTGCAATTTTCCATTTTTGTTCTTCCTTTCCATCCAGATCTAGATCTGCCAGTAGCTCTCAGTTTCCCCTCTTCGGACCTCTTTCCAACACCCCCTCCATCCACGAATTTTAGTGGAATTTCTAAAGGCCTTCACCTATTTTCTAAAAATCACTTTCAGATCTCCACTCAGTTCTATCTGCCTCTGTCCAGATCCGACCACCCACCAGTATAAAATACCTTTCCCCATCCAAACCTCCACCAAATCGGTCATAAGAATTATTACCATTTTTCTCTCTCTCCCCTCTAGAACTTTTATGCAAAGCTCGAGGTCTGAATCAAAGGTCTACCTGCGGTCAATGCCAACTCTCAGGAAACTTCAGTTCTGCCCGGCCAGATCTGAAACTGAGATTAGTCCGGTTCTAAAATCACCCATCAGAAGCACGGCTCCGGTGAACCTTTTTGAGTCCCAGAGGTTCGAAGGATTTCAAGTCGTCGTTCCAACGGCACCGGTTTCATGCCGATCTGACTTCGGTGCTGATCACGGTAGCCGATCTTGCCGGGTCGCGCGCCAGAAAATAGAGGTTGCAGATCTGTGGATAGCACTTCCGACAAGTGGTGATCGGAGCCGCCCGGCCTCCGACCAGCGTTCTAGCCCTGCCGCCGTCCAGGGAGGCGCACCTCCAGGTGTCTCCACCACAGCGGGACCCACCCCGTCAAGTCTGGAGGGTTGAGTAGCACGTGAGCCCCACGAACCCGTAGATCGGGCCATCCAGATAGCACTAAAACGTGGGTTTCGGCGCCGACGGACGACATCAAGATGCTGCCCGTCAACCCAATCCCCGCTACTCCCGGGCCCCACATGTGACCTATTACCTCCTTGCGTGAAGTGGGTCAAATCTTTATACCGCAGTGTATTTGTTTAACTGGGAGTACAGGATTGGCCGGGGTTGTCTTCCCCACGCCGGGAGCGTGGAGGTAACGATCTCGACTTCTTGGCATTTACTTGCTTAGCGAGTATATGGTGGTGTGCCACTACTGAGTGTGATAGGAACCTATCCCGTGAGTCCATGTCACCGCTGTGAGCAAGAGAGTGACCTGTCCCGTGGCTCGATCCGAGCACGGAAGTGAGTCGACCACCCTTGACTCTGCCGGTTTCTCAACCGCGCGGATCCGTATTTCCCCTCGCTTGGGACGACGAGTGAGCTTACATTTCTATTAGCGACGTATAGCCCATAGGAACTCTTAGTGTCGGGCCAAAGCGTCTCCAATGTTGTATGTTGCTGGTCGTGTCCTCATTTAGTGTCCGAGGTCCGCATCACTTAGAATCGGTTCCCGTGTCCGTCCCGCATCAGTTTGGTATCAGAGCGAGTCGAGTCTAGGGTAGTCGTTGCATGAGTCTTCCACGGTCTAAGTCGAGTCTAGGATCATCATTATTTTCAAAAAAAAAAGGTGTTTAAAATTGCATTTCAACCCGATAATCTGGTATATTAAAAGGTGTTGTCCGAACGTTAGGCTACGCCTATCGGGAAGGCCGCACACTTGTGCGAGTGATCTTCGGATCGATTAACTCCGCCATGCACCGGATATTGGTTTAGGTCTAGGTGCATTAGTCGGTGTTTGCATCAGTTTGTGTCTCCTAGTTCGTGTGTCTTTGCTTGCCCACCCGTCGAGGTACCCAATACTCACCACCTCCACCTATGGCGGATTCCCGAGCCCATAGCTCCGATGAGCCTTCAATGGCCGAGATGTTTCGACCCCTCATAGATCGTCTCGGTACGCGTATGGATGGCCTTAGTACGCATCTAGATGGCATAGGAACGCGTCTAGAAGGGAGGATGAAAGCCCTCGAGGATCAGGCCGAAGATTCGGACCAGTCCATCCAGGGTCTTGTAGGGAGGATTGTCGTCCTCGAGAGGGCCCCAGCGGCGGCGCAACCCGCGTCGACCAATGGTCATCAGGAGCCGACTCAGCAACCTATTGCGCCAAGAGCTCAGGCGATAGATGTTGGCAGGCAACAGGTGCATGAGGTGGCTGACTATGCATCTGATAATGAGCAAGGGGGATATGGTCGTCGTAACCAACGATGGAATCGTGACGACGATGATGACGACCGCGTTCTTCGGAGCGTGCGTGCGGACCCTCCCCTTTTTAACGGGTCCTTGGACCCGAAGGTCTATTTAGATTGGGAGGCAGGCATGGACCGGTACTTTGAGTGGTTTGAGATGACGGACCACCAGAGAGTTCGATACGCGAAGATGAAGCTGCATGGGAAGGCCCAAACTTATTGGACCGATGTGGAGAGCCTGCTAAATCAGCGACGTCAACCCCCGATCGGCACTTTGGATGACATGAAAATGAAATTGAGGGAGAAGTACATTCTTACCTCATATCGCCAACATCTCATAGATAAATGGCAAAGTCTCTCCCACGGGAACCGATCCGTGACCGAGTACACCGCCAAGTTTGATGAGTATTATTTGCGGTGTGGAGTTACGGAAGAGAGCACCATGACCATATCATACTTTCGGAGAGGTCTACGGCCAAACTATCAATATGAACTTTTTCATCACAATGTGACCACTTTGGAACAGGCGTATCAGGTTGCTCTCAAATTGGAGCAATTTGAGGTCGAGTTCGAGTCTACCCATCGGTTGGGCTCCTTTCCCCTTCGTAGTGTCGAGCCCCGTGGCTCTTCTGGCACGTACCCGAGGGCCCCCATAGCCCGACCTCAGGAGCCCACTCGCCCCGAGCCGTTCGCTCCTAGGCCTTGCCCTCCACCTCCGAGGGACCTTCCTCGTCCCCAAAAACTTACGGCACCCATCGCCCGTCCACCGGCACCCACACCTCCTACTCGTCCCTTGTTACCTTCACCTCCTATCCGTCGGGAGGATAAAGGGAAAGGACCTTTGATTAGGGAGCCTAGTGGATCACAGAAGCAGTGTTATCGCTGTAATGGGTTTGGCCATTTTGCCAACAGTGTCCAACTCGCCCATCTCTTGTCATAGGGGACACACAGGCTGAGGACGCCACCCCTACGGATCTCATGTTAGTCAGCTATGAAGCAGATCCGGAGCTAGCTGACGAGTATTATGAGGCCGAAGGTGATGGCCAGGATGCCCAGCATCCGGACGATACCCACTTGGGGGTCATCAGGTGTATTCTCACCCAGCCACAGGCCAGTGATGACTGGCGTCGGACCACTATCTTTCATACATTATGTAGGCTGGCCAAGCAAGTTTGTAAGGTGATCATCGATAGTGGGAGTTGCATCAATGCAATCTCCACGGGCACTGTCTCCATTCTTGGTCTTACACCCGTGGATCATCCTTGCCTCTATCGAGTATCATGGGTGGATTTCACCTCCATTCCGATCAGGCTGCGGTGTCTGGTCCCACTGCAATTCCATGCCTACTGTGACGAGATCTGGTGTGATGTCCTCCCCATCAAGGTGGACATCGTTATTCTTGGTAGGCCTTGGGTATTTGATCAGGATGCCACACTTCATGGCCGGTCGAACACATGTACCTTCGACCATGCTGGCCAACGTATTGTTCTCCAACCCTCGCAGCATAAGAGGCCTTCAGTTAGGGGTCCTACTGGTCCTAGTTCTCCCGAGCCTTCCATTCCCAGGCCCAGTACCCCACCCCCAGCTCAGGCTTTGACCGTTACATCTGGCCCAGGTGAGCCCTCGACTAGGAGATTGATGATGATTAGCTCCCGAGAAATGGAGCGGGAGGCTAGTGGGGATGCCCTGTGTTTGCTATTACGGTCCGAGAGCTGGAGCTGAAGTTTGAGGGTGAACTCCCACCCGATGTCATTCCTATTCTGTAGAAGTTCGCTGATATTTCTCCCGAGGAGCTTCCCGAGGGACTCCCACCCATGCGGGATATTCAGCATGCTATCGACCTGATTCTGGGCTCCTCATTGCCCAATCTTCCTCATTATCCCATGAGTCCCACGAAACATGCCGAGCTAAAATGGCAGGTCGATAAGTTGATGCAGAGAGGGTCTGTTCGGGACAGCATGAGTCCGTGTGTTGTTCCCACATTACTCGCCCCAAAGAAGGATGGCACGTGGAGAATGTGCATTGATAGTCGTGCCATCAACAAAATCACCGTGAAGTACAGGTTCCCTATTCCCCGCCTAGATGATATGTTAGACATGATGGCCGGTGCCACTATCTTCTTGAAGATCGATCTTAAGAGTGGCTACCATCAGGTGAGGATTAGGCCAGGTGATGAATGGAAGACCGCATTTAAGACCAAGGATGGTCTATATGAGTGGTTGGTTATGCCATTTGGGCTAACTAATGCCCCTAGCACCTTCATGCGACTTATGACTCAGGTCCTTCGACCGTTCATTGGAGTCTTTGTGGTTGTGTATTTTGATGATATCCTTATATATAGTCGCACAAAAGGGGACCACTTGGATCATCTACAGCAGGTCTGTCTTCTTTTGAGGCGAGAGTAGTTGTTTGAAAACCCACAGAAGTGTGCCTTCATGACACCTCAGCTTACCTTCTTGGGTTTTATTGTGTCTAGTACTGGGATCTCCACCGATCCAGAGAAGGTCCGGGCCATTGTTGAGTGGCTGAAACCCCGTACGGTCCATGATGTTCACAGCTTCCATGGCCTTGCAACGTTCTATCATCATTTCATCTGCGGATTTAGCTCCGTCACTGCCCCGATGACGGACTGTATTCGGAAGGGCACATTTGTATGGACGAAGGCCGCTATTGCTGCCTTCAAGGACATCAAGGAGCGCATGACCCAGACACCGATCCTTCGATTGCCTGATTTCTCGAAGGTGTTTGAGGTCTCTTGTGATGCGTCGGGTGTTGGGATAGGGGGAGTGTTGAGTCCAGAGGCCCACCCGATCGCATATTTCAGTGAGAAGCTGAATGACGCGAAACTGCGATACTTCACTTATGATAAGGAATTCTACGCAATTGTTCAGGCTCTTAGGCATTGGAGGCACTATCTATTACATCAGGAGTTTGTCTTATACTCTGATCATGAGGCTTTGAGGTACCTCCATTCCCAAAAGAAGCTTAATGCGCATCATAGCCGATGGGTTGTGTCTCTCCAGCAGTACACATTTGTGCTTAAACATAAGGCTGGAGTGGAGAACAAGGTGGACGATGCCTTGAGTCGCCGTGCTTGTCTGCTGACCACCATGAGTGCCGAGGTCATAGGGTTTGAGAAGATGAGAGAGGCCTATGTTGACTGTCCTAACTTCGGTCAGATTTATACAACTCTCCAGACCGGACCCTCGAGAGATCATGATGATTATGTGCTTTAGGAGCGTTACCTCTTTCGAGGAGGCAGGCTTTGTGTTCCCCGAACTTCGGTTCGAGACTTCTTAGTCTGGGAGCTACATACGAGAGGTCTAGCCGGCCACTTTGGTCGGAACAAGACTATCGAGGCTGTTGAGAATAGATTTTATTGGCCGAGCTTAAAGAGAGATGTTGCTCATATTGTGGCCCAGTGTCGTACATGTGCTACGGCCAAGATGAAGAAGCAAAGCTTGGGTCTTTATACACCTCTCCCCGTACCTGATGCTCCGTGGCATGATGTTAGCATGGAGTTTGTGTTGGGATTGCCATGTACCTCTAGGAAGCATGATTCGATCTATGTGGTGGTTGACCGATTCTCGAAGATGGCCCTTTTCATTCCCTGCTCGAAGACTTCGGATGCTTCGAGGGTAGCCCGCCTATTCCTTACTCATATGGTGTGCAAGTTCGGGTTGCCTCGTACCATAGTGTCTGACCATGATGTTAGATTCACCAGTTATTTTTGGAAGACACTGTGGCATATGTTGGGTACTCACCTCAAATTTTCCACTGCATATCATCCCCAGATAGATGGTCAGACCGAGGTGGTCAATAGAAGTCTGGGTGACCTTTTGAGGTGTCTTGTCACGGATCGTGTAGGGGATTGGGATCTCATACTACCACTGGTAGAATTTGCATATAACGATTTGGTTAACAGGTCTACCGGCATGAGTCCATTTAAGATTGTCACAGGTCGTAGGCCTAGGAAGCCAGTGGATCTTGTTCCCATGCCCATTCATGCATGAGCATCTGAGTCTGCTGAGTCTTTTGCTAGGCATGTTAGGAGTTTGCATGACGACATCCATCGTCACATTGAGGCCAGCAATGCACGTTATAACGAGTTAGCCAATGCCCATCGACACCACCGTGAGTTCCAAGAGGGTGAATATGTCATGATCAGGGTAAGACCTGAACGGTTTCCCTCTGGAACCGTAAAGAAATTGTAAGCTCGCGGAGCAGGTCCATTTATAGTGTTGAAACGCGTTGGATCCAATGCGTATGTTGTTGACCTACCCGAGGAATATAGTATAAGCTCAACATTCAATGTGTCGGATCTAGTTGCATATAGGTGTTGACACCCGTTTATGACCAATAAGTCGGGTCATCTCCTTATTCATTCTATATGATGCTCCAAGTTGTTCATTCTTCATTAAGCTCTCTTGATCAGTTGGAGGCTTATTTCATGGGTCTTAACCTCTTGGTTGAGTCTGGTTTCCTCGGCGCTTTTAATTTGCTGAAGCTTAGCAAAGCTCTTATCATTTTTGATCCTTATTGTCTCTAACGGTCCACCACAGGGGCGTTACGTTCTTCTAACGCATTAGCCTTGGGCCGTTAAATCTTGAGGAGTCCTACAACTTAAGGCTTCGTTTTCAATCCTTACGCTTTGCCTGCCCATTGATTCTAACGGTCTGTCGTGCAGCCGTTACGTTCCTCTAACGCGTCAGCCCATGGCCGTTACATTCATTCAAGAGCCCAACTGCTTTGATCTTCTTCCCGTTGATCTTATCTCTTTAGAGATAAGGTTAGTGTGACGGTCTCTCCCTGAGGCGTTACATTCATGTGGCGGTATGTCGTGCAGCCGTTACATCCAACAGAGAGTCCTGGCTAGTCTAGTCTTTTCTCTGTCACTCCGTAGTCGAATTGAGAGTTTGATCTTGTGATTTCTCTTCCAAATCTGATCCTCAGAACCTTCTGTTCGATTCTATGGACTCTTGGGAGTATTATCTTCAAGAGTTTGCTAAGAATTATCCTCCTTTCTTGCTGGATTATACTTTGCTCGACCAGAAGAGTTGGAGGGTCTATAAATAGAACCCTTGACTTCATGGCTTAAAGAGGAGAAATCTAGAGTTTACGTCGAAGTGCTACCGCTTTCTAGAGTCATATTTATCCAAGAGGAGCTTGGTTCTACATCCATCTGCATCTCAATCAAGGGAGTACTTCGGTTTTGGGTTTTAAAGTTCATAGTTTGCACACTTGTGTTCTTCCCTTTCTCCTCTCATCATAGCATTGTCCCTCTCCTTTCTCTTACATTCTTCCACTTGTTTCAATCATCTAAACTTCCCTCCCACGTTTTAAAACACCCAGAGGGGTTAAAAAATCAAAACTTCCCCGGTATTCCCTTTTCCTTTTGAATGAAATTAAGTCCTTTGATTATTGATACTACACTTGTTTGAAGGGCTAATTTGGGGTTGTTTTCTTGTGTTGCACGTTCTTTGGCAGGTTTACAGAGTTCATAAGACGAGGCCCGAGCTTTCTAGCCGGCTAGAAGGTTTGGAGTTCGAAGGATTCATAGGTTGATTCTGTAGGTTCTCTGACGGTCTTCATCAGGCGCGTCAGGCTTCTCTAACGGTTCATTGTTCGACCGTCACACTTCTGTGACGCACAGGCTATTGACCGTTACATTTAACAGATCTGCAGATTTCATTGGTTTCTCTCTCCCGTGGGCGGGTGCATCATCCTCCTATTTCTAAGGTATTATTCAAGTATTTTTGCTTATTTTACTACCTTAGTGGCGATCACATTCTTTCCTTAGTATTGGGCGGTGATTCTCTCTCATATCTCTTATTTCCTTTGCTTGTTCCACCCGCGCGTTGTGTTTTTATTTACTCCTTGCTCCACTCTCCGACGTGTGTTTTTCTTTCTTCCTTAGTTTAGTTTGATTGAGATAGCCTTGCCCATGCTAGAGCTTGTTTTCGTTGCCTAGGTTCATGGTTTACATGTTCATAGGTTGATTGAGATCATTGTTATTTGCTCATCATACATATCAATCATCACCATCACAACCACATAAGAGGTAGAAAATAAATCAACAGATAATTTTTTGGCGATCACGGTGGGACAACTTGTGCCAATCGTGCTTTTTGATCTCTGTTAAACCTGCCATCATTTCCTTGTTTGGTTTTCCCCGGGTTTCCCTTTTATTTCCTTGTTGTTTCTGGTTCTCTGGCTCCTCTGACGATCTCCTGCCCCTGCGTTATACTGCTTCTGACGGTCTGGTGTTCGACCGTCACTTACTTTTGACGTAGGTTCTCTAGACCGTTACATACTCCATATAGGTACGCATCCTGAGGTGCATTTTCTTTTCTACAGTTTCTGCTGTGATCTTTTGGCTTGGGTGATATTTGGTCTCCTCCATCATTATTCCACTTATCTACATCATTGTGTGCATCCTTATTTGCTAGATTCTAGGTTAGGACTTGCATGCACCCCGGTGCGCATAGGTTCATGCATACTTTCATTCATTATATTGCATTTTCCTACCTTGGTGTGCGGACCTCTCATCTCCATATTCCTTGGGGCCGACTAGGAAATCACACCAGAGACCTCCATAAGTCCCCACGAGCCGTGGATTCCCACACGGACGCCGGGCCGGTTGTACCTTTCCACCCCGTGTCTAGGATTGCATAAGTGAAGGAGTGGTTACATTTAGAGTCAAACCAAGCCTTACACCCTCTCCTATCAGGAACCTATTGTTGAGAGTACATCCTAATCAATCTACTAAAGTTCCAAAGGAGAAATCATAAGAATCTTGAGGCATCATCCTAAGCAACTTGGTTGACTTGAAGTGTCTTCATTACTTTTTCACTTATATCTTTGCTAGAAGTCCTAAGTTTGATTGCTTATTGTGTGATTGTTGTCTTGTTTGCATCTTGTTAAGGTTGTCCGTTGCATGTGGAGTCATCTCCATCCATTAGGA
Organism: Amorphophallus konjac; assembly: GCA_022559845.1. Taxonomy (NCBI): domain Eukaryota; kingdom Viridiplantae; phylum Streptophyta; class Magnoliopsida; order Alismatales; family Araceae; genus Amorphophallus; species Amorphophallus konjac. Next base: position 198,844,917 of record CM040125.1, on the reverse strand, counting down.
GCATCATCATCCGGGGGCGAGTCCCTCTCTTCATCCTATTTCAACCCGCTCTTCGAATCCACCATGGCTTCCTTCGATCTTCCTCGGTCCCAAGAGGAGTCTCTTCCTCAAGGGCTTCTAGAGGATCCCTCTAGAGTTGTCTCATTCTAGCCTCGCGAAGGGCCCGTTCTTCCCTCATATTCCATCCCCATGGAGAGTACTCCGTCCACTCAAAATCCTCCTCTTCCTTCCGCCAATTCTGTCCTTCAGATGATGGCCCAATTAGACCCGGCCCAGCTTCAGGCGGTCTATCAGGCTATGCAGGGGTCCAACACCCCGCCTTCTCCGATTGTCTTTGGTCATTCCAATCCGTCCGTCGCCCAACCTAGAGCCGATGGACCCGCTATCCAACCCACCTCTATTGATCTCACTCCGGTCCAACCTAGGACCCTCCGCTTCTCCAATCTTGAAATGGGCCAGTCTTCTGGTTCGGCCCAGTAGTTCCTTGATAAGGGCAATACCTTCGTTCCTTCTTTCCCATCGGATCATCAAACCTCAGGCCCAGCTGTGCCGCAAGTTCTTGTTGGTCCAAATGATTTTATGCGCACTCAGCAAGGGGCAGCCCAGGTCCAATACAATACGGGTCATCCTTCGATCCACCATCCTTCTTATGGGCCGTCTCCTCCATCTACTTACCCTTCCGTTCCTCAAAATCCATCCTTCATCATCCCTGCTCCCTCCCGAGAGCAGGAATTGCTTGATAAGTGGGCCGCCATGCAGCAGCAACTCGACTTTCTTCAAAAGCGGGTTGGCCCCCAATCTTTGGCGGACGTTCTAGTCCCTAGTTTCGAAAACATCCGGTTCCCTCCACAGTCCGAGCTCCCCAATTACAGAAAGTATGATGGGAACAGCAACCCTTTTGTTCATGTGAGGGACTTCTTATACGAGTCGGCTCAATTTCAGTACGATGATCGCCTCATGGCGTATCTATTTCGCCGATCGCTAGATGGTGTTGCATTGGAATGGTTTTATTCTTTACCACTGGAAGATGCCGAGAGTTTCAAGATAGTAAAAGATAAATTTATTCAGAGGTTCCAAGATAAAGTCGGCCCGGAATATTCATTCACAGATCTAGTGGCCGAAAAGTTGAAACCAGATCAGGAATTTGCTACCTATGCCGACCGATGGAGGCAGATGGCCGCTAGGGTGCCCGGCCACATTCCGGAGGAAGAAAAGGTCAAATTGTTGATTTCTAATGCCACTCCGACCTTCTGCAATATCCTAGCCATGAATGATATAGCTAACATGCATCAACTTTACAGCCGAGTGCGCTTTATTCAAACTCAGTTCAAGGATTCCCCCATACACTCGCTCTTTGAAAATCAAAAGCACAAGTATCATAAGAAGCCTCAAGGGCCTATTACCGAGGGGACCCAGATGAACGAGCAAGTTCAAGCCGTTGCTTTCCCGTTCCAAGCCGCACCCTTCCGCTTCCCTCAAAACCCCCGCATTCCACAGAACCCCGCTCTCCAAAACTTCCAGACCACTCCACAAAACCCTCCGCCTACCTTCACCATTCCATAAAATACCTTCGCCGCACCACAGCAACCACCACCTCCACAATACCACAACGTCCCTCCACCCAACGGCTATAACAACAACAGCAATAACAAGCGCCCGACTCCTAAAAGGGCACAATACCCACCTTTGCCAGAAACCCTCACAGATATCTTCTCGGCTCTCATGTCAATCAATGCTATACAGCTTCCTCCGAAACGGCCCAACTGGAACCCGGCCGTTGATCAGACCAAATACTGCATGTTCCACAGGCAGCCGGGCCACACAATCGAAGGATGTTTTCAGTTCACGGATCTGGTATATGACCTTCATGAGGGACAGAGAATTGATTGGGCCGAAATGCACAAGGCCATTGTTGAAATTAAGGAGAAGAGAAGGCAGCCGCCGTGGCAGCAAGTGCAGCAGCAACAAGCATCGTAGCCGCAGCAGCAGCCACAGCAGGAACAGTAGCTGGTTTAGGACTTGGGGATCCACCAAAACCTGATGCCGAACCATCCTCCCGCTCCACAGCCTCAGCTGCAGGCACCAGCTCAGGTGAACGTAGTCCAACCCCTGGTCCCCAACGCCGGATGGTCTTTCGATGATGACGGCACCACGCCACAAGTAATGGCCCTCCACCATAACTAACACAATCCCCCTACCCCCTCTATCATTTTACCTACACACCCAACATCTTCCCCACTTGTCAGCCCATTCCCCTTCGCTCCAGTAAATGCACCGTCACCTGCATCTTTGCCACCCGTAATTCCATCACACTCGCCACTAGTTACCCCCGCTACCATCATTACGCCGTCACCCAAGCCTTCGCTCATCACTACGCCTCCACTAGTCCGTCCTCCCTCTACACCAGCACCCATCATTACCACCCCACCTTCCACTAATCCCTCACTCATCATCCATCCATCACCGCTTATTACCTCCACCAACACCACTTCCCACCAGATCCTCCCTCCCGCACAGCCTACCCCATTTATCCATCCTACTGGGCCAATAATTTCCTCTCCTGATGACGTGCCGGCACAAAACCTCACCCTACGGAGTGGGCGGTTGTTCCACCGAAACTATCCCACTACTTTTAATCCCCAGCCTTCCCAGCCGACTGCCGAGCAGGAAGAATCTGAACCTCTACCGGGTACTCAGTACGACTTGCTACATCATCTGGACAGGGTGCCCGCCAAGATATCAGTCCTAGAGCTTATCAGAGATCTACCCTTCACCAGGATGCTCTCAGAAACTTTTTACAAAAGGTGATGGTTAGTGAAGATATGGCAGTCGACAGTTTACCAACAGCACTGGCAACAATTTTCAAAGGGCCGGCGATCACATTTTCTGAGACCGAGCTAGCTCCTCCAGAAGCTCGGCAAATGCCGCTCTGCATTTCAATTACTTTGAACAAAGTCAATATTGACGCAGCACTGGTAGATACAGGGGCATCTATTAATGTGTGCCCGCTTAGTAACCTCCGAGCTTGCAACATATCTGAAGAACTACTACGGCCTACTCCCACCACCATAGCTGCATATGATAATTCAAGAAGAGCATGTCATGGGGTGGTCACCATTCAAGCGGAACTTGGACCTCTGACTATGCCCGTGGAATTTTATGTGCTGGACATTGACCTATGTTCAAGGCTATCTTGGGTCGTCCATGGATTGACACTCTCAGCGCACTACCCTCCACTGCACATCAATGCATTAAGTTCCCTTTCCAAGGGAGGGTCATCAAGGTAAAGAGCTTATCCACGGTCCAATCTATGAAGGCTATTTCAGAAAAAGTCCTTCCCACCTTGTGGCCAAGTAGCCGGCCAGTTATCTCGATGCTAGATCTAGACTTTCCTTGGGCTTATGCGCCCCGCCAGCCCGTCACTGCTACGGTTAATATCAAGATGAAGCCCTAGATCCGAGATTCCAAGGGCTGGGACATTATACTGAAGCTAGGCTACCAACCGGGGAGAGGCCTCGGTGCTCAATTGCAGGGAAGGACCAAGCCCATCCCCAAGGGAATAAAAATGAACAGGAGAGGTCTGGGCTATCAAGAGACCGCATTATCTATGATGGGTGATTCTGGGCCACTCACCTGGGACTACCGTCAGTATTTTGTCAGAGGGCCTCTCCAGCCAGGCACATTAAGCCCTCAGTCAGCCCAGCCAGGAAGAAAAGATTCAGTTTGTCTAGTTGCCGGTCCGCCCCCACCACCAAAAGGGCCAGTTGATGACATGATTAACTATAGTCAGGCCTTTGAAAGATTATTTCATGAAGAGGACTGCCGACAGAAGCATCAAGAGGTTCGGCTCGTCCAATGGAGGCCGAAGAAGTAGCCAGTTCAGTATCCACGGTGGAAGGGGAGCTCGCCGATTGATGTTTCTTGGTCTCCCTCCCGTCTTCAATCTCTTTTTCAGCAATGGGAACTCATATCCCGTCCTTCCCCGATCATGATCAATCCCTCTTTCTATGATCCGTTTGAAATCATGTTCATTCCTTGTGCCTGTGGGCGTTGTCCTTCTATCAATCTAATCGATCTATTCACTCCTCCTTCCTTCACCACTCCGCTCCACGAGATGTGGTTTCGGTCCTCCGATCCATTCTTCAATTGCATCTTCCCCGAATTGTTCCCCATGCAACTCCCGCCTCCTCCATCTTGTTGTGTGGTCTCCACTGATCTCCAAAAAAAACGTCAAATTTGAAATAGAGATTTCAGTGGAAGATTATGCTACCTTGTCTCCATCCTCCTCCCAGGGGCACGAGTCCCCTGCTCCTCCCCTTCCACTAGATTTTCTTTCCCCTAGGTTAGGATTAGGGTCTGTCGAGTCTAGGGAAGTAGAATCAGTTAGGTCTAGAGAAGTAGGGTCTTGTTCTAGTTCGTCCAACCCTTCCTCCCCTGAGCCGACCTACCTGCGCGTCCTTCAAAATCCATTCCTGATAGGTTCTTGCAAGATCTAGCTCAGCGTTGTCATGCTCTTTTGAAGTGTCCAGAGTTTGTTGCCACGACAATCATGATTGAAGATGAAGAGGAAATAAAAGGGGTGTGGAGCGATGACGGACTCGGTGTCTATGAAATCATGGATGAAAAAGACCCGATTGAGGATGAGGACAGCAACGTAGATGACAGTGCCGATTTGTATGCGCAAGGACTAAAGAGATTCGACGAGCCATCGTCAGCAGTGGATGAACCTACAAAGGAAATAAATTTGGGAACTGAAGAAGACCCAAGGCCCATCATTATTGCCGCTAATCTCCCTCCGCAAGTAGAAGAAGATTTGATCAAGGTTCTGAGGGAGTATAGCAATTCTTTCGCCTAGTCTTATGAGGACATGCCAGGTCTTGACCCCTCCTTGGTGGAACATCGACTCGTGCTTAAACCAGGGGCAACACCTGTAAAACAACAGTCAAGAAGATTTCACCCCCACATGGCCTTGAGGATTAAAGAAGAAGTCGATAAGTTGTACAAGGCCAGGTTCATTAGAGTTGTTCTATATCCTCAGTGGGTGGCAAACATAGTCCCTGTTATCAAGAAGGATGGAAAGGTGCGTATCTGCATTGATTTCAAGGATCTTAATAAAGCATGTCCCAAAGATGATTTCCCGCTGCCTCACATAGACATCCTAGTGGATAACACCACCGGGTACGAAGCTTTATCATTTATGGACGGTTACTCAGGCTATAACCAAATCCGTCTCGCTCCGAAAGATCAAGAGAAGACCTCCTTCACCACGCCCTGGGGCACGTATTGCTACGTGGTTATGCCGTTCGGTCTGAAGAACGCGGGTGCCACCTACCAAAGGGCGATGATGGCTATTTTCCACGACATGATGCATATCTATATGGAAGCCTACGTGGATGACATCTTGGTGAAGTCAAGGACTAAAGAAGAACACCCCTCTATTCTGGCTAAGGTGCTGCAAAGAGCCAGGGAGTATAAGCTTAAAATGAATCCGAAGAAGTGTGTATTCGGAGTCTCTTCAGGGAAGCTGCTAGGCTTTATAGTTAGCAAACGGGGGATCCAGATTGATCCTAACAAAGCAAAGGCCATCATGGACATGCCTCCGTCGAAGAATATTACGGAACTTCGAGGATTGATTGGCAGACTGCAATTCATCAGAAGATTTATATCCCAACATTCTCAGAGGTGCCGCCCATTTTATGAATTGCTTAAGGCGGGGGTTAAGTTTGAATGGAATCAAGATTGTCAAAAAGCCTATGAGGACTTAAAGGAATATCTATCCAATCCCCCAGTTTTGCAACCTCCTGTCCCTGGGAAACCCCTGATCCTATACATCTCGGTCATTGAGGACTTCCTAGGGGCGGTCTTAGCACAAGTAGATGATGAAGGGAAAGAGCGGGCTGCTTATTACCTCTCTCGGTTATTTAACCCAGCTGAGGCCAAATACACCGCTATGGAGAAGACTTGTGCCGCCTTAGTGTGCGTAGCTCAGAAGCTTAAACATTACTTTCTTGCCCACCCAGTCAGGTTGATCTCTAGAATGGACCCGATTCGCTATCTCTTAGAAAAATCTATCCTTTCTAGTAGGTTAGCTCGCTGGCAGAGCTTCCTCTCTCAATTCGATATCACATTTGTCGTTCAGAAGGTGGTCAAAGGGTACGCCATCGCTGAGCATCTTGCCCATCTCCCCATTCCTCACACTGACTCCATTCACGACGATTTCCCTGATGAGCATCTCTCTGCTATCTCTCATCATCCCTTTTGGTCTCTGCACTTTGATGGTGCACTCAATTCTCAAGGCCGAGGGATCGGCGCTGTCCTGCTCACTCCATAGGGAGTGACGATTCCCTTTGCTTATCAACTTCGATTTTCTGCTACCAACAACATCGCTGAGTACGAGGCTCTCCTAGCTAGATTGAAGCACGCCTACCTTCTTGGCGCGCGCTATTTGAATATCATAGGAGACTCTCAGCTCGTCCTACGGCAAGTTCTGTCCACTTACCCCACTCGTGACCCTAAGCTCAAGCCTTATCAAGATTTGGTCACGCTCCTTACTAGGCAATTCCGCAAGCTGATCTATATCCATACTCCTAGGTCTCAGAACATTCTAGCTGATGCCTTAGCGTCGCTTGCTTCCTCTCTATCTTTCTCTCTCAGTCGGGGCACGGAGACTATCGTCGTTCAGAGATTGGACGCACCCTCTCTTCAGGACTCTTGGTACATCAACCTTAGGAAAGCTGTAGAGGCGAGGGCTGAGAAGGAAGACCTTAAGGAAGTATCTTTGATGGAGCTAGAAGAGATTCTGGAGGAAGAAGAATTGCCCTGGTATCATGAGATTGAGTTGTTTTGCAAAGACGGATCGTTCCCAGAAGGGGCGAATGTCGAGCAGCGCAAGTCGATAAGGAGAGCCGTCTCAAGGTATACCATCGTTGCAGGAGAACTATACAGGTGCGCGCTACTAATGGAATGCTCATGAGATGCTTAGATGACGATGAGGCTTGGAAGGTGGTTGAAGCAGCCCATTCTAGTGAGTGTGGAGGTCATGTCAATGGCCAGGCTCTAGCAAAAAAGATCCTTAGGCAAGGCTACTATTGGCCCACTCTAGAGGAAGATTGCTCCCTCTATGTCCGGAGGTGTCTTAAGTGCCAACTCCACGCTGATAAAATTCATGCTCCAGCTTCATCTCTCCATCCTCTTTCTGCTCCTTGGCCATTCTCTATGTGGGCTTTCGACGTTGTCGGCCCGCTCGGTGATCCCAATTCTCAGATCAAACAAAAATCATTTATCCTTACCGCCACTGAGTACTTCACCAAATGGGCCGAGGCAGAGGCGTACGTAGAGATCAAAGCTTCAACGGTGTGCCGCTTTATCATGAAGAATATCATCTCGCGGTTCGGAGTGCCAAATAGCATCATCACAGACAACGGACCCCAGTTCGTTTCTCAAGAGCTCAAGGACCTATGTAAGAAGTTCAATATTACATTGCATCATTCATCTCCATATTATCCTCAAGGCAACGGTCAAGCCGAGGCCACTAATAAAACCCTTCTTAAAATCATAAAGAAGACATGCGAATCTCATAAATTTTTCGATTGGCCGGAAAGATTAGTGGAAGCTCTATGGGCTTACCGTACCTCTGTCCGTACTCCTACGGGGCAGACTCCCTATGCTCTTACCTACGGGATAGAGGCGGTGCTCCCATATGAGGTCTTGATCCCTTCCCTTAGAGTGCAGCTCGATAACAAAATTAATGTCGACGAACGTCGAGAGGCGTTGCTTGTTCAGTTGGAACTCCTGGATGAGAAGAGGATGAACGCGGTCGATCACGTATCCATTTATCAAAAGAGAGTTTCGCGTTATTTCCAAAAGAAGGTGATTGAACGTAAATTTCAAAAAGGTGATATGGTTTTGAAGCGCAAATTCATTAGGTCTGCAGGTCCTAGGTCTAAATTGCAACCTAACTGGGAAGGACCGTTAGTTGTAAAAGAGGCTTATCCAGGGAATACTTATCGCTTAGTGAACGCGGAAGCTGAGGAGCTCTCTCACGCGTGGAATGGGTTGTATCTTAAGCGTTTCTTTCCTTAGAGTCTAATCAGTTCCACCCCGGCAACGAGGTGTTCTTCCTTTCACCATGAAGGAGTCCCGAGTATGGCAAATCACACACCACATGACATCCCTGGTCAGGTTTCCCATTTTGTAGACACCATTCTCCTCGGCCAGGCTTTGGGGGAAAGTCGAAGTCCCTGTCCGTTTCTTTCCTCGGCTGAATCTAGGGGCAAGAAGTGAATAAGGAGGCGATGACCAATCTAGTCACCCTAACGAGAGGAGGTCTCAAATAGGGGCAGTCAGTTATGACCTGATGCCACAAGCAAAGAAACACAGAAAGAAAAGAAAAGAAAGCAAAGGAGCGATCTTTGTAACAAAAGCAAAAGCATTATCTCAAAAGTCTACCTATCACAATTCCAAAAGCTTCGAAAAAAGAGAAAGAAAGCTAGGCATGACAAGAGTGGCAGTACAGTTCCCCGCGGGACAAATGAGCCCGGTCGTATGCATGCCTAGAGTGGACTAAGGTTCGATGACGGACACAAAGCCCGGCGCAACAGACCAAATCTCTAATGAGTTGTCTAGAGAGGAACTCATGTCCTGAAAAACCTCTATATCTGGCCTAAGCTTACCCCCGTATTCTATTTTCCTTTTTTAGGATCAAGACTAGTACCTTGGGTATGGCCCTGGTAGAAGCACCATCATGCAGATTGGGTCTTGGCCAGGGGTTGTCACCTTATTGACACGCCAACCTCGGGAACTCTCGTTATAATAAGAAGGACCTACGTTGTCAGGGGAGCACTGGTTTTCAAAATCCAACAAAAAAATTCATATATTTCCAAAACCCAAAAAAATCATATATTTCCAAAATCCAACAAAAAAATCATATATTTCCAAAATCCAACAAAAAAAATCATATATTTCCAAAATCCAACAAAAAAATCATATATTTCCAAAACCCAAAAAAATCATATATTTCCAAAACCCAAAAAAATCATATATTTCCAAAATCCAAAAAATTCATATATTTCAAAACCTAAAAATCATATATTTTTAAAATCAAACAAAAATCATATATTTTCAAAATCAAACAAAAATCATATATTTCAAAACCCCAAAAACATCAAATATTTCCAAAAATCTCACGAAAATTCACATATTTCCAAAACTCAAAAAACACCATCATATGCATTGCATGCATTGCATTATTTCTATTATGTCTTCCGCCTATTTAATAAGGTTCCACCCCTTGACCAAATATCAAGGAATGGTCATTCTCTAACTTGCTCTAAGGCAAGGGGTTGAGTCTAAGAACAGATCTAACTTGTCTCTTGTCTAAGTGTGTGCAGAACGCAGGTTAAAGCTCAGGACTGACAACTCATAATTATACAGGTTCAGGTCAGTAACGCGCCAGATCCAGACCGTCACACTCATGTAACGGCCCATCCTGGACTGTCACTTTGTCTTCAGGCGTTGGCTTTATTTTCTCAGCACAGTCCTCTCTCTAACGGTCTGGGCCACGACCGTCACTTACTTCTAACGGTTTGTCGTTAGACCGTTACATCCTCTAGAGAACAACATTCTCAGTCCGTTCCCCTGGCGGCCTATCGCCAGACCGTTATATCCTTCTAGTGGCCCTCTCAGGACCGTTACACTCTCCAGAGGCTTTGTTTCCAGGTCATTCTAGCCAAGTCAAGTCACAACTCATGCTCATACAACTAAGGCATTCCCATCTCATTCAAATGAACTTAATGAAGCACAAGATTAATAAAATTTGAATTCCCGTTGTCAATTTACATCTTTCATCCATTCAATTTCCTATCCGCAAGAGGGCGGATCTTCCTCAACTCTTTCACGTAGCCACGGCGTGCCTCGTCATTCTCTTCCACTTCTTCTTGCCACGGACGCGCTTTGCTGATCTCCCACATGGTCAGCGCGTTCCGGACCGCTCTTTCATCCTCCTCGGTCCCCATCTTCTTAGGTAGAAAGGGAGGGTAGTGTGATAGTGCAGGAGCTTCGATCCGGGGTAGTCCGATCTGAAGATGGCACCGGTGCGGGTTGTAGATCGCCATGGTAGTATTTCCCACTAGCTGGAGGTCTAGGCCTTGCCGCCGCGGTATTCTAAGCAAAGTGCTCGGGAGGATGCTTGGTCGCATGATGAATTTCTCCAATGACAAAGTGTTGAAGAAGAGGCGCCATTCATCCCGTGTTTTCTTGTCCGCCGTCTTGCATTCAACCTGTGAAGAAAATCCGGATGCACCTCCAATAAAGAACAAATGGTGGCTCCCGAAGATCCGACTGGGAGAAGTTACATCTTCCTTGGGTTGGAATTTGACTCTCACTCCCATCCAGCACTCAAGGAGTACCATAGAACTAAATAGTGGGCCTCCTAAGCAAGCGGAGCTTAGTCCTTCATAGAGATATGAGAGGATCACTTGAGAGATGGACATTCCCCGCCACAACCCACTGATAATGCTAAGATTTTGGGTATCTAAGAGGTGGTCGGTAGTTGTGAAAAGGAAGACTCCGTATAAGCAAACCGACACCGCTTTGGCTACTGCTTCGTATCTCTCCCACTTGTTCTTGCAATGAGAGACTATCCATTGTGCCATGGGTATTAAATGTATGTGGTGCGGGCTGATCATGGTCCTCACATCCTTTGGATTATGAATGAAATCGCTCAAGATCAAGGACGGGTCGATAGGCTCCACCGTGTAGCAAACTAGGTCTTCATCCCCGGCCTTAGTCTTAGGAAGGGCTAGGTAGGTTTCTACCTCCTCTAATAGGACTGTAGCTTCAAAGGAAGGGAAGATGAATGTATGTGTTTGTGGGTGCCACAACTCTATGAGGGCTGAAATGCTTGGCCAATCTAATGATAATTTCTGAAAGTTCTCACCTAAGACCAATAGAGGTTGGAGGTGCCACGCTCTAAGGATTGCTAAGACTTCTAAAGGGAGTTCCTTGATCATGGGAGCCACCCACTTCAGATTGGAATAGCATCTTGGACCAGGAAGAGGCTAAGAAGAAGAAGAATATCATGAGAAGAAGATGAAGAGCAGAGAATTGATGAACTTGGTTAAGGTATAGAAGCTTACCACTCTTTGAGCATTGGAACTCAGATGCTTAGGGATTGAGGTCAGCCTTTGTAGCTCTCCGTGTTCTTTTCTCGCAGCCTTAGGTCCGGTGTAGATCTTCTCCTCCATGGCCATCACCTCGAAGCTTCTCTTCATGGTGTTTTCTGCCCTTAGGAGAGGTTCTTCAGCCCTAGTAGTAGAGAATTCAATAAAGTTATGAATTTTGGCTAAGTTTCCAAGTTTTAAAGGCTTGCTTTTGGCTTTGGAGTGATAAGATTTGAGTTGGAAGGCCTTATCTCAAGTCTGGAAGAGTTCTAGTGGGGTTTTGGGTAGTCATCCTTCAAGACTGGACTCTCGCGGCATAATCCGTCTCAGAGTACGCTTGGTTCTCTAACGGTCTATCGTAGGGCCGTCACTTGGCTCTGACGCCCCAGCTCTGGGCCGTCACATTTCCTGTGGGTTTATTTTTAGCCCAATGATGTTCTGTCAAGCCTAACGATCTGGGATGTGACCATTACCTTTTGTGACGCATGAGCTTTGAACCGTCACAATTTCTGCTGCTCAGTCTTGGCCTTTTCTTGCTCAATCCTCCCTGACGGTCCGATTACGGCCGTTTCTTGTCTCTGATGCTCACATCTGGACCGTCACATTTTTTGCAAGCTGCCTTAATCCAGCAGGGTTCTGTCATCTTTAACGGTCTGGTTCTGACCGTCACACTATTCTGACGCTCCCTAGTGGACCGTCACATTTTCTGCTACTTATTGTTGAAGTTTGGCCTCTGTCATTTCTGACGGCTTCAATCTGATGCGTTACAAGAGTCTGACGGTCTGGACCTAGACCGTCACTTTGTTTGCTGCTGTATTTGTGCTATTCTGTTCTGCCTGAGGTTAGACCTGGCGGTCTTACACACTTTCCATCTCATTCACCCTGTCCAGTCAATTCATCCACACATTGCATCTCATTTACATACTTCATTTACATGATTTCATCCGTTCTTATCCATATATTTTGTTCACACATTTTGGTCCTGCATTTGCCATTCATCATCCACATTCGTTCCTGTATTTTTCATTCACATATCCATTTCCTGCATTCACACTCATATACACATCCCTTTTCACATCCACATTCATCCATTCATTCCCTTAAAACAACAAAACACAAAAAAGATTTTCATTCATTTCCATTTCCATTTGCATGTACAAGTAATAAGAAAAAAAAGAAGTTCATTCGGCCGGCTTGTCTCCCGGGCCACCGTGGTCATCTCCATCCTCGGGTCTCCGTGCAGGTGGTTCTATGGAGGCACTCTCCTCCTGCTGTCCCCTCTCTGCCCTCTCATTCCTCCGCTGGCCGGAGGAGCTAGCAAGGAAGTTTGCTACTGATCCGCTCGGGGCAACGCTCCTCCGTGCCCCAATCTGAGAAGTGCTCCGCTCCGGTCCCCGGCCCATCATCCTCACCGTCCGCTCCATCATCCGCAGCTCGATCTTCAACTCGAAGATCTGACGCCGCGTGTCCCGGGCCTCGGTCCGATAGCGATCCAAGTCCGCTGTCCTGGTCCGGAGTCTCTCCACCTTGGCTTGTGCCCGAGTCAGCTCTGTCCGGAGTCGCTATGCCTCCGATCGTCCTCGCTCTGCCTCCGCTCGAGCGCGTTCCGCCTCGGCCTTCGCTGCGGTCAGCTCCCTCACCTGCATTTTGCATTGTCAGGATATTGAGTATTTGCATAAGTCAAAAGCATTTAGAAGCATTTAGTTTCTTACCCGCTCTGCGAGGGTACTCTCCGCCTCCTCGGCCCGAGCAACCGCTCGAGCGAACTCGGCGTCCCGCTCAGCTCTGCCTCCGACAGGCTGTGATAAAGATGACGGGGCATCCGGTCCGGCTCTTTGAGCTCCCTCGGCCGGCTGCATTTAGAAATCATGGTTAGTCAATCATCATTAGCATCATTTGCATCATAAGCGTGAATCATTTAAGTCCTAGGTTTTGGGGATCTTACCAGAAGCTCCAAGGCAGCCCGATACTCGTCCCGCTGCTGGACAGTGGCATGGAGTAGCCCCTCGAGCTCGGCTATCCGTCCCTCGGGGTCTAGCTACATTTTAGAAAGCATATGAGTCAGTGCATATAGGAATTTTCATGTAAAAGCATTAAGAGTTTAAGTTTAGAAATGCATACCGGTCGTCGGGTACCTCGGTACACCCGGTCCCCGTACCACCGAGCGAAGGCCTTAAAGCACGCCTCATCGCTCTCGTCCCGCTCCTTCACCGCTCTACCCCGCCTATTCCAATCATGGACGTACTTCGCCTTTCGGGCGCACCAATCCACGTCGCCGCTAATGCCCTTTGATGAGTTGCCTGGGCGCTCGTCACCGCGGCGTGGAAAGGTCACCTCAGGCCGGTGTAGTCCCCGAGTCCACAGGATCAGCCGGTAGTGGAGTGGCTCGATGACATTGTTGCAATGAAGCCATATGTCTCATCCCCGATACGAGAGGGCTGCCTCCACCCATGGCTGTCCCTCGTAGCTCTCGCCTCGGTATGGGGTCCATCTCACCTAGAAAGCATATAGTTCATGTCAGCATATTCATCAGCATGAACATATATAGAAGCATTTGAAGCATTTAGGAAGCATTTTGAGTTTCGGGCTTACCGCCGTGTGCGGGAAGGAATCCAAATCGTCCTGGATCACCCGAGTCAATCTGACAATCGACCCCGGGTCCCTCGCAACCACCCATCGTCTGGCGATCGGGATCTGCCCGGGGTGGAGTAGTGTGCCTCTCCCGATGCCCGGGAGGTACATGTAGCTCCAGATCTACATATAGAAGTTTAATGTCAGTTGGTTGCATAATCATTTGCATAAGCATAATAGAAAGCATTTAAATTGCATTTACCTGTAGGAAAGGTGAGAAGCCGCCCAGCATGGTCTACCGGTCCGTAGTGCTGAGGGACTCGAACAGGAAGGCTAGCACTGCCGCCCCCCATGAGTATTTCCTGACTCTGCCTAGATCTCTGATCATCGGCAGTAGCCTACAGCTGATGACATCTGCCTGAGTTGCAAACAAGAGCTTCCCGAATAATAGCATGAGGAACCGTCTCAGGACGCGGTCTCCCTCTGGTCCCGCCTCTACCGCCACGTGTGGGCGCACCTACTCTATCACTCGCCCAATGTGCTCCTCCGGTAGCTCGCCCACGGCTATGGCTGCTCCTCTCAGTCCTAAGCTCTCCTGCAGCCGCGATCTCGAGAGCTGAGATGACGTCTGGCCTGGCCTGATCAAATCTAGCCCCAGCAGCTCCTGGGCCATTTCTCGGTAGTCCCTGTAAGTCCACCCCGTCACTGCGGCTCCGTGGACTCTCAACCCGGCAATCCTCGCCATGTCTTCCAGCGTGGAGATCATGTGACCCCACGGGAAGATGAACGCCCTGCTGATCGGATCCCATCTCTCGTGCAGCGCGTACAGCAGAGGCGTGTCCATCCTGATCACCTCGATGCTGAGCACCTTGGCGAACCCCATCAATGCCAGTCTCTCTCTATGGTAGTCGGGCAGTGCCTGGTAGACCGCCCGGATCTGGAGCCACGATATCCTCATCCGTCTCTTCCTTGCATTCATTTAGAGCATAAGTTAGTCAATTGCATCATAGAATTATTGCATAACATTCATATAATGAAAAACCAAAAAAATTGAATAATTAAAAATCTAAAAATCAGTTTTGGGTCTCCGGTGGTTGTGACGGCCCTGGGGTAGGGCGTCACATGCCTCTAACGCACCAGGGGTGATGCGTTAGGCTTGTGACGGCTGCTGGAAGGACCGTCACATTCTCTGCTAGTAGGCATTTTTCTCTTTTGTTTCCGTTGGCTTCTCACCTTGGCCAACATGCCTACAAAGGGATCCAAATGGGTTCATAGACCCATTTCCTACCCCCCATTCTTGCATGCACCCACATAAAAAACCATAAAAATTGAAAATTGAAAAATTGGGCGAAGGGGCTTACCTCTCGGTCTTGGCCCCTCTTCCTCTTCTTCTCTTGTTTCTTGGGTTCTCCCTCGTCCATGGGGATTTCCCCTTGGTCCTCCTCGGCCATGGGAACCTCTTCTTCCTCCGTCATTGGCCCCCTCGCCCTGGTTTCTTCCTCTACGGGCCGTGGCACCTCCTCTCACTCTATTCAGCGGTGGAAGCGTCGGATGGCCTTCTTCTTCATCCCTCTCTCCCTCTTCTTTGGCGGTTGAGGCTCGTCACCGGCCATCTCCGGTGGCTGGTCGCCGGTGCTCTCGGTGGCTCTCGATTGGGGTTTTGGGGTGTTATAATGAATGAGTGTGTGAATGAAGGGCCGTGACCATTCGGTTTGTTTTTTTTGAACGCTCAGGAAATGTGACGGTCTGTCGCCAGACGGTTACATCCTCTGACGCGTATTCCTTGGACCGTCAGGTCGTTTGAATATTATTCATTGAAGAATGTAAACCGCCATTGTCTAACGGTCCTGTCCTCGACCGTTACTTTGTGTGACGCACCCTTAGCAGACCGTTGCGGCTTGCAAGTTTCTTGATGAATAAAATGATGATTGAATGATTGCTATGATGTATATTATTGATGCTTCTCATGCGTATAAATGGTTATGCCTTGTTTCATGCTGATATTAGTTATCATTGGCTAACCTCTTTTTTCATGGATGAAGTTATAAATAGCATCACGCTACCGTTCCTCAAGCAGGTAAGTCAGGTATAGTATTCCGAATCCTTATTTCTTAATGCATTAGTATATGGTATCTATGATATATTATCTCAAGAACCGGCTGGTCATTCATGTGTTCTGGGATCTGATGTTCCCCTTAAACAAAAATGATGATGATCTAAGTACACATGTTTAATCGTTCGATAGGCTGTTAGGTTGGAAAAGTTTGGGGACGATGGTTCTGTCTTGCACACCGTGGTTGCAGATGGTGTCCTGACCCTGATTTCTCTGGTCTAGCAATATTATTCTCGAGTATTTTATATTTTATTCTTTCTTTGCATTCGTTTTGATGATTTCTTTTATTTTAGCCCAGCATGCATCATACACATTCTTTGAGATTTCATGAAACTCTTCATTTATCAAGATATTTCGATGATGGTGAATAGCTGTGTTCCTCATCTCGAATAAGGAGAGTCATCCCACTCTGAGTTGGAAGGTTTCCTTCGATCTGCTCGCTTGATTTGGTTAGCTGAAGATTCATGTCTGGAGTTTAGTTAATCGTCTCTTTCCTTTCTGTTGCCTCCGGCGGCTAGCCGTGTTTTCTTTTCCTTAGTTGTTAATTCCTCCAGACATGCGTCCTTTGGTTGGCTATTTCCTTGTGATTAGTTCACAGTTTTCTTAAAAATTCATATCGCTTGTTGGTTGAACGGGTGTCGTTTGCCTTAACGCCCGCTTTTCAGTCCACTCTGCTCCATTTCCGCTTCATCTCCATGTTTCATTTCGCTTTCGATTCACCTCCGCTCGCTCCCCAGCAAAGAGGACGTTAAGGAGGGGCATCTATTGACACCCGTTTTACGACCAATAAGTCGGGTCATCTCCTTATTCATTCTATATGATGCTCCAAGTTGTTCATTCTTCATTAAGCTCTCTTGATCAGTTGGAGGCTTATTTCATGGGTCTTAACCTCTTGGTTGAGTCTGGTTTCCTCAGCGCTTTTCATTTGCTGAAGCTTAGCAAAGCTCTTATCATTTTTGATCCTTATGGTCTGTAACGGTCCACCATAGGGGCATTACATTCTTCTAACGCATTAGCCTTGGGCCGTTACATCTTGAGGAGTCCTACAGCTTAAGGCTTTGTTTTCAATCCTTATCCTTTGCCTGCCCATTGATTCTAACAGTCTGTCGTGCAGCCGTTACGTTCCTCTAACGCGTCAGCCCATGGCCGTTACATTCATTCAAGAGTCCAACTGCTTTGATCTTCTTCCCGTTGATCTTATCTCTTTAGAGATAAGGTTAGTGTGACGGTCTCTCCCTGAGGCGTTACATTCATGTGGCGGTCTGTCGTGCAGCCGTTACATCCAACAGAGAGTCCTGGCTAGTCTGGTCTTTTCTTTGTCACTCCGTAGTCGAATTGAGAGTTTGATCTTGTGATTTCTCTTCCAAATCTGATCCTCAGAACCTTCTGTTCGATTCTATGGACTCTTGGGAGTATTATCTTCAAGAGTTTGCTAAGAATTATCTTCCTTTCTTTCTGGATTATCCTTTGCTCGACCAGAAGAGTTGGAGGGTCTATAAATAGAACCCTTGACTTCATGGCTTAAAGAGGAGAAATTTGGAGTTTGCGTCGAAGTGCTGCCACTTTCTGGAGTCATATTCATCCAAGAGGAGCTTGGTTCTACGTCCATCTGCATCTCAATCAAGGGAGTACTTCGGTTTTGGGTTTTAAAGTTCATAGTTTGCACACTTGTGTTCTTCCCTTTCTCCTCTCATCATAGCATTGTCCCTCTCCTTTCTCTCACGTTCTTCCACTTGTTTCAATCATCTAAACTTCTCTCCCACATTTTAAAACACCCAGAGGGGTTAAAAAACCAAAACTTCCGCGGTATTCCCTTTGATTATTGATACTACACTTGTTTGAAGAGCTAATTTGGGGTTGTTTTCTTGTGTTGCACGTTGTTTGGCAGGTTTACAGAGTTCATAAGAAGAGGCCCGAGCTTTCTAGCCGGCTGGAAGGTTTGGAGTTCGAAGGATTCATAGGTTGATTCTGCAGGTTCTCTGACGGTCTTCATCAGGCGCGTCAGGCTTCTCTAACGGTTCATTGTTCGACCGTCACACTTCTGTGACGCACAAGCTATTGACCGTTACATTCAACAGATCTGCAAATTTCATTGGTTTCTCTCTCCCGTGGGCGGGTGCATCATCCTCCTATTTCTAAGGTCTTATTCAAGTATTTTTGCTTGTTTTACTACCTTAGTGGCGATCACGTTCTTTCCTTAGTATTGGGCGGTGATTCTCTCTCATATCTCTTATTTCCTTTGCTTGTTCCACCCACGCGGTGTGTTTTTATTTACTCCTTGCTCCACGCTCCGGCGTGTGTTTTTCTTTCTTCCTTAGTTTAGTTTGATTGAGATAGCCTTGCCCATGCTAGAGCTTGTTTTGGTTGCCTAGGTTCATGGTTTATATGTTCATAGGTTGATTGAGATCATTGTTATTTGCTCATCATACATATCATTCATCACCATCACAACCACATAAGAGGAAGAAAATAAATCAACAATAGGGACTCAACGGTGATCCCTAGTGAGCCTTTTGAGCCATCTCCTCCCATTGAGAGTGATCCCTCACCTGAGTGTCTGTTGACACCTGGAAAATGAACAAGGGTGGAAGCATAATTGAAAAGAGGGTCTGACCAATAGTGAAAGACTAATGATGAAGCTTATCAACCTTTCACCCGGCTAAAGCCCTTGTCGGCCAAAGCCGATGCCCGGTGCCAATGTCACTCAGACGGCAGCACTGATAAAGCCGCAGTCACTCGACTAATAAGACCTTCCAGCCCTTTAAGAAGAGCTGTACTACTGCTTCGTCCAAGAAGTCACAGATGATATGTCAGGGTAAGTCAGATGTCGGCTTACTGACGGAAGTAATATGAGATAAAGATGAAGCCAGCACCGGCAGATGAAGATGGTAAAGGCTCCTGAAAAGATAGAGCAGAAGAAGAATCGTCTACACAGATTATACACCCGGCTGAGGTCTTCCCAGACTAAAGCTGATGTCCGAGCTCGTCACCATTAGAGTGACGATATTGATAAGATGATACCCGATTTTGTCACCGTTCAGATGACAATCCTGATGAAACCCCTGTCTACGGACTGATGAAACCCCTGTCTGCGGACTGATAAAACCTCTGTCTACAGACTGATAAAATCCCTGTCTACGGACTGATAAAATCCCTGCCTACGGACTGATGAAACCCATGTCTACAGACTGATAAAATCCCTGTCTACGGACTGATAAAATCCCTGTCTACGGACTGATAAAATCCTGTCTGCGGACTGATGAAAATCGTAATCACGATTTCGATACGAGACATGTCATAAATGAAAGGCCCTTTCGGGTGATGAAACACTTAAAAAACCCCAAGTGGGCCTGTATGAAGGTGGCGCCGAAAGCCTGTGTCGAAGCCCAAAGTTGGCGCCGAGAGGCCGGATTCGAGCGCGCCGGGAAGCTTATTTCAAGCGGCCGTGAGGGTGTCTGCCGAGAAGAAAAAGGGAAAAGGGTTATAAAACCCCCTCCCTTCGAAAAGGGAAGAGAGATAGAAAGAAAGAGGATAGACAGAAAAGAAAAGAAGAAAGAGACGAAGAAGAAAAGAGCGAACAGATAGCCAGAAAGAGAAAGAGAAAGAAAAAGAGAGGGAGAGAGTCTCCGTCGAAAGAAGAAGCAGAAGAAAGGAAAGAAGAAGGGCTCCAGGTGGGCTGATAGGGGGAGGGAGAGGAGTCAATGCTCCACCCTCCCCCCCCATGTTCGATGTTTCTTTTTCTTCTTTTTACTGATTCTCCGTATGTAATAGTCGAAGTCTTGATGTTTAGATTATTCATACGATTCTTTCCCTGTTCCTCCCCTTTATGTTTCTCGATGTAAATGATGGTGAGATGAAATAAATGCAATGGCCGTGATGGATTTTAGGCGATACGATCTTCCTTTGTCTCCATATGTATGCATACTGTTTGTATGAATGCCCCATGGGCGAAATGACTCAGGCTCCGGTGTCGGGTCTGTTCTTCGAACAGGGATGAAGGTAGAACCCCCACCCTTGTTCAATGGGTTGCTGGGTTCTATTCTCCTCTCTCTTCCCGCTTCAAGAGCATGCCCTCCGTATGTATTTGAGTCTGTTCCTCAAGCCTCTTGTGCTGTCCGGGAACCAGAGACATCAATCTCTTGGTTCCCCGGACTGCCGGCTATAAAAGATACATTTGAGCCTGCAGACGAATGCGACCCCGAATCCTCATTCCAATCGTTGAATGACTAGGGTCTGAGGTCCCAGCATCAAGGGTTCTTTCATCGCAGATTTGCTTCCCAGATGATATCATGCTAGTCTTTGGAATCAGAGACAGCCATCTCTTGACCCCCCCAGACGTCTGGCAGTATACAGATAAAAGCTACTCAGGCCCCGATGATGGTCTCCCCTCTTCCTGATGATCCGGCCTCTCAGCTCCCTTGGCGTCCTTCTAGTAGAGGCCTTCATGAAATCTCCTCATACATCCCTGATTCGGCCTCAATCTAGCCATAAAACCCATAAATCCCAGGAACAGAGCATCGTTATTGAGCTCTGAAGCCCTGAAATCCTTCTGCATTCCATCTTCTCGGCGTGCGAGTTTCCCCGCCGAGAACCGTAAGGCCGAGAGGCCTTCCCTTCCTTTCAGCTAAACGACAAGCCCTTGTTTTGTGAAAAATCCCATAGCCCACAGCCTCCCGGCGCTAGGCTCCCGGCGCGGCCATGAGCGCGCCGGGAAGCCCCGTGCCGAGAGCTTCTTCCAGCCAAAGGCCCCACGCCGAGATCCTCCTCTATCCACCAAATGGCCATGCCGAGAGCCCCCCTTGGCCAATCAAAGGGCCATGCCGAGAGCCCCCCTTTGCCAATCAAAAAGCCACGCCGAGAGCTCCCCCTTGGCCAACCAAGAAGCCACGCCGAGAACCCCCCTTGGCCAGCCAGTAAGCCACGCCGAGAGCCCCCTTGGCCAACCAAAAAGCCACGCCGAGAGCTCCCCTTGGCCAACCAAGAAGCCACGCCGAGAACCCCCCTTGGCCAACTAGTAAGCCACGCCGAGACCCCTCTTCTTGGCCCAATGAAGCCCAGTCAGGGGACTCTCTCCCCACTGCCATGAGACCGTCATGAATGATCTGAGAAGATACAGTAATGGGGAGGACCTCCCTCCCCTACAGTCCTCATTCCCGATCCGGATTCCACCCTTATGAACCTAAAGGGCCATGTCGTTACATGCGTTCTGAAGGGTCTCAAGGGGATATTGACCGATGAAACAGAGGCAAGCGATGTCCCGGGGCCCGGTGCCCATCCTCATTCGGTTGTCATCCCGGCATTCCGTGGGTGATGACCTATCTTCTCTTGGCACAATCCAAGTCAAGGGGACATGCTGCCGAAATTCACACACACCTGGCCAGGTCACTGTGATATTATCTCTCAACCCCGTCGGCCCACGGAGTCATGCCTTTGTATGCCCTCCGATGGCCCCCTCGAAGGGGGGATATAAACGTGCTACCGCACCCATATGGGGCGTGCCATGGCATGCCGGTCCCTATTCGGACTCCGGGTCAATTATGCCCGATCCTTTACGGTTCCCACCTTGCCATTGCGTGGGTGGTTTCCTATTCCCCACTTGGCATCATCCAAGATGGTGGGAATATGCCGTCGGATTTGTCCCGTAATTAACAAACCCCTGCTTTGTCCGAATACATTTAACGTCTTGCAAACAGATGAATTTTGTCTCCTTTGAGCATGTGGTTTTACCGCTGTCTTCCTCCTACCTTTAGCGTTTAATCAAGGGTTGTCTTCCTTAGGGAGGACGTAATTAACGTCATAGCGTTCAGGGTATGACGGACTTCCAGTCCCGACTCGGACCTCACAATCGACTGACCAAGTCAGATCGAGCGCACAATAAAAAGATCGTCACCACGGTGACTGGCACGCCAATAAATCCATAAACATAAATAAATAACCAGACGATAGACAAATAAACCAACGATAAAATCGATAAAGGAATAAAATCCGCGCTCCACAAGTCTGGCACGCCCGGTGGGACCAAGTCTCCCTTCATCTTTACGCTAAGGTAGGAGGCCCAGCGGGCCCCCCTCAAATTTCTGATTCCGTGTGTTTCCCTGTTTCCAGGAAACTACGATGACAACACAAATCGCGTCTGTATGCTTCGACAAGCAACCGGTGGACATGCACGTCCAGGAGGGGTACCTGGCGGTACCACTGGCGTTCGGTTCGTTTCCCCCAGCTGTCGGGCTGCCCAACTGCTTGGGCGTTGTCTACACCGACCTTCTACAAGTCGATACCGAGGAGCAAGGCACTGTTGCAAACGCCCCAGTGGAGGCCGCTGATCGCAAGGATGGCTTACAGAAGAAAACGGCCCCCACGGCCGTCGCCTGCTACGTCCATCATGTCCAGAAAAGGGACATGGTCCCCACTGCTGCCCAGAAGGGGAAGAAAACCAACCGGAGGAACCGGTCTACTGCTGTTGATTGTCGCCTTTCCAATTCCGGAAAGACGATAATGATGGGTGCTATTAGGGCGAACCTCGACGGTCGCCCTAGGGGAGTCCGGCCGGACAGAATCGTCCCGACCATCCCAACTGACAACAAGTTCCAGGTTTTGGCCGCTAGGAGGGCCAACTGGGAAGCTGCTGAAAAGAAGCCGTTGGCACCCAAGCCAGCAAAATACAAACAGGTCTGGCGACCGAAGAGGATCCAAAGCTGGGCTCTAGCTGAAGACAGAGAGAACCTCACTGATATCACTGTTGCCCGCCTCAGAGCAGGGGGCAGAAGGGAGATGAAGAAAGATGAAAGAAATGCTACTGCTGCCTACCCCAGGACCCGGGGGAAGAGAGATGAGATTGAGGGTCAAGAAAGAAATATGATTGCTGTTCGTCCCATGATGAGGGGCGGAAGATATGAGACCAGGGAAAACTTCACCAACACCCATCCCATGGCCAGGGACAAGAGATGGGAAGAGAATATCTACAATGCTGCTGCCAACCGCTGCCAAGTTGGCAATATGAGAAGAGGTGAACCAGTCACTATGGTTACTGCAAGAAGATCAGGAGCCTGTGCCAGACAGGCTGATATCTTCAAATATCCCAGGGCCGAGCGTCTGAATGCTCAGGTGACAAGACTGGCCTGGCAGCAAAAGGGCCAGGACAGACTGATGCTCCGACCTGAGCCGCAAAGGCGCAACCCAGAGGAGACTAAGCAAGTAGTCCAAGACTACTTCCACTACCTAGGGAGCTCTGCCCTAGGCCAGCAAAGACTATCCCGTGCCTTGGGCACCAGGGATGATGAAGAAGAAGAAACCTTCCAAGAAATGATGATCGAAGCCTCTTCCTCCGATTCGAATGACTATGAAGAAGGCCCCAGGGCCGGATATAATGAAGAAGACCTGTACGAGGAAGAAGCCAAAGAAAGAATATCGGTCTTTGACCGGCTCAGATATCCTAGCCAAATAAAAAGAAAGGTCTACAGGCGGAAAGGAAAGATGCAAATCTTCGCCTGCAATATGGCTGGACTGGCCAGGGGGCAAGATATACTACCAACTCAGCCAGATGAATTGCTCAGGCTGGCAACTAGACCTGGCCATGTCACAAGAAGAGGCCAGGCAACAAAAGATAAAATGAAAATTGATGATGAAGCCCGCAGGGTTGCCACTATGACAGTTAATGTAGTAACAGCGGAAGATGGAGATAACCCCTTCGTTGATGATGCTGAAGGGACTTCTGAAGATATACAAATCCCATCAACCATGGATCCCATGATCCAGATGATGTTCAGAAGATACCAACAGGAGATCAATGCTCTCCGAAGACAGCTCAATGAGAGACAGGAAGCTACGTCAGTCTCGAAGCAAGCTGAACCTGCGGGGCAGACATCCTGCTCCACAGAAACAACTATCCTGGCTAATCCTCTCTTAGCTGATAAGGGCAAAGCACCAAGTCAACCTGTTCCACAGCAAACAGTAGCTCAGCCCTCTGTGTCTCAGACACAGCCTACCGCGCCCATCTTGCGCGCCACTGTGATGACAACTCCTCACAGCCAGCAACAAGCTCACTTCTTCCCAGAAGAGATAGATCCAGCTGTAGCCCACAAGCAGATGATTGAAAGAATTGTGGAAATGAAGCTGTCAGAAAAGACTGGTGGTGATGCGGGTACTTATGATGTGTACAAGGTACCGTATCCTCCCCAGTATGCTGCCAAGAAACTACCTCCAGGCATCAGCAAGCCGCCAAAGTTTGAGAAATTCAATGGCCAGGGCTCCCCTAGGGAGCATATAGCCTACTACACTACAATCATGGGCGACCTAGCAGTCGATGAAGCCTATCTGCTCAAGTTCTTTGGCTCATCCCTCACTGGGTTGGCCTTTGAATGGTATTCAAGCTTGTCAGCAGGATCGGTGGTTGATTGGCCTGATATGCAGAGAAAATTCCGTGACAGGTTTCATGTCACGGAGAGGGAAATCACAATAGCAGAGCTGTATGCTACCAGGCAGAAACAAGATGAAACTGCACTGGATTACATCAAAAGATGGAGAAATCTAGCCATGAGATGCAGAAGACCTCCTCATCAGGAGGATGCAGTGCAGATATGCAAGCAGAACCTCAGGAGGGAGGTGCTAGAAAAAATGATCGGTGCAGATGTCAAAACATTTGACCGACTGAACAATATAGTGGCGGAAGTCGAGACGTTCTTGTCCAAACGTCCGACCGTCAATGCCCCCGCCATGCCAAAAGGAAAATCCAATGATCGGCGGCCGTCACACTCTGAGGCCAACACCGTCGATTTTAGAACCTTTGAGCAACAAAAAGGGAAGAAAGGGGCAGATGAAGCTCCCCCGATGGCAGATACAGCAGAAAGAAGAGACAAAGTCTCTCTGAGGGACAGGATGAGAAGAGCTTACTCTTTTCCCAAGGATAAGACTGCAGCATTATTTAACTGGGCATATAAGTTCAATAAGGTAACATTGCCTGAACCGAAGAAGCCCGAAGATGCAGAAAAGAAAGATGATCCGATGTTCTGTCCATTTCACCGGGTGTTGGGGCACGCAATTGAGGACTGTTATGTCTTCAAAGATATCATGGAAGGAATGGTCAAGAAGGGTGAACTGCAGCTGGGAGATTACCAGGTGAAGCCGCCTCGGCCACATGAGCTTCCGCCCTGGAGGGTGGCCGCCAATATGATCTCAATCTATCAACAGCTGCCTAGGGAAGCCATTGAAGAATGCACCAGGCACACCTGTGAAGCCTGCTTCCTCACCCCATTGAAAGATCAGGAAGGATGGCAGATGGTACCCACAAAAAGCAGAAAGAAGACTCCCGCAGCTAAAACCAACGGAGCAGTTATCCAGGGTGTCACCCCGAGGCCGGAGTCGCCTCCAATAAAGCCAATATGGCCTACAGTTGAGACCGGACCAGTCATCCGGATCCATACTCGCAACCGGAGGAGACAAACTCCCCTCCCTGCACATAAAGAAGAAAGCCCTGCAACCAGGCGTCTGCAGCAATATATTAATGAGCTTGATGAGTATGAGCAGAAAAAGCCGAAACACCTGTTGGTGAAAGACTGTATACCCTGGGAGCAGCTCGAAGAGTTGAAAATTGAAGAGCAGCCGGAGGCAGAACAAAGAAAAGATGAGACTGAGTCCTTCTGGGGGCAGGAACTAGCAAATCCAACTTCCCAGAAAAAGAAGAGACGGCCTAAGGCCAAAAAGGGAAAGAAGGTCACGACAGTACAATGCAATACTCTGTCGGTACTCTTTTCTCTGCCCGGGGAGGATGATGAACAAGAAGCATCAGATGCCCCGCTAGAAGCCAATCATGCTGAGGCCTCTACCTCAGCCCATGCAACACGTTCTGGGAGAAAATGGGGGCGTCCGCCACCAGCTAACCATAATACTATGTTCAGAGGGGAGCAACCCTATCAGATCCCGAAACCAGAGGTGCGCGGTGTCCAGGTTCCTCCCCCTGCCAGCTTGTACCAAGGAAAAGATAAAGCAGAAGGAGCCCCTTCATTCCTGGAGTTCCTGTCCAGCTTAGAAAACGAGCAACTGGCTCACACTGCTCCAGTTAAAAGCAATAAGTGCCAGCAGACGGTAGATAGAAAGAAGAAGCAGCATGAAGAAAATGAAGAAAATAGCCCTCTAGCAAAGCCAGGGGCAGTCATTACAGAAGAAGCCCTCCGGGAGACCGATGAAGAAAATGAAACTGGGACTGGGCAGCAAAGGCCATAGGCACCACATGAACCTCCAAGACCCCGGTGGGCAGAGGAGATGAGGCTGTCTAATGTTCGGGTTGGCAGTCGAATCATGAAAATGTTGAAGAAGCTCCCCACCATATTCTCCATCTGGGAGATACTCTCTCTGAGTGAAGAGGCCCGCCAAGCAATTGTGGATGCCCTGCAGTCGCCGGCACAATACGAAGCACTCTTAACGGAAGTGAATTCGGGGCCATCAGTCACATTCACAGAAGATGATATGCTGATCCCAAATGCCAGTCACAATAGACCGTTGTATATGAGGGGCTCCCTGAACTGTCAGTCGCTGAGCAGGATACT
This sequence comes from Amorphophallus konjac, assembly GCA_022559845.1. Classification (NCBI taxonomy): domain Eukaryota; kingdom Viridiplantae; phylum Streptophyta; class Magnoliopsida; order Alismatales; family Araceae; genus Amorphophallus; species Amorphophallus konjac. The sequence goes on along the minus strand of CM040125.1, from coordinate 198,818,533 downwards.
GATAGATCCCGGGGCTGCTGTAAATATTCTCCCGTATCGCATCTATCAGAAATACTACTTTGATCTGTAGCTTACCAAGGTCAGAGACATGAAGATTGCTGGGTTCAACCAGAAATGTGAAACACCTCTCGGGGTGGCTGATTTCAACCTCACATTGGGCGACCTCACTACCGTGGTACGATTCTATGTGATCGACTCCAACACCACGTATAAGGCCCTGTTGGGGAGACCGTGGCTGCATGAATATCAGATAGTGCCATCCACGCTACACCAATGCATAAAATACTGCCATGAAGGAAAGGAAGAAAGGGTGTTTGCAGACCTACATCCCTTTGAAGTGTTCGAGTGCCATATGCTCGATGCATCCTAATACACCGAGGTGTCACAAAAGGATGAAAAGAAAGAGGCTGTGATCAGCCAGAAGAAGCCGGCGACGAAGGAAAAAGCTTGGTCTCCACCGCCACCCAGGGGCTATGTTGAAAAGCATGAAGTAGCTCACATCTCTTATGCTGATGATTTTGCTCGGATCACCCCTCCTAGCATCCATCCAGATAGCACTGATCAAGAAATGAAAGAAAGCTGCATACCGGTGAAGGTCCCACGAGGTTTAATCAAACCCATCACCAGCCTAGAATACCAAACAGTGCTGCCACTGAAGACTATGGAAATCCCTCGCTTCTGCGAGCCGCCTACCATATTCTACACCGGGGAGGCAGTCGAAGAAGATGATCAAGACTGCATGGTCCCTGAAGAAGCCGCAAACCGGATGGTGCCGATTACAGGCCTGGAATATACTACCCAGCGGGTTTCGCAGATGTTCTCCAAGATGCAAATGCCATCACTACAATCTGCAGCCCAGAAGAAAGCATTCAGGGAGCTATGGGATCCGCCTCGAGATAATAAGGAACTGAGGAAGATCACACAGCATCCGGGATCGGGTTATACCCTTCAAGAATATTATGAAGCCGAGGTGGATGTCATCTCTACCTTCTACCAGCATGGAGACTCCCCTGGGATAGGATATGATCAATATCCCTTTGAGGATGAAGAGATTATGTATCAAACCATAACAGACAATGAAGCCCAAGATGACCAGCCAGAAGCAGGGATGTCTGATAAAACTGAGAGGGGTCGGTGCTGGAAGGACCCGTCCTGCAAGAAGGATCTATTCCAGGCCGAAGCACAATTTGATACGGGAACCCCGGATGAAGACTAGATGGCCAAAGAACTGAGAGAATGCCTGCAATTTGAGCGCATTCTGGAAGAAGTCCGGGCTCTACAGAAAGATGACCTTTCAGGGGAGCCTGCAACAGAAAGATCCCTAAGAGCAGAAGATTCCACTTTTGAATTCTCTTCTGAACCAGTCTCGTCCTCGGGGCAGACTGAACAGAATCCGATGGTATCAGCCTTATATGATAAGCCGACATCCGCTGATGAGCAGGATGACGATACAGAAGAACATGAAACTGAAGAGAATTATATCCCGGGAGGCTTTATTGATTTGCAAGAAGCCCCACCCGAAGTTGAGGACGGAGGCCAGGCCACCGTCGATGAGCTGATAGAAGTGAATCTGGGGTCAGCGGATGAGCCAAGGCCGACATTCCTCAGTGCACTGCTAGAACCAGCTGCCAGAGAATAGTACATACAGTTTCTGAAAGAGTTCCGAGACTGCTTTGCATGGACATATGATGAGATGCCGGGACTTAGCTCTGATGTGGCACAGCACCGATTGGCGATAAACCCGGGGGCAAGCCCTGTAAAGCAGCCTTCAAGGAGAATGCGTCCCGAACTGATAAATCAGATCAACAAAGAAGTCGACAAGCTGATCAATGTGGGGTTTGTTGAAGAGAACCAATATACTACATGGCTGGCCAATATAGTGCCCGTGAAGAAGAAAAATGGGAAGATCAGAATATGTGTAGATTTCAGGGACCTGAATAAGGCTTGTCCAAAAGATGATTTCCCAGTGCCAATTACTTAAGTAATGATCAATGCAACCACTGGCCATGAAGCCCTGTCATTCATGGATGGGTCATCCGGATATAACCAGATCTGGATCGCTGAAGAAGACAGAGTGCACACTGCATTCCACACTCCGAAGGGGATATTCGACTATAAAAGGATGCCGTTCGGCCTCAAGAATGCCGGCGCCACCTATCAAAGAGCTATGACAAAGATCTTTGATGATTTGCTCTTCAAGAAGGTAGAGTGCTACATTGATGACCTGGTGGTGAAAACCAGCAGAAAAGAAGACCATTTGCAGGATCTGAGAGTAGTGTTCCAGAGGCTGCGCAAATATGAGCTCAAAATGAACCCTATGAAATGTGCCTTCGGCGTGTCCAGTGGAAAATTCCTTGGGTTCATCGTCCGTCACAGGGGCATTGAGATCGACCCATCCAAGATTAAAGCTATCCAGGAGCTCCCTCCACCAAGGAATCTCCACGAGGTGAGATCTTTATAAGGGCGTTTGGCCTACATCCGACGATTCATATCAAATCTGTCGGGGAGATGCCACCCTTTTCACAAGCTCATGATGAAAGTTGTGCCGTTCCTCTGGGACGATGGCTGTCAGGAAGCCTTTGAGAAGCTGAAAGAATATCTCAAAACCCCTCCAGTGCTGGGGGCACCTATTAAGGGCAAACCCCTGATACTGTACATTGCAGCCACACACTATTCCCTGGGGGCAATGCTAGCACAGATAAATGAAGAAGGCAAAGAGCAGGCTCTATACTACCTGAGTAGGAGTCTGATCAGAACAGAAGAAAGCTACAGCTATATAGAAAAGACATGCTTGGCACTAGTCTTTGCCGTTAAAAAGCTCCGGCACTACATGCTGTCACATGAAATCAGATTGATATCTGCAGCAGATCCACTCAAATACATACTGACTCAACCAGTACTGAAAGGCCGGTTGAGTAAATGGGCAGTAATTCTGATGGAATTCGATATCACATATATACCCCAGAGGGCAATAAAAGGACAGGCCGTGGCCGATTTCTTCGCAGAACATCCTGTGCCAGAGAATGATATGTTGGGGACTGAGTTACCCGATGATGAGACACTAGAAGCCTGCCAAGCTCAGTCAACTATGTGGCAGCTATTCTTTGATGGAGCGTCTAGAACAGAGACGGACTCCGATGGAAAGACCAGAATACGGGCCGGAGCCGGTATTGTGCTGAAATCGCCGGAAGGGGGGGTTGTGCATACTTCCTGTTCTATAAACAAGCCCTGTACTAATAATGAAGCCGAGTATGAAGCTCTGATAATCGGACTGCATATAAGCCTCAACATGGGTATCCAGATGCTTCAGGTATTCGGGGATTCAATGTTGATAATAAAGCAAATCCAAGGTGAGTTCGAAGTGCGAAAGCCGGAGTTGAACCCCTACCACCAAAAAGCTGTGCGCCTCATGGCAAAATTCTATCATATTGAGCTCAAGCATGTGGGCCGTGCACATAATGCCCAGGCTGATGTATTGGCAAAGCTAGCCAGCTCAATAGCAGTCCCACCGGATGAGACACTGAACATTGTTGTTATAAATCGGCGGCAAGTCCCCAGCATGCTAGAAGGCTGCCCCGAAGAAAATGAAGTCGCCACGATCAGTACAGAACAGGCATCTGATTGGAGACAACACCTGCTACAATGGTTTTTACACCAACAGCTGCCGTAGAAAAGAGAAGAAAAGATGAAACTCCTGCGAATCAAAGATTCTTATGAATTCAGGAATGGGACTCTGTTCCGAATAATGGCAGATGCACGCAAGAAGATTCTGCTCCGCTGCCTGTCCACTGAGGAAGCTTGGCAAGCGATGAAACAAGTACATGCTGGGACAGCAGGTGCCCACCAGGCTGGCCCCAAGATGAAGATATAAATCAAGAAGCTGGGCTACTATTGGCCCACTATGTTTGAAGACTGCTGAACATTTGCAAATTCATGCCAGAAGTGTCAGGAGCATGCTGTTGTGCCTAGAAGGCCACCTACGATTCTGCACCCTACAGTCCCTAGCTGGCCGTTTGCACAATGGGGAACTGATGTAGTCGGTCCACTACCGACTTCCTCGGCCGGGCATAAGTATATACTGGCCATAACAGATTACTTCTCCCGATGGGCAGAGGCTATAGCACTAAGAGAAGTCACTGGTGAGTCGGTCGCTAGATTCATCAAGCAAAACATCATCTTCCGGTTTGGGATCCCCAGCCGAATAATATCTGACAATGGGAGTCATTTCAGAAATCAGAAAGTCTATCGGCTTGCCGAGAAATATAAGATCGAATGGAGGACTTCCACTCCTTACAATCCACAGGCAAATGGATTGGCAGAAGCTTTCAATAAGACTTTGTGCACCCTGCTGGCCAAAGTCGTCAGTGCCAATAAGAAGGACTGGGAAGAAAAGATGTATGAAGCTCTGTGGGCGTACCGCACCGTCTTCAAAACATCTACAGGGTGCTCACCATACTCCTTGGTATACGGCTCAGAGGCAGTAGTCCCACTAGAGCTGGAAGTCCCGTCACTCAGAGTGGCAATCCAATACGACCTAGCCCATGGCGAACAAACCAATGCAGAAAGAAGATTAGAAGAATTGGCTGAATTGGAAGGGAAGCGCCTCCAAGCTCAGAAGAATATCCAAATGTATCAGGTCCGCATGGCCACTGCATTTAACAAACTCGTAAAAGGATGAGAATTTAAGAAAGGTGACCTCGTCATGGTCAAGAAAAAAGAAGTCATGGCGTCCAACCCGAAGGGAAAGCTAAATCCCAATTGGGAAGGTCCATATGTGATACAAAGGGTCTACGAAGGAGGGGCCTACATAGTTGTTAATCATCGAGGGGAGATCCAATTCTCACCACTCAACGGTAAACACCTAAAGTTGCATCATGCTGCACAGCTGATATTCCCCGAGTAATCGGGCAAGAGATACCTTTTTCTTAGTCTAGCGGCACTACGCCCTAGGCGAGATACCCTTTCCTTGGCCTAGCGGCACTCCGCCCAAGCCGAGATACCCTTTCCTTGGCTTAGCGGCACTCCGCCGTAGTCAAGATACCCTTTCCTTGGCCTAGCGGCACTCCGCCCTAGCCGAGATACCCTTTCCCTGGCCAAGCGGCACTCCGCCCTAGTCAAGATACCTTTTTCCCTGGTCTAGCGGCACTCCGCCCTAGCCGGGATACATTTTTCTTGGTTTAGCGGCACCCCACCCTAGCCGAGCTACCCTTCCTTGGCCTAGCGGCACTCCGCCCTAGTCAAGATACCTTTTCCTTGGTCTAGTGACATTCCGCCCTAGCCGAGATACCCTTTCCCTGGCCTAGCGGCACTCCGCCCTAGTCAAGATACCTTTTCCTTGGCCTAATAGCACTCCGCCCTAGCCAAGATATCCTTTCCTTGGTATAGTGACACTCCGTCCTAACCAGGCTACCACTTATCGTGATCTTGTGTCGTCACGGTCTGACACCCTCTAAACAGGAAGGGGGGGATAGAAGAAAATAAAAAATATATATATAAAAAAATGGGGTTAAAAATAGAGATACCCCGCCAGTCTTGTTCAGGCATTCTGAACAAGGGCAAAAATAGCTAAAACCCAGCTGTGGTGAAAACCCGAAAGGGCACTGCAGGCAAAATCGGGTACCCCGCCATGCGAAAACCCGAAAGGGCGCACGGGCAAAAGCAAGAGGGGGCTGGCTCTGGTGAAAACCCGAAAGGGCACTTGTGTCGGTAATGTGGTAACCACGAAGAAACCCGCATATCTCTTTACGTCCCGCCGTGATGAAATCCATCCAGTTTAGACCTTACGTCTACCCTGATGAAATTTATGAAATCCTTGCATTGGTATAAACCCAATACCAATGATGAAACCCGTTGCTGATTGATTGGCGCATTGCCCGATCAGCGATGAAACCTGTCTAGTTTAGACCTTACGTCTATCCTGATCAAACCTATAAAAATCCTTGCATTGGTATAAACCCAATACCGATGATGAAACCCGTTGCTGACTGATTGGCGCATTGCCCGATCAGTGATGAAACCTGTCCAGTTTAGACCTTACGTCTATCCTGATCAAACCTATAAAAATCCTTGCATCGATATAAACCCAATATGGATGATGAAACCCGTTGCTGATTGATTGGCGCACTGCCCGATCAGCGATGAAACCTGTCCAGTTTAGACCTTACGTCTATCCTGATCAAACCTATAAAAATCCTTGCATTGGTATAAACCCAATACCGATGATGAAACCCGTTGCTGATTGATTGGCACACTGCCCGATCAGCGATGAAACCTGTCCGATTTAGACCTTACGTCTATCCTGATCAAACCTATAAAAATCCTTACATTGGTATAAACCCAATACCGATGATGAAACCTGTTGCTGATTGATTGGCGCATTGCCCGATCAGCGATGAAACCTGTCCAGCTTAGACCTTACGTCTATCCTGATGAGACCTATGAAACCCTTGCATTGATGTTAGCACCCACATCAATGATGACATATGCACAAACTGTGCCCATCAGTTATAGAATCAAAGTTTCAATAAAAAAAAGAGAAAGGGAGAAGAAAGGAAGAGACAAAATGGGGTTAAAAATAGAGATACTCCACCAGTCTTGTTCAGGCATTCTGAACGAGGGCAAAAATGGCTAAAATCCAGCTGTGGTGAAAACCCAAAAGGGCACTGCAGGGAAAATCGGGTACCCCGCCACGTGAAAATCCGAAAGGACACGTGGGCAAAAGCAAGAGGGGGCTGGCTCTGGTGAAAACCCGAAAGGGTACTTGGGTCAGTAATATGGTAATTCAAAAAGTTCCGTGCCAACCGGCGCGATACCTTCATCTGTCTTCATTGGTAAAACCTTCCGTCGGTCATCTGGCTCCATGCCCCACCGATGATAAAGCCTTTCTGGGACAGACCTTACGTTTGCCCTAATGAAATCCACATGCCCCCTTTCGCATGTCCCATCAACAATGAAACCCATCACTGTTCTGATGAAACCTATGCATTCTTGGCAAAGTCCCACCCGCGATAAACCCCTTCCAGTTTAGACCTTTCGTCTATTCTGATGAAACTTAAAAACTCTTCTGTGCTTCGATATAAACCTAATATCGATGATGAAACCAACCGTTGATCGACCGGCACTTCGCCCGATCAATGATAAACCCTGCCAGTTTAGACCTTTCGTCTATTCTGATAAAACTTAAACTCTTCTGTGCTTCGATATAAACCCAATATCGATGATGAAACCAACCGTTGATCGACCGGCACTTCGCCCGATCAATGATAAACCCTGCCAGTTTAGACCTTTCGTCTATTCTGATAAAACTTAAACTCTTCTTTGCTTCGATATAAACCCAATATCGATGATGAAACCAACTGTTGATCGACCGGCACTTCGCCCGATCAATGATAAACCCTGCCAGTTTAGACCTTTCGTCTATTCTGATAAAACTTAAACTCTTCTTTGCTTCGATATAAACCCAATATCGATGATGAAACCAACTGTTGATCGACCGGCACTTTGCCCGATCAATGATAAACCCTGCCAGTTTAGACCTTTCATCTATTCTGATAAAACTTAAACTCTTCTTTGCTTCGATATAAACCCAATATCGATGATGAAACCAACTGTTGATCGACCGGCACCTCGCCCGATCAATGATAAACCCTGCCAGTTTAGACCTTTCGTCTATTCTGATAAAACTTAAACTCTTCTTTGCTTCGATATAAACCCAATATCGATGATGAAACCAACTGTTGATCGACCGGCACCTCGCCCGATCAATGATAAACCCCTGCCAGTTTAGACCTTTCGTCTATTCTGATAAAACTTAAACTCTTCTTTGCTTCGATATAAACCCAATATCGATGATGAAACCAACTGTTGATCGACCGGCACCTCACCCGATCAATGATAAAAACCCATCCGGCTCAGACCCTACGTCTGTTCTGATGAAAACTATGTCCCCTTTAAATGCCCCACTTGCCATAACCTCTACCCAGTCTAGACTTTCCGTCTATTCTGATAAGACCCTTTCTTTCACATTCCTGCAAATTGCCTCCCTCACAGCACATATTGCCAAGAGGGACGTTTGCCGCTACCGACAGAATCCGGTTTAAGCACCTCTTCGGATGCCGTCACGCGGTGGAGCGAGTTCCCCATCCTTTCTCTGAAGGGGTGGACGCTCTCCTGCCATATACGAGCCATTCACATGAGGGGCTGCTAAAACCACTACCCCACTTCCCTGAAGTGATAAAACCACATGGAAAGAAGGTGGATACACATAAAGCCAAAAATTTCTTTTCATTAAGAAGTGAGTACATAAAGGGCCCCGAGGGGACATTGTATCACAAAAGAGCACAAGAAAAAAGAAGAAAAGAAAGAGAAAATGGTTCATGGCTGTCGGAAGATATCCTCGAATGCCAGAAGACCCACATAAGGGGCGGCTCCTAGTTCATGAAGCCGAGCCTCCTCCTCCTGCAGTCGAACAGACTGGTCTCGAAAGGATGCCACCTGCCCCTCTAATAAAGCTGCTTCTTCCTCGAGCTACGGTCGATAAGTTGTTAGCTGCGGCAGCTCAGCTCGGAGATCAGACAGTTCGGCTTCCAGGATAGTTATCCGGTCGCGCACGAAATGCTCCCGCTCCGCCAAAGACTGCATTTGACGCTGTCGCTCCTGAAGGATAGAGTTCATCTTTGCCAGCTCAGACTTGCACTCCATTCTTTGCAACTTCAAGGCTGCCAATCTGTCCGACATGATGTGTGTCAAGAAATCCCGACGGTGAACAAATTTTAACAATAAAAGAACCCGTTGGGCCCATATTTCTGCGGGACATCCCATCGCCTGTAAGCCGGCGGTGAAGCGCCCGGCTATCTCCTTCAACTGTGGACAAGTTAGTCCAAGTTGGGACTCCACCAGCTGACGCAGCATGCCCAGATGTTGCCAGACAAAACTTTCAGGGGAAGTGAAGCCAGGCAAAGGAAGAGGAGCTACTTCAAAAGTTACTTCACTGTCTATATCCGCCCATAGGGCGATATCCGGCTGCGAAGAAGAAGACGGCAGGTCTGCCGAAGCCACCAACTGAGCTCTGCCCGTAACCTCTGACGTGGCCGAGAGATCTTCCACCTCCATCTCCTCGGAGGCGGCCGTCGGAACACTCCCGGATGCAACTTCAGGCATCTCCTCCTCAGATTCTAAAAATACGGAGATAGATTCCGGGGCCGTTATAGGCGATACTCCCGTTTCTGTAACAGCTACCTCTCCTTCTTCCATTTCGGTGCCCAGTTCCTGCAATGTCAAGGCCGCGGGGGCCACAGTCTGAAGAGGCAAAGGTTCGCTCTCCATGATTGATATTATGGGAACTGTTGATTCGAGAGCGATGGTCATCACTGCAGCTGGTATAAAGGCAGAACCCCTGGCTGGGTCCATTTCAGCTCTGAAATCCAAAGCCTTGATGAGAGCCGGGCCTTCCCCTGCATTCCTCAGATCCAACGATGCTAAGTCCGTGGAGGACTGCACCCTCACCGGCACAGGGCGAATTATCTCAAGAACGCCTGCCCAGGCGGCTGCCGAAGCAGGAACAATAGCCAGGCTGCCGGATAAAGTGGCTTCAACGGCTGCGCTCGTCGCCGGGATGGCAACAGGGGACTCCTGTGAACGGATCAATGCAGCGTCAAGCAGCAGATAAAAATGGGGAAAAGGAAACCGTAAAGGGAAAAGACTCACTTCTAATGTGATGCCAATATCCTCAAAAGACTGCAGGGAAGAAGAAAGCTCCGCTGATGGAACCACAAAAGGAGGAGTTATATCCGCCTCGGTATCCAGGTCGGCAAACTCTTCTAGTAACTCCTCTCCAGAAAATGGCACCAGCAACTTGGGGGGTGTAAATGATAAAACAATGGCGGTACATACAGATGGGGTCTCTGGTTTGGAGACACCCTCCGTATCGCTCCCGCTGAGATCTGCTTCTTCTCCACTTGCCTCAGAAGCGGCCGCGGAGCTACTGGAAGAGATTTCTACTCTGTCCACGGGCGGGGCCATCAATTCTAACATCTGCTTGGAGGAAGACCGGGTAACTATGCGCCTTCCAGGAGTGAAGCTCCGTTTAACCTGGGTCTTGTAACCCTCCCGCGGCTGAGTGATATCGCCAGCCGCTCCTGTAATCTCAGCCTCCTCCCCGGCCATCACTATAAAGAAAAGCCTGTGAGAGGGACGATGAAAAGCAGTTGAAATGAACAGAAAAAGATGAAAAGGGCATGCTTACCCTCCGCCTCACTAGTCGGCGTGGGAGAGGGCAACCTGGTCCCCACCTCAGAGGGCGCCGCGACTGGCTCTTGAGCTGTGCAAAAAGGAGTGGTCAGATTTAAACACTCCTCTGAAATCCAGCAAGAGAGAATGAAGAATGCAATGGCAGAATACTGATGTTACCCTGAACTGATGCCTGAGCAGCCTCCCTCTGAGTTTCGAACTCATCAAATGAGGGAATGTCAGGGAGAGGGGTCCCGGTGTCCATCGCTACCGAAGCCGATTGTTGAGCATGGGCCTTTTTGGCCTTCCTGGCCTTCCCAACTGCAGCCTTGACTGTAGAAGCCTTCCTCTTCTTGCCAGGAGGCAGGGGAGTAGTAGTCGGTGCTGCTACAGGGACTTCAAAATAAGTGGGCTTCTCAGCCTGCGCAATAATCTTCCTGTAGAGCCCCTGCCGCTTTATATCGGGCCGGTCTGTTAAGAATGGCAGAAGGATGATGGGATCAATAGATGCAAAATTCAGATGCTAAGCAGAAAATACTGCAATCAGAAAAGAAGAAATCTTACCTGCCGGGCCGTCATAGAATACAGAAAGTGGCCAGTACATGTAAGCTACCTCCTTGGAGCGGGAAGCAGCCTCCTTGATGAGCCAACACACATCACCAAATAGCTGGCACTTCTCTACCAAAGCTGCCAGATCATTATGGCCGCGAAAGTCAAGGCAGCGAAACAAGTCAAGATGGTCCATGCCCCAGCCATCGACATAATGAAATGATATAAATAGTGGCTTGTTCAAAATGCCAGCTATCGGGCTTTCTGCAGATAATCCATGCAAACTCAGCAGAATGAACAGCCAGGACATTTGTTTATAGTACGTCTGAGTTCTATCTTCCCGGCGTACAAACGTCCTATATGGATGAAATTTATCAATTGGACCCCTCCAATGAGCTACTGCCGGGAGCGGCTCTTCAACAGGAAATGGATATTGTTGTGCCTCCAAGCGAGCATCTCCTACATGGCATAAATGTCTCAGGGTCTTTATGAAATTGTCTTCGTTAATAGCGGCAAAGACAGGAGCGGGCGGCTCAGAATTCCTTTCCTTCAGAGCTCGACGCTGGGCCAGATAGTTCTCTGCCTCCCTCTGGTTCTGCGAATAAAGCTTTCTCAGATGGGCCTCGGGGATTTCAAACACCGGCCCAGGCTGCCGTTTCAGGAAAGAGCGCTCTGCTACATCCCAGAAAGCACCCCTGCCATCCCTAAAAAAGTCGGTCCGAATGTTCCACCATTTGATATATTCTGATGTTACCCGGGGAACACGGTTGGAGACGGTGGGCACCTTGAAGATTGCATCGTCCTAACGATGATAGAAATCCCACCACAACCGGCCGTCGCCGACAATGGTGGACCCATGCTTGGCCCTGCTGTCCAGGGGAAATTGAGCAGTTGATGTAGGGATGTGCTGGTCATAACCGAAGTTCCGCCCAAATCGGAACGGATAGTATGGCTCCAACAGAAGCAGGCCACCGTTTCTGTAAACCAAAACACTGGGCCGAATTGCCATGGCCCATCTCACCAGCTCCGGTTCCAAGATTGGCCGAGCAATGTTGACCCCGGAGACGGGGTGGATATATGTTTCTATCTCCTCCAGCTTGCATTCTCTCTGAGGATCAATCAAAGGAGCTGAACCTGCTGCCAAGCTCCAGAAATGTATGCTGCCAGGGGCGTCCACTGGTACTTTTATCAGTCGGCCCCTTATCTTAAATAGCTGATCATAAAAGGGACCAGGCTCAGCGCTGGCAAATTCAATCATCCTGGGTGACACTGTATCCGCCTGCAAGGTTCTCGGAGCTAATTCGGGGAATATACTGCAGACCCAGGCATTGAAGAAATGAAAAGGACCCACGGTCCTCAAAGAACGGGGAGTCCGATGCTTGTACAGGTCCCCCAAAGATTTATATATCAAACACAGGGCCACTAGGCAGAGCGACAGCTTCATCCCCCATGCCATCTGACAAGCTGGATATATGGCCTCTGGCCGAATGACTGTCTCGTCCCCTTGTGGAAGAGTAAAAGTACATAGCCGGAATGTGAAATAAGCTGCACAGTGTGTGATGGGATCTACCCCTGCCGGGTTGGGACCACCTTTGCCCGCATGGCGCAATGAAGATGGCAGTGCCGATTTATAGCGGGGAGCTCTTATCTGCTTGCTCGCGACAGGACCCACGGAGGGGAAATTTGCATATTTCAGGGGACCGTCGAAGAAGTACTGGAGCCACTGCCCGATCCGGACCCTCAGTTTGCTACCTTTCTCTCGGGGATGATAGCCTTTGGAGGATCCTCTGCTATATGCCAGACAGATGGAGCGGTAAACCTTCATCAGATATCGGTAAGAGAAGCCAAGGGAGTACTTGCCCTCTCCATCAGAGCTGTCTTTCTCAGAGTCTGCCAAGCAGACTTCTTCATACGATTCACCGTCAATAGGCAGACCGGAGAGCCATGATAAACTCCAGAGGTCTAGGGATGTCTCACCCTCTGCTGTATAAAAAGTGTTGAATAAAGGACAGAACACTTCAAACATCCCACAGCATAACCCCCTGGAGATGGGATATCGGAATCTGGAAGCAAAAACACTGTGGTATACTCCCGCTCTGATCAGCAGAGGGGCATATTCCGTCAGAACAAACTCAATAAATTCTACTGCCCCTACTCGAAACAGATGGGAGTCAGTGATTTTGCAGTCCCCGAACCAACCAGCGGACAAATGGTACTTGAACTGAATGGCCGAACAATTTAGCACGAAGGGCTCTTCGCGATATCCCCACTTTATAGGTGCCAAGAACATACCATAGCCGGGCTTCTCCCTATGAACTCGGCCGCCAGCATTGTCCCACTGAGCAGGTGTAAATTCCGGTGCCCGGATCAGCATCTTCTTCTCCGGTTCTAGCTCCGATATTCCAAGGACTGCATCCCAGTCCCACTTCTCCCCAGGAAGATATATGGCCTTGCTGCGATACACTGATTCCTTCAGGCTATCTCGCTCGGCAAGGATGGCAGCTTCAACTACGCGAGCTATCCGATAATCTCGCAAGCCACCCACTGTGAAAGTCCGTATGAACGGCATCAAGTGGCGATCCTTCGGAAAGTCTGGCCGGTAGTTATTATCCCGCCTGAAGCATGTCTCGGTCACCGTGGAGTATACCCGGGCCGTCGACACTGTGTCAGTTTCAGAATCAGACGATTCGTCAACTGAAGCTATTCTATCATATCCGAAATCCAAGCTGTGCACGTTCAACCAATTTACTGTGGCCCGAGATATGTCTGGCTGGGCCGATGAACTAGCTCCAACAGCTCCGGAAGATGCAGCAGCAGAGCCAGAAGCCATTGCTATATCTGCAAACAAAAGAAGAGATATGGATTAAAAGTCAGTCTTGTATAAATTGCAGCATGAGATTCTATAAAAATTTCGGCAGCATCTCCCCTTATTCGGGATCTGCCCAAAAAGAATAGGGAGTCACCAACCAAGAGGGGGTGATCCCGGAAGCAAAGGGATTAAATCCCCAAAAGACGTCATACCCAGGACGGAAGAACTCGCGGCCACCGCCGAGAGGATGAAGACGGCTCGCGTCGAAGAGAAGAAATGGAGAGAAAAGCTGAAGAATGATAAAAAAAGATGAAGAATGAGAAGAAAAAGATCCTCGGTGCCCTAAATAGGGGCCCGGGCGACCAGGGTCTCGGCGCGGCTGAATGCGCGCCGAGAACCGCCCAGGCGGAGAGCCTCCGGCAGCCAGAAGGCGCGTCGAGAAGCCCCCAGGCCGAGAACCCCCCAGGCCGAGGCCCCCTGCGGCCAGGGCGCGCCGAGAAGACCCTAGGCCGAGAGCCCAGCCGACCAGGCCGCGCCGAGAGCCCCCCGCGCCGAGAAGCTTCGCGCTGGGAGGTCTTGCAGGCCGAGAAGCCTCAAATGCTGAAAATAATGACAGAAAATATGAAGAGGAGAAACATCGGTGTGCAGAATACTGTTACAGCGAGATGATCAGGTCTGAGAACCGAATTGAAGACAAATTGAGGAAGATACCCTCGAATGGTGAAAAACACCTGCAACCCCCGTGCCGCTTATTCTGCGCTTACGCCGCCCGCAGGTGGGGGGCATTTGTTGACACCTGGAAAATGAACAAGGGTGGAAGCATAATTGAAAAAAGGGTCTGACCAACAGTGAAAGACTAATGATGAAGCTTATCAACCTTTCACCCGGCTAAAGCCCTTGTCGGCCAAAGCCGATGCCCGGTGCCAATGTCACTCAGACGGCAGCACTGATAAAGCCGCAGTCACTCGACTAATGAGACCTTCCAGCCCTTTAAGAAGAGCTGTACTACTGCTTCGTCCAAGAATTCACAGATGATATGTCAGGGTAAGTCAGATGTCGGCTTACTGATGGAAGTAATATGAGATAAAGATGAAGCCAGCACCGGCAGATGAAGATGGTAAAGGCTCCTGAAAAGATAGAGCAGAAGAAGAATCGTCTACACAGATTATACACCCGGCTGAGGTCTTCCCAGACTAAAGCTGATGTCCGAGCTCGTCACCATTAGAGTGACGATATTGATAAGATGATACCCGGTTTTGTCACCGTTCAGATGACAATCCTGATGAAACCCCTGTCTACGGACTGATGAAACCCCTGTCTGCGGACTGATAAAACCCCTGTCTACAGACTGATAAAATCCCTATCTACGGACTGATAAAATCCCTGTCTACGGACTGATGAAACCCCTGTCTACAGACTGATAAAATCCCTGTCTACGGACTGATAAAATCCCTATCTACGGACTGATAAAACCCTGTCTGCGGACTGATGAAAATCGTAATCATGATTTTGATACGAGACATGTCATAAATGAAAGGCCCTTTCGGGTGATGAAACACTTAAAAAACCCCAAGTGGGCCTGTATGAAGGTGGCGCCGAAAGCCTGTGTCGAAGCCCAAAGTTGGCGCCGAGAGGCCGGATTCGAGCGCGCCGGGAAGCTTATTTCAAGCGCGCCGTGAGGGTGTCTGCCGAGAAGAAAAAGGGAAAAGGGTTATAAAACCCCCTCCCTTCGAAGAGGGAAGAGAGATAGAAAGAAAGAGGATAGACAGAAAAGAAAAGAAGAAAGAGACGAAGAAGAAAAGAGCGAACAGATAGCCAGAAAGAGAAAGAGAAAGAAAAAGAGAGGGAGAGAGTCTCCGTCGAAAGAAGAAGCAGAAGAAAGAAAAGAAGAAGGGCTCCAGGTGGGCTGATAGGGGGAGGGAGAGGAGTCAATGCTCCACCCTCCCCCCCATGTTCGATGTTTCTTTTTCTTCTTTTTACTGATTCTCAGTATGTAATAGTCGAAGTCTTGATGTTTAGATTATTCATACGATTCTTTCCCTGTTCCTCCCCTTTATGTTTCTCGATGTAAATGATGGTGAGATGAAATAAACGCAATGGCAGTGATGGATTTTAGGCGATACGATCTTCCTTTGTCTCCATATGTATGCATACTGTTTGTATGAATGCCCCATGGGCGAAATGACTTAGGCTCCGGTGTCGGGTCTGTTCTTCGAACAGGGATGAAGGTAGAACCCCCACCCTTGTTCAATGGGTTGCTGGGTTCTATTCTCCTCTCTCTTCCCGCTTCAAGAGCATGCCCTCCATATGTATTTGAGTATGTTCCTCAAGCCTCTTGTGCTGTCCGGGAACCAGAGACATCAATCTCTTGGTTCCCCGGACTGCCGGCTATAAAAGATACATTTGAGCTCGCAGACGAATGCGACCCCGGATCCTCATTCCAATCGTTGAATGACTAGGATCTGAGGTCCCAGCATCAAGGGTTCTTTCATCGCAGATTTGCTTCCCAGATGATATCATGCTAGTCTGGGGAATCAGAGACAGCCATCTCTTGACCCCCCCCAGACGTCTGGCAGTATACAGATAAAAGCTACTCAGGCCCCGATGATGGTCTCCCCTCTTCCTGATGATCCGGCCTCTCAGCTCCCTTGGCGTCCTTCTAGCAGAGGCCTTCATGAAATCTCCTCATACATCCCTGATTCGGCCTCAATCTAGCCATAAAACCCAGAAATCCCAGAAACAGAGCATCGTTATTGAGCTCTGAAGCCCTGAAATCCTTCTGCATTCCATCTTCTCGGCGTGCGAGTTTCCCCGCCGAGAACCGTAAGGCCGAGAGGCCTTCCCTTCCTTTCAGCTAAACGACAAGCCCTTGTTTTGTGAAAAATCCCATAGCCCACAGCCTCCCGGCGCTAGGCTCCCGGTGCGGCCATGAGCGCGCCGGGAAGCCCCGTGCCGAGAGCTTCTTCCAGCCAAAGGCCCCACGCCGAGATCCTCCTCTATCCACCAAATGGCCATGCCGAGAGCCCCCCTTGGCCAATCAAAGGGCCATGCCGAGAGCCCCCCTTTGCCAATCAAAAAGCCACGCCGAGAGCTCCCCCTTGGCCAACCAAGAAGCCACGCCGAGAACCCCCCTTGGCCAGCCAGTAAGCCACGCCGAGAGCCCCCTTGGCCAAACAAAAAGCCACGCCGAGAGCTCCCCTTGGCCAACCAAGAAGCCACGCCGAGAACCCCCCTTGGCCAACCAGTAAGCCACGCCGAGACCCCTCTTCTTGGCCCAATGAAGCCCAATCAGGGGACTCTCTCCCCACTGCCATGAGACCGTCATGAATGATCTGAGAAGATACAGTAATGGGGAGGACCTCCCTCCCCTACAGTCCTCATTCCCGATCCGGATTCCACCCTAATGAACCTAAAGGGCCATGTCGTTACATGCGTTCTGAAGGGTCTCAAGGGGATATTGACCGATGAAACAGAGGCAAGCGATGTCCCGGGGCCCGGTGCCCATCCTCATTCGGTTGTCATCCCGGCATTCCGTGGGTGATGACCTATCTTCTCTTGGCACAATCCAAGTCAAGGGGACATGCTGCCGAAATTCACACACACCTGGCCAGGTCACTGTGATATTATCTCTCAACCCCGTCAGCCCACGGAGTCATGCCTTTGTATGCCCTCCGATGGCCCCCTCGAAGGGGGGATATAAACGTGCTACCGCACCCATATGGGGCGTGCCATGGCATGCCGGTCCCTATTCGGACTCCGGGTCAATTATGCCCGATCCTTTACGGTTCCCACCTTGCCATTGCGTGGGTGGTTTCCTATTCCCCACTTGGCATCATCCAAGATGGTGGGAATATGCCGTCGGATTTGTCCCGTAATTAACAAACCCCTGCTTTGTCCGAATACATTTAACGTCTTGCAAACAGATGAATTTTGTCTCCTTTGAGCATGTGGTTTTACCACTGTCTTCCTCCTACCTTTAGCGTTTAATCAAGGGTTGTCTTCCTTAGGGAGGACGTAATTAACGTCATAGCGTTCAGGGTATGACGGACTTCCAGTCCCGACTCGGACCTCACAATCGATTGACCAAGTCAGATCGAGCGCACAATAAAAAGATCGTCACCACGGTGACTGGCACGCCAATAAATCCATAAACATAAATAAATAACCAGACGATAGACAAATAAACCAACGATAAAATCGATAAAGGAATAAAATCCGCGCTCCACAGTGTCCACCACCAGCCACATTTCCACAGCAACGAGAGCATATCGATCATATACTAGATGAGCAGGTGATAGTTACCAGGAGTGGATCCTATCCGCACTACCTAGTGCGTTAGAGAGAGTGACCCGCCACCGAGGATACTTGGATCACCCGTGGAGAGTTGCAGCGGATAGATCCGGACCTATTGGAGCTCTACCAGAGCGATGCTGACCCTTACTCGATAGGGTCGAGTTTCTCCCACCGGGGAGAATTGGTGCGGACACCAGAGCGAGCGAGAAGCACGAACCAGCGAGCCGTCGGTACCGTACGCGGAGCAGCACCCGGGCTACCTCTGCTTCCATCTGGCTCGGAGACAGTCTGGAGACTCCCCCTTGAGTCTCGATATTTATAGTATTTACTGGGACTTTATTTGTGTGTAATGTATTTTTATTTGGCTTTACTTGGATTGTAATTTGGATTGTAAGAGGGGTTTATTTGTAAAATGGGACCACCTGGATCCCGCGGGCCCCCCCATCCCTTCTCCTATTGATCCACCTCATCTCTTGGGCCCATGTGGGGTCAGTCAAACCTCCATGGTGGGCTTCTAGAAGAGTTGGATCAAGGGGGGACAAAGGATTGTAAAATTCAAAAAAAGGGGCACCAAAGTCAATGGGGTGCCCCATGATATTATAGTTTAATAGGATTTGAATTTTTATTTTAATTTGGTCCAAATCACATGGGGGAACAAAATGTGGACTCCCTCTTTTACCCCTCTCCAACCCTAGATCTAGGGATAGTTGATGTCTTTTTGTATTTCATATATATTGCTTGTATTTTCATTTTGAAGGGAATTAATGGAAAGAAAATCTTGAATTTCCTCCAAAGGAGCAAGGGCCGCCCCTCTCTCTCTCTCTCCTCTCTTCTTCTTGCAGCTGGGAAGACTGTGTTCTGAGGTGGGAAGCATCATCTATCTGGTGTGGAGTTCGTCGTTGCCACCGCCGCCGCCATCGAGCCGCCGTTGCACCGCCACCGCCTCCGTCGGTATTCTGCCAATTGGGTGATAGCAGGCCATTCTTGGAATTTTAGCTCTCAGCCACGAGTTCATCTGGAGCCCAAACATTCAGGGTGAGTTCCAGGGTCTTCACCACGTCCCAGAAAATTTGGTTGGGCTTCTAGCTTCCATTTTGCAATTTTCCATTTTCGTTCTTCCTTTCCATCCAGATCTGCCAGTTTTCAGTCCAGATTCATAGTAGCTCTGTGTTTCCCCTCTTCGGACCTCTTCTTAATTTTTTCTTGAGCCCCCAATTTTACTGGAGGTTCTATCCAACACCCCCTCCATCCACGAATTGTTGTGGAATTTCTAAAGGCCTTCACTTTTTTTATAAAAATCACTTTCATATCTCCACTCAGTTTTGTCTGCCTCTGTCCAGATCCGACCACCCACCAGTATGAAATACCTTTCCCCATCCAAAACTCCACCAAATCAGTCATAAGAATTATTGCCATTTTCCTCTCTCTCCGCTCTACAACGTTTATGAAGAGCTCGAGGTCTGAATCAGAGGTCTACCCTACGGTCAATGCCAACTCTCAGGAAACTTCAGTTCTGCCCAGCCAGATCTGAAACTGAGATCAGTCCGGTTCTAAAATCGCCCATCAGAAGCACGGCTCTGGTGAATCTTTTTGAGTCCCAGAGGTTCGAAGGATTTCAAGTCTTCGTTCCAACGGCACTGGTTTCGTGCCGATCCGACTTCGGTGCTGATCGCGGTAGCCGATCTCACCGGGTCACGCTCCAGAAAATAGAGGTTGCATATCCGTGGACAGCACTTCCGACAAGTGGTGATCGGAGCCGCCCGGCCTCCGACCGGCGTTCCAACCCTACCGCCATCCAGGGAGACACGCCTCCAGGTGTCTCCACCATAGTGGGACCCACCACGTCAGGTCGGGAGGGCTGAGCAGCACCTGGGCCCCACGAACCCGTAGATCGCGCCATCCGGATAGCACTAAAATGCGGGTTTCGGCGCCGACGGACGACATCAAGATGCTGCCCGTCAACCCAATCCCCGCTACTCCCGGGCCCCACATGTGACCTATTACCTCCCTGCATGGAGTGGGTCAAATCTTTGTACCGCAGTGTATTTGTTTAACTGGGAGTACAGGATTGGCCGGGGTTGTCTTCCCCACGCCGTGAGCGTGGAGGTAACAATCTCGACTTCTTGGCATTTACTTGCTTAGCTAGTATATGGTCATGTGCCGCTGCTGAGTGCGATAGGAACCTAGGCCGTGAGTCCATGTCACCGCTGTGAGCAAGAGAGTGACCCGTCCCGTGGCTCGATCCGAGCACGGAAGTAAGTCGACCACCCTTGACTCTATTGGTTTCTCAACCGCGCGGATCCGCGTTTCGCCTCGCTTGGGACGACGAGTGAGCTTGCATTTCTGTTAGCGACGTATAGCCCATAGGAACTCTTAGTGTCGGGCCAAAGCATCTCCATTATTGTATGTTGCTGGTCGTGTCCGCATTTAGAGTTCGAGGTCCGCATCACTTAGAATCTGTTCCTGTGTCCGTCCCACATCAGATCCTTAATATAAACCCTCCAAGATCAAATGAGTTTGATGTCACAAAGTTTGGACGGGTTGCAATGGAGTTTGGGGCTGAAATCTAAAAGTCTGGAATTTACTGTAGCTGTAGGTCGACCGACACTGTATGTAATGCCCTGAGTCTTTCGGATCCTTATCGGAGAGCTTTCATATCACTTTTGTGGGTCCTGAGTTGTGTTTTACGATCCACGTGGGTTTTTCTCCCGTACAAGTTACGGAACCCAGTGGATAGTTTATTATTGAGTTCATCGACTCAAGGACGCTACAATTACATTGCATTCTTTCTGGCTGAAAATCAGATTTTACGAAAATTGCTAAATTTCTTAATTTTCTATTTTTTTCTCCTTCCTCTCACCTCCCTCACGCTCACTTTCTCTCCCTCGTTCTCTCTCCTCTCTTCTCCTCTCTCCACGGGGCGCGCAACCGTGGCGAGACGGGCGAGGTAGGGACGTCGTGGAGTTGAACTGGTGCGTGACGGTGTGATGGATGGAGCGTAGCATTGGCGCGATCCCTCGGTGGATTCAAAGCCGACGTGTTCGGTCGTTTGATCAATTTCGGTGTGGTTTAGTTGCTTTGGCACGCTAGAACTTTGGTGGACGTAGGGAGATGGATGCCCTACTTTTCTTCTGCGTCTTCTCACGATTTGGAGCCGAACGGTGCGCGTATGAGCGAGTTTGGCATCGTTTTGGGCAAAAGCATGTTCAGGGGGTGTGAGATGACTTCGCCTCTTTCGGCAACGGTTTCTTGCTAGATTAGTTTCATTTGAACTCCTAGAATGTCAGCATTCCATTTCTGCTGGTTTCATTGCGATTGGTGGTCATTTAGGACCGGTGTGAGCCCGGGAACCCATGTGACTCATTTTGGGTCGATTCGGTAGAATCGCCCGTTTCTTGTGTTTTTGGTGTCGTTTGGACCCCTTCCGATCTGTGGAAGGTTTATTTGGCTATTAGGGTTGTTTCCCCTTCGTTTAGAAGCGAACGGGGCGTGGAACGGCCGGATTCGGCCATTCCCCTATTTTTCCCGCTGTGATGCCTAAGCGGTCGTACCAGAGACCGTTTTGGTTCCCTTAGCGGTCCAGCCGTGACCGTTTGGGTTGGCTAGAGGCCCATTGGAGGACCGCTAAGCCATGTGAGACGATCTATTGGAGACCATTTGGATTGTGAGTGTGTGGCGGTTTGGCCAAGAGGTCATGCGATAGACCGTAATGCTAGCCTTGGCGGTTTAGTGGATGACCGCTAGGCATCGTTCATGTCAGTTCAACTGTTTTAAGTCAGTTCGGGCTAGCGGTCCTAGCCTTGACCGCATGGTGCTCCTGACGGTCCTGTTGGAGATCGCCTGGATGTTTGACTGGGTTATGTCAGTTTAGGGGTTGACTGGGTCAAGCGGTCACGTCCACGACCGCTTAGGTCTCCATGCGGCCCTGCGTTAGACCGCATGCCCCTGTGGATTTGGAGTTTTATCCCTTTGATTCTCTGAATGAAGCGGCCATGTCTTGTACCCCTTAGCTTAGTGAGACGGCCTATGAATAGACCGTTTATATGTTGGTGCGGCCCTTCTTGACCGCCCGGTGTCTGTGTTCTCTGTGTGAGGGTAGCGGCCTTTGGCTGACCGCTTGGCTTACCTAGCGGCCTGGTATATGACAGTTTCCTTCCCAGAGCCTTGTTTTCCTATTGTTTGGCCTCTAAATTATCTTGGCTTGACCTTGTGGTTTGCCCGTAATCCCGTGGATGTCTTGGACGTCCTATGAGGGCTATGACCATGTTGTGAGGTGGCCAAGAGTGCCATTACATCGAGTAGTGTTTCATACTGCTTCAGAGTCATGATTAGTTCTGGTCAACCCGGTGTGATCCAGTGGTTGACACGTAACCTCGTGAGTGTCTCGTCTATCCTATATGGACTCAGATACGGTTTTGGACACCTTGAGGTATTGTCTTACCTCGGTTTGTGTGTCCATGTGTTTTTAGAGTCTTAGTGATCTCTCAGGTCTCCGTGATTCGTGTTATGCTGAGGCATGGTGATGTGGAACAAAAGTGGGGGTCTTCTTCATTCTGCCCATGGTCGTGCTATACACGCCTAGCGCCTTCTTGAAGAACGCGCTATATCATCCTAGCGCGTTCATAGAAGTTGGCAGAACGATGAACTTCGACATTGGGGCACCCGTAGAAGACTTCTGGGGAATGAATCACAGGGGAGAAACACATTGGAAGGTGGGTATTACACAAGGGATCCTAAACAGACACATGAGGGACCCTAAACAGGGATTAAACTAACCTAATACTAGCCAGGATAACTTGGTGAAGGTGGCTATGGGGGTGGGTGATGGGGGATAAAGAGGATGTGATGGAGCGAACTAGGGCCGTTGATGGGGCTTGACTGGGGCCTCTCGCCCGGACCCATCGCAGGACCGGTGCAACCGAGCTCCATCTTGGCCTTGGCAGCGTCTTTTGCGGCAGTGGAGTAAGGTGAACGGCGGTGGAGGAAGAACGGAGATCCGAATGGGGCCTCACACCCGACCCCGTCTCAGAGCCGGTGCATCCAAAGCTTTGATCGTCCCCCATTGAAGGGGAAAAGAGAGAGCATCAGGAGAAGAAGATTGGGCATCGCACCCGGAGAGGGGAGGAAGAAAGGGGGTTCCAAAGATTGGGGGAGATAGCCATGGCTACACTCATTCAAACTTTCATAGATTCATTGCTTCTTTTTTGATCAAACGAGATGGGATACATATATAGGGGAAGGGGAAGAAAAAATGACGCTAGAGCATTGTTCGCTCGACAGTCGTTGTTAAAATTGCCATGCCACACAAATTTCAAATATTTATAACCGCACTCACTCACTTATGGATTTGAAAACATGAGTATAATGGTAAGTACGGGTCGATCCCACGGGGAAGGAATTTGGTTATTTTTCTTAGTTGGAAAATATTCTTGTGTTTTGAAAAATCAATTGTTGGATTTTGGAGTGCGATTATGAAAACTTAAATTGGAAAACATAACAGAATTCAAGTGAAAATAGGGGTTGGAAGAAAATGCATAACTTCAAATATAGACAGAATGAGAAGAAGTGTAAAACATGAAAGTTGTAGAGAATTGAAAAAGGAAGAACTTTTATGAAGAACATAGAAACAGAAAATGAAAGGAAGATAAGGAAAAATTTGAAAAACTATGACCTATTGGTTCGGATGAACAGTAATTGACAGAAAACCAGCACCTTGAAAACTTAATTCTAAAGCTCAAAAGAAGAGGAATTTGACAAAGTACAAGAAGAATAAAACTTAGATATACAAGAGAGGAACAACTCTTATGAATAACTCAGAGTTATTTGAGGACTACAAAGACTTCAAAATGAATGAATGGAAGAAGGTATCACCACGGATGAACAGTAAATGCACAGGACAGCACTTAAGAAAATGGGTATTAACTCTATGAATTTGGACGAATTTGAAGAAATGCTAAACAGAGAAGTTGAAGAAAACTTAAAAAGAAACAACGTTTATGAAGAAAGCAAATTGAAATGAAGATTACAACCATGCGAAATAAGGCTAAGAACAGGCTGATTCAAAAATGAAACTTTTATTGAAATAAGAACAACTTACAACTTTGACTTCAAAAGCTTTGAAAATACAACTTGATGCACTCAACAACTTCAGAAATATAAAGAACAACTTACATTACAAATGACCAAAGCTAGCTCTCCCTCCCTTGCAACCTTGCCATCTTGCTAATTCTACTTGCTAACTAACTTGCTCACTCCCTTCATTCAAGACCAATGCACCCTTTATATAGGGGTTATAAAAAATACTCCATCAATACAAACAAGTGTACCCAATTTTTAGCCTAAAATGGTAGGCAGGTAGGTTCTGCCCACTTTGCCATTTTTTTCGTATTTTTCTGAATTTTTCTGGTATTTTATGGCCTTTTCTTCTCCTTCTTTCTCTCTTTCTCTTTCTGCGGGCGCAACGCGCCGACCGGTTCGGCCGGGTTAGGCAGCCGGCGCCGTGGGCCCGCCGTGCGCCCTCCGCTCGGACACCGCCGCGTGTCGCGCCTTGGGCGCGTGCGCCGCGTGCCTTCGACCAGGGCCCGCCTTCGCCTTCTCGCCGCTCCGGCCGCCACGACCCCCCCCCCGCCCCCGCATCGTCGCCCGCGCCATTCGCGCGGGCTGGAAGGGGCGGGGGTGGGTTTTGAATACTTTTTTTTTCTTTTTTTTTAATTTTATTATATAATATATATATATATCTATATATATATAGGATAGAAATAGTTAGAAAAATCTAAAAAAATATCAAATAATTTTATTTATTTTCTAATTTTTTTCTTATCTTTTTGAACAAGTTTCCGGGCTTTTGGCCCAGTTGAACATATATTTTATTCTTTTTTTCTTTTTCTTGGAGCTTTCCTTGAACTGCGTGCCTACATAAATACATAAAAATTATCATAAAAATTTATTTAATTTCAAAAAATTAAACATTTGATACAAAATCAATAATAAGTGTGAGAAGTGTATATTTAATATCAATTAAGCTCATAAAAATGCATATACTCATGAATTAAATGATAAAAATATACACTAATCACACCCCCCAACTTACTCATTGCTAGTCCCTTAGCAATGCACATAATGAAAAATTTAGGACTAACAAGAGTTTAAAGATATTCAGGCCTCATTTCCAGTTCATCTTTCATAGAGTTAACTAAAGATCAGGACTCTGGAGTAATTACCACAGATTAGCCTTATGTCGGAAATTCAGGTACATGATCAAGAATCTAATCAAAATTCAGTAGCACTTGTGCATGTGTAATGCTAAGTCCACAGTGAAGACAATTTCATCCTCCACTTGCTATTCTGAACAAATGTCTTTCAATTCTGCACTTCTTACTTAGAGCGTTCAATGCACACTAGCTTTTTGTCTGCCTTATTGATATGTCCCTTTTGGGATCACTATATATATATTTTTTCTTTTCTTTTTCTTTTTCCCATTTTTTTCTTTACACACATGATGCTATACTACCCTTCACTGTTTTACGCGAACCTCAACACGTCTTAGGTGAAGGAGGCCTGGTTCCACAGATCCAAGTTCCCTTTTCTTTTTGACGCGAACCTCAACACGTCTTAGGTGAAGTAGGCCCGGTTACTCAGAATCGGAGTATTTTTCATGGTGCTTTATTTTTTTCTCATACTTTTCTATGGCAGAAAGCTTATAACAAATCTCTTGTTCAAAAGTGCAGAATATCAGACAGTATATCGAAAATAGCAGAAGGCTTGTCCTTCTTGTTTCATTAGCGTGCATCGTGAGTTCATTTTTTTGAAAGTGCATCTGAACTTTAAAGAGATTCTTTAAATCAGTTTTCCATGGCTAGAGTAAATAAATTATCCAGCATCCTTTTCCCAGTTGTTGCTATTCAGAATCACGTTTCATGTGACATGAATCAAGAATCATTAATGCGGGGGAAAACGGTTGTTAAACATGACAATTCAAGAAAGCAAGAAAAAAAAATTTTGTTGAAAATTTTTGAAAAATGTTTGAAAATTTTGAAATTTATCTCCCCCCCAACTTAAATGACATTGTCCTCAATGGCATAAGCAGTAGACCGATCAGAGGACATGAAAAAAAAAATAATTTAGTTGGGAAGGAAGGATACAACCTGATGGCCGGGACGAAATGATGAGGGCTTCATTGCATTGTGGCTTGACAACTGAAAAAGTAAACGCACTACATAAATCAAATCAGAAGCCAGTTATTAACACACAAAGAGTGGGACCCAATGTGTCCATGATTTTTAAAGGGAATCGACCACTTATGGCAACGTGAGGTACGGAGCCGAATTTCCCGCAGAAATGTCCCCCTATTACGTGTTTTGGGCGAAAGGTGGTTACAACGGGACAAGAAACACAGCGAATCTTTGGACCAAAAAGAGAGAGAAAGTCAATAAAGCACGTCTCCGACTTGACCACTCCACATGGTAGAGTGGGTGCGAGATTAACGGGAGGATGACGTGTCGCAAAGGCTATGGCTAGATGTGATGGTGCGAGATGCAGATCACTCCTCGTCAATCTTATAAATACCCCCCCTTTCCACTCGACCGGAGAACATCGAAGTTGTGAGAGTAGAGTCGAGTGAAAGGGAAGTAGTGAGTGTTGCTCAAAGTTCAGAATGGAGGGTGAATCAAGCATCAGAGCTGAAGGGGAGTCGTCTCGCTCCTCGAAGAGGAGTCGATCGGGAAGTAGTGCCAGGAGATTCTCTGAAGTTGAAGGACTTTTGAGCGAAAGGACTCTACCACAGCTTGTAAGTGATTTCTTTCATTCCTTTCTACTTCTCTGTTCTTTCTTTGGAAAGCTTCCCATGTCTCACTTCTGGTGTATGTGCAGAGTGTGATGAAGTCACACATCTCATGGGAGCTGGTCGTGACTGCATATCGAGGGCTCCCAGACTTCCAGAAAGCGAGGTTGGACGTGATGGGATTCGGCCCCTTTCTCAGAATTGAGCCAATCAAGATCGACCTTGCCCTGATCCAAGCTCTACGTGAAAGATGGGACCCGGTAAGTAGGGCATTCCTAATGCCGTGGGGGCATATGGTGCCCAGCTTGGAAGATGTGGTCCGAATTTTGGGACTCAAAGTGGATGGGGAAGCAGTAACTGGTGTCACCTACGCGGATTACCGTGAAGGTGCCCATAAGTTATTGGGAATGGACTTACAAAGTCGGAAGAACAGGTCAGTAGCCAGGGTATCGATCATGGAGGCTTTAGGGCTTACTGACATGCGTCCGCGTGATGATGAGTCCATAGAAGAATTTATGGAAAGGGCAGAAAGAGGTGCCCGTGCTATGTATTGTATGGATACCAGCAATTGGGAGCGGACCAATATGGATCTGAGGAGGTTCCTCCTCTTTCTATTAGGCAAGTTGTTGCTGGGGTCCAAGGGAGACAGTATCCACTGTCATTTCTTAGAACTGCTTGTAGACTTGGAAAGAGTAGGACAATACGCCCGGGGAGCTGCTGTGCTGGCACATCTGTTTACAAGTCTGTCGCAAAGGACAAACAAAGAGATGACACTAAATGGGTTTACGCCTTTAATCCAGGTAATGAAAAAAAAAATTTGTTTAGTTTTTATTTTCTGCTTTTTGTTTGTGTTTTCATCAATGACACATGATGGTGTAGCTGTGGAGCTACTATTACCTTCCAATGGGGAGGGCTTGACACTGTCGACCACTGACGGTCCCTCTAGCGAGACGGTGGCAACCCATCATGAGCACTGCACCTTTACCCTACCAACTTATGGTGTTAAGACGAGAATTGCAAGAGTTCCCTGCAACGATGGTAGGATAAAAAAAATTTTCTCAAATTTTTTTTTATTTATTTCATCCTTTTTTTCTAACCAAGAAGATACATATAATCCATTCAAGGTGAATTGGAGGCCTTTCATGAACATGGTCGATGTTGACCAGCCTTGGGTAGTTGGAAGCCGCGCCCGATTCGGACGGGACCTCTGGCTCCATTGCTTAAATGAAATCGAGCCTCTCAGGCTGTGATTAGCTATGCGCACCCTAGGGCTGGCTCAAGAATGGGTGGATATGACCATGTCACCTAGCGTCGGAAGGCAGACGCGTGGACCAGCCACCTGTGTTGATTGGAGAGTGCGCTTCCCCGAACAATATGAAGATTGGCAACGGGGAGGCACACTCGTGGAATCTCAAGCACAAGATAGCGATGATTACCTACGCCTCTACAGAGCAATGTATGCAGAAAGGCTCCAGCCTGGAGGGCTTGTAGAGGTAAGGAAACCATGTTTGTATCTTCTACATTTTGTTGTTTAAAAATTTTTTTTTCTTTGTTTGTGAACTCAAAAGCCATAAATGTAGGATGTCCGTGATACTATAATAACGAACTTACGAGCTCGTCTGGCGGACACGGAGCAAGAGCTGAGTGATACCAGAGCGGCTCTAGGTTCATCAGTAAGTATTTCAGTACATATTCTGGGTAGGCTTTGAGATTCAGGGCGCTAACCACTTAATGTCACCACATGTGCAGCGTGCTCAGCTTGATGCAGTTTCTTCGGCGATGGGAGCAGATGGTGTTTCTTCCAGTCTATGGATTCCCACATCCGAGCTGGATCAACTCCACGAGCAACTTGCTCATGCCACACAACGGGCTACAGAGGCAGAGGGGATGCTTTCTGTACAGGTGAGGATTTCACCATTTAACATCCCTTATTCAAGTATTGCTATTTGCCTGAGATGAAATGTGTGGCAGGAGAAAGAAACACAAGAGGCACTTGCAAATGCCACTCAGAAGGAAGCTAGAATAACTGAGCTGGAAGAAGAACTACAGCATCGTCCAGATGAGGATTCTTCAAGGGACGCTGTGGAGTTGAGAATCACCCTTCAATTAGAAAGAGAAGATAGAGAGAGAGAACGGGCTGAGAGAGAACAAGACAGAGACAGAGAGAAAGCCAAGAGATCGGCCGAGAAAGAGGAAAAGAGGGCCCTGGAGGCCCAACTTTTTGAATTGAGGACTAGTCTCGGCCTAGCCGAGCAATGGCTGAAGGATGGCGAAGAACGCTATCGAAGAGCACGAGAGCGTGGCTTTCGTGTCAGTAGCTTCTTTGCTGCCCCCTCAGATCGGCGTCCATAGTGCGGTAGTAATACCGCTGCTCTCGGCTTGGGAATACCCTCTAGAGAATCTTGCCCCAGAGAGCGGCAAGACAAGTAATGTGAAGAAAGAAGGTGGATTCCGATGTAATCTCTTTGTTTGCTTTTGTGTGTAATAAAATACTTTTTGCTTGGCTCTCCGTTGTCCTTATCTCTCGAATCCCTAAACACAGCTAATTTCCCACAACAATTTATTACCACACAAAAATCACTTAGGTTGCCTCCTAAGAAGCGCCAACTTTTATGTCGTCAGCCAGACACCATGTAGCTCATTAGCTCATTAACCAACGCGTGGCATTCAGAATGAGCCACCACGTGATCTTGTCTTCCTTCAAATTCCAGCCCTTAATCCATTGGAAGACAAGAGTAGACATGTACAGACCGGGGCTAGAAAGAGGCAGGACTCGCACATGATTGTTTGTAACATTAACCCTGTGTGCGATCCAGTTTTCAGCTTTAGATATCAAAAAATGATCTATGGCCAATAATTTATCAAGATCAAGGTATAACCCTTGCATGATATCAATCCATCGGTCCCCTTCACCTGTATCGTCCCTCCTGATGACCTCTTTATTGACTACTTCCTCCTTGGGAACTTGGTCATCGAACGGTGGCTTAGGGATAAGAGTGTCATTATTAGCCACAGTCTTCCCAGTAACAGCCTCATGTGTTAGAAGGGTACTAATCAACTTGTCTTCCTGATGGGGAGTTAAATCAAAAGTGAATATTGTTGGTCCATCCCCCTCAGGTCCCAGAATGTCATATTGAAGAGGCTCATTTGGCAGGGGTAGCACGAGCCCAGAATCAAATTGATCCAATGATTCAAACATGAGGGGATCGGGCTCAATGGGTAGATTAAATTTGAAAGTTTCTAATAAAACCCCTTTATCACACTCATCATTTAATAGAAAATTGTGAATCAAATTTCCCAATAATGAAGTGGGAAGATCAAATGTAAATTGTTCCAGCTCGGCCCCTTCATCAAAGGTAAGATCAAATGGGAATTTTTCAAAGACGGAGCTTTCATCATACTCATCACTCACCTGAAGATTCTCAATCAAATTTTCTAAAAATGGGGTTGATAGATGAAATATAAACTTTTCGAACAAGGCCCCATCATCAAGTTCTTCCAAGGGAGGAGAAGATTCAGAATTAAGTTCCACTAAATCAACATGATTATTAATCATAAAGCAATCCTCCTCGACATGTAGATCCTCAATTAAGTTGTTGGGGCCACTAATTTTCTCAGTGATATTCTCAATCTCAAAACATTCATAGAATGGGGTGATGATATCAATAGGATCATTTGTATTATTTAATTCATCCCCTAATTCCGTCCCTTCCTTCATCATGGTATGGCTTGCGCACTCCCCCTCACTCCCAATAATGATATCTTGAGCCAAAATGCCAGGCATCGGATCATCATCATCATCATTCACGTATCGAGGGGGTTGGTTGAATATTGACGAAGGGTCATGGTAAGTAGACTGAGAGTACACGCTTTGAGCTTCAAAGTAGTGGCCCGGTGAATCACCCTTAGTATTGACATTGAGTCCGAAATCGGGGTGAGATGAGTTGAGATGAAGTTGAGTATACATGGGCTGCTCGTGAATTGCTTGGGGTAGAGGTGTAGACAAATGGGTTTGGAATGTTGAATCCATCCAAGGCAAATTTGTGTGATTACTCCAGCCAAGATTATCATCATCTGTAACATGCTTGAGCTGAGAAAATCCTAGGGAATTTTGGACCTGTGCTTGGATGACGGGAGAGAGTCGGGCTATAGTAGGGCATTCACTCACATGGTGAGTGAGACTGGCACAGAATTCACACACTTCCATGAAAGTGTGGATTGGGTTTTCCGCCTGTTTGACATGTCCTACAAGTTGTTGATGAGATGAGATGGAGGCACGATTTATTGAATTTTCACTCAAAATCTCAAATAGATCATATGCCTCATCTTCACTTTTGCTTAAAAATGCCCCTCCACAATATATGTCCACCATCTGCCTATCAAAATTGGATAACCCCTCATAAAATGTAAAGATAATTTGCCATCTGGGCAACCCATGATGTGGACATTGACTCACTAGCTCCTTTAATCTCACCCAAGATTCATGAAGTTGCTCTCCCGGACGTTGAGTAAATCCTGTAATCGCCCTTCTCATCATGTTGGTTTGGCCTATGGGGTAAAATTTTTTTAAAAATTCTGACTGCATATCTTCCCAAGTCCTGATAATCTTTCGAAAACTCCTTAACCAACATTTTGCTTTATCTTTTAACGAGAATGGAAATAAAATTAATTTAAGGGCATCATCATTAAAATTTTGAATTTTGATTAGTGAGCAAACTTCTAGAAAATCATCTAGATGCCTATAAGGATTTTCATTGAGATTCCCATAAAAAGATGGGAGCATCTGGATGAGACTAGGGCGAATCTCATATTGATCAACGTGAATATCGGGGAGTTGAATACAGGTGGAGGGCTTGTAAGAAGAAGGATAAAAATGCTCCTTCATAGGCGTGGGTTTCCCTCCAAGATGAATGGCCATAAAATGAATTTTATTTTTACATTTTTTTAAGTATTTCAAATTATATATTTTTTTTCAATTTTTTAAAATTTTTTTATGCAAACACAAACAAGTTAACACAAATTATCCTAATGACCTAGATGCGACTCAGACCTACAAATGTGGTTTCACAAAGTGATTAAAATGAACTTAAATTCACCCTCAGTATGTCCACCGGCCAGGTAAGGGGTGGGGAAGTGGGAGGTTCCCCCTACTTTCGTAGGGACCTTATTATACAAAACCACAATCCCGCTTAAGGCATTTGCCATCCGACCGTCTTGCCTTAGACACCAGTTTTCATAAGAGGATAAACCTAAATATCACAGGAATCACAGTGTGATCCTAGGGCCAACGTCTATTGGCTTTTATTAAGGCCTAGGTACTGCAGAGATGCAAGGAAATTGTGGTTTTCGGGCTAAGGGAGGGTGATGAAATCCCCACCTTATCTTGTTAGGGGTGTTGCCCTAAAAGTATTTTGAAATGCAATGCACACCACAATTTCAAATAAGGGAATGAATGCCAGACTGGGATCAGTAGAACGTACCTTGCCCCTCGCGATCTTCAAAATGCAATGCAGAAATTAAACAAAGATAAATTCTAAGCTAAATGATGCATGACATATAGCATGAAAGTGTAGTTTCTACTCTTGCAATGAGGTCTTTTATTTGGTACAAATGAAGATTTTTTTTTGTTTTTATTTTTAGTTAATGAACCTAACTAACCAGCATGAAAATTTTTCTTTTGTTTTAATTATTTTTTATTTTTATAGAGTTTTCAAGAAATTTTCAGATTTTTGTAGAGATTTTTCAGAAAGTGGAAAGATAGAACCTGTTTCTTGATTTCAGCCCTTTAGCAATGCTTCGGGCTATTTAACGACGTTTCATATCCTTGGAATTTCAGATTCGATCTTCCTCTTTCTTTGTTTTTCAAATTTTTTTTTCGTTTGCCTGCACAAGTAAAGAAAGCAAAAATCAATATACAAATATACAAAGTAAACACAAGAGTATCCAACTATCATCATAATTCATTCCCCGGCAACGGCGCCAAAAATTTGATGTTCGCTCGACAGTCGTTGTTAAAATTGCCGTGCCACACAAATTTCAAATATTTATAACCGCACTCACTCACTTATGGATTTGAAAACATGAGTATAATGGTAAGTACGGGTCGATCCCACGGGGAAGGAA
Source organism: Amorphophallus konjac (assembly GCA_022559845.1). Lineage (NCBI taxonomy): Eukaryota > Viridiplantae > Streptophyta > Magnoliopsida > Alismatales > Araceae > Amorphophallus > Amorphophallus konjac. Next base: position 198,785,753 of record CM040125.1, on the reverse strand, counting down.
TTTGGTTATTTTTCTTAGTTGGAAAATATTCTTGTGTTTTGAAAAATCAATTGTTGGATTTTGGAGTGCGATTATGAAAACTTAAATTGGAAAACATAACAGAATTCAAGTGAAAATAGGGGTTGGAAGAAAATGCATAACTTCAAATATAGACAGAATGAGAAGAAGTGTAAAACATGAAAGTTGTAGAGAATTGAAAAAGGAAGAAATTTTATGAAGAACACAGAAACAGAAAATGAAAGGAAGATAAGGAAAAACTTGAAAAACTATGACCTATTGGTTCGGATGAACAGTAATTGACAGAAAACCAGCACCTTGAAAACTTAATTCTAAAGCTCAAAAGAAGAGGAATTTGACAAAGTGCAAGAAGAATAAAACTTATATATACAAGAGAGGAACAACTCTTATGAAGAACTCAGAGTTATTTGAGGACTAGAAAGACTTCAAAATGAATGAATGGAAGAAGGTATTACCACGGATGAACAGTAAATGCACAGGACAGCACTTAAGAAAATGGGTATTAACTCTATGAATTTGGACGAATTTGAAGAAATGCTAAACAGAGAAGTTGAAGAAAACTTAAAAAGGAACAACGTTTGTGAAGAAAGCAAATTGAAATGAAGATTACAACCATGCGAAATAAGGCTAAGAACAGACTGAATTCAAAAATGAAACTTTTATTGAAATAAGAACAACTTACAACTTTGACTTCAAAAGCTTTGAAAATACAACTTGATGCACTCAACAACTTCAGAAATATAAAGAACAACTTACATTACAAATGACCAAAGCTAGCTCTCCCTCCCTTGCAACCTTGCCATCTTGCTAATTCTACTTGCTAACTAACTTGCTCACTCCCTTCATTCAAGACCAATGCACCCTTTATATAGGGGTTACAAAAAACACTCCATTAATACAAACAAGTGTACCCAATTTTTAGCCTAAAATGGTAGGCAGGTAGGTTCTGCCCACTTTGCCATTTTTTTCGGATTTTTTTGAATTTTTCTGGTATTTTATGGCCTTTTCTTCTCCTTCTTTCTCTCTTTCTCTTTCTGCGGGCGCAACGCGCCGACCGGTTCGGCCGGGTTAGGCAGCCGGCGCCGTGGGCCCGCCGTGCACCCTCCGCTCGGACACCGCCGCGTGTCGCGCCTTGGGCGCGTGCGCCGCGTGCCTTCGACCGGGGCCCGCCTTCGCCTTCTCGCCGCTCCGGCCGCCACGACCCCCCCCGCCCCCGCATCGTCGCCCGCGCCATTCGCGCGGGCGGGAAGGGGCGGGGGTGGGTTTTGAATACTTTTTTTTTGTTTTTTTTAATTTTATTATATAATATATATATATATATCTATATATAAATAGGATAGAAATAGTTAGAAAATTCTAAAAAAATATCAAATAATTTTATTTATTTTCTAGTTTTTTTCTTATCTTTTTGAACAAGTTTCCGGGCTTTTGGCCCAGTTGAACATATATTTTATTCTTTTTTTCTTTTTCTTGGAGCTTTCCTTGAACTGCGTGCCTACATAAATACATAAAAATTATCATAAAAATTTATTTAATTTCAAAAAATTAAACATTTGATACAAAATCAATAATAAGTGTGAGAAGTGTATATTTAATATCAATTAAGCTCATAAAAATGCACATACTCATGAATTAAATGATAAAAATACACACTAATCAAGCATTGATTACAGCCACGGAAAACAGCAAACATTGAAGACTTTGGAGTTCCAAGCGCCGAAAAGTTGGACCGTCAACAACTGCATTTCTGGCTGAGATCGCGCTAGGGACACCTAGCGCCTTCTTCCAGGTCGCACTACCCAAAGGTAGCGCGTTCATCTTCGGCCCAGTAGCTTCCACGATCAGCTTTGGCTTGGCAGCTTGCTTGATTCCCATCAAACCCCTCCACTTTGGAAGGTTCATCCTCGAACCTCGTAGCTCAAGATCCCAGTCTGTGAGAACATCCTGGTTCCCTAAGCTCTGATACCATTTGATGTGGAACAAAAGTGGGGGTCTTCTTCATTATGCCCATGGTCGCGCTATACACGCCTAGCGCCTTCTTGAAGAATGCGCTATATCGTCCTAGCGCGTTCACAGAAGTTGGCAAAATGACGAACTTCGACATTGGGGCGCCCGTAGAAGACTTCGGGGGAATGAATCATAGGGGAGAAACACATTGGAAGGTGGGTATTACACGAGGGATCCTAAACAGACACATGAGGTACCCTAAACAGGGATTAAACTAACCTAATACTAGCTAGGATAACTTGGTGAAGGTCGGGGGTGGGTGATGGGGGATAAAGAGGATGTGATGGAGCAAACTAGGGTCATTGATGGGGCTTGACTGGGGCCTCTCGCCCGGACCCATCGCAGGACCGATGCAACCGAGCTCCATCTTGGCCTTGGCAGCGTCCTTTGCGGCGGTGGAGGAAGGTGAACGGCGGTGGAGGAAGAACGGAGATCCGAATGGGGCCTCACACCCGACCCTGTCTCAGAGTCGGTGCATCTAGAGCTTCGATCGTCCCCCATTGAAGGGGAAAAGAGAGAGGATCAGGAGAAGAAGATTGGGCATCACACCCGGAGAGGGGAGGAAGAAAGGGGGTTCCAAAGATTGGGGGAGATAGCCATGGCTACACTTATTCAAACTTTCATAGATTCATTGCTTCTTTTTTGATCAAACGAGATGGGATACATATATAGGGGAAGGGGAAGACAAAATAACACTAGAACATTGATTACAACCACGAAAAATAGCAAACATTGAAGACTTTGGAGTTCCAAGCGTCGAAAAGTTGGACCGTCAGCAACTGCGTTTCTGGCTGAGATCGCGCTAGGGACACCTAGCGCCTTCTTCCAGGTCACACTACCCAAAGGTAGCGCATTCATCTTCGGCCCAGTAGCTTCCACGATCAACTTTGGCCTGGCAGCTTGCTTGATTCCCATCACATGGATTAGGTGATCCTATGCCATTTCCTTTATCAGTGTTTTATCGTGACCTTGGCTTAAGGACTAGGCTGTTTAATAGCGTAAGCTGTGATGTGTGACGATCTTGACCCCGAGTCTTGTGACTCAAGAATCGTTGTGTCAGCAGGTCTAGTTGTCTGTCTAGAGTCCGGTGGCAGTCTGGTATGATACCCTGTGTCTGGTGCTTCATAGTACGTGCGACAGTGCATGCTTAGCCTATCTGTACTTCAGCACTAGTGTTTCGGAGTCTCTGTGTGTTGGCCCGGTTAGGAGGAAATTGAGAGGGGGGGTGAATTGGTTGCCCACCCTTTCTGGCAAATTCTTACTAAATTAAGACAAACCACATATATGGAAAATAAACCTTAGATAAGGCTTGATTAGAACGAATGAAATTAAAGCGAGCAAGCCCTCACAACTTCCCAGCACAGAAATATACTCACTCGGAGAGAAATAAATGAACGGACAATTGAGCAAACTCTTATCTCACCGCCTCACACTCGTATTGTGAACGGAAAGCACATATCAACAGCCACAAGAAAAACAAACCACGGCACAGTGATTTTTAAGGTGGTTCGGACGCACCAAGTGTCGTCCTACGTCCACCCCTCTCACCTCGAGAGGATTTCACTAACAACGCTGCACGACGGCAGCAACCACCACACATGGGCTCGACGGCCCACACACGTGGGTTCTCGCTCGACAACGAGACACCCCACACACACTCGGAGCAAGCTCCAAAGTCATCTAAAGATGAAAATAGAATGGAAAATACAATGCCCAGTTCTGAGAATAGCAATCTAAGCACAACATCTAAGAACAGAGAGTATGATTAAACAAGATGGATCCCCCCTAAGTCTTTCAACCAAAACCAGAGGTATATGAAGTGTGGCTTAGAATGATGAAATCGAGAGAAGGAGGAGCTGGTGTTTGAAGATTCAAACGCCCAGAGCAAGGATGAAGAGGACCGCAGCCGCTGCCTCTCGATCTCGGCTCGGGCTCGTGAGGGGACGACTCTGGCGTTCCTTCCCTTCTCCTCCAGCAGAGTACACACCACCTTCTTCTCCTGCAAGGAAAATGAACATGTTAGAAGCTCTTGGTTGTGTTCGATCGGAAGAAGGGGCGGCGATATATACGCAAAGAATGGCTTGACAAAATGACACAAAAGCCCACACCAAGCCCCATACAAACCATGAACAAAAGATGAAGGATGCCCTAAGGCTATTCTGGTAAACAAGGCAAGCAATCGAATCTTCTATTAATGGGTTCGAAACAAATCCGGAAATCCTGATCGAAACATTCAGAAAAAGTGTCGACTCATGGAGTCGACTCTTTTTCTTGAATGTTCTGCCAGAACATATAAAAACAAAATCCGTGGTACAAGTGTCGACTCATTGAGTCGACACTTTTTACCAAATTTTCTGGCCTGTGAAATTCATAACATTCGTGGTGAAAAGTGTCGACTTATGAGGTTGACACTTTTTCATGGAGCTTCTGATTTCACAGTATTGAACGATCTTACCTGAAAGTGTCGACCCACGAGGTCGACACTTTTTGCCAGCGTTCTTAACACTTAACGCAAGATAGAAGCTGTGAAAATAAGTGTCGACCCATTAGGTCGACACTTTTCCTGATAGCAGAAAAGTTCAATAAAACTCAATAAAACACCACAATACATGGATTCAATGATCAAGAATCAATCGATTGAGCACAATGACATTCTTCAAAACCTGATTTCAACATAGATTGAATCCATTCACATTGATATCCAATTGAACATTCATTCTTACCATTGGCCTTCAAGTTTTCAGTGAAGTCTCACAATAAACCTGTATTTTCCATATTTGAACCATTGCCTTTTCATCCACTTGGTGTACAACCTGCAATTATGTTCTTACCATCCTTTCCAAGATTTGAGACTCAATTCCACATCAAACATGCACAATACAGATTGCCATTTAACTCAATCTCAACCCAAGCAAATGAGATTCTCAAGTCAATCCATATCATGTAGATTAATCAATGCATCCATTCAATCTTCAAACAAAGCATGTGGCTACTTTATCCATTCAATTCAATCGACAATGTTAGTCCAAACCAAACTTAATCAAGATTGTGCATTTTGCAAGTTATGCCCAATCATTCATTTAGAGCCTGAAATTCATCAAGGTAAATCAAACCAAATCCACATGCCATTCATTCAACACACAATTTGATCAAACAACCATGTTTTCATTCAAAGCCATCATTGATCAAATCTGTATCAATGCAAATCATAAAAACTGAATTCAAGACATGTTCAATCTAGATCTTCGTCAAAACAGACCGGGGCACAACAATGTCCCCCTTTTTGACGAAGGTAAAACCATTGAAAAATAACAAGGATTTGCATTAACAATTCAGCACTGTTAGTGTCAACACAATGATCTGCATTCAAACTTGCATGCAAATGACATGCAAACATTATTTCTTATTTCTCCCCCTTTTTATCGGAGTCAAATAGGGGATTATTAAAACTAGAAAAGTATGGAAGTTAAGCCTCAAAATATATAGTTAACTCAATGAGATGCATATGACACGCAAGAAATGAGCAGTCAAGCACATATGCACTCACTATTTTATAAAATAGCAAACATGTTCTCTATGAACGGGTTAAGAAATATCCTATAGACCGAGAACATGAGTTTCATGTGCAATAGTAAAAGGGTTGTGCTTACAAGAAGTGGTACTGCAAGACTCATGAAATATGACTGATTCAAGGTGTACATTCGTGCAATCACTCCCTAGATGTATATGTGAATTATGAGCAATGAAAACTAGACAGTATGGATTTTCAGATTTTCTAAAGAACACAAGTAGGAACTTTTCCTCCCTACACTTTCATATAACGTGCTCGACTTTTGGTAGCTTCGCACAACCCCAACATTATTTTTATTTTTTAAATGACAAGCTGACTAACCTTTTGACACGAGTCATGCCCTTTGTTTCAGGGGCACTTCCCGGTTACTCGGTATCATCACTTATGATTATATGGATAGGACACTTTTTAATGCGAGTTTCCTCCTTTGTTTCAGGGGGGATTCCTGATTTACTTAATGTCAAATCACACTTATTGAATTTTTTTACAGGGCTAACAACTTTTTCCTCACAAGTCACGTGATTTCTATGTAGGGGATCCAGAGCCCTAAAATGTCTTAAGTGGAATAATTGAAATCCTTATTAGTTAGAATCATTAACTCAAACGTGCAAGTTGTGTGAGAGATTGCGTAGAATGTAAGAGATGAATTAGCCTATTCATGGTGATGTCTCCCCCTAGGTGTATGCACCGTTATAGCAAAAACCTCCCCCTTAATATGTGCCATGTTGAAACATGTCCTAGTCAAAGTATTTTATTTAGCAAGGGCGTAAGGTCATAAGAGATATCAAAACTGAAAGGTGTGTAATTTATATACACTCAAGCATGATAAAATGAGATATTCAAGCAATTTGATTACCGGTACGTGGCAGAGTATGTAGGTCCGAAGACCACACTCATGTATAATGAAACCTTCCAGGTGGACTTAATCCACCTTTCCATTGACGTCATTTTATATACCGGTGAATCATGGCATTCATGCACACGTATATGAAGTACATGCATTTATGTACATGCGGATACGAAAAGATAAAAGCATGTATTAGAACCAAATTGTTATTTTCTGTTATATGCACAAAAGGCTAAGTTTAAAGAAGTGGAGGCCATGAAAGGACTTCTTATGTGCAAAAGATAAAGTAGTATGAACAATTTCTTTATGAAAAATATGAAAAGTGTGTATATATAATTTAGCTCAAAAGATTTAAGTATCTAACCTGCACACTCCTAATTCTCTCCTCAGAAAACAAAATTATTCAGAATTTAAAGGTTTTGTAAATATATAAGCAAGTTTGTGTTTTGTGTCAACAAAAATAAGTTCAAAATCACGCTTATTTATATGATCTCCTATAAAATGATGTCTAACTTCTATGTGCTTAGTGCGGGAATGTTGGACAGGATTTTTGGACAAGTTTATTACAGAAGTGTTGTCACACATTACGGGAGTATTTTTTAAACAAAAACCAAAATCCCGCAATTGATGTTGGATCCAAAGCACTTGAGCCGCACAACTACCGGCAGCCACATATTCGGCTTCGACAGTTGATAAAGCCACACAATGCTGTTTCTTTGAGGCCCATGAAACCATGCAGCCCCCAAGAAACTGACAGTGACCCCTTGTGCTTTTTCGATCCATTTTGCAACTAGCATAATCAGAGTCAGTGAAAGCATGTAAATCAAATGAAATATTTCTAGGATACCACAAACCAAGGTCAAGAGTACCATTCAAATACCTGAAGATCCTTTTTACAGCCGCTAAATGGGAGTCCCTGGGACAAGATTGGTATCTTGCACAGAGACAAATGCTAAAGTGTATATCAGGCCTACTAGCAGTCAAGTATAACGGTGAACCAATCATTCCCCTAAAAAGTTTTTGATCGATTTTGTTACCTTTTTTTTCTTCCATTTTTTGTGAGGTGGACATCGGTGTTGCAAAAGGCTTGGTAGTCTCAAGTTAGAATTTCATCATGATTTCTTGTGTATACTTCTTCTGGTTGATAAAAATGCCATCGTCCATTTGCTTTATTTTCAATCGCAAGAAGAAGTTGAGCTCTCCCATCAAGCTCATCTCGAACTCCCCCTTGTTGGGTCCCGCGAGGTGCAAACGGATCTAGATGGGGGGGTTGAATAGATCCGCTCAAAAGCTTTGGCCTATTTAAAAACTCTTAGCTATCAAAAGCATGAACCACTCCTATAAAGTGAATGAATCACTTAGGCATAATGCACAGCGGAATTAAGTAGAGTGGCTCAAATGAAAAGACTTGGATTACAAGCGATGAAGCGTCAACTCTTCTTTAAGCACATTTGTGATCTTTGAGAGATACAAGCCTTGTAGTGCAGGGATCATAAAGCATAACACTAGAGCATGAAATAGCTTGCAACAACTGTGCGTGTGTGTGTGCTATGTTGATCACTCAAAGTGCATATGTGTGTGAATGTAGTGGTGATCAACCAAGGCGCATGCGAGTCTAAGCAAGGGAAACACTTGGCAATACTTTCACCTTGGCGCCTGTGTGCAAGGGTGCAGCAGGCCGCCCAAGGGATGCAGTCAAAGTGCTAATCCCAATTAAAGCACAGATAAAACCGAAGGTGCAAATCTGAGTGCTTGAGTGTGTAAATAAGATAACCAAGTTTGGAAGCACACGAACCTGTGTATGGGGGTAGAAGATATAGAGCAATCGCACACGATGAAAAACCCACAACACAGGAATTTTTAAGGTGGTTCGGTTGCAACCCCGCAACCTACGTCCACCCCTCACCAAAACCCGGTAAGGCTTCCCTGTTGACTCACAGCTTGACCGGGGACACGCCCCAAACCACAGAACAGAGAAAACCCTCTTTCTATCTTCCTACACACAAAGCCGACAGGGACGACTATACCGCAGATCGGAGAACTCCCGATTGCCTTCCTACTAACCACCGGTAGGGACGATCTTCAGTTTCAATAGATTGAATGAAATGAAAATAGAACAAGATGAAAATGCTCAAACAAGATATGGAGATATGCTAGAATGAAGTAGATCTTGTCTGAGATTGTTGGATCTTGAATCTGTTGCTTTGATCTTTCTTTGATCCCTTTGAGTTGATGGAGAAGATACAGGTCGTAGCTTTGATCTTCCCTTGAGTTGATGAAGAGGTTTGGATGTAGCTTTGATCTTCTCTTGAGTTAATGAAGAGGTTTGGATGTAGCTTTGATCTTCCTTTTGATCTCCTTTGTGAGCTTGCTTGCCTCTCTTCTTCCTTGGAGATTGAGGGCTTCAGATGTAGGCTTGAATCCCTTGGATTGGATGTAGAACTTCTGCATGGAGTACTGTTTACGGCTATAGTACCTCTTCTTCCTTGGAGCTCCTCTAGCCTCTCTTCATATCTCTTTGCTCCAAATGATCAACTAGGGTTTCTAACCCTCTTGTGTTGGTTTTATATCTCTTTGGATGGTCAATAAACACATCCCAGACCAGATCCACTGATGCGGGATGGACACGCGACTCGACTCCAAATGGATATGCAATCCTTAGACTCTATGCAAACTCGCAATCGTCCCTTATCGAGGGAAGCGTCGAACGTGCACGGTTGAGAAACTGGCAAGAGCTAGGGTGGTCAACTCATAATTGTATGCCCGGATCGGGTCACGGGACGGTCTCGCTCTCTCTCGCAGCCGCGGTGAATAATAATATATCGAGCTAATAGCCCTAACACATGCTCTCTAGTAGCGGCGTATAAAGCACATATGAATAAAGCAAAATGCCGAGTCAAGGTAGCGAACACGATACCTCCACGCTCTCGGCGTGGGGAAGACGGTCCCGGCCGAATTCGGTAACTCCCGGTAATAGTAATGAATTAAATTACAGTAATGAAATATCGCCCACTCCACGTAGGGAGGTAAAGGGCTACACAAGTGGGCCCAGGAGGACCGATCTCGGGTTGACGGGCTGCACTTGATCACCCCGTCGGCGCGGCTCGGACGGCGTGTTCTACGGGTCTGTGGGGCCCACGTGCCGCTGAATCCTCCGAGACTGATGAGGTGGGTCCCGCTGTGATGCTGACACTTGGAGGCGTGCCTCCCAGGACGGTGGCCAGGCGGGAATGCTGGTCGGAGGCCGGGCAGCTCCGAACACCACCGGTCAGAAAGGGTGCCCACGGATCTGCTGCTTCTATTTTCAGGCGCGTGTTCCGACGAGATCAGCTGCTGCGATCACTCCTGACGCCAGATCGAAGCACAGAAGGTATCGTTGGAAAGCTCTTTCGAAGTACTTCGATCTAGGGCTAGAGAGATTAATTGGATCTACACGGATCTGGTCTTATTTGATTTTTGAAGTTGCTGTTGGATAGGGCCTGAAATCTCACGACAGTAGGGAAGTTTCTTGAGAACTATCGTTGACCGTGGGATAGATCTTAGATTCAGACCTCATGTTCTTCATGAAAGTTGTAGAAAAATGAAAGAGGAAGACTGTGATATTTTTTATGGAGGATGTGGTGGAGGTTTGGGTGCTGAAAACGATTTTATGGCACTGGGTGGTCAGATCTGGACACCCGGGACTGAACAGATCTTGGGGGAAGGACACAATTTTTGAAAAATGGGTATAGGCCTTACAAAATTTGACAAAAATTTATAGATGGAGGGAATGGTGGAAAGAACCTCCAGTAAAATTGGAGGTTCCAGGAAAAATCACAAAGGGGAGCAAGAAGCTGAAACTCAGGGTGGCTGTGACTGGATCTGAACAAAAGGCAGAACTGGTGGGTGGAGATGCACGAAAATGGAAAATTATAAAACAGGGCTATAATTTTGTGTCAATTTTTCTGGAGGGTTATGATGAACCCTAGAACGTACCCTGAAAATATCAGCTCCATAAGATGATACAATTGGGAGCTAAAATTCTTGGAGTGGCATTCTGTCCAGCAAGATAGAACATAGACAGAACTTCCGACGGTGGCTCGTGGCGGCTCGATGGCAGCACGAACAGTGGCGGCGGCGGCACCGGATGAAATCAGAGGTGGGGGGGCAAGGTAGAAGGGTTCTAAACCCTGAGATGCAGAGGGGGGAAGGAGAAACACCAGGGGAGAGAGAGGGGGGCGCAGCTAGCTTGTTGCACTCAACAATTTCTTCTCTTCACTAATTCACAAATAATAGAAATACATGGCTTATATAATAAATGGAAAAGGACCAATTATGCCCCCAGATCTAGGGTTTGGAGGGGCAAATAAGGGACATCATATTTAGTTCAAACAAAATAAAAGAAAGAAATTCTTAATTAATTCTAATGGGGGGGGGGCGCCCCCTTGACCAAGAGGTGTAGAATGTGGACTTTTTGTCCACCTTGTCCCCCATGTGTCAATTGACATTCAAACCTTCTAGATGGCCACCTAGGATGGTTGACCTGCGCCACATAGCTTAGGTGGCCCAATGGGGAAGGGCTGGGGGCCCCCTAGCAGGTCCTACTGGCATTTTACAAAAAGACCCAGTAAGACTCACAATTGTGTACCCATATAACACAAGGGTATACATACAAATATAAAAGGACATAAATGCGAACAAAATATGAGTGGTCTTGCTTCGATGTCCCCATCAATTCTCCCCGGGTGGGAAGAACTCGACCCCGTCGAGTAAAGTGGGTGACTGCTCGAGTAGCTCCGGCGGATCCGTCACCGTACCAAGTAGCGCGGGTACGCTCCACCCCAAGTGATCGTCACCTGCTCATTCCGTATATACTCGATATGTGCATGCTGCTATGGAAGCGGCTAGTGATGGAACACTCCGGGGTGGGGTCACTCTCAAGGGGAAGGAGGCGGCTCGAAGACTCACTAGGAATCACCGCTGGGTCCCTGTAGGTGACTAGATCTGGGACATAGATGTAGAACTGATCTCATACTCATCGAGCGAGTCCACTCGCCTCTCACTCATAAGAGACCGACAATGAGCTTGCACAAGACACATGCAGACTCACCATGCACTAACACACGTATGCAAACCACACAAACAAGCCACACAAATAAACCACACAAAGAAGAAACACACTGACTCATGCATGACCCTAGACTTAAGGTGGTGGTAACATCAACCCCACTAAGTGGTCGCATCCTGAGCATCGATAGACTCTCGAGCTTCATACTCATCGGCGAGTTCCGGATCGGCCTCATAGTCGACAATCACAAGCCCAGAAGGCGAGGGTTCTCCAACCCCTAGGGCTAGTGTGGTATGAGTGGGACATTAGTTGGCTAAGTGGCCAAACCCATGACAATGGAAACACTGTAGATGGGACCTACTACTCTCTCCGATGAGAGGGCCCTTACCCTTATCCTCCCGACGGACAGGGGGTGTAGGCAATAGGGGCGGAGCTGTAGGTGCCGTGGGCAATAGGGGTGGGGGTGCTGGTGCCTGAGGGTGGGAAATGGGTGCCGGGGGTTGGGATGGAGGTAGATCCCGGGGTGGGGGAGGATGAGGCCGTGCAGCGAAATGCTCCTGACGGGTGGGCTCCTGAGATCAAGCCATGGGGGCCCGCTGAGGTGGACCTAAATAGTGGCGGGGCTCGGTGCTACGAAGAGGGGTGGGACCCGACCGATGGCTAGGCTCGAACTCTCCCTCAAATTGATCCAACTCGAGAGCAACTTGATATGCTTCTTCCAACGTCTTGGCATTGCGGCGGAAAAGCTCATACTGATAGTGGGGCCGCAAACCACGTCGAAAGTGGGAAACGGGCATGGTACTCTCCTCCGTGACACCACATCGTAGAAAGTACTCATCAAATTCAGCAATGTATTTGGAGACGGATCGGTCTCCCTGGCTAAGACTTTGCCACCTATCGATGAGTCACCGACGGTACGTGGGAGGAAGGTACTTTTGCCGAAGCTTAAGCTTCATTTCGCCCCATGTGTCAATCGGGGGCTCTAGCCGCTGAAATAACAGGCTCTCTACATTCTTCCAATAGGTTTGTGCCTGTCCCATGAGCTTCATGGTGGCGAATCGGATCCTTCGACGCTTCGACATATCATACCAATCGAAGTATCGGTCCATACAGAACTCCCAATCTAAATAGACTTTCGGATCCAAAGACCCGTAAAAAATGGGAGGGTCCGCTCGCACAGTCCTAAGGACCCTGTCGTCCTCCTCATCTCTCTGTGGCTGGAGGCCACGACGGCGTTGACCATACCCCGCATAGGCGTTATCGGACCCATAGTCCTCGAGACCAAGGTCACGGCGCGGTAGTTCGGGGACTCGAGGAGGGGCGGGTGGAGGAGCCTGTGGTGGCTGAGGAGCATGTGCGGGTGGGTCATGGGCCACATGGACGGGCTGGGCCTGGGCTATGGGAATGGCTTGGCCTTGGGCAGCCGCCTGAGCGGGTGTGGGTGGGCCTTGGGCCACTATAGGAGGGTCTCCGTGTGACATCCTATCCAACCGTCCGACCAGACCTTGTACGGATCTGTCAGATGACTCCATCTGTTCCTCCATGGCATTAAACTATGCGGTCCGAGAAACTCTTAAAGGTGGCCTCGGATTGGCCCATCCGGGAGACGAGGGGCATGATCGCCTCGTGCATGGCGTGAAGGTCTCCCGAGATGGTATCTCGCGGGTTGGCCATAGGTGTAGAGTGATGGTATTGGGTACCTCACCGAGTGGACATGCAACGACACAAGGATTAGGAGACACGGACTAATGCAAGGATGATGCACCTAGGCTTAAACCAAGACTCGGTACGTGGCGGAGTTAATTGATCCAAAGATCACTCGCGCAAGTGTGCGGCCGTCCCGATAGACGTAGCCTAACGTTCAGACAACACCTTTTTATATATCGAGTTATTGGGATGAAATGCAACCAAGACCGACTTAGACAATGACTCTTTTTTGTATTTTTGTTAAGCAATGATGAATGACTACCCTAGACTCAACTGGCGCTCTGATACCAAACTGATGCAGGATGGACACGCGACTTGACTCCAAATGGATATGCAATCCTTGGACTCTATGCAAACTCGCGATCATCCCTTATCGAGGGAAGCGTCGGACGTGCACGGTTGAGAAACCAGCAAGAGCTAGGGTGGTCAACTCACAATTTTGTGCCCGGATCGGGTCACGGGACGGTCTCGCTCTCTCTCGCAGCAGCGGTGAATAATAATATATCGAGTTAACGGCCCTAACACATGCTCTCTAGCAGCGGCATATAAAGCACATATGAATAAAGCAAAATGCCGAGTCAAGGGAGCGAACACGATACCTCCACGCTCTCGGCGTGGGGAAGACGGTCCCGGCCGAATTCGGTAACTCCCGGTAACAGTAATGAATTAAATTACAGTAATGAAATATCGCCCACTTCACGCAGGAAGGTAAAGGGCTACACAAGTGGGCCCAGGAGGACCGATCTCGGGTTGACGGGCCGCACTTGATCACCCCGTCGGTGCGGTTTGGACGGCGTGTTCTACGGGTCTGTGGGGCCCACGTGTCGCTGAATCCCCCGAGACTGATGAGGTGGGTCCCGCTGTGATGCTGACACTTGGAGGCGTGCCTCCCAGGACGGCGGCCAGGCGGGAATGCTGCTCGGAGGCCGGGCGGCTCCGAACACCACCGGTCGGAAAGGGTGCCCACTGATCTGCTGCTTTTATTTTCAGGCGCGCGTTCCTGCGAGATCGGCTGCTACGATCACTCCTGACGTCGGATCGAAGCACAGAAGGTATCGTTGGAAAGCTCTTTCGAAGTTCTTCGATCTAGGGCCAGAGAGATTAATTGGATATGCACAGATCTGGCCTTAGTCTATTTTTGAAGTTGCTGTTGGATAGGGCCCGAAATCTCAGGGCAGCAGGGAAGTTTCCAGATAACTGCCATTGACCGTGGGATAGATCTCAGATTCAGACCTCATGCTCTTCATGAAAGTTGTAGAAATATGAAAGAGAAAGATGGGGATATTTTTTATGGAGGATGTGGTGGAGGTTTGAGTGGTGAAAATGATTTTATGGCATTGGGTGGTCGGATCTGAACAGCAGGGACTGAACAGATCTTGGGGGAAGGACACAACTTTTGAAAAATGGGTAGAGGCCTTAAAAAATTCGACGAAAATTTTTAGATGAAGGGAATGGTGGACAGAACCTCCAGTAAAATTGGAGGTTCCAGGAAAAATCACAAAGGGGACCAAGAAGGTGAAACTCAGGGTGGCTGTGACTGGATCTGAACAAAAGGCAGAACTGGTGGGTGGAGATGCACGAAAATGGAAAATTATAAAACGGGGCTATAATTTTTTTTAGTTATCTTTACTCCTACTTTTACAGCTTTACTATTGTAGTTAGTACTACTGTTACTTCTGTTCTTCCTGCTTTACTGTTTAGCGCTGTTTAGGGTGTTGCTGCGTTGTTTCCAGTGGGGATCCGCGTGACCCCAACTGAGCTAGTGACACGAGGCTCACCCCTACTTTTCAGGTGTGGTCGTTCTTCTTCCTCGTGGTTCGTGGCACGGTGCGTCAATTCGTAGTTGCCAGCGTTGCCTACGTCGGGCTTCCCCCAACGTTGAGAGCACGTTCTCTTTTCTGTTGGACTGTACTTGCCTTTATTTGGACTAGACTCTGTTAATTTAAATTGTTAATTAAAAAGTAATTTTATTTCTGCTACTTTAGCAAACCTGATCAATGAAATATTAATTGCTTACTACTTTATTTGGGACTTCAATGTACTCCACACACTCCTTTTATCCCTTCGGAGCTTTACCGCTCTTGGGAGGTCTCGCAGGATCCAAGTGTTATCGGGTTTACTCGGTATCCAGAGCCTGGGTCGTCACACTGTAGCTAGGTCGACCGACATTGTAGCTAGGTCGACCGACCTTGTAGCTTAGGTCGACCGAAATTGGCAATGCTGCCTGAAAATTGACCTGTAAAATTTCGATCGACCGCCCCTTCCTGCCGGTTGACCGCCAGCTTCGTAGCCCCTATTGTTGACTTTATTTTCTACACGAGGATGAGGCCTTTCTCCTTGGATTTTTTAATCCCAAAAGTCTCCAGACATCCCTGGAATTGTGGATCTGTGTCTTGGGTTGTCCTTGACCATCCTAGGTCTTATAAACCCACTTGTGCGTAACCTTTTACCCCTTTTGCCCCTGGATTCATGGTAGACCTATTGGGGGTCTTTTTGGATGGTTCTAGAAGGGTTATCATGGTCTTTTCATGTCTTCTATATATGCTCTCTTGTGAACTCAGAATTTGACAAGAAATCCCCATTTGAGCTATTGTTTTCTATCTTGTAGGTCAAGAGAGAGGAGAAGAAGAGAAAGGGGAAAAGAAGGGGAGATTTGATCTTCATGTAAGAGGTTTTGAAGATCGTGGAAGAAGAAAAAGTGCAGCGGATCGAGGAGAGGATCCAGAGGATGTTGAAATCATCACCATCCGACTGGAGCTTCAAGCTACCATTTCTATTCATCTTAAAAATCAAAGGGGGAACAATCTCCACATCCTTTAGTTGTTGTTTTGTGATATTTGCCATGTGTTCTATTTCGATATGAGCTTATATTGTTATTTGTGTTTATTTTTTGAACCTGAAAATACATTTTGTGTGTGTGAGCGTCTGTGTATACGGTCGTGCTTGATCGCCTGCCTGCGGTCGTGTGTGTCGTTGTGCTGCGTTTGTTGCAACGTGTGTGTGTGTTGTGATCCGGTCGTCGGATCATGTGGGAGACTCCGTCTCCGTGTGTGTGTGTGTGTTGGGGCATGTCCCCGTGTGTGTTTGGAGCGTTGTCTCCGTGTTGGGAATTTATCCCCGAGTGAAGCCTCACCAGGTTTAGTGAGGGGTGGATATAGGGAGCCCGTCGTAGTCCCGAACCACCTTAAAAGTCATTGTGCACTCTGGTTTCGTTTATGCGTTTGTGTGATTTGATTGTTATATCCGTTTGTATGATCGTGTGGGAACGGAGAGATTGAGAGAATTAGTTACCTTGTTTAGTTAATTTCCTCAATCTTGTTAAAAGGTGTTAGTTTCGCTACGTAGCATTTTAATTTGCCATCTAGTGTAGGGGACAATTCAACCCCCCCTTCTTGTCCGCTCACCTACCCAGGGACCACCACTTCCGGCCTTCCAAGTTGACTTACGGCCCATTTTGGTCGACTTTCCATCAAGCATTCGATTACTTCCATTACACAATCCTGAAAACGGCCATTTTTCATCCCCTTCTGTTCCTTTATTCATTAAGTTCCCTTCACCAAAGTTGTTCGTCTTTCAAAGCTCTACAATTTCTTCTTCCACGCCATTGGCCAGTTCTTCACCGATTTCAAGTTATTCATATTTTTCTGGTAGGCTGTGTTGTTCACCTATGTCCCAGTATTCTTTCTCTCTGTTCTTTCCCCATTTTCTCCCCGTTCCTCTCATTTTTTCATCTTGCTCTCTTCATGAAAGTTGTTCCTATTTTTGTTATCTACAATTTCTTATTCTACCACTTTCGTTAATTCTACACCGTTTTCGAGATATGATCTGATTTTTAAAGTCGCACAAAATCTACCCATACTTTTTCCTCCAGCAGTCTAGTGGTCATTTGCTAGACCGCTAGCCCACAAGAAACGGTCATTCACTAGACCATTTTCTAGAAACTTGTTCGAAATTACCCCGTTTCACCCCTGGAGCCTTGCGGTCACCCCCTAGACCGTTTGTCATCCACTTGCGGTCCTTCTCTAGACCGTTTTCATCAAGAAACGGCCGTGCGATAGACCGTTTGCCTAATAGAGAGTCCTAAACTTCCCAAACTCCAATTTCTTCACCGTGGGTTTCTTTGGAACCCTTCTTGACACCACTTTCGAGGGAGATAAGCCTCCACCTTGGTTTGCATTGATCTGGTACTCTTCCCACCATTATTATCTTGAGGTTTATGCATCTATATCCCCGAAATTGGGTGTTTATCTCGGATCTATCTCCAGAAGTTTCCTGCTCCTATTTAAAGCACCCAGTTCGCAGTAGCGAAGGGGGGCTCTTCTTCAACTTGGGGCGAAGCCATGCTACATCTCCAACTCACAACTTCGACCTTAGCCTGAAGAGGGAAGTATTGGCTTTCTATTCCACGCTCAAAAGCTTAATTTAGTTGTCTATTCTCTTAGTTCTAGTCCTCTCAATTTCATAAATCATCACAGTTTTCTGCACTTTCTGCTACACATGCACTTTTGCACGTTTTGCATCATCGTTTTCTCTCTGTGCTCTTCATCATATCTCGTGATTTCAACGACGTCGTTTCTTCCATCTCTTCATCCTTTTGGCGTTGTCGGAACCTTGGTGACGATCACGGTCAGTTCTTCTATCTCTTATTGCCCCCCCCCCTTTGTTCATTATCTTCCATGCTTGATCATGCTCATATGATACATGCATAGTTAGTTTAAGGGGCGGGGTAGATAGTTTATCAATAGATATGGCGAGCACTCCAGCGGAAGTTCGACCACCTCTCCAGGCTTGCATAATCATTTTTCGGCTCTCTCTCTCTCCTTCTGTTTCTTCTTAATCTCCCTCTTCCAAGGTCCTGACTTAAGCATCGGAGGATTGTCCCCTGGGGTAACGTCTGAGGTTCCTTCTGACGCCGCTTCTCTGGTGTTTGTAGACTTTTACAGGTGTCGGACGATATTTTTCTAATAAATAAATATTAAAAGTGTGATACGAAGAATAAGAACTATTTTTTCACCTCTACAATATATATTCTCACACATACAGTTCGAAGATCCTCTTTAATTAGATACATGAATTTTATTACCTACGTACATCGTGGGCATCTTAATTTCGAGATCTGATCAAAATAGTCGATGTTATGTATTAAATCCCATTAAAGTTCAGTGTCTCTCAAACGGCAATCCTGCAAACCACTTTCACTTGAATTGCTTTGCTTTCCCAAGCTTTGCTTCAAGAAGAGACGTACGGTTATATATATATATATATATATATATATATATATGATTATCGACATGAAATATATATAATTATTGTCGCTGTCAAGGAGTAGGTCTAACCAACTGTCACGCTCAAATCGATTAGGAAAGCCTACACCCACTTGGGTGCACAAAATTAATATTAAGTTCACATGTGAGCATCATCATCGTCGTCGACATCTTGTTTCAAATTAAAATATCTCCTCCTTTCAGGCTTCCCCCAACATCACCCCTGTAGTGAAATAATGAACTGTGCACTCTGCAAGTCCTAATCACCCCCCACGTACAAAACAAATGAAGCTTCTTTTCACACTGGATCGGGTCCCTTCACTCGTAATGATTGTCACCTTTCGATTAAACAAGGGCCGGCCCCCAAGGGAACCTGTGTCTTTTAAGGCACCCGCGTAACAAATCGATGGGTACGTACTATAGGTAGCTACTCGATCCCATTGGTATAATATCATTCACTCCTCTAGAACGACGTGGGAATTGGATCAAGCCGGGTGTCTGATTAAAAGAAGTCTCGATCGCCAACATGTGCGGAATCTTTGCAAAGTTTGAGACAGCATTCCTCCGCAAAAGTCGTGTGGTTCTGCTGAGAATTGCAAGCCTCTCCCCCTTCTCTTCCCTTCCCTACCCTAGTTCCCTTCCGTCTCCAAAAGCAGGCTGCATGCATGTAGGACAGAGAACCCACTCTGCGTTTTTATTGTGACCCTCCACTTCTCTCGAACCCAGTTGTGTTGTTATTAATAAAACAAATATCGGCAGTGCGGGGGGAAGTGATCCCCAAGGCCGATTGATTAGACGTTCGTGGTGGGGGTGAAAGCTCTCTCGTGATTTAAAACGTGGCCCCGTGGGTGTGCAGGCTTTTGTTGAAGCGTCGGAAAAAGGGGGGTGGGCCGTGGGGGCAATGCCGATACCAGCAAACGGGCTCTCAGAACCTTTTTTAATTTTTTTGCTCCCGCAGCAAGAATTCCGATTCTGGTAAGTAAAGCCCATTTTTAAGTGGGTTCTTCTCTTTTTCGTTAAGCAAGTGGGGGAACCGGAGGGCTAAGGCCCCCCCCCCCCAAAGGACGTCCACGAAGGGAAAGAAACGGGTTGTTAGGTAGGCGTAGGATCACCCCCAGTGCTTTTATTAGGCCGGCGGAGGGAAGAAACCTAGAGACTAGGTAGGCTAGGCATGAAAAGACCGGTTAGAATTATTCAAATTTGAATTCTGATGCACATCTCTTCGACTCTTTATCACGAGCTCTTTAGCTTTGTCATTAATTAACAAGGCAAAGCCGAAGCCTATTAGGTCTCGTTTAAAACTCATCGGCCAAAATATTTTTAATAAAAATTCACGTGCCGTATTGGGTGTACAGAATATCAGTGATTATAATTATTAAAAAATTTTAAGAATCTACTTTGAGATAGTTTCAGAAGATTAACAGAGTTAGACACTTTTGTGTCTGACTCTCTCTCCTCTGCAAAACTTTTTTCTGCACAAAAGTTAAGATGACTCTGTCCATTTAAAATCAATTAAATTCTGTCGAAAGATTATATCTAAAAATTCATGTCTCAATGATTACCGAACGCAGCAGTGATGTGTAAACATCACAGTGGAACTACTAAAACAAGCACGTTAACGAAAGGTGTGCATGGTGCGGCGTGCGTTTGCCGATCGAGGCTCACTTCTGGTGAGAGGGCAAGAAGCTGATCGAATGGTGCGCGTTGTGAACAGGGAGAACTCCACCAAATGACGGGCTGTATCGACAAACGGAGTTAGAGGGAGGACATTGCGGGTAAGGACGGCGCCACCTTTCCATCTTCGACCACATGGCGTAAAGGCCACCTTGCGCTCGTTTCTCACGGGGGTAGGCAATATATCAAACACCCCGCGCGTTGTAGTCTTCCTTCTGCGAGAAGGCATGCACGGGTGGCAGATTAAGCTCGCAGGACGTTAGTGGCGAATGATGTCCATTGTCAAGACTCAGAGGTGAATAGTTAGAAATTGAGCGGTGATGACCCAAAGCTTAAAGGGCTCGGGCATTTCCGCAGAACAGGTGGTCGGCCGCCGGAAATGTGGATGTGAGGGGCCACGGAGAGCTAGCATCATGGATGGGTACTAGAAGGGCCGTGTGCTTGAGACAAAACCCTCCGATGTCTCTTATGTCTGGAGGGATAAAGCTAATCTATTATATTATTAACATAATTCCCTCGGATAAGATATTATACCAGATTGTAATATTAGTTCTCTTTGACAATAATTTGAGTGACTTAAGGCACCGTTTGTTTCGGATGCCAAAGGGATACATTATTTGAAAATCTATATAAAAGTACACCGGAAATGGTGTCCGAGATTTTTGAAATTAAAAAAAAAATCATTTGACAACCTCACGTGCATTCCACCAATTTGTCTCCGCCTATTATTGTCGACCGTGTCATTCGCCTTTTCATTAATCCCAATTAAACTTTGGTTACAAATGATCGGTAGAGTTTAAATGTAGGTTTAAAGTGTGGCGGGGGTACTACTCAAGTGGGTTTTGACGGTTTAAAGGGTACGGTGAGAACGAGAATCCGCCCACAACTTTGTTGCTGGAACCAACTTCTCCGGATTTTCTAATCCGCCCTCCAATGTGTCCGTGTACCTTTCAATTACAAAAGTCTCTTGAATACAAACAAATTTGGTGGTGCTCATTGTTCATTTGATTGGAATTACAGATATATCAAAGATTTTAGGGAGAATTATCTGTATACCCTTAAAAAAATTACGAATTACTTGCATACCTTTACTTTTTTAAAAATTACCGTCATACCCTCAAAAACTTAAATACATCTCTATTATACACATGCCGTCGACGGGCCGTGACTGACGTTAACTGGGTGACTGAAAAAGATTAACCTACCCCGGCCCGTGGGTATCGCATGTTAGGTTTTGGGTTTATGAATTAAAGTGGGTTTTCCATCTCCCTCCCCCCCTCGAGTTCAACGGAACCTTCATTCCCTCCGCTCTCCCACCCCTCCTCCCTTCGACCTCCGGTTCCCCCTTCCCCGGCCCTTCCAGCCCCCCCTCTCCTTTGCACCCGATTTCACAGACTGACCTCCCTATCTCTCCGGAACCCTCGACGAATTCGTCGAGGCCCACCGGAACCCTAATCCACCCCCTCAATGCGTGTCGTCTTCCTCTTCCGCAGAAGGGCCATTCGCGCAGAAGGGCGTTTCGCTGTCGGCTTCCTCCTCGTGTTGCTTCCTCCTCGCAAGGTGCTCTTCTCCTGCCCCCCCCCCCCCCCCCCGACGTGGTGGTCAGGTCAGGTGTATATTCTTGAGCCCCCCCTCTCCTTTGCACCCGATTTCACGGAGTGACCTCCCTATCTCTCCGGAACCCTCGGCGAACTCGTCGAGTCTCACCGGAACCCTAATCCACCCCCTTAATGCGTGTCGTCTTCCTCTTCCGCAGAAGGGCCATTCGCGCAGAAGGGCGTTTCGGTGTTATCTTTAGAAGGGCGTTTCGCTGTCGGCTTCTTCCTCAAGTTGCTTGCTCCTCGCAGGGTGCTCTTCTCTTGCCCCCCCCCCCCGGGTGGTGGTCAGGTCAGGTGTGTATTCTTGAGCCCCCTCATCATGAATTTGTGACCAAAGAGTATGCCTGATATTTGCCTTTGGGATGGTTTCATCTTTTCTGGTTATCAATGAGGTCCACAGACACAGGGCAGGGCTACTTTTCAGATTTTTCAGGTGCTCTGGTATCCCATCTCACCTCCACTTTTGTTTTCTCACTTTATCGAGGGGGGAGAATGGGACCCGGTTGGTAGAGTTTCATAACTTCTTTCAAGTAGGTTTTCCATGTTCACTTCTGTTCTATACAAATATTTAAAATGTTTCCATTTTCAAGCATGTCCTCATTGCCTTCCCTTCACTTGCATTAGTTCATATTCACAATCCTGTTAGTATTTCTTTATTCTCGGTAGTTGAAGGTTTAGTATTAAATTGAGTGACCCTGTGTATGGTACTTTGCAAAGGTTTAATGAATGAATTGGTTTTTGTACATTTCAAAGCTTTGTAACAGGTAAAATGGAGGAGAGCTACTTAATTAAATTGTTTTATGGTGGGCATTGGAAGGTGGTGCATGGTCATGATGGACAGGATAGGTTATCTCCGAGGAGTTTCAGACAGAGGTCCTTCATGGACCAAGATTATGCTAATTTAATAGAACTGTAGTTGGTAGCAAGTGGGTTATTCACTGAGGGGGGACAAATTGATCACATATATTTTGTGGCTGAAGTGCAGAATGGCTGCAGGGATAGAAAGTATCTGAACTTAGAGATAGATGAACATATCATCGAAATGTTTGATAAGTGTAGCAACAACAAAATCATAAAGGTTTATGTTAGTCAAGACTACACAACTGTACCCTTAGATGCAGAGCAACCTGAAGAAGTTTTAGATGCTGTTGGTATTGATGAGACACTAGAGGATGCACAGGTTGTTTTAGATGAAGTATCAGATGGGGAAGTGAGAACAGATGATAGTGACTACAATCCTAGTTCCGACTATGATGTTGATTATGTTGATGAGCTAGTTGATGATGATGAAGTAGGTGACCAATTTACTGACTTAATGATGTCAGACATGACTGAGGGAGCTTTATATGATAATATTCAAGCATTTAGATTAGCTCTATCCCAATTTGCCATATTGCATGAGTTTGATGTTAAGTATATCCGGTCAGAGCCAATGCGGGTGACTGTCACTTGTAAAGCAGCCAATTGTAACTGGAGGTTACATGCTTCAAGACTAAAAGATGGTCACACATTCCAAGTGAAGAAAGTTCAAGGTAAGCACACATGCGTGTCAGAAAATAGGCGAGGGAACCACATGGCAACAAAGAGCTGGATTGCTCACCAATGCCTTCCATGGTTAAAGAATGAAGGAGATCTCCGAGTCAGAGAACTTGGAAGACGGCTAGAGCATACATACCATATAACTTTGCCATACATGCGGATATACAAGGCTAAGGTGGTTGCATTGAAGGTGATACATGGCACATGGGAGGACATGTATGCCATGATACCGAGTTTGCAGTATGAGCTCCTAGTGAGGAATCCAGGAAGTGTTATAAAGTATGAATTGGAAGAAGGTACTAGGTCATTTAAGAGATTCTTTATGTCATTCAAAGCTTGCATTGAAGGGTTCAAATGGTGTCGGCCTCGGATTGGCCTAGATGGATGTCATTTGAAGTGTACTTTACGTGGTGCACTTCTGGCCGCCACTTGTGTGGATGGGAACAACTGTTTATTTTCCATTGTTACTGCCATAGTGGAGAGTGAGAATGCCGACAGTTGGCTATGGTTTCTACAGAATATGAAGGAGCCAATTGGTCACCCCGAAGGGTTGGCATTCATCTCTGACAGGGCGAAAGGGCTAGATGAGGTCGTATCAATTGTGTATGCAGTACAAGAACATCGTACTTGTTTGAGACATTTTTACAAGAGTTTCAAGAGCAAGTTTCTAGGACCAACATTGAAGAAGCTGTTGTGGTCATCTGCCAAAGCATTCAATGAGCACAGTTTTAAGTATCACATGAATGAAATGAGACAAATAAATGAGAAGGCTTATCATTTTATGTTAGGTCCGGAGGTGAGGACATTGAAATGGTCTAGGTCACAGTTCAGCACCGAAACAAAGTGCATGTACATTTGCAATAACTTCAGTGAGTCATTCAATAATTACATTGGAGATGCCCGCACAAAGCCCATTCTTACTTGCATTGACACACTGAGATCATTATTCATGAAGAGTTTCCATAATAGGAAGACACTTGCAGACCGGTGGAAGGACACACTGACACCATTTGCCAGGAGTCACATTATTGCTACAACAAGAGGGCTGGGAGGTTATTTAGTTGAGAAGACCAGCCATAATCAAGCCCAAGTGACTAGTCCGACAGAGAGGGTTGAAGTGGACTTAGAGAGGAAGACATGTAGCTGTCATAGATGGCAAAAAATTTGGCTTCCTTGTGTTCATGCATGTGCTTTCTTATCAACAAATAGGGCACCGAAGAGGGAGGACTATGTATCTCACTATTACCATGTGGCCACATATAAGGCTACTTATGCTCAGACCATCAGCCCTATGCCTGACAGAGAAAGTTGGGTCAAGCTTGATGTGGAAGTGTATCCACCCAATACAAGACGTCCCCTTGGAAGGCCAAGAAAGAGTCATATTCGAGATTCAGACGAGCCAGCTAGACTAAAAAGACAATATAATTGCACAAGATGTGGTGAAGCTGGTCACTATGCCAACACATGCAAGAATCCAATCCAAAACACACCTACTTCAAGGGCAAGGTAATTCAACTTAAATTTTCGATCTTACATTTCTTTTACTTAGTTGCTTAACAGTGCATTTCTTGTAGGAGGCCTCCTGGGAGACCAAAGATGTCACGCCCCGAGCGCGGAAGATACTCGGATATGCGCGACGAGTTTATATCAATCATGTCAATCAGAGTAGTAGTGTATTAGACACCAAAACAGAGATGCGTAAAAATAGAAAGATAACCCAATCCTTTATTTCATAATGGATAGACTATTACAAATCCAATACTCTATTCAAGGAAAAGTACATAGTTGACTCAAGAAAATAGGAAAAAGACTAGATGACACTTGGAAAAGCTCTAACTCTTTCACTCTTGACTTTCCCCATCCGATTGACTTCCCTCGTCGTCGGAATTACCTGAAAAGTAGGGAACACACGGAGTGAGCGAACGCTCAGTAGGAAATTATATCTCAAGCGCTAGCAAGGGGTGTAAATAATTACATTTTCATGATTGTACTATAGCTATGCATGCTCGTATAAAACGACAAGATAGAGAGAAATTTATCAATAAGACGGCAAGATGAACTAGTCATGAGCTTTCAAGAAAAGATAACAAGATATTCAAGCAAGTACTCTTTAGCAAGTCATGTCAAGAACTTTGGCTATCATGTATCAAGCAAGCAAGTAATTACCCTTTCTCGGGTCACGCAATTCATGTCAAGTCAAGTACGAGTCAAGTACAAGATTTGTGTGGAATGCCCAATCAAGCTAGTCATGCACTCGGTATAATGCCAGATACCTTATCATTCAACTCCCATGGGCACAAGTACTTTCGGGTGCTCCTCCCAGGACCAGATCGGGCCCTATATGCGCAGCATTTATCATGTATATTTGACATCCACTCTTGTATATATATATATAGCCAATATGGAATTTCAACAATTTAAGCTTGTAGACACGTAGGATAACTTTGAGAGAATGGAGTCCAAAAATACGACATTGGACATAGATAGGCGATAACAACGGTGTAATCACGATGAACGATGAAACTAGGTGGAATTAGGTTCCCTTAACTCGGGTACCATGACAAACAAGTATGGACATTCTTTATATAGAATTGAGGTCCACATGAACAGTACATCAAAGGTAAGATACCCTCATTCTTATTATAGAATTGAGGTCCACAAGAACATCAACAAATGGCATGATATCATCATCCCATTAAGAATTCTCATGATATACTCTTTGCATATCATAAGGGCCGGTATACCATGTTTCTTTAGAGTGACATGGCATTCAATAGTGTAATGGGTTTTTAGGGTACAACCAGCTCAGTCGACCTTGAGGGAATCCAAGTACGAGGAGTCTTACGGAGGTCTCTATGACTAACTCGCTAGTCCAAAGGAACGGAATGTCCAATGGAGAGCTTGTATGTCAATGAGAGTTGAGGGTGATCGATAAAACATCATGAAACGTGGGACTATACTCACGGAGTGGAGATATAGTGCCGATATACATATATATAGATATACTGAAACCATCGGTTATCAGAAACAGGGTAAAAATATTTTTACAGGAAAATAACGACTTAAGTAAAGTCACTACTCAAGTAGTTAACGCCTTCAGTAAGGGCGTTTATCTATTTTACAATTTTTTTCAAAATTTTAATATTTTCGTATTTTACCAAAAACGCGCCCTGGTAAGGGGCGTTTAATTAAATTTGACGACGTATGCAATGGTCGTTCATTCTTTACCTCTATTTTTATAGAATATATATATTTTCAATAATTTATCGGAAACACGCCCTGGACAGGGGCGTTACTTTTCAATTCACGCCCTGAACAGGGGCGTTAGTTAAGTGAGAGACGACCTATACAGGGTCGTGTATTTCAAGAATTTACAATTTTTTAAGTATTGAAATTTCTAGAAAACGAGATATGGTCATGACAGGATAATATCAGGATTAATGATTATGCACTGGTTTAGAATCATGTTTAAGTGAATATTGGACTAATTAACATGGGTAATTATCAGGTAATTAAATTAACGTCTGTGTACAGGGCGTCAAATCTTTTGAATTGACGACCTTGTCAGGGTCGTTTATTTAAATAGCGCCCTAGTCTGGGTCGCGTATAAAATTAGCGCCCTTGGAAAGGGCGTTTCTTTCCAACAATAGAACCTTTAAAACTCGTGAAAACTACATGCATGAACTAATATATATGGTTTAATATATTTGTTATGGTGATTTGGGCTACAGTGCTTGAGAAAACCTACCTTGATGATGATAAACTGACGGATGAACAGATGTAGGTTCTGGAAAAATGATACTCTGTTTTATAAACAGAGTCTTTTTGAAGCTTTCGATCCTAATAGCAGCAGCAAGGGTAGTAATAGGTTGCAGATGAAGAACCCTCAATTCTTCAGTAGGTTACGATGACTCCTACAGAGAACATATATATATAATCATTAGTATTATCTTCATAATACTTGACTGAAGGTGGAAGAAAGAAGAACTTACCCTTTCGTTCTTCACAACGTGAATCTTCTTAACCTGTAAGAAGAGAAGACGAAGAACCTGTTAATGTTCTTCATACCATCGTAAACAGAAAAGAAGAAGAAAGAACCTTGGTTCTTCACCTACCGTAGAATAGTCCGAACGCCAAATAGCGTTCACGGTTCAAGCAGTAGGTTATTTATAGGATTTAGGTGATCCTAATAGAGTTAGTGTTCGATTGGAAGTAACACTTCCATGATAGAGTTATTACTACATTCGAACTCTTTCTCATAGTTATCAACTTACCCTGGATAGACTCCTGGGTCGAACGAAACTCAAACTAAATTAACGACCTAGGTCAGGGCGTCGAATTTAAATTGACGCCTGGTCAAGCGTCGTTTCTTGTTGAAACGCGTCCATTCAAAGGACGTTATGCAAACCTGCCCTTTTTATTTATTTTTGGTCGTTTGAAATTTGACGCCTTATTATTTGGGCGTCCTTTCTTTAATTCACGCCTTAGGTGAGGGCGTTTTCTTGTAAAGTAGCGCCTATATCTAAGGCGTTATTTTCATCAGGGTTTAATTATTTTTATTCCAAGCTCTTTCGTTTATTTACTAAATCTTTTAATCTATTTTGATTTATTTTATTTATCAGGGTTGCTACACCCTCCCCCACTTAAAAAGAATTTGGTCCCCAAATTCCATATCATACATTTACATATGGAGAGTGTAGAGTGTGTACCTTCTAAAATAAGTCTGGAAATTGCTTCATCATAGATTTCTCGGTCTCCCATGTAGCTTCATGTGCTGAATTCTTATTCCATTGTACTTTTAGCATGGGAATAACCTTATTCCTTAGGGTACGCACTTCTCGATCTAAGATCTTCATAGGCTTCTGTTCATATGTGAAATCTTTCTGGATTACTAGGTCTCCATATTCAATAATATGTGATGGGTCATGTACATACTTCTTCAACATAGATATGTGGAACACATCATGTACTTCGGACAGTTGAGGGGGCAATGCGATGCGATAAGCAACCTCGCCAACTCTTTCTAGTATCTCAAAAGGTCCGATAAATCTTGGGGTAAGCTTGCCTTTAACACCAAATCTTCGTATTCCACGTCCAGGCGATATCTTGAGAAATACATGATCTCCAACTTGGAATTCGAGATCTCTTCTTCTTGTGTCAGCATAAGCCTTTTGTCTAGACTGAGCAACTTGCAGTCTTTCTTTGATCAATTGTATCTTCTCGGTAGTGTCCCTTACCATTTCTGGACCTAACAGTTGTTTCTCTCCAACTTCGTCCCAGCATAAGGGTGATCGACAACTCCTTCCGTATAAGGCTTCAAAGGTGCCAGTTGTATACTTGCCTGGTAGCTATTATTGTATGCAAATTCGACCAGAGGCAAGTGATCATGCCAGTTTCCATCAAAATCAGTGATGCATGCTCTAAGCATATCTTCAACTACTTGATTTGTTCTCTCGGTCTGACCATCCGTTTGAGGATGAAAGGCTGTACTAAAGTTAAGCCTTGTCCCAACGAACGTTGTAGTCCTTCCAAAAATGAGAAGTAAAACGGGGATCTCTGTCAGACACGATTGAAACAGGAATACCATGTAATCTGACTATTTCCTTGATGTATAGTGCAGCTAAGACATCGACTGACCATCGACTCTTGATTGGCAAGAAATGCGCTGATTTAGTCAATCGGTCAATGATAACCCATATTCCATCATGTCCTCTTTTTGATTTAGATAAACCCATGATGAAATCCATGCCAATATCCTCCCACTTCCATTTAGGGATATCTAGAGGATGTAGTTTTCCAGCAGGCTTCTGGTGTTCCGCCTTGACTTGTTGGCATGTGAGACAGCGTGATACGTAGTCTACTATTTCCCTTTTCATGTTGGGCCACCAAAAATTCCTTTTCACATCTTGGTACATCTTGGTAGATCCAGGATGAATCGTATACCTTGACCTATGAGCTTCATCTAAGACCTTCTTCTTCAATTCTGGGCAGTCCGGTATACAAGTTCTATTCTTGAACATTAATCTTCCATCAGAAGTTAGTTGGAAATCCGATTGTCCTTCTAATCTGCCCTTGATTTCTACTAATGTAGGATCGTCATCCTGAAGTGCTTGTATCTCAGATAATAAATTTGACTGTATGCTTATATGAGATAATGTGACACATCTAGGATCCGTGTCCATGCTTATATTGAGTTCAGAGAATTGTTCCAGCAATTTCCATTCTTGAATCAGACAATTGGCTAACAGTGCTCTCGGCTTTCGACTAAGGGCATCAGCTACATGATTACCCTTTTCGGGTTGATATTGTATATTGAAGTCGAAGTCCTTGAGATATTCCAGCCATCGTCTTTGCCTCATATTTAGTTCCTTCTGTGAGAAAAGATATTTGAGACTCTTGTGATAGGAGTATACAGTAAACTGTACTTCATAAAGATAATGTCTCCATATTTTGAGTGCAAATACTACCGCGGCCAATTCTAAGTCATGGACGGGGTAGTTCTCTTCATGCTTCTTTAATTGACGAGAAGAGTAGGCTATAACCTTCCCTCGTTGCATTAGAACACACCCGAGGCCAATGCCAGAAGCATCAGTGTATACCTCGAACTTTTCTCCTTCAATTGGCAATGCTAAGATAGGAGCTGTAGTAAGATGATCCTTGAGAGTTTAGAAGCTTCTTTCACATTCCTCATCCCATTCATAACGGATCTCCTTGCGAGTTAACCTCGTAAGTGGCACGGCGATTTTTGAGAAATTCTTGATGAATCGCCTGTAATAGCCGGCAAGTCCTAAGAAACTTCGGATCTCGCTAGCATTGGTCGATCTTTCCCAGTTCCTTACAGCTTCAACCTTTGATGGGTCTACAGACAAGCCATCCTTTGATATAACATGTCCGAGAAAAGTCACTTCTTCAAGCCAGAATTCACACTTGCTAAGTTTTGCATATAATTGGTTTGTCCTCAATATTTGTAATGCAATCCTCAAATGTTCCTCATGCTCTTCCTTGGTCTTGGAATAAATCAATATATCATCAATAAAGACCACCACGAATTGATCTAAATAAGGCCTGAATATACTATTCATTAACTGCATAAAGGCAGCAGGGGCATTCGTTAGTCCGAAAGGCATAACAACAAATTCATAATGGCCATACCTGCTTCTGAATGCAGTTTTATGAATATCCTCGTCCTTGATTCTTAGTTGGTGATATCCGGACCTAAGATCAATTTTGGAAAAGTATATGGATCCTGAAATTTGATCAAACAATTCATCGATTCTCGGCAGTGGATACTTGTTCTTGATAGTGAGATGATTCAATTGTCGATAGTCGACGCATAACCTCATGGATCCGTCTTTCTTCTTTACAAATAATACTAGCGCTCCCCACGGGGAAGTACTTGGTCTAATGAATCCTTTCTTAATGAGTTCCATCAATTGCTCCTTTAACTCCTTGAGTTCAGCAGGTGACATCCTATAAGGTGCCTTTGAAATCGGACCAGCACCAGGGACTAAGTCCATGGTGAAGGCCACTTCTCTTTGCGGGGGTAATCCCGGCAAATCTTTCGGAAACACGTCCGGAAATTCTTGTACCACTGGAATGTCTTCTAACTTAGCTTCCTTAGCTTCTTTAACTGTGACAAAGGCAAGGAAAGATGTACATCCTTTCTTGATGAGCTTGCTAGCTCGGAGAGCTGAAATAAGAGGGTTTTTGCTCCGACTCTTGGGGTTAGTAAATATTAGTTCTGGGAATTCCTTGAATGTAACCTTGCTATTGCGGCAATCAACCGTTGCCTGATACTTGGATAACCAATCTGCCCCTAGTATAACATCATAGTCTTTCAGATCTAAACATATGAGATCAATAGGGAGATTTTGACCATGAATCAATACCTCGCAGTTTTGGTAATGATGTGTAATATCAGTCTCATCATCCAGAGGAGTAGACAAAACTAACTTTATCCATTCCGGTTCTAGGGGTAATGGGTCAGCAAACTTTTTAGAAACAATAGAATGTGATGCACCAGTATCAATTAAGACATATGCATTCCTGGAACAAACTTTCAATATACCTTCCACTAAGCCGCCTCCTTCTACTTGCTCGGTTTCCTTGATTGCATGAAGACGAGCATTCTTGGTTACTGGGCGTTTTCCGTCATCGGCTTGATTATTTAGTAGTGGGCAATCGGGAATCCGATGCTCACGACTCCCACAACGGAGACATGCTCCTAGTTTCCTCCAGCATTCTTCTGCTCTATGACCCGCTTTATCACAATGTTTGCACACTGTATTTGGAGAGGTAGTGGTGATAGAGAAGGGCTTGGTCTTCTTGAACTTTTGGTCTTGTGAGGATGCTCCTCCATTGCTAGGCCTTTTCTTGAAGTTGGATTTAAAAGAACCCGAACCTGTAACTTGTTCCTTCTTATCCTTACCACGAATCCTATCAGACAGTTCCGTGGCATCTTCTAATAGTTGAGCTCGGCGTACTATCTCCGAGTAGACTTGAATGTCCATCGGCGCCAGTTGAGTAATAGCTTGGGGCCTGAGTCCATTAAGAAACCTCCTAGCCTTCATTTTCTCGGTGCTAACTAGATGCTTAGCATACCGAGACAATCTAGAGAATTGGGCCTCATACTCGGCCACTGACAAGGATCGTTGTTTTAATACGGCAAACTCTGCAGCCTTCTTTTCCTGAACTCGGTCCGAGAAATATTTCACGTTGAAGTGTTCAACGAATTCTTCCCACGAAACCTGATCTTGATTTATAGTAGCCTCTATTGATTCCCACCAGCATCTAGCATCCCTTTCTAACTGAAAAGTAGCTAATAAAACTTTATCCTGATCCGTGCATTGCATAACACGGAATATACGTTCTATCTCCCTAATCCAGTGTTCATCGTCATCTGGATCAGTAGAACCCGTGAACTTGGGTGGGTTCATGTTCTTGAAAGTCTGGTGGAGACTTCCTGCTCGTTGTCCACCTCCTTGTGCTACTTGTTGCAGCACTTGAGTCATGCCTTGAAGGGTACGCTGCATGTTGCGCCATTGAGCACGTTCGGCAGCCATTATCCTACAATTATAATAACTAGATTAATATGTGCTTGTATTTAAAGACTCATATACTATGTTAACTTTATCCCTTGGTTCTACCCAATCTCACTGGTTGAAGGTTTAAAACTTATCCTTGGACTTGGGTTTTTCCTAGGAATTGAATACCCTAGGCTCTGATACCACAAAAACTGTCACGCCCCGAGCGCGGAAGATACTCGGATATACGCGACGAGTTTATATCAATCATGTCAATCAGAGTAGTAGTGTATTCGACACCAAAACAGAGATGCGCAAAAATAGAAAGATAACCCAATCCTTTATTTCATAATGGATAGACTATTACAAATCCAATACTCTATTCAAGGAAAATTACATAGTTGACTCAAGAAAATAGGAAAAAGACTAGATGACACTTGGAAAAGCTCTAACTCTTTCACTCTTGACTTTCCCCATCCGATTGACTTCCCTCGTCGTCGGAATTACCTGAAAAGTAGGGAACACACGGAGTGAGCGAACGCTCAGTAGGAAATTATATCTCAAGCGCTAGCAAGGGGTGTAAATAATTATATTTTTCATGAATGTACCATAGCTATGCATGCTCGTATAAAACGACAAGATAGAGAGAAAATTTATCAATAAGACGGCAAGATGAACTAGTCATGAACTTTCAAGAAAAGATAACAAGATATTTAAGCAAGTACTCTTTAGCAAGTCATGTCAAGAACTTTGGCTATCATGTATCAAGCAAGCAAGTAATTACCCTTTCTCGGGTCACGCAATTCATGTCAAGTCAAGTACGAGTCAAGTACAAGATTTGTGTGGAATGCCCAATCAAGCTAGTCATGCACTCGGTATAATGCCAGATACCTTATCATTCAACTCCCATGGGCACAAGTACTTTCGGGTGCTCCTCCCAGGACCAGATCGGGCCCTATATGCGCAAGCATTTATCATGTATATTTGACATCCACTCTTGTATATATATATAGCCAATATGGAATTTCAACAATTTAAGCTTGTAGACACGTAGGATAACTTTGAGAGAATGGAGTCCAAAAATACGACATTGGACATAGATAGGCGATAACAACGGTGTAATCACGATGAACGATGAAACTAGGTGGAATTAGGTTCCCTTAACTCGGGTACCATGACAAACAAGTATGGACATTCTTTATATAGAATTGAGGTCCACATGAACAGTACATCAAAGGTAAGATACCCTCATTCTTATTATAGAATTGAGGTCCACAAGAACATCAACAAATGGCATGATATCATCATCCCATTAAGAATTCTCATGATATACTCTTTGCATATCATAAGGGCCGGTATACCATGTTTCTTTAGAGTGACATGGCATTCAATAGTGTAATGGATTTTTAGGGTACAACTAGCTCAGTCGACCTTGAGGGAATCCAAAGTACGAGGAGTCTTACGGAGGTCTCTATGACTAACTCGCTAGTCCAAAGGAACGGAATGTCCAATGGAGAGCTTGTATGTCAATGAGAGTTGAGGGTGATCGATAAAACATCATGAAACGTGGGACTATACTCACGGAGTGGAGATATAGTGCCGATATACATATATATAGATATACTGAAACCATCGGTTATCAGAAACAGGGTAAAAATATTTTTACAGGAAAATAACGACTTAAGTAAAGTCACTACTCAAGTAGTTAACGCCTTCAGTAAGGGCATTTATCTATTTTACAATTTTTTTCAAAATTTCAATATTTTCGTATTTTACCAAAAACGTGCCCTGGTAAGGGGCGTTTAATTAAATTTGACGACGTATGCAATGGTCGTTCATTCTTTACCTCTATTTTTGCAGAATATATATATATTCAGTAATTTATCGGAAACACGCCCTGGACAGGGGCGTTACTTTTCAATTCACGCCCTGAACAGGGGCGTTAGTTAAGTGAGAGACGACCTATACAGGGTCGTGTATTTCAAGAATTTACAATTTTTTTTAAGTATTGAAATTTCTAGAAAACGAGATATGGTCATGACAGGATAATATCAGGATTAATGATTATGCACTGGTTTAGAATCATGTTTAAGTGAATATTCGACTAATTAACATGGGTAATTATCAGGTAATTAAATTAACGTCTGTGTACAGGGCGTCAAATCTTTTAAATTGACGACCTTGTCAGGGTCGTTTATTTAAATAGCGCCCTAGTCTGGGTCGCGTATAAAATTAGCGCCCTTGGAAAGGGCGTTTCTTTCCAACAATAGAACCTTTAAAACTCGTGAAAACTACATGCATGAACTAATATATATGGTTTAATATATTTGTTATGGTGATTTGGGCTACAGTGCTTGAAAAAACCTACCTTGATGATGATAAACTGACGGATGAACAGATGTAGGTTCTGGAAAAATGATACTCTATTTTATAAACAGAGTCTTTTTGAAGCTTTCGATCCTAATAGTAGCAGCAAGGGTAGTAATAAGTTGCAGATGAAGAACCCTCAATTCTTCAGTAGGTTACGATGACTCCTATAGAGAACATATATATATAATCATTAGTATTATCTTCATAATACTTGACTGAAGGTGGGAGAAAGAAGAACTTACCCTTTCATTCTTCACAACGTGAATCTTCTTAACCTGTAAGAAGAGAAGACGAAGAACCTATTAATGTTCTTCATACCATCGTAAACAGAAAAGAAGAAGAAAGAACCTTGGTTCTTCACCTACCGTAGAATAGTCCGAACGCCAAATAGCGTTCACGGTTCAAGCAGTAGGTTATTTATAGGATTTAGGTGATCCTAATAGAGTTAGTGTTCGATTGGAAGTAACACTTCCATGATAGAGTTATTACTACATTCGAACTCTTTCTCATAGTTATCAACTTACCCTGGATAGACTCCTAGGTCGAACGAAACTCAAACTAAATTAACGACCTAGGTCAGGGCGTCGAATTTAAATTGACGCCTGGTCAAGCGTCGTTTCTTGTTGAAACACGTCTATTCAAAGGACGTTATGCAAACCTGCCCTTTTTATTTATTTTTGGTCGTTTGAAATTTGACGCCTTATTATTTGGGCATCCTTTCTTTAATTCACACCTTAGGTGAGGGCGTTTTCTTGTAAAGTAGCGCCTATATCTAAGGCGTTATTTTCATCAGGGTTTAATTATTTTTATTCCAAGCTCTTTCGTTTATTTACTAAATCTTTTAATCCATTTTGATTTATTTTATTTATCAGGGTTGCTACAAAAGAAGACTGTTGCAACATCAACACCTGCTACTTTTCCGCCACCGGTGGGAGGAAGGGGTAGAGGCAGATCTGTGCCATGTAGGACTACACCTGGGAGTAGCACTTAAGGTGCTATCTTTGGCAAGACAATTTTTGTAACTTAACCAAACGGTGCTTCAAACTCTCTATTTTGTGAAGTATGCTCTGTGAGCACTAAACTGGTGTTTATAATCAATGGATGTTTCAATTCCCTTTGTTGGTGTAATCAAGTTTCAATGTAATGTAACGTATGCTCTATGAGCATTGACTTGGTGTTTATGATCAATGGATTCCATGGTTTTATGATTGATTGTTTTGTGAAGTATGGTCTGTGTGCATTTCTGACAGTTTGAATGTAAGCTAGCCTCAGTGGCAGTGATCGGAGGTGCCCAGGGGAAGGGGGACACTACCAGCTGTAAATGCATCCTCACAGTTGATATGCTCCATGTAAATAGATCTCAGGGATGTTGTGCCCCTGTGATTTTGATGATAGCAAACACTATGAGTCACCATATGTTTGTGTTTGCATGAAAGATTGAATGATTGCATGCTCAGTCATTTATCTAGCACGTTTCAAGCTCTACCACACACATCAGGTCTGAGCATATAGAGTGTGTCGGTGCATTGACCAATTCGTGCATATTTCTGATCAACGCCTGTTTGCATATATTAGCCATAGTCAGTGCACTCGTCTGTCTCATGCGTACACTAAGTCTATACATCCATTAGCTGATAACTGAGCAAGTCTATACATCCGTTAGCTCAGCTCGTGACTTAGTCAGTGAAATCCATGTTCATTGTGCATGTGTGCATGTCTGCACATTCCTTAGTGGCTAGTCTGTACAACCTCCGGTTGATTCATTCGATCAAGTCTATACAGCCAGAGCCAGTGTTCTTCACGCATATACATAGTCAGTGCATCGCCCTCATGCATACACAAGCACCCAAAGTCTGTACAACCGTTATTGATATGTGCATTTAAGTTCATACATCACTTCATCAAGTCTATACAGGATGCATTCATGCATAAACACTAGGTAGCAAAATCTGTACATCGTCTTGGCGCATGCACGCAAAGTCTGTACATTCCTTGACAGCATGCCTGAGCATTCATCCTCAATGTGCATACTTTCATCTATGCAAAAGTGCATTACATGCATTTAAATGTCTGAACACTTGTTGACGGTATGTCAGTGCATCCATTTTCGTTGTACATACCTTGATAGATGCAAACTGCAGTTCACACATTCAAAGTCTGTATATTCTTCAGTAGCATATCTATGTATCGTTTGCACAGTACACACAATGTCTGCACACTCCTTGATGGCATGTCCTTGCATTGTTGCAGTTCAACTGGTTGATCAAGTGTTTCTTGGAATCTCTTCTTAAAGAGCCCAATTGATTTTTATTCCGCAACTGTGTCTAGTTACAAGCTTTAATTAGGCAATTTTTGAAGGGGA
Source organism: Amorphophallus konjac (assembly GCA_022559845.1). Lineage (NCBI taxonomy): Eukaryota > Viridiplantae > Streptophyta > Magnoliopsida > Alismatales > Araceae > Amorphophallus > Amorphophallus konjac. The sequence goes on along the minus strand of CM040125.1, from coordinate 198,748,726 downwards.
GATTCATTCACCCCCCCTCTGAATCCATAGCACCAGCTACAACAAGGGATCCTCTCTGTGATGCAACTTTCAGAATGTAGTGAAACTTATTGTTCCAAACCTTTCCCAGAAAATCATTAGGAAGATCCTTGATGACCTTTACATTTCTAACTCTGGAAACAATTCTTCACATATGGCAATTTAATAAGTAAGTGAAACTAAATACATCCAACAAAACACATTATATTAGTTAACTTCCAACTCAAAATACATTACGTAGTACATGTATTAATTGCAAGTACATGGGGACATGTGAACTCCCACTTGTCATATCAAATTACATAGTACATCACAATATACATAGCAACTAAAATGACAAAGTGTAAAGTGATTTTTCTTGCTTCTTCCATCACTTTTCTAACTGTCAGTGCTCTATTTGGTAATTCTGCTTGCAACTTATCCATCTTCAATTCAATTGTCTCAAGCTTGTCTAATTTCCTTTCCAATGCCTTAAACTTCTTTTCCAAGAGTGCCTCTATATTGATTAGTTGATACTTCAAGTCTACCGTGGAATGATGCACATCATCAACCCATGTAAAGTACCCACAAGTATTATCTTCCTACAAAAAAAAACAATCATTAATATACTTACAATCTCTTAGACATAACATCAATCATGTAACATGCATTTCGAATATACTTACATTCCATCGTGGACACCGATAGAATCGTCTCCCCTTGCTTGATTCTTGAGACGAGATATATGTCTTACAAGTCCTGTTACAATAGCAATCTGGAGCAATCAAACACCGACTAACAGAGTGTGCAGTTGTATCCTCACTCATCGTTACCCACTATGACCAAAGACCTATTACAAATAAAGGCGTGTGATAAAGTAACTTCTCTTTTATAAAGATAACCAGCGGGCTATACAGAAGATGCAGTCACCTCTCCGATAGAATGATGCTACAGAGAAATGTTATTGCAACGACATAATACCCTCCTCTAGTATAGAAACATTATGGTTGCTTTCCACAAAAGTAATTGTCAATCACAACAAAAATTTTGTGACCAGCAAGATATTGCCAAACTTCATCAAATTCTTCATGGCGTGTGCATGAACATTTCTATGTACATATTAAAATCTAGAACTTCTATCTTATCTCGCTATTCCTTCTCTTTCTTTGCAATGACTGAACTAGCATATCCCTTTTACTCAGAGAGAAAATGCAACTACATCCTACTAGTTGCAACATTAAATTTAGGAGTGTGAGACAAGGCAAGGTGGTGACATCAGACAAATGTGGTTGCACTAGTCTTATATTGCCAATCATGCCTATATAAAACACTTGTTAGACACTTTTAAAAGTCTAAAAACCCTATCCTAGTTCAGAGTATCATTTTATTCCCGGCAAAGCACAAGGAAAAAAGGAAGCTGACACATAATAAAGTGAAAAGCGCCAACAAAAAATAGTTCAAGGGAAGTGAATACTTACAGATATTGAAGACGTTCAAGATTTCCAAGTTCGGGTACCAAGTTTCCAGAGAGGTTGGAATTTCCTAGATCGCTGTAAGATAAAGCATAAATCGGTTAACCTACTGTTTATTTGTTCCCCATCTTTTCTACATTTTTTCACGATGAATTACGATACGCCCTAGACTTCGGTTGATCTGAGCAGAGAAGACAATTCAATACGCCTTGAATGGATGGATGAAATACTTGAATGCAGTTTCCAAATGGACACACATAGAAGAAATGACGTGGGGAGAAGGAGAGGGCAAGCGGCCGTGAGATTGGAGGGAGAGGGATAGGGCCAGCTGCCCTCTGGCAGAGAAGAGGTCGTTACAGTCGATCTGCGCGGCCGTGAGAGTGGAGGGAGAGGGAGAGGGCGCGCGGCCGAGGGAGAGGACGAGCAGCCGAGGGAGAGCGGAGGGAGAGGGAGAGGACGCGCGGCCGTGAGTGAGAGTGGAGGGAGAGGGTGAGGGCGAGCTCCCCTCCGGCAGAGAAGATTCCGAGAAAGGGGGAGCGAAAGGAGAGGGCAACGGTTGCTAGGGCGGCATCCACCATAATGGCAAGAAGGTCATGCGAGGGGAGGAGGCAGACGCAATCTACGATCGTGGAGGTGGAGAGAAAAGAAAGGAGGTAGGGGGGTAAAACGGTCTAAGAGAATCGTCCGTATGTAACATCAAGACGGCAAGTAAACTGAGGGGGTTGCTAACACTGGTTAAGAGTTTTTGAGGGTACGACGGTAGTTTTTAAAAAGATAAGGGTATACAGATAATTCATGATTTTTTTAAGGGTATACAGGTAATTCTCCCAAGATTTTAATAAAAATGTTTTCCTTGTGATCCCAACCAAATAATATCTTAATAAAATAAAATAAAGGCGTAGATTTCACCTTACTTATGTCAGAACTTGACATGATTAACTAGTTTATTTGTGCGCAAAAAAAGTTAACACATGTCAGACATACACGTGTATAGGTTTGTCGATCGTAAACTATAATTTTAAAATTTTCTATAAACTCATTCGAGTTTTCATTAACCTACCGGGAGTTAATTTATGTGGAGACCTTTACACTCTTGTTTGTAGACAGGGCTGATCATAAACTCAGTTATGTTTACATAGAACTGCAGTCAACCATGAGTTAATAAAAAAAATATACATTTATGATAAATACGTTAGTGACAAATATGTCCAACCTGACATAGATTGCAATCAAATTAAACCGGGATTAAATGTTGGAAACCCAGCGATATCCCCGGTCATGTAGGTAGTAATTAGATGCCACCGAACAGTGGTATTGTAAGGCGATCATGTGTGCTGTTGTATGATTAATAATAATTTACTAGCTCCTGTGTTATCGTGCTTCATCTAGCTGACCTGTAACTCCAAAATTGAAAACAGTGAGTTCTAGATAGCTTCTCCGCTCTGTTTTAATTCCACCCAAAGCGTCATATGAAGCAGACAATGCAACCAGCTTCAATGTGCTAGCATGTTGGGCATATATATATATATATATATATATATATATATATATATATATATATATTGGCATGATTAGCCAGAGAGATTACTTTAGAAACCAAACAACAGTCTATCGCAAGACGGTAGGTCCAGAAGTATACAAGCTGGGGTAACTTACTGTAACCTGGCCATGTCTGCCTAACATTTTAATATTATGAGTTGGTTCCGATTTGTTATGCGCCACTTCCCTCCCAGACGGTGAGATAAGAAAGACGACGGAAAGCCTCCGAGAGCTTGTAAGCTGATTTGTGCGTCGGTAATCAAAAAGCCTTCGGTGCGAAAGATTCAAATACGAAGAATGAATATTTTGTGATCGAAACGATGTCTGTGTTAGACTCGTACGATTTATTTTTTGCATGATAAATGTGGAGTGCACACTGTAAAAAATATAGAATTAAAATATTTTATAACACTGAAATATTTTATATATGAATGAAATATTTTATTATAAGAATGAAATATTTGTTATGTTAATGAAATATTTTATTTGATTATATAAATAAATTAATAAAAATATTTTGTAGAAATAAATTTTAATATATAAATAAAATATTTTATTATAAGAATAAAATCTTTGTTACATAAATAAAATATTTTATTTGACTACAAAAATAAATAAATAAATAAACTATTTTATAAAAATAATATTATTATATGAACGAAATATTTAGTTACAATAAATTTAACAAACTATTTTAATCCTATATAAAAAGTTTCATTCATGTATAAAATATTTTAATTCTATGAAATATTTTAATCTTATATTTTTTCGTCTGAGCATGCTCCGCGTTAAATACGTGAACAAATAAATTTTACAGATACGACACGGACGTCGAAAATGATCTTTTTACCTGATTCTTGAGTCAAACGAAAAAAGATGTTACATACTTACGTGACATTGTGCACCAATTAGGTTAACAAAACATTACTCTCCTATATAGTTTGCTTGATATCCACGTTAATAACTAGCCATTCCGATGAATGAATTATACACGTATATTATATAGGGAACTCGACGAATAATTGGATGACGCATGTTTTCTGAAGAATTTTAAAATTGGGTTACAAGACACTCGTTCGATTTCTGAATAAAAATTATACAATTATACAAATTATAAAGTATTAATTTAATATGTATAATTTTCAGATATATATTTTGAGTTTTAACCGTAATCTTCGATCCAAAGTGGGTTCGATCAATGATGAGTCGGTAGCCCGGACAAACAGACTGTCAGAGTGGAAGCAGGCAACCGAAGGACTCGTCTGGAGAGACTCCTCCTAATGTATTTTTTCTTTTAATATAAAGAAAATAAATAGTAAGTGGCCATGGGCATAAATGTTCTGGACAGCCACACTAATCAAACATTCTTTGCAATATTTTTTTTTTTGATAGGTATCTTTTTCTTTACGGTGAGTCGGTGAGACGGAACCCGAGATTTTTTTTTAAAAAAAAAAAACAAAAGTCAGAACATAAACAGTTTTCAAACTCTCATGTTCTCCTCTTCTCAGAGTAATCGGATTAAAACCTAAAAGAGGTCGAATAATATTCTCTAACGAAAGTCACACCAAACAAATTTTCACACCATTCTCTTCTGCCAATGACATGACCCCAACTCAACAGTGTGGCCGTGCACGTCGAGTCCCGCAAAGGCTGCTCGCCAAGCCCAAAACAGGCTGGACCGACGATGCGGCCCAACGGGGAGTTAGCCCATCTAAAAAAGAGCCCGAATCTCTCGGATTTGAATGAAAGAGAAGAGAGAACCAGAGCAGTATTTGGTGCAATTCTAGTTGACGAGACATATTGCACGGAGACTCTTTCATAGTGAAGTAAACCACATCAATCTCATATGAACCAGTAGAGAAAAAGTTCAATGCAACCCCTTGGTTATAGAATGCCTCTAAGCATGGTGCAATAGAAAGTCTGCTACGTGATCGCCATATATAGCATCTTCCTCTTAAGAATGCCTCAATACATATTCGACACCAAATGTATTCACCGTCCACTCGCGAGTTCGTTGTCGAATAGAAGAGGTAAGAGCATGTGACGATGGTGTCGAAGGAGAGATCGTCGGGCATTACTCTCTCTCGAAGCTAACGGCTGTGGGAGAGCGAAAAATATTATCTTGAAAGGGGGGGAGGGACACAATAAAATGTATTTATATATAAAAGCATTTAACAATAAAAATTTTGATCAACTAATGTAGCTGAGTATATATATAATACCTCATGTTATAAGGAGAACACAGTTAAAAACATTATAAATATAAAGAGATTTTTTTCTCAATCTTGGGAGACCCATGGCACCCCCAGCCTTCCGTGCCGTGGCTCCGCCGCTGGCTGAAGGCGACACTTATGCTGGACCCCCACCTTATCGACCAGTTTATTGCTCCTACCCTTCTTGTAATATATCGAGTCAAAGAGAGCTGAGATTCACGGCTCACACCGTACACAGAAATGACATTAATGTTCATCATGGTGGGAAGGCCGTAAGTGAGATTCTAAAAACATTTTTTTTTGACGAAATAATGATAAAGTAAAACAGAACAGAGGGCTAACTACCACCCACAGGGACAACATGGGGGAAAAGACCCGACGAAGGGTGAGACACCCTTATAATGGCTAGGTCAGCTCAAGAAAGAAAGAAAAAATTATGAAATAAATATAAATAATATATCTTAAGTCCGAGAGAATGATCTCTAATATACAAAGTTGAAAGATCCCAAGAAAAAGTACGATGAACTAAGGATCGAGGGTGAAGAGTACCTGGACGACGGGGATAACGATCTTCTTCATCATCGATTATACTCATCCGACAGATAATCTCCGACCCGAGTCTTGTGTGCATCAAAGAAAATTTTATTATTTAGAAATTTTTAATTTTGAGCCTCCTGAGGGAGGGATAAACGGGACAGTGTGAATATTTAGAGCACCAACGGAGATTTTAAAAATATGGAGATGTGACTCCTTAATCATTTCAAAGACCAAAAGTATTATTACTGATCTTCACGTGTGAAAACCTATTTCCTTTGTGGGGGGTGCCTATGTTCTTGGTGCAAAGTGATGTTCCGATTTTGCTTTATATATATAAGACTAGATATTTTGATCTTTGTCTATTGAGTTTTAGTTCCACGTTGGATATCTAATTTGTAGATGCATAACTTCAATAGAGAAATCCTTCAACTCAAAATGTATGTTTTGAATTAGAGTCTGGCTTCTTCCATTAATTTGAGCCACCCCACCTATTCATTTGTGTTATTTATACGGCCACAACCATTCAGTTTAGGCGCCAATTCACGAAAATGGAGATACCAAGAGCAATTAACAAGTTGCGGTGGCTGATGGTGTAAGAGGTTTAAGATGGCCGATGATGTTGGAAGGAAAAATGAGTAATAATTCTAGCTTTCAGCTTCAATATGGTAATTGTTGGGTGTGACGTGCATTCATCTAACCTTGGATAGCAATATGACAAATTCATTCCACGCACCCCCATTTTTTTTATTCTCCAACTAGAACCTCCAATTTGGAGATTTTGGCTGGTAGCCATAAGAATCACACGAGTGGCTTCCATGTTCCTTAGTCCTTCCCTCAACTCTCAAGTAGCCGGGGTGAGACCCATGGAAGCCCAAAAATGCTTCCAACTGGATGTTGTGGGCAGTGGATCACAAACAATCCTTGGGGAACTTGACCTTTTAATCTAGATTCCCATTCATTGATAAGTAGAACTCTTCATCGTATGAAATACCTAAGAATGAAGGACACGCCAACGATTGAAGTACTCAATGTTTACCCCACATGCAGCAGGGACATCTGATTAGTTTATGCAAGAAGACAAAATTGATGTCATGATAATGTGATCCACGGTGGGTGCTTATAGCCCCTGCACTTTGATAGAGGGTTAGCCCGAGATTAACTTAGAGTTAATGCAGAGTTAGTGAGTTAATGCAGAGTTACTTACTTTTGTGCTTTGGCGAGAGGATTGACTTGTCCCGGGTTAAAAGGGGGTTAATCTCGGAATAAACTTGGGTTTCGAAAACCAGCCAACGAGGTGAGTTTACTTGACCCATTTTCAATCCACCCATTACTACTTCCGATGCGTCTGGGAATTCGCACCTCCCTCAGGAGCTCGTGAAACGCTTTCTCTCTTCCTCCAACATCCTACGAAACCCTTTCTATCCCTTTCTATCTCATACCAAACCCTTTCTTCCCTCCTACGAAATCCTCATCTCTTCACAGAGCTTTTAGCTATTTGGCGCCGATCCTGTCCATCCCTCCTTACCCCGTCGTTGTACCTCTCGATCCCTCCTTCATCCTACTTACGAGCTATCCCTGTGTTCTGGTTTCTTCCAGAAATGACCTCATTCATCCTCGTTCGTCCTTGACCTATTCGATTTTATGGTTGTCTTCCCAACACTTGGAGGACCCTTCCAGCGATCTTGCTCTTGACGTGGGAAAGGGGAGGGAATCTTGTAGCTTTGTAGCATTCCATCCCTTCTGCCAACTACACATAGGATATCGCAGTCGACTCCTTTCTCGTGAGTGAACATTTAAATTTTCTCTCCTTTTAAGCACATCCACAGTCGCCCGCGCCCCTTTCTCACCTGCTCTTGGCTTCGTCTTCCCGATCCCTCCTCTTTTCCTCTTCACCTTCTGTAGTTGATTTCTAGTGACGGTGGTGGTACTATTGTTGTCTCTGGCGATCATCGTCATGTGCAGGTGGTGTGTCAGTCGGTGGTGTTCAAGTTGGTGTTTTGGATCTGTCTGTGTTGTCGTTGGTTTCAACCTTCAGTCTTACTTGTAATATTTTTCTTCTCTCCCAAAAAAGTTGGTAGGTAAATAGGTTTGGTCGTTCATGTGTAGTTGTGGATCAAATGCGCTGCTTGTCGATTGTGGGATATGTGTACCTTGGCCTTGTGAATACTTGTTCATAATTTTTTTTCCCATATCAATACCTCCTCCTAAGCAGACATGGTGGCCTTGTATGTATTGGAGTTGTTATGACCACGATCACTCCGACGGATAGAGTGTCATCCCCAGATCTAGATCCGTATGACAAGAAGAAGGATAGAGAAGAAGGATCAATCACATCAGATAATAACACAAATATTTACATGGTTCGAAGGTTAACCCCCTACGTCCACGGGCGACGGCGACGACTGGAACTTCCCTAGATGTGGAGAAAAATTACAAGAAGCTCACACCCCAACCCGGAGGAACAAATCCTTTACAAGAACTCTCTCAAACTTTCAAACAAGGTATCTCTCTCTTTTTCCTCTCATCCCAAACCCACTCTCTTTTAGAGTCTCTCTTTGAGAAGCTCTCTTTGGGTTGGGTGGTGAAACAAGGGAGAGGAGAGTCTCCTATTTATAAGAAGGAGAAGGCATGGGTTCTTGTCCTGTGAGAAACAGGCTTCCTTTTGAACCTCTCGTGGTTAAATGGCCTTCATTACCTGGGAGTTAACTTCTGTCATTTGGAAAAAGGGAGACCCATTCCCGGCCTTCCTACATAACCACATGGCAGTAGTTTTCTTGCTAGAGTCTTTGAGAAGAGGGGCCATCCACGTAACAATATAATTCTCCTCTTGGCTCATATTCACAATTAGTCTCACTGTAATACCCTGAATTTCAGATTTCCACCCAATAGATGTCGGATCCAAACTTTTTGCGAATATTTTAAGGACCGGTTTTTTTGAAGGAAATATGAGATTTATGGAGATTTTAGAATTTAATTGATGGAATTAAATAAAGAAAGGGCAAATTTCCACTTTTGGTTCTTTGGGGGGTTTCTTACGTGAAAAAGGGGTTATAAAAAAAACCCAAACTTTCTTAAAACCTACGCGGGAGTCGCCCTCCCCCTCTCTCCCTCATGGCACACCCCTCTCACTCTTTCGAGCTTCCTCCTCTCTCGGCTGCAGAAGGGTGGCGGCGAGGAGTTTCGGTCAAGCGGCGGAGAGGCGAGCTCGAAGGCAAGACAGCGGTGGTTCGCTTGGCGGGATCGAGTCATGCTTGTGGGGTTGGTTTTTCTACGAAGAAATTAGGTAGATCGGCATGATTTTCGCATTTAAGGTAGGGGGACAGAACCCTCTTGCTTCCTATTGCTATTTCATGTGATTTAGCTTCGTGAATCATGCGATTTGTGGGTTTGATCGTCGAAAAATTGAGCATGTTAAGTGTTCTTTCAATTTCTTAATGTAAATGTAGAAAATGCATGGGATTCATGTAGTTTTTTTGAGTTTAAATGAATGTATGTGATGTATGAAGCCATATAACAGAAATATTATATGTTTCCCCCCTCGTTTGAGTCGAGTGGGGTGAGATTTGGGGCAGTTCACCCTTCCCGATTCTGGAAGACTGAACACAGTTAGTCTTCCGACGACGTTAAGGCTCTGGGAGAAGTCATGGTGTACCTAGAGACTACGTTCAAACATGAGGGTGGCTAAGCCGGTAACTCTGGTCGTGGTGGCCAGGGGGACCGCGCTCATGAGGAACGTGGCCATGCGACCAACCACGTTCATGAAGATCACGGTCGGGTGACTGACCGTGTCTCTAATGAACGTGACACCAACCATGACTGCGTTCACGTTGGTCGACTGACCCCTTTAACCAGGTCGACCGACTCCCCCTGATTCCATGCAGAATATGGCCTTTCGCCCCGAAAACTTGGATTGTTGGCCCAAAAATTTGGTTTTTGCCCCAGAACTTAAATTGGGATATTTTTGGGTAAAATAGATAAGTAGTTGGCCGTGTGAACCACGAGAGGGCCGTCTCTTGGTGGGACGCCTGATGATTTGGCTAGAACCCATGGGTATACCCCATGGCGGGGAAAACAAGAATAGTTATCATATTTTTGAGATAGCAACCTCGACAACCTTGTACTTTACAACTTAGACTCGTGTTTCGTACGATGTGCTTGTGTCCATGATGATTTCACAGCGGGTCCTTGATTAGAGTGACCTTTTCCCCACTAGTCGTAGCTTGCTTGGGCACGCATGTGCCAACCCACTCAGGAGTAGTGGAGAGCTAGACCCAAGAGAGATGATTTTAGGCTGGTTTCCATAGGGCCTCCCACTGTGGCTGCTTGAGTCCAGGCCGGGAGGAAAACTAGCTAGAGGGCCTGACGTAGCGCAGTCAGTCAGTGAGTGCACACGTGGTCGGGGACTTCGGACGCGTGCTGACGAGCACAACCCCGACTAGACCCTTGTCCTGTGTTCTGTGTACGGTGTCTTAGTGTTTGCCTGGGATGTGTAAGTAGACACCTGAGGCTGTGGACTAAGTCATCAGTGGACGTATCCATCGTTACTTCTAGTGGGTAGTGCTCCTATCACTTGGGTGTAGGACCATAGTTTCTTACGGTTGTGACTTAGCATTTGGGCGGCCAAGGGTATTCCGTTGTACGGCTCCGACTTGTGGTTTGTTGTTAATAGATTTGATACTCGTGTAATGTAGTTGCTTCCTTTAATTATTAAATGTTATCTTTTGTTATAGTTATTATTCCGAATTGTTATTTATTGCACTGTGTATTTGCCATCGTGAGGTAAGGATCCACGGGACTGCTACTGAGCCGATGAGATGAGGCTCACCCCTTTTATTTTCAGGTAAGGTGCGGCTTGCTCGTAGGGCTTTCACGAGGAGTCAGTGGTTAGTAGTAACGCCAGTTGCCAAAGATAGCGTATGCCCCGTGGTCTTGTACCCTTTTTAGTTTACTGCACTTATGTATGGACACGTAGAATGTGGACTACATAATTATTGAATTGTATAAATTGTTAAATGCTATAACTATTTATTTCCTACAATTAATCATGTTAATTATTATTGGGTTGCAATGATTTAGATTCTTATACACTGGCACTTCATCCCTTTAACCCTTCCGAGCCCCCGGCTCATGAGTGGCGGGCCAGGATGCAAGAATATAGGGGCTTTCTCGGTGTTCGGATCTTGGGTTGTTACAGCTGGTATCAGAGCGTGGTTGTGGGGGTGTATAGGAATCTAAATTGATTGTGGCAATCCAGAATGTCCATAATATGCAATAATGTTGGCATCTGGTATAGGACCCCATGTGTTTTGTTGATTTTATTGTTTCCTTTTCATGTGTGTTAGAGGATCATGGCGCTTAGGAGGAGGACTCGCTCCCAGCAAGGGCAGTCGGCCGAGGACCAAGAGGCTCAGAGTAGGGCATGGATTGCTGTTGGAGCGGTAGTAGTAGGAGCTCAAGGGCGTGAGGAATTTGTTGAAGGCATGTATCAGTTTTATCTCCAGCAGTATGGTAGGGAGGCCGGAGAGGTTTCTTCATCTCAAAGATGCTGTGGGCCCGCATTGAAGGAATTTTTACAGTTCCACTCACCTCAATTCGAGGGACAGCTGGACCTAGATGCAGCAAGAGCTTAGATTGATGCGATGGAGAGGGTGTTCCGCTACATGGAATGTGCGAAAGATGAGAAGGTGTTGCTGGCTAGCTATCAATTGCAGGGCCCAGCTTTGTCCTGGTGGACTATAGAATGGGAGTTGGCATTTCAGTCTCGCCCTCTTTGACACATTTCATGGTAGGAGTTTCTTGAAGTATTTGAACGTGTTTTCAACCCCAAACATGTCAGATCTAAGAAGATGTACCTGTTTATGGAGTTGACTCAAGGAGATATGTCCGTGATGCAGTACCACTCCAGGTTCATTGGGTTAGGCCATTATGCGCCCCACATTATGGCTGATAAGAGGATGAAGACTCGGCAGTTCATTAGAGGCTTGTGGGCTGAGCTCAAGCACGTGGTGGTTGCCACCCGCATGACTGATATGGAGGCAGTTTATCAAGCAGCCGTAGATTTGGAGGAACAATTGGCAAGGACTCTGGAGCAGGCGAAGATGGGGCAGGCACAGGCAAGCCATAGTCAGCAGAGTTTTGTTCAGCAACATAGTACATTCCAGCAGTGCTCGGGCAGGTCAGGACCATCCCCTTCAGTGACTTCTACTGCGGGTTCCACATCATTTGGCTCAAAGATTAAGAGGATGTTTTGGAAGGTTGGATTTGGTAGGAGACGTCATGATCAGTAAGATCAAAGACAGAGTTCAGTGGGTAGCGTGCAGTAGCCAGTACCATTTTAGCGCCAAGGTTCAGTGAGTGGACAGCGGGGGTCATGTCCAAGGTATGGTGGCTCTGACCCCAACAGACCATGTCAGGTTCCTATGACGTGCTTCTGGTGTGATCAAGTGGGGCATATGGCTCGTGATTGTGCCCAGAGGCCGCAGCAACCCCATCAATTTCAACAATAGCAATTCCACCCCCAGCAGCAGCCGCAGTAGTAGTTCCAACAACAGATGCAGATTCCACCCTTGCCACGGTCAGCTACTATGGGAAGGTAGAGATATCGAGGGTGCGTGATACATATGACATGTGCAGAGGCAGAAGTGTAGCAATCTGAAATAAAACAAGGAATAAATTAATAATATTTAATTACCTTTTCAAAATGATAAAAAATGTGAAAAATATATAACCTTATAGAAAAATGAATTTCTAACTAAATTGCTAAAGTGGAAACCCCCTAAAGAAAATTCAAAATGGAGTTATTGGGCTAAAATTAGGGTATCAGGGTAACTCAGAATTTAGGGAAAACCTACCCAAAACTAGCTTAATTGGACCCCAATCCTTGACCTAATAGTATCAAATCGAAACCTAAAACCCTAGCCCATCCATGGTGGTCGACCATACCTCGAAACCCTAGCCATAGGAAACCCTAATTTGGGCAGCGGCGCTAGATAAGCTAGATTATGGGATTTTCATGGATTTTGATCCCGTGATTTATCTAGATCGAATTAGGACTCTCTAGGGCTCCATAACCATATAAATAGAGGGCCACGCCCCCCAGCAAACCTTATTTATTTTGGAGGGTGGCGGCATGCGAGGATGAGGGAGGAATCGGCGATCAAGTGCGAGGCATCTAGGGTTCCGGCGTCCATCATCCGCTTCTTCTTAAATTGCTTAAGGTAGGTGTTCTCTTAGGCCAAACCTATGATTCTATATATCAAAAGTTGCATCTTTAAGTGCTCTTTCTTTTGGTAGTAATTTGCCCAATTTTAATAAACGATATTGAGAGAAATCGTGGTTTGAATCGAAATGTATCACGATTCACCAAAAGGCGATGGTTCTATCCAGATCGCGGTGGTACTAGGGGGCGCGTCTATGAACGCGGTGCCCCGATAGACCGCATCCTTATAGAATATTTTTGAATTTTTTTTTGTAACATGACCTCAAGATGGACCGCGTCTATATTATCGCGGCCAAGGATCAGACCGCGTTTTGACCCGGGTGTTTTGTTGCATGTTGTGCGTGTTATTTTGATGATTACATAATATTTCTTTAGTATTTGTCAAAAGATCCTTTAGTGGTGCATTATTGTGGCTTCCAAGTTCATGTGCTTGAACATCCTTATTTTCTTGCTATGGAGTATGGAATTACCCTACTTGTGGAGTTTCAGATGCTTAACAGCTTTGGAATGACAAGTTCAATATGAGCTTCATCATGATATAAGTATACTTCGTTGAGCTTCATTTGATATGAGTGAAAGAATTTTGAGAAGATGGATTGTGTGAAAATAGCTTGATGGGGTTTCCATGGTAGCATGATAACTTCATATCTTTGGTTTTGTCAATACAAGTTGGTATGCATGGCTTGGTTGAAATGTTAAATTGATAGACTTGGAATTGTGCAAGCCTTTCATATATGGAACTCAAATCCCACTCTTGAGATCATAGCATTAAGGATGATTATGTTCTTATCTCAACTAAGTGTTAAATTGTGGATGATTTGCTTTCCTATAGTTTTTATGAAGAAACTATGATTGAGTTTTAATGAATGATGATTTATACAAAAATTATTCACTTGGTGAAATGGGGTATTTGATGTTCACATGTATTTCTCACATGCATGTCTAAGTGATTTCACCTTTAGGTAAAGTTCTGGGTGGTTTTCATGCACATCTTCCATGAGATCTTAATGCATTGATAGTGGTTCATGCATCTTTCAAATGAGGTTTTTGGGCTTTTTAATGTGCTTAATCTATTGACATAAAACTTGTTGGAATATGGTTTGAATGGTCCTAATACTTTGTTGAATGCACGGTAAATAGATCTTGATTTTTGGATATGATTTTGATGCTTAAACGGGGCCAATTACAGTGTTTTCAGACCCTGTAGGAAAGGGGTCGACCCCAGGGGTCGACCCCCCCTGGGTTGTGGTCTGTCTGCACAGCAGACAAACCAACCAGCAAAAGGGGTCGACCCCAGGGTCGACTCCCTTTGGCCAGTGTTCTGGCTGGGTCATTTTTTGTGCAGATTCTGTGAGGGTCGACCCTGGCGGCACGGGATTTTCGGAAACCCTCAAAACCCATTCTTTTGAGTTGGAAACTTTATCAAACTACCCCCCATTGGTTCCTAAACATATTATGGTGTTTCTAACATGTTTTAGGAAGGTTATATGGGTCATTTGGCCACTCTCTCTTATATATATATATATGGGTCATTTGGCCACTCTCTGTTATATATATATATATGTGTGTGTGTGAACTCCGAGTTTTGGAGAGAAGAACCCTAATGCTTATTTGTTCTATCTTGTAGGAGAAGAAAATGGGGAAAAGGAAGAGGCACTCTTCCAAGGAGGTTATCATCTACATCAAGACATCTTTGGAGCTCGTGGTAGAAGGAAAAGAGGGGCGGCTCGAGGAGAGGAACAAGATGACGCCGAAATCGCCACCATCCGACAACGAGCCAAGAAGAGCCGGATATTTCCTAGAAGGGGGAGCATTATACTTGTTGAATCTTTCTAGTTTCAGTCTTTAGAGTTTGTCTGGAGTTTATTGTACTCATCCATGGTCATTTCATCTATTTCTGAACGATTATCTTGTGTGGGGGTTCGGAGAGTTGTTTCTCCGAGTGCTTGTGGTGACGCTTGTGTGTCGGTGTGTGCGGTGGGCATCCGCGTGTGTGTGGGGGCACGTCCCCATGTGTGTGCTATTTTTGTAGTGTATTTGTTGGGGTTTTTACCCCGTGTTTGTGGAGAGAAATCCCCGTGTTTGCTGCATTCACAGCGTGTGGAGAAAGCCTTATCGGTTTGGTAAGGGGTAGACGTAGGGAGCCCATCGTGGTCCCAAACCACCTTAAAAATCAAAGTGTCTTATGGTTTGATTTGTGTGATTGTGTGTGCTCCACTGTCTATTCTATTTACGTAATCGTGTGAGCTTGGTAAGATTGAGAGAATTAAGTTTATACTGTTTAGTTTAAATTCCTCGATCTTATTAATCTTGTTAAATCCGCTGTGAGTAAGTTTGAGTATTTAATTGGACATTCTTTTTAGTAGAGGGATCTATTCACCCCCCGCTAGATCCGTGTTCCTACACTATGGGACCCAATAATTGGTATCAGAGTGAGGCTCTACTGTCACAAGATCTAACGATCTTCATAGAGATCCGAGTACGTTTACAATCATGAATTTTTCTGTTGATCAAATCTCTATGAATTGCTTACCTGTCTTTACTGGTTCTGATTTTGATTCATGGCTAGGCAAATTCTGTGAGGTGATTAACTCTGTTAATCCTAAACTATGGAATTTGATATATGTTGGTCCCAACAAATTGCCTCTGGATGAGACTAGATGGTCTTATGAAGATGAACTGAAAAACCATGATAATATTACAGTTTTAAGATTATTAAAAGCTGCCGTGAACACTAATTTATATCCATTTGTTTCTTCATGTGAAACGGCGAAGGAAATCATGGATGGATTGATCAAGGCTTAAGAGATAAAGCTGGATGATCTATGCTTCATGGGTGATAAGGTGGACACATCAAGCAAGGAAAGCTCAATGGTAAATTCTGATTCTGATGATGAAGATGAACTTAGTTATGAAGAATTGATGAATGCTTATGAAGAACTGGTTGATAAGTATAAGATGGTTAAGACTGAAAATAGAAAAATCAAAAAGAAGTCTGAAAACACTTTAAATGAAAATGGTGCTTGTGACAAATGTTCTGAACTTACAAAAGAAATTGAAAAACTGAAACAGTTGAACAATGTCATGTTTGAAAGATTGCTTACTCTAGAAAAAGAAAAATCCGTTACTGTCAATGTTGATGAATATGAAAAAGTGCATGCGTTAGAACAAGAAATTGAGAGCTATAAAACTACAAATAAAATGTTGAATGAATATGTTGTTTACAGTGAACAGGAGATAGCTAGTTATGAACTACACATTGCATCTCTTGAATCTGAAATTATTGATTTAAATGCATCACTATCTAAGTTTGTCAAAGGGAAAGACAACTTAGACAAAATTTTGGGAACAAAGGTTAATTTTTAAAGAGAAGGGTTGGGCTACAATCCGGTGAGTAAAAAGAATTTTGAAAACAAATTGTACACATCGTTTGTCTCGAGTTCGGATGTAGCTAGTTCATCAAATGCTCACTCAGTTCAGCATCCTAAAAACAAAACCAAAAAACATGATGTTAAGTAGAAATTGAAGCAAGATTCAAAGTTGAAAAATAACTCTGCTTGTACAAATGCCAATGCTAGGAAGCATAATCATGCTGCTCACACACATGCATCCACAAGTAAAATCTCATGCTTTTATTATGGCAGAATTGGTCATATGATGCATGATTGTCTTGCTTTGAAATATGATGAACTGGGAGCATGCAAGAAAATGAATGATTTCAAAAGATCTAGAACATTCTCGAACAGAAAAGTTAACTTTGAAAATTCCCTTGCTCATGAAAAAGGACCATATAGAAGAGTTGCATCATTGCATTGTTGTAACTGTGGAAAATTTGGTCACATGTTGAAAGATTGTTGGATGTTGAAACGGAAAAACAAGTTTCATGCTCATAATGGTAGACCTCTTGTCTATACACAGAAATTAACCTCTCATGCTTATACAAAGAAAATGAGTCAGCATGCACAATGTCATTATTGTGGTGAATTTGGTCATTTCATAGATGATTGTAGTTGGATGAAAATGAATGATCTGAATGCCTTTAAGAAATTGAATGCTGATGTTAACCATCCGGGACCCAAGAAAGTTTGGGTACCCAAAACTGTGAAATGAGAACTTTGTTGCAGGGATGCCTTGAGCCCAAGTGAAGGCTTGAAAATAATAGCTGCTCAAGTCACAGGTTTTGAAAATAAAATTTTAAATTCTCTTTGAATAACTGAAATTTGCTTTAACTGAATTTTCATCTATGAAGATCATGAAAAATCTATTTTTCTTATGAGTTTGCATTGTATTTTTTTGATTTCAATTCATGGCTACATAGTATATGAAGAGGCGAGATCTCGCGCTGGGTCCTGAGCGGGCTATGGATCACCAGAAGATGAATCTGCAAGAGAGGGAAACGTATCAGAGGGCCCAGGGGATCTCCCTGGGGTAAAACCCTCCGATGGCTAAGTCAGTAGAGCTATGGTGGAAGCAATAATGGGGGGAGGAGAGAGCTGATGCGCGAGAATCCTCTCCACCAAAGGGTGAAGCGAATCGTGCTCAGGAGCTTAGGGTGTGTGAATGCTTAGTTCATCTTACCATCTTCCGGAGGGTATCCCTTGCTTAAATAGTGCACCGCCTTCAGGAGTCCTGTAAGTTGAGGGGTTCCCGGCGGGAGTTACGTCTTTAACGGGGGCTTTCATGGCCTGATCGTGGGAACGTTATCCCCTTGGAGTCCGGCGGCTCCCCTGACTCTCCCGCTGGCGGAGGACTCTGAACGGCTGCACCTGCAGATAATCAACCGGCCTTACCGAGCCTCGGGGATGCTAGCTCATGTCCGAGCGATAGGCATGGCCCGGCGAGGGTGGGGTCGGATAGGTCGGCTAGAGCCTATCTCTCTCGGACGGGGAGAGGGCTTTAGGCCGGACCTTCCTTGGGACCTGACCGTTGTCTCGGGCCCTCCGAGCCTAGAAGGCCGCCGGGGAGAGTTAGTTCCTCGAGTCTTATTTATTGGGCTTTTCTCCCTAAGTGGGCCCTGTGGGCTATCACTCGGGTGGGCTCGCCCAGTTGGACCTTGTGGGTCTTGTTGGGCTGCCTTTGTGGTGGGCTTGCGGAAATCTCCCTCTCCACTTGTCCCCCTCCTACTCCCGAGCCAAGGAGGCTCGGATGAATATTTTTTCGAGACTTTGGACCGGCGTGGCTCAGGTGGGTGGAATTCCGTTGGCGTTATGGAGCCGCTTATAGCGGTCGCCGAGGCCCGTAATGATGATCCTGACGGATTCGAAACGAAGGGCCCCCCCTTTTTCTCAGAGCACGGAACGACGCGCCGCCACCCTCAGGGGTTTATAGGGGGCGCTGTTCATCGTTCTAGGCTTCCAGGGTTTTAGGCTTTCCTTGCTTCTTGATGCGCCGTGAGATCACAGCGGAGACGCGGAGCCTTGCGGCGGCGTTCGAGGAGTTGGCGAGGATAACCGCAGAGGCGGTCCGGCAACTTCCTTCTCCCCCGGAGTCTTCAAGCTCGTACGAGGGATCTCTTCCCGACTCGATGGCGGATCAGAGTCGGAGCTTGTGCCGGTGAGGCGGGAACCCGTCCCCAACTGTAGTGAGTTGTGGGAAGTGGAGGTGCGGAGGCTGGAGCATCGTTTCCGCCTGCCTCTCAGATACAGCTTTATCACCGCCACTCCGTACGAGACGAGTCTGGATGATCGTGATGAGCTCATTTGCACCTTCCTTCTGGCTTGGAAGAGTGGATTTCGGCTTCCTTTCGATCCTTATGTGCTGCAGCTTCTTAATTTTTTTCGGTTGGCGCCTATTCAGTTGGTGGCCAACTCCTATCTTCTTCTTTCGGCCTTCGGGATTCTTTGTCGTCAGTGCGACATTTTTCCTTCTTTGGACCTCTTCCACTTCTTTTTTGAGTTGAAGGCGCACCCGTCGGCGGGGAAAGGCTTCTACTTCATCCAGGCGCGGAGGAATAGGAGCTGCATCTCGCTTGCGGCGAAGGACTCCCCGCACAAGGGGTGGAAGACCCAATTCTTCTGGGTGAAGGCGGTGGCGACGGATGAGATATGGAGATGCCGGACCTCGCCCAACTTTCACCCGAATCTGCCCCCTCGCCAGGAGAAGTTCCCTCCCCACGTGGAGCAGCAGGCTGCCCGTCTGCTGGAGAACCGTCAATCGACCGAGGAGCTGGTGACGCCGGAGAACATCGAACGGTGTCTTCTCTCGCGGTTGACGTCGACAGGTACGGCTCTTGAGGCTCTTCTTCGGGGGTGGTAGCTCTTTTCCTCCTCTTGACTGGGGCTTCTTCTTGTTGCAGACGTGAGGCGGGAGCCTCTGGAGGAGGTGGCCGAAGTCATCGATCTGGGAGATGACTCGGCAGCCGATGAGCCCGATGTCTCGGCGGGTCGTGTCCATGCCCGAGATAAGGGCAAGGGGGCGGCCCCCGAGGGGACTTCTCGATCGACCGGCCTGAAGCGCAAGGATCCCCTGGCGGGGAAGTTGCGGGAGGCCGTGAAGGCCAGGAAAAGGGCCAAGAAAGTCGGCCTTCCTACCGCCGTCGGGGGCGATTCTGGCTCGGCGGCGCTCCCCCCTCGGGGGCAGGATGGGGCCGACCCCTCCGGGCTGGCTCTCCCATCCGCCGGGTGAGAGGGGGCCGAGGAGACCAGGGGCCCCGCAGAGGGAGGTGATGGGTCGGCTCTCCCTCTGTGGGGGCAGAGGGAGCCGATGCCGATGCATCCGGCGCTGGGACCGAGGGATTGGTAGGCGCGGATGGGGGTTCGCCCGCGAGGGCGTCGCAACCCCAAGTGCCGGCAGTTGCTGGTGCGGTTGATCCCGCGGCGCCGGTCGAGGGTGGGGGTTCGCCCGGGGAGGCATTGCAACCCCATTCGACCGTGGCGAGCGGGGCGGTCAGCTTCGCTGCCCGAGCAGGGTCTTCTGGCGGGGTGCCCAGGGTGGAGCAGTCCCCTTTGCCGGAACCTCTGGTCAGGCTCGGCATCTCGGGTGACTTGTACCGGCTCTGCCGGTCGATCGCCGAGAGGACGAGGGGGGGAGAAAGGCGCAGCACTCCCGCCGGGGTCCTTGATATCCTGATGGAGGGCGGCCTGGCCATAGCTCGGACAGCGGCCGTGATGGCAGAGGCGCACGCCCGGACGGAGGCGGAGCGGTCGAGGCTCGCCTGGACCCTTGGTGGATGCGAGGGGAAACTAGCCCGGCTCGAGGGGGAGCATGAGGGGCTCCGGCGGGAGTTCCTCGCATTCAGGGAGTTGGCGGGGTCGAGCCGACGGGAAGCCGAGGCGCTGGCCGAGCAGCTAGCAAGGGCCCGAGAATCGCTCGAGAGGAAGAGCAAACGTCTAGAAGATGAGCGTCAACGTCACATCGAACTGGACGGCCTCTGGGAGCTTGAGCGCGGCGAGCTGCAGGATCGGGCGGAGGACGCGGAGTGCCTTCGCACTGAGGCCGAGGCGGACCGAGCCCGGGCGGAGGGTCGGATGATCGAAGCTGAGCGGAGGATGACCGAGCTAGAGGAGCGTCTGGAGAGGGCGGAAGAGCGTGCGGCCGAGGCGGAGCGGGCTCGGGACGGGCAGGTCGAGGCGGAGGCGATCGAGCGCTACAAAGGCTCGGAAGCTTACTCGGCCGACATGATTAAAGCTGCCCTACCCTACTACGAGGTAGCGCTCCGCCGGGGTGCCCGAAAGGGATTCAGGTAGGGCTATCGCCGGGCGATGAGCTATGCCAATGAGCACCTTGCCGGGGGTGATTTTCCTTACGGCCAGAGTTATGACTCCGATGAGTCAATTTCCAGCTCCTCATCCTCGACCGGGGAAGAACCGGAGGAGTCACCTCCAGCGGGGTCACCAACTCCGGAGGCTCCAGGAGGGCTCACGACCGAGACAGTTCTCGCACAGGCGAGGTCAGTGTCCGGGCCGGCCGTCACCGAAGGCACCGGGGGTGACGCGTCCCTTACTGCTGTTCCCGAGCTTCAAAGTGGGCCCGAGACCTGATGTATTATGCTTTATTTTGCCCCTTCCCCTTTTTGTTTGTTTTTCCTTTTGTAAGAGGATTTCTTTATGGGAGGCAATAAAGGACTTACTTCGTTTGATCGTTATCTTTGCCGTGATTTGGCTGGCGTATCGGGGGCAGTTGGAAGGTGCCGATATTTTCTGCACCGTTTTCGCATGCCGATTCGGGAGGCTTCTGGCGGGGCGTCCTTTCATTCCACCATGCTTTGAAAGTCGAGGCGCTTCGCGAATCCCGCTAGGGCGGGGGCCGAGGAATTGGAGGTGACCTTCCAAGGAGGTCCTATAGCGTGTTTTCGAGGGGGGAGTCATTTAAGGCGCGTGGCCTCCCTTGACCTATAAAAAGGACCGAAGGGTGCTCCTTCCCTCTTAACACTTAGGACTCTCGTCGGTTAGCACGGTGATGGGATGCCCCTGGAAGTAGGGTCGGAGGCACTTTGCGGAGGTAACCAACGCTAGCACGAGTTTCTCGGTTGCGGGGTACCTCCGCTCGACCTCGCCGAGCACCTTGCTGGTGTAGTAGACCGGCCTCTCAATTCCTGAGTCATTTCTGACTAGGACCGAGCTGACCGTTGATGGCGTCGCCGAGAGATAGAGTAACAAGACCTAGCCCAGGACGGGCTTGGAAAGCACCGGGGGCGAAGCCAGGAACTCTTTGAGCTCGGCGAACGCTGTTTGGCATTCCCCATCCCTTGCAAATGTAGCAGATGCTATCTTGGGCCCCCTCATCAGCTTGAAGAAGGGCAAGCATCGTTCGGCCGCACGGGACAGGAAACGACTGAGAGCAGCGACACGCCCCGTCAGACGCTGGACGTCTTTAATGCATGTGGGCGGGCGCATGTCCAGGATGGCCTGGACCTTGTCGGGGTTGGCTTCGATCCCTTGCTGAGTGACCAGGAAACCCAGGAACTTCCCGGATCTTACTCCAAAGGCGCACTTGGCGGGGTTGAGCTTCATGCAGTACTTCAGGAGGGTGCCGAAAGTCTCGGCGAGGTCGGTGAAGTGGTCTTGGGCCCTCGGGGTCTTGACGAGCATGTCGTCGATGTTGGCCTCGACGTTTCGACCTAGCTGTCCCTCGAACATATGGTTGACCAGTCGCTGGTATGTGGCTCCAGCATTCTTCAATCCGAAGGGCATCCGGGTGTAGCAGTACACGCCGTAGTCGGTGATGAAGGCGGTCTTCTCGACATCTTCAGGGCTCATTCGGATCTGATGATAACCCGAATAGGCATCCAGGAAACTGAGTATCTCGTTGCCCGAGGTTGAGTCAACCAATTGGTCGATGCTCGGTAGCAGATAGCAGTCCTTGGGGGTGGCTTTGTTCAGATCGGTGAAGTCTACGCACATTCGCCACTTGCCTGTAGTCTTCGGCACCAGGACGACGTTGGCTAGCCACGTTGGGTACAGGATCGGTCTGAAAAGACCAGTTTCTTGTCCCTTGGTGACCTGCGCCTTGATGATCGCCTGTTTCTCGGGCGCATGCTTCCTTCTCCGCTGCTGTACGGGTCTCACGGTGGTGTCGAGGTTGAGCTTGTGCGCCACAGTCTCCTCTGGTATACCAGGGAGTTGATCATTGGACCAAGCAAAGACCCGAACATACTCAGAAAGAAACTCCTTGTATTGCTGCTGTTCCTCTGGTGGTAGGTCGGCGCCGATCCTTACTCCTAGGGCCGGGTCGTCGTTCAGGAATACCGTTAATAACTCGCCACTGGGCTCGGTGGTCACGGCTCTCCTTCGACTCCCCTGGGGCCCTTATCCTTCCCGTCCGGCCTTGAGGCTTCCACCGAGATGTTGTAGCACCTTCTAGCCGTGGCCTGGTTACCTCGGACTTCCCCCAACCCATTTTTGGTGAGAAACTTCATTTTTTGGTGATAGGTAGATGGTACGGCCTTTATTCGGCTGAGAATTTTTTGGCCGAAAATGACGTTGTACGCTATCATACCTTTAATCACTATGAAGTCCACTATGACCGTAACGGTTTTGGGTGGGGTGCCGATAGTGACCGGCAGGCTTAGGGCTCCCTCGGGGTAGGTGGCCAGGCCATTAAACCCGCAAAGGGGCGTTCGGATCGGGCGGAGTTTGGATGGGTCTTCCCCCATCTTGAGAAAACAGTCATAAGATAATACATCGGGGGCGCTCCCCTTATCAACCAAAATCCTGTCTACATTATAGTGATTTATCGTGGCCGAGATAACGAGGGCATCGTCATGCGGGGTGCTCAGCCCTTCAGGTCTTGGTCGGAGAAGACTATGACCTGGGGCTCCATCGGCGGGCCTCTGGGGGGCTCTAAGGCTTGGCTGGCTCGCTCGGCATGACGTTTCCTCCCTCGGCTGGTGTCGCCGCCCGATGCCGCTCCTTCGGAGATGACGTTGATGTGGACCCCTCGGGGGGCATTGTCGATCTCTTCTGCGGCGTCTCGGTCTTCTTTGTACCCGGTCGTGAACCGGGCTAGGTGCCCCAGACGGATGAGGCGCTCGATCTCGTCCTGGAGCTGATGGCAATCTCCGGTGTGGTGCCCGTGGTCGCCGTGGAACAGGCAATGCCTGTCCCGCTTGCGGTTCTTCAACCTCATTGGCTCGGGCTGGCAGAGAAGTCCCGAGTCTTTGATGTCTTCATAGATCTCGTAGACTGGCGCGGTCAAGGGGGTGTACCGCTCGTACTTTCTCTTGCGCTCTCCTTCTCGATCGCGCTTCTTACTCAAGCCAGGATTTGGCTCGGAGGTCCGCTTTTTTTCCCCCTCCTGACCCGAGCCGGTTGCATCTCGGCAGGCACTGAGTACTTCTTCGCACTCGGCGTGGCGCAGTGCCAGAGTCACTAGCTCGGCAAGGGTCGAGGGAGGGTGGAGGACAAGCTCGCGGCGGAGATTCTCGTCCCGGGTGCCCCCGGTCAGTGCGGTTGTGGCTGAGGCCACATCCAGGCGGGGGATCCTGAGGGCTTCCGATTTAAATCGGTGGACGTAAGTCTGGAGTCTCTCCCCTTGCGCCTGTTTGAGGGCCAGGAGCCCCGCTACTGACCTTGGGGGGGCGCTCCTGGCGAAACTCTCCTTGAAAATTCGCCCGAATTGCCTGAAGTCTCGAATGGACCCAGGGGTGAGGGCCCGGAACCATGCCTGAGCACCTTGGACCAGGGTAGCCGCGAAGGCTCGGCATTTGATGGGATCCGGCGTTCCATGAAGAGTCACCAGGGCGTCGAAGCTATCGTAGTGGTCGGCTGGGTCGCCCTGGCCGTCGTAGAGTTTGAAGGTTGGAATGGAGGCTCTAGGAGAGACCTCTGCCTTCAAGATGTACTCGGAGAAAGGGGATTTCTCCTCGTCCTCCGGGAGAGAGGTCTTCTGCAGGGCGCGGAGGGCGCGCTCTTGCTCTACGAACCGTCTCTCGAAATCTCGCAGCCGGAGGGACAGCTCTGGCTGCCGTCGCACCGTGGGGCTGGGGGGGGGCGTCTTGGCGATCTCCCGGGGCACTAGTGCCCGGGCGCGGAGGCCTCGCCCCCTGCTTCCCTCTCCTCGGCGTGGAGGAAGCCTCTTGCTCCGCAGGAGGAGCTTGCGAGGGTCCTCCGACGTCGTTGCGGAGGAGCTGTCGGCCGCGGAGGGTGAAGCGGCCTCCGGCGGTGTGCTGCGTCGCACTCCTTCGAGGGGGACTTCCTGACGGGGCGCGGGACCTTGCGTCCCTGGCCGCCTGGGCCCTCATGAGCTCCACGAGGACGTCCATCTTTTCGTTGAGGGCCTGGAAGGCGTTGGCGGCGCCGTCGAGGGGTGCCCCTGTCTCCGCCGGGGGGGTGGTGGTGGCCTGCTGGTGGGGATGCTGGCGTTGGAGGGGGGGCTCTGCGAGACCCTAGAGGGGGCACCTCCCGTCGCCGCCACAGCCTTACCTGCCCCACCGGCGGATCTCCTCCCTGAGCTTCTTCTCACCATCTCGACTTTTCGTGCGTTTCCCACAGACGGCGCCAGATGAAGAGGCGAGATCTCGCGCTGGGTCCTGAGCGGGCTATGGATCACCAGAAGATGAATCTGCAAGAGAGGGAAACGTATCAGAGGGCCCAGGAGATCTCCCTGGGGCAAAACCCTCCGATGGCTAAGTCAGTAGAGCTATGGTGGAAGCAATAATGGGGGGAGGAGAGAGCTGATGCGCGAGAATCCTCTCCACCAAAGGGTGAAGCGAATCGTGCTCAGGAGCTTAGGGTGTGTGAATGCGTAGTTCATCTTACCATCTTCCGGAGGGTATCCCTTGCTTAAATAGTGCACTGCCTTCAGGAGTCCTGTAAGTTGAGGGGTTCCCGACGGGAGTTACGTCTTTAACGGGGGCTTTCATGGCCTGATAGTGGGAACGTTATCCCCTTGGAGTCCGGCGGCTCCCCTGACTCTCCCGCTGGCGGAGGACTCTGAACGGCTGCACCTGCAGATAATCAACCGGCCTTACCGAGCCTCGGGGATGCTAGCTCATGTCCGAGCGATAGGCATGGCCCGGCGAGGGTGGGGTCGGATAGGTCGGCTGGAGCCTATCTCTCTCGGACGGGGAGAGGGCTTTAGGCCGGACCTTCCTTGGGACCTGACCGTTGTCTCGGGCCCTCCGAGCCTAGAAGGCCGCCGGGGAGAGTTAGTTCCTCGAGTCTTATTTATTGGGCTTTTCTCCCTAAGTGGACCCTGTGGGCTATCACTCGGGTGGGCTCGCCCGGTTGGACCTTGTGGGTCTTGTTGGGCTGCCTTTGTGGTGGGCTTGCGGAAATCCCCCTCTCCAGTATATATTAAATGGTGACTTGAGGAAGGGCATGTCATTCCTGTCTGAAATCTATCACCATGCGTGAGAATGTGCCTTCGCCTTGTACCATAAGTCACTTGCTCATATAGGTCATAGGTTGCATGATTTTCAGAAAATATCAATTGTGAAATTTATGCACATAGAATGGGGGAGTTTGTTTTTGAATGAATGACATGGTTTGTGAATCTAACTCATCTATGTGAAAATGCATTTCTTGCCTATTGCTAAAGCTGAATTGATCATGATTCTATGCACATGATTCTTGAAAAGGTGAGTCCCTAAAATCTCTGCAATGGCTTATGTCACTTGGTGACATTGTTCTGAAGAGGGGCGATCTCGCGCTACTCCTGAGCGGGGAGGAAGATAACCACGTATCCTTGAAGTATGAACTACAAGAATGGAAACAAGTTAGAGGTGCCCAGGGATGAATCCCCAGGGAAGACCCTCCGATGCTTAAGTCAGCGACTGTAGTAGATCACTGGTGCGAAGGGAGGAGTTAGGAGGAAGATGGGAGCGCGAGATCCCTCTCCACCAAAAGGTAAAGTGGTTCCTGCTCAGGGTTCTTCACTTACCTTCTCATAGGAGGGTTCTTTGAGTTTAAATAATGGCTCGTTGATTGAATGATCCCAGTAGGGTGAGGAGTTTCAGGGGGGGTTATGTCCTCCTTGCGGGCTCTTTATAGCACGCGGACTCCTGATCTCCCCTATCCCCTTGAGCTCCCAGCTTTATAAGGGACACGTAACGGCCGTACAGATAAGCTTCCATCAGTTGGCCCGAGCATGAGGCACTGGCTCAGGAGATGTCTTCCCGAGCGATGAGTGCGTGGTCTGGGCAGAGAATACGGGGCTCCGATGGAGCTCTCCCGATCGAACTGATGCTCGGACATCCCAACCCGAAGGCCGCCTAGGAAGTGCTTGTTCTGAGTGAGTTATTAGGCTTATCTTTAGTGGCCCCGGGGCTACCGGTTCAAGGAGCTGGGCCTCGTTGGGTCGGGTCGGACCTCGTTTGGTCTCTCCGTGTGGGCGGTTAGATTTCCCCTCTCCACTTGTCCCCCTCCTACTCCCGAGCCAAAATTAGGCTCGGTTGAGTAGCATTTGGGCAGAACTTTTCGTGGCTCTAGTTGGGTGGAGATTTCTCTCTTGCAGGGGCCACATGATGCGGCTTATCCTAAGAATATGCCCGACATGATGAGTAAAAGAAGGCCCCTCCTCAGGAGATCGAAACGCCGAGCCGCCTCTGGCTAGGGGTTATAAGTATGGCATGTTATTTGCGTCCCTTTATCTCTGGGGTTTAGGATTTTGCCATCCTTTTCATTTATATAGGGGGGCTCATGTGCCGTGAGAGTAGTTTGGAGGAGCGGAGTGTCACGTCGCGAGTGCGGAAGATACTCGGATGTGTGACGCGTCTATATAGATCGTGTCATTAGAGCGATAATTTTTTGAACATACATAATTACAGAGTGTGCAAAAGAGTAATAAAATCTAACAATCCCAATAGTCCAAGTGATGATTATTTGGTTAACCAAAGAAATTAAAGATAGACCATGATAAATTCCAAATGTAAAAAAACAAACACTAGGCTATATGCCTTGACAAAGTCTATACCACTAACTGACATAGCTGGGGGTACAAGGTAGACTCAAATAATTTCAAAAGACGCGACTAGTTAATGATAGACGAATGTCGTTCTAGCACCCTTCACTCGGCCTCAAACCCATTCTTGTGGACGTCGCTATTCAAATCACCTGAAAATGTTAGGAAGCAACTGGATGAGCAAATTGCTCAGTAGGAATTACATCTCAAGTTCGAGCAATCTTTAAGTGATTTACAGTTTACACGTGTTATCAGTATGGCTATGCATGATGTACGAGTAAGAAAATCAGGTATACAGGTAAATCTAGGCATGATGAACAAGTAAGAGATCAAGAACTATATAAGGAGAGTATAACAAGATTTTCAAGTATTTGACAAGCAGTATTTCCAAAAATTTATAGATGTAGATGCCACTTCTGGGCAAGCAGGGATTCATGTACAAGTATGAACACAGGTGTAAGAATGAACTCATGTACAAGTATATCTCAGGTATGAGCAAGTAAAAATTTAATTCAAGTAAGTAATGTCAAGTATGTATCAGTAGAATTGGCTATTTCAATCAAGCAAGTATTTTGCCCTTTCTCGGGCCACAAGTCAAGTATTGCCCGTTCCGGGCCACGCAAGTCAAGTCAAGTAAGTAAAGAGAGAGTAGGGGTGGAGTGTCTTAAGTCAAGCAAGTGCTCCGGTACAATGCCAAACACCGTGGTCAATAAACTCCATTGGGCACAAGTACCTTCGGGTGCTCCTCCCAGGACCAGATCGAGCCCTATATGCACAGCATTTCATGTATTACTTTTGACATCCACTCTCATTTATAGCCAATATGGAATTTCAAGATATTAAGAAACATAGTATTACAGACAAGATTAACTAGTCATTTGGTTATGGAGGACTCTAGAGGTGGCCCATACAGACTCAAGAAGTGGCTCCCATTGTGCAGCACTTTGCGCCGTACGGCCTCAAGAGGTGGCTCCCACAACGTAGCACTTTGCCCCGCATGGCACTTAGCTCCAACACTCCCAAATGATAGTTTAAGAGGTTCAAGGTTTTGACCATGTAGGATATACACAAAGTAGATTTTTCACAGAATGGAGTTCAAGAACTCATAATATGCAGGAAATGGATTAGGGTTGTGTCTGTATGAATCACTAGACAGATCAAGATCAGGATCTGAAATCACTAAATTGGCGCCTGGGGTACAGCCCCTGCTTCATGGAATTGGCGCCTGGGGGATGACCCCCTATTCAGGCAATTGGTGCCTGGGGAGGACCCCCTATTCAATGAATTGGCGCCTTCTCAGGAAGTCTTCAATTTAGAAATTGGCAACTTCTTGGCTGCCACTATTCAAGTAATTGGCCTGTCTTTTCAAAATTTTCAATTTTCAATATATATATATATATATATATATATATATATATATATGGAATTGGCGCCTGTCTAGAGAGTCTTCAATTAATTGAAGACTTGCTGGCTGCCACCAATTGATGAATTGGTGCCTTGGCTTGGGGCGCTAATTTCATTGGGTGATTTTCACCCAGCAGATACATTTTGTGACTCAAAGTACTATTCATTTTGGAAAAGTTTCTCGAAAATATAAATTACTGACATGAATAGGTAGTGTAAATCCTTGGGAGTTCAGAGACGTGTTCAGGTATAATTATTGGGTTTTCATTCCACAGATATGAATTTTCTAATGTTGTATCTTTAATTTCTCAGAAAATAGAATTGGCACCCCTGTGAGTAGTCTTCATTTAATTGAAGACTCCTAGGGGTGTCACTAATTGATGTACAGGTTCAACTAATTGACGACACTGCGTAAGGTCACCAATTGAGTTATTTTTCAAGTGGGTTATGCTTCGTATCAGAATGGTACGTTCTATGGCACAAATTACTATTCATTTTTTCTAAAGTTTCTCCGAATCAGAATTCGAGGACATGGACAGGTAGAGAGAAATCTCAGGGTCACAGAAGTATGTTCAGGCAAAATTTTCATGGTTCAGTTTGATAGTTATGGATTTTTGAATGTGTTGATTTACTAATTACTGGAAATTTCTGAAAAGAGAATTGACATCATTGCACATGGTCTTCAATTAATTGGCGACCATGCGCGAAGTCTTCAATTTTATAATTGGCGCCCTGGTCAGGGGCACCATTTACAGGTGGGTGGTTTACTATTCATCAGTATAAAAGTATTCTGAATCAGGAAGTAAGGGTACGGGCAGATAGAGAAAAATATCAGGATCACAGAAACACATTCATGCAGAATTTTCATGATTTGGTTCAATAATTATGGATTTTTGAATGCGTTAAATTAATAATTATTGGAAATTATGGAAATGAAAATGACGACACTGTGAAGTGTCTTCATTTAATTGGCACCTTGGCTGGGGGCGCCCCTTAGGGAATTGGCGCCCTGGTCAGGGGCGCTATTCACCTGAGGGTTGGGCTTTTCGGGATTTTAAAACTCAGGTAGCAGAGGTTCTATAATAAGGCTAAAATATGATTATTAAGACTGTAAAACTAGTGTAATAAGATATGTTCAAAACTCATAAAATCATGATAACAGATTTTGTTTAACACTCATAAAATCATGGTAACAGATGGTGTATAAAATCATATATGATAGGTGTAACATGATATTAAAATATGTGTAACATGGTATATCCATGGTCATTTCTTGATCACGGTAAAGCCAGGTAATATAGCATGGATAATGAGTTAATCTAACTCTAAGCATGCACAAGTTAACCTATTTAGCTACTAGTTAGGCAAGGACTTGAGAACACCTACCTTTTGACGTGATTACTAGGTACAGATGACAGGATGAAGCCACACGTTCTCCGCCGCCGTAAAGCTTCAGCAGCAGGACATAGACTTCATGTTTTTTCGAGGAACTAAGGGAAATATTATCTTCTGCAAGCAGCACTGAATGATGGCAGTAGCCTCTGACAGTGCTACAGAGGGAATTAGTTATAGGAATCACAAAGCATTGGTTTATTGCCTTGCGGGTCCGGCTGAGTAGACATGGGTTTTTCCAGCTAAATGGGGTTGTTCGTGTCTCAACCTTCTAGAAACATAGACCATATGATGCCCTTGTAAGAGCTCGTCTATTAATCTAGGTGGTCCTATTCAAGAGAATGACGCCCTTGCAAGAGGGCGTTAATTGTTAGACAAGGCTGTCACTTTCACGTGTTGGCCTGTAGGATGGGGCCCCAAGGGAAATGGCGCCTCCTTATGTGGTCTTCAATTTAGTAATTGGCGCCCTGGTCTGGGGCGCCATTTACATTTGGGTGGTGGAAGGGACACCCACTTACGTACTACCCATGTGCATAAAGTTGGCTTGCTCATTTATACACTAGTCCTCCTATAGTTTAGTTCTTTATACAAAGCCTCTCATTATAAGATTCTTTTAAGAATAGTCCATTACGTACTATGCATAAAGTGGGTGGTACATTTATATACTAACTCTCCTAAGGTTTGGTTCTTGATATAAGGCCTTCATGATTGTTTATGGCATAAAGTAAGGTTGGCTTGTATATTTATATTATAGTCCTCATGAGGTTGGGTTCTTCATGTAAAGCCTTCATGTATGATTTCTTTTAGAAAGAAGTTTTAAATTTACTTAATGGTTTTTATCGGGGGTGCTACACCCTCCCCCACTTAAAAGAATTTGGTCCCCAAATTCAACTGCATTATACGGAATTAGGAAAAGTGCGAAGTACTTACAGCTAGAACAACTCCAAAAATCTTCTCTTCATAGGCTCTTCAGTCTCCCATGTGACTTCTTGTTCTAAGCATCAATTCCATTAGATTTTTACCATAGAGATCGTCTTGTTCCTTAGAACTAGAACTTCTCGGTCGAGGATCTTCATTGGCTTCTGCTCGTAGGTAAGGTCCTTCTGTACCACTAAGTCATTATGGTCAATGACATGGAAGGGATCGTGTACGTATTTCTTCAGTATAGAAACATGAAATACGTTGTGCACTTCTGATAGTTGCGGAGGTAGGGTGATGCGATAAGCCACCTCGCCTACTCTTTCCAGCACTTTGAATGGACCAATATACCTTGGTGTTAGTTTGCCCTTAACACCAAATCTTCTAATGTCTCGGCCGGGAGATACCTTTAGAAAAACATGATCTTCGACTTGAAATTTCAGATCTCTTCTTCTGTTATCAGTATAAGATTTCTGCCTGGACTGTGCTATCTTTAACCTTTCTCTAATGCGGTGTATATTCTTAATAGAATCTCGTACCAGGTCTGGGCCTAGGATTTGTCTTTCACCAACTTCATCCCAGCATATTGGAGATCATCAACTCCTGCCATATAGTGCCTCAAAAGGTGCCATTTGTATACTGGCTTGATAGCTGTTGTTGTATGCAAATTTGGCTAGTGGTAAGTGGTCATGCCAGCTTCCGCCGAAGTCTATAATGCATGCTCTCAACATATCTTCCACAACTTGATTTGTCCTTTCGGTCTATCCATCTGTCTGGGGATGGAAAGTAGTGCTGTAGTTGAGTTTCGTCCCCAGAGAGTGTTGTAGACTTTTCCAGAAATGAGAGATAAAGCGTGGGTCTCGGTCGGATACAATCGACACGGGAACTCCATGCAATCTAAGCATCTCCTTAATATACAGGGCAGCAAGTACATCGACTGACCATCGACTTTTGATGGATAAGAAATGGGGCAATTTTGTTAGCCGGTCGATAATTACCTAAATTCCATCATATCCATCCCTAGACTTGGGCAAACCCATAATAAAGTCCATGCCAATGTCTTCCCACTTCCACTTGGGAATATTTAGCGGATGTAGCTTTTCGGCGGATTTTTGATGTTCCGCATTCACTTGTTGGCATGTGAGGCAACGAGATACAAAGTCTGCTACCTCCCTTTTCATATTAGGCCACCTGAAAGTTCTTTTCAAATCATGGTACATCTTAGTGGCTCCAGGGTGGATCGTGTACCTTTATTTATGAGCTTCTTCAAGAATCTTCTTCTTCAATTCGGGACAGTCGGGCACACATGTCCGTTCATGAAATAGTAATCTGCCATCAGGTGCCAGCTTGAAATCAAGCCTCATATCCAGCTCACCTTTTATTTCCACTAGTGCGGGATCTTCTTCTTGCATCTTCTTGATTTCAGGTAGCAAATCTGGATGTAGACTCATATGAGATAGAATAATACACTTATTCTTCTCATCTGTGCTAATATCAAGCTCAGAAAATTTCTCCAGCAGCTTCCATTCTTGTATCATACAGTTGGCCAATATTGCTCTCGACTTTCTACTAAGGACATCAGCTACAGAATTACCCTTACCGGGATGGTACTGTATAGTGAAGTCAAAATCCTTGAGATACTCGAGCCAACGCCTTTGCCGCATGTTGAGCTCCTTTTGGAAGAATAAATACTTGAGGCTTTTATGATCGATGTATACAGTGAATTATTCTTCGTAGAGATAGTGCCTCAAGATCTTCAAGGCAAATACTACCACGGCTAGTTCTAAGTCATGCACTGTAAGGCCCGTGCCTTAATGGATCCTTGATGGTTTTTGTTCTATTATTTGTTCTGGAATTTCTGGTTATTTTCCTGGATTTTTTAGGAATTTGTCTGGTATTTTTTCGGATTTATTTGGAGTTATTTGAGGGTTATTAGAATTAATGAGATTTTAATATATATAATGATTATATTATATATATTTTAATTTCTTTTTTTTTCATTCTTTTAATCCCTCTCTCACCCTCTTTCTCCCCGTCGATCTCTCATTCCCACCCTCTCTCTCTCCTCCGTGCAATCGCCCCTCTCTCCTCTCTAGGGAACGCGGACGAGGCGAGGTCGGATTGAGACAAGGTTGGCGCTGTTGGATTCCTCGCGTCGAGAGGAGCGCGTAGGTGTCCACTTCGGCGTGGTTCGGTGATCATGGGAGCGGGTTAGAGCTTGAAGGCTCGGTGAGCCTACCTCGGTGCATGCGGCCTTTTCGTCCGTCTCGGCTTGCAAGAGGTAGGGGGATGGAATCTCGATCTCGCTAGGATCGTTTTCCCTTAGCTCGTTTGTTGATTAGCACCCCGTAGCATGCATGATGCCCATGTTTCCATATTTGGGGTTTTAGCTTAAATCTTTGAGTCTAATGCGTTTTAGGCCTTGCATGTGCTAGATTTAGTTGTTAAACTGCTGTATAAACTGTATGGATTGGCAGGATATCAGGTTTTTCGATGATACCCAGTGATTTTTGTCGTCCGGGAGGGCTTCGGTTTACAAACCGTACCCGCCCGTAACCCAGGTGAAGTGACGGTCCTGCCAGGAACCGTCACTTGCCTGACGGTCCATAGTGGACGCGTCGCTTCCAAATAACGGCCCATCGGGGGTGCGTCATTTGGAGAGTAACGGTGGGAATCCCATCCGTAACTCGCTCGTTGTTTTCAGTTAACCAGGTGAGGCAGTGAGTCTGGCGGTCTATTAGCCGACCGTCGTTCACTTCCGACGCGCTTGGACCGGAGCGTCGCTTCGCCTGCTGTCGTT
The DNA here is from genome assembly GCA_022559845.1 of Amorphophallus konjac. NCBI lineage: Eukaryota > Viridiplantae > Streptophyta > Magnoliopsida > Alismatales > Araceae > Amorphophallus > Amorphophallus konjac. Next base: position 198,714,895 of record CM040125.1, on the reverse strand, counting down.
TTCGACGCTGTTAGTTGATTTGATGGCCTCGGGTGGATATAACGGCGGTGACCCACCGCGTTGTTTGGAAGTAACGCATAGGGCCCCTACCGTTACATTCCCTCTTGCACCTTTGAGCTGGAACTCAGGTGGAAGTAACGGATGGAGACCAACGCGTCATTCTTGGTGTAATGCGCCAGTCCCCGACCTTCACTTTCAAGTAGCGCGTGGGTATTAGACCGCCGCTTCCCTGATGGTTTTAATATGTTGCCAGCCCATTCATTATGCGTTCCTTCGTAAACTCATGCCATATTCGTATTGTTTTTGTCACGCCCCGAGCGCGGAAGATACTCGGATATGCGCGACGAGTTTATATCAATCATGTCAATCAGAGTAGTAGTGTATTCGACACCAAAACAGAGATGTGCAAAATAGAAAGATAACCCAATCCTTTATTTCATAATGGATAGACTATTACAAATCCAATACTCTATTCAAAAAAAAAAAGGAAAAGTACATAGTTGACTCAAAAATAGGAAAAAGACTAGATGACACTTGGAGAAGTTCTATCTCTTTCACTCTTGACCATTCCCATCCGATTGACTTCCCTCGTCGTCGGAATTACCTGAAAAGTAGGGAACACACGGAGTGAGCGAACGCTCAGTAGGAAATTATATCTCAAGCGCTTAGCAAGGGGTCTAAGTAATTACATTTTTCATGAATGTACTATAGCTATGTATGCTCGCATAAAACGACAAGATAGAGAAAGAATTTATCAATAAGACAGCAAGATGAACTAGTCATGAGCTTTCAAGAAAAGATAACAGATATTCAAGCAAGTACTTTTTAGCAAGTCATGTCAAGAACTTTGGCTATCATGTATCAAGTAAGCAAGTAATTACCCTTTCTCGGGTCACGCAATTCATGTCGTGTCAAGTACAAGATTTGTGTGGAATGTCCAATCAAGCTAGTCATGCACTCGGTATAATGCCAGATACTTTATCATTCAACTCCCATGGGCACAAGTACTTTCGGGTGCTCCTCCCAGGACCAGATCGGGCCCTATATGCGCAGGCATTTATCATGTATTTTTGACATCCACTCTTGTATATATATATGTAGCCAATATGGAATTTCAATAATCAAGCTTGTAGATACGTAGGATAACTTTGAGAGAATGGAGTCCAAAAATATAACATTGGACATAGAGAGGCGATAATAACGGTATGAACACGATTTATCGATGAAACTAGGTGGAATTAGGTTCCCTTAACTCGGGTACAAGTATGGACATTCTTTTTATAGAATTGAGGTCCATATGAATAGTATATCAAAGGCAAGATACCCTCATTCTTATTATAGAATTGAGGTCCACAAGAACATCAACAAATGGCATGATATCATCATCCCATTAAGAATTCTCATGATATACTCTTTGCATATCATAAGGGCCGGTATACCATGTTTCTTTAGAGTGACATGGCATTCAATAGTGTAATGGGTTTTTAGGGTACAACCAGCTCAGTCGGCCTTGAGGGAATCCAAGACGGCGAGGAGTCTTACGGAGGTCTCTATGACTAACTCGCTAGTCCAAAGGAACGGAATGTCCAATGGAGAGCTTGTATGTCAATGAGAATTGAGGGTGATCGATAAAACATCATGAAAACGTGGGACTATACTCACGGAGTGGAGATATAGTGCCGATATACATATATATAGATATACTGAAACCATCGTTTATCAGAAACCGGTAAAAACATTTTTACAGGAAAATAACGACTTAAGTAAAGTCACTACTCAAGTAATTAACGCCTTAGATAAGGGCGTTCATCTATTTTTCCTATTTTGCAGGAATTTCAATAATTCATTATTTCATCAAAAACACGTCCTGTGCAGGGTCGTTTTATTTAAATTTGACGCCTACTCTGTCAGGCGTCCTTTTATTTACAATATTTTCACAGGATATATAATTTCAGGAGTTTATCAAAAACGCGCCCTGGGAAGGGGCGTTATAATTAAATTCACGCCCTAGTATGCGGCGTGGGTTCAATAAGAAACGACCTGGTTCAGGTCGTGAATTCACAGTTTCCAGGAATTTTTATGAATTTCAAGATAATAAACTTTCAGGAGACAAGGTATATAATCATGACAAGAAAAAAATAGCAGGACTTCACAGGTAAGTTCATGCATTACATTAGTTTCAGGATTTCATAGATATTTAATTTTTTAAACGTGGGTATTTATTATTTACATAAAATTGCATGAAATTGACGCCTACAGGGCAGGGCGTCAAATCTGTAATTGACGACCTTGGGCAGGTCGTTTCTTTAAATTAGCGCCCTTGTCATGGGCGTTTCTTTCAAGATATTACAGAAAACGCTTTAATACTGTATTAAACCATGTACATGCATGCCATGCTAGTATATATTTTGAATTACTTTATTTGGGCTACAGTGTCTTGAGAAAACCTACCTTGGGCAATAATCTGGATGGAGAAACGTGAAGAGATTTGATAAGAAGAACAGAGACTCCTGAACTAGATGGAACTGCTACTGAACGATGGCTTTGATGAAAAGAACGTAGATGAAGAACACTTCGTTTCTTCAGGTAGAGAGCTTTTCCTACAGAGGAATATATATATACGAAACATCAGTATTTTCTTCATAATACTTGACTGAAGGTAGAGGAAAGAAGAACTTACCCTTTTGTTCTTCACAACGTTAATCTTCTTAACCTGTAAGAAGAGATGAAGAATCATTAATTCTTCATGCAACCGAAAGTAATGATAAAAAGAGATAAGAAGAACTGCTGTTCTTTACGTACCGTAGCAGCAGCAGATCGACCAAATAGCTTTAGGGTTTGATAGTCAAGGGTTTTTATAGGATTTCTAGAATCCTAATGGAGTTAGAGTTACATTGGAAGTAACACTTCCATATTAGAGTTATTACTACATTCGAACTCTTTCTCATAGTTATCAACTTACCCTGGATAAGTTCCTGGGTCGAACGGGAGACGAATTGAATTAACGACCTAGGTCAGGGCGTCGAATTTAAATTGACGCCTTGTCAGGCGTTGTTACTTGTTGAAATGTGTCCACTCAAAGGGCGTTACGCTTTCTTGCCCTTTTTATTTATTTTGGTCGTTTGAAATTTGACGCCTTATTATTTGGGTGTCCTTTCTTTAATTCGCGCCTGGTTGAAGGTCGCTTATTTTTAAAGTCGCGCCTTTTCCTGAGGCGTTATTTTCATTAGAGTTTAATTCTTTTCCATTTCAGATTTTTATCTTTTCTTTACTTAGTCTTTTATTCTATTTTGACTTATTTTATTCTTTTAAATTTATTAGGGTTGCTACAGTTTTAAATGTTTAGTGGCGTGTTTTATTACCATTAGAGTAGACTTTCTTTCCACGCAATGGAGCCACTGTTGTTTCCCTAAGGTCTGTTGAGTGCCGACCCGCTTGGGGATGGCGGAGGGGTATGTTTCCCATGCACGGTTTGTAAGCTAGTTCGTGGGCTCCCAGCCAATGGTAGCGTCCTACCAAGGGGGAAAACTAGCTAGAGGGCCTGGCTCAGGCTAGAGTCAGTGTGTGCACACATGGTCGGAGACTGTGGACTGACACCGATGGGTGCCACTCCGACTGATCACTTGGTTTGGTACTGTTTACGTGCTTAGCTTGTCGCTTCGTCGACTGCGAGTGATTGAGACGCAGTGTAAGTCGTCAGTGGACGCTTCTGGTTTCTGCTCCAGTGGTTGTCATTCCTTGTTACTTGGACTAGTTAAGACTTATTCTATTTGGTAGCTTTAGTTTTAATCGCTTGCATTTAGTTAACTGTGGCATACTTTGGCTATTATACCTGTTTAGTTAGAGTTTACAGCTTTACTTGAGTAGTTATTCATGCCATTGCATGTTAGCTATTTAAATGCATGCTCTACTTGCCTTATTTATGCATGTATGTTCGTTTAGTGGGAGGTAGGGATCCGCGTGACCCCTATTGAGTCTGGCTGTGACTCACCCTTCTCCTTTCAGGTGAGCCGCGCCCGTCGTCTCCCGGTGCTTTGTGAGCCGTTTCGGAGACCGTGCTTAGCTGCCAGCTTTAGTCGAGGCGCCCTTGTGGCTTGTTGTACTTTTGTCGGGGTATGCCCCGCGTAGTTGTACCTTGTGGACTAGTACTCTTGTTTCTCTGGACTAGTATATACATATCACTCTAGTTATTTTGAATTGCTTCCGCACTTGTGTTAATTTCTTTACTTAATTGTAAATTGCATGTTCCAAATTCCAATTCGTTATGCATACCCCTCAGCACTCTTCTTCTAACCCTTCAGGGGCCTCATCAGCCTCTTGGGTGGCTTCCCCAGTTCTTGGTATCGGTGTATCGATGTTATCGGTATATCGGTATCCTGAACTCTGGGTCGTTACAGTTGGTATTAGAGCGTTGTTTGAGGAATTGTATAAGGAATTGAAATTTGTGCTTTGTCCAGAGCTAGTCCTGTTGTCGTCTATTGCTGGCATAGGATGTTTTCCGTATGATTGATTAATTGCGATTGATTTGTGTTTTGGCAGTGTAATTATGCCTCCCCGTCGAGGAAGACCCCCTCGAGCTCCTCGTGTTCCTCGAGATGCGCCCAGGGAAGAAAGTGGTTCTGCACCTCCTCTTGCAATTCCAACTGTTCCAGTTGTTCCTCCTCCAGCGCCGATTATTGCTCCTCCAGTTGAAGTGCCTGGCAGTCGAGGCAAGGCATTGAAAGAATTTCTTATGTTCAATCCGCCTGCTTTCGATGGCCAAGCTGATCCAGAAGTGGCAAGGCAATGGTTGGATGCGATCGAGCGTGTGTTCGTATCGATGGAGTGTGCTGAAGATGAAAAAGTTATGCTTGCTGCTTTTCAACTCCAGGGTACATCCATCATGTGGTGGAAAGCCGAGTGGCAGATTGCCTTCCGTTCAAGACCTCTTCGGCAGATCACTTGGGCAGAGTTTGTTGCTGCTTTCGAGCGTGCCTATACTCCCGCCTGTCTTCAGATGGACAAGATGTATCAATTTGTGGAGCTGACTCAGGGCAGTATGACTGTGCTTCAGTACCGAAATAGGTTTATGGAATTGGGTCAGTATGCGCCTCATGTGCTGGCTAGTATAGCTTTGAAGACTCAGCAATTTTTGCGAGGTTTGAGACCTGAATTGAAGATGCCTCTTATCGCCAGTCGTGTTGCGGATCTTGATAGTGCGTGCCAGACAGCGGTGGCTTTAGAGCTGGAGATGATGAGACCTGGTGGGTATCCTCAGGCAGGATCAGTGCAGCCGGTAGCTCAGTCGCAACAGACTTACCGACCGCCAGTGCCAGGTATTCCCTCGGTCCAGTCAGAGATTTCTAGTGCTTCCTCTCCTTCCAAGCCCAAGTTTAAGCGGTTCAAGAAGAAGAAGAAGTTTTTCCAACAGCCGTCCGGTATAGATTCTGTTCAGCAGCCGACAGCACCTTCTTCTCAGACTCGGCAGAGCTCAGCTGTCAGTCAGCCATGGACGTGTAGGAGATGCGGTGGTCATCACAAAGGCCAGCCGTGTTCTCTTCCTGTTGTTTGCTTTAGGTGTGATCAGCAGGGTCATATGGTTCTAGATTTCCCGCTGAGGCCGAAACAATTGCAAGTTCCTTAGTTTTCTCAACCTCAGCAGCCGCAATTCAGACCTCCGACTGCACCTCAAGCTCAGCAATTTTACTCTCAAGCGTCGGCGTCTTCTCAGCAATCTTCAGCTGGTTCTAAGAAGCTGAAAGGCAAGGTTTCTCATTTGACTAGAGCTGATGCTATTGCGTCCCATCTTGTGGAAGGTATGATTATGCTTTATGGTCATTCAGCTCGTGTCTTATTTGATTCTGGTGCTTCTCACTCTTTTATTTCTGAGGATTTCATGGCCTGTATTGAGGAACCGACTTCCGAGGTATCTTGTGAGATGTTTGTTGAATTGCCTTCTGGAGATTTCATGGTTACACCTTTGTGCCTGGAAGAATCTCCTGTGATAATCGATAATCACCAGTTACCGGCGAGATTGTATGCGTTGCAGCTGGCAGATTATGATGTTATTCTGGGAATGGATTGGTTGGAGCATTATGGAGCTGTGGTTGACTGCAGATTGAAAAAAGTCTATTTTCAGCCACAGGGAAAATCAGCCTTTTATTTTCAAGGTATTCGATCCCGATCTTCTCGTATGATTATTTCTGCTATTCGAGCCTATAGGTTACTGAGTGCAGGTTGCCAGGGATTCCTTGCTTCAGTGGTTATTGTTGAAAAATCACGACGGGATGTTTGTGATATTCCGGTTGTCTGTGAATTCCCTGATGTGTTTCCTGACGAGTTGCCAGGCTTGCCCCCAGAGCGAGAGATTGAGATGGTGATTGAACTGATTCCAGGTACCGGCCCCTTAGCAAAGCCGCCGTACCGAATGGGCCCAACTGAATTGAAAGTACTACGAGTACAGCTACTAGAGTTACTGGAAAAAGGTTATATTCATCCCAGTTTTTCTCCGTGGAGTGCCCCAGTGCTGTTTGTGAAAAAGAAAGATGGAAGCCTGAGACTTTGTATTGATTACAGGCAGTTGAATCAGGTGACTATCAAGAATAAGTATCCGCTTCCCAGGATTGATGATTTGTTTGACCAGTTACAGTCTGCTACTGTCTTTTCACGGATTGATCTCAGATCTGGCTACTTTCAGTTACAGATCCTGGAATCCGATGTGGAGAAGACTGCGTTCAGCACTCGTTATGGTCATTTTGAATTTTTAGTCATGCCGTTTGGGTTGACTAATGCCCCAGCAGCTTTCATGGACCTGATGCAACGTATCTTTCGTCCATTTCTTGATCAGTTCGTGGTGATCTTTGTTGATGATATTTTGATCTACTTTGCTTCTGATGAAGATCATGTGCAACATTTGAGGATCGTTCTGTAGACTCTAAGAGATCACGAGCTTTATGCGAAGTTTAGTAAATGTGAATTCTGGCTTCGAGAAATTCATTTTCTTGGTCATGTGATTTCTGGTGATGGAGTGGTAGTGGACCCTGCAAAGATCGATGCTATTTTGAGTTGGCAGAGACCGAGAACTGTAACAGAGATTCAAAGTTTTCTAGGTTTGGCTGGGTATTACCGCAGATTCATTCAAGACTTTGCGAAGATTGCAGCCCTGATGACTAGATTGACTCATAAAGATGTGTCCTTTGTCTGGTCAGATCAGTGTGAGGCTAGCTTTGTTGAATTGAAAAGGCTATTGACTTCTTCTCCTGTGTTGACTTTGCCTTCCGGCTCGGGTGGATTTATGATCTGTACAGATGCTTCTCGAGTAGGTTTGGGTGCAGTGCTAATGCAACATGGTAAGGTTATTGCATATGCATCCCGGCAGTTGAAGCAGCATGAAGGAAATTATCCCATGCATGATCTAGAGCTAGCTGCAGTTGTTTTTACCTTAAAGATCTGGAGACATTATCTGTATGGTGAGAAATTTCAGATTTTCACCGATCATCAGAGTTTACGGTATATTTTCTCCCAGAAAGATTTGAATCTTAGGCAGCGGCAATGGATGGAATTCATGAAAGATTATGACTTTACACTCTCCTATCAGCCTGATAAAATGAATGTTGTGGCTGATGCTCTGAGCAGGAAAGTACAGGTCAGTCATTTGTTGCTTCATGAATGGAAATTGTGGGAACGGCTTCCGAGCGAGGCATTTAGTGCAGAGTTTCCTGCTGATCCGAAGATGGCAGTTTGTGCTAGCTTGGTTTTGGGTTCAGCTTTATATCAGCAGATTAAAGATGCCCAGCAGGCTGATTCTGATTTGGCTCGTGTTATATCAAGTTATGATGTGGATTTTGATGACGAGCTAGTTGTCAGTTTTCATGGCAGATTATATGTTCCCGCTGATGATGATTTAAGACTTGAGATTCTGAGTGAGGCACATGGTTCTCGGTTTGCTATTCATCCAGGTGTCACCAAGATGTATCAGAATTTGAAAAAGCAGTTCTGGTGGCCAAGCATGAAGAAAGACGTGGCTATGTTTGTTTCTAAGTGCTTGACTTGTCAGTTAGTTAAAGCCGAACATCAAAAGCCAGGTGGTTTGCTTCAGCCGTTAGAGATTCCGATGTGGAAATGGGACCATGTTACTACAGACTTTGTGGTGGGTTTGCCTCGAACTTCTCAGGGTTTTGATGGCATCTGGTTGTTAGTCGACAGATTGACTAAAACTGCCAGATTGTTGCCGATTAAGGTTGCTTGGAATGTGCAGAAATTGGTCGAGCTGTATGTGCAGAAGATCGTGCCACTGCATGGAGTTCCTGTTTCACTTGTGTCAGATCGTGACCCACGTTTTACCTCCGGCTTTTGGCGTAGTTTCCAGAAAGCTTTCGGCACTGAGTTAGCTTTCAGTTCAGCGTATCACCCTCAGTCAGATGGACAGTCAGAGAGGACTATTCAGACTTTGGAGGACATGCTGAGATTGTGTTGCCTTACTTGGCAGGGTTCGTGGAGTCAGCATTTGCCACTTGTTGAATTTGCTTATAATAACAGTTTTCACTCCAGTATTGGAATGGCTCCTTATGAAGCACTTTATGGTCATCCTTGTCGAACTCCTCTGAACTGGTTTGATGTTGGGGACGGATTGTTGACAGGGCCTGACATGGTGCAGCAATGTTCTGAGGTGGTTCGTCTGATCAGGCAGAGATTGTTGACGGCTCAGAGTCGACAGAAAAGCTACGCAGATCAGCACAGATGTCCACTCCAATTTGAACCTGGAGATATGGTGTTTGTTAAAATATCTCCGATGAAAGGTGTTTCCAGGTTTGGGAAGCGTGGAAAGCTTAGCCCACGGTATATTGGCCCTTTTCCGATTGTTGAGGTTATTGGTCAGGTGGCTTATCGTTTGCAACTCCCTGCGGCTATGCAAGCTATTCATGATGTGTTCCACGTGTCTCAATTGAGGAAATATGTGCCGGATGCTTCTCATGTTCTTGATGATTCAGTGTGGCCTGAGGTGACTGCCGATTTGTCTACGCCAGAATTTCCTATTAGAATTGAAGACCGTCGCGAGCAACGGTTGAGAAATAAGGTTATTCCTCTGGTAAAAATTACTTGGCAGCGTCACTCTGGTAATGAATCTACTTGGGAGCGTGAAGATGAGATGCGTCAGCTTTTTCCCTTTTTGTTCCAGTGAGGTATAAGTCCTTTCTCAGTTTCCTCCTTTTCGGTTGTTGTAAATTTTGAGGGCAAAATTTCTGTAAGGAGGGAGGGACTGTAAGGCCCGTGCCTTAATGGATCCTTGATGGTTTTTGTTCTATTATTTGTTCTGGAATTTCTGGTTATTTTCCTGGATTTTTTAGGAATTTGTCTGGTATTTTTCCAGATTTATTTGGAGTTATTTGAGGGTTATTAGAATTAATGAGATTTTAATATATATAATGATTATATTATATATATTTTAATTTCTTTTTTTTTCTTTCTTTTAATCCCTCTCTCACCCACTTTCTCCCCGTCGATCTCTCATTCCCACCCTCTCTCTCTCTCTCCTCCGTGCGATCGCCCCTCTCTCCTCTCTAGGGAACGCGGACGAGGCGAGGTCGGATTGAGACAAGGTTGGCGCCGTTGGATTCCTCGCGTCGAGAGGAGCGCGTAGGTGTCCACTTCAGCATGGTTCGGTGATCGTGGGAGCAGGTTAGAGCTTGAAGGCTCGGTGAGCCTACCTCGGTGCATGCGGCCTTTTCGTCCGTCTCGGCTTGCAAGAGGTAGGGGGATGGAATCTCGATCTCGCTAGGATCGTTTTCCCTTAGCTCGTTTGTTGATTAGCGCCCCGTAGCATGCATGATGCCCATGTTTCCATATTTGGGGTTTTAGCTTAAATCTTTGAGTCTAATGCGTTTTAGGCCTTGCATGTGCTAGATTTAGTTGTTAAACTGTTGTATAAACTGTATGGATTGGCAGGATATCAGGTTTTTCGACGATACCCGGCGATTTTTGTCCTCCGGGAGGGCTTCGGTTTACAAACCGTACCCGCCCGTAACCCAGGTGAAGTGACGGTCCTGCCAGGAACCGTCACTTGCCTGACGGTCCATAGTGGACGCGTCGCTTCCAAATAACCGCCCATCGGGGGTGCGTCATTTGGAGAGTAACGGTGGGAATCCCATCCGTTACTCGCTCGTTGTTTTCAGTTAACCAGGTGAGGCGGTGAGTCCGGCGGTCTATTAGCCGACCGTCGTTCACTTCCGACGTGCTTGGACCGGAGCGTCACTTCACCTGCTGTCGTTTTCGACGCTGTTAGTTGATTTGGTGGCCTCGGGTGGATATAACGGCGGTGACCCACCGCGTTGCTTGGAAGTAACGCATAGGGCCCCTACCGTTACTGATGGGGACATCACCTCCCATGCCCACGTTCACAGCTCGTCTCCTCGCCCCGGTTGCATCCGGCATGGTCTAATCATTTAATTTTGAGTCCTATGTAATTTTTATTTGAATCATTTGATGTATTGTCCCTCTTATTTGAGTCATGTTCCTAGGTCTTGTGTTCATTTCCCTAAGTTTGAGTGTCATTAGGTTGTCTAGTTAGCTATTGGGCCCAATTCATTGGGCTTGGCCCAAGGGCTCTCCCCTACCCCCTCGGTTATTTGTCATTGAGTCAATTGTCATGGACTTTTGTAGAAATGTGGGTTGCCTATATATAGGACCCCATTCTCCTCATTTTGAAGTAATGAATCAATCAATGAAAAAAATGCCATTTGAGAGTCCAAAGCTTAGTTTAGTGGAGTGATTCCAATATTTTTTGGGTGAGAAACCCTAGGGGAGAGATTCCCCACCCTTCCCTCTCTTAATCCCTCTTTTTCACTCCATTTTCTCTCTCCTCATCACCCAATTTCAAATTTTCTTCTCTCTCCTCCCTTCCCAACCACCTCAACCCCCACCTACCATCATTAAAGCCCTCCACTTCCCCATGGCCTCCATTACTCCACCCCCCCTAGTCCCTAGGAGATCCCTCACCATTCCAACACCACTTTCCCCATTCCAACACAATCAACCCCTTCCCCACACAACCCCACAACTTCCAATGCCATTTCAAATTTGAAATCCACCCTTCCCTCCACTCACTTGTGCTCCCCCTCACCTTCTCCTCTCACCCACCTTCCCAAATTCGTAGCTCCTCCTCCCACCACCTGTTAGACCCCCTTCCAGACCCCATTCTTCCCTTCCCCCACCTTAGAACACCCCCTCCTAGACCCCCTCACAGCCCGGGCTTTCACCACACTCATCCACCCCCATTTCCCCTCCCATATACCTCATTCCCCCCCATCATCATCAACCTACAGCTCTCAACTGAAGATCTACAGCAGACCAGCAACTTGCAGCGGCCACCACAACCTCCTCCGGATGAGTTTGAAGACCCAAGAGCCATCGTCGGCAGTGTCTGCCAGTCACCTTCGCAACCGAAGTGGTTTCGTCTTCTTCCGATCTCCGAGTCGTCCAGGAGGTCCATTCTCCCACAGCTGCGCGGTTCAGCCTCGGCTGAGGACCTGATCCGGCTTAGAAGCTCTGGCACGACCAGCCCCGAAGGAATTAGTCCTCAAGTCCTTCTTCAAAGTTCTTCATCGGCCTGTCTACTTTCAGAATCAAGAAGCGGAAGCCCATTCAGCATCCGGGAACAGAAGTTACCAATTTTCTTCCACGGTCGCGCGGCTCTGCCTTCCCCAGTCTGCATCTACACCTCCTCACTCTTCTGGCTCCACAGATGGTCTCCGTTCTCTTCTGGCGTCCCGTTTATTTTGATACAAAGAGAACTCACCCATGGTTCTAACGGCGCTGACGGCATCAAATTTGGAGTTCGGGAGCGGCCATGACAGCATCTGCATCCTACTGTTGGTGACCTGCCCCTGCTAGTCTGAGAAACAGAGGCCCTGTTCAAGCTTCTTCCCCGACCTTCAGCGACTCCAGAAGAAATTACAAAAATTATGAGGCATTCCCCTTCCTGTTAAGAAGATTTCGCCGCCAGTGTCGCCATCAGCAAAATTTCTGAGCAAGATCTACAACAGCAACACCGACCCTCTATCCTGGTTCGCAGACAGCAGGCAGATTCGGCGTCCACCCTTGTTCCTCGTTCTTTGCTTTTGTTTCCCCACCCCGCTTGGCCGGCTGAAGGCCCCTCCCTACGTGGAGGTAGTATTGATGTAATATCATTAACCCCCACCCCAAGTTCCCCCTCCTGCGAGAGGTGTAGTGGTGTACTTTGTTTGGGCAGGTCAAGCGACACCGCCGCGGCGTGTGGGGATCCACTCGCGTCCCCGCTCGCCCTCGTCTCCGACCGGGACTGGTTTCTTCAAACCGGTCGAGTAAGTGCTCAAACCTTCACTCCACTTAGTGCTTGCATTCAATATTAGTTCTTAATTCCGCTGGTTATGCGAGTGAGAGCCTGATCCTCAAGCCCCATAAACTTGAGTGATCACCGTGGGAAAATTACAACCGGTGCCTTTGGCACTTAGTCGGCCTCCTTGATTTGGGCATCCTCACCCATTGGGAATCAAACCTTGGCCTTGCTGGCCCTCTACCAGCAAGGGCCCAACCCCTCAACCTCACCTTGGCATTGCCAAGTTACCCCGGGCTTGGGTGAGCGACGATAGAGCGGTGGCCCAATTCGGCCCATTTGAATGCGATTGTGCTTGCTTGCATTAAGTCCGAGGTCGTTTCACATCAAGTGGTATCAGAGCAAGTCATTGACTTGTCTCTACAAGTCAAGTCCTAGGGCATGCTTGCATTCTTATTCGAACCGTGCAAACCCATCATTGTTAACGTTGAGTCTTGGGTCACATGGCCCCTCTCCCAATCATATCCCATGCATGGTTACCTAATGGGGAGCCCATAGAAATTGATTTCATTGACCTAGAATCTGAAAATTGGGTGCCCCCCGATATCATTACCTCTCTTTGTAGGACCGGACAAATTGTGCACAATGGAGACCAAGTCTTCATTGAATTCCATAAATGGTTCGGGAAGACTAAGTATTTGGATGGGGCTTGGTGTCAAAAGGGAACATTGGCGGGTCCATGTATAATCTTAGGTAAGAAATGGTTAGATGAAAGGAATGCCTACATCGACCCAACACGTCGGACTTACCTAGTGCATCCACCCCACCTTTCGGGAACCTTTAAATTCAACAACCTTGTATTCTCCCACCCGCGGGAATCCCGCCCTTGTTCACCACCCCGGGTGCACCATACTCCGGCCATCATCACCCCACCATCAAAGAACCTTCCCACTCCATTAGCTTTGGAAGAAGTAGTCCACCCGCTTTGCCACATGAAGACAAATACCTCTCGGGAACCTATCCCCTCCATGGAGAGCACCCATGTCCCAATTGAAGAGGAAGCCTCGCACGAGGATCTTCACCCTACACCACCCCCTCTAGATAAGGCCGAAATCATCTTAGAAGAGTTCCTTGTTAGGTGGCTAAGGGAGAGCCTAATTAGAGAGATCTCGGCCCATGTTTGCCCTCCCATAAAACAAAATTTTCCTCTAGTGCCCTTCTTCTCCTATCACACCACAATCCAAGCATCCTACCAAGTGAAAACTTTAGGGGATCTTCGTAAGGGCCTAGCAAGGCAAATTGAGTTCACTAGTATGTTGACCCCTATAGCCGAACAACCTAGGAGCCTTGATCTCCTACACCTATGCATCGGGTCTATCACCTCAGTTTGCACCATTGGTTACTACACTAGTGACCTCCTTCTATTCCTCCCCACACCCGATGAGCCCGACCTTCTCCTCCAATTGGAGCTTTTTATATCGGGTAGAGAGCCAAGCCATCCCCTCATGGCCAACCCACTCACCAAGAGCATTGACCCAATTATCATTGATAGGGATGACTTAGCACCTTTTGAGGACCTTGAGGACATGGATCTCCTTCCCCTTAGTAACCCATTTTATGATCCCTATGATCCATTACAATGGGAGTCAAAGAACCCGGGTGACCCAACCATCTTACCCACCACCCACCCTTTCCTACCCCCACCCACCATATTGGGCCAAAACCACCTCATCCATGACCCGGGTTATACCTTGGGAGCCATAACCTTGAGCCACATATCCCTAGGTAATAAGGTTGTGCCCCACCCCATGATGACCACCTTCTTAAATCCATTCGATCCATTCCAATGGGAGTTCAAAGGTTATCCCACACCTATACACATGGAGGTCACCTTTGGGAAACACATGCATGTGTCTAGGCCTACCACACCACTTGGCATGATCACTATGTTGGGTCCTTTCATTCATACCACCCACATGTCATGTAGGAAGCATGAGTGGCCCATATTCGGATGTATTGGTCCACCTTCATTTATCATGGGTCTTAAGCATGTCAAAAGTATCTACGGATGTTCGGGTCCCCCTACATTCATCACCACTTTGCATGATAGGTTCACCTACGGGTGCCCCGGCCCACCTAGGTCCACCAAAGTCTACATGATAACATTGCATGATAAGTCCACATATGGTTGCCCCGGCCCTCCAAATTTCATCAAAGTCTTCTTGGCATCAAAGCATGATTGGTCTACTTTTGGTTGCCCAGGTCCACCCATCACCCCTAGAATGTCAACATTCACAAAATTGCATGAAAACATTTGCAAGCACATAAGCAAAAAGAATGAGGCTTATAAAAAGCTGGCCGACTCTCATCGGCGTCACCAAGAATTTCATGTGGGTGACTTTGTGATGGTAAGGACGGAGAGACTCTCCCCGGGAGCCACTCCAAATTGAGGCCACGTGGGGCTGGTCCCTTCCCGGTCCTGAGGTGCATTGGTGCAAATGTCTTTGAGTTAGATCTCCCTGAGGAGTATGGAATAAGTCCCACATTCAATGTTGCCGACCTAGTGCCATATAAGGGACCCACGGTGGTACCTAGTGAGGAGATTGAGCCTACTTCTTCCCTTGAGAGAGCACCCACCCGTGAGGAGAGACCACCAGCCAAGAGAGCCCAGCGTGAACAAATTGAACAAATATTGGAAGAACAAGTCACTACCACTCGGAGCAAGGTATACGAGCGCTATCTCAGCAGGTGGATGGATCGGTCTCGTTCGGAAGACTTGAGGGCAGTACCACTTCTACACCCCCAAGGAGGGAAGGACACTTACTCAACGGAGTCGAGTTCTCCGCACCCCGGGAGTATGATGGGGACATCACCTCCCATGCCCACGTTCACAGCTCGTCTCCTCGCCCCGGTTACATCCGGCATGGTCTAATCATTTAATTTTGAGTCCTATGTAATTTTTATTTGAATCATTTGATGTATTTTCCCTTTTATTTGAGTCATGTTCCTAGGTCTTGTGTTCATTTCCCTAAGTTTGAGTGTCATTAGGTTGTCTAGTTAGCTATTGGGCCCAATTCATTGGGCTTGGCCCAAGGGCTCTCCCCTACCCCCTCGGTTATTTGTCATTGAGTCAATTGTCAGGGACTTTTGTAGAAATGTGGGTTGCCTATATATAGGACCCCATTCTCCTCATTTTGAAGTAATGAATCAATCAATGAAAAAAATGCCATTTGAGAGTCCAAAGCTTAGTTTAGTGGAGTGATTCCAACATTTTTTGGGTGAGAAACCCTAGGGGAGAGATTCCCCACCCTTCCCTCTCTTAATCCCTCTTTTTCACTCCATTTTCTCTCTCCTCATCGCCCAATTTCAAATTTTCTTCTCTCTCCTCCCTTCCCAACCACCTCAACCCCCACCTACCATCATTAAAGCCCTCCACTTCCCCATGGCCTCCATTACTCCACCCCCCTAGTCCCAAGGAGATCCCTCACCATTCCAACACCACTTTCCCCATTCCAACACAATCAACCCCTTCCCCACACAACCCCACAACTTCCAATGCCATTTCAAATTTGAAATCCACCCTTCCCTCCACTCACTTGTGCCCCCCCTCACCTTCTCCTCTCACCCACCTTCCCAAATTCGTAGCTCCTCCTCCCACCACCTGTTAGACCCCCTTCCAGACCCCATTCTTCCCTTCCCCCACCTTAGAACACCCCCTCCTAGACCCCCTCACAGCCCGGGCTTTCACCACACTCATCCACCCCCATTTCCCCTCCCATATACCTCATTCCCCCCCATCATCATCAACCTATAGCTCTCAACTGAAGATCTACAGCAGACCAGCAACCTGCAGCGGCCACCACGACCTCCTCCGGACGAGTTTGAAGACCCAAGGGCCATCGTCGGCAGCGTCTGCCAGTCACCTTCGCAACCGAAGTGGTTTCGTCTTCTTCCGATCTCCGAGTCGTCCAGGAGGTCCATTCTCCCACAGCTGCGCGGTTCTGCCTCGGCTGAGGACCTGATCTGGCTTAGAAGCTCTGCCACGACCAGCCCCGAAGGAATCAGTCCTCAAGTCCTTCTTCAAAGTTCTTCATCGGCCTGTCTACTTTCAGAATCAAGAAGCGGAAGCCCATTCAGCATCCGGGAACAGAAGTTACCAATTTTCTTCCACGGTCGCGCGGCTCTGCCTTCCCCAGTCTGCATCTACACCTCCACACTCTTCTGGCTCCACAGATGGTCTCCGTTCTCTTCTGAAATCTCGTTTATTTTGCTACAAAGAGGACTCACCCATGGTTCTAACGGTGCTGACGGCATCAAATTTGGAGTTCGGGAGCGGCCAGGACAGCCTCTGCATCCTACTGTTGGTGACCTGCCCCTGCTAGTCTGAGAAACAGAGGCCCTGTTCAAGCTTCTTCCCCGACCTGCAGCGACTCCAGAAGAAATTACAAAAATTATGAGGCATTCCCCTTCCTGTTAAGAAGATTTCGCCGCCAGTGTCGCCATCAGCAAAATTCCTGAGCAAGATCTACAATAGCAACACCGACCCTCTATTCTAGTTCGCAGACAGCAGGCAGATTCGGCGTCCACCCTTGTTCCTCGTTCTTTGCTTTTGTTTCCCCACCCCGCTTGGCCGGCTGAAGGCCCCTCCCTGCGTGGAGGTAGTATTGATGTAATATCATTAACCCCCACCCCAAGTTCCCCCTCCTGCGAGAGGTGTAGTGGTGTACTTTGTTTGGGCAGGTCAAGCGACACCGCCGCGGCGTGTGGGGATCCACTCGCCTCCCCGCTCGCCCTCGTCTCCGACCGGGACTGGTTTCTTCAAACCGGTCGAGTAAGTGCTCAAACCTTCACTCCACTTAGTGCTTGCATTCAATATTAGTTCTTAATTCCGCTGGTTATGCGAGTGAGAGCCCGATCCTCAAGCCCCATAAACTTGAGTGATCACCGTGGGAAAATTGCAACCGGTGCCTTTGGCACTTAGTTGGCCTCCTTGATTTGGGCATCCTCACCCATTGGGAATCAAACCTTGGCCTTGCTGGCCCTCTACCAGCAAGGGCCCAACCCCTCAACCTCACCTTGGCATTGCCAAGTTACCCCGGGCTTGGGTGAGCGACGATAGAGCGGTGGCCCAATTCGGCCCATTTGAATGCGATTGTGCTTGCTTGCATTAAGTCCGAGGTCGTTTCACATCAGTTATATTCCCTCTTGCACCTTTGAGCTGGAACTCAGGTGGAAGTAACAGATGGAGACCAACGCGTCATTCTTGGTGTAACGCGCCAGTCCCCGATCGTCACTTTCAAGTAGCGCGTGGGTATTAGACCGCCGCTTCCCTGATGGTTTTAATATGTTGCCAGCCCATTCGTTATGCGTTCCTTTGTATACTCATGCCATATTCGTATTGTTTTAAATGTTTAGTGGCGTGTTTTATTACCATTAGTGTAGCCTTTCTTTCCACGCAATGGAGCCACTGTTGTTTCCCTAAGGTCTGTTGAGTGCCGACCCGCTTGGGGATGGCGGAGGGGTATGTTTCCCATGCACGGTTTGTAAGCTAGTTCCGTGGGCTCCCAGCCAATTGTAGCGTCCTACCAAGGGGGAAAACTAGCTAGAGGGCCTGGGTCAGGCTAGAGTCAGTGTGTGCACTCGTGGTCGGAGACTGTGGCCTGACACCGACGGGTGCCACTCCGACTGGTCACTTGGTTTGGTACTGTTTACGCGCTTAGCTTGTCGCTTCGTCGACTGCGAGTGCTTGAGACGCAGTGTAAGTCGTCAGTGGACGCTTCTGGTTTTTGCTCCAGTGGTTGTCCTTCCTTGTTGCTTGGACTAGTTAAGACTTATTCTATTTGGTAGCTTTAGTTTTAATCGCTTGCATTTAGTTAACTGTGGCATACTTTGGCTGTTATACCTGTTTAGTTAGAGTTTACAGCTTTACTTGAGTAGTTATTCATGCCATTGCCTGTTAGCTATTTAAATGCATGCTCTACTTGCCTTATTTATGCATGTATGTTAGTTTAGTGCAAGGTAGGGATCCGCGTGACCCCTACTGAGTCAGGCTGTGACTCACCCTTCTCCTTTCAGGTGAGCCATGCCCGTCATCTCCCGGTGCTTTGTGAGCCGTTTCAGAGACCGTGCTTAGCTGCCAGCTTTAGTCGAGGCGCCCTTGTGGCTTGTTGTACTTTTGCCGGGGTATGCCCCGCGTAGTTGTACCTTGTGGACTAGTACTCTTGTTTCTCTGGACTAGTATATACATATCACTCTAGTTATTTTGAATTGCTTCCGCACTTATGTTAATTTCTTTACTTAATTATAAATTGCGCGTTCCAAATTCCAATTCGTTATGCATACCCCTCAGCGCTCTTCTTCTAACCCTTCAGGGGCCTCATCAGCCTCTTGGGTGGCTTCCCCAGTTCTTGGTATCGGTGTATCAATGTTATCGGTATATCGGTATCCTGAACTCTGGGTCGTTACATGCACCGGGTAGTTCTCTTCATGTTTCTTGAGCTGTCGGGAAGAGTATGCAATGACTCTTCTATTTTACATCAATACACATCCGAGGCCAATACCAGAAGCATCAGTATATACCTCGTATTTTTCTCCTTCAATTGGTAATGATAAGATTGGAGCAGTGGTCAAGAGATCCTTTAAAGCTTGGAAACTCTTTTCACAGTCTTCATTCCACTCATAAGGCACTTCCTTGCAGGTTAACCTAGTCAGAGGAACATCAATCTTGGAGAAGTCCTTGATAAAACGCCGGTAGTAACCAACTAGATCCAAAAAGCTTCGAATCTCTGTTGCATTTGTGGGTCGTTCCCAGTTCTTCACGGCTTCGACCTTTGATGGGTCAACAACAATTCCGTTCTTCGAAATTACATGGCCCAAGAAGGATACTTCCTCGAGCCAGAACTTGCACTTACTAAATTGGGCATACAATTTGTTTTCTTTCAATACTTACACTGCCTTCTTCAGATGTTCTTCATAATCCTATTCGGTCTTTGAATATATCAGAATATCATCAATAAAGACCACAACAAATTGGTCTAAGTAAGGCCTGAATATGCTGTTCATTAACTGCATAAAAGCTGCGGGGGCATTTGTTAGTCCGAAAGACATAACAGTAAATTCGTAATGCCCATACCTGCTTCGGAATGTAGTTTTATAAATGTCTTCCTCTTTGATCTTCAATTGATGGTAACCAGAATGAAGATCAATCTTGGAGAAACATGTAGCTCCAGATAGTTGATCGAACAGCTCATCATTTCTCGGCAGCGGGTACTTGTTCTTGATTGTAAGATGATTTAGATGCCGATAATCAATGCATAGTCTCATCGATCCATCCTTCTTTTCGACGAACAGCACGGGTGCTCCCCATGGGGAAGTACTTGGCCTGATGAAACCCTTTTTCAATAACTCCATCAGCTGCTCTTTTAGCTCTTTCAGCTGAACATGGGACATTCTGTAAGGTGCCTTGGAAACACGACCAGCACCAGGGACAAGGTCGATTGTGAACGACACTTCCCTTTCCGGGGGTAAGCCGGGCAATTCTTCTGGAAAAACATCGGGAAAATCCCAAATTACACGGATGTCTTCAAGTTTGACCTCCTCGACTTCCGTGGCAGTCACGAATGCTATGAAAGCCATACATCCTTTATTTATAAGTTTACTAGCTCGGAGGGCTGATATAAGAGGTGATCTACTCCGGGGCCTAGTGCAAACCAGCTCTAGGAAATCCATGAATGTTATCTTGCCATGCCGGCAATCTACAGTTGTTTGGTATGTGGATAACCAGTCAACACCTAGTATGACATCATAACCCTTCATATCTAGGCATGTCAGGTCAACAGGTAAATTGCTTCCCTTAATCATCACTTCACAATTTGGATAGTGATAAGTGATATCGGACTCGTTCCCAAGAGGTGTAGATATGACTAAATCTAACAGTTCATGTTTCTTAGAAAATGAAGCAGCAAATTTCTTGGAAACGAATGAATGAGTTGCTCTGGTATCAAATAAAACTTGAGCAATTTTAGAACAAATAGTGAGAGTACCTTTCACAATTTCACCTTCAGTGGGTTCCGTCTCTCGGAGAGCTTGCAGACGGCCTTGTTTCTTTACCGGACGCTTCTTGTCTTTGGTGTCTTGCTCCTTCATCAATGGGCAATCTGGGATTCGATGCTCTCGGCTCCCACATCGAAGAGAAGCTCCTAACTTCATCCAGCATTCCTCGATCTTATGATCAGCTTTATCACAATACTTGCAAATCTCCTTAGAGGGTGTGGCGGTGGAGAATGGCCTATCATTCTTCTAGAATTTCTTCACCTTGGAGGGCTCCCCTCCCATGAAGAACCTTTTCTTATTGAATGATTGTTTAAATTTTCCCGGGCTTGTGACGGGTTCCTTCTTGTCCCTTCCTCGAATTCTTTCAGATAATTCGGTGGCGTCTTCTAGCAATTGAGCACGCCAAACCATCTCCGAGTAGACTTGGATGTCCATCGGTTCAAGTTGTGTAATATAGTGGGGCCGAAGCGCGTTGAGAAACCTTGTAGCCTTCATCTTTTCCGTACACACCAAGTGGGGTGCATACTTTGACAATCTTGAAAACTGGGCCTCATACTCGGCCACTTTCAAGCCCCGTTATTTTAGAATGGTGAATTTCGCGGCCTTCTTCTCCTGGACATGGTTGGAGAAGTACTTGTTGTTGAAGTGCTCCACGAATTCATCCCATGGGACATGGTCTTCTGGCAGTGTTCCTTCTATGGATTCCCACCAACATCGAGTGTCCTGCTCCAGTTGGAATACGGCCAGTAAAACCTTCTCCTCGTCCGCGCATTGCATCACACGGAAGATTCATTCCATTTTATTTAACCAATTCTCGGCATCCTCAGGGTCAGACGAACCCGTGAATCTCGGTGGGTTCATGTTATGGAAACTCCTGTGGAGATTACCAGCTCCACGGTTGGCACCACCTTGCGCCACTTGCTGTAGTGCCTATGTAAGGCCTTGTACGGTGCGCTGCATCTCGCGCCATTGTGCTCTTTCAGCAGCCATGATCATACAAAATGGTTTAAGCACGATAAAGATCGGGTTTACTTATAAGGTAAAAAGTCATTATAGAACTTAACCCATGGCTCTATTCGTCTCACCGGGTAAGATGTATCTATCCTTGGACTCGAGTTTTACCTAGATTTCAATCATGACCACCGCAAATTTTTCCTAACCATATATTTCTTCTAGTTTCCTAGGTTTGAAAACCTAGGCTCTGATACCACGAAGACTATCACGTCCCGAGCGCGGAAGATACTCGGATGCGTGACGCGCCTATATAGATCGTGTTATTAGAGTGATACAATTTTTGACATACATAATTACGGAGTGTGCAAAAGACTAATAAAATCTAACCATCCCAATAGTCCAAGTGATGATTATTTGATTAACCAAAGAAATTAAAGATAGTCCATGACAAATTCCAAATGTAAAAAAAATAAACACTAGGCTACATGCCTTAACAAAGTCTATACCACTAACTGACATAGCTGGGGGTACAAGGTAGACTCAAATAATTTCAAAAGACGCGACTAGTTAATGATAGACGAATGGCATTCTAGCACCCTTCACTCGGTCTCAAACCCATTCTTGTGGACGTCGCTATTCAAATCACCTGAAAATGTTAGGAAGCAACTGGATGAGCAAATTACTCAGTAGGAATTACATCTCAAGTTCGAGCAATCTTTAAGTGATTTACAGTTTACACGTGTTATCAGTATGGCTATGCATGATGTACGAGTAAGAAAATCAGGTATACAGGTAAATCTAGGCACGATGAACAAGTAAGAGATCAAGAACTATATAAGGAGAGTATAACAAGATTTTCAAGTATTTGACAAGCAGTATTTCCAAAAATTTATAGATGTAGATGCCACTTCTGGGCAAGCAGGGATTCATGTACAAGTATGAACACAGGTGCAAGAATGAACTCATGTACAAGTATATCTCAGGTATGTGCAAGTAAAAATTTAATTCAAGTAAGTAATGTCAAGTATGTATCAGTAGAATTGGCTATTTCAATCAAGTAAGTATTTTGCCCTTTCTCGGGCCACAAGTCAAGTATTGCCCGTTCCGGGCCACGCAAGTCAAGTCAAGTAAGTAAAGAGAGAGTAGGGGTGGAGTGTCTTAAGTCAAGCAAGTGCTCCGGTACAATGCCAAACACCGTGGTCAATAAACTCCCATGGGCACAAGTACCTTCGGGTGCTCCTCCCAGGACCAAACTGGGCCCTATATATATAGCATTTCATGTATTACTTTTGACATCCACTCTCATTTATAGCTAATATGAAATTTCAAGAAATTAAGAAACGTAGTATTACAGACAAGATTAACTAGCCATTTGGTTATGAAGGACTCTAGAGGTGGCCCCTATAGGCTCAAGAGGTGGCTCCCGTCGTGTAGCACTTTGAGCCGTACGGCCTCAAGAGGTGGATCTCAGAACGTAGCACTTTACCTGACATGGCACTTAGCTCCAACACTCCCAAATGGTAGATTAAGAGGTTCAAGGTTTTGACCATGTAGGATATACACAAGTAGATTTTTCATGGAATGGAGTTCAAGAACTCATAATATGTAGGAAATGGATTAGTGTTATGTCTGTACGAATCACTAGACAGATCAAGATCAGGATCTGAAATCACTGAATTGGCGCCTGGGGTACAGCCCCTGCTTCATGGAATTGGCGCCTGGGGGATGACCCCCTATTCAGGCAATTGGAGCCTTGGGGAGGAGCCCCTATTCAGGCAATTGGCACCTGGGGGAGGACCCCCTATTCAATGAATTGGCGCCTTCTCAGGAAGTCTTCAATTTGGAAATTGGCGACTTCCTGGCTGCCACTATTCAAGTAATTGGCCTATCTTTCAAAATTTTTAATTTTTAATATATATATATATGGAATTGGCGCTTGTTCAGAGAGTCTTCAATTAAATGAAGACTTGCTGGCTGCCACCAATTGATGAATTGGCACCCTGGCTTGGGGCGCCAATCTCATTAGGTGATATTCACAAAGCAGATACGTTTTGTGACTCAAAGCACTGTTCATTTCGGAAAAGTTTCTCGAAAATATAAATTACTGACATGAACCGGTTGTGTAAATCCTCAGGAGTTCAGAGACGTATTCAGGTATAATTATTGGGTTTTCATTCCATAGATATGAATTTTCTAATGTTGTATCTTTAATTTCTCAGAAAATGGAATTGGCGCCCCTGTGAGTAGTCTTCATTTAATTGAAGACTCCTCGGGGTGTCACTAATTGATGTACAGGTTCAACTAATTGACGACACTTCATAGGGTCACCAATTGAGTTGTTTTTCAAGTGGGTTATGCTTCGTATCAGAATAGTACGTTATGTGACACAAATTACTATTCATTTTTCAAAAGTTTCTCTGAATCAGAATTCGAGGACATGGACTGGTAGTGAAAAATCTCAGGGTTACAGAAGTATATTCAGGCAAAATTTTTATGTTTTAGTTTGATAGTTATGGATTTTTGAATGTGTTGATTTACTAATTACTGAAAATTTCAGAAAATGGAATTGACGTCATTGCACATGGTCTTCAATTAATTGGCGACCATGCGCGAAGTCTTCAATTTTGTAATTGGCGCCCTGGTCAGGGGCGCCATTTACAGGTGGGTGGTTCACTATTCATCAATATAAAAGTGTTCTGAATCAGGAGGTAAGGGTACGGGCAGATACAAAAAAATGTCAGGATCACAGAAATATATTCATGCAGAATTTTCATGGTTTGGTTCAATAGCTATGGATTTTTGAATGCGTTGAATTAATAATTACTGGAAATTATGGAAATGGAAATGACGACATTGTAAAGTGTCTTCATTTAATTGGTGCCTGTTGACACCTGGAAAATGAACAAGGGTGAAAACATAATTGAAAAGAGGGTCAGACCAACAGTGAAAGACCAATGATGAAGCTCATCAACTGTCTACCCTGCTAAAGCCCTTGTCGGCAAAGCTGATGCCCGGTGTCAATGCCACTCAGTCGGCAGCACTGATAAAGTAGCAGTCACTCAACTGATGAGGCCTTCCAGCCCTTTAATGAGAGCTGTACTACCGTTTCGTCCAAGAATCCACGGATGATATGTCAGGGTAAGTCAGATGTCGGCTTACTGACAGATGTAATATGAGATGAAGATGAAGCCGGTACCGGCAGATGAAGATTGCAAAGGCTTTTGCAAAGTCAGAACAGAAGAAGAATGGTCTCCACAGATTATACACCCGGTGGAAGTCTTTCCGGACTAAAGCTGATGCCCGAGCTCATCACCATTCAAGTGACGATATCGATAAGATAATACCCGGTCTTGTCACCGTTCAGATGGCAATTCTGATGAAACCCCTCTCTACGGACTGATGAAACCCTTGTCTACGGACTGATGAGACCCCTGTCTACGGACTGATGAAAACCTTAATAAGGATACAAGCTGTGTCACCAATGGAAGACCCCTTTTGGGTGATGATGCCCTTGAAAGACCCAAATGGGCCTGTGAAAGTGGCTAAAAAGCTTTAATTGGGCCTGCAAAGGATGGCGCCAAGAGCCAATTGCCGAAGCCCAAAAGAGGGCGCCGAGAGCCACTTGCAATCGCGCCGGGAAGCCCCATTTGGGGCGCGCCGAGATGAAGCCTGCCGAGAAGGGGGGGGAAACGGGTATAAAAACCCTCTCCCTTCGAACAGATGGATGCCTGGAGAGAGAGACAAAAGGAGGGGAACAAAAAAGAGAGAAGAAAAAGAAGCCAGAAAAGAAAGAATAGAGAGGGAGTCCTGCCAAGAGAGAGTCCCCCTCGGCTAAGAGAAAAGAAGAAGCAGAAGAGAAGAAGCAGAAGAAAAGAAGAAGAAAAGGGCTCCAGGAGGGCTGCTAGGGGGAGGGAGAGGAGTCAATGCTCCACCCTCCCCATGCTTTTTTTTTACCGATGTAATCTAGTGAGCCTTTGTCTTGATTTATCGAAAGTAGCCGGCGAGTTCCGGTCTCAATCTCTATCTTTCTGCTTTGCATTTCTATTTCACAGTCGATGTAAGGCTTCGATGCGATGCAATGAAATGTCAACTTGACCCATTTGGGGATCTACTGATTAAGATGTCTGCTCTCCTTTGATCGAAATGTCTGCTCTCTGCTTATCTTTGTATGTTTATCGTTTATGCAAAACATTTAATGGTTCATACGAATCTTCTCTTCAGAGGCATGAAAACCGGGCCCCTCCTTGTGCTGTTCAGGGACCAGAGACATCAATCTCTTGGTCCCCTGAACCGCTGGCTATACGAGGGTATATCGATTCTTCGGATCACTGCTATTCCGCGGATTCTAGCGAATGACAATCTCGATCTCTCGACCCTCCATTCTAATCCCTTGGATGATTAGGGTCTGGAGTTTGATGCCAAAGGTTCCTCAGTCACCAGTTTCTAGATGCTATTGGGTTCGTCCAGGGGATCAGAGACAGTCATCTCTTGATCCCCAGGCAGCCGGCGGCAGAAATAAAACAAAGTCTTCAGAAATCCAGATGATGGTCTCGTTCCCCATCGATCCTACCCTCCAGATCCCCCTTGGCCCTTTCTCAGGAAATATCCATGAAACCCCCCTCCTATACTTTGAATTCAACTTCAATCGCAGCAGGAAACTCAGGAATCCCAGAAGCAGAGCATCGTCTGAACCCTGAAACCCTGCAGTGATTTCACCTTCTCGGCGTGCACAATTCCCCGCCGAGAACTATCCAGCCGAGAGGCCTCCCTCTTCGGCTAAACGACAAAAAAAGGCCATTTCAACCCTTCTCACGTGAGCCTCCATGCAAGCCTCCCGGTGCCAGGCTCCCGGCGCGGCCAGGAGCGCGCCGGGAAGCTCCATGCTGAGACCCCCTTCCATATAGGCCTATTCAAGCCCCTCTATGCAAGCCTCTCGGCGCCAACTTCTCGACGCGGCCATGAGCGTGCCGGGAAGCCGCCGCCGAGACCCCCTTTTTTTTGAACCCCTAAACCATGCCGAGAAGCCCCTCATTCGGCCAGCTAAACCCCTGGCCGAGACCCCCCTTTTGGCTGACTGAACCCCTGGCCGAGACCCTCTTTGTCTGCCGAGAACCCCTGGCCGAGACCCCCTTTTTTTGGCTGACTAAACCCCATGCCGAGACCCCCTCTTTGGCCAATATTAAAGCCACGCCGAGAGCTCCTTCTCGCCAATTGAAAGCCACGCCGAGATCCCTCCTTCGGTCAATGAAACCCACTCCGAGGCCCATCTCTGCACCATCTTTCCTCAAACCTCTTAATCTCCCCATACATCTGTTTAAGGGGATACTCAGAGACCATCACTTGTGTCTTGATGAAATACAATAATGGGGAAAATCTCCCCTACAGCTCTCGTCCCGAATCTGGATTTCACTGCTGCCTTATGAACCCAAAGAGCCATGTCATTACATGTGTTCTGATGGGTTCTAAGGGAATATTAATCAATGATATGAAGGCAAGAGATGTCCCTGGGCCTGGTGCCCATCTTTGTTCGGTCGTTGTCCCGGCTCTCTGTGGATGATGACCTATCCTCTCTTGGCATAATCCAAGTTGAGGGGACATGCTGCCAAAATTTACATATACCCCACCAATCGAGTGGGGTACTCTCTTCTAACCTCACTGGCCCACGGAGTTATGCCCTTGCATGATCTCCGACGGTCCTCCAAAGGGGGATATTAATAAGACATCGCACTCGTACTGGGTGTGTTACATCAGGCCGGTCCCCATCCGGATTCCGGGTTATGTATATATACCCGATCTTTTACGGATCCCACCCTGCCGCCGCATGGGTGGTTTCCTATCCCCACTTAGTATTGTCCAAGGTAATGGGGATATGCTGCCGAGTTTGCTCCGCAACTGGTGTATCTTCGCTTTACTCAGGCTATCTAATGCCTTGGGAATGAACCAACTCTCTCCCTCGTTTGAGTTTCATTTTTGCCGCTGTCATCCTCCTACCTTTAGCGTTTAATCAAGGGTTGTCCTTCCTTGGAAGGGCGTAATTAACGTCATAGCCTTTATGGTATGACGGACTTCTGGTCCAGACACGATCACTCACAATCGACTGACCAAGTCAGATCGAGCGCACAATGAAATCGTCACTTCGGTGACTGGCACGCCAATAAAAAAAATAAAATAAAAAATAATAAAAAGAAAATAAATTAAAAAAAGAATAAAAAAAATAAAAATCCGCGTCCACAAGTCTGGCACGCCCGGTGGGACTCAGTCTCCCTTCATCTTTACGCTAAAGTAGTAGGCCCGGCGGGCCCCCCCGAAACTTCTGATTCTGTGTACTTTCCTTATTTTCAGGAATCTACAATGACAGCCGGAATCATGTCCGTTTGCTTCGACCAGCAGCCGATTGACATGCATGTGCGAGAAGGCTACCTGGCGGTACCCCTCGCGTTCGGATCACTGCCGCCTACCGTTGGGCTTCCCAACTGCTTGGGCGTCGTCTTCACTGACCTTTTGCAGGTCGATGACAATGAGCAAGGCACTGCTGCAAGTGCCACGGTGAAGATCACTGACCAGAAGAACATCTTACCAGAGAACACGGCCCCCACGGCCGTCGCCTGCTACGTCCATCATATCCAAAAAAGGGACATTGTCCCTGCTGCTGCTCAGAAGGGGAGAAGGACCAACCGGGGGGGCGGTATGTTGCTATTGACCGTCGTCTTTCCAACTCCGGAAAGACCATGATGATTGGAGGTGTCCGGGCAAACATGAATGGTTGCCCAAGGGCGGTCAACCCGGACGTGATCATCCCGATGGTGCCCACTACCAACAGATTCCAGACTCTGGTCACCAGGCAGGCCAACTGGGAGGCTGATGAGAAGAAGCCGCTGGCACCCAAGCCAGCAAAATACAAACAGGTCTGGCGACCGAAGAGGATTCAGAGCTGGGCTCCAGCTCGAGATGAGGAGAAGGCTGCTGAAAATGCTGTTGCCCGCTTCAGGGCAGGAGGCCGAAGAAGAGAGGGAAAGGAGATAAGAAATGCTGTTGCTGCTCGCCCCAAGGCCGGGGGCAAAAGAGATGAGAGAAATGATGAAGAAAGAGATTTGACTACTGCTCGCCCCGTGATGAGGGGCAGAAGGGATGAGAAGAAGGAAGACCTTACTGTCACCCGTTCCAGGGCAGGGGGCAGAAAATGGGAAAGGAGGATCTATGATGCTGCTGCCAACTGCTGCCAAGTTGGCGATGTAAGTGAACCAGTCACTGTGGTTACTGCAAGAAGACCAAGAGCCTGTGCCAGACAGACTGATATCTGCAGATACTCCAAAGCCGAGCATTTGAATGCTCGGGTGGCAAGACTGGCTTATCAGCAAAAGAGCCAGGACAGATTGATACTCCAACCTGAGCCACTGAGGCACAACTCTGAAGAGATGAAGCAGATAGTCCAAGACTACTTCCACTACCTAGGGAGCTCTGCCCTCGGTCAACAAAGACTATCCCGTGCCTTGGGCACCAGAGGTGAAGAAAAAGAAGAAACACTGCAAGAAATGATGATCGGAGCCTCTTCCTCCGATTCAAATCACTATGAAGAAGGTCTCAGGGCCGGATATGACAAAGAAGACCTGTACCGGGAAGAAGCCAAAGAAAGAATATCGGTCTTTGACCGGCTCAAATATCCTGACCAGGTGGAAAGAAAGGTCTACAGGCGGAAAGAAAAAATGCAAATCTTCGCCTGCAACATGGCTGGACTTGCCAGGGGGCAAGATATACTACCAACTCGGCCAGATGAACTGCTCAGGTTGGCCACTAGACCTGGTCCTGTCACAAGAAGAGGCCAGGCCGCAAAAGATAAGATGAAGAAATATGATGAAGCCCGCAAGATCACCACCATGACAGTCAATGTGGTGACGACAGAGGATGAGGACAATCCCCTTATTGATGATGCTGAAGGGACTTCTGAAGATATGCAAATCCCATCAGCCTTGGATCCTATGGTCCAGATGATGTTCAGAAGATACCAGCAGGAGATCAGTGCTCTCCGAAGGCAGCTCAATGAGAGACATGAAGCTACATCAGTCTCAAAGCAAGCTGAACCTGCGGGGCAGACATCCAGCTCAGCAGAGACGGCTATCCCAGCTAACCCTCTCCTAGCTGATAAGGGCAAGACACCGAGCCAACCTATTCCACAGCAAATAGCAGCTCAGCCCTCTGTGTCTCAGACACAGCCTACCGCGCCCATCTTGCGCGCCACTGTGATGACAACTCCTCACAGCCAGCAACAAGCTCACTTCTTTCCAGAAGACATAGATCCAGCTGTAGCCCACAAGCAGATGATTGAAAGAATTGTGGAAATGAAGCTGTCAGAAAAGACTGGTGGTGATGCTGGTACCTATGATGTGTACAAGGTACCGTATCCTCCCCAGTATGCTGCCAAGAGACTACCCCCAGGCGTCAGTAAGCCGCCGAAGTTTGAGAAATTTAATGGCCAAGGCTCCCCTAGGGAGCATATAGCCTACTACACTACAATCATGGGCGACCTAGCAGTCGATGAAGCTTATCTGCTCAAGTTCTTTGGCTCATCCCTCACTGGGTTGGCCTTTGAATGGTACTCAAGCTTGCCAGCTGGGTCAGTGGTTGATTGGCCTGATATGCAGAGAAAATTCGCGACAGATTTCATGTCACGGAAAGGGAAATCACGATAGCAGAGCTATATGCAACCAAGCAGAAACAAGATGAAACTGCACTGGACTACATCAAAAGGTGGAGGAACTTGGCCATGAGATGCCGAAGACCTCCTCATCAGGAAGATGCAGTGCAGATATGCAAGCAGAGCCTCAGGAGGGAGGTGCTTGAAAAAATGATCGGTGCAGATGTCAGAACATTTGACCGACTGAACAATATAGTGGCAGAGGTCGAGACGTTCTTGTCCAAGCGTCCGACCGCCAATGTCCCCACCATGCCAAAGGGAAAATCCAATGAGCGATGGCCATCACACTCTGAGGCCAACACCGTCGATTTCAGAACCTTCGAGCAACAGAAGGGGAAGAAAGGGGAAGATGAAGCTCCCCCGCTGGCAGATACAGCAGAAAGAAAAGATAAAGTCTCTCTGAGAGACAAGATGAGAAAAGCACATTCCTTCCCAAAAGATAAGACGGCCGCACTGTTCAACTGGGCATACAAGTTCAATAAGGTAACATTACCTGAACCCAAAAGACCAGCAGATGCAGCGAAGAAAGATGATCCGCTGTTCTGTCCATTTCACCGTGCGCTGGGGCACGCTATTGAAGATTGTTATGTCTTCAAAGATATCATGGAAGGAATGGTCAAGAAAGGTGAGCTGTAGCTGGGAGATTACCAGGTAAAGCCGCCCCATCCACATGAGCCTCCACCCTGGAGAATGGCTGCCAATATGATCTCAGTCTACCAACAGCTGCCCAAGGAAGCCGTTGAAGAATGCACCAAGCATACCTATGAAGCTTGCTTCCTCACCCCACAGGAGGATCAGGAAGGATGGCAGATGATTCCCATAAAAAGCAGAAAGAAGACTCCTGCAGCCAGTACCAGCGGAGCAGTTATCCGGGGTGTTACCCCAAGGCCCGAGCCGCTTCCAATAAACCCAATATGGCATACAGCTGAGACCGGACCAGTCATCCGGATCCCTACTCACAACCGGAGGAGACAAACTGCCCTCCCTACACATAAAGAAGTGAGCCCTGCAGCCAGGCGTCTGCAGCAATACATTAATGAGCTTGATGAGTACGAGCAGAAGAAGCCCAAGCATCTGCTGATGAAAGACTGTATACTCTGGGAACAGCTCGAAGAATTGAAAATTAAAGAGCAGCCAGAGGCAGAACAAGAAAAAGCTGAAAATGAGCCCTTCTGGG
The DNA here is from genome assembly GCA_022559845.1 of Amorphophallus konjac. Lineage (NCBI taxonomy): Eukaryota > Viridiplantae > Streptophyta > Magnoliopsida > Alismatales > Araceae > Amorphophallus > Amorphophallus konjac. Next base: position 198,683,731 of record CM040125.1, on the reverse strand, counting down.
GGCAGGAGCCAGCAAAGCCAAATTCCCCAAAGAAGAAGAAACGGCCCAAATCCAAGAAAGGAAAGAAGGTCACGACAGTACAATGTAACACTCTGTCAGTACTCTTTTCCTTGCCCGGGGAGGATGATGAGCCGGAAGCATCCAACGCTCCGCTAGAAGCTAACCATGCCGAAGCCTCTACCTCGGCCCATGCAACACGTTCTGGGAGAAGATGGGGGCGCCCACCACCAGCCAACCATAATATCATGTTCAGAGGGGAGCAACCCTATCAAATCCCGGAACCAGAGATACGAGGTGTCCAGGTTCCTCCCCCTGCCAGTCTGTACCAAGACAAAAAGAAGGCAGATGAAGCCCCTTCATTCCTGGAGTTCCTGTCCAGCTTAGAAAATGAGCAACCGGCTCATACTGCTCCAGATAAAAGCAATAAATGCCAGCAGACAGCGGCTGGAAAGCAGAAACAGCATGAAGAAAATGAAGAAGGTAACCCTCTAGCAAAACCAGGGGCAGTCGCTACAGAAGAAGCCTTCCGGGAGACCGATGAAGAAGATAAAATTGAAAATGGGCAGCAAAGGCCACAGGCACCACATGAACCTCCAAGACCCCGATGGGCAGAGGAGATGAGACTGTCTAATGTCCGGGTGGGCAGTCGAGTCATGAAAATGCTGAAGAAACTCCCTACCAGATTCTCCATCTGGGAAATTCTCTCTCTGAGTGAAGAAGCTCGCCAAGCAATTGTGGATGCACTGCAGTCCCCGGCACAATGTGAAGCACTCTTGGCAGAAGTGAATGCTGGGCCATCAGTCACATTCACGGAGGATGATATGCTAATCCCAAATTCGGCCATAATAGACGCTGTATATGAGGGGTTCCCTGAACTGTCAGCCGATAAGCAGAATACTGATAGATCCAGGGGCTGCTGTGAATATTCTCCCATACCGCATCTATCAGAAATATTACTTTGATCTGCAGCTCACCAAGGTCAGAGACATGAAGATTGCAGGATTCAACCAAAAATGTGAAACACCTCTCGGGGTAGCTGATTTCAACCTCACACTGGGCGACCTCACTACCGTGGTACGATTCTATGTAATCGACTCCAACACCACGTATAAGGCCCTGCTGGAAGACCGTGGCTGCACGAATATCAGATAGTGCCATCCACACTACACCAATGCATAAAATACTGCCATGAAGGAAAAGAAGAAAGGGTGTTTGTAGACCTACATCCCTTCGAAGTGTTCGAGTGCCATATGCTCGATGCATCCTACTACACCGAGGTGTCACAAAGGGATAAAGAAAAAGAAACTGTGGTCAGCCAGGAAAAGCCGGCGACAAAGACAAGAAATTGGTCTCCGCCGCCGCCAAAGGGATACATCAAAAAGCATGGGGTATCTCACATCTCTTATGCTGGTGATTTTGCTCGGATCACTCCTCCTGGCATACACCCGGATGATACTGAAGAAAAGATGAAAGAAAAATACACACAGGTGGAAGTTCCTCAGGGTCTAGTCAAGCCCATAGCCAGCATAGAATACCAGACGGTGCTGCCACTGAAGACTACAAAAATCCCTCGCTTCTGCGAGCCTCCTATCATATTCTACACCGGGGGGGCAGTCGAAGAAGATGATCAAGATTGCATGGTCCTTGAAGAAGCCGCAAACCGGATGGTGCCAATTACAGGCCTGGAGTACACTACCCAACAGGTTTCGCAGATGTTCTCCAAGATGCAAATGCCTTCAATACAGTCTGCGGTCCAGAAGAAAGCATTCAAGGAGCTATGGGATCCACCTCGAGATAATAAAGAACTGAGGAAAATCACACAGCACCCGGGACTGGGTTATACCCTGCAAGAATACTATGAAGCTGAGGTAGATGTCATCTCTGCCTTCTACCAGCATAAAGATTCCCCTGGGATGGACTATGACCAATACCCTTCGGAAGATGAAGAAATCATTTATCAGTCCGTAGTGGACGTTGAAATCCCAGACAATCTGCCAGGGGTGGGGATACCTGACGAGACAAAGAGAGATTGGTACTGGGAAGATCTATCTTGCAAGGAGGATCTGTTCCAGGATGAAGCGAAATTTGACACGGGAACCCCGGATGAAGATCAAGTAGCCAGAGAGCTGCAAGAGTGCCTGGAGTTTGGGCGCATTCTAGAAGAATTCCGAGCTCTACATAATGATGACCTCTCAGGGGAGCCCACATCAGAAGAACCTCTAAGCACGGAAGATTCCACTTCGAAGTTTTCCGCTGAGCCAGTCACGTCCTCGGGGCAGACTGAACAGAATCTGGCCGTATTGGCCTTATACGATGCACCAGCATCTGCTGATGACCAATCTGATGAAACAGAAAATCATGAGAACGAAGAAGATTATATCCCGGGAGGCTTTATTGATTTGCAAGAAGCCCCACCCGAAGTTGAAGACGAGGCCAAGCCACCGTCGATGAGCTGATAGAAGTAAATCTGGGGTCAGCAGATGAGCCAAGGCCGACATTCCTCAGTGCACTGCTGGAGCCAGCTGTCAAGAACAGTATATTCAGTTCTTGAAAGAATTCTGAGACTGCTTCGCATGGACATATGATGAAATGCCAGGACTGAGTTCCGATGTGGCACAGCACCGATTGGCGATAAACCCAGAGGCAAGCCCTGTGAAGCAGCCTTCCAGGAGAATGCGTCCCGAACTGATAAATCAGATCAACAAAGAGATCGACAAGCTGATCGATGTGGGCTTTGTTGAAGAGAACCAGTATACTACATGGCTGGCCAATATAGTGCCCGTGAAGAAGAAAAATGGGCAGATCAGAATATGTGTAGATTTCAGGGATCTGAATATGGCTTGCCCGAAAGATGATTTCCCGGTGCCGATCACTGAAGTCATGATCGATGCAACCACTGGCCATGAAGCCCTGTCATTCATGGATGGGTCATCTTGATACAACCAGATCTGGATTGCTGAAGAAGACAGAGTACACACTGCATTCCGCACCCCGAAGGGGATATTTCACTACAAAAGGATGCCGTTCGGCCTCAAGAATGCCGGCGCTACTTATCAAAGAGCTATGACAAAGATCTTTGATGATTTGCTCTTCAAGAAAGTGGAGTGCTACATCGATGACCTGGTGGTAAAAACCAGCAGAAGAGAAGATCATCTGCAAGACCTGAGGATAGTGTTCCAAAGGCTACGCAAATATGAACTCAAGATGAATCCTATGAAATGTGCCTTCGGCGTGTCCAGTGGAAAATTCCTTGGGTTCATTGTCCGTCATAGGGGCATTGAGATCGACCCATCCAAGATTAAAGCTATCCAAGAGCTCCCCCCACCAAGGAATCTCCACGAGCTGAGATCTCTACAAGGGCGCTTGGCCTACATCCGACGATTCATATCAAATCTGTCAGGGAGATGCCACCCTTTTCACAAGCTCATGATGAAAGATATACCGTTCCTCTGGGACGATGGCTGTCAGGAAGCCTTTGAGAAGCTGAAAGAATATCTCAAGACCCCTCCAGTGCTGGGGGCACCTATTAAGGGCAAACCCCTGATACTGTACATTGCAGCCACACACTGTTCCCTGGGGGCAATGCTAGCACAGATAAATGAAGAAGGCAAAGAGCAGGCTCTATACTACCTGAGTCGGAGGCTGATTAGAACTGAAGAAAGCTACACCTATATAGAAAAGACATGCTTGGCACTAGTCTTTGCCGTTAAAAAGCTCCGGCACTATATGCTGTCACACGAAATCAGATTGATATCTGCAGCAGATCCGCTCAAATACATATTGACTCAGCCAGTACTGAAAGGCCGGTTGGGCAAATGGGCAGTAATTCTGATGGAATTCGATATCACATATATACCCCAGAGGGCAATAAAAGGACAGGCCGTGGCCGATTTCTTCGCAGAGCATCCTGTGCCAGAGAATGATATGTTGGGGACTGAGTTACCCGATGATGAAACATTAGAAGCCTGCCAGGCTCAGTCAACTATGTGGCAGCTATTCTTTGATGGAGCATCTAGAACAGAGACGGACTCCGATGGAAAGACCAGAATACGGGCCGGAGCCGGTATTGTGCTAAGATCACCAGAGGGGGAGGTTGTGCATACTTCCTGTTCTATAAACAAGCCCTGCACTAATAATGAAGCCGAGTATGAAGCTCTGATAATCGGGTTGCACATCAGCCTCAACATGGGTATCCAGATGCTTCAGGTATTCGGGGATTCAATGTTGATAATAAAGCAAATCCAAGGGGAGTTCGAAGTGCGAAAGTCAGAGTTGAACCCCTACCACCAAAAAGCTGTGCGCCTCATGGCGAAATTCTATCATATTGAGCTCAAGCATGTGGGCCGTGCACATAATGCCCATGCTGATGCGTTGGCAAAGCTAGCCAGCTCAATAGCAGTCCCACCAGATGAGACACTGAACATTGTTGTTATAAACTGGCGGCAAGTCCCCAACATGTTAGAAGGCTGCCCCGAAGAAAATGAAGTCACCACGATCAGTACAGAACAAGCATCTGATTGGAGACAACACCTGCTACAATGGTTTTTACACCAACAGCTACCGCGGAAAAGAGAAGAAAAGATGAACCTTTTAAGGATCAAAGATTCTTATGAATTCAGAAATGGAACTCTGTTCCGAATAATGGCAGATGCACGCAAGAAGATTTTGCTCCGCTGTCTGTCCACTGAGGAAGCTTGGCAAGCAATGAAAGAAATACATGCTGGGACGGCAGGTGCTCATCAAGCTGGCCCTAAGATGAAGATAGAAATCAAGAAGCTGGGCTATTATTGGCGCACTATGTTTGAAGATTACTGCAAGTTTGTGAAGTCATGTCAGAAATGTCAGGAGCATGCTGTTGTGCCTAGAAGGCCACCTGCCGTTCTGCACCCTACAGTCCCTAGCTGGCCGTTTGCACAATGGGGAACTGATGTAGTCGGCCCACTACCGACCTCATCGGCCGGACATAAATACATACTGGCAATAACAGATTACTTCTCCCGATGGGCGGAAGCTATAGCATTACGAGAAGTGACTGGTGAGCTGGTTACCAGATTCATCAAGCAGAACATTATCTTCCGGTTTGGGATCCCCAGTCGGATAATATCTGATAATGGAAGTCATTTCAGAAATCAAAAGATCTATCGGCTTGCCGAGAAGTATAAGATCGAATGGAGGACTTCCACTCCTTACAATCCACAGGCAAATGGATTGGCAGAAGCCTTCAACAAAACTTTATGCACCTTGTTGGCTAAAGTCGTCAGTTCTAATAAGAAGGACTGGGAAGAAAAGATGTATGAAGCTCTGTGGGCATACCGCACTGTCTTCAAGACACCTACAGGGTGCTCGCCATACTCACTGGTATACGGCTCAGAGGCAGTAGTTCCATTAGAGCTGGAAGTCCCATCACTTAGAGTGGCAGTCCAATATGACCTGGCCCATGGCGAACAAACCAATGCAGAAAGAAGATTACAAGAATTGGCTGAATTGGAAGGAAAGCGCCTCCAAGCTCAGAAGAATATCCAGATGTATCAGGCCCGTATGGCCACTGCATTCAACAAACTCGTAAAAGGACGAGAATTTAAGAAAGGTGACCTTGTCATGGTCAAGAAAAGAGAAGTCATGGCGTCCAACCCAAAAGGAAAGCTGAATCCTAATTGGGAAGGTCCTTATGTGATATATAGGGTCTACGAAGGAGGGACCTACATGGTTGTTAACCATCGAGGGGAAATCCAATTCTCACCACTCAACGGTAGACACCTAAAGCTGTATCATGCTGCCCAACTAATATTCCCTGAGTAATCAGGCTAAAAGTTACCCTTTTCCTTGGTCTAGTGGCACTCCGCCCTAACCGAGCTACCCTTTTCCTTGGTCTAGCGGCGCTCTGCCCTAACCAAGCTACCCTCTTCCTTGGTCTAGTGACATTCCGTCCTAACCAAGCTACCCTTTTCCTTGGTCTAGTGGCACTCCGCCCTAACCGAGCTACCCTTTTCCTTGGTCTAGCGGCGCTCTGCCCTAACCAAGCTACCCTCTTCCTTGGTCTAGTGACATTCCGTCCTAACCAAGCTACCCTCTTCCTTGGTCTAGTGACATTCCGTCCTAACCAAGCTACCCATTTCCTTGGTCTAGTGGCACTCCGCCCTAACCAAGCTACCCTCTTCCTTGGTTTAGCGACATTCTGTCCTAACCGAGCTACCCTCTTCCTTGGTTTAGCGACATTCTGTCCTAACCGAGCTACCCTCTTCCCTGGTCTAGCGACACTCCGTCCTAACCAAGCTACCCATTTCCTTGGTCTAGCGACACTCTGTCCTAACCAAGCTACCCTCTTCCCTGGTCTAGCGACACTCTGTCCTAACCAAGCTACCCATTTCCTTGGTCTAGCGACACTCTATCCGAACCAAGCTACCCTCTTCCTTGGTCTAGCGACACTCTGTCCTAACCAAGCTACCCTTTTCCTTGGTCTAGCGGCGCTCCGCCCTAACCGCGCTACCCTTCTCCCTTGGTCTAGTGGCACTCCGCCCTAACCGAGCTACCCTTTTCCTTGGTCTAGCGGCACTCCGCCCTAACCAAGCTACCCTTTTCCTTGGTCTAGCGGCGCTCCGCCCTAACCGAGCTACCCTTCTTCCTTGGTCTAGCGGCACTCCACCCTAACCGAGCTACCCTTCTCCCTTGGTCTAGTGGCGCTCCGCCCTAGCCAAGCCATCCCTCATCATGATCTAATGACAGTCCGACTTGTTACCCTCCCAAAAAGAGGGGAAGAGAGAATAAAAGAATGAAAATAAATAAGTAAAAAAAATGGGGTTAAAAATAGAGATACCCCGCCAGTCTTGTTCAGGTTTTCTGAGCAAGAGCAAAAATGGCTAAAACCCAGCTGTGGTGAAAACCCGAAAGGGCACTGCAGGCAAAATCGGGTACCCCGCCACGTGAAAACCCGGAAGGGCGCGTGGGCAAAAGCAAGAGGGGGCTGGCTCCGGCGAAAACCCGAAAGGGCGCTTGGGCCAGTAATATGGTGATCCTAAAGGAAACCTCGCCTCCCGTCACAAACTTCTCGTTGATCGATTGGCACCTCACCCGGTCAATGATGAAACCTATCCGGCTTAGATCTTACGTCTATCCCGATGAAACCTATGAAATCTTTGCATTGGTATAAACCCAATACCGATGATGAAACCAGCACTTGACCGATTAGGCGCACTGCCCGGTCAATGATGAAACCCATCCGGCTTAGACCTTACGTCTATCCCGATGAAACCTATGAAATCTTTGCATTAGTATAAACCCAATACCGATGATGAAACCAGCTGTTGACCGATTAGGCGCACTATCCGGTCAATGATGAAACCTATCCGGCTTAGACCTTACGTCTATCCCGATGAAACCTATGAAATCTTTGCATTGGTATAAACCCAATACCGATGATGAAACCAGCTGTTGACCGATTAGGCGCACTGTCCGATCAATGATGAAACCTATCCGGCTTAGACCTTACGTCTATCCCGATGAAACCTATGAAATCTTTGCATTGGTATAAACCTAATACCGATGATGAAACCAGCTGTTGATCGATTTGGCGCACTGCCCGGTCAATGATGAAACCTATCCGGCTTAGATCTTACGTCTATCCCGATGAAACCTATGAAATCTTTGTATTGGTATAAACCCAATACCGATGATGAAACCAGCTGTCGATCGACTAGGCGCACTGCCCGGTCAATGATGAAACCTATCCGACTTAGACCTTACGCCTATCCCGATGAAACCTATGAAATCTTTGCATTGGTATAAACCCAATACCGACGATGAAACCTGCTGTTGGTCGATTGGCACCCTACCCGATCAACAATAAAATCAGCCCAGTGTAGACCTTACGTCTATTCTGATGAGAGTCATAAGATCCTTGCATTGGTATAAACTCAATACCGATGATGAAACCCACCTCTGATCAATGGGCACCCTGCCCAATCGACAAAGAAACCCGTCCTATCAAATTTGCATATCCCTTTACGTCCCGCCGTGATGAAACCTACCATTGGTCAATCGGCACCCTGCCCGATCAATGATAAAACCAGCCTAGTGTAGACCTTACGTCTACCCTGATGAACCCTATGAAATCCTTGCGTCGGTATATACCCAATACCGATGATAAGAGCATGCACCAATGAAGCAGCACATCGCCTGATCCGTACTGAAGTCTCAATTCAGGAAATATATGCATATATAAATAAAAATGGGGTTAAAAATAGAGATACCCTGCCAGACTTGTTCGGACATCCCGGATAAGGGCAAAAATGGCCAAAAACCCAGCTGTGGTGAAAACCCGAAAGGGCACCGCAGGCAAAATCGGGTACCCCTCCACGTGAAAACCCGAAAGGGCGCGTGGGCAAAAGCAAGAGGGGGCTGGCTCTGGTGAAAACCCGAAAGGGCACTTGGGTCAGTAATGTGGTAATTTAAAAGTTCCATGCCAACTGGCACGCTACCTGTACCTCCCTTCTATTGATGAAGCCTTCCGTCGGTCAACTATTTCCGCGCCCCGCCGACGACAGAACCCTTCCGGGGTAGACCTTACGTTTACCCTGATAAAATCTACATACCCTCTTTCAAACGTCTCACCGACAATGAAACCCATCACCATTTTGCTAAAGCCTATCCAGTTCAAACCTCACGTCTGTCCTGATAAAATCCACGCATTTCTTGGCAAAGTCCCACCTGCGATAAAACCTATTAGAATAGTCCTTACGTCTATCCTGATGAGACCTACACCTTCACACACTTCCCACCGTTGATCGATTGGCACACTGCCCGACCAATGATGAAACCCTATCCAGTTAGACCTTTCGTCTATTCTGATGAAACTTATAAAACCCTTTGCATCGGTATCAACCCAATATCGATGATGAAACCAACTGTTGATCGACCGGCACCCTGCCCGATCAATGATGAAACCATGCAGTTTAGACCTTTCGTCTATTCTGATGAAAATTATGAAATCTCCTTGCATCGATATAAACCCAATATCGATGATGAAATCAATTGTTGATCGACCGGCACCTCGCCCGATCAATGATGAAACCCTGCCAGCTTAGACCTTTCGTCTATTCTGATGAGACTTATGAAACTCTTCTTGCATCGATATAAACCCAATATCGATGATGAAACCAACTATTGATCGACTGGCATTTCGCCCGATCAATGATGAAACCCTATTCAGTTCAGACCCTACGTCTATCTTGATGAAAACCACATATCCTTTAATTGTCCCACCTACTATAACCCCTACCCAGTCTAGACCTCACGTCTATTCTGATGGAACCTCTCCTTTCACACTCCTGCAAATTGTCTCCTTTACGGCGCACATGGCCGAAAGGATTTTTGCTGCCACTCACAAAATCCGGTTTAAGCACCTCTTCGGATGCCGTCACGCGGTGGAGCGAGTCCCCCATCCTTTCTCTGAAGGGGTGGACACTCTCCTGCCAAGTACGAGCCGTTCGCATGAGGGATTGTCAAAACCGCTACCTCACTTCCCAAAGTGATAAAACCATATGCAAAGTAAGATGGAGACGCTGGAAGCCAAGAGATTCCTTTCCAATAAAAAGGGAATACATGAAGGGCCCCGAGGGGACATTACATTACAGAAGAGAACAAAAAAGGAGGGATAAACAATTCACGGCCGCCGGAATATATCTTCGAAGGCTAGAAGACCCACATAAGGGGCGACTCCTAGCTCATGAAGGCGCGCTTCCTCCTCCTAAAGCCCAATGGACATGTCCTGAAGAGACATCACCCGTCCCTCCAGCGAGGCTACCTCCTCTTCAGACTGCGGCCGGATAAAGGAGAGTTGCTGCAGTTCGGCTCGAAGTCCAGAGAGTTCCATCTCCAATAGGGCTATCCGGTCCCGCACAGCTTCTTCCCGCTGAATAGCACCTTCTAGCTCAGCTCGGCGTCCATCAAGCATAAGTGTCAGCTTCCCCAACTCGGATTTGCATTCTGACCTCTGCAATTTCAGCGCCGTTAGCTTATCAACCATGGTTCGTGCTAGGAAATCCCTCCGATGCACGAATTTAAGCAAAAGCAAGACCCGCTGAGCCCATGTGTCCAGAGGGCAACCCATAGCCTGCAGACCGGCAGTGAAGCGATCAGCAATTTCCTTCAGCTGCAAATATGTCAAGCCAGGCTGAGATTCTACCAGCTGGCGCAGCATATCCAGGTTCTGCCAGACAAAGCTCTCAGACGATGCAAAGCCAAAAGAAGCAGAGGGGATCACTTCGAAGGTCACTTCGCTATCGATGTCTGCCCACAGTGCGACATCCGACTGAGAGGATGAAGACGGTAAATCTGCTGGAAGAACTGGTCGGTCCCTCTCCGTGTCCTCTGGCTGAACTGAAGATTCCCCCTCTGTCTCGGGCGCTATGGCTTGAACATCAGCGGAGGGAGGACCGATGAATGATGGAGCTATCTCTTCATGAATCTTCTGAATAAAGGCTTCATCTTCAGCTACTCTTCCTGATAATGGGGGCGAAGGGTCTCTAGTCTGTAAAGGCAGAAATCCAGTTTCTATAGCCACTGTGGCAGGGACTGCTGACTCTGGCGCAATTGACATTATGGCAGCCGGTATGAAAGCGGAGCTTCTGGCTAGGTCTGCTTCGGCTCTGAACTCTGAGGCCCTGACAAGGATGGAAATCTCTCCTGGTGATCCTAAGTCCAACGATGCTAAATCTGTCGAGGACTGTATCCGCGTCGGCACAGGGCGAATGATCTCGGGAATTCCCGTGCAAGTTAACGGCTGGAAAGGGACAATAGCCCAGTTTGTGGAAGAAATGTCTGTGATAGCCGCAGTTGTGTCTGAGCTAGCAATGGCAATGCCCTGAGACCAAAACAAAGCAACTTCAGCGCAAGATATAAAAGAAGAAGGGGCAGATGAAGCAACAAACATGAAAAGGAACCCACCCTTGAAGCAGGGTCCACATCCTCGAAGTGGGGTGAAAGAGAAGGAAGCTCCGTAGTCGGAATGATAAATGGTGGAGTTATGTCAATCTCGGTATCGAGCCCGGCAAACTCCTCTTGCAACTCCTCCTCAGGAGATAGCACCACCAGTTTAGCAGGCTGAAAAGACAGAACACCCTTTACAAATACAAGTGGGGCCTCTGATTTAGGAGCATCTCCCTCACTGTCGCTGAAGGTTGCTTCCTCCTCATCAGAGGCGGTCTTAGAACTGCCTGAGGATATTTCCACACTAGCTATACGCTGTGGGGCCACCTCTAAAACATGCCGAGATGTAGACCGGGTAATTATGCGCCTGGCCGGAACGGTACACTGCTTCGACTGAGCCTTGTAACCTTCCTGTGGTGGAAGCAACTCTTCTGTCACCACAGCCTCAGTCTGCTCCTCGCCTGCCGCTGATGCAAAAAGAAACCTCTGAGAAATGTAGCAAAGAAGACAAATACATGTATGAAACAGATGAGAAGATACACTTACCCCTCGCCTCACTAGCCGGCGTAGGAGAAGGCAATCTGGTCTCCACCACAGAAGGTGCTATGACTGTCTCTTCGACTGTGCAAAAAGAATGGGTCAAATTCAAGGACTTCTTTGAGATCCTGCAGAAGACAGTGAAGAATGCAAATGCAAGCTCTTGATGTTACCCTGAACCGGTGTCGAAGCAGCCTCCCTTTGCAGCTCAAACTCATCAAATGATGGAATGTCAGGGAGAGGGGTCCCAGTATCCATCGCCACTGAAGTCGACTGTTGAATATGGGCCTTTTTGGCCTTCCTGGCCTTCCCAACTGCAGTCTTGACTGCGGAAGCCTTCCTCTTCTTGCCAGGAGGCAGGGGAGTAGTGGTCGGTGCCGCGGCAGGGACTCCAAAATAAGTGGGCTTCTCGGCCTGCGCAATAATCTTTCTATAGAGCCCCTGCCACTTTATATCAGGCCGGTCTGAGGAGAATGGCAGAAGGATGATGGGATCAGTGGGTGCGAAGTTCAGATGCTAAGCAGAAAACACTGCAATCAAAAAAGAAGAAATCTTACCTGCCGGGCCGTCATAGAATACAGAAAGTGGCCAGTACATGTAAGCTACCTCCTTGGAGCGGGAAGCAGCCTCCTTGATGAGCCAGCACACATCACCGAATATCTGGCACTTCTCTACCAAAGCCGCCAGATCATTATAGCCGCGAAAGTCAAGGCATCGAAACAAGTCAAGATGGTCCATGCCCCAACCATCGACATAATGAAATGATATAAACAGTGGCTTGTTCAATATGCCAGCTATCGGGCTTTCTGTAGATAACCCATGCAAATTTAGCAGAATGAACAGCCAGGACGTCTGTCTATAGTACGTCTGAGTTCTATCTTCTCGGCGTACAAACGTCCTATATGGATGAAATCTATCAACTGGACCCCTCCAGGAAGCTACTGTCGGGAGCGGCTCTTCGACAGGAAATGGGTATTGCTGCACTTCCAAGCGAGTGCCCCCTACATGGCTCAGATGTTTCAAACTCTGCATAAAGGTGTCCTCATTGATAGCAGCGAAGACAGGAGCAAGCGGCTCGGAACTCTTTTCCTTCAAGGCCCGCCGCTGAGTCAGATAATTCTCCGCCTCCCTCAGATGCTGTGAGTAAAGTTTTTTCAAGTGGGCTTCAGAAATATCAAACACCGGCCCAGGTTGCTGTTTCAGGAAGGAGCACTCTGCCACGTCCCAGAAGGCACCCCTACCGTCCCTATAAAAGCCGGTCCGGATATTCCACCATTTGATATATTCTGGTGTTACCCGGGGAACACGGTTAGAAACAGGGGGCACCCTGAAAACTACATCATCTTGGCGATGATAGAAATCCCACCACAATCGGCCCTCGCCAACAATGATGGACCCGTGCTTGGCCCGGCTATCTAAGGGAAATTGGGCAGCCGAGTTAGGAATATGCTGGTCGTAGCCGAAGTTTTGCCCAAAGCGGAACGGATAGTATGGCTCCAACAGAAGCAGGCCACCCTTCCTGTAAACCAAAACACTGGGCCGAATTGCCATGGCCCATCTCACCAGCTCCGGCTCTAGGATTGGCCGAGCAGTGTTGATCCCTGAGACAGGGTGGATATATGTCTCTATTTCTTCCAGCTTGCACTCTCTCTGAGGATCAATGAAAGGAGCTGAACCTGCTGCCAAGCTCCAGAAATGTATGCTGCCGGGGGTGTCCACTGGTACTTTTATCAGTCGGCCCCTTATTTTAAAAAGCTGATCATAAAAGGGACCAGGCTCAGCGCTGGCAAATTCAACCATCCTGGGTGACACTGTATCCGCCTGCAAGGTTCTCGGAGCTAATTCAGGGAATATACTGCAGACCCAGGCGTTGAAGAAATGAAAAGGACCCACGGTCCTCAAAGAACGGGGAGTCCGATGCTTGTACAGGTCCCCCAAAGATTTGTATATCAAGCACAGGGCCACTGGGCAGAGCGACAGCTTCATCCCCCATGCCATCTGACAAGCTGGATATATGGCCTCTGGCCGAATGATTGTCTCGTCCCCTTGTGGGAGAGCAAAAGTGCACAGCCAAAATGTAAAATAGGCCGCGCAGTGTGTGATGGGGTCTACGCCTGCTGGGTTGGGACCACCGCTGCCTGCGCGGCGCAATGAGGAGGGTAGCGCCGACTTATAACGGGGAGCCCTTACCTGCCTGCTAGCAGCCGGACCCATAGAAGGAAAGTCTGCATACTTCAGGGGACCGTCAAAGAAATACTGGATCCACTGCCCTATCTGGACCCTCATTTTGCTGCCTTTCTCTCGGGGTTGATAGCCTTTAGAGGACCCCCTACTGTGCGCCAGACAGATGGAGCGGTATACCTTCATCATATATCGATATGAGAAGCCGAGGGAATACTTGCCCTCGCCATCAGAGCTATCCTTCTCGGAATCTGACAAGCAAACCTCCTCATACGGCTCGCCATCAATGGGCAGGCCGGAGAGCTGTGATAAACTCCAGAGATCCAGGGATGTCTCCCCCTCTGCTGTATAGAAAGTGTTGAATAAAGGGTAGAACACTTCAAACATTCCACAGCACAGCCCTCGGGATATGGGATACCGGAATCTAGAAGCGAAGACACTGTGGTACACCCCTGCTCTAATTAGCAGGGGGGCATATTCTATCAGAACAAACTCTGTAAACTCCACTGCCCCCACTCGGAATAGGTGGGCGTCAGTGATTTTGGTGTCTCCGAACCAGCCAGCGGCCAGAAGGTACTTGAACTGAACGGCCGAACAATTCAGCACGAAGGGTTCTTCGCGATATCCCCACTTTAATGGTGCCAACAACATACCATAGCCGGGCTTCTCCCTATGAACTCGGCCGCTAGCATTATCCCACCGGGCAGGTGTGAATTCCGGGGCCCGGACCAGCATCTTCTTCTCTGGTTCCAGCTCCGATATGCCAAGGACGGCATCCCAGTCGCGCTTTTCCCCAGGAAGATAGATGGCCTTGCTGCGATACACTGAGTCCTTCAGGCTATCTCGCTCAGCAAGGATGGCAGCTTCAACTACGCGAGCTATCCGGTAATCTCGCATGCCGCCCACTGTGAAAGTCCGAATGAACGGCATCAAATGTCGGTCCTTCGGGAGGTCTGGCCGATAGTTACCATCCCGCCTGAAGCATGTCTCAGTCACCGTGGAGTATACCCGGGCTGTAGACACGGTGTCAGTTTCAGAGTCAGATGATTCGTCAACTGAAGCAATCCTGTCATAGCCGAAATCCAGATTATGCACATTCAGCCAATTTACTGTGGCCCGAGATATGTTTGGCTGGGCCGGTGAGCTAGCACCAATAGCTCCGGAAGATGCAACATCAGAACTGGAAGCCATTGCAGTGCCTGCAGTCGAAGAAAAAGTGTGAATTAAAAGCCAGTCTTGTGTAGATTGCAACATGAGATTCTATAAAAATTTCGGCAGCATCTCCCCTTATTCGGGGTCTGCCCAAAAAGAATAGGGAATCACCAACCAAGAGGGGGTGATCCCGAAAGGAAAAGGGATTAAATCCCTAGTATCGTCCTACCCGGGTGAAATCCAACTAAACGGGAAGAAAGACGAGGGCAGCCGAGAGGAGACAAAGCTCCCGCCGATGAAAGAAAACGGAAGAAGAAAAAGAAATGAAGAAAGAGAAAGAAGATGAAGAAATGAGAAAGAAAACCCTCTCGGGGGGTTAAATAGAGAAGGGGAGGGAGAAGCTTCTCGGCGCGAAGCAATGCGCGCCGAGAGCCCTCCACGCCGAGAGCTCTAGGCGGCCAAAAAGCGCGCCGAGAGCTCCATGCCGAGAGCCTCAGGCGGCCAGAAGGCGCGCCGAGAACCCCAGGCCGAAAGCCCCCAGGCCGAGAACCCCAGGCCGAGGCCCCCTTCCGCCAGGGCGCGCCGAGAAGCCCCAGGCCCAGAGCCCCTTCGTCCGCGCTGAGAAGCCCACGCCGAGAGATCCTTCGCGCCGAGAAGCCTTGCGCTGAGAGGGTCATGCCGAGAAGCTTGTGGCCCGTGCCGAGAAGCTCCAAATTGCTGAAAATAAAGAAAGTATGAAGAATGAAAATGTGAAAAGGGAAGGTAAGAGTGCAAAATATTGTTGCATCAAGATGATCAGGTCTGAGAACCGAATTAAAGACAAATTGAGGAAGATACCCTCGAATGATGAAAGACACCTGCAACCCCCGTGCCGCTTATTCTGCGCTTACGCTGCCCGCAGGTGGGGGGCATTTGTTGACACCTGGAAAATGAACAAGGGTGAAAACATAATTGAAAAGAGGGTCAGACCAACAGTGAAAGACCAATGATGAAGCTCATCAACTGTCTACCCTGCTAAAGCCCTTGTCGGCAAAGCTGATGCCCGGTGTCAATGTCACTCAGTCGGCAGCACTGATAAAGCAGCAGTCACTCGACTGATGAGACCTTCCAGCCCTTTAATAAGAGCTGTACTACCGTTTCGTCCAAGAATCCGCGGATGATATGTCAGGGTAAGTCAGATGTCGGCTTACTGATAGATGTAATATGAGATGAAGATGAAGCCGGTACCGGCAGATGAAGATTGCAAAGGCTTTTGCAAAGTCAGAACAGAAGAAGAATGGTCTCCACAGATTATACACCCGGCGGAAGTCTTTCCGGACTAAAGCTGATGCCCGAGCTCGTCACCATTCAAGTGACGATATCGATAAGATAATACCCGGTCTTGTCACCGTTCAGATGGCAATTCTGATGAAACCCCTGTCTACGGACTGATGAAACCCGTGTCTACGGACTGATGAGACCCCTGTCTACGGACGGATGAAAACCTTAATAATGATACAAGCTGTGTCACCAATGGAAGACCCCTTTTGGGTGATGATGCCCTTGAAAGACCCAAATGGGCCTGTGAAAGTGGCTAAAAAGCTTTAATTGGGCCTGCAAAGGATGGCGCCAAGAGCCAATTGCCGAAGCCCAAAAGAGGGCGCCGAGAGCCACTTGCAATCGCGCCGGGAAGCCCCATTTGGGGCGCGCCGAGATGAAGCCTGCCGAGAAGGGGGGGAAATGGGTATAAAAACCCTCTCCCTTCGAACAGATGGATGCCTGGAGAGAGAGACAAAAGGAGGGGAACAAAAAAGAGAGAAGAAAAAGAGAAAAAGAAGCCAGAAAAGAAAGAATAGAGAGGGAGTCCTGCCAAGAGAGAGTCCCCCTCGGCTAAGAGAAAAGAAGAAGCAGAAGAGAAGAAGCAGAAGAAAAGAAGAAGAAAAGGGCTCCAGGTGGGCTGCTAGGGGGAGGGAGAGGAGTCAATGCTCCGCCCTCCCCATGCTTTTTTTTTACCGATGTAATCTAGTGAGCCTTTGTCTTGATTTATCGAAAGTAGCTGGCTAGTTCCGATCTCAATCTCCATCTTTCTGCTTTGCATTTTTATTTCACAGTCGATGTAAGGCTTCGATGCGATGCAATGAAATGTCAACTTGACCCATTTGGGGATCTACTGATTAAGATGTCTGCTCTCCTTTGATCGAAATGTCTGCTCTCTGCTTATCTTTGTATGTTTATCGTTTATGCAAAACATTTAATGGTTCATACGAATCTTCTCTTCAGAGGCATGAAAACCGGGCCCCTCCTTGTGCTGTTCAGGGACCAGAGACATCAATCTCTTGGTCCCCTGAACCGCTGGCTATACGAGGGTATATCGATTCTTCGGATCACTACTATTCCGCAGATTCTAGCGAATGACAATCTCGATCTCTCGACCCTCCATTCTAATCCCTTGGATGATTAGGGTCTGGAGTTTGATGCCAAAGGTTCCTCAGTCACCAGTTTCTAGATGCTATTGGGTTCGTCTAGGAGATCAGAGACAGTCATCTCTTGATCCCCAGGCGGCCGGCGGCAGAAATAAAACAAAGTCTTCAGAAATCCAGACGATGGTCTCGTTCCCCATCGATCCTACCCTCCAGATCCCCCTTGGCCCTTTCTCAGGGAAATATCCATGAAACCCCCCTCCTATACTTCGAATTCAACTTCAATCGCAGCCAGGAAACTCAGGAATCCCAGAAGCAGAGCATCGTCTGAACCCTGAAACCCTGCAGCGATTTCACCTTCTCGACGTGCACAATTCCCCGCCGAGAACTATCCAGCCGAGAGGCCTCCCTCTTCGGATAAACGACAAAAAAAGGCCATTTCAACCCTTCTCACGTGAGCCTCCATGCAAGCCTCCCGGTGCCAGGCTCCCGGCGTGGCCAGGAGCGCGCCGGGAAGCTCCATGCCGAGACCCCCTTCCCTATAGGCCTATTCAAGCCCCTCTATGCAAGCCTCTCGGCGCCAACTTCTCGGCGCGGCCATGAGCACGCCGGGAAGCCGCCGCCGAGACCCCCCCTTTTTTTGAACCCCTAAACCATGCCAAGAAGCCCCTCATTCGGCCAGCTAAACCCCTGGCCGAGACCCCCCTTTTGGCTGACTGAACCCCTGGCCGAGACCCTCTTTGTCCGCCGAGAACCCCTGGCCGAGACCCCCTTTTTTTGGCTGACTAAACCCCAGGCCGAGACCCCCTCTTTGGCCAATATTAAAGCCACGCCGAGAGCTCCTTCTCGCCAATTGAAAGCCACGCCGAGATCCCTCCTTCGGTCAATGAAACCCACTCCGAGGCCCATCTCTGCACCATCTTTCCTCAAACCTCTTAATCTCCCCATACATCTGTTTAAGGGGATACTCAGAGACCATCACTTGTGTCTTGATGAGATACAATAATGGGGAAAATCTCCCCTACAGCTCTCGTCCTGAATCCGGATTTCACCGCTGCCTTATGAACCCAAAGAGCCATGTCATTACATGTGTTCTGATGGGTTCTAAGGGAATATTAATCAATGATATGGAGGCAAGAGATGTCCCTGGGCCTGGTGCCCATCTTTGTTCAGTCGTTGTCCCCGCTCTCTGTGGATGATGACCTATCCTCTCTTGGCATAATCCAAGTTGAGGGGACATGCTGCCAAAATTTACATATACCCCACCAATCGAGTGGGGTACTCTCTTCTAACCTCACTGGCCCACGGAGTTATGCCCTTGCATGATCTCCGACGGTCCTCCAAAGGGGGATATTAATAAGACATCGCACTCGTACCGGGTGTGTTACATCAGGCCGGTCCCCATCTGGATTCCGGGTTATGTATATATACCCGATCTTTTACGGATCCCACCCTGCCGCCGCATGGGTGGTTTCCTATCCCCACTTGGTATAGTCCAAGGTAATGGGGATATGCTGCCGAGTTTGCTCCGCAACTGGTGTATCTTCGCTTTACTCAGACTATCTAGTGCCTTGGGAATGAACCAACTCTCTCCCTCGTTTGAGTTTCATTTTTGCCGCTGTCATCCTCCTACCTTTAACGTTTAATCAAGGGTTGTCCTTCCTTGGAAGGGCGTAATTAACGTCATAGCCTTTATGGTATGACGGACTTCTGGTCCAGACACGATCACTCACAATCGACTGACCAAGTCAGATCGAGCGCACAATGAAATCGTCACTTCGGTGACTGGCACGCCAATAAAAAAATAAAATAAAAAATAATAAAAATAAAATAAAAAAAAAAAGAATAAAAAAATAAAAATCTGCGTCCACAGTGCCCTGGCTGGGGGCGCCCCTTAGGGAATTGGCACCCTGGTCAGGGGCACTATTCACCTGAGGGTTGGGCTTTCCAAGATTTTAAAACTCAGGTAGCAGAGGTTCTATACTAAGGCAAAAACACGATTATTAAGACTGTAAAATTAGTGTAATAAGATATGTTCAAAACTAATGAAATCATGATAACAGATTTTGTTTAAAACTCATAAACTCATGGTAATAGATGGTGTATAAAATCATATATGATAGGTGTAACATGATATTAAAATATGTGTAACATGGTATATACATGGTCATTTCTTGATCATGGTAAAGCCAGGTAATATAGCATGGATAATGAGTTAATCTAACTCTAAGCATGCACAAGTTAACCTATTTAGCTACTAGTTAGGCAAGGACTTGAGAACACCTACCTTTTGACGTGATTACTAGGTACAGATGACAGGATGAAGCCACACGTTCTTCGCCGCCGTAAAGCTTCAACAACAGGACGTAGACTTCACGTTTTTTCGAGGAACAAATGGAAATATTACCTTCTGCAAGCAGCACTAAATGATGGCAGTAGCCTCTGACAGTGCTACGGAGGGAATTAGTTATAGGAATCGCAAAGCATTAGTTTATTGCCTTGCGGGTCCAGGAGAGTAGACATGGGCTTTGCCAGCTAAATGGCGTTGTTCGTGTCTCAACCTTCTAGAAACATAGACTAAATGACGCCCTTGTAAGAGGTCGTCTATTAATCTAGGTGGTCCTATTCATAAGAATGACGCCCTTGCAAGAGGGTGTTAACTGTTAGACAAGGCTGCCACTTTCACGTGTTGGCCTGCAGGATGGGGCCCCAAGGGAAATGGCGCCTCCTTATGTGGTCTTCAATTTAGTAATTGGCACCCTGGTCAGGGGCGCCATTTACATTTGGGTGGTGGAAAGGACACCCACTTACATACTACCCATGTGCATAAAGTGGGCTTGCTCATTTATATACTAGTCCTCCTATAGTTTAGTTCTTTATACAAAGCCTCTCATTATAAGATTCTTTTAGGAAGAGTTCATTACGTACTATGCATAAAGTGGGTGGTACATTTATATACTAACCCTCCTAAGGTTTGGTTCTTGATATAAGGCCTTCATGATTCTTTATGGCATAAAATAAGGTTGGCTTGTATATTTATATTATAGTCCTCATGAGGTTGTGTTCATTATGTAAGGCCTTCATGTATTATTTCTTTTAGGAAGAAGTTTTAAATTTACTCAATGGTTTTTATCGGGGGTGCTACATGGAGAATCACAGTGGCTTTCACGGAGCTAGAAGAGATTACTGCGGCAGCGATCCGTCAACTTCCTCCTCCTCCAGTGTCCTCTGATCCAGAGCTTTCCCCTTCTTCTTCCAGTTCCTCCATCTGTTCAATGGCGGACCAAAATCTTGAGGCCGAGGGGCGGCAGAAAGAACAGACCCCAAGGGTTTTCTTTGTACAGTTGGAGCCTCTCTGCAATGAGTTGGGGGGGCTGAGGTGAGGCGACTGGAGAACCAGTATGGGCTACCTTGGCGATTTCAATTCCTTGCGCCTGAGCCTTTTGAGTCTAGTCTGGCCACTCGTTCTGGCCTATTTTGTTCCTTCCTCTTGGCCTGGAAGTGTGGCTTTCGCCTGCCCCTCCATTCCTTTGTCACCGAGTTGCTTCGATTCTACCGGCTGGCTCCTGTCTAGCTAGTCTCCAATTCTTATACCCTCATCTTCTCCTTCATTTTTCTTTATGGCCAGTGTGGGGTGAGCACCTCGCTGGACCTCTTCCATAATTTTTTCAAGCTGAAGGAGAATCTTCATGTGGGGAAGGGCTTCTTCTTCGTCCAGGCGAAATGGAATAGGAGTTGCGTGTCCCTTTCCGTGAAGGACTCCTCTCACAAGGGGTGGAAGACCCAAATTTCTGGGTGGGTGCGTCGACGGTCGGTGTAGTCTGGAATTTCCCGAAGGCGCCCAACTTTCACCTGAATATTCCTCCGACGCAAACGGAGGTACCCCTGGAGGTGGAGAGGGATGCTGCTATCCTTCTACAGAATCGCCGGCCGACTGCTGAGTTGGTGACCTCGTCCAACATCGAGGAGTATCTTTCTCGAGCACTATTGCCGACAGGTGAGGATCTCAGGGACTTGTTCTCTTTCTTGTAGAGTAAGTGCCTTCCTTCTTTCAATTTGCTCTTCTTTGTTCAGACCAGAGGTGAGCGGTTGAGGATGACGCACCACCGGCCGAGTTGGGGATCATCAACGAGGATGATACGCCGGCTCCGAGTGATCTCCAAGCTTTGGAGGGTTATTCCTGTGCCCAAGACAAGGGCAAGTGGGTCACCTGGGAAGACGCTTCCGATCCGGGCAACACTATGACTCGGACTGGGGTTCCACTGACTCTTCCTATTATACGTCGAGCGAAGAGGGGGGTCGGGAGTCCTCGAGCTCGTCCGAGCGATCGCCAACTCCAGCAGCCTCGGGAGAGCACGCGACCAAGACAGTTCCTAGGCAGGTAGGGTCAGTGCCTGGGTCGGTCGTCACCGAGAATACTGGGGGCAGATCATCTGGTGCTGAGGGGGCCTTGTCTACCGAGCCTGGAGATGGGCCCGAGGCCTGATGTACAAGCTTTTCCTTTCTTTCCCTTTTGTATCCATGTAAGACCTTTTTGTTTTTTGGAAAGTATAGTATCGGCAATATTAAGTGCTGAATTGATTATTTCTTACCGCTTTTGGTGTGATTCGACTACCGTATCCGTGGTCGCCAATTTTCTCTGCAGATATCACACGTGCCGATCTGTCAGATAACTGACATGGCACTGGCACCTTTCCGCTTTTCCATGCCGCCATAAATGACTTGCCACTTCGCGCGTCCCGCTAGGGGGGAATGTTGAGAAATGAGGTAACCGTCTCAGGGAAGGCTCCTTTTAGCGTGTTTTTAAGGGGAGAGTCATTTAAGGCAATCAGCTCCCCCTTCAGCCTATAAAAGGTCCGAGGGGCGTCTCCTCCTTCTTCCATCGCTTAAGGCCATCCCTGATGGTTTCTCCTTCTTCCCTTTCCGCGGAGCGTTGTGCTGTCGATCACAGTGGAGCATGGAGAGTGCTTCAGAAGATGATGATGCAGACGGCGGTAGGAGGGGAGCTCCTGCTATTCCAGTTTGGAAGAGGGTTCGACAGTCGGGGGTCAGTTTGGGAGAGGGATCGACATGCGGGAGCATGTCACCTTCTTGTCCCTGTCCCGCCGACGCCATCCTAATTGAGCGGGGGAGCTTTTCAAGCTCCCTTCTCGCCTCAGCCTCCCCCTCCCTCCACTTTCACTCTTTGGAGGATGCCTGCACCACTAGAGGGTGCTTGCTCTCTGTTCGGCTTCCATCCTCCTTCCAAAGAGTCGGTAGAGGAGGCCTTCTCTTGTTTTTCCTTTTTCTTCTCTCCTTTGTTTTTATTGTCCTTCCAATCCCTCTAGCACCTTTCCTTCGAGCTTCTCGAGCCAACGGGGTCGGCTATCCCTTATCTGAGCCAGTTTCCACACGAGGCAGAGTCAGTGGCTGGATGTAGGAGTGCCTACGGGGTTGGCCGAGCGTTTTGCTCGCGTCATACCGGTGGATGTAACTTTTTGTTATACATGCATATTGTATTGGCTGCGGCGTACTTAATGTACACCAGAGTTTAATGAAAAGAATAGAATGTTTTTTCCACTTTGCTTACATGTGTGTGCTTGCCAGATGATCAAAAGTAGATTTTGCGAAGTGTAGTCACGTTCCATGTCCGAGGGATGGGTGTTCCTTCCATGGTGGATAGTCGATACGCCCCTTTCTCAAGCGTCTCGACCACTCGGTAGGGGCCTTCCCAGGTAGGGGCTAGCTTCCCCGCCGCCTCCAATGGTCGAGAGGCTTCAGCCTTTCTCAAGATGAAGTCCCTTGGCTGGAAGTGTCTATCTCAGACTCTGGAGTTGTAGTATCGAGTGATGCGCCATTGGTATTCTATTTCTCGGATCTTTGCAATCTCTCGTATCTTGTCCGCTAAGTCGAGGTTTTCTAGCAGTTTCTGCTCGTTCACCTCGGTTTCGAAGTGGATGACTCGGAGAGAGGGATTGCCGACCTCCAATGGAACCATGGCTTCCGTGCCATACACCAACTGAAAAGGTGTTTCACCGGTGGCCATTCTCGATGTAGTTTGTTGTGACCATAGTACGCTCGGTAGTTCCTTGAGCCAGCTTCCCTTGGCCTTACCGAGCCTGGTTTTGATGCCTTTTAAGATGGTTTTGTTGGCATTCTCGACCAGTCCGTTGGCCTGAGGGTGGGCTACCAAAGTGAAGTGGTTGCGAGTGTTTAGGTCGGCACATTTATCTCTTAAATAATGAGAATCAAATTACCGACCATTATCACTCACTATCACTCGGGGGACACCGTAACGACAAATGATCGACTTCCAAACAAAACTCCATACGACTGACTCGGTGATCCTAGTGGTGGCATCGGCTTCCATCCATTTGGTGAAGTAGTCGATGGCAACGATGATGAACTTCTTCTGAGCTTGAGCCGTGGGAAATAGCTCGAGAATATCTATTCCCCACTGAGCGAAGGGGTATGGCTCGGAAAGGGTGATGAGCTCCGTGGAGGGCTGGTGGATCAGATGGTCAAAGTGCTGACATCGGTCGCACTTCTGCACATAGGTCGTGCAGTCGCGCTAGAGAGTGGGCCACCAGTAACCCTGCGAAAGCAAGATCATGGAGAGTGATCTTCCTCCTTGGTGCGCGCCACAGATGCCTTCGTGTACTTCCTGAACCGCTCGGCTGGCTTCGTCGGCGCTGATGCACTTAAGGAGGGGACCGGAGAAAGATCTATGGTACAAGTCATCATCCGCCATAACGAAACGCCGAGCTTGGTACTTGAGTTTCCGAGCCTCCCGAGGGTCGGGGGGCTCTTGAGAATCCTGAAGCCAGAATATATAGTGGGTCCGCCAGTCGCTCGGGGGCGCCGGGTCAATGGTCATAAGCTCAGATTCGATGCTCGGTCGCTCGAGCTCCTCGAGGAAGACCGATCATGTACCTTCAGGGTCGAGGGAGGAGGCCAGGCGAGAGAGGGTGTCCGCTCAGAGTTTTCCTCCCCGGCTATCCGGACTTCCTCAAAGCTCTTGAAGAGTTGGGCCATCCTCTTGACCACCTGGAGGTACTTGATCATTTGTCCTTCCCGAGCTTCGTAATCACCGTTAACCTGGCTAGCGACAAGTGTTGTGCCCCTGTGCTCATTTGAATCATCTTGTGGTCACTTGGGTCATTCGACATCATCTTGTGGTCATTTGAGTTATTTGATATTCTTGGTTTTGATAATGGCTAAACACGATAAGTCATTGATATTTTACCACTCTTATATGACTAAACTACTTGATGTTCTTTCATGACAGATATGCCAAGGAATGGAGTGGAGATGGGAAAAGTGAAAGCTCAATGATTGCGCCCTTGCCCGCGGATCGACCTGCGCGGTCAAGTCGCGGGGGTCAAGGGGGCAGCGCCCCTTGCGGGGGTTTCCGAGGGCGGAGCCCCCGGAACAAAATTTAGAAATACTCAAATGGTTTAGACGTTTCAAATGCATAAACCAAGTGAATCCAATCTCAAAATGCATGGATTTGATATGGACATGAAGCCCTTGACTTATGAACATGTTTCTTTGGGCTAACACTTCATTTTTGTAGGTATAGGTCTTTCCAGTCGACCAACACACCTTGGCCGGTCGACCAGATTTTTCAGGGATGAAGAACTTCAGAATTTACAGGTTCCGGTCGACCAGTGGGTAGTGGCCGGTCGACCACTTCTTCCAGAAACGAAAAACTACAGTTTTTATAGGTTTCGGTCGACCACCACTATAGGGCCGGTCGACCGGTTTTCCCAGAGCCAAAAAAGTTCTGGCTGCAGCAGGTTCCGGTCGACCGCCCCATGACTTCCGGTCGACCGCCAGCCCCGAGGCCCCCTTTTGTTGAATTTTGTTTCAAGCTCGAGGAGAGGTCTTTCCACCCATTTGTTTAATCCCAATGACCCCAATTTTACCCTGATTTGTGGATCTGGTCTAGGGCTTGTCTATGGACCATTCAAGGGCTATAAAACATATCATTTGGAGCCATAAATCCTAAGGATCCAAGAAGGCTTACAAGGGAGATCAAGAGAGGCTACAAGGGTGTGTTCAAGGGAGAGGAGTTCGAGTACTATAGCAGTGAACAGTACTCCGGGAAGAAGTTCTTCATCAAATTCTCAAGTGATTCAAGCTACTTCAAGAGGAGATCAAGCCCAAGCCAAGAGAAGAAAAAATTGCATTCTTATTCTTCTTCTTCATCTCAAGGTGATCCAAAGAAGCTCATTCTCAAAGAAGATTAAATCTACATCCTTCATCTTCTTCATCAACTCAAAGCGATCCAAGCAAGATCTCTTCAGAAGGAAGAAGATACCATTGAAGCATCCGACTCGAGCTTCAGCAATCTTAGACAAGATCTTTTCTCTTTGGGCATATTTCACATCTTGTTTGAGTGTTTTCATATTTGTTCTCTTTCCATTTCATTCAAACATTTGAAACTGAAGATCGTCCCTACCGATGGTTAGTAGGAAGGCAATCGAAAGTCGTCCGATCTGCGGTGTTGATGTCCCTACCTGCGGTTAGTAGGAAGGCAATCAGAGGTCTTTCCGATTTGCGGTTCAGTGCGTGGCACTAGTGGAGCCTCACCGGATTTAGTTAGGGGTGGACGTAGGACTGGGGA
This sequence comes from Amorphophallus konjac, assembly GCA_022559845.1. Classification (NCBI taxonomy): domain Eukaryota; kingdom Viridiplantae; phylum Streptophyta; class Magnoliopsida; order Alismatales; family Araceae; genus Amorphophallus; species Amorphophallus konjac. Next base: position 198,657,931 of record CM040125.1, on the reverse strand, counting down.
TTCAGTCCGAACCACCTTAAAATCCTTTGTGTTATAATTTATTTATGTGATTGTTTCGTTCTAGATGCATGCTTAGGTTCAAATCGATATATTAGTTGCTCATCTTGCCAAGTGAATCATAGTGTTCTTCGATAAGCTAGTTACACTCCGTTGCAATTTATTTTATCTAGCTATATAGAGGGTTGCATTGTGAAAAGAGGGGCAGATCTATTCACCCCTCCCCTCTAGATCCGCTGTCTACTACTCAACAACCAGTTGGGAGTCGGTGTGGATCCTGACTCGCTCGGCTCCCAGTCGTCGAACCATCCTGGCCCCTGAGATAAGGGCTTCGTACTCGGAGGCGTTGTTGGACGCCTGAAAGTTGAATTTCAAGGCGTACCGTAGCTCCGCTCCGTCGGGGGACTCGAGAAGGATACTGGCACCACTTCTAGCTGAGTTGGAGGACCCGTCGACGAACAGGTCCCAGGTGGGACCGTGCGTAGGTGGAAGTGCTTCCTCAATCGGGACGGTGCTTTTGACGATGAAGTCCGCGAGGGCCTGTCCCTTGATGGCCGAGCGGGGACGATACAAGATGTCGTAGGCCCCGAGCATGATGGCCCATTTGACGAGGCGTCCTGAGGCTTCAGGGTGAAAGAGAATCTTCTTCAGGGGTTCACTGGTCAATACGACGATGGGGTGCCATTGAAAGTAGGGTCGGAGGCGCTTGGCTGAGGTAACCAACGCTAGCACGAGTTTATCAGTTACGGGATACCTTCTTTCAGCCTCATTAAGCACCTTGCTGGTATAGTAAACCGGTCTCTCGATCCCTTCATCATTCCTGACTAGGACAGAGCTCACTGTGGAAGGGGTCACCGAGAGATAAAGGTGAAGAGCTTCACCCGGGGTTGGCTTGGACAGTACCAGGGGCGAGGCCAAGAATTCCTTGAGTTCGATGAATGCCTTCTGACATTCCTCATCCCAGGCGAATGTAGCAGATGCCATTTTAGGTCCCCTCAACAATTTGAAGAAGGGTAGGCATCGTTCGGCCGCCCGGGACAGGAAGCGGTTGAGCGCAACAATGCGCCCCGTAAGGCGTTGAACGTCCTTGATGCAGGTGGGCGGTTGCATGTCCAAGATGGCCTAAACCTTGTCGGGGTTGGCCTCGATCCCACGCTGAGTTACCAGGAAGCCTAGGAACATCCCGGATCTGACTTCGAAGGCGCATTTAGCAGGGTTGAGCTTCATGTTGCACTTTTGGAGGGTGTCGAAGGTCTCGGCTAAGTCGGCAAGATGGTCTTCGGCCTTCGGCATTTTGATGAGCATGTCATCAATGTAGGCCTCGATGTTCCGACCGAGCTATCCCTAGAAGATGTGGTTGATCAGTCTCTGATATGTTGCTCCAGCGTTCTTCAACCCGAACGACATTCGGGTGTAGCAGTGTACGCCGAAGTCAGTGATGAAGGCGGTCTTCTCGATGTCCTCCGGGTCCATCCTGGTCTGATGGTAACTGGAGTAGGTGTCCCGGAAGCTAAGCAACTCATTGCCAGAGGTTGAATCAACCAGTTGATCAATGCTCGGTAGCGGGTAGCAACCTTTCGGGGTAGCCTGGTTGAGGTCGGTGAAGTCCTTGCACATTCGCCATTTCCCCGAAGCCTTCGGTACCAGGACGACGTTGGCAAGCCATGTAGGGTACAAGATCGAACGAAAGAGGCCAATCTTCTATCCCTTGATGACTTGCTCTTTGATGACCACTTGCTTCTCCGGGGCGTGCTTTCTCCTGCGTTGCCGGATAGGCTTCACCTTTGGGTCGAGGTTGAGCTTATGTGTCACCACGTCTGCCGGGATCTCGGGAAGGTGCTCGTCAGACAATGCAAAGACTTGGATGTACTAGGCAAGGAAATCTTTATATTTTTCTTGTTCCTCAAGTGGTAGATCGGCTCCGATCTTGACTCCTAGAGTCGGGTCACCATTGAGGAAGAGTGTTAGCAACTCGCCGCCGGGCTCAGATGTTGCTGGTCCCTCCTCGGCTCCCTTTACTCCTTTATTTTTCCCTTCCGGCCTAGTGGCTTCAACCGAGATTATATAGCACCGTCTAGCCAATGCCTAGTTACCCCAGACCTCCCCCACGCCATACTTGGTAGGGAACTTCATTTTTTGGTGAAAGGTAGAGGGTACCGCTTTCATTCGGCTGAGGATACCTCGGCCGAAGATGGCGTTATATGCCATCATCCCCTTAATTATGATGAAGTCCACTATAACTGTAACAGTTTTGGGCGGGGTGCCGATAGTAACTGGTAGGCTCAGGGCTCCCTCAGGATAAGTTGTCTGTCCATTGAACCCATAGAGGGTGGTTCGGATCGGGCAGAGTTTAGATGGATTCTCTCCCATCTTGAGGAAACATTCATAGGATAACACATCAGGGGCACTACCATTGTCGACTAAGATCCTATCTACGTTACAATGGTTTATTGTAGCCGATACAACTAGAGCGTCGTCATGCAGGGTGGTTAACCATTCTAGGTCCTGGTCGGAGAATACCAGGGCCTGCGGTTCACTCGCCTGTAGGACCGTAGGGTGCTCTACAGAGGCTCGGCTCGCCCGCTCGGCGTGACACTTTCTTCCTCGGCTGCTATCTCCGCCTGATGTCGTGCTACCCGCAATGACGTTGATGTGGACTCTGCGGGGGGCATTGCCGATTTCTTCAGGGGCGCCTCGGTCTTCCTTTTGCCCAGCCACGTATCGAGATAGGTGTCCCTGGCGGATGAGGTGCTCGATCTCATCTTGAAGTTGATGGCAATCGCTGGTGTGATGCCCGTCATCACTGTGGAACAGGCAATGCTTGCGGCGATTACGGTGCTTGGCCTTCATAGGCTCGGGCTGGTGGAGGAGACTCGAGCCTTTGATGTCTTCGTAGATTTTGTAGACGGGAGTAGTAAGGGGGGTATACTGCTCATACTTTCGGGACGGCTCTTTGCGATCTCCGTCCTGGTTCTGCCTTTTTCCTTGGCCCGTCCCTTGCTCGGACGGTTACTTCTTGTCCCCCTCCCCACCCGAGCCTGTTGTGCCTCGGCAGGTACTGAGGACTTCCTCACACTCTGCGTGGCGTAGTGCCAGGGCCACTAGCTCAGCGAGGGAGGTGGGAGGATGAAGCACTATCTCGCGCCGCAGGTTCTCGTCACGGGTACCCCTGGTCAATGCGGTGATGGCCGAGGCAACATCCAGGCGGGGTATACGCAGGGCTTCCAATTTAAATCAATTGATATAAGCCCGCAACTTCTCCCCCTATTCCTGCATGAGGGCCAGTAATCCCGCTACTGACCGGGGTGGACCGCTGCCGGTGAAGCTTTCCTTGAACACTCGCCCGAACTGCTTGAAGTTGTGAATGTTGCCAGGGGCGAGGGCCCTGAACCATGCCTGAGCACCCTGGACCAGAGTGGTCACGAACGCTCGGCACTTGATCACGTCTGACGCCCCATGCAAGGTCATCAGGGCGTCGAAGCTTTCGTAATGATCGGCCGGGTCTCCCTGGGCATCATACGACTTGAAGGTCAGAAGTGAGATCCCGGGGGAGATCTCGGCCTTCAAGATATAGTCAGAGAACAGGGATCGCTCCTCGTCCTTCGTAGGAGAGGTCTTCTGCAAGGCGCGGAGGGCGAGCTCCTGCTCTGCAAAACGCCTCTCAAAGTCTCGTAGCCGGAGGGATAGTTCCGGTTGTCGCTGGCCCGAAGGGCTGGGGGGGCGCACTTGCATGCTGTCCCGGTGCTCCTCAGGGACCTCGGTCTCTGGGAACTGTTGTTGTGCTCCAGACTTCTCCCTCCTCGGTGTAGAGGAGGCATCCTGCTCTGGGGAGGGGCATGCGATGGTCCTCCTAACAGGTTGCGGATGAGCCGCCGCCCCCGGAGGGTAAAACGGCCTCCAGCGGTTTGTTGGGAGGCGTCTCCACGGGGAGGGCTCTTCCGGGGGAGATGCGACTTCTCCTCCCTGGCCGCTTGGGCCCTCATGAGATCCATGAGGACATCCAATTTTGCGTTGAGGGTTTGGAGGGCGTTGGTACTCCCGCCGGGAACCTGTTCCCCCGCCACCGACAGAGGTATTTCATTGGCGTGGTTGCTTGACGGGGAATTCTCCATGGGGAGGGAAGGTGCGCCTTCTTCCATCGCCAGGGCTTTTCCCTTGTCGCCGACAGTCCTCCTGCCAGAACTCCTTTGCACCATGATGGCTCTTTGTTCGTTTCTCACAAACGGTGCCAGATGAAGAGGGGCGATCTCGCGCTACTATTGAGTGAGGTGGAAGATAACCACGTATCCTTGAAGTATGAACTGCAAGAAGAGAAACCAGTCAGAGGTGGCCAGGGATGAATCCCTGGGGAAGACCCTCCGATGCTTAAGTCAGCGACTGTAGTAGAGCACTGGTGCGAAGGGAGGAGTTCGGAGGAAGATGGGAGCGCGAGATCCCTCTCCACCAAAAGGTGAAGTGATTCCTGCTCAGGGTTCTTCACTTACCTTCTCATAGGAGGGTTCTTCCAGTTTAAATAATGGCTCGTTGAGTGAATGATCCCAGTAAGCTGAGGAGTTTCGGGGGGGGGGGGGGTTATGTCCTCCTTGCGGGCTCTTTATAGCACGCGGACTCCTGATCTCCCCTATCCCCCTGAGCTCCCAGCTTTTGAGGGACACGTAACGACCGTACAGATAAGCTTCCATCAGTTGGCCCGAGCATGAGGCACTAGCTCAGGAGATGTCTTCCCGAGCGATGAGTGCGTGGTCTGGGCAGAGAATGCGGGACTCCGATGGAGCTCTCCCGATCGAATTGATGCTCGGACTTCCCAACCCGAAGGCCGCCTAGGAAGTGCTTGTTCCGAGTGAGTTATTAGGCTTATCTTTAGTGGGCCCGGGGGCTACCACTTCAAGGAGCTGGGCCTCGTTGGGTCGGGTCGGACCTCGTTTGGCCTCTCCGTATGTGCGGTTAGATTTCCCCTCTCCATGTTCATATGACATGTATCATTTCTGAAAAACCTGACTTATTATTCCTATAGCTTGATGTGATGAATTTGTCTAATTGGTTGAACAAAATTGAAAATCTTGAGGAGTGTTTATGAGATCATTGACCATTAAATATCTTTCAATCTGAACTGTATGTTTGATAGCACATTTGAACTTAACTGTATATCTGGTATAACAAATGGTGTTTGTGGAAGATTGGATTATGTCTAATCGGAAACTCTCACTATGTGTGAGTAGGGTCTTCAGACCTTCACCTCCGCCTCGTACCAGAACTTGTAAAATCAATTTGGCTTGTGGATGATCTCTAAACTTCTGAAATGCTATTGAAAATCTATTTTTGAAATTTTTTTAAAATTAATTGGGTTACAATGCTTAATTTTGATAATATTTGCACCCTTGTTTATAAAGCTCATGTGATGAAAAATGCTTATTGCTCATCATTTGAATCTGAATGCTTTCTTGTGCGATCTGTCAAAATGTTCTGAAAATTAAACTTTTGCATCTTATCTTTGCATCATGCATTGCATTCTCATGTTGTTATAGGTTGCGTGCATTGGAATTGATACATTAGGTGCATTTAGATCATGCATTAAAAATTTGCATTTTGCACCAATGTTAAATTTTGCATCACATTGCACATTGCATATCTTTCAAATTGTGTGCTTACATGTTATATATGCTATTTACCCCCATCCTTGAAATTTCTATGATCTTATGCTTTCTTGCTAAATAATGTTGTATTTGAGTCATCATTGGTGTGTATCATGTCACACACTCAGGGGGAGTCAATTTTTGATAAGCGCATCTATTTAGGGGGAGCTGTACTGTTATGTGTTCATAATATTTTTGGTGTACATGCTGAATCAAATTCGCACACTACATGCACAAAATGTGAAAATGAGTGTTGCATATAAGGATATAGGAATTTCTCTTTAACACTCTAAAGAAATTAAACTTGCTGCATGAATGATAAAGAGACAGTTGAGGAAAAAGCTGCCTGCCTCAGTTTAAAAAATTTGGATGAAATGAAAGGCAGAGTAATGCTCAATCTCACTGAGTAAATTAGATGCACGTCACCTGAGACGTGATGTGGGTCATTTCTAAAAAGTGTTGTACTAGAGTATCTCTATTCAAAATGAAGTGAGACGGTCAATGTTCTGAGTAACCGGGGAGTCTAGCATGAGCTCCATGTGTCTCCTCGCGTAAAAAGGAATTATTTGAACCTGATCACTCAAAGAAAAATTCAGATTGTCATTGTGAAAATTCTGATGAAAAATTGATTGAGGCAGAGCGAAGCCTCCAATACGCTTTTCTCTAGATTGAAATGCAATCTGTGTAATTACTCTTGTGTTTAATTGAAAATCTAGATATCCATAAGGCTAAAGCCTATTTTCATGTTAATTACTCACACATGGTAATTTGATTTAACATGCATTCAGAAAATTGATTGATTGCATTGGCTTTTGCTTAATTCTCCTATATGATTGCACAATCCCCTAAGTGAGACACATGGACATTTTTGGTTGTACTGACTCACCTGCACTTTTCGTACAACTACCCCTTCACTATAAATAAAAGGGGGAGCTATATTACTTGTATATACATTTATCTACTTGGAGGTCAATCATACTTGATCATTATACTTGCACTTTGCATGTTCATATTGCCCATACTTGCATTTTGAACTTGTGCAATTAGTTCATGCATATTGTGCATATTTGACATTTATAGCATTCACGCATGCATATTTTGAATTGCATCTTTTTGAACATATTATGCATATGATTCTCTTAATTACCCCACTGTCCGTCATTTTTTTGTCAATGACAAAGGGGGAGAAAGCATTGATTTTTTTGGTTTTGCTGCTATCGGGAATTCCCCATGTTGATCCCCATTTATGATTGCGTCAAGGGGGGAGAGAGCATTAATGCATAACATTTTGTAATCATCAAAATGAGGGAGATTGTTATGTGTGTGATTTTGATGATTACATAATGTTTCTTTACTATTTGTCAAAAGATCTTTTAGTGGTGCATTATTGTGGCTTCCAAGTTCATGTGCTTGAACATCCTTGTTTTCTTGCTATGGTGTATGGAATTGCCCTACTTGTGGAGTTTTAGATGTTTAACAGCTTTGGAATGACAAGTTCAATATGAGCTTCATCATGATATAAGTATACTTCGTTGAGCTTCATTTGATATGAGTGAAAGAATTTCGAGAAGATGGATTGTGTGAAAATAGCTTGATTGGGTTTCCATAGTAGCATGCTAACTTCATATTTTTGGTTTTGTCAATACAAGTTGGTATGCATGGCTTGGGTGAAATGTTAAATTGATAGACTTGTAATTGTGCAAGCCTTTCATATATTGAACTCAAATCCCACTCTTGAGATCATGGCATTAAGGATGATTATGTTCTTATCTCAACTAAGTGTTAACTTGTGGATGATTTGCTTTCATATAGTTTTTTTGAAGAAACCATGATTGGGTTTTAATGAATGATGATTTATACAAAAATTGTTCACTTGGTGAAAATGGGTATTTTATGTTCAAATGTATTGCTCACATACATGTCTAAGTGATTTCACCTTTAGGTAAAGTTCTGGGTGGTTTTCATGCACATCTTCCATGAGATCTTAATGCATTGATAGTGCTTCATGCATTTTTCAAATGATGTTTTTGGGCTTTTTAATGTGCTTAATCTATTGACATAAATTTGTTGGAATATGGTTTGAATGGTCCTAATACTTTGTTGAATGCATGGTAATTAGATCTTGATTTTTGGATATGATTTAGATGCTTAAACGGGGCTAATTATAGTGTTTTCAGACCCTGCAGGAAAGGGGTTGACCCCCCCTGGGTTGTGGCCTGTCTGCACAGTAGACAGACCAACCAGCAAAAGGGGTCGACCCCAGGGGTCGACCCCCTTTGGCCAGTGTTTTGGCTGGGTCATTTTTTGTGCAGAATCTGTGAGGGTCGACCCCCAGGGTCGACCGCTTCCGGCATTAGATTTTTGGAAACCCTCAAAACCCATTATTTTGAGTTGGAAACTTTACAAAACTACCCCCCATTGGTTCCTAAACATATTAGGGTGTTTATAACATATTTTAGGAAGGTTATATGGGTCATTTGGCCACTCTCTCTTATATATATATGTGAACTCCGAGTTTTGGAGAGAAGAACCCTAATGCTTATTTGTTCTATCTTGTAGGAGAAGAAAAGGGTGAAAAGGAAGAGGAGCTCTTGCAAGGAGGTTATCATCTACATCAAGGCATCTTTAGAGCTCGTGGTAGAAGGAAAAGAGGAGCGGTTCAAGGAGAGGAACAAGATGACGTCAAAATTGCCACCATCCGACAACGAGCCATGAAGAGCCAGATATTTCCTAGAAGGGAGAGCATTATACTTGTTGAATCTTTCTAGTTTCAGTCTTTAGAGTTTGTTTGGAGTTTATTGTACTCATCTTTGGTCATTTCATCTATTTCTGAACGATTATCTTGTGTGGGGGTTCGGAGAGTGGTTTCTCCGAGTGCTTGTGTTGACGCTTGTGCGTTGGTATGTGCGGTGGGCATCTGCATGTGTGTGGGGGCATGTCCCCGTGTGTGTGCTGCTTTTGCAGCATATTTGTTGGGGTTTTTACCCCGTGTGTGTGGGGAGAAATCCCCGTGTTCGTTGCATTCGCAGCGTGTGGAGAAAGCCTTACCGATTTGATAAGGGGTGGATGTAGGGTGCCCATCGTGGTCCAGAACCACCTTAAAGATTCCCGTGTCTTATGGTTTGATTTGTGTGATTGTGTGTGCTTCACTATCTATTCTATTTACGCAATCGTGTGAGCTCGGTAAGATTGAGAGAATTAAGTTTATACTGTTTAGTTTAAATTCCTCAATGTTATTAATCTTGTTAATTCCGCTGTGAGTAAGTTTGAGTATTTAATTGGACATTCTTTTTAGTAGAGGGATCTATTCACCCCCCCTCTAGATCATTGTTCCTGCACTATGGGACCCAACATTGCAAAAACTTCAATTTTCTTCGTATGTGATTCATGTTAACTGAGATTACGTAATGTGGTTTAGGGTTAAGCAGGTTAGAAACACACAAATTAACTAGGGCTCATGTAACATTTTTTAATTCTTACTGTTATCTCATGATCTATTATCTCCTTTAGAAATTCTATCTTCTTTATGTTATCTCATGCAAAAAGGAAAAGAAGAGTAGTAGTTTAACCTGCTGTCCATTTATTAGAAGTTCTTAACTTTTGTGAAATCATGACTTGCTAGCCTCTATGTTATTTCGATGTTTTCTATATATGTAAGAATTGTACGGTTTTGTTAAAGGTCATGCCACCCCGGTGGTATTGACTCACCATTTTACTATTTTTCGTGTTACTGTTACCCCAATTCTTGCAATAGTTGGGACCCTCCATTAGATATTACTTCCATCGGACTGGAACCATTATATCAAGGCCTCCGTAAGTCTCCACGAGTTTGGGATTCCCACTAGGACATCGAGCAGGTTGTACCACAAAAACCTAGAAAACCTTCTGAATCTTCATCATACTACTTGGGACAGGGTTCAACTGGCCTTTGGGAGGGCAAAACGAGGCTCTGTCCAAGTTTTATCAGTGTTGTTTTGAATGCGGCCGACCCAGGAACCGCGATCAGTCTTTTGTTTATAGAAGTGGTTGATCCGCATTCTGTGTTGACTAGCCACTCGATCTTGAAGGTAGTCATCCTTCTGGACGCGTTCAGGTCCCAGTTATTGACTGGACCACATTATAGCCCAGTTTCCCGCAAGTCCGTTTGCTGCATTTGTGTTGTGGAATTCGAGTCAAGTCCAGATTCTAATCTCTCCGGACTCTTTTTCCTTGATATTCTTGACCTTTATTGGGTCTAGTTGGAATCTTATTACTAGAGATCAATTGAATCCAATTTTCTAAAGGTCATTTTCCTTAATGACTTTTCCTTGGGACTATTGAGTTTGGAAATCCCTATCTCTACTCTTCATGCCTAGGTTACATGAGGTTGTCCTTGAAATTATTGGCCACCATTAATGAATGTCAAGATTTATATTTGGATCTTTGATCGACTTTTCAATGCCAACGCATCATATATGGCCCAATTTGGTCCTGAGAGGAGTGTTCGAAAGTACTTGTTAACTATGGGAGTTGTAATGATAAGGTGTGGCATTACACTGAAGTACTTGCTAGCATGTTGATCTTTGACACTTCGTTCCACATGAATTACATGAATTGATTATGTGACTATACATGCATGCTTAATGTAGTGACCAAGGATCCGGATACCAGGAAAGGAACCCGATACCATTCAAATCCTGGCCCGCCGCTCACGAGCTAGGGCTCGGAATGACTAAAAAGAGTGTAGAGGTGTAAAGAAATAGGAAATAAAACAGGATAATTCAACAATTAACAGAATTAAATAACAACTACAATAGAGTCCAGTCCAACATAAAGTATAGTATAAGGCAGAACAACGTACCCGACGCCAAGTGAACACTAGGCTCGGCAGGTTGGCAACTAAGAACCTCCGCGCAGCACCCTCGACCCTCGAGGAACAACCGCCGCACCTAAACAGCAGGGGTGAGCCTCCTATCACTGGCTTAGTAGGGGTCCCGCAGAACCCCAACCGTAAACAGTGGTAGCATGGAAAGCAGCAACATCAAGAACAACAGTAACTGTAGGAACAGTAAACACGGTGGCTGGAAAAAACTCAGCACTGCAGCTACTCCTACAGAAATGAAACTCAACACCCCGATCCCACAGTCGGGGATGACCAGACAATGAACCACCCTAGTCACGCTACTAGGAAAATGACCACCCGTCGAGAACTCGACATTGTCTAGGGGAAAGCCCTCGGTGACGCTCACCGGAACCCCTAGACCTCGACATCGGAAGACACCCAGAACTCCACGCAAAATCACGTCTCGCAGACGTGAAGCGGAACTCGACTCACGAGGAAACTCACGTCACGTGACGGAAGTACCTGCCCACCAGAAGCATGGCAGGATGCGTCCATTGACGACTTAGTCCACAGTCTCAGGTGTCTGGCTGCGACGCCCCAGGCGGAGACAAAGACACCATACAGTAACCAGGAACATAAAACAAGGACTAGCTGGGGTCGCGCTCGTCAGCGCTGGTCCTCTGCCTCAACTACGTGTGCACACACAGACCAACTGCTCTAGGTCGCGCCCTCTAGCAGGTTTTCCCCCCAACCGGACTTGGGCTACAAAGGCAAGGGGCCCTACGGAAACCAGCCTAAAAATCGTCTCTCTCGGGTAAGCCGCTTCACCACTCACGGGTGGGTAAGCACACGTGTGCCGTAAGAAGGCGACGACCAGTGGGAGGTCACTAAACGTGAACACGGAAAGCCACTCACGCACCCACCACAAGTAACACGGAGTAACAGGTGGCACGACGCCACCAGACTCTGGACATCCCACTAGACCTACTAAATCCAATGGTCTTTGAGTCACAAGACTCGGGGTCAAGACCGTCACACGGGACGGCACAACGCCGTCAATCTAGCCTAATCCCTAGGTCTAAAACCACGGCATGATGACTCACTAGGCAGTTCACAACCGCCGAGACCATTCCCTCACGAAGGGAACTCAAGAAACTTCCAGCCCCAGACTGGGAGACTAGGCTCTCAATCTAAGGCCATACGCTTGGCCCACACGGAAAACACTTCTCAAACAGCTAATGACGTGCGAGAATAATCCACCGCACACATGCCAATACACGTCGACTCGTTCTAGCGAGAACACAAAAGCCCGGATCACGCGGGGTCACCCGGACCCACCAAACTCATGGGCATGCTAATCGAGGTAAGTCGGTACCTCCAGGCACCCAAAAACACAGACACAGAACGCACGGGATATCCGGGACATCCACGAGACCGAAGGTTGACCACTGGGTCACAACCGAGTCGACCGGGGTCAACACAATGCAACAAAACACATCTAACATGGAAAATGAAGTGGAAGTCCTCCCTAGACCGTCACAGTGCCTAGCGGTCTACCCCTGGACCACAAGGCACAGCCTAGTGGCCCACCCTTGGACCGCAAGGGCTGGCCTGGCAGTCTATTGCGTGACCGCAAAGAACCCAAAATAAAAACCTTAAGCGGTCACCCCGGGACCACCAAGGTGGAAGGTGGTCGTCCCCCTGACCGCTAGGCGTATCCTAGCAGTTTGTCGTGAGGCCGCTACTTCACCGATGTCGACTGACCAAAACACGGACAAACGGTCACCCATGGACTGTAAAGCATAGCCTAGCGATCTTCACCAGACCGCTAAGGAACCCTGGCGATCCATCGCAATACTGCAAGGGACAAACCGACATAAGGGGGACCCTAGCGGTCTCCACACGACTGCTTAGCACCCTAGCGGTCGCTGGAACGACCGCTAGGTCGTCCCGAGCGCGAAAACGGCAGGAACTGCGGGAAAAGCCATTCCACGCCCCGTTCACACCCATGTGAAGGGGAAAACAAGGGGAAACTAGTCCCCAACATCTCTAGCACCGAGAGGACTCATTTAGACCCCAAAAACATGTTCAAAACTCTATATCGGGCTCACTCCCCAAAAATATGGATTTTTCTCAAAATGCTCAAATAAGCCCGCTCGGCTCACCATGGCCTACAAAACTCGCGGGAAATGAAGTACACGATCTGGGGGTCCATCTCCCTACCTCCACCAAAGATTCGACGTGCCGTGGACGCCGATCCACGAAGAAAACGTCGTTAAACCCTCACGGCACCCCAAACTCACGGCCGAGCTTCGCCGTGCCTCCATCGCCTCGATCCTCATCCCGTCCCCGCCCGCTCCTCGCCTGCGTCACCTCCACCTCGCCCCTGTCCACCTCCGTCGGCCGCCGTAGAAGAGAGGGAGAGAAGAGATCGTGAGTGAAGAGAGGGAGAGGGTGAGAAAATGAGAGATGGGGAGAGAGAAAAAAGAGGGTAATATATATAGAAAAATCCAAAAATTCAAAAAAATATGAAAAATTACCTCCGCGATCCTCGGGAAGAGCACAACGTGCTGGTCACGTTCCAGAGTCGGAGAACGTAACGGCTCACCTTGCACAGAGTTCTGAAGGCATATCAGGGAAAAACACACGTAAACCGCTAAACGCAATCCGGGACCCACGAAAATGATCCAAAAAATATCCGAAAAATTCGGGGCATTACAGCCCTCCCCCCTTAAAAAAATTTCATCCTCGAAATTCAGGACTAACACCAAGTCACAGGGGAAGAACACCGAACCAACTGACAACGCTGTCAGGGACCCAGTACAGAAACCTCAATTCTCACGAAAGCACCGATCATGAGGAATACCGCCAGACCTTAATCACGAGCAACACGGCTCTCTCCGCACACCGAACACACATCGAACATCAGAGCAGGCATAACACAAAATCCCAAGTCTGACACCAGCTCAGACAACATGAAAACCAACCACCGGTCAACGCCCATGCTCGGCAGACCAACCAAATGCCAGCTTCACAACCCGCTGACCGATCTCACACCCTGTACCAGGGACAACCAGCACTGAGCTTCCACTAGCTCACACCCGGCAAGCTGTACGCCCTCAACAACACGGCCAACTCTGCCAGAAGACAAACTTCTCACCATCCTTGAGCCAAATCTCACTAGGACACCGCATCTGATCCGAACCTCACGCCAACTTTACCCTCTCAGGGGAGCACGATGAAACCAGTTGACAAGATCCAGAATCTATGGTCCTCACCTCCCTCTACTCAGACTTACAGGGGAATCCTCCCTTGCTGGTCGCAGACCAGGGATCACCATTCCAATGCCAACGTCCCATCAAGGACCTCAACACATAGACACCGATCACTGTCCTGTCTCATCTCAATTAATCCAAGTGGGCACCTGCCAATCCCGATTCCGCCCTTAACACAGAGCCACGGGACACCACCTGAACAATTCATGGCACACAATTCCAAAACAAGAAAGTGTCACCTGCCACCACAGCATCCTGGTCGACGACGCCGCGACCAAAGCACATGGGTCCCCAGATAACTAGGACCTAAAATCTCTCATAGATCACTTCTCCAGAACACGACCTCATCCGCGAACACAACTCCCGACACACGAACATGGTACTCATGCGGTGCACTTGCCAACATATTTCCCCAACTCTCTACCTGCCAGTGCCATAAACCACAATGTCTCAAGCAACGGCATGGCAACAACACATCTCACATCAAGGAACAAATCCTCCGACGCTCAACACATCCTCAGTAATTGGCCCATAGCAACCAACGCTACGATCCACACACTCTGATCCACATGCTCAGCCAACCCAGATAATTCGGGATCTGCCATCCCGACAATCCTCTGCAACTCTGCAGGCTCCGATCCTCAACACATCGGGAACCACAACACCAGCCGCAACTCCTCGCGAACACCCTGCAACCGGCATTCATCCTTCCGAAACAGTGCCAACACCCTTAGACATCAAGGAACAGGCAATGCTTCTCACAGGCAACCACCTTGCCAAAACACAGGACGTGTCTCGCACGGACTTCATGGCACACCGAGGCTAACCGATCTGGACACATGATGCAAGACGACGAACCTTAGCCAAACGCGATCTCCTCCAACCAAGGGAAAAACTCAATATACCTCTGACCAACGGAAGGTCTCCATGCTCGACCTGACCTCGAACCTTGCACACGCTGGGAACAACACCTTCCAGCACCAGAAAAACCATCACTTCCGTCAGGTCAGCTCCTTTGACACACTTGCCAAGTGTTCTGTTGGGCCACGATCACAATATCTCTCGATGCACCACTCTTGCAATTCCGTGAACTGCAACACGCCACGCCAAGAGCCGCAACACGAGCCATAATCGACAGCCGTCGACGCTCATCCTCGAGCCCCAAAACTCACCACGGAACCTTAACATCTCAAGACAAACCAAGGGTGAACACAACCCATTCACACACAAGAGCATAGGAGCAAGAACTTACTGGGACGCCTCCACCCAATCCTGCCTCAAAATGCATAAGAAGAATCGAGACCAACATGTCATTTTTGACGCCACAGAGCATGACAAGTACATCAATCTCGATAAATCAGCAGCTCACCAAGAAAATCCTCCGCTCACCTGAGCACACCTCTTGACCAGAGCACCCACTCCGACACCTCAAACCATAATCTGAACGCCTCAGGGGCTGGATGAACCTTGATCTGGAGTGGCCAACACCAATAACAGCTCCCTCAGAGCACACTCACGGCCACTTAATCACGAGCAATCCTCACTAGCTACCTGACCTCGCTGCAAATCTCTCGAACGCAACACCACAGCAACGCACCTGTCGGCAACCTCTACCGAACACAGCACCACCGGGGCCACCATCAAAGGAGAAAGCTCTCGATCGTGATCCTTAGACCCCACGCCGGCACCAAAGCCGAGAACATCAACCACCTTCACAACGCCAACGCCACGCACTCAAGCTCTTAGGCGATAAACCAAGCAGAAAAATGAATGCAAAACCCTATGCCAGCTACCGACTGTACTAGACCTTACGGACTCTCATCATTGTAATATCTCAAATTTCCATGTACGTCCACAACCACACACTTATACCAATTGTAGCGACCCAGGATCTGGATACCTAAGAAAGGAACCCGATACCATTTGAATCCTGGCCCGCTGCCCACGAGCCGGGGCTCGGAAGGGCTAAAAAGGAGTGTGGAGGTGGAAAGAAATAGGAAATAAAGCATGACAATTCAACAATTAACAGAATTAAATAACAACTACAATAGAGTCCAGTCCAATAGAAAGTACATTAAAAGGTAGAAGAACGTACCCAACGCCAAGTGAACACTCGGCCTCGGCAAGCTGGCAACAAAGAACCTCTGCGCAGCGCCCTCGAACCTTGAGGAAGAACCGCCGCACCTGAAAAGTAGGGGTGAGCCTCCTATCACTGGCTCAGTAGGGGTCCCGCAGAACCCCAACCGTAAACATCGGTAGCATGGAAAGCAGCAACATCAAGAACAACAGTAACAGCAGGAATAGTAAACACGGTGGCCGGAAAAAACTTGGTAATACAGATACTCCTACAGAAATGAAACTCAACACCTCGATCCCACAATCGGGGACGACCAGACAATGAACCACCCTAATCACGCTACTAGGAAAATGAACAGCCATCGGGAACTCGACGCTATCTAGGGGAAAGCCCTCAGTGACGCTCACCCGAACCCCTAGTCCTCGCCATCGGAAGACACCCGGAACTCCACGCAAAACCACATCTCGCAGACGTGAAGCGGAACTCGACTCACGAGGAAACTCACGTCACACGGCGGGAGTACCTGCCCACCAGAAGCAAAGCCGGATGCGTCCACTGATGACTTAGTCCATAGCCTCAGGGTAAACCAGTCTAAAAATCGTCTCTTTCGGGTAAGCCGCTCCACCACTCCCGGGTGGGTCAGCACACGTGTGCCGTAAGAACGCTACAACCAATGGGAGGTCACTAAACGTGAACACGGAAAGCCACTCACACACCCATTATAGTGCCCCAGAATTTATATAAATAAATTTTGAATTATAAAATAATTTTCTAAAATTTATAAAGGCCTAAATAAATTTATAAATGGATTAGTAGAATTATAAGTCATTATAAGGCCCAATTAGGTTAAAATAGTTAACCTAGCCTATCTAATTATTATCCAAAAGGTTTAAGGACCAATCCCATTAAGTTTGGCCCATGTTCTAGAAGGTTATTTAGCTTATTTACGGATTTCAAGGATAAAGACTAATTATCTAAGATAATTATATGGATAAATGAATAAAAGAGTTTTATTTATTTGAAACTCTATATACGTTGAATGTAACGGTCTATCGCGCGACCGTCACATACTTGTAACGCATGGGTCTACGACCGTTACACTCTGTGAATTCCGCAAGTTGAAGAACTTATAAAAAGATGGGAACTTGATGATCTTATCCACTAGGGATCAACATGGGAAGAGTTATAACATTACTAAGGACTCTTAGAGATCAGATTTTAGCAGATTAAGGACTCTAGAATCGATCTAATCTTCAAACCCTAGTTAGAACCCTATAAATAGGACCTAGTTCTGAACTGCGTGACCCTTTCTTTTGCTCACGAGGAATCAAGGTAAGGAGTCATAATCTCGGGTAAGTTCTTTAGAGGAATTTGTTTACAATACTTTAGACTAACCACTCTCAAAATTTCACATCTTTAGGTCAAGAGGTCGTGGAGTTAGAGCCCAAGGAAGTTGCTGAAAAGTCACAAGAAAAGGAGAGCAAGGGCACGTGTTTCAAACCCTAAATTGGAAGTTTAAAGCCAAGCTAAGAGGTAGGTCATCTCATGAACGGAAAAAACATCTTGATAGGACTAAAAGCCCTCTGATTTGACAGAATTTCATGCATCATAGATCATAAATTTCATGTTTTCATAGTTCCATGCATTTCATACATCTCTTAGCCTTAAATAGAAATAAAAGAAGTTATCTTGTCTATTCACTGGAACCCATGCATATAGATAGCCTATACTTCGTTATCATGCCTAGAATAGACATGGTATTTGATTTAGATATGATGTGAGTTGATCTCTTAGGTTTCATATCATTTTCTGTCAGCAGATACTGTACCGCACCATAGTAGGACCGTCACACTCAAGTAACGGCCATACGATGGACCGTCACAGTCCCTGATTTCCTATTGATTTCTCTGTTGACTCTGACGCATCTATGCAGGAGCGTTACATTCTGTAACGGTTGCTCGATAGACCGTCACACTCCCTGTGACGCGCCTTGACTAGACCGTCAGGTGCCTGTGTACTGTCAACTCAAGACAGATTGGAAACCTGCCAGATTTAATTATTATTATGCCTAGTTACCTAAGTGTTAACCTGATTACGTGACTTTGAGATTATTTAATCATTCATGATAGGTATTGCATGTTTTGGTATCTCACTATTACTTTAAGTTATGTTAATTTCATGAGCCCAAAACTCTATAGTTTTGTAATTAGAAACATGATTTTGAATGATGTATTGATTGAGTTTTTATCATGATTTCACATCGATATATATATATATATATATTCCTTCTCTATCAATGGAGTCATTTCTATAAGTACATGGCACATACTCCGGTATGTTGACCATTAGTTCACATTTTGCACTATATTCTTGGACATTAGGACCTCTCTATTGGATATTCCTTCCAATGGACTAGGAAATCTTGTTTCAAGGCCTCCGTAATTCTCCGCGAGCCTGGGATTCTCACTAGGATGCCGAGTTTGTTGTACCATTAAAGCCCATTAACTAGAATACACTATCATTGTTTTCTCGATCTAGTAATGTAACGGCCTTACATTGGACCGTCAGAATCACGTAACGGCCCATTGCATGACCGTCACATTTCTCTGAGTCTATTTTGATAGTTCTGGACTCTGATCATTGTAACGGCCCTCTACTGGAGCGTCACATGATGTTACGGCCCAGTAAACGACCGTCACAGTCCTTGTTCTGTTTACCCAAGGTTTGACCAAAGGGTTGATTTTCTAAGATTCTGGATGGACTAATGATAGTCTAGAACTTATCATATTGACCAAGAAACCCAATGCGATGAATGAAAGATTAAGATTGTACCGTTATGCTGTCAATTTATTTTATGAGCATAACCTTGTTTAATGTTCATTCTTGAATTCCTCATATTCAAATTGAAGCGTTCATACATTGATTTTCATTATTTGATATTGCTATATTCTTAGCCATACTTTATTATCATGCGTGGTAAGAGCTTGATTTATACATGAAGATGCGATCGAGCACTGATTGTATTCAAGGGCTTATGCTAGTCCCCTCGGTTGATTGTCGGAAACATACTATTTTATAAACCATGGGGTATGATGCTACTGGCGTCGCATTGCGCTGTGAGTACTTTCTTTATAAATAAGTGAATTATCCACGGCTCGTGAAGTGAAAAATCACAACGCGATGCAGCATGATCAAGTTCTTGTACATGATTTTCTTGCTCGATATTCCACAGGAATTCACGAAGCACTTGCTCATAAGCAAAAGATGCTGGAGTGTTGATTATGTGGCTTGCTAGTACATTCTCGTTACATTCTTGTTCATGAAGGGCCAATCTCATGTTCTTATCATATTCATGCTAGTTCATTCTACCTTATATGATTATCTTGTTACTTTGGTTTAATCGAGTGATTGATCGCATTGCATGATTTTGCCTTATTTCTTTAGAGCAAAAATATTAATCACTTTAATAGTGCTTTCATGTTGATGCGAAGATACCTACTGGGAAAGTGTGCTCATTACCTATTTTCCAACATTTTTCAGGAGATGGAAGTAGTTCAGATTCGGATTCGGGCTATACTAGTGGCGGGTCCGGAAGTGAGTGAAAGTCTTGTAAAGCTACGAGTGAAGACTTAGGAAGTCTATAATGCTTAGATTGAGTCAATGTAATTTTCTTATTTCTTGAGTCTAGTAGAATGAAAGGTGATTATGGTAAAGGAATACTTTGATCATTTATGAAATAAGTTGGAGTTTGATTAAATTCTGTGCAATTACATTTATGTGTGTGATTGTCTCATGCTCTAGTCGTTCTTACTTGCAAGAGGCTTACCATGCCGACTGTTCGCGTTTCTCGAGCGAGTCTTCCGCTGTAATAAAGGCTCGGGGCGTGACACCCATCGCGAGTAACACGGAGTAACAGGTGGCACGACGCCACTAGACTCTAGACAGCCCACTAGACCTACTAAATCCAACGGTCTTTGAGTCATAAGACTCAGGGTCAAGACCGTCACACGTGACGACACATCGCCGTCAATCTAGCCTAATCCCTAGGTCTAAAACCACGTCACGATGACTCACTAGGCAGTTCATAACTGCCAAGACCTTTCCCTCACGAAGGGAACTCAAGAGACTTCCAGCCCCAGGCTGGCAGACTGGGCTCATAGTATAAGGCCATACGCTTGGCCCACAGGGAAAACACTTTTCAAAAAGCCAATGACATGTAGGAATAACCCACCACACACATGCCGATACATGGTGACTCGTTCTAGCGAGAACATGATAGCCCGGATCACCCGGGGTCACCCGGACCCACCAAACTCATGGGCACGCTAATCGAGGTAACTCGGTACCTCCAGACACCCAGAAACATAGACACAGAACTCACGGGGTATCCGGGACATCCATGAGACCGAAGGTCGACCACTGGGTCACAACCGGGTTGATCAGGGTCAACACAACGCAACAAAACACATCTAACACGGAAAACGAAGTGGTGGTCCTCCCTAGATGTCACAGTGCCTAGCGGTCTACCCTTGGACCGCAAGGCACAGCCTAGCGGCCCACCCATGGACCGCAAGGGCCTGCCTGGCGGTTTATCGCCAGACCGCAAGGAACCCAAAGTAAAAACCTCAAGCGGTCACCCCTAGACCACCAAGGAGGGTGGCGGTCGTCCCCCTGACCGCTAGGCGTAGCCTAGCGATTAGTCGTGAGGCCGCTACCCCACCGATCTCGATATGGTCAAAACTCTAGATCGGGCTCACTCCCCAAAAACATGGATTTTTCCCAAAATACTCAAATAAGCCCGCTCGGCTCACCACGGCCTACAAAACTCGCGGGAAATGAAGTACACGAAGTTCAGTGGTTCTTCTCACCAAGACTAGGCCGAGCACTGAGTTAAGGAGATGGATCATATTTTTCGAGTGATGCAATGTAGTGATCAAGAGAGGGTGTTGTTAGCAACTTTTCAACAAGAAAGGGATGCCCATGCCTGGTGGGAGTCTATTGAGCCGACCCTACCAAATGGCTAGGTGTCGTGGGAGGAATTTCTTGAGTACTTTAACAATAAATATTTTTCCAACTGAGTACAAGAAAAGAAAGCTACCGAGTTCACATCTTTGAGGCAGAGGAATTTGTCCGTGGCCGAGTCTGAGGCGTAATTTTCTATATTGTCTCGTTATGCGGCACATTTAGTCTATTATGAGAAGATGAAGGCCAAGCGTTTTCTGAATGGGTTGCGGCAGCAATACATTAATCAGTTGGCGCCGTTAGAAATACCAACCTTCGTTGAGATTGTGCAGAAGGCACAAGTTCTGGTGGACACACTAGAAATGATTGATAGGATAAAGGGAAGGATAAGAGAAGGGAGTAGGCTACTAGCTCCGATGATTTCAAGCCAACGTCTGGTAAGAAGAGGTCCAATCATGGGTAGAATTATTCTAAAGACATGAAACCTAGAGAAAATGACAAGAAGGCTGCTCTGACTACCCCGTCTAAGGTAGTATCTAAGTTTTATGAAAGATCAGGCCATAAAGCATAAGAGTGCAGGAGGAAGCTAGGCGCGTGCTTGAGGTGCGGGAGTCTGGACCATCGGATCCCCGAATGTTCGCTTATTTCTGACCAAGCTCCACCTGAGAAGCCGCAGGGCACCCATAGGCATCAGGGTCTGCTCTAGGCCCTCCGTGAAGCTGAATCCACCAATGAGGGTGGTGTTGTGGAAGGTATCCTTACCATTCATTCCAAGTCTGCATTTGTTCTATTTGATATCGGAGTTACGCATTCGTTTATTTCTCATAATTTTGCCAAATCTTTATCTGTGGACCCTGTGATGATGGAATCCCATCTTGTGATAACTACCACTATTGGTTCAGGATCAAAAAGTAAGTATTTTTATCCTTCTAGTGAAGTTTTAATTAATGATTATAATTTGCCCGCCGATCTAGTATGCATGAAGATGGAAGGCTATGGTGTGATTCTTGGGGCTGATTGGTTAGCCAAACATGGTGCTAGTGTCCACTATAAGTCAAGTTCGGTGTCTTTTTTTGGTCGCTCTAAGCTCTCTTTCTCTAGCCTTAAGCGTTCTAAGTCTGTGCCTCCTACTTCGGCACTCGGGGTGATAGGTTAATCAGGAAGGGGTGTCAGGCGTTTTTGGCTTTGGTCACTCTAACCGAGCGAAAGGAGTTGGAGTTGAAGGATATCCCTATTGTTAAGGATTTCCCTGATGTGTTTCCAGAGGAATTGCTAGGTCTTCTGTACCGACCCAAGATCCAGATACCGAGTCAAACCTAATATCATTAGGATCCCACGCCGTCACCCACGAGCTGGGAAGCTCGGAAGGGTTAACATGGATGGTGTGGTTATGTATTGAAATTCTAAACAAAGTAGGAAATAAACTACAGAATTAATAATTAACCGACAAAAATAAAGCTAACATTTTATAACAATTAAATATAACTATAGAGTCTAACCCACAAGTACAGTCAACAAGAAAAGAAACGTACACTGCCTCGGGGCATACCCCGGCACTAGCGAGCTTGCTGCTAAATGATCCCCCGACCGAGATGCGCCACCTCGAGGAGAAGCGCTGCACCTGAAAAAGTAAGGTGTGAGCCTCATCTCAGTGGCTTAATAGGGGTCCCGCGGATCCCCACCACAACAAAAGTGGTAACAAAAGTAACTGCAGCAGAAATAACAATAGGAAAGGAAAGAAGTAAGAACAACAATAACAAGAGCAACAGTAGTGGCAAAGCAACTAAAATGGCAATAATAACAACGACGGTGGGTATAACGATAGAACAGTGAATAATAGGACCACAGAGTCTCTACACTACTCCTACCTTCACAAGGGAACCATGATCTCAAATCAAAACCGCCAATCTAAGGAAGGTCGTGGTCGCACTGTCGAAGAACCTACGAAGCCTCTATGTGGGGAAAGGCCTTACGGACGGGAGCCGCTACGGAAACCACACTGTCGAAACATCCTATCCTAGCTACCCGGAGAACCCAGACCACGCTATCGGGAAACCATGGCCTCACAGGCAAGCAGTCACGCTAAAGCCACCCAATCAGAGCGCACTACCCCTACTCCGAAGAACCACGGCTCACGGTCGAGAACCAAACCCATGGGTGACTGAGGAACTCCGTCACTAGCACTGGCTGGATGCGTCCACTGACATCTTACACTACGCCGACTCACCCTAACCTAGCTACCTCTCCCAGAGAGTGAGGCAATGGACTGGGTCGAATGCGTCCCAGACGTCTTACACCGCCCACTACACTCACGCCTGCCTGCCTCTCCTAGAGAGTGAGGCGGAGTCGCAACGAAACAAGGACTAGTTTGGCTCACACCCGTCGGCATGGGTCCACTGCCCCCAACCACATGTGCACACACAAACCAATCCCTCTAGGTCAGGTCCTCTAACTAGTTTTACCCTCAGCTGGGCTTAGGCTGCAAAGGCGAGGGGCCCTGCGGTAACTAGATTCAAAACTGTCACACGGGAACAGCTCTCGGCCACGCGGTTGGAATGTGTTGGCACTGAGTAATCAACACTCTAGGCCAAGCCGGTATGTGCACGACACTCAGTAAGTTGAGCCTAGTGGAGTACTACTCGGGAGAAGGTCCAACTCATGCACACTTGAAACCACGAAGTGGTACAGCTCGGTATAGGTAAACCGCCTAAGGCTAGTAACGGAAACCAACGAACGTTGGCCAATTAAACTCACCCTGCGATGGACCTCTGCTAACGATGACATACACGGGGAAGAACACTTCCTACAGTATACAAATCCCACAGGGATGGCCCAT
Source organism: Amorphophallus konjac (assembly GCA_022559845.1). Classification (NCBI taxonomy): domain Eukaryota; kingdom Viridiplantae; phylum Streptophyta; class Magnoliopsida; order Alismatales; family Araceae; genus Amorphophallus; species Amorphophallus konjac. The sequence continues at coordinate 198,634,329 of CM040125.1, read as the reverse complement.
GATAACTTATATAGAAATCCCAGATCACAGAGAATCATGCGGACACCTCTTCCGCAAAACCGCATCGCATACGGACACCTCAGGGCAAGAAACGACAAAGCACGACCCCCTAGGGCAGGAATGGGTTGGGCATCCAACCTCCTAGCCACCAAGTGACCTGGTCGACCACACCACTGGCCGCCCAGCACAGGGTCACTCTGTACACTCGGCGGCCATCTCTCAGACCAGGGCTGAAATAGGGCCTGGGTGGCCAGCGCCCTCAAACAGGGCCTAGGCATCGAGCGCCTTGAAATGGGGCCTGGGCGGCCAGAGTGCTGGCCACCCAACAGACCAGGGGGCCAACCCTTTGCCCACCCAGGAATAGTGCAGGGCGGCCAGTCTTCTGGCTGCCTGCAAACTAGGGCCGGGGGGAAAGAAGGGAAGCCCGTGGCCATCCACTACTGGGTTCACAGAAGGGAATCGAACTCCACGCAGATTTCGATATGGAGCCCCATTCGCCTCGATGCGAATGGGAAAGTGAGGGGAAACAACCCCCGGACATTCCTACAGTCGAAAAACCAAATCCACCTACAAATCGAGTCCTAATTGGCCGAAACCGTCACTCGCCCCAAACATGGTCATTTCCCCCAAAACAAGCAATATGCCCACTCTCGACCTCACCGGAGCACCGAAACGTGAGGAAAGATATGCGAGAGTGCTAAGGATCCGTCCCCCTACCTTATCCGAGCTTTTACCGCCAAAAACTCCGCGAAAATGTCGATCTCCCGTGCGGTCAACTCCCATGGCCGTGATTGCCTCCGCCTCGCTGCACGCCACATCCCTCAGCTTCGTCCTCACTACACGCCTCTGCCGCCGCTCCGCCGCACGTCCCCTCGCCACCGCCGTCGGGCAGTCGGAGGTGAGAAGGGAGAGGGAATGAGAGACGAGAGAGTGAGGGAGCAGAGAGACGTGAGAGAGTGAGAGATGAGAGAATGGAGGGGGGAGAGGGAGGTTAAAAAGTTTTTAAATTTTTATTAATTGTTTTTTTTCATTTTCATTTACAAAATCCGCGTAAACCCCAAAAATTCCCAGAAAATCAACCCAGACTTCAAAAAATTCTAGGAAAAACCCAGGCCGCTCAACGCACCGCCACAGACTCGAAATAACCCCCATAAATGCCATTGAAGGGTATGAAAAGCGAATATTCACGTTCACAACCCACACGGACACGATCTGCAACCCTTATAGAAATTATCCTCAAAATTTGGGACAAAGCACATGACTCACGGGGAAGAACTCACCCAACGGTTAAGACCACACGGCTTCAACACAACCACCACACACTCCACGCAACCTCCTCAGAGGAGCACTGCCAAACCAATACAATTGGAAGAGCCCTCTCGCTCTACCATGCCAATTCACGTCGATCCTCAGACCGATCGGGGCACACATAGACTGGCGAGTCTGGCATCACCTTAGCTTCCTGAAACTCTCTAGGGCACGAACAACATTCGGCACACTCCACGTGTGGAGAAAAATACACGAGTCGAGACCCGACTCCACTCCAAGACTGGGAACTCCACGCCCCGCAGTCCACTCAGGACATCAACTTCCTTAATCGCTGAATGTCGAGTACTCCTCACAAGGAGCACGATCACACCTCATCCTCAAACAATACTCGCACTGCCATCTCGACTGACCATGACTCTTCCGCCGACTTCACATAGTCAGCACCACTCACATTCAGGGTCAACGCACCTCAAGGCTCACTGGTTAACACTAGTCTCGAGGCCAATGTCTCTTCGGTCACCATCCCTACTCATGACATTCAATACGATCGACTACTAGAGACTTCATAGTTCTTAACTCGCATCACACAATAACCATCCCTAAAGACAAGACATCGGCTGTAGAAGATCATTCGCCCGCCGCCGATCCCACAAAAACCGGAAGTCCTCTTACCACATCCTCTCCTGCTTCTCATGCAGGGCCACCGTGATGAAAGATCTTGAGGGGGGGGGTGAATAGATCTACCCCAAAATTTAAAATATATAGTAGTTAAAAACAATGCGAAATTAAAATAAACTACTGTAAACACAAACACTAATGGCAATGTAAACGATAATAAAAGAATCTACACTGAAGTTGCATATTAATCAAGGTAATCACCAAATCAAACAATCCATCCACTCAGTATCGTACTAGGCGGAGGGTTGATTAGAAAATCTCCTCACGCATAGGTCAATTTTTAGATAGATGTAATCTATTCTTTTAACTGAACCTATTTAATATACCACAGAGATGTATATAACAAACAGATGTGGACAATACGTCTCTAAGCAATTCAAAACAATATCAATTCAAGGAGACTCAACGTAGTAAGATCCAAAGTATGTTAGAGAAGACAGATTCAGAATTGATTGAATGCAATAGACGATTTGATTGAATTTAATAAGAGATAACAGTTGTTGATCCTAAGCATTCATCTATTCGTAATGAGAGATAGATAATCACACAATGAGTAAATCAATTTTTAGGTGGTTCGATCTCAATCTTGAGATCTACGTCCACCCCTTACTCAACCGAGTAAGGATTCTGCTGCCACACAGCTTGAAACCCGCTGATCCATAGCTTTGGGGATATAATCCCTACAACAACTGATCCACAGCTTTGGGGAACATGTCCCAGACCGCTGAGCTTCACAGCTTGCTAACTGAGGAACACTCCTCACCACTGAGCGAACAGCTTGCTTACCGCTGATACACAGCTTATGAATGTAATCAGAAATCAAACGGAAAATGAAAGAAAACAATCAAAGAAGTAATGTAGCTCACACGGAGCAAATTAACTCTAGATCTGATCCAGGAGTCAATTACAGATACAGACTCTCTCAGACTCTCTACTCAACTCTTTTCTCGCTCAGACTCTCTTCACAACTTACGGCACTCTGTTCTTCTCTCTGAACTTCACAACAAACTCTCACTCTTTCAATCTTCTCTCTGACTCTTCTCAGCTCTTCTGCTCTAATGCGTTCTTATTATGTCTTTTCTCTCTTTGCCATCCATGGAGTTGGAGTGCTCGATCCCTTTATATAGCAGAGGCCGTGAATCTGTGGGACCACCAGTTTTTCAAACTTGGGCACGTGGAAAACACATTCCCGCCCACACATTTTATCCATAAAGCATTTCGAGAAGCCACGTGTCAGAGGTGGAAGTTGTGACGATCCACGTGGCAGAATGTTAGTTCTGCTCCCTGCATTAGATCACGTGCCTTTAACTTGGTACTTTAAGTTCCACGTAAGATTTGGTAGCAGACTCCCTTCACACTGTTCTGGTGTTTGATCATATAGCTGAGCTATCAAGATAGGAGATAAAGAGGTATTAGTCATTAATCAAATGATAAACATAAGAACAAGTTCAATATTAATCATTTCCATAGATTTAGTCAAGTCAAATAATATGCTCATTTCTGTAGAAATATTGATGCATAAATGAGATGCATTAAACTGTTTAACTGACCCATTCAATATGTGTGAATAACAACATCGACCTCTCATATAGCACAGGTAGACCTTAATGAATGTACATCAACCTGACTGATGAGAAAAACACAAGATGCATCGACCTTGATAGAGAAGACATCAAAAGTACTGACTAAATGCTGCAGAGGCTAACAGACCAGCATCGACCTTTCTCCAACGGCTAGGTTTCCAACATCAACCTTCATACAAGGTGCACCGACCTTATAGCATAAGGTGCATCGACCTAATGGTGAGTATGAAGTTCAATGTGCATCGACCTTAGTGTGCAAGACAGAACATGTGCACCGACCTCAAAATCAAGGTGAGTAAATGTGCACAGACTTTACCTGAATCTCCATGTGCATCGACCTTGATTTCTACATGTGGACAGACCTAGATGCTTTGTGTGCATTGACCCTAGATATGCACAGACCTATATGTTCTCAGACTCTAAATGCTGCATGTGCACGGACCTTAGATATGCACAGACCTATATGTGCTCAGACTCTAATGGCTGCATGTGCACGGATCTTAGATATGCACAGACCTATATGCGCTCAGACTCTAAATGCTGCATGTGGACGGACCTTAGATATGCATAGACCTATATGTGCTCAGACTCTAAGTGTTGCATGTGCACGGACCTTAGATATGCACAAGATGCAAACGTGCATCGACCTTAGTGAACTAAAGTTCAAATGTGCATCGACCTTTCAACGCATTAACTCTGCACATGCATAGACTTTCAGAATAAAACTAGACATATGCACAGACCTTTACTTGACTAAAAATTAATTCTGACTAAATTAAGGACATCAAAGTAACAATGTTGTCAAAGTCAAAATAAAGTCAACTATGTTGTTGCCAGTCAACAAAACACAGCATTCTCCCCACTTAGCATCAAATCCCGAGGAGACATAACATTCTCCCCCTTTTTGATGATGACAACACAACTATATTTTGATGGTAACACTCATGTCAATCTAAGTCAAAACATGCAATGTCATGCCCCAACGCGGAATATTAGAGCACAACAAGGGAGAAAATCCCTCACTCAATCAAGACTATAAATTCTAATTACATCACTTGATATAAAAATCTCAACTACAAAATTTCAATTTTTACAACTCTTCAAAATTTCAAGGACCACCTTAACTCTCAAGCAATTTATAAGAATACTCTTATAAGAAGATAACTCTCAATTCTAAACCAAGAAATAGGGTCCACTAGGATATCTTGGTACACTCTAACACTCTTGCCCATTCCCGCTAGCTATCCTCGAGGCAACCTGAAAAAAGATTAATTTAACACTGCATGAGCATAAAGCCCAGTAGGAATTACATCTCAACACAAGTAAATTTAAGTGATTAGTGTCTTTTAACAGTCCATTTAAGATAGGAAAGAGATAGAATAAAATCAAGTATAAGGATGTAATCATGAGGATAATAGATGTCAAAGAGTACAATGGATGTCAAAAAAGTATAATAGTAGCACTTTGCCCTGCATGTTCCAATGAACAATAACAAGAAATGTACGTATAACAAATGGAGAATGGGTACAAGTGAACATAACTATAGATTGGCCATATAACAATTGAATTTCAAAAATCTAGATATATGTATACCCTTTCGGGTCAAGAATATCAAGTAGCAAGTCAAGCATGTCATGTAACAAGTCAAGCAATCAATCATGTACAAATAGCAAGTAACAAGTATCATGTGAATTGTCTAGATCACTCTAGCAAGCAAGTACTTCGGTGCAATGTCAAACCTTGTCATTACAACTCCCCGGGGCACTAGTACTTTCGGGCGCTCCTCCTAAGATCAGACCGGGCCCTTAATGATGTGTTGGTATTGAGGTTATGGATCAAAGACCACAAGTAAACACTAGACAATCACATTTTAATGGCCAAGTGGACTTCAAGGAAGTCATGTTCAAGTAATTATCAAATAGAACAAGTAGAGTGCATGAATCATATGCAGAAAATTATAATGAAGGAAATCAATGAAACTAAGCATGGATTTTTAAGTCAATTCTAATATGGTAAGAAGGCCCAAAATCACAGGATTGAGATTCAGGCCTTTTAGAGATTTCAAATGCGAGTTTCAAGGGTTAAAAGTTTAGATTTCAAATATTTTGAAGTGTAGGTTTCTAAGTAACCTGGTTTACAGATTTAAGGCTCTAGTGTAGTAGAGTTTAACATCAACATAATTACATGTTTAAAACTATGCTATAGATAAGTTAAATGTTAGATTTGCATGTTCAAAAATTTGGTTTACAGAGTTAAAAAAAAAACAAATAGATGTTTACCAGTAAAAAAAACAACCGGGTTTATAGATTTTCAAAATCAGATTGTAAGGATAGAAATTAGTAAGTTTGTAGGGATTAACAACCCAAATTTACAGGTAGCATATGGTAAGACTTTTTTTTTTTTTTGAACTAATGTGCTCAGGTGTGAAAGGATCAATTTCGTAGGGTTAAAAAGGATAAAAATGCACGATTTAAAAGGATTTAACATGGCAGGTTTTAAACTGAATCAAACGTAGGTTTAAAGGACTAAATATTGTTGGTTTAAAAACTAACAGAAATATGGACTCTTTTGTAAGTTTAAAACTTGGAGTTTGCAGGTTTACAAGGTTTGATGGACAAAGGATGGAAGGGTCACGTTTTAACTTCTAAATTCTCAAGTTTGAGATTTATAAAAACATAGGGTCGTTCCCCCCTCCATTTTTTTTTGGTTTTAAAATCCCCAAGTTTGAAAGTGTAAAATAATCAAAACCACAATTTTGAAGAATAACAGTGCAGGTTTAAAAGCATCATAAGCAAGTTTATAGGAAAAAATTGTAAGTTTAAAAGTTGACCCGAATAGCAGGGTTAACATGGATAAGAACGGTAGCTGTTAAGCTCTGTTGATGTAGGTGTAAAAAAAAAAGAATGGAATATCAGGTTTAGAAGGGTTAAGAGACGGTGTTTTAAAGCTATTTTTAAAGGGTTAAAAGATATCAGAACTTCAGATTTTAAACCTCAAATTTGCAGCTTAAAAAGGAGATTAAAACACAGGAAACATGGGCTTGTTTTATACAGGATTAAACCTCCGAGTTTGCAAATTTTAAAGGTCCGATGGACAGGTTTGGAGGGTCACGTTGTGCTGTGTTTTAAACTTCAAACTCTCAGGTTTAAGATTAACAAAAATAGAGGGTGGTTGTGTTGGTTTTAAATCCTCAAGTTTCCAAGTTTAGAAGGATCAGAAAATCAAGTTTAAAGTAGATAGATTGCAGGTTTTAAAAGGTCGATTGGCAGGGATTGAAAGGCTATGGTTCGGCTGGCTTTTCAACTTCAGATTTGTAGGTTTAAGATTAGCAAAACAAAGGGGAAAAAGATGATCAAAATTGCTAGGAAATATGCTCGTTTTTGTAGGTTTATTGGCAATCCGATTTGCAAGAATAAGAGATTAAAATTCAAATTTTTTATACTTGAGGCTTGAGTGAGAAAACCTACCTTAAGACCGAAGAATGCTCTCACGATCTTACCCCTTGCGAATCCATCTTATTATTCTTCCTTCGGCTACCTAGACCGCCTTCTTTCTCTCTTCGACCCACGAACAAGACTTCACACGAACTACCCTTCCCTGTTGCAGCCGCCTTCAAAGATGGGTGGTTTGAGTTTAATTTTGGGTTAAAGGAGATCGTAGGAGGGTGTAAGGAGTTATATATAGGGTAACAACCGAACCCTAGCCAATCTTATTAGGATTCATGTCTAAAGAGTCTTACTTAACTAATTCAATTGGAAGATAACCCAAATCTCACACCTACGGTAGATCTCTAAAAGTCAAGCCAACCTATTTCCCATGTAACAGTCACCGTGACTCTAAGTCTCCTCATATCTAAATTAGATTTAGGGTATATCTGGATGATTATTTAGGTTTAATATTATGTAAGGTAGTCAAGGTAATAATTATATAATTTAATCTCAAACCCAAATCCAATCAAAATCTAATCAAGCCAAAAGAACTCTTCTAAAAACTTGATTCTTAATCGGTCTAATCTATCTATCCCAACACCGATCACCCTAAGGATCTAATAACCAAGAGATTTAAAGGAAATAAAAGTCCATCGAAAATACTTTATTTATTTATTTTTTAACCTTATTAAGTGCATGCATATGTTATCTATTAATAATATTATTATTTTCAAGTTTATATATACTATTTATATTTTTTTATAACTCTTGATTAGCGATTAAATATAATCTATTTAAGATCATATTATATTTTTATCCTGCAAGTGTCATGTGATACAAAGGAAATAATTTAATTATTAACAAATATATAATCTACTAATATTTTTTACAAGTATTTATTTATATATATCTTTAAAGAGTTTTATCAATTAAATGAACACTCATCTTTCTTAACTTTTATTTACTTTTCTTAAATATTTTAAAGAGAATATACCTAAATATTATATCATACTTTGTGAGTGTTATCTTTATTTAACTTAATCATACTAACTCATTATTTCTTATTTATTAATTTATCATTATTTCTTATTTATTAATTTTATCTTTGTTTATTTTCGTAAATATACTTGAGTGCTCTCTTAAATTAAAAGCACTAATAATCATAAAGTCGTTGGACAAAATATTATTCATCAGCTAATAACAATTTGAATGTGATAATTATTACCCTTCATCTTTAGAGTTTATTTTTTTTGACAATTTAAATATACATTTCAAAAATCTATTTGAGGGATTCTATAAATTAAATAAATCTTTAAACACCTCATTATTAAATTGTGATAATATTATTTTACAATATTATCTCTTTTTTTTAAAAAAAACTTCTTTGGTTATTATCTTATAATATTTCCAAGAGGTTCTATACGTGAAACATGAGCATAATATAACATTTGTTAATAATATTATTAATTAACTAACCTAAATGAGGGAATTCATATTATAATACTATTGCATCTTTTATTTATGTTTTTTATTTTAGATCCTTTTAAGAGGATAAGATGTCATTAAATTAATATTTTTTTTGTTTTTGGTAATCCACATTAAAATATTCTAAATAGCAAATTGAGTTTATATTAATAATGTGTATGTTATAAAGAAACAAATGGATAATTACATAATTAGATGGGTTCCTTTTTAGTCTATTGATTCTTAATTTAATCGAATCATTAATTAATTATTTATTTATTTATTTTAACTGATCTCTCTTTTATTTATTTACATAAATAATTATCTAAATTCTTTATTATTTATTCTAAAATATCAAACTTAATTTACAAGAATAATTTATACATATTATTTCATTTTTATTGTAAAAATATATTTTTATTTCTAATTTAGTCCTATAATTAGTCGGGATACTACATGCAAGAATAAAAGTCAAGTACAATTAAGTTCAGCAATGTAGTGAAAAGCATACAAGTAGACACATGTGCACATATAAGCAACTTACCATAGACATGCATGGATACTGACACAACAATTCAGACAGTCTCCCCCTTTTACCATTTTCCAAATCCAATAATCATGAAAAAACATTTCTCCCCCCTTTGCATACCCCATCATAAATTTCTCCTTCCTTTTGCATATATTCTCCCCCTTTGCCATCAGCAAACAAGGAAATGATAGAGATAAGGAAAGAAAGGATAGCATCAAGAAGTAGGAAGGAACAAGAGAAGTTTGATTGACATTCTGAGTGATAGTTCATTAAGCGAAGCATACATAGCTCAAATTCTTCAGATATAAGATTATATGTACTGCAGTCTTGATAGAATTCTGGTTTAAGAGTAATAAAAATTAGAGTGTATCCACTAGACTCTTGAATAAGTCTGCAATAACCTTTAATAGCAATAAACAAGAACCACATTAAACATGAAGGATTAGGTCTTACTATATCATACTTACTCAAAAATCAGTAAATTTCTTTAGGAGTGACTAGGATATGTATTGAGGTTAAATAATTTGACATTTCTGAATTTTCACTTTAGGGTTACAGCAAAAAAATTATCTTTTTATTTCAAGAATTTTGAACAGTTAGGTATAATCTGTCTTTTGACATAAGGGTACACGTTGATTAGACGCCAGTACCCCTAGTTGCTCATCAAAATATACCATCCTATTTCATATATCAAAACAGTAGAAATAGTTTACACCTTTTGCTTAAAGGTACACGTTTATTAGACACCAGTACCCCTAGTTACTCAATGAAGCTATCCATACTGTTTTGATCTTAGAACAGAGATAACTTGAAGCACTTCATGACATGAGTTTTTCTCCATTACTTTGATGAAGTACCCTGTTTCTTAGTGCATTCAATCATTGCTTTGCCTATTCATATTTTGACTTATTTTTATAACCTTGTTGCCCTTTGTGTTTATAGAAAGACTTGTTTAAAAATAATACACATTTCAAGTTTCTCAACCAAGAAATTATTAATCCAAGAATTTTTAGATATTTGAAGACTTTATCAGACATATTATGAGAGAAATGGTTGAGAGCTATAAATTGTCATAAACAACCCAGTTCATTGAATTCAGTCTTTAGACTCTAAAATTTATTAAGTTTAAACCATCAGTTCATTCATGAAACAATAAAGGATTCTTATAAGAGAAGATTTTTGATTTTAGTAGCTTAGAATGATGAACTGGTTTTCAGACTGTCATTATTTCAGAGGCACAGAATTGCAAAAACTTTTAAGAGAATTATATCAAGGGATGAAAATATTTGAGTATGTCAGAGAGACCTGATACTAAGGAATGCTTAGTGACAATGTGCCACTGAGATTTCAGTAAAGAGTTGATAAGAATTTCCATTGATCAGGAGAACAAAGTCAGAATTGACAGAATTTGAATCTGGACTGAAGAAATATCACATTATGTAATGAACTAGATTTGTCTCAAATTTACTACGAACTCTCCCTATCATCATGCAAAAAACTTCCCCTGTCTATATGCATTGATATGTAGACACAACATTGTGACATGTGGAGTGAAGGACTCAGAAAAACTCTTGACTCAGGGTACTTGGCGGAGGATCGACCTCTACACATAGTATGGGTTTTTAGACATAATAAATATGTCCTTCTATCATCATACCATTTGATATACCTCTATCATCAAGATGACACAATGCATGACGTATTCTGAAATAATGATCACTGACCATTGACATCATGTGATAGAATGAATCCAATGCACAGAACTCATCATAGAGAAACCATTTATTTCTGACAAGAATGAAATTAAGAAATCATTCATCATGCTGAAATTTACATAAACCTAGTTCTCTCTTAAAAATTTAAACCTTTCATTCCCAAGAGGTTTAGTAAATATGTCAGCAATTTATTTTTCTGATTCAATAAAGTTAAACTTGATTTCATTCTTACTTCATCTCTCAAGAAGTTATGTTTTATTTCAATGTGCTTAGTCCTAGAGTGATGAACATGATTTTTAGTTAGTGAAATAGCACTGGTATTATCACACAGAATTGGAACACATCCTAATTTCATGTGATAGTCAATAAGTTGATGCTTTATCTAGAGTACTTGGGCTGTACAATTTCCTACTGCGACATACTCAGCCTCAGTAGTGGATAGAGCAATAGTGTGTTGCTTCTTAAATGCCCAAGATACTAGACCACCACCGAAATATTGACAATACCCACTAGTGCTCTTTCTATCTATCCTACACCCTGCATAATCTGCATTAGTGTAAGCTATAAGATCAAGCTCACACCTAGCAGGATACCATAGACCCAAATCAAGGGTGCCTGATAGATACCTAAAAATTCTTTTCACTGCACTCATGTGAGACTCCTTAGGACTAGCTTGAAATCTAGCACATAAACATACTGAAAACTGTATATCCGGACGAGATGCAGTAAGATATAAAAGAGATCCGATCATACCTGAAGTCCCGCGATCAATGACACCCAAGAGGGGGGTGAATTGGGTGTTTACCAATTTTAAGAAAACTTTTGGCCTTTTATAAAATATGTGATACAAAGCTAGTTAAGAGAGTCAAAGCTATTTGAACACAAATTGGATTTATCAAACTTTATATGATAAGATATAGATTATGCAAGATATACGAAGATAAATCCAGAACAACAATTTAAACTAACGTTTATGTAGAATGGAGATAGAGGAAATGAAGCAAATCACACAATACAAGCACAATGCACAGCAGTTTTTAAGGTGGTTCGGATGCAACTACAGCAATCCTACGTCCACCCTTCACCAAACCCGGTGAGGCTTTACTCAGGGATAAATCCCTAAACGGAGACGACGCTCCAACCACACACGCAGGACGACGCCTACACACACACACGGGGATGCGCCCCAACACACAGACACACACACCCACACACGGAGACGAGGTCTCCAACACGATCCAACAACCGGATCAACAACACACACACTTGCTGCCACAAGTGCATCAATCCACACACACGAGACAGAATGGATCTAAAAGACCCACACACACACAAACGCAGATCTAGGAAGATCCACGCACACACACGAATCAAATACGACACACACACACGACCACGGATCCAACAACGATCCACACAACACACGAGTTTGTAGTTTATAAGAAACACAAATTTGAAACTCAAAGCACAAGACATCAAAACAAATAAATCACAGTTTAGAATGCTCCTGATTTAGGCTCCCCCTAGGTGTATGATGCAGATCTGGCATTGATTCCTTCTTTGCTTGAATGGCTTCAAACTAAGCTTGAATGGACCTTGGAAAGCTTTATCCTTTCACCTTGAGCATCCTCTTCTTGAATCTGTGCTTGCTTGCTTGCTTCTTTTCTTCTTTCTCCTTGGATAGCCTTTCCTTGATCTTCCTTGAATGCTTGCTTGTCTCTTCACTTGAATGGAAGTATATTGGCTTCAGATTTACCTTCAATGTGTTGAGGAAGGATGGAAATCTTGCTGCACAAAGTACTGTTCACGGAGCTACAGTACCCTCTCCTTTCACCTTGGACAGCCTCCACCTTGATCTCCCTTGAAGCCCTCTTGGTTGGTTAGGGTTATGACTCTAATAGGATGTTTTTATAACCCTTGGAAGGTCGATGGACAAGCCCTAGACCAGATCCACAAATTCTGGAGGGTTTAGTGGCTTTGGGATTAAACAATATCAAGAGTAAGGGCTTTCCTCGAAGTCACAAAAAGTCAACAATGTTGGGCAGCTCGGGGCTGGCGGTCGACCGGCAGGGGCTGGCGGTCGACCGCCACTAAGAAACCTGTAGAAGGCTGGTCCCTGGGATTTCCGGTCGACCGGGATTGGAGGGGCGGTCGACCGCCACTGTGACAGACTATGGAAGGTTGCATTCTGTTATTTCAGGTCGACCGGAGTCATGCCACCTGACCGCGCAGGTCGATCCGCGGGCGAGGGCGCACGATGGCCAGAAGGGTTTCATGTTTTAATGTGCATGAATGAGGTGTATATATGAGATACACAAGGTGAGATCGATGCTAAGACAAGGTAAGAGTCTCACCAATGGTTCTTGACAATAAATGACACATACCACCTGTTTTGGATTGTAGAGGAGCAGAGTTTTGGTTCACCATGTGATTGCTATGAGTTTGATCCTGCATGCAAGATAGTCAGGGTTAATGCCATGCTTGTTGACATTAAAGAGGTTATGAAACCTCTTGCCTCTTGTAAAACCAACATATGCAAACCAAGGATCAAGACCATGTAACCGTTGCCATTTGCCATCTCAACCATACATAGATAACAAGAGCATGAGCAATCAACCACAAGTTTAGTTATCATCGGTTAATCACACATTAAGTTTAGTTATCATCAAAACCATAACTTAACAATCACAACAATCATCAAAACCATAACTCAACAATACCTCTATACAGTTTGGTGTCAACCATTTTACCTTTTGGGTTAGCATCAAGATTAGTTGATGTGCCCATAGGTGCAGTTATTCCCTTGATATTTTCTAACTTGTATTTCTTCAATAGGTCTCTGATGTACTTGGACTGTGTGATGAAGCTTCCTTCTGAAGTTTGATTTACCTACAAACCAAGGAAAAACTTCAGTTCTCCCATTAAGCTCATTTCAAATTCATCTATCATTAATTTTGAAAATTCTTCACACATAGAAGCCTTAGTTTATTCAAAGACTATATCATCTACATAAATTTGAACAACAAGTATATCTTTTTTGTTTACCTTAGTGAACAAAGTCTGATCAACCTCACCTCTTGAGTATCTCTTACCTATTGTAGACGCCTAATTTCGGACATCCCCACAGATCCCCAATGGACTTTCATCTGAATGACGCTTAATTGTTGCACTTGGTTTATCTCTGTCCTGAGTTTTAAAGCCCAGCCCGTAGCCTTGAAGCTATTGGGCCTCGTCCATTTAGGGGCCCAAGGACCATGGTCTGGGTGGCCAAAGAGTTTACCGCCCCTGATCCTGGGCGGCCAGACTGTTGGTCGCCCTCCCCAGCTGGGTGGCCAAAGAGCTGGCCACCCTCCCCTTGAGGAAGGCCAAGTCGATGGCCACCCTCCTAGTTTTACTTGGTTAGCAAACGTGGCTCGGTTCGTGAGCACGTTCTCCCCCTCGTTTTCCATGATTTTCCCCTACGATCTCAAGCCTCCAATGGGGAAGAACAAAACCACCAGTTCCCAAGATGGATGAGGGGGGGGGGGGACGACGAGGACTAAGGAGAGGAGATCTGGAGCGGAGTATTCGGTGGATTATTGCCCGGAGGGTGAGAAGAGAGCCGCGCCGGTCATCTTCCTCCTGTGCCTTTGATCTGGTTTGAATTTCGGAACTCTTATTCTCCACCTCTTACATCACGGTTTCCTGGTATGTACATTGCATATGCATATAGCATAATCCCTTTAGCTCCTACATTTAGAGGTTTCCTTCCAAAACAAACGGGGAGGTGGGTGGTCGAAAGTCTCGGCCATCCCTCCTTCCCACCACCCACAGGTAATCTTGCCGCCATCATTCCCGCTTTTCTAGTTCTCATTAGAGTAGATGCTACATTTATCACTTTATTAATGGCTTCTTTCCTTCTTTCACTTTGAGCTATGTTGTTTAACAGGACTTCAGCATAAGGGACATAGCAGGGCTCCACGTCCTTAGCCGACCGAGGACGAGGAAGAGGGACCCCATCTTCTCCTATTGGATCATCTCCCCGCGATCATCATCCCTGTGAGGTTCAGGTAAACACCTCTGGCGATCATGATTTCCTAATGCTTTTATTTGTTTCTCTGTTGGTACCCAGGCCCGGGATGGTTGAGGAGATCACCACGCGGGGTGTCCATCTCCAAATCAGCCCCACCACCAATCATATCATCCAGCACATTCCCGGACGCCTACAAGTGAAGTGGCGATTACGGTGGGACCCTCCAATGCCTACTATGAGTTCCTGATGCTTGAAGTCCAAGAATAGTTGAGCCATGCATTTACAATAGTTTAGTTTACGTAGCTCTATTTTTGCTTCTTCTAAAAGTCAGACAGAAAAAGGCCAAACCCCTGGCCGCCTAGGCCTCTGGGCGACCAACCCAGTGGCCGCCTAGGCCATCTCTTGGGCGACCATGACTCTGGCCTCCTTGGGCCCCAGACGACCCTCGGTCTGGCCGCCCTTCCCTTGGCCAGAAGGCAAACACTTTGGCTGCCTTTACCCCTTGTGCGTCGCTTGACCTGGCCGTCCAGGTCAGTAAACGACCAGTCCTTTGGCCGCCCACTGCTCTCTTCTTGTGATTTCCTTACGGCAGCTTGCTTTCGTTGTTGTTTTGTTTGTGTATTGTGGGGTTAATCTTTGCAGGTTAAACGTTGGTTGGGTTTCGGAAGAGCCGGTATCACCCCTTTGTAGGAACCCTTCCTGTTGGAATTGAGCCCTTCACCTGAGGATTCCCACTCTGGTGTAATTGGTTCGATCCAATTAGGAACCTCCGTGAGTCCTCGCGAACCGTGGATTCTCACACGGTCGCCAAGCAGGTTATACCATCGGAAGTACCTAGAGCTCATCCTGGGTTTTGAGTGAGGTTTCGGTTAAGTTCCCCGGAGTTCACCTTTCGCCCACTTAGTTTCCTTCTCTCCTCCGAGTGAACACAAAAAAAAGAAAAAAAAAGAAAAGTCTGGGACGTTGATTGTGGTCACCTTTGGTGTATTTGGAAACACTTACCTCTCCCCCTAAACTTTCATTTCTTCTCTTTTCTAAACCAATTAAAATTGGTTTAGGATGGAGAGAGTTTTCACAAATCCGGGTTATGAGGAGGAGTTACCTCCCCAATATGAATCCGGGATTAGGGGCAATCCTCTATTTTCAACAGAGGACGATTATCTGGATGCCTTTATAGGCATGTTTTCTGCCTCACCAAATGCGGCCATCCACGCAGATTCGGCTTGTTCACCGAGTGATCATGACCGCGGTAGCCTGAGGGCTCTTACACTCTCTCCGCACGAGGATCAAGAGTTGATCAGCATGCTATCCGCTACACTTTCGCGGAATTGGCCCCAATGGCTTCCCGTGGAAAGGCTCCGGCCATCCCACACATGTCTCCCCATATCATACCTCCTCGCGCTCAAACCCCCTTTCAAGGGTCCACGAGCCGACCTGTTCCGCAAAGGGTCTCTTCACCCCCAATTCCACCAACCACGGGTATCTCGTTGAAGGGGATGGACCCGTCATCCAGGCAAGAAATTCAAAGCTACATTCGACAGGCAGTGGCTGAGAGTATGCCAAACTCGCGCCCCCACTCGCTAGCCCAATATTGCAAACTCCCTAATGCTTATTTCCCACCTAGTTTCAAGGCTCCTAAATATAGGAGATATGATGGTACCAGCGACCCCCATCACCATCTATCAGGTTTCCTCATGGATTCCCATCAATGGCTCTAAGATCGGGTCCTGGTCCATCTATTTCAAAAATCTCTCAAGGGCGAGGCCCTACGTTGGTTTTCCTCCTTATCAGCTGCTGATCTCATCAACTTTGATATAGTCTCCGAGCGATTCCTCGCTCACTTTGTTCATATGTCTTCCATTTCTCCTACATTATTTGACCTAGTCATGGAGAAAATGAAGCCCAACGAGGACTTCATTAACTTTGCAAATCATTGGAGGATCATGGCTTCTAGGACCGAGGTTCCCATCCCCGAGTCTCAGGCCGTCACCATGTTGGTGAACAACACCACCCCTCAGCTTAGGGCCATTTTAATGCTCAGCGAGCTCCACACCTTTCACCAGCTCTATAATTGAGCTCGGATAGTTCAGGCCCAGGTAAGGGATTCCACCTTGCCGCCTTTCTTTGAGCCTCGCACAATGAGTAGGAAGACCCCATCTATCCCCACCACCAAGGGCGTCACGGTAAATGAGCAAGTCAATGCGGTTAGCCAACCTTTCAAGCCTAACAATCGCCAGGTCTCCCATCTAGCTCAGGCTAGTGCAAACTAGGGGCAAGGTAACCCCAAGCCCTATGCCAACATCCCTCCGCCTCAGAGTTACAACTGCACTGGGCCAAAAAGTCTTCTTATCCTCCGTTGCCTGAAACTTTAGGTGACATCTTCTTTGCCCTTATGTCCTCAGAATCCATTCAGCTTCCCCCTCAACGGGATCGGGTCCATCCCAATGCTGACACTTCCAGGTATTGCCCATATCACTGGACTCCCGGCCATGATATCTTCAACTGCTTTCAATTCCAGGATTGGGTACATGACATGAATGACGAGGGGAGAATCAATTGGGCGGATGTGAAGCTTGCCATTGCCAACCTCAAGAAGCCCAACCGGGACCTTGGTATCATACAAAACCCATTGCCAACACATCAGCCAAACAAAGATCCCTCGAGCTCGAGGCAGAATGAGGGGGTAAACACCGTAATTGGAATGGAACCAAAGGTGCTTAAAAGGACCCAGATGTGGGGTGTTGAAGGATTCCCAGGCTGGTATGGGAAGTTTGAAGTGGAAGCTAATGAACCATGGGTGAACTTCAACATGTTCACCCAATCCCGAAGTCTGATCTCACCTCCTAGTCAGTTTTTAAACACTACCCAAAGACCACTCACTTTAATCACCCTCCTCAGACATCATGTCAAGAAACTCATGCCTTTTCACAGGTTTAGTCAGTGCAGGAGCACCCTTTGGTCCTCCTTAAGCAACCTCAGCCAAAGTCAGTCCCTTCTCCTTCTCCTGTCGATTCTGGAGATGATCCGGCCTCCCTATCATGTATCTTCGGGTCTCCAACTCCCCTACAGCTTATCTGCCCGAAAACTATGGAGCAAGATGACTCGAAAGAGGCCTCGGTGAATGTTACTCTCCGCAACCGCATTATTCCCCCATCCCAAAGGCAGCCCCAGCCATAGGAAGGGGTCAATCCTCAAGGTCCTCCTGCGGAATATGACATTCTTCAATATCTAGACAGGACCCCGGCTAGGTTTCCATCTTGGAGCTCATTAGGAAGTCTCCATCACACCAAGCCACTCTGCTTCAATTCTTTCAAAAAATCATGGTCAATGAAGACCTTCCGGAAAGTGGTGTGGCTGAGGCCCTCATGGCCCTTACATGTGGACCATCCATCTCCTTCTCCGACAAAGTTCTCGCTTCGCTAGAAAGCAGGTCACTCCCGTTGTGCCTCGCAATTTCTCTCAACGGAGTCAAGGTCGATTCTGCCCTCATCGACATGGGAGCTTCAATCAATGTATGTCCCATGAAGACCATTCGAAAGATTGGCCTCCAAGAAGAAAACATAGAGGAGGTATGCACTACCATCTCAGCTTATGACAACTCGAAGAGATGTGCTAAAGGAAAGGTGACCTTGCAGCTTGGTTTAGGTCCAACAGTCATGACATCTGACTTCTTTGTCCTTGATGTCGATCCTGCATACAAGGCCATTCTAGGGCGGCCATGGATTGAACAGACCCTCAGAATCCCATCAACTACCCATCAATGCTTCAAGTTTCCTTACCATGGTAGGGTCATCAAAATCAAGAGTATTCCACTGGTGGAAACTCTTACTGCTATCACTTCCGAGCAGATTCCGTTTATGACCATTCCAGATAAGGGCAAGAAACCCATCCTTTCCATAGAAGGTGCCGTAGGGCCCTCCGCCTTAAAGTCTGCCAGATTCCCCCTTCCTTCCTCGGCCAATCACACATTCCAATATCCCTCCCGATAAAGGATGGGAGATCATGGCCAGAGTGGGTTTTACCATGGGTAAAGGTTTAGGTCAGCTCGACCAAGGCCCCGTGCACAGGAGAAAGCTTAAAGTGGTTAAAGGTCGGGCAGGTTTGGGTTACTCTCCAGAAGAGCCGTCCAAGACTACTCAAGGCAAGGGTTTGGTTTACGGTCGCTTTGTCATAGGGCCAGTTCAGCCAAGAACTCGGCCGGGGCCGAGAAAAGAGTCTGAGGTCCCTCAAAGAAAAGAAATCCCACCCGATTTACCACTCGAGGAGGACTTTGGTCTCCTCTCCCTCTTTCACCTAGATAAACCCCCTGACGAGGTTTTCTCCTTGGGCATCTTCCTCACTTTAAACAGGCCCGCGCTTGTCCTTTTTATTCCCTTCTTATTCCACCCGCCGTTTCCTCCGCTCCTCACTCATCCGGTTATGGGACAACCCGCCCATAGGGTTTGCGCATGTACCCATGACCACAAAAAAAATGATGATTCTCAGATGTGGGCTTGCGAGCTCACTATTGAAGAAACGACCTCCTTGGAAAATGGATCCCTCGGCCAAGGGCCGACACTTTCCACCTTGAAATCCCTTCCACAAACTCCCCTTGTACATAGTAGGGTAAAGTCTAGATCAAGTCAAGGCATGTACATAGCATCCTTTCCTTTCAGTAAGTCTAGTGTTCTTTAGGTTCCCGCGCGATACATTAGTCAGTTGGCTGATAAATGCATCCAGCTCTGTCAGGTCTCTGAATTTGCATCTTCTCCCATTTCCCTAGGGGCAGTTGAACTAGATGGATCCTCAATAGATGACGGTATAGGGGTATATGTCTTAGAAGAGGATGATGATATAGAAGAAGAAGAGCCATTAGAAGATAGTAATGATCCCATAGCTTCCTTCGTTGACGGAACCAAGAAATTTGATGAGCCTAATGTTTCCGTTGACGAATCAACCAAAGAAATCAACCTCGGCACCAAGGATGATCCAAATAATATATTGATAAGTGCCAATTTGACTGATGAGGAGGAAGCTGCTCTTGTGACGGTTCTCAAAGAATTTCCTGATGCTTTCGCTTGGTCCTACGAGGACATGCCGGGTCTGGACCCGTCTTTGGTAGAACATCATTTGGTCCTGAAACCTGATGCTCGAGCCGTCAAACAAAAGTTAAGGCGACTTCACCCGAAGCTCGCACTCAAGGTCAAAGAAGAAGTCGACAAGCTCCATAAAGCCAAGTTCATCAGGGTAGTGCTATATCCGTAATGGGTAGCTAACAATGTCCCTGTTATGAAGAAGGACGGTAGGGTCCACATCTACATTGATTTTCATGACCTTAATCGTGCTTGCCCAAAGGATGATTTTCCTCTTCCACACATAGATGTCCTGGTGGATAATACCGCCGGCTACGAGATGCTCTCGGTCATGGATGGCTTCTCGAGGTATAACCAGATCCGCCAAGCGGAAGAAGACCATGAGAAGACTTCTTCTACCACTCAGTGGGGGACTTACTGCTATGTCGTCATGGCCGTCGAACTCAATAACGCAGGGGCAACATATCAAAGTGCGATGATGGCCATCTTCCACGACATGATGCACGTTCAGATGGAAGTTTATGTGGATGACATTCTGGTTAAATCCAAAACCAGGAGTGCTTATGCAGAAATCCTCCGAGCAGTTCTCTAATGGTCGCGACAGCACCAACTCAAAATGAACCCCAAGAAATGTGTATTCGGGGTTTCTCAGGGAAGCTTTTAGGGTTCATTGTTAGCAAGAGAGGAATTGAGATCGATCCTAATAAAGCTAAGGCCATTGCCAAGATGCCTCCTCCCAAGAACATCGAAGAGGTCCGTGGTTGGATCGGGCATTTGCAATTCATTTGGAGATTTATATCTCACCATTCTCAGTGATGCAAGCCCTTCTATGACATGTTAAAAGGAGGGGCTAAATTTGATTGGAATGACAAATGTCAAAAGGCCTTTGATGACTTGAAGAGCTACCTCTTAAATCCTCCCGTTCTGGCACCCCCGGTCCCAGGTCAGCCTTTATTGCTCTATGTTTCTACCACTGATGAATCTGTTGGAGCAGTACTGGCCCAATATGACGAGGCCAAGAGGGAACACGCGGTCTACTATTTATCCAAACTATTCAATGAAGCTGAGTAGAGGTACACTGCCATGGAAAGGACCTGCGCGGCCGTTGTCTGGGTCGCCCAAAAGCTAAAGCATTATTTCCTCGCACATGAAGTAAAGCTCTTGGCACGAATGGACCCAATCAAGTACTTGCTGGAAAAGCCTACCCTAACTGATCGTTTGGTGAGATGGCAGAGTTTTCTGAACCAATTTAACATCACCTACGTCAGTCAGAAGGCGGTCAAGGGGCACGCCATTGCTGAGCACCTTGCCCATCATCTGCTCCCTACATTCTCCCCTGTCGATGAGAGTTTCCCAGACGAAGAGTTAGGAGCCATCATAGATGGTGAACCTTCATGGATTCTCTACTTCGACGGTGCATTTAATTCCAAGGGCTGTGGAGTTGGAGCTGTT
Organism: Amorphophallus konjac; assembly: GCA_022559845.1. Taxonomy (NCBI): domain Eukaryota; kingdom Viridiplantae; phylum Streptophyta; class Magnoliopsida; order Alismatales; family Araceae; genus Amorphophallus; species Amorphophallus konjac. The sequence continues at coordinate 198,613,127 of CM040125.1, read as the reverse complement.
CTCCAATCCCCGGAAGGTATCATCATTCCCCGTGCTTGTTAGTTAACCAGGGGCATCTAACGTCATAATGCTCAGGGTGTGGCCCGAAATTGCCTGAAAGGGGAAAGTCGAGTAGGCCCTCAACCAGCTCGCCGAGTTAACGGCTTTGTCAGGTCCTCTCAGGAGGTTTACCCCCTACGTTCTTCCTTCTCCCCTCAAAAGATGAAAGCTTGATGGAGGTCCTGAAGGGTGAACCATGTCAAGGTTGCAACCTTATTTAGCGAAAATACATATATGGTTGTCCACTTCGAAAAATAGAAGCCATGGCTGCGAAGGGGTCTCTGTGTTTCTTGCTGGTCAAGACCTTTATTTACTACCCTTAACGCTTTCTCATGTTGCCTCAGGCTTAGGTCAATGCAATATCGTCACCTATGGGTGCGACGGCGTCTGATTCCGGGTCAGCGTCGCGCAGTTGACCGTTAGTGTTCTAAGGTGTTCCATCATATACCATCTAGAGTTGTGAGGAAATAGACTCGGGTCGGGCAAATCATTTACCTCGAACACTTTTTAGGTGTATCCCTGTGGTCGGAAGCAACTGGGAGCCTAAGCGTGGCATGACGGCATTGTCATCAGGATAAGACTTAACCGGTGGGACCATCATTCTAGGAGTCTAGATGCCCAAATCAACCTAGATGTGCGCTTAGGATATCTGGGAGGTAACTTAGAAAACCCCCGTTTCCATATAGGTCAGGTGCCCCATGGGTGGTCACCAGGCGTTCACAAAAACAACATAAAAAGCACAAAACATAAAAAAAACCTATATCATCAAAATCAACAAAAAAATTCAAATATATTCCTCCAAAAAATGCATAAAAGTGCAAAAAACCCAAAAATATGTCTTGCATCCGCATGAGCATACGCATGATCATATTACCTTTTGTTCGCATTTTGCTTGCTTGCATGTGCATATCACGTTTACTTTTCTTCATTTTAACCTGGTTAAATAAGATTTAGCCCTCTGACCCTGCATCAAGAAAGGTATTATCTACATTCGGTAGGGGGCTAAAATCATACTACACTAACCTTTTCCTTGTTAGTGTGGTTGAAACAGGTGAAAAGGAAGACGGCGTTGAAAGCCAAACCAAGTACACTGAAGATAGTTCATTCCACTTCCAAAATATGTCCATTACATTCTAGCGATATAGCATCCAAGGGGCATACCCCCAGTGTACAAAAGGAGCAGCTGTTACCTAGCTGCGTCTCTCTCTCTCTCTCTCCCCCTAATCTACACCGGTACGAGGTCAGCTCCGCCGGCTATCAGCCTCGTCCCCGTCTCCGCCCCCCATGTCTCGCAGCCTCGATGGTCGTAAAGCTCTCGAACCTGACGCGGCTGGCTAGACCACTCCCTGCTCTGTAGGAGACGACATCATGCCCATAAGCTCCTACATCGTGAAATGCACGTCTCCTATGGACCATAGTGACTCGGAAGGAGTCACATGCCTAGCTCCCTCTCCTGGGGCACCTCTGCCCTGGAATCTCCACAGCACTCGCTGTCTCAGAGCCTCTAACTAGTCAAGGGCTTGCTGCTTCTGAACTGCCATCGCCATCTCTCGAGCACGTGCCTCGGCTTCTCTTTCCTTCGCCTTGGCAAGGCGACCCTCGACCCTCTCAATGGAGCTCATCTCTCCAAGGCGACGTGTCAGCTCCTCTATATGCGCATCCCATTCTCGACGAATAGCCAGGGTGGTTGCCAATTCCTTCCTCTACAAAAAAGGAATCACAAGGTAAGGCCAAACTAAGATGTAGAAAGAGAGAGTTGCCTTCAGCTTGAGCATTAGGATCTCACCGTCTCGGCCAGCTCAGCCTCTCGCTCCTCGGCTCTCTCAATGGCCCCCGCCAGGCGATCCTCCAGCTCCTCTCGGGCGTCGACTCAGGACGAAGGGCCAGCCTCTCCACCCGCTCCTGCCCTCACTCGCACATAGGCCAACTCCCCTCGCTGGCAAGACAAGGAGCAAACGGTTAGTCAAATGTAACAAATTCCAAGCTTAAAATTGATCAAGTTATTATTGGCTTACCATCTCCCAGATCTCATGTCGCAAGTTCACGATCGTCTGGTTGAGGATGCCTATCCGATCCTTGAGTATCTTCACAGCCTCAGTCTCAGACATCTGCACATCACATCTGCAAGCTCACTTAGCTACATTGCTTAAACAGAAGCATCACATTTGAAATCTAAAGAGCAACTCACTGCTTGGGTGTCGAGACGAAGCCATCCAGCATACTAGTCCAGGTAATCCGCCAAGTAAGTCTCACTACTCCTCATGGTCCGGTCATGCTCCAGTGAGGGTCCTTTTTGTAGTGCCTCTGCCTCTCTGCGATAGCGGGAGGCCCAGTCCTGATCACTCGCCGAAGTCCGTCGGCGTCCCCGGTCCGACTCATGCTCGACTGGAATCACCACTGGCCGTTGATGCCACCCCAGCGTCCTCTGCACAAGGAGAAGGAAGAGCGGCTCCCTCAGGTTCACACAAAACAACACTGTGTCCCTATGGAACCAAGCTCGCCCCTCCCTCGCCCACGGTTGGGGGTGATGTCCTCCACCGCATAGGGAGTCCAAACCACCTGCCACATAAAAGATTGAATGTTTGGTTAATCTGAGTACATATAACAAATACTAAAAAACCCTAACTCTTTAGCCAAAATACTCACCTGGTGGGGAGGGTACTCATCCAAAGCCGTCATAAGATCAGTGAGTCTAGTGGCCACCAGACGCCGGTCCCGGACCATCTCCCATCTTGCCATTAGAGGGACCACTTGCATCAGGGCTCGCGGGATCTTACTGCGACCTAGTGGGAACCGAGTGTACCCCCAAATCTGAACACAAGAAAACAATCCATCAATCAATCAAATTTGGAATCAACATATGTGAAGGGGTAGACACGCACCTGTAAGAAGGGTGTGAAGCCACCCAGGTTACCTAAACCTGGGCGCACAGGGTCCAAATGGGCGAAGAGGTGTGCCAGCATCACCCTCCTCCACGCGAGTTGGGGTCCTTGCTCAAGATCCCACAGCAACAAGAGATATTTAAGATTGACCTTGTTCGAGGCCGTAGCAAACATTAGTCTCCTGATGAAATACAAGAAGAACAGCCTCAGCTCCTGCTGCTCACTCCTCCCTCGGACTCGAAGTATCTGTCTCACTCGCCCCAAGTACGCATCCAAGTCCTCTAGGGGTCCCCGCACCACTCTTGCGAGCCCCATCACAGCGCTGATCTTCCCGAGGGGAAGAGTGGTCACCAGTCTGTCCGACCGAGCCAGCTATGGACCGAGCAGGTTCTCCACCTCCTCCCGATAATTCCTAAGCTCTCGGCCAAGCACCGGTTTCCCAGCCACCGGCAACCCTATCAAGAAAGCCACATCTTCAAGGGTGGGGATCATATGTCCCCATGGCATCACGAAGGCTCTGGAATTGTCCATCCATCTCTCCCGTAGCGCCGCCAAAAAGGTAGCATCGACAGGGAAAGGTCGGATCCTGAAAAGTGGGCCAAAACCCATTCGATCCACTCTCCCTCGCTGCCCAGGAGGTAAGGCATGGTACCAAGCCCATACCAAGTCCCACGACACCCGGGCTCTAATCCTTCTCGGACCCTGTACACAACAGAAGAAAACACAAGAAATTCATTAGATCTTACAAACCAATCCACCTCATTCCTTTCTTTTTTCAAAACTTCACTGCCCTGGGAGCAGGGCGGCCCAAGGTTTGGTCGTCCACCTCCCTGGGAGGCCAAAGCCCTGGCCGCCCAAGTCCAGTAGTGGACGGCCAGCGCCCTGGATGCCCAGGTAGTGAATGACCACTAACCTGGCCGCCCACTAGTTTACCTCCCCTCCGACGTCCCCATCCTCCCATTCAATCCCATACACACAACTATGTCTATGAATGAAATAGCAAGGCCATGGGACTTACCCTTTCACGCCGTCCTCCCTCCTCTTGGTCAGTTTCACCCTCGTCCGGACCATCTTTTTCCTCACCTTCATCGCCATCACCGAGGTCGGCCGGCCCCTCGTCGGGGATAGCCTCGCCTCCCTCGCCACTGTCTTCTCCACTCTCCTCCAACTTAGCAGAAGCCGTAGCTGAAGAAGATGAGCCCGTCAAAGCTTGCACCTCCTCTTGCTCCTCGCTCTCACTTGAAGATGAGGGATCGGGTGCTATGTCAAGCCGAGTCCTCCTCCACCTCATTTGCACAAATCTAAGAAGCTATATGGCTAGAATCTCACTCACGGGAAGGAAGAATGAACTCTCTCAACTCACACTACTACAAACATCCAAGACAAAGGCTGCTCAAATGAGGGGGCCGGCCACACCCTTTTTAAACCCTCAATGGAGAGGGCAGCCAAGACTCTGGCCGCCCAGCCCCAAGTGGTGGCGGCGAGAGCCCTGGCCAGCCTCCCCTTTGTTCAGCCAAAAAAAAAGAGAGAGAAAGAAAATTGCTAAAAAAACAACAAAAATTAATACACTTCCATTTTTGCATAAAAAAAACCAATTCATATCACTTTCAATTCCATCCATTCACTCTCATGATCATCAACCATCCATCAACCGTCCATCAATCAAACAAAAAAAGTTCATTTATTTTCATCCATCCACTAATTGAAAGAAAAAGAGAAATGCTGAACAAACATCAGCTAGGTGCGCCGTCTCACAAAGAACTCATTCACAGTCGGTCTGAAACTCTGTAGATAGCCCACATAATGTTTCAGATCATCTTTGTCCTCCTCAATGTCAATCCTAGATTTTGCCATGGCGGCATGACGTCTCCACATCTTCCTGATCCTCTGAAGTCACTGTCGATCCACGTCGGTTCCCAGAAGGCATTTTGTAATCAATGTCCCCTTTGAAGCAGCCCATGGGATCCGTCTGGGCAGCCCCACCTGGCGGTGGCAGCGGTGTGCCTGGTATAACACTAGATCCTCGGCCCCCACAAGCCATAACTCTTGCTCTAGTGACCCACGCACCCTGAATTGTTCATGTCGATACATCATTGGCACGAACACGAACTCATCCTCAGGCAGGAAGTTCAGGTAGTCACGCTAGTCATCTCTGGTCTTCAGCAATGCTGTCTTGCATATCACCTGATCCTCAGGACCAAAGATAGCCCTCGCCGGGTAGTTGGTGCTCTTCTCGAAGATCCAGGAAGTAGTAGTCACCTCGTCGTCAAAATCAAAGCTCAAGTGGATCTCCATCCACATCTGCAGAAGGTAGAGACTCCCCATGGTGCTGCCACCCAAACTCATCTGAGTGAGCCCGCAGTACATATGAGCCACCACCGCCCAGGAGAGGGAGTGTCCCGTCCATAGGAGAGTCAGTGGTCCCACGAATTCTCTTCTCAGCACGTCGCCCGATGTAAGGAAGAGTAATGCCCAACCCAAGCACAACATTACACAATGCATCAGTCGATCTGCTTTTATGGTCTTATCCTTCACATGACCCAAAAGCCAACCTGCTAAGTGGTCAACTAGGATCCCTAGCTGGTCTCTCATCCGGCAAACTTCACGCTTATCTCGCACAATCTCTGATAAGATCTCATCCCAAGGAAGAAGGCCGATCAGTTCACCCACCTCCAAATCACTGCACTGGAAGATGAAATCCAGCTCTTCCACCAGCACTGAGGCCTCGAACTCGGGAAAGACAAACGTGTGGGTATCTGGATGCCACAACTCAATCATTGCTGCTAACGATTCCCAATTCCACCTCATGCTGCTGAAGCGCTTCGCCATGATGACCAGGTGGATCAGATGCCATTGGTGCATGAACACCCTCATGGCGGGTGTAATTGCCACCATCAAGTCATGGAGCCAGCCGTAGCGGCGGGCGTGCCTCGCCCCAGGAAACACATGCACTGGCTGCACCATTTTAGATGGAAGAAGAGAGAAGGGAAATCAATAAACAAGCTAAATCAAGCGAAATATCAAAAAAAAAGAAGAATAAATAAAGAAGAAAAATGAAAACTTGCACTCTTGTCAAACCATACCTTGCCCTACTTCACAAGGTTGCTTAAATGGCCAGGCACTTCAGAAAGAACGCCTAGTTCATGGCCTCCCGACGGTGTGGAAGAAGACGCCATGCCTAATCCCCTCTTTAGGATTGCTCCCCAGGCCTCAATTCCTTATTTGACGATGGAGTAGGAATGCCCCGATGGGGACTTCTTGTAGCCCAAGAGTCCTTCTTAGACTCCCGAAGCGGTTCGGGATAAGAGCAGGAGGGCGGCCAAATCGCTAGCCACTCATCCCATAGCCTGGGCGACCACAACCCTGTCCGCCCAGACCATGAAAAGGCCACTAGTCTGGCCGCCCTCATCCCCGCTTGTGAGATATGCGTCCTTGTTATGTATGCTAAAGGGTCATTAAATGAAATATGCTTATTGTTCTATTGTTGTTATCATTGATGGACTTTGCTAATGTGTGCTGATGCAGCTACAGATCTCCATAGCTATGGGACCAGAGGGCGATGAAGCCCAACAACCTTGCATTATAGGTAGAATGTTGGAGGCTAATAGCTTCGGGTGTATAAACTCCGAGTTCCTCTTTAATAAAAATCATGAAGGGTTTATACTCATTAAGCTATTCGATGGCCGCCTGCTGCCTAAACCCGGGGTGACGGACTTCTGAATTCTCGACTATGCTTAAGTACAATGTGGAACGATGGACCCCATCGAGATCCTGACCACGTCTGTCACCAAGCATGGGATGCCAGACTTCTTGAACTCTTGACCGATTGGTTCGGAGGCAAGCAAATAAACCCTCCGGCTTTGCATTAGATAGGTTTTTTGCTTTAAACCCAACATGCATCATATAGGCCTTTTTAGCCCCATTTGAAAATGAATATATATATATATGTGTGTGTGTGTGTGTGTGTGTGTGTGTGCATGAAAAGATAAAAAAATGCATGCATCTCATTTTGGGAGCCATAATGCAGCTGCAGGGAAACAGCGTCGCCTTGACCAACCTGTGGACCTTTGGCCCCCGCATTTGATTTTTCGAGTCCCTCGATTTCGCTATGTTTGCTCGAATGAGTCTATGTGATTCCACTCCGATTTGACCAGCGGAAGATGTGTTTTACGCAAGACCGTTTGAGTGTTTCATGATTCAACGAGTCATTGAATTCCCATATCATGATCTTTTACTTATCCTTGTTCTAGGTCTTGTATCTCCTTGAGCATTGGATTGCGTTCATCCCCTCAAGTCCCGCAGTGCCATGCTAGGGGGTCCCATGTGACTGCAGATACAAGTCCTCTTAGATTAATTGTCCTTCCTCCCCTTTGCCAATGACTTACTTGATTACCTAATGCTCATGCGACCCTGCGTGAAGCCTATTTTTCACTCGAGAATCTCCTTGAGCGAGTTGCCCTCATTAGGCTTGTTTCTTTTCCGAAACACCCATTTATCAGTCCACCGGGCTCCCTTGCAAAACAGGCGTTCCGGAGGGGCATTTGTAGACGCCTAATTTTGGACATCCCCGTAGATCCCCAATGGACTTTCATGTGAATGACGCTTAATTGTTGCACTTGGTTTATCTATGTTCTGAGTTTTAAAGCCCAGCCTATAGCCTTGAAGCTATTAGGCCTCGTCCATTTAGGGGCCCAAGGACCATGGTCTGGGCGTCCAAAGAGTTGGCCGCCCCTGATCCTGGGTGGCCGGACCGTTGGCCGCTGATGCGGGATGGAACTCTGATGTCCCCATCAGCTGCCCTCCTGTGGACGTAAAAAAAAAAATGACGGCGTCGATCATACGGCATGCACGTCGTAACACTCGAGAGCAAGCCGGAGATGAAAATGCCGAATAAACCTCATGCCTCGCCCGATCAGGACGAGAACTCTCTTGGTGGTTCGCTACCCGCTAAGGAAGCCCCCTAAGCAGAAGATACAGCTACAATGCTCCGACCGGCCATGCCGAGAGCTGAATCAGAGAGAAGTCGGGAACTCCGGCACAGTCTCGGCATGCACCGAAAGTCACGCAGAATCTGAGACCGAGTCCCAGAGGTTATAAACGGAATATTGCAGAGGCCATACATCTCAAACGGAATGTTCTGGGAATGCCGACATTCATATAAACGGCCGCGACTTCGAAAAGAATCCGTTTGGTGCTTAAAACGGCACAAAGGGGCCTTAAAAGGGCGCGCCTTAAAACTGCGTGCCCCCCTTCTCAAAACGGCGCACCCCCTTTTTTTCTTTGGCTATCCGGCGCGCTCCTGTAGAAGGGGCCTTCCCCCTTTGATGCTTAAAACGGCGCCCCTTTGAATGCACTAAAACGGCGCCGTTTTAACCCCTCATTCTCAAAGCCCACAGTAGACTATTCTCTGAAGCATTTCCCCGGCGCGCAATCAACCCATCCCGTCATCTGTCCTATCCCCTATTTTCGGGCGCAAACGAAGAGAACTTACCTGAAATGGCCAGGCCTCCGGCGTCCGACCAACGTGCAACCGCCTGAACACCTCAAGCTCCCTGGAATGGCAATCTTCGAGCTCCGCACCGAACGCCGCTTCCCCGCCAGTCACCGTCGACCAATCTGGTGGAGGCACCTCCCCTACGCTATGAATCCCCCTACCTGCAAGCCACTCAACAGCGTCAGATACAGAGAGGGAGAAGAATGGAAGCGAAGGGGCATTGAACTTCAAGGGGCTCCTTTCCCAACTGGATGGATATATATATCGAGAGAAGAGAAGAGAGAAGAGGAGGATCAAAAAAAAAGAAGAGAAGGAGAAGGGGTGGCTCTGGTTCTCGTGTGGCTCTCTGAGGCGAACAGGGGTGAGAGAGTTTCATTTTCTCCTCCTCTGGGGAGCTTCCATTGAAGAAGGCCGAAGGGTGAGCAAGCTCTGTTCTGGTGCCGGAGAAGAAAAGGGAGAGAGAGAGGGGTGAGTGTGAGAGGTGAGCCGGGTGGGGTTCTGTGTTCTTTTCTTTATTCCTCGACAGTATCTTCTCCCCCCCCTTTCTGATGTAGTCCATTTGTATCTTGGGATGAATCTCTTTCTTTGCAAAACTCCTTCCTCGTTGTGTGGATGAATAAAAAGAAGAAAAGTCGTTTTCGCATTTCTTGTGTTCTCCATTCCAGTCTCTGCTCCGTCTGCTCATTCTCCGATCATCCCGAGCCCTTAAGGGCTGCCTGTCCATGGCATGACCCTCAAAGGTTCCCACCTCCGGATGAACATTTATGGCCCTTGTGGCAAATACCTGTCCCGTTTGGAAAGTTCCTCGCCAGCGAGCCGTGGTCGTTCTTGAAGGCTAGCCCTCGAACGTTCCATACTCACATTTGGGCTCGGACCGCCATGAGGCCACTCCAATTTTCGAGAGTCTACCCCGGAGCAATCCGATTGGTGACTTTCCTTTTCCTTTGGCCAGCCCCAGTCTAGGGGAGGTGCTGCCAAATTTTCGCCAGGGCCAAGAACATACAAGAACACTTAAGAACAAACGAACAAAGACACCCTCTGTGAATTAACCCCTAAAATCTTGCACAACAAACTCCTCTGAACAAATCACTTAAACCCCTTCGTTGCCAGTCTAATTTATCAACTGAACGAACAAACTAACTATTAAAATCCACCTACGGGTGAAAGAAAAGGAGCGCATAGTCAATCCATGTGAAACAAACCCTCGGGAGAGTTTAATACGGCGCGGTGACTATTCCACCGCGCCGCTTTAACATCACTCTCAAAATCCATCTCCCCCTTTGAACCTTCAACCGGCGTGTGCCTTCAACGCCGTAACCCGGCGTGGCCTTGAGCGGCGCTCCCTCCTCACAAAAGCCCCGTATCTTCTCCTTACAAATGTTAAAACGGCGCGCCCCCTCCATCTCCTTCTGTGAACACCCAGAAACGGCGCCCCCCCTCCATCTCCTTCTTTGAATCCTAAAAACGGCGCCCCCCCTCCATCTCCTTCTGTGAAGCCCAAATCTGGCGTGCCCCCCCATTGGTTCCCTTAAACCGGCAAGCCCCATGGCCCTAATACGGCGCGCCCATCTCCATCTCGTTGCCCGAATACGGCGCGCCCATTTCCATCCTCTTGGGTCCTTTAATCCGGCGCGCACCATTTGAAATCACATACACGGCGCGCCCTTCTACCCTTGCATGGCTCTTAATTCGGCGCGTACAAATACATCTCCTTCAATACACTTATCCGGCGCGCCTCCTTAATACAAGAAATGAATAAATAGCCAAAATATAAGGGCCCAAAGAGAATAATAGTAAAAGGTCAACGCTAATAAAAGAATGAAAGGAGCTCTGATGCGGGACAGGACTGAAATGAGCTAAGACCTACGAATGCAACAAGTGCGGCCAGCACTCGCACGCCAAAGGTAAGCCGGGCGGCTAACCTCCGTGCCGATCCTCCGGGTGGAGGCGTCTCTCAATAAGAAATCCAAGCCCAACGACCGTCCCTATGAGGGAAGCGCGGGGATCTCAGCGACTAAGAAGCCGCCGTGCGTCTATGGGAATCTAGTCCGAGCTCGGCGCTCGACGAGGGCCACGGAATGGGTACTCTCAACTCTCAACCACGCGGTGAATAGCAAAATAGCTAGGAACTTATACACACTTCACGCGGCATGCTAGAAAGTATACTAGTAAAGCAAAATGCCAACAGTGAGGAGCGTCGCACGTACCTCCACGCCTAGGCGTGGGGAAGGAACCCCGGCCGAGATCGACAACCCCGATACACAAGGACGAACAATAGTACAACCCAACCACAAATGCCCACTCCTCGCAGGGAGATTACAGGCTACACAAAGAGATTCGGGGCTGCCGATGTACGGGCTGACGGGCAGCACTCGGTGAAGGGTTGGCCGCGAGGAGGATCCGAACAGTGGTCGGCAGATTCGCAGCAATGCGTGACTCGGCGGTGAAAGCTCCCACAACCTGACCCGACGTCCGAATGAGGCGCCGTTAGCGATGGCGCGTAGCTGGGTCACGGGAGGAAGTCTCGGCCAAAGGGGGCGTGCAGATTCCGTCCGTGGAAGCCGGGGGCGCACCTGCAAGTTGCGACTGGATTCTGCTCCCAGAACTGCGCGCTCGAGCGGGAAAATTAAGAAGAATTAGATCTGAAGAGCGAACAGAGCTCCGCTTGTTGGAGGACGAAGAGGACGCAGAGCAGCAGGTCCTGATCGAAGGGTTCAATCAGATCTGGTCGTGGCTGAGAGCAGTAGGCTCTGGAATCCGCCAGTGGTCCTGGCGCCGGGTGGACATGGCAGACCTGCGCGACCTCACGGGAATGGACGCCACGAACAGCTCGGACGTCGGAACGAGGCGTGGTCGGCGGCGTTGGACAGAGGACGAAGAGAGGTACGACCGGTGAAGATCCCACGTCCAAAATCGCAGACGTCTGTCCCGTGGGATTTCTGCAAGGGGGCGAACAGAACCAGGCGCGCAGGGAGAGGGGGTCCTGCGCGCGCTCACGAAGAAAATCGCCACGGGTGATGCCGAACTCCGAATGAGGCGAGACCACCTCGCACGCGTCGGAGACTCGTAGTAGAATCACCCAAAAATGGGTTGGTCGCCCACAGTCTCCAAGAACAGAGGAGGACGTCGCAGCACTTGGAGATGAAATCTGGTTGCAATGAGATTGAACCTGTGAAGAGATAGAAGAGAGGGGGAACCTCGGCGTCGCACCGAGGGGATGGGGAGTCACACCCCAGGCTTGCTCCCGTCGCAGGAGCAAGGAGGAACAGAGGGGGGCGCAGCCACCTTCAAGAGCACAAGCAATGTCTTTTCCAATTTCATTCAATAATTCCAAAAGAAAAATTACAAGCCTTTATATCGGGGGGGGGGGGGAAAGCTAGGGTTTCACCCTTGCCACATGGAGGGGGGGGGCGCAAATGGAAGGGGGGTGCGACCCAGCCCTTCCCCATTCAAGGGGGGGTGCGGCCATCCCTCCTCCAATCAAGGAGGGATCAAAGGGAAGGGGGCGCCCAAGGGGGAAAGGGGAGGGAGATGGAATGGGGCAAGGGGGGCGCCCAAAAAGGCAAGTGGAGGGGGGCAAGGGGGGGAAGGTGGCGTAGCCACCCAGGATGAGGGATGAGGGATGCGCCCCAAACCCTAACCCTAGACCAACCAATTATGGGCCAAGGCTAAGCCCAATAATAAAAGAAGACAGCCCACTACTCCCTCTACACATAGTCTGATAATATAAAGAACTAGATAATGTGTCCACGCAGGGACCAAACCTAGGCCCAACATGGCCTCAAATGAGAAGGAAGATCCACTAATAGATGCCGTAGTCGCCTAGCCAAAGAGATGTTGGCGTGCTCCGTGTGCTCCGTCGAGTGATGCGGCGCGTGTCCTCACCAAGCTCTAGCACCCGTGCTTCAATTAAAATTTCGTGAGCTCGGGCAGGTCGATCCGCGTGTGAGGGCGCACGTTAGTGAGCTCGGGCTACGCACTTAGTAATTCACTCCCTCGGACTGGGTGCAAAGAGAAAATCAACGACGCCTTATGGTATCGAACGTGGTTTACGGAATTTTCGACATGGCCGTAGTCCGAAATCATCTCCAGCCAACAGTCTATCAACTTGACCCGTCCCTACCGGGATCCAATCCCGCATTCTCATTAAACTTGCCTTGTTCGTGGCAGACATCTGCGCGGTTTTGTTACCGTCTTTTATACTATAAACACGGACCTCCGTCCGAACATGAAGTGGCCCGTGAGTGGCCGACATAGTCTGAACATTCATGTCCCGATACAGGTTTCTAGCATAGTTCATCTTTCACTATCCTCCTGCATTATTAGTATTCTCTTTAGGCCGTAGGGCCCTTATTCTCGGCAATCAATCAAGGGTGTTCCCACGTATGGGGGATGTAAATAACACCGTGGCCTTTATGGCACGGCGGGTTTTGGTCCCGACATGAACTACATAATTATCTGATTAGTCAGATCACGCGCACCATGGGCTTCCATGAAGCCCGAATAAATCGTCACCTAGGTGACTGGCACGCCCACGCACTTAATAAACCCAATAAACGAACAACCAACGACCTTAATAAAAAGTGCGTCCACACCTCCCCAGCTGGGTGGCCAGAGCGCTAGCCGCCCTCCCCTTCAGGAAGGCCAAGTCGATGGCCACCCTCCTGGTTTTACTTGGTCAATGAACGTGGCTCGATTCGTGAGCACGTTGTCCCCCTCGTTTTCCATAATTTTCCCCCACGATCTCAAGCCTCCAACGGGGAAGAACAAAACCACCAGTTCCCAAGATGGATGAGGGGGGGGACGACGAGGATGGAGGAGAGGAGATCTGGAGAGGAGGATTTGGCGGATTCCTACCCGGAGGGTGAGAAGAGAGCCGCGCCGGTCATCTTCCTCCTGTGCCTTTCATCTGGTTTGAATTTCGGAACTCTTATTCTCCACCTCTTGCATCACAGTTTCATGGTACGTACATTGCATATGCATATAGCATAATCCCTCTAGCTTCTACGTTTAGAGGTTTCCTTCCAAAACAAACGGGGAGGTGGGTGGTCGAAAGTCTCGGCCATCCCTCCTTCCCACCACCCCCAGGTAATGCCGCCATCATTCCCATTTTTCTAGTTCTCATTAGAGTAGATGCTACATTTATCACTTTATTAATGACTTCTTTCTTTCTTTCTCTTTGAGCTACGCTGTTTAACATGACTTCAACATAAGGGACATAGCAGGGCTCCGCGACCTTGGCGGGCCGAGGACGAGGAAGAGGGACCCCATCTTCTCCAATTGGATCATCTCCCCGCGATCATCATCCCTGTGAGGTTCAGGTAAACACCTATGGGGATCACGATTTCGTAATGCTTTTATTTGTTCGTCTGTAGGTACCCAGGCCCGGGAAGGTGGTGGAACGTTTTATTTCGTTTGTTTTATTTATTTGTTTATCGGTTTATTTGCATAGGCGTGCCAGTCACTGAGTCACAAGTTTGTTATGCGCTCGATCTGACTTGGTCAGTCGATTGTGAGGTTCGTGTCAGGACCTTTAGTCTATCATACCATAAAGGCTATGATGTTTATTACGTCCTCTAAGAAAGAAGACAACCCTTGATTAATTGCCAAGAGGGGACGCCATCCGAGGGCGAAATAAGATGAACATGAACACATATGGCAAGAGGTTTATTTACTAGCTTATTCATGCAGAACGAGCAGTGCAACCAAAATATATGCAATTATGCATAAACGCAAGTAAAGAGAGGAAGTATGGCAGAAAACAAGTAGGCCGGGAGGCAAAAATAGATGCGTTCAAACACGAATGCATATAAAAATAAGAGGGCAAGCTCAGCCGATAAAATTTATTGATTCTGAAGATGACTGTTGATTGATTTTTTATTATAGTAATGATGCGTCAAATTTTTTATGATGATTTATTATCCCTTTATTTATTATTATTATTGTCATTCCATTCAATGGCTCACAAATATTAAACTCATTAAGCATTTATTGGAATATTTTATTGGGCTTTGAAAGGGGCCAAAAATGAGGTTGATGCATGTTTGAGGGTCGATGCATGAATGGGGTGAGGTTGATGCATGCATGAGGTCGAGGCACAAATGGAGGTCAGTGCACGTATGAGGATGAGGTCGGTGCACATTTTTGAAGGTCAGTGCAAGGATGTGGTCGATGCACAAATTGAGGTCGATGCATGTGAGTTGGATGCATATATGGGGTCGATGCATGCATGAGGTCGGTGCAAGCAGAGAGGAGGTTGGTGCAGGAGTAGATGAGGTCGGTGCAAGCTGAGAGGAGGTCGGTGCATAAACAGAGGTTGATGCATGTGTGAGGTGGCCTAAAACGGCGCGGGGCATTGTTGGGGCTAAAATGGAGCGCCCAGGGTGCACCGGATGGAGGCCATGGGAGTTGAATTGGTTTATGAGTGTGGGGCTAAAGCGGCGCGGGGGGTACCGCGCCGGAAAATGGCGCACCGGATTAGGGGCGCGTCGGATTAGGGTAGGTTTGGTTTATTTTGGGTTAAAATTAAAGGTGAAGTGATTTTCTTGGAACTTTGATGTTAATTAAGAAGATTGAAGAGTTTATTCAGGTCCCAATTGTGTTGTAGACATGGCCAGTCCAGACTTATGCGAGGTTCCTACTCGAGCATAGTCTAACATAGACTGATGGCCTAAAGTTCATCATAATTCAGACTAAGTGCTCAATCAAAAATTGGGCGGCACCTCCCCATGTCCAGAGGGTTGCGGGGGGAAGTGGAGGCAGTCCCACAGCATCTGGGGTATGCTCCTTAAAGCCGGGAGTGCCAAACGATGACCGGCGGACTTCGATGGAGGGAAAACCCCGAGGGCTATCCTACGAGGGGCACCAACACTCCATGAGTCAAAAATATCGATCAGAGGGACGGCCGAGATGGGAGGATACCTCGAGGTCTAGCCTACTAGAGGTACCTTACCCACAGCCACCACCATTCCTGAGGGAATGTGGATTTGATGTCCGGTCAAAGACCCATTTCTGTATATCTTCGGGGGCTCATAGTGCTCCACACCTCAAAGGGATGGGATCCTACGGCCGTATTGTGATTAGAGGAGAAACATCAGAGCGTTTGATGGGGAATGTCCCCCTCCCCGATAGGTGGATCACTACTACTGAAGAAAACAAGGTGTCCACGCTAAAATTCCGATGTCACCCACACGATAAGGGTGGGAAACATGTCACATTGAGCAGACCTTCCCCCCACCTATCTCTGGGTAGAGAGATCACAGTAATCCATTGTTGGTTTGTTAAACCATTGGCAGTAGATTAGACATGGAGAGGGGTTAGCTGATTAGCATTAAGCGGCCGGCCGTGAACATACGACCTGTGGAGATTGAAAGGGGCAATCACTCGAACAACCGGTGGGTAGCATAAAAGTAGACGATCACGCCAGAAAACCTAGCACCCAGGCTATAGGGGTGACCCTATTCTCCCTGGTTCATGATTGTGAAAGGGGTGATGGTGAGGGGCCCATCCCGGTAGATAAAGGGAGGTGCATATACACGTATGCCTTCAGTAGGGGAAAACGCGATAAACACACGGTATATTCGAGACATTCGACCCACTGAGGAAAGAAATTCTCGAGGAGGGGGATAATATTAATGTAGCCCATGGCTTAGCCAGGGCATGGGATCAAGTGACAGAGATGGGCAACACGGAAGCGGACGCAACATAGAGGACATGCGAACTTAAGCATCCACCCATATTCTCATTCATACCCAAATGGCATCACACAGATAACGAAGGGAAGAAGAGTAATAAAATCAGACTCAAATGCATGAGGGAATGATATTGGCATTATATCACGGGCGTGGCTCGATTACATCTCCTCTCTAGGGAGGAAGAGCGGCTACAGATAGCGCTACAAGGAGCTAAAATGCTCAAGAGAAAAGCAAGTGGGGAAGGGATTGCGGGCTAATTTCATCGCCCGTTCCATTATGAGACTCAAGATATTGACAGAGGGGAAGGAGACAGGAGAAGAAGATCTAGACGACTTCCGCAAACCACCTCGAATATCTACAGCCAGAGAACAGGGTATCAGAAATGGGCTCTTTGCTTCCCTTTCTTTTTCCCCAAGCCACTCTTCTCTCTCTTCTCGTCTTCTATCTTATCTTCTTCTATATTGGCTCTCTCTTCGTTCTCCCCCCCTTCTTCAGCAGAGGGTTCATTTATATAGCAAAACCATTGACCATGGCTTCACCCGGCGTGGGAATAGCACGCCAGATAAGGGGTCACCCTGTTGCACGCCGGTAATGTGGGCGCCAAAAATGGGTAGCGCGCCGGATTAGGGGTCGCGCCGTATTAACCCCTACTTCGTGTTCATTTAACACGGGCCAGACGATGGGCTCTGGAGTGGCTCTGGGAGTCACTGTGATCTTTCATCTCACCACGGCCTTGCCAAACCACGGTGGGAGGCATCGATAAAGCTTTCAAGTCGCTGAACGGTGCCTGCGGAATCTCGTGCATCTTCAGCTCAAACACACATGTTTTTTGCTGATACAGGCCTCAGCACTGTAGCTTGTGCTGCCGACTTAGCTTAACTTGCCTTCGTATCTTTCTCGGGGAGTGAAATACTACCCGGGGTACTTCCGCCTTGACTGGGCGATCATTTGGTCGCTAAGGGGCCTAGTTGTTGAGAAGGCATACTCGCACCGGGGCTATCCGGGTCTTCTCCCAAAGGAGCCTTCGGTCTCTTGTTCTGAAGGGCCAAGGATGTTTCATTACCTTGGGAGGATCTATCTTTCAAGTGGCGGGCCACCAGGTATACCCTTGTCCTTGGTGGGACAATGGATGTTGTTTGTGCGGCACGACCGAGTCGATGCTGGTTCATTGGGCAGGCTTGTTGATACTACCGATTTGTTGTGGATTCTTCTCAATCCTCTTGAGGTGAAGTCCCCGATGTTCATGACGGGTGACCTGAGGCTCTGGCAGCTTGAGAAGGCTTCGGTGCATTGGTTTCTTTCAACTTCTTCGCTTCAGCGGGCCGTATCATTTCTGTCATTTAGGCTTGGTCGCCATTGAGCATATTTTGAGTGCCAACAAATGCCCCATAGCCGCGGGTGTTGCAGGCATGGCACGAGTGATGCAGGACCGGCGGATGAACTTTGACTGAGCAGATTATTCATCTGGCTAGCAGAGACCCATAATGGCCCTTAAATCGGCGAGATGGTTAATCCGGCGCGGCCAAGGGTCTTGTTAATATGGTGCTTTATTTAGCGATGCGCCCTTTGATGTGGGGGGGGGGGTTAATATGGCGCACTATTTAGAACGCCGGATTAACCCAAGAGGGCGCCTTGGGTTTGAATTCGGGAGGGAGAGGCAAAAGGTGCACTATTTAGCGTGCCAAATTAAGCATATCAAAGGCCCCTATAACTTCCCTTCTTTCTTCTCTTTCTTTCCCACTTCAGCTCATTTGCAACGGAGTTTTCTCTCTCTTCCTCTCCCTCTTGAGCGCGACGGCGACAGTGGAGAGTGGTGAGTGGGGATTTGGATGTTAACCCCTTATCTTCCAGGCCCCAGTAGACTCCTTGTAGGCTTGTCCTCGGAGCTACACCCCTGGGTGTCCTATTCGGCTCCGGCGTGACACCCACGGCCTTTTTCAGGGATCGTCACTTAGTGGACGAGTTCCCGCTTCCTTCTGGCAAACTCCCGGGCTCGGGAGACTCTGCCGGATTTTTGTCAGAAAGACTTTGTCTTCAACAGCTACTTTCTGACTTTGTTTACTTTCTTTCATATTTGTTTTTGATGCAGATACCATGGCATCTGACTCTTCTTCCTCCTCCCGTGCTGTGGTGACGTGGAGGGATGTTCATTCTCTGGACAGAGGCCATGGCAAGCTGGCCATAGTGGCAGAGTCCTCTGATTCGGAGATCGAGACGGTGGACACTGATCGCCTGCTGGTCATCGGGAGTGACTCTTTCAAGTATGAACGCCCTGACGGATGTAGAGTAGATCATCCCAAGGACAAGCAATTGATATCTTTTCTGAAGCAGTTCAGTCTCTAGGGAAAGTGAGATATGTTCCTTGTTCGTAAGGCTGAACATGCGCTGCTTGTTGGGCGGGATAGCCTTACTGATTTTGCTATGAGGGGAAGACCCATATATCTGCCCGGTGAACCCAGGAAGTGGGGTGCTACGCTTGGACTCCAAGAGCTGTCCCCACAGGATGGGCTGTTGACCAGGGCCCCTGAGTTCGTTCTTGCCAGGTGGAACGAGACTGCGGGTCGCATAGATCGGGAGAAGCCATCTTTTGGTCTATTCTTGGCCCCGCTAAAGTGGGGGTACCGAGATGAGTCATTCTTATTAGACTGTTTAGTAGTTAGGTTCAAGCACTAGATTTCGGTGGGGTGGTTTGCCGATTTGAAGTCCACCAATGCCCATGCTTTCAGGCCAGGAGCAGTAGAATTTACAGATTTTGTCTTGCAGCACAACGCACCTATCTTAATCAAAGCAGGTGCTTATCACAACGTATATGCATCGAGATACCACTATCCCATCTCAAAGGGTCTTTGTTGCGATATGATTGAGGTGTTCTGTCCAGAGTACAACACTTTTTACACTTCAGAAGGAGAGACGTCACTAGACCTTTGGAGTCTCTCATAGTTAAGCGGCCTCCCGATTGACGGCGAGCCGTATGAGGAAGTCTACAGGCTGGATTGGCTGAAAGATCAGACAGGCGATGAAGGGCGATATTTGACTGGTTTCGCCTATCGCTATCTGATGAAGGCATATCGTACCAATTGACATGTTTTCATTCTTTCCCCTTCTAATTACCCTTTCAACCCCTTCTTCACTATGCTAATGTAAAGAACTAAACAATATGTAAATAGTAGGGGGAAGGATGTGGAGTGTGTGTGTGATCGCCACCAAGGTGCCGAATGTAAACAAGTACACCGTACCTTGGAAAGAGAGGGGGAGACACTCGCCAAGAACAGCACTGCAGCAATGCGCGGCTCTGAAAGAACCGTTCAGTAGGAGTGCGGTCACTCGATAGACCGCTCAACAGCGTTGGGATGAACGTGGGATGAAGAGCAGCTGGATGACGGAACGGTTATGGATCAACCGCTGGAAAGAACTGGACGGTTGATGTTATGCCGCTCTATTCCTCAAACGTACTGATGAAGACTGCTCTACACCGCCAACTTTCAAAACGTGGGATCTCTACCCCCACCCTTTCCGGCCGGCCAGAAAGAGTGGGCCTCGCGTTAGGACGTTGCTGACCTTCGAAATAAAGCGTAAAACACAGAAAGGAACCCAAGATTAATACTGTGAAGTGTAGCAACTATAAAAGAGTGCGGGAAATGAACTAACTAACTTGAAATGGGGGATACCTGGGAGTTTTTAAACCCCTAGGGGCGTCAAAACAATGGGAGGGTGTATGTAATGATATGCAGATGAAGAAAAACGTGGAGAGAGAACAAAGACGATGATTGCATGCAACGAAGAGCTTGACGGAGAATAATTAAACTATGACCCGAAATGCAAATACTCCCTGAATCGAAGGCTTATGTGGACGTGGAAAGCCTTCCTCCCTGACTATAGGTCGCTTGAGAAATCGGCAGAGCTTTACCGTGACCTTAAAATCTTCCCCCCTTTCAAAGCTTGGCCTTATGGTCCTATTTATAGATCCTTAGAAGCCAACCTCGAAATCAGGGTTTACCGTGGATATTACTGCAAATTATCAAAAGACAAATCGTAGCCAATGCAATTATCTTCCATCCAGAGAAAACGGCACTCCATTTGGTGGAGTATCCGCAGAGAAATAGGTGGATGAAGTTAAGGAATTATCCACGGGTGGAGAGAGAAAAACCCTTTAAATCCTCAGTTATCGCACCATTGAGCGGTCATGCGATAGACCTCCCAATTCATTGAACGGTCAGTCCTAGACCGCTGAAATCTATCGGTGGAAATTAATTAAAATAAGAAACATAACCCACTTATCCAGCGAACTGACCGAGCATTTCGCCGTTAGACTCTCATGCATTGGACGGTCTCAAATGAACCATTCAATGGATGGAACGGCCCAGCAACGACCGTTCACACCCTATCGGTGATAAATCTAATAAACCAGAATACATAGATGATTATCTGAAAACCAATGCCCTTAGGACTCTGAAGAATAGGACGGTCCTACTCCCACCGTTCCATGGATCTGGATGGTCAGGAATAGACCGCTCTATGGTTTGTCGGCGGAAATTCAGAAAATTGGTTAAAAACCCAGAAAATAGGTAAACGGCCCATGATCAACCGTTCCATGACTGGACGGCCAGGATATAGACCGCGCAATGTGTGGGCCTTTGAAAATCGACCAAAATATGGAAATCAAAGCAAATCGAGACCCATTAAGCCCTGAATTGAAGCTGACCGAGTCAGGGAGGAAGGTACCCATAAAATGGGCCCAAGATTATGCCCGAAAATGGCCCAACAAGTAATGGACAACTCGAGACATCAACAAATGAAAGTAAAAGGAATGACTCAACTTATCGGCAAAACGGGTGTCAACAGATGCCCCTCCTTAACGTCCTCTTTGTAGGGGAGCGAGCGGAGGCAAAGCGCAAGCGAAATGAAACATGAAGATGAAGCGGAGACGAAGCGGAGCGGAGGTGAAGTGCAAGCAAAATGGAACATGAAGATGAAGCGTAGACGAAGCGGAGTGGACTAAAAAGTGGGTGTTAATGTAAAATGACATCCGTTTTGTCAACAAGCGATAGGAATCTTCTGTAAAACCCTGAATTAACCATAATGAGTAGTTAGACCAAAAGCGACACAATTCGGGAGGGACTAACTAACTAAAAGGAAACACGTGGTCAACCTCATGGGGGACACAATCCCGCGGACCAATGAGGAGACCAGAATAAGCAAAAGTAAAGAAACAGACTAAAACTCCAGATAGGGACCTCTTAATCAACCAAACCAAGGGAACAAACTAGGAAAAACCTTCCGACTCAGAGTGGAATTGTTCCTCTTACTCAAACACTGAACACACAGTTATCCATCACTGGTGGGACATTAGCAGGTAAATCATGGGTCATGAATGCTTAAAAGATGCGTATGATGCATGATGGGCTAAAATAAAGAAATCATTAAAACAAATGCAAAGAAAGGATAAAATATAAAATACTCGAGAATAATATTGCTAGACTAGGAGAAACAGAGTCAAGACACTATCCGCAACCACAGTGTGCAAGATAGAACTATCCTCCCCAGACCTTCCCAACCTAACGGCCTATCCGGAGGTTAAACGCGTGAACCTGGATCATCATCATTTTTTTAAAGGGGAACATCAGATCCTGGAATACACGAGTAACCAACTGGTTCTCGAAGTAATATAGCATAGTACTAAATAGTAATGCAATAAGGGATACAGGGATGGAAATCCATACCTGACTTACCTGTGCAGGTGAAACGGCAAACAAAGGTGATGCTGCAAAAAAGAATAATGAGCAGAGTTGGCAATATATATCATGAAACCAAATTTATAGAATGCAGCACCAAGAATGAGTCAAACCACATCATTTAAGCAAATGAACAGTCAAGAACAGACCGCTGAGACCATAGGACGGCCCATTCAGGGCCATTCAATCATAGATGATTTAAACTCGTATGTGAATCCACACGGCCTTAATTTAGACCGTGCCAAATATGGAACGACCAGCTTTTAGCCGCTTAATGCAAAGTGTCGTTGGTCTTTAAACGGTCATATGTTGACCGCGTGAAGTTGGGGCAGTTGATGACAAACCGCTCTACCTCCAGGATTCGAATCGTGTAGAAGCTTAAGAACGGTCTCAAGAAGACCGTCCGAGAGTTAGGACAGTCTATCGCCAGACCGCTCAATGGTACGACTTGAGAGTTTGAACGGGACTCTCTTAGAGAGTCCCAGCCTGAAGATAGGCGTCCTAAATCATCTCCAACTCTATCCCAACTCAATCTAGGCCTATCCTACCTCACTTCTAGTGGGTTTAGGCCTCTATCTAAGCCCTATAAGTAGGAGGGGGCTCTAAATTCGCAACTCACACCTCACCCTTCTTTCTAGGCTCCAAACTTTTGTTATTCTTCATCCTATCATCATGAAAAGGTCCTTTGAGGGGAGTTCCATGGAGGGGGCAACTTATGAAGGGCCAAAGTCAGCCAGGAAGGAGCGGGAAGTGCTCCAACGGCTGACTACGATCCCTCGTCATCTTAGCTCAAGCCCTTTGAGAGAGGTACATTTGCATGATTTAATTCAAATAAGTTTATTCACATACTTACACATTCTTCCTCTCTTTCTCTTTTTTACCTTTTTCATCTCAGCTTCTCCCTGGCTCCAGACGCTATTCCACTTTGAAGTGGATGGCCCCCATGGTCCGCGCATTGCCCCTAGGAGTGATATCCATCCTGAAGTCCTGGCACCTACACCCACTCTTGGTACTAGGTCAGAACTACCCAAAGCTTTCCCTTGACTGGCACAGCATTTCAGCCTTGGTAGAAATTTGGCACCCTTAGACCCATACCTTCATGTTTCCATCATTCGAGGCCACTATCCTACGAGAGGAGGTAGGGACCAACCTTTCCCTTCCTAGGTCTAAGGTGGGAGAGAAGGACTTAGTGTGTCACACTGTGGCACCTGTAGACCCTAGGCTCATCTTGGGAGGGTTTATACTAGATAGTAGGGACATCCATACCTTCATAGGCCCGCGTCAGATCCATCTCCTTCCTCTTAGCCAGTGGGTAGCTAAACATTGTAGGAACAAGTGTGGGTGGGATGAGGCCATAGCCAAGGCTGCGTTTATTTGCTTGTGCGGGGCTATCTTGTTCCCCTCTATTGACCACGTTCTAGACAATCCTATTCTTAGCACCATTAGCGGCCTGTGGTAGGGTCTTTCTATCTCCCAGGCCGTCCTTGCCTACTTGTACGAGGGTCTTACCTCAGCTGCCCTAGGAGGTCCTCTCTTTGGTTCTGTGATGCTCTTAGAGTGCTGGATAGGTGTCAGCATGAAATTCATTCACAAGGAGGATGTCACTTCAGCCAGCAGGATCTTCAAGAGCCACCCCCTCTTCTTCATAGGGGGCGCATTTGGGTTCTCTCCACAGGTAGAGTGCAGGACAGCAGGGAAGAAGACCAGGGACGAGTGGCATTTGCACATCAATCAGCTGCCCCTGGATTGGTTTGTGACGCGACCTGATTTCCTCCACGGCACCACCGTCAGAGTACCTAGGAGGCCAGGCTTGGATCTGAAGCTCGTGAGCGACACCGCACTGGTGATGTACAGCCCGCACCGGTGCTTGGACTACCCAGGACCGTTCTATCAGTACTACCACACCTTCCCGCACTACAGACGAGGAGGATTGGTACAGAGGAGGACGAGTAGGCTGTAAGGAGTGCCCTGATCATGTGGGAGGTGAGCAGGGTGCTTACCCTTCCAGCGGAGGTTACAGAGATTCCAGCAATGCGCCAGGCTTATGTTAGAGAGCTGAGGGAGATACGTTCCCGCGGGGATGCCCAGCGGAGAACTGAGTGATTTTTCCTTTTCTTTCATGATGATAATGATGTAGAGGCTTATGCTTGGAGATTTTGATATATGAATGAATAAAGTTGATGGTTTGATTGGCTTGAGTTTGGGCTTTACTTTGTGTGATTAAGTGAATTAGGATATGACTTGAAACGCACACGGTCACGGACTGACTGAGCCTTTAGCTTCAACCTGGCCCTGCACACATATAATCAAAGAAAATAAATTAAATCTGTTTTAGGCTTAACCCCTTGCCTGTAGCAAGTTAGGAAATGACCAGCTCTTGATTTTTGGTCAAGGGAGTAAGCCTTATTAAATAGGCAAGTAACAAAATGGAAATGAATGCAATGCATGCTATGGAATGCAAATCATGATGATGAAAAACCTTTTTTATGATTTTAAAATATTTGATTTTTTTAGATCTTGAAATATCTGATTTTTTTAGATTTTGAAATATTTGATTTTTTGGGTTTTGAAATATTTGAATTTTTGGATTTTGAAATATTTGATATTTTTTTATTTTGAAACCAGCTCAAAACCTGACGACGGGGAACCTCATATCTCACTAGGGGTCTCCTAGGTTCAACGTGCGTTATAAAGGACCGCCTGTGGCTGGGGCCGATTTCACTTAACGGTGCCTCTATCACGGCCATACCTAGGGTGGGATCTATTCCTTGGAAAATAAAATAGAGTTTGATAGAAAAGCTGGCAACAGGTATAGAGGTTTTTAGGGCTTGAGTTCTTTTCACGACACCCCTTTTTTCAAAGACTTTGGTCTGTTGTGCCGGGGCTTTGTGTCCGTCATCGAACCTACATCCGCTCTAGGCACGCATACGACAGAGCTCATAACGTCCCGCGGGGAAACTGTACTACTACTCTTGCCATGCCTAGTTTCATTGTTTTGGGGACTTTCAGACTGTCGAGCTTCGAGCTTTGGGTGAGCTTTTAGCTTTGATCTTTGATTTTTCCCCCTTTTCTCTATTTCTTTTATTTTTCTTTTTACTTGCTCTTTCAACCTGCGAAATAAGGTCATAACGGACTGCCCCTATTTGAAACCTCTTTTATCGGGGGGTCTAGATCAGTTCTCGCCCCCTTATTCACCACTTGCCCCTATCTTTAGCCGAGAGAGGAGAAAAAAATAAGGATTTTCACTTTCCGCAAAGCATGGCCAAGGGAGAGACGGTATTGCGCAAAAGAAGAGAACCGAACCACAGGGGTCGTGTAGTGTGTGAATATTGAACCGGGGGGTCTCCTTTTGCGATCAAGTGAAGGCATACCCTGCCGCCGGGCTATTGCTGACTTGACTCTATGGATAAAAGTGTTTTAAATATAGCCCATTCCACGGATTCGACAATTCTTT
This sequence comes from Amorphophallus konjac, assembly GCA_022559845.1. Lineage (NCBI taxonomy): Eukaryota > Viridiplantae > Streptophyta > Magnoliopsida > Alismatales > Araceae > Amorphophallus > Amorphophallus konjac. The sequence continues at coordinate 198,587,832 of CM040125.1, read as the reverse complement.
ACCCTCCGCGTTAATAAAGCGATATGCGTTACCCATATAGACTTTCTTAACTACAAACGGCCCTTCCCAGTTGGGTTGCAGCTTAGACCTGGGACCTGCTGATCTGATAAAGTTGCGTTTCAAAACCATGTTACCCACTTGGAATTTTCTTTCAATAACCTTCTTTTGAAAATATCGCGAGACGCGTTTTTGGTAAACTGAGACATGATTGGCCGCATTAAGCCTCTTCTAGTCTAAGAGTTCCAGTTGGACTAGCAACGCCTCTCGACGCTCGTCGAGATTAAGTTCTTTGTCCAGCTGCACTCATAGGGAAGGGATCAGGATCTCGTACGGGAGTACCACCTCCATCCCATAAGTGAGAGCAAAAGGAGTTTGCCCCGTGGGAGTACGGATGGAGGTGCGATAAGCCCATAGGGCTTCTATCAGTTTGTCAGCCCAATCAGTAAATTTGTGTGACTCGCATGTTTTCTTAATGATTTTAAGAAGGGTTTTGTTCATGGCCTCAGCTTGGCCATTACCTTGAGGGTAGTATGGTGATGAGTGATGCAATGAAATGTTAAATTTCTTACAGAGGTCCCGAAGTTCTTGAGAAATAAATTGAGGCCCATTGTCGGTGACGATATCACTTGGCACTCCAATCCGCGAGATGATATTCTTGAGGATGAAGCGGCATACTGTGGTGACTTTGATTTCTGCATAAGCTTCAGCTTCCGCCCACTTGGTGAAGTACTATGTAGCCGTCAGAATGAAGGACTTCTGTTTAACCTGAGCATTAGGGTCACCAAGTGGTCCAATGATATCAAAGGCCTACATCGAGAATGGCCAAGGAGCAGAAAGAGGATGGAGAGAAGAAGCCGGAGCATGGATTTTATCGGCATGAAGCTGGCATTGAAGACACCTACGGACATAGGTGGAACAGTCTTCTTCTAGGGTTGGCCAGTAATAGCCCTGCCTAAGAATCTTCTTCGCCAACGCCTGCCCATTTACGTGCCCTCCACACTCACTAGAGTGAGCGGCTTCTACTACCTTCCAAGCCTCGTCGTCATCCAAACACCTCATTAGAACTCCATTGAGGGCCCGCCTATACAACTCTCTAGCAATAATCATGTATCTGGAGGTGACTCTTCTAATGGCCTTGCGCTGCTCGGCGTTCGCCGTCTCGGGAAAGGAACCATCCCTGCAATACTACTCTATCTCGTGGTACCACAGAAACTCCTCTTCTTCTATAATCTCCTCGAGCTCAGTTAATGATACTTCCTTCAAATCTTCCTTCTCAGCTTTCCTCCCCACAGCCTTCCTAAGGGTATCGAACCAAGGATCCTGAAGGGAAGAAGCATCCATCCGCTATACCACAATGGTCTCAGTGGCGCGACCGAGGGGGAATGAAAGAGAGGAAGCAAGTGATGCAAGTGCATCGGCCAGGATATTCTGATAACGAGGAGTATGAATGTAGATGAGTTTTTGGAATTGCCTTGCCAAGAGCGTGACCAAATCTTGATAGGGTTTGAGTTTGGGGTCACAGGGTGCGGTAAGTTAACAGAACTTGACGCAGCACCAATTGAGAGTCTCCTATGATATTTAGGTATCGCGTGCCCATGAGGTAGGCGTGCTTCAAATCGGCAAGGAGAGCCTCACACTCGGCTATGTTATTAGTGGCAGGAAAAGAGAGTTGATGAGCAATAGGGATGGTCACCCCTTCCGAAGTGAGGAGAACAGCGCCGATTCCACGGCCCTGAGAGTTGAGAGCACCATCGAAGTGAAGAGACCAAAAGGGAAGATAAGTGATTACAGCCAAGTGGTCATCAGGAAACTCGTCTTGGATTGAATCAGAGCGAGGGATAGGAGAATGAGCGAGATGTTCAGCAATTGCGTATCCCTTGATCGCTTTCTAAACAATGAAGGTGATATCAAACTGGGAAAGAAAGCTCTGCTAGCGAGCTAATCTGCTAGAAAGGATAGGTTTTTCTAATAGGTAACGAATGGGGTCCATTCTAGAGATCAGCTTAACCTCGTGGGCAAGGAAATAGTGTTTGAGTTTCTGAGCTACCCATACTAACGCTACACAGGTCTTCTCCATGGCAGTATACTTGGATTCAGCGGGATTAAACAACCTCGAAAGGTAGTATGCTGCCCTTTCCCTTCATTCATCATATACCTGAGCTAGGACAGCTCCTAGGGAGTCCTCAATAACAGAAATGTATAATATCAGGGGTTTCCCAGGGACGGGTGGTTGCAGAACCGGGGGATTGGAAAGATAGACCTTAAGATCCTCATAGGCCTTCTGACATTGTTCGTTCCATTCGAATTTAGCTCCTACCTTTAACAATTCATAGAATGGGCGGCACCTTTACGAATGTTGAGATATAAATCTTCTGATGAATTGCAAGCGCCCAATCAAACCTCTGAGCTCAGTGATGTTCTTAGGCAGCGGCATTTCCATAACGGCCTTCGCATTATTCAGATCAATCTGAATCCCCCGTTTACTAACTATAAACCCAAGTAATTTCCCTGATGCGACTCTGAACACACATTTCTTTGGATTCATCTTCAATTTGTACTCTCTAGCCCTTTGCAACACTTTGGCTAAAATGGCAGGGTGCTCTTCCTTGGACCTCGACTTTACCAGGATATCATCCACGTAAGCTTCTAAGTACACATGCATCATGTCGTGGAAAATAGCCATCATTGCCCATTGGTACGTGGCAGCTGCATTCTTTAATCCGAATGGCATAACGACATAGCAGTACGTGCCCCAGGGCATGGTGAAAGAGGTCTTCTCTTGGTCCTCAGGAGCAAGGTGGATTTGATTGTAACCAGAATACTCATCCATAAATGAGAGGGCCTTATACCCAGCCGTGTTGTCCACCAGTACATCAATGTGAGGAAGCGGGAAATCATCCATCGGACATACCTTTTTCAAGTCCCTGAAATCGATACAAATCCAAAATTTTCCATCTTTCTTCATTACCGGGACTATGTTCGCCACCCATTACGGATATAAAATCACTCTGATAAACCTGGCCTTATGTAATTTATCGACTTTTCTTTTATCCTTAAGGCCATTTGCGGGTGGAACCTTCTCGCCTTTTGCTTAACGGGTGTTGCCCCTAGTTTAAGAATGAGTCGGTGTTCAACCAACGTGTGGTCAAGACCCGGCATGTCCTCATAGGACCAGGCAAATGAATCGTTGTACTCCCTCAAAACCTTGATCAGCTCCTCCTCAACCTGAGGAGGGAGATTAGCAGAAATAATTATGGGCCTGGGGTCCTCTTCTGTTCCAAGGTTAATATCTTTAGTGGGTTCATCCACTGCCGTAGACGGTTCATCAAATCTCTTTAACCCCTGTGCGTACAGATCAGCATCGTCATCCACATCGCTTTCCTCATCATCGGCTGGGTCCTTCTCATCTACAATCTCATATACACCTAACCCGTCATTGCCAAGTTGGCCAAGTCTATACACTGCATTGTTGATTGTTGGCAAAGTCTGCACATTTTGTAGTTCAACGTCTGCATGCATGAAGTCTGTACACTGCATTGTGTCAACTTGCGTCTCACGTATCTAAAGTCTGGACAGCCTATTATTTCAGCCAACGTCTCATTCAGTGTTAAAGTCTATACAGACTTCAGCGTCTCATTCATGAAGTCTATACATCGACTGTTCATGCACAGAGTCTGTGTCTCATGCATCGTCTATGCAAAGTCCATACATTGCATTCAAAGTCTGTACAGCGTTCATCTCAGCCAGCGTCTCATGCTGCGTCTTAGGCATGTCTGTACATTGCACTGTAGCTGCATTGTTTCACCTGAAGTCTGTGCATTGTCTCAGCCACCGTCTCATTCAGCGTCTCACGCTTGCAAAGTCTATACACTGGTCAGTGGAAGCAAGTCTATACATTCGACTGTTCAACCTGTGACTAAGTCTGTACAGCCAGGGAGACTGTCAAGTCTATACATTCATTCACTGTAGCTTGCACGAGGTGAAGTCTGTACATTGGCCTTAGTTTTCCAAGTCTGTACATTGGCCTCCATGCCTCAAGTCTATACATTGGACTGTCTGGTCAAGTCTGTACATCCTTCTGTTGAAAGTCCAAGTCTATACATTGGACTGTTTGGCCAAGTCTGTACATCCTTCAGTGAACTTCGAAGTCTATACATTGGAAGCCTTTACCTACGATGGACTTCAAAGTCTATACATTCGCTGTCTTCCATTGCTTCAAGTCTGTACAGCCCTTTTGTTGGCAAGTCTTCACATTGTGAAGTCTATACACTCAACTCCTTCACACTTCAGGAAGTCTGTACATCCTTCAATGCATTGCATGCATCGTTCGTGAAGTATGTACATCGAGTGAAGTCTGGTGAAGTCTATACAGCGCCCATTTCTCTTAGAGTCTCATGCATATGTAAAGTCTGTACATTGCATTTGCATTCATAACGTCTTCACACTTGAAGTCCATACATCGTCAGTTGTCTGTCAAGTCTTCATATTGCTTAAGTCTATACAGCGGCTGCTTCACATATGAAGTCAGTAGATCGCATAGCTTCACATAGATGAAGTCTATACGTTGGGCAGAGTCTGTACGCTGCATTCGAGTTCACAAGTCTATACAGACTGAAGTCTATATAATGCACTTCATCTTACAGTTTATACAGAGTTCGATACTTAAACTGATAATCTGGTATTCTGTCTGACAGGGATTCTTTACCTGGACTGATGACCTGGCTCGTGATCCAAGAAGGACGAGGTACCATGATGCGACACGTGGAAGAAGCCTTTCCAGGATGCTGCCATGTGGATGGAATTGCCTCGGTTCTGGCGAATTCTCTAGGCGGGAAATGTGGAAGCCACGCGCCCTCATCCACCTGCTGATAGTATATAATGAAGCCTTCATCTTCAGATGGAGGTGGATCGACTGAAGAGAAGAAAAGTCTATACAGTAGAGAGCCATCGATCCACAGTGAGAAGAAAAATAGAGAAGAAGAAAAGGAGAGAAGAGAAGAGAGAAGAGATGTGTTGAGAGAGTGAAATTGAGAGAGTTTAGATTGAGAGCTTTTCTGATTGTAACTCAATCTCTTGGTTCAGAAACCAGAGCTGAGGCTTGCTCATTCCGAGCTACATTCCCATTTGGGTTTTCATTTTCATTTACTTCTGTCTTTTATTTCCGAATTCTTGTTTCTTCAAGCTGTGAGGCAGCATTGCAGTGGAGGTCTCCACTGGACAGGTGAAGCTGTAATCCTCAGCAGGCGAGACTTGGTCTCGGACGGCTAAGCTGTATTGCCCAGCTATTACAGAGGATTTGTTCCTCTGGTCGGCAAGCTGTAAAGCCCAGCAAAGCTGTGTATCACCGGTTTGTAGGCCAAGCTGTAGTGCCCAGCAGACGCAAGCTGTACTGCGTAGCAGTAAGCCATACTCTGTTGAGTGTGGGGTGGACGTAGGTCTTTGACCGAACCACCTAAAATTCTTGGGTGCATTGTGTTTGTGTGATTGTCTTCGAACTATGTGCGATGGGTTTCCTTACTTAGCATCATAGCTTATATCGCTCATGTTCATATCTAGTATTCGAGATAGTGATATGCTGTGTGGCTGCATGGGTCGACCCTTTGCTTAGTGCATCTTCTTTTGGTTTACCTACTCTTTGCCTATATTCCGCATTAGAGCTTATACTAGCTTTTAATTAGGCATTTGATCTATTCACCCCCTGTGGACGTCAAAAAATGATGATGATCATACGACATGCACGTCTCAGCACTCGAGAGCGAGTCGAAGACGGAAAGGCTGAATAAACCCTGTGCCTCCTCCAAGCAGGACGAATACCTACCCGGTGCTCCGCCACCCGATAAAGAATCCCCTCGTGTTGAAGAGACAGCCCCGGCTCTCCAGTCGGCATTGCCAAAGGCTGAATCAAAAGAAATTCGGGAATTCGAACACGTGTTCGGCACGCGCCGGGGATCACTCGAAGTTCCAAATCGGGATGCAGAGGCCCTGAACTAAACACCCCGATGGCGGTGCATTAGGAATAAAGCAATACAGGAGGATAAGCATCCATCCGAATAGCCGCGAAGCCGAGATGAAGTCTAAACTGGCGTGCCCTTATATGGTCTTTAAACCGGCGCGCCCCTTCCAATAGCCTTAAACCGGCGCGCCCCTAAGGGGGCCTTAAACCGGCGCGCCCTTTACAAGATGCTAGTCCGGCGCGCCCCGTGAACTCCCTTGCTTAATGTTAAAACGGCATGCTCCCGTTGAAGGGTCACCCCTTTGAATGCACTAAACCGGCGCGCCCATCTTGGAATGCTAATACGGCATGCTTAGTTTAGAAACAAGCCTTTCTCTGAGGACTTTATCCGGCGTGCAGTGAAGCCATCCCGTCATCAATGCGGTCCCCTGTTTCCTGGGAACGGCATGATGACGAACAAGCCCAAAATGGTTAAAGCTCCCACTTCGATCCGGCGGGCAACCGAGCATATGCCGTGAATGGAAGTTCTCGAGCCCTGCACCATCGAATGCTCATTCCGTTGAGCGGCCGGCCATGCTCCTGCAAATGATGAAAGCCGCGTGTCTCGCGGTGGATATGCCAGCAAAGGAGGAGGCCATGCCTCTGCCCCTCTCCCGATCACACCGTAGCCGCGGCGGAGGTGACGTCCATGACAACGGCACTCGACACGGCGACCCCAGCGACGTCAGCAACGACAACTACGAACAGAACAAAAGCCATAGAAACGGGAAGCTTGCTTCCCTGCTCTCCCTATAAATACAAGCCCCAGGTAAGAAGTAAAAGAGGAGGGACGCTCTACTGACGGCGAAGCCCTGCTCCGAAGTGTGAAGAGAGATAAGAGGGTGAAAGAAAGAAGGAGAGGTGAGGGGAAGAGAGCTCACTTCCCCCCTTTGTCTTTGCATTTCCTTCTGCCCCTTTGATTTCCTTTTGGTGATCTTCATATGTAGACCTTTATCTTCGTATTCCCTTTCAATGTAAGCGGAGTTTGGTCTGTTGCGAAATGAAAGGAAAACTCCCCTTTGGGAGATCTTGATGCCCCAATCCCCCTCAATACTCAGCCCATAGTGGCTCTATTTTTTTCTCCCTACCGCCATGTTCTTGTGTCGACTTCGGCTCTCACGTGGTCTTCAGCCACGCGATCACGGCAACCCTCGGGTCGTCGGAGTTCCTTTGTAGGCTGGCCCTCAGGACCTCCGGCCCCAAACGGGGGGAGTCGATACGATCGCAACAACCCATGGGTCACCGGTTTCCCTTGTAGGCTAGCCCTCGGGATCTCCGGCCCCTGATGGGGTAATTTTACTGGTGTCGTTGCTTAGCACACATCGGGATGTTTCGGGGCCGTTGGAGTTCTCTCCGCATGGCGCGCCCCATATTTTCCCCCAGACCCTTCCGATCTAGGGGAGGTGCTGCCCGATTTTCGTCAGGGTCAAGAACACCAAGAACAATGAATAAATGTATCATAGAATTTGCCTACGGGTGAAAGAAAAGAAACACACATTAAAACTCTGTGAACTGAACCCCCCTGAACGAACACTTAAGCATCCACGCTAATCCACCTGAACAAACACTTAAAACACTTAAATCTTCTTTCCACAAACATAATTCATCAATAAGATGAACAAACCAATCAATAAATCAACTTACAGTTGAAGGAAAGAAGAAACAGAGCACAAACGGGTTGAAAGAAGCTATACAATGCTTAATCCGACGCCCCCTAATCCGGCGCGGGTTAATCCGGCACAGTACCCCCCCGCGCCGGTTTAACCCCACACTCAAAACCCATTTTTTTTTCCTTGCAGCAATCCGGCGCGCCCCCTTGTACTAGTCCATTTAACCGGCGCGCCCCCCTTCCTGGACCTTAACCGGCGCGCCCCCCCTTGAACTCCCTTAATCCGGCGCGCCCCTTCAGCCCCCTTTAGTGTCCTTAAACCGGCGCGCCCTTCCCCTTGTGGCATCCTTAACCGGCGCGCCCCCCCTTCAATATCACTTAATCCGGCGTGCCTGGAAGAGAGAAGGTGATCAAGAAAATAAAAGAAAACATGCAATTCAAGCTAATAGAAAATTAACCCCGCGACCAAACCGCGCAGGTCGATCCGCGTGCGAGGGCGCACGTTTTCGAGTTTGGGCTTCACACTTAACAACCCGCTCCCCCGGACTGTGCGTGAAGAGAAAAGCAATGATGTCCCGTGGTATCGGACGTGGACCTCGGGATCCCCGACATGGTCATGATCCGTGCACCTCTTGGGCCGATAGTTCATCAGCTTGACCCACTTCTTCCGGGATCCGATCCCGTACCCACGTGAAGCGTGCCGTACCTACGGCAGATATCCGAATGTCTTTGTTGTTACCTTCGATGCTTCGAATATGGACTCTCGACCGAATACTGGATTGTCTGTTAGTGACTGATATATATATATATATATATATATATATATATATATATATATATATATATACCGGGATCTAATCCCGCACTTTCATTAAATTCGCCGCACTCGCAGCAAGTATTTGTATGGTTTTGAACACCGTTTTGCGTACCGATGCGGAGGGTTTAAATCATGTCAACCCAACTCGTATGCTTTAATGAAAAATGATCTTTAGGTCATTTGACCCCTTTTCTTGGCGATTAATCAGAGGTCTTCCCTTCTCCGAGGGGATGTAATTAACGTCGTGGCCTTTATGGCGCAGCGGGTCTCCAGTCCCGACCCGATATCCACAATCATCTGATTAGTCAGATGGAGCGCACCCCGGGCTTCGGACCACTCCAGTCTCGAAGCCCGAACACATTGTCACCTAGGTGACTGGCACGCCCTCGCACTAGGTAAACCGATAAAAAGAACACCGATATCCCACGATATTTTCACCCAACGAATTTCAGTGCGTTCCACACCCCCCTCTAGATCCACAGTTAGTGGAGATAGACTGCGTCCATCTAACACAACAGGTTTGGCCTTTGATGTCCCTTTGCGGCACGTAGGAGATATCAAACTCCATAAGAATCACCGCCGATTTGCCTAGGCGGCCTTTGAGTGCCGGTTGGGACATGATATATTTAAGCGGATCCGCCTTGGAAATCAGGTTAATTTCATGTGACAACATATAGTGCCAGACATATCTTCTCGATAAAGGTGTATTTCTCCTCAGTTCTGACTAATCTCTGACTGAGGTAGTAGAGGGCTTGTTCCTTCCCTTCTTCATTATTCTGGGCTAGCATTGCCCCCAGGGAGTTGTACGTGGCTGCTATGTAGAGGATTAGCGGCCATCCTTTCATCGGTGCACCCAGCACTGGAGGAGTCTTCAGATAATCCTTTAGCTTGTCAAAGGCCGTCTGGCAGTCTTCATCCCAGTAAAAGGGAACATCTTTTATCATTAGCTTGTGAAAGGGATGGCATCACCCTGACAAATTAGATATAAACCGCCGAATGTATGTCAGGCGGCCTTGTAGATATCTCAGCTCAGAGAGGTTCCTTGGCGGGGGTAACTCTTGGATTGCCTTGATCTTTGTGGGGTCTATCTCAATTCCCTGATATTTAACAATGAATCCCAAGAATTTTCCGCTCGATACTCCGAACGCACACTTCATGGGGTTCATCTTTAATTCATACTACCTGAGCCTCTGAAATACAACTCGGAGGTCCTGTAGATGGTCTTCTTTTTTTCTGGTCCTGACTACCAGGTCATCTATATAGCACTCAACCTTGTGGTAGAGCAGTTCATCAAATATTCTGGTCATCACCCACCGGTAAGTTACGTCGACGTTCTTTAGTCCAAACGGTATCCTCTTGTAGTGATAAATGACCTTGGGAGTTTGGAAGGCGGTGTGGGCCCGGTCATGTCCTGCGATCCATATCTGGTTGTAGCTGTGACATCAATCATGACCTCCGTTATCGGTACTGGAAAGTCATCCTTGGGGCAGGCCTTGCTCAGATCTCAGAAATCAACGCATATCTGGATTTGCCCATTTTTCTTCTTCACGGGCATGATATTAGCCATCCACGTGGTGTATCGATTTTCTTCGACAAAACCCACATCAATGAGCTTGTCAACTTCTTTGCATATTTAAGAGATGAGCTCTGGCCTCATGCGCCGCGGTGGCTGCTTCACCGGCTCAACTTCGGGGCTTGTGGCTAGCTCATGCTGTGAGACTGTGGGGCTCAATCCTGGCATTTCCTTGTAGGTCTAGGCGAAGCAATCTCGATATTCTTGTAGTAGCTGGGTGTACAGCCTCTGTTCTTCAGCAGATAAATGGGCACTGAAGAAGGTCGGCCTAGGGTCGTCCTCGTCTCCCAAGTTGACTTCTATCAGTTCACCGACTGTGGCTTCGTCTCCGTCTTCTATCTCCGGGGGCTTAGGCTGGAGGTCGAGAAAGTCGGGTATATCATCTTCAAGCTCGAGTACCTCGGCCTCTTCATTCTGTTGCACTTGGGCCTTGCCAGGAATTTCTGAGTCAGCTAGTGGTGACTGCATGAGCTATTCTATTGGCAGACCTATAGCTGACGTGGTTTTGAGAGACGAGCTAACAACCTCGGCCCTTGGAGACGTGTTTGCAGCCCTGAAGGGCTGGTGGCTGTTTATTGCCGTGCTAGAGCAGCACTGCGGCTTTGCAGCAAAATACAAGAGTGCCCCGCCTCCCTGGATTGCCATATGTTCAGTGGAGGTAGCCTTTTCTTTTCTAGCAACATTCATCTCTTGATCAGGCTTGGAAGAAGCTCCCCTGATCAGTTCGAGAGGTGCTGACATCATCATCAAAGGAGGGCCACTAGAAGGAGGCAGCCCTGGTTCTTCAGTATCTTCAGCTTCGCTACTGCTAGCCCTGTCGAATTTGGCCTGAAGAGCCGCTTCCTAAGGATAGACCTACTCCCAGCACTGGCAGGGGAATATGGTTCATGATTCCAAGTCTCTTGGTCGAGCTGGTTCAGTATGCTCAGCCTCTCCTAGGTGTTCATCGAGAGTTGCCCCCAGTGAGTTATCTTCAGCTGGGTAGAAAGCAGAGATGGTGTCCACTTCATAGTGCCCGCTATAATAGTATTCCTCGCGGGTGAAGCCTAACCCTGGGTGTTGAGAGACATGTCTCAGCTCTTTGTCCAGGCTTGTAGGATACCACAGCTTCTGGAATGCTTCTTTCTTTTTGCGAGACTGGTCAGAGGGGATGTGCTGTTTCTGGAACATCTTGGCCATCCGATTTGTTATAAATGCCAACCCCTGAACGGGAACTGATGGGTCTTCTGTATCATCAGGCAGATGACAATCATTATCTTCCCGTGTAGGGTGCTCCTCGTCCGTGTAAAATAAGCTGCTGGGGCCATCTATCTGTGCCACCTTCCAATATTCGAAAGGTTCGACAATGATATTATTGAGGTCGAGAATTGGCTTGGTAATGCCATCCAGGATCCCGATGTGGTCGTGCTGCTAGTCGACCTTGGCTTCATTAGCTTCGGGGTAGATGGCAGGAGGTGCTACCCTGCCCACATCCCCTGTGACGGTGATGTGTGAGATCGTCATGGGATTAACATACCCGCGCGGCGGCGGAGGGAACCAGTCGGCGCCAGAGGTGCTTTTTGATGCGCTGGCAGAGGTCTTGGCGTCAGAGGTCTTCTACTACCTTTCTGCATATAGAGGGGCGTCCGCCAGGTGACACTTGAACACTTCGAACGGGTGGAGATCAGCAAATACTCTTTCCTCCTTCCCTTCTAGGTTGTATTTGATGCACTGGTGGAGCATGGAGGGCACCACCATGTTCTCATGTAGCCAAGGGCGGCCAAGCAGCACCTTGTACGAGGTGCGAGAATCGATGACATGAAACTGCACCCTCGTAACAATGTCCGCCAGAGTGAGTGTGAATTCTGCTACTCCTAGCGACACTTCACACTTCTGGTTGAAGCCGACAATACGCATATCTCTGACTTTTTCGAGGCGCACGTTGAAGTAGTGCCTCTGATATATCCTGTATGGCAGGATGTTGACAGTTTCCCCAGGATCCACCAGGATTCTGTTCAGCTCTCGACCATTCAGATGTCCCTTCATATACAACGGCATGTTGTGGCTGGTAGTGGGGAGCAGCATGTCTTCCTGAGTGAAGGTTACATTGGCTTCTGATGAGGGCATCACACCACATACCCTCTGGCTTGGTACTTCTCTCCCTCCCGGAGGCAGCTAGGGAGCAGCCCTTCTTCAGACGGAACATTGGTGCTTATCATCCTATTACATTTTCCTATTTTCTTGAGTCATTTTGATGTATTTGCCTATGTTTTGAGTCATGTTACTAGGTTATCATGTTATTTGCTTATGCTTGTATGTAGGCTAGTGGGCTAATGGGGCTAGTAGGTCTTATTGGGCCATTTCTTTGGTCTGGCCCATGGGCGCCCCTCTCCCCACCCCTTGGTCTTCCGTCATTTGTCCATTTCATGAGGACTTCTTTGTAAATTGGGTTTTCCTATATATAGGACCCCAAACCCCCTCTTTTGAAGCTAATGAAGTATTAAGCAAATTTGAGCCACTTAAGTGCATCTCCCCCTCTCTCTAGCTCTTTGCTCTCTCCTCTTCCCTCTCTCTCTCTAAATTTCGAAATTCACTCTCTCTCCTCCCTATTCTCCCCTAATTAAGACCCCTCCCCCTTCCCCATACCTCCCATTTAATCCCCCTCCAACCCCTAGGTGGAAGCCCCTCTTCCAAGGCACCCCTTGGCATTCCCCATACACCCCCTCACTTCCCTAAGCATCCCCTTCACCCCTCCCAAGCTAAAATTCGAATTCTCCTCCCTTTGGGACTGCACCACATTCATTCCCAGCCCCCTTCACCTCCCTAGGTCGCAGCCCCCAACCCCCCTTCCCATTATTCTTCCTTTGGCCAACCAAGTTCTTCCACCCCTCTCCCCCCCTTTGATCAGTCTGCAGGTGGCTGAAGAAGGTACGACTTGCAGAAGCTTCCCCGGATTCACACGGTGACATCCAGAGGCTTACCATACCTTTCTGGAAAGGGCGTCTAGTCATCTTCGCAGGCGAGGTGATCCCGTCCCGTTCCGAGTTCGGGGCTGTCCGGGAGAGCCAATCTCCCCCGACTGCGCAGAGCTCCATCAGCAGAGCTCCTGAACCCGGTTCAAAGCTGCACCACGGCCGACACTTGAAGATTCAAGCCACGAGTTCTTCTGAAAATATCTTCCTCCACCAGTCCTCTTTCTGGATCAAGAAGCGGAAGTGCATTCGGCATCCAGAGGTCAGAGTTTTGGTCTTTCTTCCACGACTGGTCGGGTCTGTCTCCCACAGGTGGCAGTGACCTGCCTCCACTCATTGGAAACCCCCAGTCCACCCCGACATTGGACGGCTTCCCCGTAAGCTTTGCAGCACAGAGGGATCGTCCACGGTTCCAGCAACTCCAACGGTTCGAGATTCGGCATCCGGGAGCGGCCGGGACAACTTCTGCAATCCACTGTTCCTATCTGGTAGTCGCTGCGGCCAGAACCTGCAACCCAGTTCGTTGCCGCACCACGACTAACTGTGAAGGAATCAGACCGAAGTTCCTTCCTCAAAGATCTTCCTCCCCCTGTTCCCGACCAGGATCAAGAAGCAGAAGTACATTTGGCGTTCGGGAGCCCCAGTTCTAATTTTTATCCTTCAGTCACGCAGGACTACCCTCACCAGTCTTCTGTGACCAACAGTCACTCATCGGCATCCCCCAGGACACCCCGACCTCCGGCAGCCTCCCCGCCAGTTTTTCTGCAACGAGGGCTCGACCATGGTTCCATAACTTCTGACGGCTTGAGATTCGGAGCTCGGGAGCACAAGGTACAACCTCTGCATCCTACTGCCTCCGATCTGAAGCCGCCAGCCCCAGATTCCTTCATCCTGTTCGAGCCTCCACCATGACCAGCGACGACGTCAGAAGAATTCGATAAAATTCAGAGGTGTCCCAGCCCCTGTTGTAAAGAAATCCCCTCTGGTTTCGTCGCCGGAAAAATTCCTGAGGATGAACTACGACTGCAACAGCGGCATCCTGTCCCTTCGCACAGCAAGTGGGCAGATCCACGTCGGCTTCCGTTCCGTCATCCTTGGCGAGTTTCCCCCTCCTGCCTGGCCGGCTTAGCGCCCCTCCCTGCGTGGAGGTAGTGTTTGATGTAAGTTTAATTCCCCCACCCTCCATCCAACCCTCCTGCGTGAGGAGTAGTTCATGTACTAAACAGCTCAAGCTTCATCGGCGCAGTGTGCGGGGAACCCACACTTCCCCGCTCGCCCTCGTCTCCGATCGGGGTTGGTTTCCTCAAACCAACCAGGTGAGCCTCCTGCCCTTGCCTCCTTATACTTGTTTATTTAATATCTGCGAAACATATCGGCCGGTAGGAGAGTGAGTGCCCGATCCCGGCGCCACCTTTCAGTGTGGTCACCGTGGCTATAAGTGAGCGAGTGACCCCGTGCCTTTAAGGCATCCGGACGCCCTTGTTTGTGAGCTTTCAAACCTTCGGGAGGGCTAACTAAAGTGGTGATGGTCCTCTAACCAGTCAGGGGCTATCTCCATCACCTCGACTCGGCATCACCGGGTCACCACGGGAATCGTGTGCGCACGGTGCGTTGGTAGCTTTAACATATTCTCGGCGCCTTGTAATTGTGATTGCGAATTAGGTCCAAGGAATCAAAGTCTCCGCTGCATTTGGTGTCACATCAATTTGGTATCAGAGCAAGTTCTAGACTTGTCTCTACTAAGTCTTGTCCTAGGGCAATTGCATTCATCACCCGATCATCATGCATACCCCTCGTTGGTCACATGGTCCGATTGACCCCCTCCACATGGACTACATTGTAGATGAGGACCTTCATTTTGATGGAACTAATCCTCATGCCTATCTTAGGTGGGAGAATACCATGGAAAGGGACTTTGAAAGTACTTGGGTATATGGATCCGAGAGAGTCCGCAGGGCCAAGGCACGACTTCGGGGTCTAGCCAAGAAAATGTGGGAACACAAAGAGAGATTCAGAAGGGTTTGGGGGCAAGAGCCCATCCACTCATGGGAAGAGATGAAGAGTGAGCTCAGAAAGATCTACGCTCCCCGACCGTCCCACTCCTACTGTGAGGACCATAACCCGAGGAGCACTCCCACTCCCCCTTTTCCTCCCAGTCAACCCAAGGCCTCCATTAGGACCCAAACCCCACCACCCAAAGGACCCCTAGATTCATTGGAAGAGATAAGGGTTGAGATCAGGAAGATCTTCACTTCCCTTAGGGCCCAAACTCCACCACCCCAAATGACTCCTATCCCGATCACCACCACCATTCAAACCAAATTGGCCACCACCCAACCCAACATTCCCCATCAAACCCACACCCCACAAGCTTCCACAAATCCTCATCCCACCCATTTCCAAAAGGAACTTACGGAGGTGACCGAAGACTATAAGGCTCCCCTAGATTGGGAAGAAGAATATGAGGCCCAAATAGGTCAAGAGAACTCATTCCTACCCAAAGAAGACCCAGTGAGCCAAATGGGGTGCACCCTCCCCCATGAGTTACAAGATGCCCAACCTAGGCCTCCACTCCTACCCCTCCCCATCCTATCCCAAGTCCCCTATTACTCACCACCCCAAAAGAGCCACATGCCAGTCATCATCACCCCACAAGCAATGGACTTACTCACCTCCTTGGTGAAGGAAACCATGATCCCCATACCCAACCCCATAGTGGTGAGTACTCCGGACCCAACCCCCGCCATGGAGATCACCCATGTCCTGGAAGAAGAAGAAACTTCACATGGTGGACTTCACCTTACACCACCCTCCCTAGTAGGGGCCGAGCTCATCTTAGGAGAACCCCTTTCACGTTGGCTAAAGGAGAACCCATTTAGAGATCTCATGGCCCATGTTTGCCCTCCTATGGAACAAAACCTCCCTATAGTACCCTTACCCACCTACCACACCACAATCTAATCATCCCATCATGTGGAGACACTAGGGGACTTTCTTAAGGGTATAGCTTGGCAAATGGAGCTAACTGACCTGTTGACCACTGTAGCCGACCAACCTAGGAGCCTTGACCTCCTACACTTATGTGTCGGATCCATCTCCTCCACTTACACTATGGGTTGCTACACTAGTGACCTTCTGTTATTCCTCCCTACACCCGAGGAGCCCGATGCTCTCCACAAATTAGAGTTGCTTATTTCGGGTAGGATGCCAAGCCCTCCATTCATGGCCAACCAACCCGCCAAGGACTTCGGTTCAAATACCACATTTGAGGAGGAGGACTCCCCATCATTTGAAGACCTTGAGGAGATAGAATACCCCTTCCTTGGTAACACATTCATGACCCCTTTGATCCCTCCCTATGGAAGACACTGAACCCATGGGACCTAGCCGCCTTACCCACCACCCACTCCCTCCTACCCTCATCCACCATGTTCAACCCAACCCACCCATTCCACTACTTAGTTCACACTATGAGAGCCATGACCGAGGGTGACGTCCACCTAGGAAATGAGGAAGTGACCTATCCCAAAATGTCCACCTTCTTGGACCCCTTCGACCCCTATGAGTGGAAGCCCCCAAATCCACCCCCACCTAAAGATGGGACCATCTTGATTGTAATGCATGTGCCACAACATTTTGCCCCACCTGGTAGGGATAGTCATCTCATTTGTGTCTCATACACACTAGGTCCGGTGCATGACAGGTTCACATTTGGATATGTAGGTCCACCCCCATTCATCATCCATCTTATGCATGATAGGAGTCTACATGGAAGTCCAGGTCCTCCGGCATTCATTGCACCCATACCTGATAGAGCCACATTTGGACATACTGGTCCTCCCCCACTCTTCATCAACCTCAGGCATGATAGGGCCATTTGTGGCTGCCCCAGTCCACCTAAGTGCATCAAGGTCCACATGACTCCTAAGCATGATAGGTCCCCATTTGGTTGTCCAGGACCCCCTTTATCCACTAGTGAATCAACATTCACAGAGTTGCATGGAAACATTCGCAAAAACATCAACAAGAGCAACGAGATTTACAAGAAGTCTGCTGACTCCCACCGTCGCCACCAAGAATTCCAGATTGGTGATTTTGTGATGGTGAGAACTGAGAGGTTGTTCCCTGGGAATACTTCGAAGTTGAGGTCATGTGGAGCTGGCCCCTTCCAGGTATGAGACGCCTTGGCACCAATGCTTACGTGTTGGACCTCCCTGAAGAGTACGGAGTAAGCCCCACATTCAATGTGGTTGACCTGGTGCCCTACAAGGGCCCCACGGTGACACCCGGTGAGGAAATCCAGCCTACTCCCTCCTTTGAGAGCGCCCCCACACCCCAGAGAGCTCAACCCCATTTGAGAAACTGGCGCGATGAAGTGGAGCAGATATTAGATGAACAGGTTACCATCACAAGGAGCAAGGTGTATGAGCGCTACCTGGTCAGGTGGAAGGGACGACCACCCTCGGACGATACCTGGGTGAGCCGGGAGGATCTCCAGCAGCTGTCCCCCGATCTCCTAGAGCAGTACCGCAGTAGGGAGGGCCTTTACTCGACAGAGTCGAGCTCCTCGCCGCCCGGGAGAATTGATGAGGGCATCACACCACATACCCTCTGGCTTGGCACTTCTCTCCCTCCCGGAGGCAGCTAGGGAGCAGCCCTTCTTCAGACGGAACATTGGTGCTTATCATCCTATTACATTTTCCTATTTTCTTGAGTCATTTTGATGTATTTGCCTATGTTTTGAGTCATGTTACTAGGTTATCATGTTATTTGCTTATGCTTGTATGTAGGCTAGTGGGCTAATGGGGCTAGTAGGTCTTATTGGGCCATTTCTTTGGTCTGGCCCATGGGCGCCCCTCTCCCCACCCCTTGGTCTTCCGTCATTTGTCCATTTCATGAGGACTTCTTTGTAAATTGGGTTTTCCTATATATAGGACCCCAAACCCCCTCTTTTGAAGCTAATGAAGTATTAAGCAAATTTGAGCCACTTAAGTGCATCTCCCCCTCTCTCTCTAGCTCTTTTCTCTCTCCTCTTCCCTCTCTCTCTCTAAATTTCGAAATTCACTCTCTCTCCTCCCTATTCTCCCCTAATTAAGACCCCTCACCCTTCCCCATACCTCCCATTTAATCCCCCTCCAACCCCTAGGTGGAAGCCCCTCTTCCAAGGCACCCCTTGGCATTCCCCATACACCCCCTCACTTCCCTAAGCATCCCCTTCACCCCTCCCAAGCTAAAATTCGAATTCTCCTCCCTTTGGGACTGCACCACATTCATTCCCAACCCCCCTCACCTCCCTAGGTCGCAGCCCCCAACCCCCCTTCCCATTATTCTTCCTTTGGCCAACCAAGTTCTTCCACCCCTCTCCCCCCCTTTGATCAGTCTGCAGGTGGCTGAAGAAGGTACGACTTGCAGAAGCTTCCCCGGATTCACACTGTGACATCCAGAGGCGTACCATACCTTTCTGGAAAGGGCGTCCAGTCATCTTCGCAGGCGAGGTGATCCCGTCCCGTTCCGAGTTCGGGGCTGTCCGGGAGAGCCAATCTCCCCCGACTGTGCAGAGCTCCATCAGCAGAGCTCCTGAACCCGGTTCAAAGCTGCACCACGGCCGACAGTAGAAGATTAAAGCCGCGAGTTCTTATGAAAATATCTTCCTCCACCAGTCCTCTTTCTGGATCAAGAAGCGGAAGTGCATTCGGCATCCGGAGGTCAGAGTTTTGGTCTTTCTTCCACGACTGGTCGGGTCTGTCTCCCACAGGTGGCAGTGACCTGCCTCCACTCATTGGCAACCCCCAGTCCACCCCGACATCAGACAGCTTCCCCGTCAGTTTTGAAGCATAGAGGGATCGTCCACGGTTCCAGCAACTCAAACGGTTCGAGATTCGGCATCCGGGAGCGGCCGGGACAACTTCTGCAATCCACTGTTCCTATCTGGTAGTCGCTGCGGCCAGAACCTGCAACCCAGTTCGTCGCCGTACCACGACTAACTGTGAAGGAATCAGACCGAAGTTCCTTCCTCAAAGATCTTCCTCCCCCTGTTCCCGACCAGGAGCAAGAAGCAGAAGTACATTCGGCGTTCGGGAGCCCCAGTTCTAATTTTTCTCCTTCAGTCATGCAGGACTACCCTCACCAGTCTTCTGCGACCAACAGTCACTCATCGGCATCCCCCAGGACACCCCGACCTCCGGCAGCCTCCCCGCCAGTTTTGCTGCAACGAGGGCTCGACCATGGTTCCATAACTTTTGACGGCTTGAGATTCGGAGCTCGGGAGCACAAGGTACAACCTCTGCATCCTACTGCCTCCGATCTGAAGCCGCCAGCCCCAGATTCCTTCATCCTGTTCGAGCCTCCACCACGACCAGCGACGATGTCAGAAGAATTCGATAAAATTCAGAGGTGTCCCAGCCCCTATTACGAAGAAATCCCCTCTGGTTTCGTCGCCGGAAAAATTCTTGAGGACGAACTACGACTGCAACAGCGGCATCCTGTCCCTTCGCACAGCAAGTGGGCAGATCCACGTCGGCTTCCGTTCCGTCATCCTTGGCGAGTTTCCCCCTCCTACCTGGCCGGCTTAGCGCCCCTCCCTGCGTGGAGGTAGTGTTTGATGTAAGTTTAATTCTCCCACCCTCCATCCAACTCTCCTGCGTGAGGAGTAGTTCATGTACTAAACAGCTCAAGCTTCATCGGCGCAGTGTGTGGGGAACCCACACTTCCCCGCTCGCCCTCGTCTCCGATCGGGGTTGGTTTCCTCAAACCAACCAGGTGAGCCTCCTACCCTTGCCTCCTTATACTTGTTTATTTAATATCTGCGAAACATATCGGCCGGTAGGAGAGCGAGTGCCCGATCCCGGCGCCACCTTTCAGTGTGGTCACCGTGGCTATAAGTGAGCGAGTGACCCCGTGCCTTTAAGGCATCCGGCCGCCCTTGTTTGTGGGCTTTCAAACCTTCGGGAGGGCTAACTAAAGTGGTGATGGTCCTCTAACCAGTCAGGGGCTATCTCCATCACCTCGACTCGGCATCACCGGGTCACCACGGGAATCGTGTGCGCACGGTGCGTTGGTAGCTTTAACATATTCTCGGCGCCTTGTAATTGTGATTGCGAATTAGGTCCAAGGAATCAAAGTCTCTGCTGCATTTGGTGTCACATCAGCTTCCGGTTGTAACGACCCGAGAATCCGATTACCGGGAAGGCCCGATAACCCGAGACTCGCACCGCCGCCCACGAGCCGGGAGGGCTCGGAAGGGCTAAAAGGAGTGTGGAGGCACAAAGAAATAGGAAATAAAGCAGGACAACTCAACAAATAACAGAAATAAACAAACAACTACAACAGAGTCCAGTCCAACAGAAAGTACAGTCTAAAGCAGTAAAACGTACCACATGCGAAGTGAGCACTCGGCCCGGCAAGCTGGCAACTGAGAACCTCCACTCCGCACCCTCGAACCACGAGGAAGAACCGCCACACCTGAAAAGTAGGGAATGAGTCTCCAAAACAGAGACTCAACAGTGATCCCGCGGAACCCCAACCGGAAACAACGACGGTAGCGGAAAGGGGAGCTACAACTACAGCAGGAACAACAAATCGGTGGCCGGTCAAAAACTCGGCACTACAGCTACTCCTACTGCCAGAAGGCAGACCTCGACCACGCAGTCGAAGCTACCGAACCACGCTAGTTCCACCTACCGAAGTAAGAACACACGGCAACCACGTCGTAGAGGCCTATCCCCCGGACACAGCCGACCTGGACACGCTGTCCAAGGTGCAACCCCGACCATCCGATCGCGGGTACCGCACAACAAGACCCAACCTCTGTAAAGCCACTAGCACTAATCTCACGGCGCAAGAACCGACACACGCGCCAAGATGAAACAACCAAACTCACCGGTCAACACGACCAAAAACCCGAAGGTCAAAGACACAGAGACTGACAGTCTGTCACTCCGTACTCGACAGGAGTACCACCCACTAGAAGCACAGCCGGTAGCGTCCCCTGACGTCTTACACCGCACCGCAGGTGAACCGCCTGACGTGGTAGGTCCTACCCGAGGCGCGAACACCGTACAAGTAACCACAAACAAGTGACTAGCTGGGGTCACGCCCGTCGACGTGCGTCCACTGTCCCAAACCACGTGTGCACACATAGACCACACGTCCTAGGTCTGGCCCTCTGACCGGTTTTCCCCTGGCACTGGACTCTGATGTGACGAGGGGCCCGACGGAAACCAGTCTAACCGTCCTCAGGGTAAGCCCGTACACCACTCCCTGGTGCGACCAGCGCACGCGTACTGGTAGGCTACGACTAGTGGAGGGTCACTGAAGGAGTAGACTCTCAACGGAAAACAACATCTGCGCCCGACGACGTACGGGGGACACCCCACGTACCGGCCCCGTCACACGGTGACCACAGTCGGAGAAGACACAGGACTCGCAGTCCCCGGTCACGCACGCACCGTGCGCGAGAGTCGAGAAAACTCAAGTGGCGCTAAGCCACTAGACTCTGGACAGTCCACCAGACGCACTACACCCAACGGTCCTTGAGTCACAAGACTCGGGGTCAAGACCGTTGCACGCAACAGCACAAAGCCGTCAATCTAGTCCAATTTCTAGGTCTAAAAACCGCGGTAACATGAATACCGAGACCATTCCCTGGGAGGGGAACGCAAAGGACTAAGGCCAGCCACACGGGCCACACGGAAAACATAGAAGCACGATTCCCAAGGTAGCACACAAGCCGCCACGACGATTTCCCATCTTGAAGCAAGCGGGAAACCTCCAGCCCCAGGCCGGACAACTGGACTCGCAGTCCAAGGCCAAACACATGACCCACACGGTAATCGCCTTCCAAAGGAACCCACGATATACGGGGGAGACCCCACCGCACACACACCGACACACGGTGACTCGATCAAGCGTAACAGGAAAGCCCGGAACACATGGGGTCACCCGGACCCACCACACCTACGGGCACGCTAATCGGGGTAACACGGTCTCTCCTGACACTGATGCTGCTCGACAGTCGTTGTTAAAATTGCCGTGCCACACAAATTTCAAATATTTATAACCGCACTCACTCACTTATGGATTTGAAAACATGAGTATAATGGTAAGTACGGGTCGATCCCACGGGGAAGGAATTTGGTTATTTTTCTTAGTTGGAAAATATTCTTGTGTTTTGAAAAACCAATTTTTTGGGTTTTGAGTGCGATTACAACTAACGGAAATGAAATTACAACTTGAAATGACAAGGGATAAGTAAAGAAAATTTAGCCAATTGAGTGAAGAACGTCGTCGTTTCCACGCCGAGCCTTTGATGATGATCGTTCCGCCTAGGAAGTCGACGCCGTGAGAGGATTTGAAGAAGAATCACCGCTTCGGGTATGTTTGAAACACTTAAGAAGAACGGGTTTGTAGATAACAAGTTTGAAACTTTAAGGTGAAAACAAAACAGAATTCAAGTGGAAATGGGGGTTGGAAGAAATGAAATAACTTGAAATCTGAATGGAATTAGAAAAAGTTGAAAACATGAAAGTTGTAGAGAATTGAAAAAGGAAGAACTTTTATGAAGAACACAGAAACAGAAAATGAAAGGAAGATAAGGAAAAACTTGAAAAACTAGGACCTATTGGTTCGGATGAACAGTAATTGACAGAAAACTAGCACTTTGAAAACTTAATTCTAAAGCTCAAAAGAAGAGGAATTTGACAAAGTGAAAGAAGAATAAAACTTAGATATACAAGAGAGGAACAACTCTTATGAAGAACTCAGAGTTATTTGAGGACTAGAAAGACTTCAAAATGAATGAATAGAAGAAGGTATCACCATGGATGAACAGTGAATGCACAGGACAGCACTTAAGAAAATGGGTATTAACTCTATGAATTTGGACAAATTTGAAGAAATGCTAAACATAGAAGTTGAAGAAAACTTAAAACCGAACAACTGTTATGAAGACAAGAATTTGAAATGAGGATCATAATAATGTGAAATAAGGCTATGAAAAGACTGAATTCCAAAATGAAACTTGTATTGCAATAAATTCAACTTACAAATTTGACTTCAAAAGCTTGGAAAAATACAACTCCAACAATCAAAAACATCAGAAATGTAAAGAACTAACTTTACAAATGCCCATAGCTAGCTCTCTCCCTAACTCCATCTAGTTCTAACAACTAACAACTAACTAACTACCCTCATTACAAGTGATACCCCCTTTATATAGGGTTTACAACCTCTTCTTGCTCATATAAAACACTCAAATGCACCTAATTTTGACCCAACTTGGTAGGCTGGAGTGTGCTGCACCTTTTGTCATTTTTTATGATTTTTTTGGATTTTTTTTTTTTGGAATTTTTACAGCCCTTTTTCCTCTCTCTTTTCTCTCATTCTCTCTCTCTGCGGGCGCTTTGCGCCGACCGGTTAGGCCGGGTTCGGCCGCCGGCCGTGGGCCCCCGGTGCGCCCTCCGCCCAGCTGCCTGCCGCGTGTGTCGCACGCGCCCGCGTGCTTCCCCTTCGCCGCTGTCGCCTTCCGCTCGCGCGCCACGCACCCCCTCCGCCTCGTCGCCCGTGCCCGGGCCGCCTCCGCCTGCCGTCGCGACGCCACGAACCCCCCCCCCCCCGCCTTCGCCTTCTCCCCCTCCCCCTCGTCGCCCGTGCGGGCGGCGAAGGCGGGAAGGGGCGGGGGTTTTAAACCTTTTTTTAATATTAATATATATATATATATATTATATAAATATATATCTATATTACTATATATATATATCTATATATACTTAGAAAATTCCAAAAAAATAGCAAATAATTTTATTTTTTGTTCTAAATTTTTTTCTTTTCTTTTTGAACCAATCCTCGAGCTTTTGGCCCATTCAAAATATAATTTTTATTTTCTTTTATTTTCTTTTTTTCTTGGAGTTTTTCTCGAACTACGTGCCTGCATAAATACATAAAAATTATCATAAAAAATTATTTAATTTCAAAAAATTAAACATTTGATACAAAATCAATAATAAGTGTGAGAAGTGTATATTGATCATAATTTAAGCTCATAAAAATGTGAATAATTATGAATTAATAAGGAAAAATACACACTTATCAGACACCCCAAAAACACAAACACATAACCCATGGGGTGTCCGGGATACTCACAAGGCCGAAGGTCGACCACTAGGTCACAACCGGGTCAACCGGAGACCAACACAATGCGAACGGAACGCTAAAGGTCACCCGGACCCTTAAGCTCACGGGCACGCAAAATGAGGTAAGCAGAACCTCCAAACACCCCAAAACACGGTCACGGAACTCCACTGGGTGTCCAAAGCACACACGGCCCGCGAGGAGCACGATCAGCCGCAGACCGCCCGCCCCGGGCAGCCCGGATGGTCCCTCCAAGAACGCGCTAGGAGCCTATAGCACGACAAGCCAGGTTGCGCTATGTTTCCATAGCGCGATAGTCCAGAACGCGCCATTGCCCTATAGCGCGACAGGAACCGCCAAACTGTTCATCTTCTCCGATGAACGCGCCCTATCGAGACAGCGTGACGAACAAGAACGCGCTACTGGAGTATAGCGCGTTCTCAGTCCACGGCGGAAAATGGTAGAAACCGCGGGAAAAGCCATGCCACGCCCCGTTCACCCCTAGGTGAAGGGGAAACAAAAGGGGAAACCTTCCCCAAGCCCCTAGGCATGCATCTAAACCCCTGGATCGCCCAAAAGCACCATAAAACGGGAGATCCGGCTCACACCCCAAAATCATGCATTTTACCCAAAACGCCCGGTTTAGCCCGCTCGGCTCACCACGGCCTACGAAACTCGCGGGAAAGGAAGTACACGGGCTGAGGGTCCATCACCCTACCTCCACCGAAGATTACGCGCACCGTGGACGCCGATCCACGAAGAAAACGCCGTTGAAGCCTCGCCGTTCCACGAACTCACGGTCGAGCTTCCACGCGCCTCCACCGCCTCGATCCTCATCCATCCTTGCCCGTGCCTCGCCCGCGCCGTCCCGGCCTCGCCCGTACTCCGCCCCGTCGGCCGCCGGAGAGAGAGGGAGAGAGGAGAGAGCGTGAGAAGAGAGAGGGAGAGAAATGAGAAATGAGAGGGGGAGAGAGGAAAGGGTTAGAATATATAGGAAAACCTGAAAATTCGATAAACCCAGAAAATTACGAAAAATTACCTCCGCGATCCTCGGGAAGAGCGCAACGCAGTGGTAACGTCCCAGAGTCGGAGAACGCCATGGTTCGCCCTGCAAAGAGTTCCGAAGGCACATCAAGGAAAAACACGTGTAAAGCACAAAATAGACTCCGAGACCCACTAAAATGATCCGAAAAATATCCAAAAAATCTGGGACATTACACCGGTAGTGTTTCAGCCAAACATGCTTCATATTGGGCAAGCATCTGTAAAGCAGCGATGATCGCCTATCGGGTCTCTTTACTCAGCGAGAGGATTTCCCAAATAGTGAATCTTGCTAGGAGCTTTTTCAATAACTTGACTACCCGGCTTCCTGCTCGGACATTGGACAACTTCATTTCTTCTACCCACCTGGGCTTGGGAGAGTCTTGAACAGTGGCCCCTGATGGGCCTACTTCATCGGGCTCTGAGGTTGCACCCTTCTTTTTGGTGTCATCTTCCTGCTGTCCCTCATTGGCTGTCGTCGGGCAAGCTTCATCTTCATCCAAAAATTTAGAAGATTACTGGAGCTGTTGGTGAATGCCCCCAGCTGTAGGGTCGGCATCCTGGCATGGCTACTTTCCCTTCGACATCTTCAGGAATTCCAAGAAGGAGGGAGTGGCAGTGTTACCCCCACTCTGGTTGTATAGGCCTGACGGAGGAGGGATCTGGACTCCCCTGACCTCCGGGGGAGGTATCTTATAGGGCTGTTTCTCCCCTGAAGATGATATTGTGGTTGGCAAGCGGTTGACACCCCCATTTTCGGCCTGACCGGGTTGCATGCGCAACAGTTGCGGCTTCGACCTGACTTCCCCTAGCGGCGGGTGCGAATCATATCTCTTCTTCATCCTCTTCACTAGGCAAATTGAATAGAGCAGAGAGGGTGTTACAAGAAAGGACTGCATCCTTTGTAGCCTTGCTGGCCCTTCCTTTCTTTCTTCATCTCCTTTTCTTTTCTTCGGGTGGCGCCTGCCCCCAGAACAGGGTGTCGTCCTTGTCTGGTGCTTTGTCAACTTCCTCTTCCTGCTTTAGTGAAAGCTGTTCTAATTCCTGCAACGGGACATAATCCCGTGCCAGTAAAGGCTCCAATTCAGGCTGTACATATTCATCTAGCCCATTTATATAGTCTTGCAGCCGCCGGGCTTCTGAACTAATTTCCTTGACCATTGGCAATGAAGTATGCCTTCTCCAGTTGTGTGTAGGTATTCTGATGACTGCAGGTCGATTGTCCCACACAGGTGTTACCACTGGCAGAGTGGGTCACGATGTGACGCCACGGATCTGCACTCCCACTCTCGGGTGAGATGTGCCTTTCTTCTTGGTTTTTGCAGGGACCTGTTGCTATCCCTCTTACTCTTTTATTGGGGCCAGAAAGCCGGCCTCATAAGTATTCTGGGTGCTGACCTCCGCGATCTCTTCAGGCAATGCCTGATATAGAGAGACCATGTTGACCGCGGCTCTTCTCAGAGGTGGTTCATGCGGTTGTGAAGGGTCAACCTTGTACTCCCCCAGGTCTATCTCTTCCTTCTTCACCATGCCTTCGATAATATCCTTGAAAACATAACAGTCTTCAATTGGATGCCCCAGCATCTAGTGGTAAGGGCAGAATCTTGGGCTGTCTCTTCTTTTCAAGTCTTCCGGCCTTTTCGGCTCGGGCAGGGTGACCTTGTCATACTGGGTTACCTAGTCAAATTAAACTTTGGTCTTTTCCTTTGGGAAAGAGTAGGCCTTCTTCATCTTATCCCGGAGTGAGGGACCCTCTTTGCCATCTCCGATTTTAGCAGGCTGAGGGGCAGCTACCTTCTTGCCTTTGTCTTTTTGCTGTTCAAACGCCTTGATATAAAGGGCGTTCGCTTCTTTAGGTGCTTGGCGCCGTTCTGTTGCCTTGCCTTTCTGTGTAGTGGCAGTTGCTGATGTCGGGGCAGGTCTTGCCAAGAAGGATTCCACCTCGGCCACCACATTGTTCAAGCGGCCGAATGACCGGATTTCCATCCCAATCATCTTTTCTAGTACCTCTCTCCTGAGATTCTGCTTGCAGATTTGTACAACGTCCTCCTGGTGCGGGGGCCGCTTGCATCTCATTCTGAGGTTTCTCCACCTCTTGATAAATTCAAGGGCCGTCTCATCCGGCCTTTTCCTTGTCGAGTAGTGCTCAACCACCGTG
Organism: Amorphophallus konjac; assembly: GCA_022559845.1. Classification (NCBI taxonomy): domain Eukaryota; kingdom Viridiplantae; phylum Streptophyta; class Magnoliopsida; order Alismatales; family Araceae; genus Amorphophallus; species Amorphophallus konjac. Next base: position 198,560,564 of record CM040125.1, on the reverse strand, counting down.
ACCTCCTGTTCGGTGATGTGAAACCTCTCTCTGAATTTCTTCTGCATATTCGGCCAGTCGCTGATCGATCGGACCATAAGGCTGGAGTACCATTCAAATGCGAGTCATGTTAGCGAGGACCCGAAAAATTTTGGCAGATGCGACTCGTCAGCGGCCAGATCGCCCATGACGTGTTGGGACGCTAAAGGTGATCTAGAGGGGGGGGTGAATAGATCAGTCACCCGATAAAAAACTACTGCAGCAGAATCAAATGCGGAATGTAAGAACTTCTGCTAAACAGATGGAGTGCACAAACCAAAGACTAACCAGAGCAGCTGAAGAACCGTCCTAATCAAACATCTACTGCGCAAAGAATAGAAATAAGGAAGCTATGCAAACCATAAAACAATCAAATAGTAGACAAGATATTTTTAGGTGGTTCGGTCCTCCAGACCTACGTCCACCCCACACTCAACCCGAGTATGGATTACTGCTGACTCACAGCTTGAACCGCTGGGCCTCACAGCTTGCCTACAACTCGCTGAGCCTCACAACTTGCTGTCCGAGGTATCCACCTCGCCTGCTGAGCCTCACAGCTTGCTGTCCAGAGGAATCCTCCTCTGCAAAATCGCTAGGCAATACAGCTTAGCCGTCTAGTGGAATCCTCCACTGCAAACGCTGACTAACAGCTTGAACACAAGTGTTTCGAAAAATAAAACAAAAACAAATGAAAGATAAAATGTATCCCTGCAGGGAATGTAGCTCAAACAAGTGAGCAATACTCAGATCTGGTTTTGAACCAAAGATCTGAGGAACATCGCTCTCAACTCTTCTCTCTCTCAACTGTCTCCTTCTTCTCTTTCTTTTCTCTTCTACTGGATCGTGGAAGCTCTCACTCTGCCTCTGCTCCTTTTATCACGATCAGTCTTCTTCTGAGGAAGAAGGCTTCCTTTTATAGCAGCAACAGACAGATAGGGCGTGTGCTCTCCTCGATTCCCGCCCAAATGTTTTGGCCACGTGTAATCATCCTGTCAGCCCTTCCAGCCTCAGATCACGTGCCCAATGTTGTGATGTTGTGCCCCTTAGGCACAAGCATGTGCTATTTAGTGCTGATGATTTGATGATAGCAATGCTAGTTTTATTTTGATGATAGCAACATAGTGAGTGTTTTATGAGATTATGTTTTGATGACAGCAACATGATATATTGTCTGGAGAATGCTTAAGTGTGCTATGTCTGATTTGTTCTGTGGAGAATGCATGTGTATGATTGATATATTGGTTGGGCCAAGTCTATACATTGCCCAGGCTGTACACATCATGGCAAGTCCGAAGTCTACACATTGGAAGTACATTTCATACATGCATCAATGGGTCGACCGTCTGATTAGATGAGTCGACAGCCCTTTAGACTTCTAAGTCTATACACTGTGTTCATACATTGCTTTTCTGTCTGCATGTAGCTTGATGTCTAGCAAGTCTATACACTGCATGGCTCGCATGGCTGCAAGTCCATACACTGCATGGCTCGCACGGCTGCAAATCCATACATTGCATTCCTAGCAGACCAGCAAGTCTATACACTGCAGGGTAAAGCCCAAAGTCTAGACATTGCTGCATTGCTTGCATTTCAGAGTCTATACATCGTTCATGAAATGCATGTGCACAGTTCGTGGACAAAGTATGTACATCGTAGCATGCATTTCATGAAGTCTGTACATGCTGTGTCTCTGTTAAGCTTCAAAGTCTGCACATGGCCCACCGTCTCATACATAGTCTGGACAGTTGTGGGTCGACGCTCACTTCTGATGGGTCAACGCCCCCTTTGTTTTCCAAGTCCATACATTGATCTTCATATTCAAAGTCTGAACATTGGTCAAGTCCACACATTGTGCATTCTGACTTGAAGTCTATACAACGCTGCATTGGCCAAGTCTATACACTGCATTGTTGATTGTTGGCAAAGTCTACACATTCTGTAGTTCAACGTCTGCATGCATGAAGTCTGTACACTGCATTGTCTCAACCAGCTTCTTACGCATCTAAAGTCTGTACAGCCTATTGTCTCAGCCACCGTCTCATTCAGCGTCTCACGCTTACAAAGTCTATACACTGGTCGGTGGAAGCAAGTCTATACATTCGACTGTTCAGCCTATGATCAAGTCTGTACAGCCAGGGAGACCATTAAGTCTATACACTCATTCACTATAGCTTGCACGAGGTGAAGTCTGTACATTGGCATTAGTTTTCCAAGTCTATACATCCTTCAGTTGAAATTCCAAGTCTGTACATCGGACTGGTTGAGCAAGTCTGTACAGCGGTTGCATTCTCAGGTAAAGTATATACATTGGGACTTTTACCTATGTTCTGAACTGAACTGAGTAAGTCTATACATTCCTCATATCTTTTACCTACGCTCAGTTCAGTAAGTCTGTACACTGGGAACTTTACTGACGTTGCCTTGCCAAAGTCTACACACTGTGAACCTTCAAGTCTGTACAGACTTTACTTGTTCAAGTCTGTACAGACTTTACTTGTTCAAGTCTGTACATCGTCCAGCTCTTTGGCAAGTCTACACATCTCAAAGTTTATACACTCGCTGTCTTCCATTGTTTCATGTCTGTACAGACTTTACTTCGGTCAAGCCTGTACAGAGTTTCTTCAGCTAAGTATATACATTGCTTCACATATGAAGTCTATACATTGTATTTGCATTCACAACGTCTTCACACTTGAAGTCCATACATCGTCAGTTGTCTGTCAAGTCTTCATACTGCTTAAGTCTGTACAGCGGCTGCTTCACATATGAAGTCTGTACATCGCATAGCTTAACATAGATGAAGTCTATACATTGGGCAGAGTCTGTACACTACATTCATATTCAAGTCCATACAGTCAGTGTCTGCATTGCATTGCATTCATCAATTGTGAAATCTACACATCGAGTCGAAGTCTGCACATTGTTGAACGCTCATCAAGTCCATACACTGGCAACCTCTTACATTGCCTAAGTCTATACGTTAGATGTTGAATGCTCTTCAAAGTATGTACAGCCGTTGCCCTCTTATGTGAAGTCTACACATTGGGGCAAAGTCTGTACACTGCATTCGCCTTCACAAGTATATACAATGCATTTCATATTCAAAGTGTGTACAGGGTTTAGACTTAGACTGATAATTTGTTCTCTGTCTGACAGGCACCCTTCGTGAAGCCTAATGAAGGCACGTGATCCGAGAATAAGGGGAGTGCCCAGATGAAGACACATGTACTGACAGCCTGCTGGATGCTGCCACGTGGTCCGAATTCTTAGGGCAGGAAATGTCGAAGCCACACGCCCCTTATCCACCTGCTGCTAGTATATATTGATGCCTTCATCTTCTGCAGGAGTATGATCGACTGAAGAGAGGCAAAGTATATACATCCAGTCTAAGAGCAGCAGAGAGCCTTCGATCCACAGAGAGAAGAACAAAAAGAAAGAAGAAGAATCAGGAAGAAGAAAAGAAGAGCAGAGAGTGAGAGATTAGCAGAAGAAGAAGAGAAAGAAGAGAAAGAGAGAAAGAAAGAGAGACAGTGAGATCAAGAGAAGAAGAGTGAAGTCTGAAGATCTGTTTACTGGACCGTGGATCAAATCCAGGCCAGTCTGCTCTGTTGAGAGCTATATTGTGTTTTTCATTTACAGCTTTCCGTTGCTGTCTTGTCTATCTTATGTTTTCATTTTAAACCTTTCATCAAGCTGTTCGTCAGCAGTGCAAGCTATGATGCACAGCGGCGAGGTGGATACCTCAGACGGGTTAAGCTGTAGTCCCCAGCGGATGGCAAGCTGTGTTGCCCAATGGTTGTATGGCAAGCTGTGATGCCCAGTTGTTCAAGCTGTGAGTCAGCGGAAGCCACACTCGGGTTGAGTGTGGGGTGGATGTAGGTCTGCTAGACCGAACCACCTAAAAACCCATTGAGCAGTGGTTTGAATTCTTTGTGTGTTTGGCGCTAGATGAATGCATAGGGTCGAGATAGGTTGATCTTCTATATGTGTTCATTTCATTGATGCGCATACTATATGCTTGATAGTGGTATTGCGTGTTTGCTTGATCTATCTAATTGCTGCCCACATTAGATGTTTGCTAGGAGCACTCTTCATATTTGTCTACAGGTTCAGTAGATGACTGGAGCAATTTTTCCTCAGTTAGTCTTAGTGCTTTTATTCCGCAGTTCTGAGCACTAGAATTTTAATTGGGCGAAAGTTTTTTAAAGGGTATTCATTAACCCCCCCTCTGAATACATAGCACCAAAACCAACACTTGGTGTCAGAGCGGGTTGCTGTGCATAGGATCTAAGAATCTGCAGCAGATCCTGCATTGTTTTGGTGCATTTCAAAGTGGGTCCCTTGAATTTGTGTTTTGCTTCATTGACTTGTGCTTTATTTTGATCATCTGGTTTTACTACATTTCGTGTCACTTACTACGCTGAATCTGTTTGCCATCTGTTCTAATGGCTCGACCTCCGGTTTATGATGGTTCTAACCTCGATAGCTGGCTAGGAGGCCTAAGTGTGTACATAGACTCCATTGGTCCAAATTTGTGGAGTCTTATATCTAAAGGCCCACACCGATTACCTCATGATGAGACCAAATGGTCTAAAGAGGAAAGAGTGAAGGACCGTGAAAATACCATGATTCTTAATATCCTGAGAGCTGCTGTCAATACTGATATATATACTTTTGTTTTCAGGTGCACATCTGGAAAGGAGATTTATGAAAGAATCACTTCTGCTCATAATGATCATCAGGACAGCTGCTTAATGGCCAACTGGGATAATGAAGATTCATCATCTCAGGTAAGCTCCGAATCAGATGGATACTCTTTTGATGAATTGATAGTGATGTATGAAAATTTGTTAGAAGTATCCAAGAAATTAAAATCTGAAAACAAAAAGTTGAAAAAGAAATGTGATAAAATAAAATTGAAAGATTCCTGTGAAAACTGTCCAAATCTAAAACAATCTTATGATGCATGTATGCTAGACGTTCAGAACCTTAAGAAACAAAATGATTCTCTAGAAATTGAAAAACAAACATGCTTGGACAAAATGTCAGAAATTGAGAATCAGCTGAATGATAAGAAAAATGAGCATCTAAAAACATGCAAGAATTTATTGAAGTCAATTCTGAATTGGACAAACTGAAACTTGAGAATAAAGAATTTCAAAAGAAAAATGAAAACCTTATGGCTAGATTAAATGAAATCAATGGGGAACGTTCACATTCCTCTTCTGCTGAATCAATCTGCCATATGTGCTCAGCTCTAAGAGAACGTAATGAAGATCTTTATAGTGAGAATGAATGGCTGAACAAACAAATAGTCTCATTTAAAGAGGATCACAAAAACTTGGTTGCTGAGAAAATTAATGTGGAAGAAAGAGAAGAGGAACTAATTGAAAAATTAAAGTTGTTAAACACTGACTTATCTGAAAGACTTCTTACAATAAAAAAAAGAAAAGTTGTCCATGATGAAGAATCACAAACTTTGAACATTCTGGAACAAGAAATTGAGAAGTATAAAACTGCAAATAAAGTCTTAAGCGAATGTGTCAACTGCAGTGAACATGAGATAGCTAGTTATGAGCTTCATATAACATCCTTGGAAAATAAGATTCAGGAACTAGAAAAGTCAGCATCCAATTCTGCCAAGAATGAAAGAAAAGTAAAAACTGTTGTGAAAAGGAAGGATGACAACTCAAGAAAGGGGACAAGCTGTAGTCCTGATGTTAAGGAAACTACCAGAAACCAGCTATATACTACCTTTGTGCATAGTTCTAATGTAGCTGGTACCTCAAGGCAATCCCCAAAATAAAATGAAAATCAGAAGTCACCTTCAAAATCTGTCTTTCAGTTCAAAGCCCAGAAAATTGAAAAGCAAACAAAACCTGTTGAGAATAATCAAAAATTGAAAAGAAAAAGTCAAACAAAGAAGGCAAAGAATAATTCTGGTTATACTCTGAAATTTGCTAGCTCTGCTGAATCTGATGGGTCAATGCTAAATGCTCATGCTTCTTGTACTCATTCACATGCATCTGTGAATTCATCTGACAGAAACCATGCCCCTAGGAAATCTGATGCTTCTTGCTACTACTGTGGTAGGCATGGTCATTATATGGATGACTGCAGTGTGATGAAAAGTGATGATATGATGCATGATAAATCTTTTTCAAATACTCATCACCACCCCAAAAGAAACATGTATGCTTCAAACCAACACATCATTTGTTATAATTGTAACAAACGTGGTCATAAAGCTGTTGAGTGTTGGTTTAAGCCTTCATGGGGATATAATGGCTCAAGAGGTAAGCACCCAAGGTGCTTCGAATGTGGAAGGCATGGCCACACAGTCAAAGACTGTTGGCATGCTCAGGGAAATAGATTGAACTCTAAATCTGTAAAATTCCCTGCTTTCTATAATTCTGCTAGAAATAACTTGAGTGATAAAAGGAAAAACTCTACATGCTTTGAATGTGGTAAGCTAGGCCACAAAGCTGCCAACTGTCGGCTGGCTGAGTATGGAAAGAAAAATTTTCATGTTAATAAAAGAAATACTCATGCTCATACACATAATTTTCATACTCATGTGTATGCACATGGGCATCATGTGTCTGCTAACATGAATAATAAAAATAAAAATTCTGTGGCTTCATGTTACTATTGTGGAAAATTTAGACATTCCATGTTTGACTGTTATCTAATGGAATTTGATGATAATGCTGCAAAAAGAATGTTTAGAACACCTGTCAGGGTAAATGCAGGACCCAAAGCTGCTTGGGTCCCTGCAGGATCAAAATGACCATAATGTTGCAGGTGTGCCTTGGGTCAAAGAATAAACAGGGGTTAACAAACCAAGGCACTCAAATGGAAACCCCATGATTCAACTCTTAAGGTCAGTTCTGAACTTTGTTTTAATTTCATCATCTGAAATTGTTATTCTGCTTGTTTGATTTTTGATGATCTCCTCATGTCTAGCTGATCAGTCTGCATTCCAGACTCAACTACTGAGTTTTAATTCTGCATATATGATGCACTTCCCTCTTACAGTTATTGCATTGTGTAAATAAGATGCTAGATGCACTACACAATCATGTTTGTAGTCGATGCATACCTTGTACTGAGCTTGAATGATTCATCTAGTGCATAGAGTCTATGCATGTGTCTTGTGTTATTGCATTGCATGCTTGTTGTTAAATGCATAACTTGCACTGATTTTAAATGGGTCATTTAGTGTATATATTTGATGCATGTGTCCAATGTCTGCATTCATCATTTGAATCAAGAAAATTGCTCAATGCATCAAGACTGTTTTGCAGTGCATTGTCATGCATAACCCTGGTATATCAAATGGTAAGTTACTAAAAGGCAGAGAAATCTGCCCAGAGGTTCTTACTATGTGAGAGATGGTCTTTGAGACCAGGTTCTCCGCCTAATACCATGGGTCCTGTCTTCATGTAGAGCAGTGTACTGCATATCATGAAAAATTGAAAATTGAAAAGAAATGACTCATTGCATATCATTAAATCTGAAAAATCTAAAAAAGCATAGAAATGTTCATGACTTAGATGCATAAACTTGAATTGATTGCTTACTTGCCTCATGTATCATTGGTGCATAATCTGCATGTAGAACAGTCCATTGCATAGCATACTGTTGCATCTTATTGTCAGGGGGAGCTGAGAGTTCTGTTAAATTCATTGAATCCTTGCTACTTCTCACTGTCCCCATTTAATTCATTCATATTCTTTGACATCAGTTACTTTTGGACCATAATGCCTATTGCTATCATTTCCCTAACCTTCACTGAACAATAGTATTGCCTCTGGTTTAGTGAATTGAGTTATGGCTATTACAATTGTTCATTTATAAGAATCACTCTTACAAATTGAAAGGAACCAAAGGTTTAACCTTTATAAATTGAAGAGTTAAGTGTCTGCCTTCAGAATTTGAGATAAATGAAAACTTTTATAGCTCTTAATCTTTGTCTCATAATTAAAATAGAAAAAGTTTTTTAATACATGAAAATTGTAAACTAGAAATGTCTAGAACAGGTGAATAAGAGTATGTAATGTTTTTTAAACAATCACTCTAAAAGAAATAAGGGCAGCAGTAAATAAGATCAAAAAAGTAATGAGCTGAACATAGTGATAGAGCAATGGCTGAATTGCACTGAGAAACTGTGATCTCCTCCAAAGAAGCAGGAGAATTCATATGTCATGAAGTGCTTCAGACTACCTCTGTTCATAAGGTCAAATCTATAGGGGGAGTCATCACCAAGTAACTGGGGGTACTGGCCTCTGACCAAGGTGTGCCCTTAATGTCAAAGGTGAAGATTGTTCATTGTAGGCCTTGACCAGAAGTAGATCTTGTAGTTTATGCCTAGCAACTGGGGGTACCTGCCTCTGATCAAGGTGTACACCTAATGTCAACAGCATAAATGCCACAGGTCTATTCACTTAGTTCAGGTTCTGAAAATTCAAAAGTGAAATACAAACTGCTATAACCCTTTGAAATCAAAAGTCATTGAGTGAAAATTATTTTTCTCAATACATATTCAAGTTGCCTTTCTTGATCTTCCATGTTTAATCACAAAAGGGTATTATTTCTGACTTATCTATTAATACCATGTGCCTTAGATTCATTGCTATAAATGGAATCTAAAACTCTTTTTCAGGAGTCAGCTGTTTTACTCTAGATTTATCACTGTTAAACCTAATTTTTTTGTCAAAATTGTATGTTGCTGATTCTTATACTTTAACTGTTGCTTATAATCAGGCTTATTCTCTGAACCAATGATTCATCTGTTGTCTAGTGACCTTCTTACATTCTCTACCTTTGTATATCTGTTCATATTCCTTCTCAAAGGGTGAGCAATTATTTAGGGAGAGAAACAGTTCAGGGGGAGTCATACATTCAGGGGGAGAATGAGGTGCTCTAAGGGAATTTGCATGCATACCGCCATGTTGCACTCATGTTCATACTGTTTTTCTCTTTTTGATTATGTCAAAGGGGGAGAAAATTTGATTGGTGACTCACTGTCACTTTGTTGCCATCATCAAAAAGGGGGAGAATGTTGTGATGTTGTGCCCCTTAGGCACAAGCATGTGCTATTTAGTGTTGATGATTTGATGATAGCAATGCTAGTTTTATTTTGATGATAGCAACACAGTGAGTGCTTTATGAGATTGTGTTTTGATGACAGCAACATGATATATTGTCTGGAGAATGCTTAAGTGTGCTATGTCTGATTTGTTCTGTGAAGAATGCATGTGTATGACTGATATATTGGTTGGGCCAAGTCTATACATTGCCCAGGCTGTACACATCATGGCAAGTCCGAAGTCTACACATTGGAAGTACATTTCATACATGCATCAATGGGTCGACCCTCTGATTAGATGAGTCGACGCCCCTTTAGACTTCTAAGTCTATACACTGTGTTCATACATTGCTTTTCTGTCTGCATGTAGCTTGATGTCTAGCAAGTCCATACACTGCATGGCTCGCATGGCTGCAAGTCTGTACACCGCAGGCCAGCAAGTCCATACACTGCATGGCTAGCACGACTGCAAGTCCATACATTGCATTCCTAGCAGACCAGCAAGTCTATACACTGCAGGGTAAAGCCCAAAGTCTAGACATTACTGCATTGCTTGCATTTCAGAGTCTATACATCGTTCATGAAATGCATGTGCACAGTTCGTGGACAAAGTCTGTACATCGTAGCATGCATTTCATGAAGTCTGTACATCCTATGTCTCTGTTAAGCTTCAAATTCTGCACATGGCTCACCGTCTCATGCATAGTCTGGACAGTTGTGGGTCGACGCTCCCTTCTGATGGGTCGACGCCCCCTTTGTTTTCCAAGTCCATACATTGATCTTCATATTCAAAGTCTAAACATTGGTCAAGTCCACACATTGTGCATTCTGACTTGAAGTCTATACAACGCTGCATTGGCCAAGTCTATACACAACATTGTTGATTGTTGGCAAAGTCTGCACATTCTGTAGTTCAACGTCTACATGCATGAAGTCTATACACTGCATTGTCTCAACCAGCTTCTCACGCATCTAAAGTCTTTACAGCCTATTGTCTCAGCCACCGTATCATTCAGCGTCTCACGCTTACAAAGTCTATACACTGGTCAGTGGAAGCAAGTCTATACATTCGACTGTTCAGCCTATGATCAAGTCTGTACAGCCAGGGAGACCATTAAGTCTATACACTCATTCACTGTAGCTTGCACGAGGTGAAGTCTGTACATTGGCATTAGTTTTCCAAGTCTATACATCCTTTTGTTGAAATTCCAAGTCTGTACAACGGACTGGTTGAGCAAGTCTATACAGTGGTTGCATTCTCAGGTAAAGTCTATACATTGAGACTTTTACCTACGTTCTGAACTGAACTGAGTAAGTCTATACATTCCTCATATCTTTTACCTACGCTTAGTTCAGTAAGTCTGTACACTGGGAACTTTACTGACGTTGCCTTGCCAAAGTCTACACACTGTGAACCTTCAAGTCTTTACAGACTTTACTTGTTCAAGTCTGTACATCGTCCAGCTCTTTGGCAAGTCTACACATCTCAAAGTTTATACACTCGCTGTCTTCCATTGTTTCATGTCTGTACAGACTTTACTTCGGTCAAGCCTGTACAGAGTTTCTTCAGCTAAGTATATACATTGCTTCACATATGAAGTCTGTACATTGCATTTGCATTCACAACGTCTTCACACTTGAAGTCCATACATCGTCAGTTGTCTGTCAAGTCTTCATACTGCTTAAGTCTGTACAGCGGCTGCTTCACATATGAAGTCTGTACATCGCATAGCTTCACATAGATGAAGTCTATACATTGGGCAGAGTCTGTACACTGCATTCATATTCAAGTCCATACAGTTAGTGTCTGCATTGTATTGCATTCATCAGTTGTGAAATCTACACATCGAGTCGAAGTCTGCACATTGTTGAACGCTCATCAAGTCCATAAACTGGCAACCTCTTACATTGCCTAAGTTTATACGTTGGATGCTGAATGCTCTTGGGGCAAAGTCTATACACTGCATTCGCCTTCACAAGTATATACAATGCATTTCATATTCAAAGTGTGTACAGGGTTTAGACTTAGACTGATAATTTGTTCTCTGTCTGACAGGCACCCTTCGTGAAGCCTAATGAAGGCACGTGATCCGAGAATAAGGGGAGTGCCCAGATGAAGACACATGTACTGACAGCCTATTGGATGCTGCCACGTGGTCCGAATTCTTAGGGCAGGAAATGTCGAAGCCACACGCCCCTTATCCACCTGCTGCTAGTATATATTGATGCCTTCGTCTTCTACAGGAGTATGATCGACTGAAGAGAGGCAAAGTATATACATCCAGTCTAAGAGCAGCAGAGAGCCTTCGATCCACAGAGAGAAGAAGAAAAAGAAAGAAGAAGAATCAAGAAGAAGAAAAGAAGAGCAGAGAGTGAGAGATTAGCAGAAGAAGAAGAGAAAGAAGAGAAAGAGAGAAAGAAAGAGAGACAGTGAGATCAAGAGAAGAAGAGTGAAGTCTGAAGATCTGTTTACTGGACCGTGGATCAAATCCAGGCCAGTCTGCTCTGTTGAGAGCTATATTGTATTTTTCATTTACAACTTTCCGTTGCTGTCTTGTCTATCTTATGTTTTCATTTTAAACCTTTCATCAAGCTGTTCGTCAGCAGTGCAAGCTGTGATGCACAGCGGCGAGGTGGATACCTCGACGGGTTAAGCTGTAGTCCCCAGCGGATGGCAAGCTGTGTTGCCCAGCGGTTGTATGGCAAGCTGTGAGTCAGCGGAAGCCACACTCGGGTTGAGTGTGGGGTGGATGTAGGTCTGCTGGACCGAACCACCTAAAAACCCATTGAGCAGTGGTTTGAATTCTTTGTGTGTTTGGCGCTAGATGAATGCATAGGGTCGAGATAAGTTGATCTTCTATATGTGTTCATTTCATTGATGCGCATACTATATGCTTGACAGTGGTATTGTGTGTATGCTTGATCTGTCTAATTGCTGCCCACATTAGATGTTTGTTGGGGGACCTCTTCATATTTGTCTACAGGTTCAGTAGATGACTGGAGTAGTTTTTCCTCAGTTAGTCTTAGTGCTTTTATTCCGCAGTTCTGAGCACTAGAATTTTAATTGGGCGAAAGTTTTTTAAAGGGTATTCATTCACCCCCCCTCTGAATACATAGCACCGAACCCAACACCCAACCATTAAGCTCCACGAAATAGCAGTCCTGTCAGACATTCAGTCGAAGGGAATATCAGTTTCAGATAGTAAACTCTGTACAGACTTCATTCATGCAAGCAAGACAATGTATGGCTGTACAGAGTTGGTCGAGTGAAGCAATGGATGAATGTACAGACTTGTTGAGAGACATGCACACATGCACATAAGAGAGTATGTACTTAGACTATGAATGCTCATGCATGTTGCCAATCGAGTGTACAAACTCTGTGTGCAATGTGCAACCAATGTGCAGACTTGCTAGTGGGTGTGTGCGAGACAATGTATAGACTTGAGGGCATATGATGCAGTATGCATATGGTGAAGTATGCACATTGAAAGATGAATACACATGCAAGTCACCAAGCAGTGTATGGACTTAGTATGTATGCGACAATGATGTACAGACTTCACGTATGCAAAGCTATGAGCATTTACAAATGGATGGAATGACATGCCAAATGAATGTGCAGACTCAACGTGCAATACATGAAGCAATGTATAGACATGGAGTGCAATGTGCAACTAATGTACATACTTTGCAATGCCTAGTGTTAAAGCATGGGGACACAATGCATCATGTACAAACTATGCGATACGCAACCAGACGATGTCTTGACTTTGTTAAATTGATGCTCAACAAAAATACGACTCTTTCCTAGGCGTCAGATTCAGAACGGACGCCCCTATTGATGGGCGTCAAATTTCAAGCATAATAGAATGTATATACTTTCTACGGCATCAAGGCAACCATGATGATGTGTAATGTTCAGACTTGACAATATATGAAGACCATATGTTGTACAGACTTCGAATCAATAGATGCACGATGTACAGACTTCAAATCAAAGGATGCACAATGTATAGACTTTGCATGAGACGCTAGACGCTGTACAGACTTGGAGACAATGCATGCTGCAATGTATAGACTTAGCATATGCATGAGACGCTAAGTGAGACGGACGATGTATAGACTTAGCCGATGCACACTTAGTCTGATGTACAGACTTGCTGGTCAAACAGATAAAAACTTTGTATAGACTTGTGTTCTAAACGATGCACAAACACAAGACAAAGTAGTGTATAGACTCTACGTGCATGCTTCAATGCAACCATGACGATGTGCAGACTCTGCGAGCAACAATGTGCAGACTTATGCAGACTGGCTATCATGCGAGTGTATAGACTTGCGTACAGCAGTAATGTATAGACTTGCTGAGGCGCAACATGAGACGATGCACACGAACCGACTGCAATGTGTAGACTTGTGACAATGTGCAGACTTGCTAGTGCATGATGTGCAAACGTTGCAGCAAAGAATGTATAGACAATATGGCGTGCAATGCAGCAAGGCAATGGAGTGTGTAGACTTTATGTGCCTGAATGCACCATGTATAGACTTGCCAAGCATGCATTGTATAGACTTATGTGATGTGCACGCGTGCAACTGATGAATGCACCTATACAGTGAACAAATGCAATGTATGCTAAACACAAAGACTGGCTCACTGTGATACTCTCACTGTGTTGCTATCATCAAAACAAAATAGCATATGCTTGTGCCTAAGGGACACAACATTCTCCCCCTTTTTGATGATGGCAACAACGTGACAGTGAGTCACCAACCAAATTTTCTCCCCCTTTGACATGATCAAAAAGAAAGAAAAACATGAGTGCAACATGCAGAATACATTACTGATTTCCCTTAGAACAACTCAAACTCCCCCTGACTGAATAACTCCCCCTAAAATTATTTCTCCCCCTTTGAGAAGGAATATGGATGGATGAAACAGATAATCAAAAGGTAGAGAAGGTAGGAGGGTCAACAGACAACAGCTGATGCATTGGTTCAGAAAGTGAGCATGATTATAGACAACTATTAAAGCATAAGAATCAGTAATTTATGGTCTTGAAAGAATTCAGGTTTAACAGTGATAAAGATAGAGTAAAGCAGCTGGCCACTGAAAAAGAGTTATAGACTCCATTTATAGCAATGAATCTAGGGCACATGGCTTTAATAGATATGTCAGAAACAATACCCTTTGTGATTAAACATGGAAGTTTAAGAAAGGCAACATGAATATGTATTGAGAAAAAACAATTTACACTCAATGACTTTTGATTTCAAAGGGTTACAGCAGTTTGTTTTTCATTTTTTTTAATTTTTCAGAAACTGAGCTAAGTGAATAGACCAGTGGCATTTATGCTGTTGACATTAGGTGTACACCTTGATCAGAGACAAGTACCCCCAATTACTAGGCATAAACTACTAGATCTATTTCAGCTCAAGACCTACAAGGAACAATTTTCACCTTTGACATTAAGGGTACACCTTGATTAGAGGCCAGTACCCCCAGTTACTTGGTGAAGATTCCCCCTATAGATTTGACCCTATGAACAGAGATAGTCTGAAGCACTTCATGACTTATGAATTCTCCTGCTTCTTTGGAGGAGATCACAGTTTCTCAGTGCAATTCAGCCATTGCTCTGTCACTGTGTTCAGATTTTTACATTGATGATCTTATTTACTACTGCCCTTATTTCTTTTAGAGTGATTGTTTAAAAATAGTACACACTTTATTTACCTTTTCTAGACATTTCCAGTTTAACACTTTCAGGCATTAAAAAAAACTTTTTCTATTCTAACCATGAGACAAAAATTAAGAGCTATAAAAGTTTTCTTTTATCTCAAGTTCTGAAGTGCAGACACTTAACTCTTCAATTTATAAAGGTTAAACCTTTAGTTCCTCTCAATTTGCAAGTGTGATTCTTATAAATGAACAATTGCAATGACCACAGCTCAATGCACTAAACCAGAAGCAATACTGTTGTTCAGTAAAGGTTAGGGAAATGATGGCAATTGTTAAAAAGTGATAGCAATAGGCATGAAAGTCCAAGAGCATCTGATGTCAAAGATTATGAATGGAGTGAGTGGGAACAATGAGGAGTGAAAAAGATTCAACGTACTGAACATAACTCTCAGCTCCCCCTGACACCATGATGCAAAAAAAAAATGCTATGCAATGAGTCATTTCTTTTTAAAATTTTCACATTCAATGATATGCAGTACACTACTCTATATGAAACTGGACCCTATTTACCATAGTGGTCATGCAAAGAAATACAGTGCAAAGCAGTCTATATGCATTAAACAACTTCCTTGATGCAAATGATATATGCAGACATTAGACACATGCATCAACTATATGCATTAAATAAACCATACAAACTCAGTGCAACACATGAATAAGTGAGCTCAGTGCAAAGTACATACATGCTCAAACATGAGAGAAGCATACTCGATGCAATGTATGAACAACCATGAACATGTGTTTAAGTAAACTTGGTGCAGGGTATGCATTGACTACAAAAGTGGTTGTGTAGTGCATCTAGCATCTTATGTACACAGTGCAATAAATGGCAAGAGAAGAGCATCAGATATGTGCAGAATTAAATTCAGTAGCTGAGTCTGGAATGCAGACTGATCAGCTAGACAAGAAGAGAACATCAAAAATTAAACAACCAAATCAACATGACTTTTTCAATTCTGAAGGTAAATCACTTACCTACTTTACCTGACTGATTTATTTTTACCCTTGGTGTTGCATCAGATTGTTGACAAGGCCTCCAATTTCTTTCAGCTTTTAGAATTTTTGACCCTTCCTCTTGTCATATGCTTGGAGTAGCTATTCCTGTTTGATCATTTTGTTCCCGGCTATTAGGCATACCTGCAAACACACTTAGGAAGCAGATTTTGGAACCCAAGATAGTTTGGGCCCCAAGACAGAAACAGACATGTGAGAGTGAAAACATGATAAAAGCTGTTTAGGGATCCACATTTGTGTGAAGGTGGATGGTTTGGTGGATTCTACAGCTTGAGAGTTCTTTTTTGTTATTTTTCTTTTTCTCAGCACCAACAGGTTTAGCTTTCTTTTTCTGGTGCTGTGATGGTTTTTGTGTAGTCCTGGCATTCATTTTATTAGAAGCATTGTTGTTTTTCTGCCAGTGCCTTGGCCAATGAGTGTACTGGAAGTTGTAGCCCAAATTGGTCCTAGGCTGACCATAGAACACCCATTGACTAGGACTCCATGTCCTAAAGTTACTATCCCATCTCCTAGCTGGCTGAGATCTATAGGGTTGAGTGGGAAAATTCTGATACCTAGACCTCATGTACACAGGATTCCACCCAAACCTATTAAGTGGATGTTAGTGAATGTGATGATAGACTTGGGCTCGAGGGAAATAGGGATGTGCAAACTGGTTCCTAGCTTCACTTGGTCTCCTTGCCACCTTTGACCCTCTAGGTTTCTGCACTGACTTATATTGGGTCTTTTTCTGAGCAGTTGATGGTGGTGGAGACTTAGCAGCCTTGGACTGGGGTTTTGATGTGCTAGCTGGCTGACCCCTAGCCTTGGACTTACCCTTGGGAGAAGAGTATGTAGCTCTAGGCTCTACAACTTTCTGCTTTCCCTTGTCCTTAGCACTGGACACCTTTGATTTTACATTATTGAAAGTAGATTTTTCATTGACCATTTTTATGAGTGGTCCTTTATTCTTTCCTCCCACGAATGAAATGGTTTTCAGTTCAAAACTCTTTTTAGCACAGGGATTAAAACCAAGACCCTCCTTTCTGAAGTTGACTTTTGACCCTAGCAAGGCATTAAGATTTTCTGTTCCTTGGGTCATGCTTTCAATGATTTTCTTTTTGTCAGAATTTTCATTTTCCAGATTTTCAATAGTTTTCTTCAATTCAGCATTCACTGACAAGATAGCTTCATATTTTTCAGTTGAAATCTTTATTTCATTTTCAAATTTCTGAATTGACAATTTCAACTCACCAATGACATTTTTTAGCAACTCATTTTCTTTCCTACAATCAATCAAAACATGCTTTAATTCATCAAAATCAGAACATGCACTTTTCAATTTATCATTCTCTGATTGTAAACATGCAACTTTATCAGAAAGTGTTTTATCATTAACCAGAGAATTCATTTTCTTCTTCAAGAGTTTGTTTTCCTTCTTAATATCATTCGCTTTATCTAACAGTTCTCCATAAGCATCTTCCCAATTAGAAATAGTATAATGTTCGAAAGGGGATGATACCTGATCAGACTCTTCTTCTTCTTCTCCATTCCAGGCCATCAAGCAGATGTCCTTTTCTTGTTTCTCACTATCTGAGGAAGTGCTCAACGTGCCTTCTTCCTCATCACTTCATGTACTGACCATGGCCTTTCCCTTTTGCGCTTTCTTCCCTGGTCTTCCTTTGATTTTCTGTAACTCTGGACAATCAGCCTTCATATGGCCAATCTTCCTACAATGATAACAAGTATTATCGTCAGATTTTTCAGCAGGGTTAAATTTATACCTGTTTTGCTTCCTGCTGTGGTGTTTTCTGTAGACATTTTTCCCTTCTGTTCTAAGAAATCTTCTGAACTCTCTTGTAATCATAGCTAGTTCATCCTTTTCAAGCTCCGATCCAGATAGGCTCCGATCACTGGATGATCCATTGCATCTGGACTGTTTTGAACAGCTATGCTTGGCCTTCAGAGCAATAGGCTTCTTGTATTCGAGCTCTTCAGCTTGTAGAAGATTCATCTCGTACGCCATCAAAGAGCCTATCGGCTCATTAGGTTTCATCTTTTGTAGATCTTTTGACTCCTCAACAACATTTGCTTTGGTATGCCATATCGGAGTCAACGATCGAAGGATCTTCCTCACAACTTCATGATCAGTATAACTTTTTCCTAGATTTCTTAGACCATTTGTTATGATGGTCAGACGAGCATACATTTCGATCACTGTCTCACCAGGCTTCATCTGAAATGCTTCATACTTTGACACTAGCATATTTGCCCTCGTCTCTCTCACTTGAGATGTTCCCTCATAAATGACTTCAAGGGTATCCCACATCTCCTTCGCCGTCTTGCTGGATGACACTCTATCAAATTCAGTGGGATGGAGTGCACACTGAATGGCGTTGATGGCGCTCCAATTCAGAGTAGATTTCCTAATTTCTTCTCTATTCCACAATTCCTCATTCTCATGTAGCTCATAAGGACCTTTGCTTATAATCTTCCAGATATCGTAATCTTTGGATCTGAGGAAGACCTACATCCGGTTCTTCCAATATGGGTAGTTGGATCCGTCGAAGAATGGTGCCTTCGTAGTGGACTGTCCCTCTACTGTTAACCCTCTAGCATCCATGGCCGTTCCTCTTTGGGATGTTAGTCCTGCACAAAGAGTTAGGCTCTGATACCAATTGTTGGGACGCTAAAGGTGATCTAGAGGGGGGGTGAATAGATCAGTCACCCGATAAAAAACTACTGCAGCAGAATCAAATGCGGAATGTAAGAACTTCTGCTAAACAGATGGAGCGCACAAACCAAAGACCAACCAGAGCAGCTAAAGAACTGTCCTAATCAAACATCTACTGCGCAACGAATAGAAATAAGGAAGCGATGCAAACCACAAAACAATCACACAGTAGACAAGATATTTTTAGGTGGTTTGGTCCTCCAGACCTACATCCACCCCACACTCAACCCGAGTATGGATTACTGTTGACTCCCAGCTTGAACCGCTGGGCCTCACAGCTTGCCTACAACTCGCTGAGCCTCACAGCTTGCTGTCCGAGGTATCCACCTTACCTGCTGAGCCTCACAGCTTGCTGTCCAGAGGAATCCTCCTCTGCAAAATCGCTGGGCAATACAGCTTAGCCGTCCAGTGGAATCCTCCACCGCAAACGCTGACTAACAGCTTGAACACAAGAGTTTCGAAAAACAAAACAAAAACAAACGAAAGATAAAATGTATCCCTGCAGAGAATGTAGCTCAAACAAGTGAGCAATACTCAGATCTGGTTTTGAACCAAAGATCTGAGGAACATCTCTCTCAACTCTTCTCTCTCTCAACTCTCTCTCTTAACTCTCTCCTTCTTCTCTTTCTTTTCTCTTCTGCTGGATCGTGGAAGCTCTCACTCTGCCTCTGCTCCTTTTATCACGATCAGTCTTCTTCTGAGGAAGAAGGCTTCCTTTTATAGCAGCAGTAGACAGATAGGGCGTGTGCTCTCCTCGATTCCCGCCCAAATATTTTGGCCACGTGTCATCATCTTGTCAGCCCTTCCAACCTCGGATCACGTGCCCAACCATTAAGCTCCACGAAACAGCAGTCCTGTCAGACATTCAGTCAAAGGGAATATCAGTTTAAGACAGTAAACTCTGTACAGACTTCATTCATGCAAGCAAGACAATGTATGGCTGTACAGAGTTGGTCGAGTGAAGCAATGGACGAATGTACAGACTTGTTGAGAGACATGCACACATGCACATAAGAGAGTATGTACTTAGACTATGAATGCTCAGGCATGCTGCCAATCGAGTGTACAAACTCTGTGTGCAATGTGCAACCAATGTGCAGACTCGCTAGTGGGTGTGTGCGAGACAATGTATAGACTTGAGGGCATATGATGCAGTATGCATATGGTGAAGTATGCACATTGAAAGATGAATACACATGCAAGTCACCAAGCAGTGTATGGACTTAGTATGTATGCGACAATGATGTACAGACTTCACGTATGCAAAGCTATGAACATTTACAAATGGATGGAATGACATGCCAAATGAATGTGCAGACTCAACATGCAATGCATGAAGCAATGTATAGACATGGAGTGCAATGTGCAACTAATGTACATACTTTGCAATGCCTAGTGTTAAAGCATGGGAACACAATGCATCATGTACAGACTATGCGATATGCAACCAGACGATGTCTAGACTTTGTTAAATTGATGCTCAACAAAAAGATGACTCTTTCCTAGGCGTCAGATTCAGAACGGACGCCCCTATTGATGGGCGTCAAATTTCAACCATAATAGAATTTATAGACTTTCTACGGCATCAAGGCAACCATGATGATGTGCAATGTTCAGACTTGATAATATATGAAGAACATATGCTGCACAGACTTCGAATCAATAGATGCACGATGTACAGACTTCAAATCAAAGGATGCACAATGTACAGACTTTGCATGAGACGCTAAACGCTGTACAGACTTGGAGACAATGCATGCTGTAATGTATAGACTTAGCATATGCATGAGACGCTAAGTGAGACGGATGATGTATAGACTTAGCCGATGCACACTTAGTCCAATGTATAGACTTTGGATTTGATGTAC
The DNA here is from genome assembly GCA_022559845.1 of Amorphophallus konjac. Taxonomy (NCBI): domain Eukaryota; kingdom Viridiplantae; phylum Streptophyta; class Magnoliopsida; order Alismatales; family Araceae; genus Amorphophallus; species Amorphophallus konjac. Next base: position 198,540,117 of record CM040125.1, on the reverse strand, counting down.
AGACTTGCTGGTCAAACACACAAAAACTCTGTATAGACTTGTGTTCTAAACGATGCACAAACACAAGACAAAGTAGTGTATAGACTCTACGTGCATGCTTCAATGCAACCATGACGATGTGCAGACTCTGCGAGCAACAATGTGTAGACTTAAGCAGACTGGCCATCATGCGAGTGTATAGACTTGCGTACAGCAGCAATGTATAGACTTGTTGAGACGCAACATGAGACGATGCACACGAACAGACTGTAATGTGTAGACTTGTGGCAATGTGTAGACTTGCTAGTGCATGATGTGCAAACGTTGCAGCAAAGAATGTATAGACAATATGGCATGCAATGCAGCAAGGCAGCAATGCAGCAAGGCAATGGAGTGTATAGACTTTATGTGCTGAATGCACCATGTATAGACTTGCCAAGCATGCATTATATAGACTTATGTGATGTGCACGAGTGCAACTGATGAATGCACCTATACAGTGAACAAATGCAATGTATGCTAAACACAAAGACTGGCTCACATTGATACTCTCACTGTGTTGCTATCATCAAAAGAAAATAGCATATGCTTGTGCCTAAGGGGCACAACATGACGGTCATATAGTAAGCGACATGCTCCTTCGGGGATCCCTTCCCGTTGAACTTGTCAATTTTTGCCGGCTTACTGATCCCAGGAGAGAGCCGCTTGGCAGCATGATGTGGCGGGTATGGCACCCTATAGGCATCGAACGCGACGTAGTCGCCTTCACTTCATTCAGCGAGCTTCAGCTAGATAATCCTCTCCACCATCATCTTATTCATGATGGTTGGATCAACCGGTTCTCGATAGAAATGCGCTGGCTGCAGATAGGGAGTGACCTAGGTGGTCGCCTGCGGAAGAGGGCGCAGCAGCGGAGGCGTGTGGTGCACCTGTAGCAGCATTGGCGGCATCAGTGGATGTGATGGGCGTTACTGAGTCATCGCCAAGCTTGGTTCTGCCGACTGGGTGGGGTATAAAGTGGTGGGAAGTCACTCTAGTTGTCGGCTCCCCGTGATGATTCGGCCTGCATCTCAGGCTGCTTGGAAGCTGAGGTTTGCTCCCTCTTCTCCACAAGCTGCTTCTTCAGGAACTCTATCTCTTGCCGATATTTCTGGAGTAACATCAATACTGATGGATCCATAGTTGCAGTGCTGGGAATGGCTTCTGTGGTTTCCCCTGACGCACCTTCAGGGAGGATGTCGAGCAAGACATCTTCTTCTTCCACCGTCACCACATTGTCGGTTAGAATAATAGCTTTGTCATGTTGCAGGTGGTGGGCCAGGGTTTGCTTTCCCTTGGCCGCTGCCAGCATTTTTCTTGCGGTTTCAGCCCTCCGAGTTTTCGGCCCCGGCCTTCTGGCCAACCGAGCCAGCTCCTGAGGCTCCTCAGGTAATCTTCCATAGTGGCCAGACACCCTAGCCATGTTGCAAGTGAAAATCTGCATTCTTCTTTTTTGTTTGCAAACCCTCCTTTTTGCATTCTCTGGGAAGGTGAGCCTCTCGAACACAGAGACTCTTTTTCTTTCCTCCTGGTGGGGAGTAACTTCATCGGCTTGAATGTCCAGGCCATCTTCATATCCATTGTCGTCGATTGACGACGTCATCCTTCTTTCTTCTTCTTCTTCTTCCATTGCCATTGGTTGGCAATGATCTTCTTCAGCAACGGCTACTTGCAATAGCCATTGTTGGCTCAATGAGGGGTTGCCTAGTCCCCTAAAATAACTTCTGACCATATTGGTCATCTCTTCTCGCCCTCGCCCCTGACGTAGGACCGGGGACAGTTGTCGACCTCCCATCGGATGGATGTAAGCAAGCCGGGCTCTTCCGGTAGGTTGTTGGAATCTTCTTCCCACAGTAGGGATGTTGGCCTGTCGGGCGCAGGCCCTAAAACTTTCACGGCATGGAGGATCCACGATCGTTTCCTCTTTCCTTGGGGCAAGGCCCCTTTTCTTGTTCTTCTCGGCTCCAGCAAATCCGGAGCGGGGGCGGACTGGTGCATCCTGGTGGGTAGGCTGGATTTTCTTAGGGACCCAAACTTGCTTAGATATTCTTGGCTTGGGAGCCAACTTTCTTCGGCCATGACAACCAGCTTCTTCTTTCTCGGCTCTCCTTCCAGAGAGGGCTTGGTCGGAGTTGTAGATAGGTACTGCGGGGATCACCTGATCCGGGCTCACTCGAGCATCGCGTCCCTCTAGGAAGACGTGAACTCGCCCGATTAGCATGGATTTGTCGAACATGAAGAGACGTCCGATAGCAGCAGCAACAGCCTTCCTCCGGAAGCTCTTATGTTGGTGCCTCCCAGAGTTCTTGGCAGGGACAAGGCGGGCCCCGTGAGTGATATGGTGCACCATGCTGTTGGTGACTTGAATTGGGCTCGTGAGTGGGCCAGCGCATCGTCGAGCCTTCGGGGCCTCGGCCTCTTTCACAGTCTTCTCCTCAGCGGGCTCCGAGGACTCTACTAGCAGCAGATCGGCAAAGGCTAACCCCAAGAAGTTAGGGAAGCCTACAGCTGGTGGGAAAGACCCGAAGACAGTGGGCACCGCCAGGTACCCGTGTTCCGCATGGCCGGCGATAATCGCGGGGCCAAAGGCGAGAGCGGTGAGTCCCGACGACATCATCGTTCACCTTAGATAAATAAAAAAATAGTCAATATTCTTAGGGGGAGCCTCCGAAGGCATCCCCTCTTGGCAAAGAGATGAAGGGAGACTCGGGTCCCATCGGACGTGCCAATTTGGTGGAACGTTTTATTTCATTTGTTTTATTTATTTGTTTATCGGTTTATTTGCGTAGGCGTGCCAGTCACTGAGTGACAAGTTTATTATGCGCTCGATCTGACTTGGTCAGTCGATTGTGAGGTTCGTGTCGGGACCTAGAGTCCGTCATACCATAAAGGCTATGACGTTAATTACGTCCTCTAAGAAAGAAGACAACCCTTGATTAATTGCCAAGAGGGGACGCCATCCGAGGGCGAAATAAGATGAACATGAACACATATGGCAAAACCACCCGAGGGGTTTATTTACTAGCTTATTCATTCAGAACGAGCAGTGCAACCAAAATATGTACAATTATGCATAAATGCAAGTAAGGAGAGGAAGTATGGCAGAAAACAAGTAGGCCGGGAGGCAAAGATAAATGCGTTCAAACACGAATGCATATAAAAATAAGAGGGCAAGCTCAGCAAATAAAATTTATTGATTCTGAAGATGACTATTGATTTATTTATTTTTTATCATAATGATGCGTCAAATTTTTTATGATGATTTATTATCCCTTTATTTATTATTATTATTGTCATTCCATTCAATGGCTCACAAATATTAAACTCATTAAGCATTTATTGGAATATTTTATTGGGCTTTGACAGGGGCCAAAAATGAGGTCGATACATGTTTGAGGGTCGGTGCATGAATGGGTTGAGGTTGATGCATGCATGAGGTTGAGGCACAAATGGAGGTCGTCGCACGTATGAGGATGAGGTCGGTGCAAATTTTTGAAGGTCAGTGCAAAGATGAGGTCGATGCACAAATGGAGGTCGATGCATGTGAGTTGGATGCATATATGGGGTCGATATATGCATGAGGTCAGTGCAAGCGGAGAGGAGGTCGGTGCATAAGCAGAGGTTGATGCATGTTGGAGGGTCGATGCATGTGTGAGGTGGCCTAAAACGGCGCGGGGCATTGTTGGGGCTAAAATGGTGTGCCCAAGGTGCACCAGATGGAGGCCAAGGGAGTTGAATTTCTTTATGAGTGTGGGGCTAAAGCGGCGCGGGGGGGTACCGTGCTGGAAAATGGCGCGCCGGATTAGGGGCGCGCCGAATTAGGGCAGGTTTGGTTTATTTTGGGTTAAAATGAAAGGCCAAGTGATCTTCTTGGAACTTTGATGTTAATTAGGAAGATTATAAAGTTTGTTCAGGTCCCAATTGTCCTGCAGACATGGCCTGTCCAGACTTATGCGAGGTTCCTACTCGAGTATAGTCCAATATATACTGATGGCCTAAAGTTCATCATAATTTAGACTAAGTGCTTAATCAAAAATTGGGCAACACCTCCCCAAGCCCAGAGGGTTGCGGGGGTGAAGTGGAGACAGTCCCACAACATCTGGGGTACGCTCCTTAAAGCCGGGAGTGCCACACGTTGACCGGCGGACTTCGATGGAGGGAAAACTCCGAGGGTTAGCCTAGGGGAGGCACCAACACTCCATGAGTCAAAAATATCGATCAGAGGGACGGCCGAGATGGAAGGATACCTCAAGGGCTAGCCTACGAGAGGTACCTTACCCACAGCCACCACCATTCCTGAGGGAATGTGGATTTGATGTCGGGTCGAAGACCCATTTCTGTATATCTTCGGGGGCTCAAAGTGCTCCACACCTCAGAGGGATGGGATCCTACGGCCATATGGTGATTAGAGGAGAAACAGCAGAGCGTTTGATGGAGAATGCCCCCCTCCCCGGTAGGTGGATCACTACAACTGAAGAAAACACGGTGTTCACGCTAAAATTTTGATGTCACCCACATGATAGGGGTGGGAAACAGGTCACATTGAGCAGACCTTCCCCCCACCTATCTCTGGGTAGAGAGATCGCAGTAATCCATTGTTGGTTTGTTAAACCATTGGCAGTAGATTAGACATGGAGAGGGGTTAGCTGATTAGCATTTAGAGGCCGGCCGTGAACATACGACCTGTGGAGATTGAACGGGGCAATCACTCGAACAACCGGCGGGTAGCATAAAAGTAGATGATCACGCCAGAAAACCTTGCACCTAGGCTATAGGGGCGACCCTATTCTCCCCGGTTCATGATTGTGAACGGGGTGATGGTGAGGGGCCCATCCCGATAGATAATGGGTGGTGCAAACACACGTAAGCCTCCAACAGGGGAAAATGTGATAAACACACGGTATATTCGAGACATTCGACCCACTAAGGAAAGAAAGTCCCGGGGAGGGGGATAATATTAATGTAGCCCATGGCCTAGCCAGGGCATGGGATCAAGTGACAGAGACGGGCAACACGGAAGCGGACGCAACATATAGGACATGCAAACTCAAGCATCTAACCATATTGTCATTCACACCCAAATGGCATCACACAGATAACAAAGAAACGAAGAGTAATAAAATCAAACTCAAACGCATGAGCGAATGATATTGGCATTATATCACAGGCGTGGCCCGATTACATCTCCTCTCTAGGGAGGAAGAGCGGGTACAGATAGCGCTAGAAGGAGCTAAAATGCCCAAGAGAAAAGAAAATGTGGAAGGGATTGCGGGCTCATTTCATCACCCGTTCCATTATAAGACTCAGGATATTGACAGAGGGGAAGGAGACAGGAGAAGAAGATCTAGACGACTTCCGCAAACCCACCTCGAATATCTACAGCCGGAGAACAGGGTATCAGAAACGGGCTCTTCGCTTCCCTTTCTTTCTCCCAAAGCCTCTCTTCTCTCTCTTCTCATCTTCTATCTTCTCTTCTTCTATACTAGCTCTCTCTTCGTTCTCCCCCCCTTCTTCTTCAGCAGTGGGTTCATTTATATAGCAAAACCATTGAACATGGCTTCACCCGGCGTTGGAATAGCGCGCCGGATAAGGGGTCACCCTGTTGCGCGCCGGGAATGTGGGCGCCGAAAATGGGTAGCGCGTCAGATTAGGGGGGCGCGCCGTATTAGCCCCTCCTTTGTGTTCATTTAACACGGGCCAGACAATGGGCTCTGGAGTGGCTCTGCAAGTCACTGTGATGTTTCATCTCACCATGGCCTTGCCAAACCACGGTGGGAGGCATCGATAAAGCTTTCAGGTCATTGAACGGCCGCCTGTGGAATCTCGTGCATCTTCAGCTCAGACACGCATGTTTTTCGCTGATACAGGCCTCAACACTGTAGCTTGTGTTGCCGGGTCGGCTTAACTTACCTTCGTAGCTTTCTCGGGGAGTGAAATACCACCCGAGGTACTTTCACCTTGACTGGGCGGTCATTTGGTCGCTAACGGGCCTAGTTGCTGAGAAGGCGTACCCGCACGGGGGCTATCCAGGTCTTCTGCCAATGGAGCCTTCGGTCCCTTGTTCTGAAGGGCCAAGGATGTTTCATCACCTTGGGAGAATCTATCTTTCAGGTGGCGGGCCACCAGGTATACCCTTGTCCTTGGTCAGACAGCGGATGTTGTTTGTGCGGCACGACCGAGTCGATGCCGGTTCATTGGGCAAGCTTGTCGACACTGTCGATTTGTTGTGGATTCTTCTCGATCCTCCCGAGGTGAAGTTCCCGGTGTTCGTGATGGGTGACCTGAGGCTCTGGCAGCTTGAGAAGGCTTCGGTGCATTGGTTTCTTTCAGCTTCTTCACTTCAGCGGGCCGCATCATTTCTGTCATTTAGGCTTGGTCGCCATCGAGCATATTTTGAGTGCCAACAGAAGGTTGAGGAGATCACCACGTGGGATGTCCATCTCCAAATCAACCCCACCACCAATCATATCATCCAGCACATTCCTGGACTCCTACACCTGTGAGGAAGGAGCTTAACCTATCGTACCAAGCTCTGGGAGCTCGTTTTAGTCCATAGAGTGCCTTGTCTAGCTTATAAACATGATCAGGAAAGTCCGTACATTCAAAACCAGGAGGTTGTTTAACCAAAACATCCGCTTTTATTAACCCATTCAAGAAAGCATATTTTACATCCATCTGCTGCAATTTTATTCCTAGATTGCAGGCAAAGGCTAAAAAAATTTTAATGGCTTCTAGTCTAGCTACAGAAGCGAAAGATTCTTCAAAGTCTATTCCATATTCCTGATTATACCCCTGAGCTACAAGCCTAGCCTTATTTCTAACAACTTTTTCATGCTCATCAGTTTTATTTCTGAATACCCATCTAGTGCCTATGACAGAGCCATGAGAGGGATTAGGAACTAGGTGCCATACCTTGTTCCTTTCAAATTGGTTTAATTCATCATGCATGGCATTAATCCAATGCTCATCCTTTAAGGAACTGTCAATATTATTGGGCTCCACTTGTGAAACTAGAGCAAAGGAATTCAATTCATCTTCTATCCTAAAATGTGATCTAGTCCTAGGGGGTTCATTCAGATTACCAATAATATTTTCTAAGGGATGATCTCTGAGTAATCTAACATTGGTAAGCTGATTACTTGAAGTTTCAATTGTCTCCCCCTAAACATCAGATCCTCTAGTCTCACCTTCTTCAACTAGTTCTGCATCTTACTCTTCTTTATTTTCAAGGATTTCTCCATCTGCTTTATCCCTGCAAAAAACAGTTTCAAATTTATTACAAAGTTCATTAAATACGACATGTGGTGATTCCTCAACAGTTTGAGAATTTATGTTATAAACTCTATAGGCTCTGGATTTTTCTAAATAACGTAGAAAGATTCCAGGTTCACTTTTATGTTCAAATTTATCAAGGTCTCTTTTAGAATTAACATGAATAAAATATTTACAACCAAAGACCTTAAAGTGTGCTAGTGAAGGTGTCTTACACTTGAGTATCTCATAATGAGTATTTTGATTAGAAGGTCTTACCAGGGCTCTGTTTATGATATAACATGAAGTATTCACTACTTCAGCCCAAAACCTTCTTGGCAAGTTGCCTTCCACTAGCATGGTTCGAGCCATTTCCACCAAGGTTCTGTTCCTCCTTTCAACTATTCCATTTTGCTCCGGAGTCCTTGGTGAAGAGAACTTATGATTTATGCCATTTTCCCTGCAAAATTCATCAAACTGTGAGTTTTCAAACTCACCACCATGGTCAGACTGAATAGAAGAAATAGATTGCTCACCAGTCTGTTTTATTCTGAGGTAAAATTCCTGAAATTCTTTAAAGGCATTATTTTTGTGAGTTAAGAAGAATACCCATGTAAATCCAGAACAATCATCTACTAGAACATACCCATATCTCCTACCAGATAAACTAGCTGATCTAGTAGGACCAAACAGGTCCATATGAATCAGCTCAAAGGGTTTGGAAGACATATTCTCAGTCCTAGTTTTAAATGACTTTCTTGTCTGTTTGCACTGGGTACAAGCCTCACAGATTTTATTATTTTTCTTAAAGGATATTTCAGGAAGACCTCTTACCATGCTATATTTATTCAGCTTATGCAACACACTGTAACTAGCATGACCTAACCTACGATGCCAAAGGTAGGCTAAGTCATCCTTATTGACAGTGAGACAAAGATTAGTGTGTGTTGCATCATCTAAATCTACCATATAGATGTTATTGAATCTTTTACCAGTGAATTTTATAATTTTAGAATTAGGTTTGAATATATTGCAAGCAAGAGAGTTAAAAACAACTTTATATCCTTTATCGCAAAGCTGACTAATACTAAGCAGGTTATAGGCAAGGCCTTCAACTAATAAAACTTCATCAATACAACATGAAGAGCACTTACCAACTTTGCTTGATCCAATTATTTTTCCATTGGTATTACCTCCAAAGGTAACATGACCTGCATCCTTCTGCATCAGCATGCAAAATTTCCCTTTGTCCCCGGTCATGTGCCTGAAACAGCCACTGTCGAGGTACCATGTGTTGTGGTTGGCTGTCAGGCATACCTGCACAAAGAAATCAAGTAGAGCCTTTTGGAATCCAAAACTGTTTGGGCCCTATAACAACAGTTAAATCAGTCAAACAAGATATCAAATGTTTTGGTATCCACATTTGTGATTTGACTTGAATTGTGGATTTATTGATTTTTAGTTCTTCCTATCTTTTCTTGCCACTTAGAGTTTTTGTATTCAATTTCTTTGGTATGACAGTTTTGTTCTTACAAAATTTAGAGTTTTTGTGCCAGTTGCTTGTCCATCGGTCATTGGAAGAAGTATTGGGACTATAGACCCTGGGCTGAATAGTTCTAGGATGGACAAGGCCATATGAATTCTGGTTCATGTAAGTTCTGGGCCTAGGTTGGATACATGCATTGTATTGATAAGGTCGATGCACCTGATTGGTGTATAAGTTAAGACCATTCTGTTGCACAGACCTCCTGCCTCGACCTTTCCTACCAACAGTGTATAGATAGGAATTTTGGAATGATGGAAAGGTCAGTGCACTAGTGTGGTAACATCGACCTGAGGTGCCCCTACTCTAACTTGGGTTTCAGGAAGACTTGAACCCATAAGGAGTATACGTCGATACAGGTTGGGTTGCATTGGTCTTGGGGGTTCCTTGGACTTTAGCTTTACTTGTTTGACCCCCAACCTGTCGGGTTCAGTGGTATGTGTGTATGACTCCCTGGACACCACAACCTTCCCTTTGCCTTTGTCCTTGGCACTGAGTTTGGTTTTCACAGAATTTCTATTTGAGTTTTCTTCACAATTCATTTTTATCAAAGGTTTGGATTTTCCTTTTTCAGCAACAAAGGATATGGTTTTCACATCCAACATTTTCTTATTGCTTGGGTTAAAACCCAATCCTTCTCTTCTGAAATTCACTCTTGTTCCTAAAATGGCATTCAAATTTTCCATTCCCTGTGTCATGCCTTCAAGGGAATGCTGTTTATCTTGGTTTTCTTTTTCTAAATTTTCAATTGTCTTTTTCAATTCTTCATTTACACCATTGACTGCATCATATTTCTCGTTTGTAATTTTGGTTTCTTCCTCAAAATTTTGCATTCTTATTTTTAGTTCATCAATGGTGTTTTTCAAAATTTCATTTTCTATTCTCAAATCATTCATAATAGATTTAGCATTTTAAATTTTAGCAAGAGAATTTTTTAAACTAATGTTTTCTTTTTCCAGACATGCAAGCTTGTCATTCAATGAAGTATCATTAACTAAAGAATTTACTTTTCTTTTCAGATGCCTATTTTCTCTACGCATGTCATCATATTTATCTAGAATCTCAGCATAGGCTTCTTCCCAATCACTATGTGTAAAATTCTCAAAAGGGGAAGTTACCTCATCATTGTCTTTCTCTTCATCTTCTCCTCTAGCCATCAGACAACACTTCTTTTCATCCTCGCTGTCGGATGTGCTGCTGTTGCTGTCTTCTTCTTCATCACTCCAGGTGCTCAGCATGGCTTTTCCTTTCTTGTTCTTCCACCTAGGTTGTTTTTCCTTCAGCAGCTCAGGACATTCAGCCTTCAGATGTCCTACCTTCCTACAATTATAACAGACAATAGCATCAGATTTCTTGGCAGGTTCAGGCTTATATTTCGACTGCCTCTTTCCTGAAAAATATTTTCTCCTAAACCCTTTTCCTTCCTTCCTTAGAATTTTTTTAAACTTCCTAGTCATCATGGCAAACTCATCCTGACCATTTTCAGAACTAGAACATCTATGCTCACTAGACGACCCTTCGCTACTGGAATTAGATTTAAGAGCTAATGGCTTCTTCTTCTTCTTAGTCTCATCGACCCTCTTAAGGTTCAGTTCATACGTCATGAGGGAACCGATGAGTTCATCTACAGATATGGTTGCTAGATTCCAGGATTCTTCCATAACAGTGGCCTTAGTGTGCCAAATGGGTGTCAGGGACCTAAGTATTTTTCTGACGAGTTCATACTCACTGTAGACCTTACCTAGACTTCTCAGACTATTGATTCGAATCATCAATCTGGCATACATCTCAGATATGGAGTCCTCAAATTTCATCTTAAAAGCTTCATACTCTGAGACTAACATGTTTACCTTCGTCTCTCTAACCTGAGACGTTCCCTCATAAATCACCTCCAGCTTATCCCACATCTCCTTGGCTGTGGAACATGATGATATTCTAGAAAATTCAGTGGGATGGAGTGCACATTACATAGCATTAACTGCACTCCAATTCAAAGTGGACTTACGGATCTGCTCCCTGGTCCAAACCACCTCATCCTCTGGAAGCTCAAATGGTCCTTTACTAGCTACCTTCCAGATTTCATAATCCTTAGCCTTAAGAAAGACCTACATGCGATTCTTCCGGTAAGCATAATTGTTTCCATGAAAGAATGGTGGCTTACTAGTTGAATTACCCTCAGTAGTTAACTCTCTAGCATCCATAACTAACATCTCCAGGATGTAAAGCTCTAAGGGAGAGTTAGGCTCTGATACCACGTGATGAAAGATCTAGAGGGGGGGGTGAATAGATCTACCCCAAAATTTAAAATCTATAGCAGTTAAAAATAATGCGGAATTAAAATAAACTACTGTAAACACAAACACTAATGGCAGTGTGAATGACAAGAAAAGAATCTACACTAAAGTTGTAGATTAATCAAGGTAATCACCAAATCAAACAATCCATCCACTCATTAGAGTACTAGGCGGAGAGTTGAGTAGAAAATCTCCTCATGCATAGGTTAGTTTTCAGATAGATGTAATCTATTCTTTTAACTGAACCTATTTAATATACCACTGAGATGTATATAACAAACAGATAAGGACAATACGTCTCTAAGCAATTCAAAATAATATCAATTCAAGGAGACTCAACACAGTAAGATCCAAAGTATGTTAGAGCAGACAGATTCAGAATTGATTGAATGCAATAGATGAATTGATTGAATTTAATAAGAGATAACAGTTGTCGATCCTAAGCATTCATCTATTCGTAATGAGAGAGAGACAATCACACAATGAGCAAATCAATTTTTAGGTGGTTTGATCTCAATCTTGAGATCTACGTCCACCCCTTACTCAACCGTGTAAGGATTCTGCTGCCACACAGCTTGAAACCCACTGATCCACAGCTTTAGAGATATAATTCCTACAACAGTTGATCCAAAACTTTGGGGAACACGTCCCAGACCGCTGAGCTTCATAGCTTGCTAACTGAGGAACACTCCTCACCGCTGAGCGCACAGCTTGCTTACTGCTGATACACAGCTTATGAATGTAATCAGAAATCAAACAGAAAATGAAAGAAAACAATTAAAGAAGCAATGTAGCTCACACAGAGCAAATTGACTCTGGATCTGATCTAGGAGTCAATTACAGAGATAGACTCTCTCAGACTCTCTTCTCAACTCTTTTCTCACTCAGACTCTCTTCACAACATACGGCACTCTGTTCTTCTCTCTGAACTTCGCAACAGACTCTCACTCTTTCAATCTTCTCTCTGACTCTTCTCAACTCTTCTGCTCTAATGCGTCCTTCCTCTGTCTTTTCTCTCTTTGCCATCCATGGAGTTGGAGTGCTCGATCCCTTTATATAGCAGAGGGTGTGAATTTGTGGGACCACCAGCTTTTCAAATTTGGGCGCGTGGAAAACACATTGCCGCCCACACATTTTATCCATAAAGCATTTCGAGAAGCCATGCCTCAGAGGTGGAAGTTGTGACGATCCACGTGGCAGAATGTTAGTTCTGGTCCCTACCCTGGATCACGTGCCTTTAACCTGGTACTTTAAGTTCCACGTGAGATTTGGTAGCAGACTCCCTTCACGCTGTTTAGGTGTTTGATCATATAGCTGAGCTGTCAAGATAGGAGATAAAGAGGTATTAGTCATTAATCAAATGATAAACAAAAGCACAAGTTCAATATTAATCATTTCCATAGATTTAGTCAAGTCAAATAATATGCTAATTTCTGTAGAAATATTGATGCATAAATGAGATGCATCAGACTATTTAACTGACCCATTCAATATGTGTGAATAACAACATTGACCTCTCATATAGCACATGTAGACCTTAATGAATGTACATCAACCTGACTTATTAGAAAAACACAAGATGCATCAACCTTGATAGAGAAGACATCAAAAGCACTGACTAAATGCTGCAGAGGCTAACAGACCAGCATCAACCTTTCTCCAACAGCTAGGTTTCCCGCATCAACCTTTATACAAGGTGCACCGACCTTATAGCATAAGGTGCATGAGGTGCATCGACCTAATGGTGAGTATGAAGTCAAATGTGCATCATCCTTAGTGTGCAAGACAGAACATGTGCACCGACTTTAAAATCAAGGCGAGTTTTTTTTTAATCAAAAACATCTAGTGAAACAAAGGGAGAGTGTTCCCCCTTCCAAAGGAAGAGAATGTTCTCACTCCACCTTGAATTCACTAGTGTTATTTTATTGCTAAAAAGGGAGGATACAAATTCTGTAAGAGAGGCAAACCCTCTGCCTTTACAAAAAAAGAATAAAAGAACCTATACAAATTGCCTACAAAAATTTGGGATACAGTAGGCATCAGCAGCGGCATATCCCTTAGCTAATAGGGGCAGCTCTCTAAAAGAAGAAAATTCCATGTTGTGCCCAATGGATACCGCATGATTAGCAAGCACATCAGCAAGCTGATTTGCCTCTCTGTATGTATGCTTAATGGGGTAATTGAAGGTTGAAACAAGTTGCTGAAGTTGGCTCCACCATGGAAGAAGAGGCCATGGAGGAGTTCTTTTATTGTTCAGCAAATCAACTAGAACCATTGAATCAAAATATATAACCGAAATAAAAATCGAGTGCAGCTGCGCAAGACGGAGGCCATCTAAAAGTGCAGGTCCTTCAGCCACCATGTTGGATCCCTTGCCATAGTAATATGAGTAACCCATCAGTAATTGCCCTTGAGAATTTCTGAAACATCCCCCTCCCCCAGATGGTCCAGGGTTACCCTTACTTGCTCCATCAACATTAAGAGAGAACTCAGATGTAGGAGCAGTCCAAATTACAGTGAAGAAAGCAGGATGATTGTTTCTGATAACAATGCCAAAGTTTTGTAAAATGCTGCTTAGCTTGGAGCTTGGCCCATGTTTAAATTTGAACTGGTTTACAATCTGAGTTATTTCAGCAAGGATGTGATTGAGAATGTTGAGGGGTTTGATTCTGCAGCCTTCAAATTTGGCCAGACATCTGTGCTTCCATATTTTCCAAGTGATCAGTAGCGCAGCTAGCTGGGATAGGAACCCTTTGGGTTTACTGATATTAGCCCTAGTGATAGAAATTCTCAGACGGCTTTTGATAGTAGTGGCTTCCATACAGGAAATTCTGAGCAGTGAGCCTAATCTATTCCATAAGAAAACTGCCAAATCACTATGTACAAAGAGATGGTCTTCATCTTCAATATAATGAGAGGATGAACAGCAGACACAGCAAGAAGCTAGATTAATGCCAACTAATTGTACACGGCTGTCGACAGGGACTGCTTGCTTTAATATTTTCCAACAGAACAAGGTAGCTCTGGGAGGAAATCTATAATGCCACAGCTTGCTAAAAGTAAGGTCTGCAGCCTTCTCTCTAATATAGCTGCAAGTGGATTTTATACTGTAATTACCTGAATTAGTAAATGACCAAACATGGATATCTTCCCCCTCTTGAAGCACAAATCTTTGAATATTCTCCCGCAACTACTGATCTGCTACTGAATCCCAGATTGGATGCTGGAGATTTGTTAAAGCTGTATTGACTGAGCAGTTTTCAATTAAGGTGTTGCTATGTGAAGGAAACAAGTCCACCAGTGCCTTATCTTTGTACCAAATGTCTTTGAGAAAATTAGTAGTATTTCCATTTTGAACAATCATCCTAGATCCAGTCAATAGAATTGATCTAGCTTTTCCAAAATCACAAGATTTGATACCAACTGGAAAAGGAAATTTGCAGTCGGAAATATAAAGTCCACGACAATACTTGAAATCAAGGCGAGTTAATGTGCACGGACTTTACTTGAATCTCCATGTGCGTCGACCCTGATTTCTACATGTGCACAGACCTGGATGCTTTATGTGCACTGACCCTAGATATGCACAGACCTATATGTGCTCAGACTCTAAATGGTGCAAGTGCACGGACCTTAGATATGCACATACCTATATGTGCTCAGACTCTAAATGTTGCATGTGCACGGACCTTAGATATGCATAGACCTATATGCGCTCAGACTCTAAGTGCTACATGTGCACGGACCTTAGATATGCACAAGATGCAAACGTGCATCGACCTTCGTGAACTAAAGTTCAAATGTGCATCGACCTTTCAACGGATTAACTCTGCACATGCATAGACTTTTAGAATAAAACTGGACATATGCACAAACCTTTACTTGACTAAAAATTAATTCTGACTAAATTAAGGACATCAAAGTAACAATGTTGCCAAAGTCAAAATAAAGTCAATTATATTGTCGCTAGTCAACAAAACACACCATTCTCCCCACTTAGCATCAAATCTAGAGGAGACACAACACACCAATCAGTTCGTTCGATCACTGGCCACACGCCACTTGGCACCTTCTTGGTCCTCCAGGGCTTTTCGGCCAACACCAAATTCTCGAGAGGGGAAGGAACGATGAGGTCACTCACATGAACCTCGAACTCCACAAACACACTAATCCTGGGCCCACCACCTCCAACACATTACCAATGGTGGGGCTCCCATAGTACCTTCGCACTTCGGGGGGATGTTGAGTTTCTCCAAGTGATTTTGATGATAACAAAACTTCGATATGGCAAACAGTTTAAGTTCATCCATTCTTACAGATGTCAGTGCTCATACAGGCTCTAAAAGCTATTCTTTTATCACGAGAATACGCTCAGAAGGATCGTGTTTCAAAAGGCTAGAATGAGTCAAAACCAACTCAAATGGAATGGAACAAAGTGTGGTCTTACAGTATATTTTATAAGGATATGATTTATGGGCTAACAATGTTATTTCTGCAGGTTTTTCAGAGTTCGGTCGACCTGGCCAGCAGGGGTTGTTGACCTAATATCTCAGAGCTGAAAACTCTGTAAAAATTATAGAGTTCGATCGACCGCCCCCACTGGACCGGTCGACCGATCCTCCCAGCAATGAAAGCTTCAAATCCTGTAAAAGTTAGGTCGGCTGCCCAACCCTACCCGGTCGACCGAACCCTTTGAAGCCCCTTTCTTTGTCTTTGTTTTCTTCACGAGGTGAAAGCATCCATCAAGGATTTTTTAATTCCAAATGTCTCCAGACATCCCTGGAATTGTGGATCTGTGTCTTGGCCTGTCCTTGACCATTCAAGTGTTATAAAAACACCTCTTAGGGCAAAGAAACCCTAATTACTCACGGGTGATCAAGGAGGCTATGAAGGGGAGAAAGAAGGGTGCTACTCTAGCTCCGTGAATAGTGCTTCGTCCAGGAATTCTTCATCCATCTGCAAGCTTTTGAAGATCAATCTAAAGCTAATCAACTCCAAATCAAGTGGAGATTCAAGCTTCATCCAAAATCTACATCACCAACTAAGGGGGAGCCAAAATCAGAGTTTTTCTTTTATGTTTCTCCCTTCATATTCTCTGAGCTTCAAGTGTGTGTTATTTGTAATCCTTAAACATTTGTGTGTGTGTGGATCTTCTTAGATCCGTGTGTGTGTGTTTGATTTCTGTCAGATCTGTGTGTGTTTCGGTGCTCTTGCACCTTCGTTGGAGTTCCTATCCTCCTACGAGTGTCTGTGTGTTCAGATCTTGTAATCCTCTACAAGATAGTGTGTGAATCCTCACAGTTTGTGAGGGGTGGACATAGGTTGCCGTCATTACATCCAAACCGCCTAAAAATCTCTATCTTATGTATGGTTTGATCCTTCTCTTCTACCCCCATTCTCTGATAGCATTCTCGTATATTATCGCTACTGATTTCTTCGTTCAGATCTAGCCCAATTGATCATCTTTACGTTAGATCCTTGGTATATCAAAAGCTGGGTTCAGATTGAGAAGGTCAGTCTTGTCAGGACGATAACACCTTGCGTGAGTAGAATCTTCTGATTCACAACTCCGCCTAGTACCAAAGAACTATCGTGGTGATTGGTTTTGATAGATCTATCTTGTTTTACATTAGATATGAACTTGCTAGTTGTTGTTTCTTTACACTTGCTTTAAATTGGCTAATGTTTTCTAAAAACTTTTTATCACCCAATTCATCCCCCCTCTTGGGTGTCATTGATCACGGGACTTCAATTGGTATCAGAGCTAAGGCTCTATATTTTTTAGATCTAACGATCTAGAGTAAGATCTAGATCAATGGCCAATAAGGGGATGATGCCTGAGGGCCACTCAAACCACCGTCCTCCGTACTTTGACGGCTCGAATTACTCCTATTGGAAAAATAGAATGCATGTTTTTCTGAGAGCCCAAGAGTACGAGATCTGGAGGGTGGTGGACAAGGGCCTATATGAGCTTTCCAAAAATGAAAACGAGTGGAACCCTGAGGATATTAAAAAATCCACAGTAAACTTTAATGCCATGAACATTATGCAATGTGTTATTCATCCTAACAAATTTTCTCCTGTATCTATGTGCAGTTCAGCAAAGGAGATGTGGGACAAGTTGCGGCTAATTTATGATGAACCTCCGAGGTCAAGGAGACCAAAGTCAACCTTCTCGTCAGGGATTACGAGCTATTCAAAATGAAACCCGAAGAAACCATCTCTGAGATGTTCGCAAGACTGATTGATATCACTAATGGTCTCAAGAGTCGTAGAAAGGATTACACAAACTCTGAGCTCGTGAGAAAGGTGTTAAGATCTCTTCCACCTGCCTGGCATACAAAAGCCACAGTCATTGAGGATTCAAAGAATCTGTCCACAATCTCCTTGGATGAGCTCATAGGGTCCCTCATGACCTATGAGATTAACATCAAAAGAACTGCGAAAGAGGAATCCCAAAAGAAGAAAACCGTGGGCTTGAAAGCCAACCAGTCTTATGACGACTCCCAAGAAGAGGAGTCCAGCGAGGAGAGTAATGAAGAAGAAGACTTGGCTATGCTGACCCACCAAGTGAAGAAAATTCTGAGAGGAAAGAAGAATTTTCAAACGGCAAAGGCAGCCCTTTCAAACCAAGGGTGAGCCGAGCAAGCCTAACAATGTTATTTGCTGCGAATGCAAGAAGCCCAGGCACATAAGAGGAGAGTGCCCAGATCTGTAGAGAAAGTTCAAGAAAGAAAAATTCAAAAAGCCAAGAGCCATGGTTGCCACATGGAGTAATGAAGAGGACGAACAGTCCGAAGAGGAGTTGCAAGAGCTCGTGGAAGGTTTGTACCTCATGGCACATGAAGATGACTCAACTGAGATAAATTCTGATCCTGATTTAATTTCAAATGAATAATGAGAGTCAGAATATGAAAAGTTGTATACGAAATATAAGAAAATCAGATCTGAAAATAAAAATCTCAAAAAGAAAATTGATTATTTAACAAATGAGGATACTTCTGTTAACTTTGAGAAACTGGAACAGGAATGGTTCGAGTTAACAGAAGAAAAAGAAAGCTTGCTACAAACAATTTCAGCTTGTGAGAAAAGTCAAGAAGAATTAATGTATAAATTGTCTGAAATAGAAACAGGTTTTGAAAAATTGAAAACTGAAGAAGGAGTTTTGAAATCCACAAATTTAGAACTTGAAAAGAAGAACATGAGCTTGGTTGAAGAAGTGGCTGAACTACAGTCCACCTTATCTATGTTTGTCAAGGGCAAACAAAACTTAGATAACTTATTGGGAGTTAAGGTTAACTTCCAGAAGGAAGGTTTAGGGTACAGTTCTTAAAACAAAAAATCTTTTGAGCATAAGATTACAACATCCTATGTTCATGAAAAAGAAAATAATTGTGCATCATGTTCATACTCCAAGCCAAAACATGTCCAACCTAAACCACATAGATACCAAAGAAGTTTTTCAAATGTCAATTGCTTTCATTGTAGTAGATTTGGTCATGTTGTTCCTAATTGTTGGTTAAAATAAAACACACAAAGAAATCATGCTGCTTGGACCAGAAAAAGATATGTACACAATTGGACTAACTCCTATGGACCCAAATTAGTTTGAGTACCAAAAACAATTGGATGAGAATGTTATTTCTTGCAGATATGCCTTGAAGCCAAGGGGAGCAAATGGTACCTGGACAGCGGTTGCTCAAGGCATATGACAGGGGACAAGAAGGTGCTCTCCACTCTGCAAGATAAAGACGGAGGCCCAGTTGCCTTTGGTCGAAAGGACAAAGGTACAATAATTGGAATTGGCAACATAGGTAAGAATTCTGAAATCTTGATTGAAAATGTCCCTTTAGTGAAAGGTTTGAATCATAACTTGTTGAGCATAAGCCGATTGTGTGACAATGGTTTTAAAATTATTTTTGATGAAACTCACTGCCTTGTCATGAATAAAATCTCTAATGAAATCAGATTCATCGAAAAAAGGAACAACAATGTATATACTATTGATCTTGATGATGTATCCAGTGATGATATGTGCTTGGTAGTAAACAACCATGACAATGCATGGCTATGGCACCGAAGATTAGGTCATGCTAGTTTTGGAGTAATCTCTAAATATTCTAGACATGACTTGGTAAATGGTCTGCCAAAATTAGAATTTGAAAGTTAAGATATGTGAGGCTTGCACAAAAGGCAAGCAAACACGCATCTCTTTCAAAAATAAAAACATTGTTTCTCCCGCTAGGCCTTTAGAACTACTGCACCTTGATCTTTTTGGTCCGACTAGGACATCCAGCCTAGGAGGAAAATCTTATGGATTTGTGATTGTTGATGATTACTCCATATTTACATGGGTGTTATTTTTAGCCAATAAGAGTGATGCCTTGATGGAGTTTCAAGTATTTTGTAGAAAAATTTAAAATGATAAAGGGTACCTCATCACCACAATCCAAAGTGATTATGGTGGTGAGTTTGAAAATCATGAATTCAACGGTTTCTGCCAAGAGCAAGGATATACGCACAACTTCTCATCACCCAAGATGCCTCAACAAAATGGAGTAGTGGAGAGAAAAAATAGAACCTTGATAGACATGGCACGGACCATGTTAAGTGAGAACTCCCTACCCAAATACTTTTGGGCTGAGACCGTAAGTACATCATGCTACATCATCAACAGGGTAATGGTAAGGCCCATTTTGAAGAAAACCCCATATGAGCTATACAAGGGTAAGAAACCAAATATTTCCTATCTTAAACCCTTTGGATGCCCATGCTTCATCTTGAATAATGGTAAGTCTAACCTAGGTAAGTATGATGAAAAGAGTGACAAAAGAATCTTCCTAGGTATGTGAAACTGATGTATGTGTATGAACTGGATCTCTAAAAGGCAACTTTTCTGTCAAGTCAGTATATAATATGATTCGGTCTAAGGGCCTGAGGAGGCAAGCTTGGGCCAAGTTATGGCACTCTGCCATACCCCCGAGGGCTGCATTATTTGCTTGGAAGATTCTACATCGAGCTGTTCCGGTTGATAGTAGGGTTATGGATTGTGGGATTCATTTGGTCTCCAAGTGTAACTGTTGTTCCCATCCTAGCCAGGAGGATCTTAATCATGTTTTTATTACTGGAGAGATGGCAATTGAATTATGGAGATGGGTATATCCCTTTATTAACTACAGAGCATGGCCTAGTGATCAAATTATAGCTCGGTTATGGAATCTCATTTCTGTTACAAATATGCAGTCGACATTTAGCTTTATTGGGATGCTTGCTGTTATTATGATACTATGGGAAATATGGAAGTCTAGATGTGCAGCTAGATTTGAAGGTCTGCCTTTCAACTATGCTGTTGTCAAAAGGAAAATTTTACGCTCTATCACCATAGCTCTTGACAGGTTAATTTTCCATAAACCTCTGTCACATGCTCAGTCCAGATGCCTTGCTGACCTAGATCTATTCCCCCGGATAGTAGTCAAGAAGCCAATTATTGTCTCATGTAAATTAGCAATGCAAGGCTATACTTTACATCTTGATGGAGCCTCGAAAGGTAATCGTGGCAGAAGTGGGGGAGGTGGCTGCATAAGAGATACAGCAGGGGGTTTGATAGCTACTTTTGCCTTCACTTATGGCATTGGGTATAGCCTTGTGGCTGAAACTAGAGCACTACATGATGGCCTTGCTGTTGCAAAACAGTGTGGCATTAGATTAACAGCCATTTTTTCGGATTGTACTGTTCTTGTGGAGGCAGCAAGGAAGGGAATTGTCCCTAGTTGGATGACACTCCCATGGTGGAAGAGGATTATGATGTTACTCAAGGAAAATGGCTGCCCGGTCTATCATATATACAGAGAAGGAAACCAGTTGGCTGATTCCTTGGCATCCTATGCATGTAATGCATCGACTAATTCGGTCTATACTCGAGATAGAGATCTTCCATGGCCGGCTAGAGGTGCTTTCAGGATTGATAAAGCAGGACTGCCAGCATTTCGGTTCTAGTTTTCCTGGTTACATTTTAGTCTCATTTACTATACTGTTTTCCTTTTGGTTTCATAATGGGCTATGGCCCTGTGGACGCACTTTTTATTTATTATCATTGTTTATTTATTTATTGGCGTTTATTAAGTGCGTGGGTGTGCCAGTCACAAAGTGACGATTTATTGTGCGCTCGATTTGACTAATCAGACGATTGTATGGTTCGTGTCGGGACTAGAACCCGCCGCGCCGTAAAGGTCACGACGTTATTTACATCCCCTCGGAGAGGGGAACACCCTTGATTAATCACCGGGAAAAGGGGCCTCATGGCCAGAAAATTAGTTACATGGAAAGTCTATTAGGAAGCATTGAAATCCCCGTACGAGGGTGAGAAGAAAGCATTCGAGATCGTGTCGGTCATGTGTTGGCCATTTGATGTTCGGACGAGTGTCCATTTTGAGAAACGCGTAATCGTCACGGGAACACCGGAGCATATGTATGCCGGGTACGGCAAATTTATTGTCTAAAGGGATATGAGACATTCAGTTAAATCTTGGTTAGAGCGGTCGGAAACCGATGAGTTTGTCCGCCCGGTGCAAGATCAAGCTACGACCATACTGCGGTGGGCCCCCCCGCGGTCGAAGCCAGGCTTGCGTGGGCATCGTCAGTATTTCCGGTGCCAAGGGGCAATGGAATGATGTCCCGGGATCAGATCCCAGAACCAGTATGTGTTCAGAGGGAGCGGGCTATAGGCCGAGGATATGGGTCAGGCAATGACAATGATCTGGGCGGACCCGGGGTCTAAGCATGACTCACGATGGTCTTATCGATGTTCCCGTGCGTAGGGTTCGGGGAGGACGAGAGGCCACCTCGTTCCATTCGGATTTTGTCGGTCATACATGGACCATTTTATGTTCGGACAAAGGTCCGTGTTTGTAGCGTAAGAGACGGTGGCAAATCATACAAATACCTACCATGAGTACGGCAAGTTTAATGCAAATGCGGGATCAGATCCTAGTATATGCGTGTCGGTCACTAACGGACCATTAAGTATTCGGACGAAAGCCCGCATTTGAAGCATCGAAGACGACGATAAAGCCATGTGAATATCTGCCGTAGGTATGGCAAGCTTCATGTGGGTGCGGGATTGGATCCCAGCATATATGTCGGTCACTAACGGACCATTCATTATTCGGACGGAAGTCCGTATTAGTAGCGTCGAGGATGATGATAAAACCATACGGATGTCTGCCGTAGGTACGGCAAGTTTAATGTGGGTGGGGAACGGATCTCGAAAAAGACGGGTCGAGCTAACGAACTATCGGCTCGGAATAAGATCGGATCATGGTCACATTCGGGGGAAGGCTCCCGAGATCCATGTCCGATCTAGTGGGGCATCATCATTTTTTTCTCTTCATACGCAGTCCGAGGGAAGCGGATTGTTAAGTGTGAAGCCCGAACTCGCCAACGTGCGCCCTCGCACGCGGATCGACCTACGCGGTCAGGTCGCGGGGGTCAAGGGGGCAGCGCCCCTTGCGGGGGTTTTCGGGGGCAGCGCCCCTGGAACAAAAATTTGACTATGAAAGGGGGAAACTTTTTATTAGTTTTATTCATTAGCTCAAAACTCTTTGTTTTGTTTAATTATTCTTTCTTTTAAGCACGCCGGCGAAGGGAGGTGAGCGTGAGAGAAGAGGGGCGCGCCAGTGAAGGTATTACAAAGGAGGGGTGCGCGCCGGTTATGGTGTTACAAAGGAGGGGCGCGCCGGATTAAGGTAGCTCAAGGGGCGCGCCGGAAAAGGGACACCAAAGGGGGGGGCGCCGGATTAAGGGGGCTCAAGGAGGCGCGCCGGGTAGAGGGATGCCAAGGGGTGCGCTGGTTAATGGCCATGAAGGAAGAGGGGCACGCCGGGGAGAGCGTCAGGAAATGGAGGGAGTTTTTGAGTGTGAAGCTAAACCGGCGCGGGGGGGTACCGCGCCGGGTTAGCCCACGCCGGATTAGGGCGCGCCGGGTTAAGCTTCTATGAGGTTTTCTTTCATTCTGTTGGCTCTGTTTCTTGTTTCTTCAACCCACAGATTGACTTGTTGATTGGTTTATTCGTTTAATTGGTGGATTAAGTTGATAGGGAGGAAGATAAAGTGTTTTAGTTGTTTATTAAGGTGGATTAGCATGAAAATATGAATGTTTTATTAGAAGTGTTCATTGTGCAGGGTTGTTTGGTTTGATTCAGAGGCTGGCAACATTTGATGTTCTGGCCCTCAGAGAATAGCTTGATTCGTTTGTTCCTGGCGAAAAATGGGTAGCACCTCCCCCGGACTGAGGCTTGCCAGAGACAAATAGGGGAACACCAAACGGAGCAAAGCTCCAGGGTGAACCTCAAAACTTAGAGTGAGGCCTCCGTTAACCCATAAGTGCCTGTGGAGACTCGAGGACTAGCCTTCAAGAGTTCCAGCAACTCAGGGTGATGATCTCGTAGGCGGGACGGGTGTATGCCGTGAGAGGCCATGAATGTTCATCCCTTGACGGGTTCCCCTGAAGGCCGTGCCACAGAGAGGCAGGTCTCCAAGGTCCCTGGATGACAAGAGAACCAGGAGAAAGGGGAGGAGATCAAGGCAGTAGAACACTACTCATGCCAATCAAAAAAATCATTCCTTTTATTCATCCGCAAGGGAAAGGGAAAAAAAGATACAGGAGGGGATCTGCCCCGAAGGAACAAAAACACATCAGAGAAAGAGGGAAGAAATACATTGGCGGGGGAGGGGGGAACAGAGCACAAGCTCCTCCCCCTCCGAGCTCACCTCTCTTCTCTCACGCTCACTCTCTTCTTCTTCACCTCACGGGCACGGGGACGAAGCCTCTTCTTTTCTCTTTTCTTCTTCTTCTCTTCGATGGCCAGCCATCAGCCGAATGAACCAACCGAACCTATTCCTTCTTCAGACTTGCCATTTTATAGAATGGGCATTCAGGAGTGTTCCCGCCACTTTCACCTCGTCCGCGTCGAGGTCTGAAATCGACGTGCTACGCTGGACGCTGTCGGTTTGTGTCGTACGCTACTGCTCATCCGAGGATGGGATATTCATAGATCTACCGGGAGGATCTGCTGCTGCTGCCATCACTGCCGCTTTGCTGTCGAACGGGGTGAAGGCATGGCTTCAAAACATTAAATGCTCTCTACGCACCGCATTTAAATGAAACAGAGCATCGGGGTTTTGATGGGATGGCATGTTTGCACGCCGGATTAAGGTGAAATGCAAGGGAAAGGGTGCGCACCGGTTTAACCCATATGAAGGGGAAAAGGGGCGTGCCGGTTTAGCCCAAGATGAAGGGGGCGCGCCGGTTTAACCCAAGATGAAGGCCACGCCGGTTTAGATGAAGGCCACGCCGGTTTAACCCAAAATGCAAGGAATGAAGAGGAAAGGGGCGTGACGGTCTTAGTGGCACCGTTTTAAGTGCATATCGCGCCAGTTTAAGCACCGAACGGATTCTTTCCAAAGTTGAGGCCGTTTATATGAATGTTGGAATTCCCGGCATGTTCTGGTTGCGATGAATGGCCTCCGTAACATTCTGTTGCAGCCTCCGAGACTCGGTCCCAGACTTTGCGTGACTTTCGGTGCATGCCGAGACTGTGCCGGAGTTCCCGACTTTTCTCTGATTCAGCTCTCGGCATGGCCGGTCGGAGCGTTGTAGCTGTATCTTCTGCTTAGGGGGCTTCCTTAGCGGGTAGCGGACCACCAAGCGAGTTCTCGTCCTGATCGGGCGAGGCATGAGGTTTATTTGGCATTTCTATCTTCGACTCGCGCTTAAATGTGTAGACGCGAATGTCGCCATGATCATCATCGTCATATTTTTGGCGTCCACAGGCCCCTTTTCTCGTCAAGGGTATACCCCCAAGGATTTTGTAATTGTTTCAGCAAAAGCAATAAAATCTAGGGCCCTGGTGCTGCCTGGGGGAGTGAGAACACTCTTCCTTTCTGAGGAAGAGTGCACTTGATCAGGTTTAGCTCCAGATTGGCCGGTTTTTGCTTAAAAAAAAAAAAGAATCTTCCTAGGTTATGCATTGAACTCCAGAGCTTATAGATTATTTAATAAAAGGACTTTGGTTATTGAAGAAAGCCCTCATGTTATTTTTGATGAATCTAAAGTAAAATTAACAAATCAAATTTCTTCTACCTTGGATGCAGATGAAGCTCCTAAACATCCAACTGATGCTGGATCATCTAAAGCTAAGGATGAACCAACGGAAGGAACTTTCAGCAAGGATGAAAAGGATGAAGATCCATCAATTGAGACACTTCAAGAACAGTAAGTGCAACACCTCGACTTGCCAAGTTCCTCCACATTCTTAAAATATCACCCCACTGAAAACATAGTAGGTAATCCTGGAGATGGGGTAAGAACTAGATCTTCACTAAGGCAAGTGGAAGAAGAGGATTTGATGGCCTTAATCTCACAAGAAGAGCCTAAGGATGTTCATGAAGCTCTTCAAAATGAATCCTGGATTCAGGCTATACATGAAGAGCTACACTAGTTCGAAAGGAACGAAGTATGGTCTCTCGTGCCTCGTCCCAAGAATCATCCCGTAATTGGAACCCGTTGGGTTTTCAGAAATAAACTAAATGACATGGGATTGGTTGTTAGGAACAAGGCCCGACTTGTAGCCAAAGGGTATAGCCAGAAGATGGGCATTTATTTTGATGAGTCTTTTGCACCGGTTGCTCGATTAGAAGTAGTCCGGATTCTATTGACCTTTGCTTGCTCTCTCGACTTCAAATTATTTTAGATGGATGTTAAATCTACTTTTCTTAATGGGTACATGAAAGAGGATATTTTTATAGAACAACGTCCAGGTTTTGAAGACCCAAAACATCCACAAGACGTGTACAAGCTGCAGAAGGCCTTGTACGGATTAAAGCAAGCACCAATGGCCTGGTATGAAAGGCTCACTTCATTTTTAATTGAAAATAGTTTCAAAAGAGGTTAGGTTGACGAAAAACTCTTCACGAGAAAATTAGGTAAAAACATATTAGTGGTTCAAGTGTATGTTGATGATGTAATTTTTGGAGCTACTAATAATGCCCTATGTGATGAATTTGTAGAAATAATGCAAGGAGAATTTGAGATGAGCTTAATGGGTAAACTTACATTTTTTCTTGGATTGCATGTGAAGCAAACGTCTGCAGGCATTTTTATAAATCCAGCTAAGTACACACTGGAGCTGTTAAAGAAATATGGGATGGCAGAAGCAAAACCCCTGTCAACTCCGATGGCCACAACCACGAAGTTAGACAAAGATGAAAATGGTAAAATAGTAGATCCCACACTGTTTCGAGGTATGATCGGATCACTACTGTATCTCACAGCATGCTGTCCAAACATTCAATTCAGTGTATGTCTATGTGCTCATTTTCAGTCATGTCCTAAAGAATCTCATTTATTAGCTGTTAAACGGATTTTTCGATACTTAATTGGCACATTAGATTTTGGCTTGTGGTTTCCCATCGGTAGTTCATTTGATTTTATTGCATATACTGATGTGGATTATGCTTGATGTATTGTAGATCGCAAGAGCACTAGTGGGTACTGTCAGTTTCTCAGAGGGTGCCCAGTTTCATGGGCCTCCAAGAAACAACATTCAGTAGCTCTCTTGACGGCCGAGACTGAATATGTAGCCGCCAGAAGTTGTGGAGCCCAAATACTCTGGATCAAAAATCAATTACATGATTTGTATGTCGAAATGAAATGTGTTCCAATCTTATGTGATAACACCAGTGCAATCTGCTTGTCTAAAAATCATGTACAACATTCTAGGACAAAGCATATTGATATTCAGCATCATTTTCTGAGAGATCATGTAGGAAAATGGGTAGGTCTTTGAATTGAATTTCATTGACACAC
This sequence comes from Amorphophallus konjac, assembly GCA_022559845.1. Taxonomy (NCBI): domain Eukaryota; kingdom Viridiplantae; phylum Streptophyta; class Magnoliopsida; order Alismatales; family Araceae; genus Amorphophallus; species Amorphophallus konjac. Next base: position 198,513,146 of record CM040125.1, on the reverse strand, counting down.
ACAATCAGCTAGCGAATATCTTCACAAAACCCCTAAACAAGGAACAATTCAGTAAAATAAGAAGGGAACTTGGTATATGCAAGGGAGAAAGCATACATAACTAGGTCCACATTTAGGTTAAGTGTTGCACTTGTAGAAACTCATTTGCATAAAGGGTAGATTCCCATGCATACTCTATGTGGTTATCACCAATAACTTGTGTGTATATATATATATACCATTGCATGCTTGAATGTATTTATACATACAGCCCTCCTTGAAATTTTTCTAAGGCCGCATACTACTTGATTAAATAAGCGTGGACCCAGTGATCTCAAGATCTAAGGCACTTTCTGAGAGAGAGTTTCATAAAAGCTCTTAAAGCAGTTGTCTCAGAAACATCAACCACTCCTTCTCCTCTCTACACAAGAAAGGGGGCAAGTGAAGTTTAACAAAAAAAAAGGAAAGAAAAGGGTTGAAATAGTTATAAAAAAACCAAAAAAAAGGGAAATTAGGGCTAGGTCGACCATTCCGGTTGACCACGAACCCGCGTTCGGTTGACCTAATACGACGAACCGGATCGACTGACCCTCATCTAAACCCCTTTTAAAGGGGGACTTCAAAACCTATTTCTTCATTCTCTCACACCCATTCACTCTCCCATTCCTTCTCCAACCCTAAAACACCCCAAAACCTCTCTCTCAAGTCCTAATACCTCCTCTTTCTTCCATCCGCACAAATTCGGAGTATTCGTCACCCTCTCGGGATGACATTTCCACCGTGGCTTGTACGACCTTGCAGCAACTCCCTGAGCTCCTGCTGGTGGAGATGGTTCTTCCGCCATCTCTTGGTGTGTCATCTGGTCTCCATCCACTCCCGAGGGAAGAGGTTCACGATTCAAGGGTTTCCACAGTGGTTTTTAAGTCTAGGATGGCGCCTCGTCTAAGCTGTCGACGTTCTGTCCAGGGGGAATCCAATGCCCGGAGAGGTGAGGCCCCGGATCCTCCACGTCAACGGGCTCCTGCACCTCCACGTGTACAACGGCTGCCCCACGGCCAATATTGCCCCCCGTCTTGTTGATTTCAACGAGGTGAATGAAAATCTTCTAGATTTATGTGCAATTTTTGAAATACAAGATGGTTGGGTTGATTTTGTCACACAGTATAATAGATACTGTCCCAGCCTTGTCCAATAATTTAATGGAAATCTGATCGAGAGGAATGACCATCATTTTACAGTGGTTAAAGGGGTTGAGATTATAATTACTCCAACCTTATTTGAAAGCGCCCTAGGAGTCTCAGCTAAGGGTGCAGATATGCTCTTTGGTTATGGCACCGTTGAGGAAACTTTTTTTGCCATGACTGGTTGTGAGTATGTGCATGGTGTCAGTGACTTGATTACTTTAAATGCCAACTACTTTCCTCCATTACAGCGAATATTGCATCATATGTTCACCACTCTCATCTATCTCAAGGGTGGCAGCAGAAATGAAGTGACCGAAGTGCACAAGTTCTTATTCTATCATGTTATAAATGGGATATTAGTCAATATGGGCCAACTCATGAAAGATTTGATTGGGTCCTACCGTACCCAACTGAGGAGATCATTGCCCTATTCATCCCAGTTCACTGGCGTATTCATTTATGCTGGGATTAGTCTGGCCGATGAGATGTCTATTCCAGTGTGGCTACTATAAGGGTCCAAATGGTGAGCTACGCAGAAATGTGCCGGTATATGGAGAAGAATTAGAATCTGAGGATAAGGAACAAGAAGAACAACACCAGTAGCAGGCTGCAGCACCACCCCCACCTCCAGCTCAGGCGGAGGAACAACCTCTTCCACCTCCTCCTCGCTATGCAGATCCGAATGTGCCGGCTCCATCACAATTCCTTCACGGGGAGTCCTCTTCTCAGGGTGCTGGACAACCATCTTGGGCAGACTTTGAGGGCTTTGATAGGTGGCTCACTAGCATAGAAACTAAGGTGGATACCTTTGGGGAGCAACTGTCTACTTTTGGGAGTAACATTGATACATCCTTTGCCTCCATTGGTAATTTACTTGAATCAATGCACGACCAGATGGCTACCTTGTCCACCTCCTTGGCTACCGTCACTCAGAACATGGCCTCTCTCTACTCGTTACGAAGACACTCGCAAACCCTTCCACACTACCTCCCATTCTCTGGTCAGTATCCAGCACCACATGCTAAGCCAGGATGACCTTCCCAACTCCATCATCCATCATCTCAGCAATTCTGGCCACAGCCCTCAACCTGGCCAAGATCCTCCATCTCCTACAGATGGCATCTAAGGAGCTTCTGGTTCATCTCTTTGGTGATTGTTTTTGGGTCCTGCTGTTTCCTTTTCGAGTCCACTTTTTTGTAACCCATCCTTTCTTTGATGATGCCAAAGGGGGAGAAGTAGTTAAATGCAGATCTATATAGCTTATGCATGTGTGTCCCTATGTTTGTGTGTATGCTCATTTGTGAGGTTCATTTTGTCAGTCAGTCTTGCATTTGTGTTTGCTTTGCGTCTAAAAGTCCTGCATTCTCTCAAGCATCAATGTACTTGTACTAAACTGATGGTATGAAATGGTGAAAAGAATGCACTTGGTATTTGACATTATTTTATTGGTTCATATCCTTCTTTTCCTCTCTATTTGGCAAATAAAATGGTTGAATGGCCTAAGTGGATGTGGCTTAATGAAATGGTTTGATTGCCTTGTGGATTATCGATTTTGATTGGTTCTTTGTATATCAAATGGTGTCGGATTGAAGACGGGCTAGCCAGTCTGAAATCCTTCACTATGCGTGAGTGTAAACTCCGCCTCGTACAAGAATCATGTGGATCCTTACGCGGATTGACTGTAATGTTTTGCCAGTTCCCCATTTGCCTAAAAAGAATGCCAATGGACTTAAAAGTCTAGAGTTTTGTCATCATCAAAATGGGGGAGATTGTTGAGTTTCTCCAGGTGATTTTGATGATAACAAAACTCTGGTATGGCAAACGGTTTAAGTTCATGCATTCTTACATATGTCAGTGCTCATATAGGCTCTCAAAGCTACTCTTTTATCACAAGAATACGCTCAAAAGGATCATGTTTCAAAAGCCTAGAATGAGTCAAAACCAACTCAAATTGAATGGAACAAAGTGTGGTCTTACATTATATTTTATAAGGATATGATTTATGGGCTAACAATGTTATTTCTACAGGTTTTTCAGAGTTCGGTCGACCTAGCCAGCAGGGGCTGTCGACCTAATATCTCAAAGCTAAAAACTCTGTAAAAATTATAGAGTTTGATCGACCGCCCCCATTGGACCGGTCGACCGATCCTCCCACAACGAAAACTTCAAATCTTGTAAAAGTTAGGTCGACTGCCCAACCCTACCCGGTCGACTGAACCCTTTGAAGCCCCTTTCTTTGACTTTGTTTTCCTCACGAGGTGAAAGCATCCATCAAGGATTTTTTAATCCCAAAACTCTCCAGATATCCTTGGAATTGTGGATCTGTGTCTTGGCCTGTCCTTGACCATTCAAGTGTTATAAAAACACCTCTTAGGGCAAAGAAACCCTAATTACTCAAGGGAGATCAATGAGGTTATCAAGGGGAGAAAGAAGGCTGCTACTGTAGCTCCGTGAGCAGTGCTTCGTCCAAGAATTCTTCATCCATCTCCAATCTTTTCAAGATCAATCTGAAGCCAATCAACCCCAAATCAAATGGAGATTCAAGCTTCATCCAAAATCTGCATCACCTACTAAGGGGGAGCCAAAATCAGAGTTTTTCTTTTGTGTTTCTCCCTTCATATTCTCTGAGCTTCAAGTTGTTGGGTTCGGTGCTAGTATTCAGAGGGGGGTGAATGAATATAACCTATAAAAACTTTCACCCAATATAAAATTTCGCTCAAAAAGGAACTATAATGCTAACTAGACAGATTTACCAAATCTGAAAGCTAATCAACTATTCTGTTCTACCAGTTAGCAGACACATGGAGCGCCCCTATGCATTCATCTAGCGGAAGCACAAATGAACAAATCAAACCACAATGCACAAGGGTTTTTAGGTGGTTCGGTCCAGCAGACCTACATCCACCCCACACTCAACCCGAGTGTGGCTTCACTAACCGCTGGGCAACACAGCTTGCCAACAATCAGCTGGGCCTCACAGCTTGCCAACCGCTGAGCATCACAGCTTGCTTCCACTGGGCAATACAGCTTAGCCATTGCTGACTCGCAGCTTGAACCCGCTGGGGAATACAGCTTAACCCGTCCGAGACCAAGTCTCCCCAGCTGAGGATTACAGCTTTACCTGTCCAGTGGAAACCTCCACTGCCCGCTGAGCAACACAGCTTGCTGTCCAGTGGAATCCTCCACTGCCCGCTGAGCTACACAGCTTGCTATCCAGAGGCAACACCTCTGTAAACCGCTGACAAATAGCTTGAAGAAATGTATAAAGGAAAATGAAAATAGAACAAGACAGCAACGGAAAGCTGAAGTAATAAAGCACAAAATATAGCTCAACAATGAGCAACTTCAGATCTGGTTTTGAACCAAAGATCTGAAGAACGAACTCCTTCTCACTCTCTCTCTCTTCTTCTTCTCTTCACACTCTTCTCGAGCTCTCTACCTCTCTTCTTCTCCTTCTGCTCTTCTTCTTTCTCTTTTTTCTTTTTCTATCTGGATCGTGGCTCTCTGTATGAGCTTTTCTTCTCGCCAACTCGATCTGTCTTCATCTGTGGACGAAGACCTCCTTTTATAACAGTAGCTAGTAGGAGGACATCACTGGGCGCGTGTGGCTTCCACATTTCCCGCCCAGAACTTTTGGCCATGTGTCAGCTTTCTGTCAGTCCTTCAACCTTGGATCACGTGCCCTCCTTAAGCTTCACGATCAAAGCACCTGTCAAACAGAGTATCGGATAAGTCATCAGTTTAAAGAACAACTCTGTATAGACTTATAAGAAGAACAGCGTTTTAGAAGAAACCTGGACGAGGTTAGAACGAAACAACACGAACTAACAAACGGCAACGACACGGAGACAACACGAAGACACAATAGAGAAAACGACACGAAGTCAGTGAGAACAGCACGAGGACAGAAGAGTGACACGAGGTTCACACAGAAACGACACGAGGTGAAACAAGAACGACACGAAGTGCAGTAGTGAGAGAAACACACACTACACAGAGAACGACACGAAGTGGCACAGAAAGCAACACGAGGTGCTGCGACGTCCTGCACGCAATAGAACAAAAATGACACGAAGACGATGAAAACGACACGAGGTGAAGTCACAAAGCGACAAAGACACAAGGTGTAGGAAACACGACACGAAGACATGAAACAACACGGAGACAAAACAGTAACCGACACGAGTTGAAAACAACACGAAGATGAAAATCGAAATCGACATGGAGTGTGGTCAAAGCGAGAAAGACACGAAGTCTAAAGCGAAAAACCAACACGAAGATAGAATACAAAGAAACGACTCGAAGTTAGGACAACACTAGGAGAAGATTGCACGATGTGAAAACAACACGAAGACAGAAGATGACACGGATAGAACAACACGAAGTATACCTCATACAAGTTTTCCTGTCAAGCATGGAAATCAACACGAAGTGTTATGAACATGAACAGCACGAAGATGAAAGGAACAGTGCAATGTATAGACTTTAAGTCCAATGCAAAAGGCTGTACAAACTTCATGAACAGTGCATGATTGTACTGGACGATGTATACACTTAGCCTATGCAGACCAATGTACAGACTTTGGCGAGGCAAAAGGCTGTATAGACCTGGAGACCCAAAGCCATTGTATAGACTTTGCCTAAGACAATGCATGAACTGACGTTGTATATACTTAGCCAATGCAGACCAGTCCGATGTATAGACTTTAAAGAAATGCATGCTACAGTGCAATGTCTAGACTTGCTATATGCACGAGACGCTGTCCACTGTCTAGACTTGCGATGCCTTCGCCAAATGCATACTACAGTCCAATGTATGGACTTAGACGAATGATGCATGAGACGCTCAATGTATCGACTTTGAGCTTGCTATGCAGTGTATAGACTTAGAGCATAAACCCCACGATGCAATGTATAGACTATGCACATACCAGAAGTCTAACACAAACAATATATCAGTCATACACGTGCATTCTCCAGATGATATACAAATCACAATCATGAAGCTATCATCAAAGCACAATGTCATCAAAACACTCATTATGTTGCTATCATCAAAACAAAACAGTATTGCTATCATCAAATCAGCATAGCACATGCTTGTGCCTAGGGGGCACAACATTCTCCCCCTTTTTTATGATGGCAACACACTGTGACATTGAGTCACACAGAAAATTTTCTCCCCCTTTGACATAATCAAAAAGAGAAAAATAGTAAAGATATGAGTGCAAAGTGCAATATGCATGCAAATGACTGCTAGAGCAAGAAGCTCCCCCTGAAGGTATGACTTCTCCTGAAGTATTTCTCCCCCTAAATAAATGCTCCCCCTTTGAGAAGGAATATGAACAGATAAACAAGGTAGAGAAGGTAGGAGGGTCACTAGACAACAGCTGAATCATTGGTTCAGAAAGGAAGCATGATTATAAACAACTGTTAAAGTATAAGAATCATCAACATACAATTTTCAAAAATTCAGGTTTAACAGTGATAAATCTAGAGTAAAACACCTGACCCCTGAAAAAGAGTTTTAGATTCCATTTATAGCAATGAATCTAGGGCACATGGTATTAATAGATAAGTCTGAAATAATACCATTTTGTGTTTAAACATGGAAGTTCAAGAAAGGCAACTTGAATATGTATTGAGAAAAATAATTTTCACTCAATGACTTTTGATTTCAAAGGGTTACAGCAGTTTGATTTTCATTTTTCAATTTTTGAACCTGAACTAAGTGAATAGACCTGTGGCATTTATGCTGTTGACATTAGGTGTACACCTTGATCAGAGGCAAGTACCCCCAGTTACTAGGCATAAACTACTAGATCTATTTCAGATCAAGACCTACAAGGAATAGTCTTCACTTTTGACATTAAGGGTACACCTTGATTAGAGGCCAGTACTCTCAGTTACTTGGTGAGGACTCCCCCTATAGATTTGACCCTATGAACAGAGTTAGCTTGAGGCACTTCATGACATGTGAATTTTCCTGCTTCATAGGAGGAGTTCACAGTTTCTCAGTGCAATTAACCATTGCTCTTTCACAATGTTCAGTTCTTTACATTTATGATCTTATTTACTGCTGCCCTTAATTCTTTTAGAGTGATTGTTTGAAAAACATTACACACTCTTGTTCACCTGTTCTAGACATTTCCAGATTAACACATTTAGGCATTACAAAAAACTTTTTCTATTTTAGCTATGAGACAAAGATTAAGAGCTATAAAAGTTTTCCTTTTATCTCAGATTCTGAAGGCAGACATTTGACTCTTCAATTTATAAAGGTTAAACCTTTAGTTCTTTTCAATTTGTGAGAGAGATTCTTATAAAATAACAATTGAAATAATCACAACTCAACGTACTGCACCAGAACCAGAACTGCTGTTCAGTGAAAAAGATGGGGAAAGGATAGCAATTGGCAATATGGTTCAATGAGCAACTGATGTCAAAGAATATGAATCATTTGAATGAGAACACTGAGAAGTGAATAGGATTCATTGTATTGAATAGAACTCTCAGCTCCCCCTGACATCATGATGCAAGAGATATGCTATGCAATCAGTTCAGCTTTATGCATCCAAGTCATGAGCATTTTTATCCTTTTTCAGATTTTTCAAAATATAATGCAGTGCAAATCAGTCTTATATGCATTGATCAATTTCATTGATAGTCATGCAAATAATGTATGCAAACACTAGACACATGCATTGACTGTGTGCACTAACTGACCCATTCAAGCTCAGTCCAAGTATGTAATCAAGCATGCAATGCATTGACACAAGACACAAGCATTATATAAAGTCTATATAGTGCATCAACTATATACACTAAAGACCATTCAAACTCAGTTCAGTAATTGGCAGGAGATGGCAACAGAAGAGCATCAGCTATATCCAAAGTAAAACTCAATAGCTGAGTCTGGAATGCAGACTGATCAGCTAGACATGAAGAGAACATCCACAATCAATCAAGCAAATCACATGAAGCTCACATTTTCAGATAATGGAATTTAAACACAGAGTTTTGGAACTGACCTGAAAAGTTCAATCATGGGGTTTTCATTCTTGAGTGCCTTGGTTAACCCCTCTTATTCATTTCCAAGGCACACCTGCAGCATGTCATTCAATGTGATTTTGCAGGAACCCAAGAAGTCTTGGGTCCTGAATTACCCCTATCAGGTGTTCTAAATAATTTTATAGCAATATTGTCATCAAATTCCATTAGAGAGCAATCAGACATAGAATGTCCAAAATTTACACAATAATGACATGAACCAACAGATTTTCTGGTCCTATGATGCATATCTACAGCAACATGAGACTTATGAAACTGAGCATGAATTTTTCTGTTGTAAGCATGAATTTTTGATTTACCATTACCTGCCCACCAGCATTCAGAAGCTCGGTGGTCAGGTTTTCCACATTCATAACAAATAAGAGTCTTTTCTTTAAGACCAGCTTTATTTCTGCCCAATAAATTTTTGTTTGGAGGGAATCTTACAAATTTGGAATTAAAATGATTTCCCTGAACAAACCAGCAGTCCTTGACTGCATGCCCATACTTACCACATTCAAAGCATCTAAGATGCTTGTTGTTTGATTCATTTTTGCCCCTGTGATTTCCTGACCAGCATTCATTTGCCTTGTGTCCAGGCTTGTTGCAATTGAAACAGATGATATGCTGACCTGAAGTAGATTCATATCTATGTGGGCCATGAGCATGTGTGAAAAATCTAGAGTTTAAATTATTGTCTTCTTTCATTTTAAAGCATGCATTCATTAGATGACCACGCCTACCACAGTAGTAACAATAAGCAACAGATTTCTTAATGGCATGGTTTCTGTCGGATGAATTCCTAGAATGCATTGCTTCACTAGCATGCTCATCTTCAATCAACAATCTGCAGTCATCCATTACATGTCCTATCTTGCCACAATAGTAACATGACACTTGTGATTTCCTGATGACATGATTACTAACAGATTGACTAGATGCATGTGAATGAGTACATGAAGCATGAGCATTTTACATTGACCCATTACATTCAGCAGAGCTAACAAATTTCAGAGTACAACCAGAAATATTCTTAGCCTTCTTTGTTTGACTCTTTCTTTTCAATTTCTGATTATTCTCAACAGATTTTGTTTGCTTTTCAATTTTCTGGGCTTTGAATTGAAAGACAGATTTTGAAGATGATTTCTCATTTTTATTTTATTTTGGGGATTGTCTTGAAGTACCAGCTACATCAGAGCTTTGGACAAAAGTGGTATATAGCTGGTCTTTAGTGATTTTCTCAATATCAGAACAGCAATTTGTTCCCCCTTCAGAGTTATCATCCTTCCTCTTCCCAACAGTTTTCATTTTTCCTTTAATCTTGGCAGACTCAATAGTTGAATTTTCCAGATTATGAATTTTATCTTCCAAGCTAGCAATGTGAAGTTCATAACTGGCTATTTTCTGTTCACTGCAATTAACACATTCGCTTAGAACTTGGTTTGTAGTTTTATACTTCTCAATTTCTTGTTTTAGGCTGTTCAAAATTTCTGAATTTTCATCATAGATAGCCTTTCCTTTTTCTGTAGTGAGAAGTCTTTCAGACAAGCCAGTATTCAACAACTTCAGCTTTTAATTCAGTGTTTTCTTCCTCAAGATTTTTATCCTGAATTTCATTGTTAGCACATCTCTCTTCCAGACATGTGCTTCATTTTTTTAATCAGTTCATCTTCTCTTTCTTCTGCTTTAATTTTCTCAGCGAGCAGATTTTTGTGATCATCTTTAAGTGAGGCAATTTGTTTATTTAGCCGTTCATTCTCACTAAAGAGATCTTCATTTCGTTCTCTTAAAGCAGAGCATATTTTATAATCTGATTTAGCAGAAGAGGACTGTGAAACCTCATTGATTTCATTCATTCTGATAATAAGAGTTTTATTCTTCTTTTGAAGATCCTCATTCTCCAATTTCATTTTGTCCAATTCAGAATTAACTTCAGTTAGTTCTTGCATGCCTTTTAGATGCTCATTTTTCTTATCATTCAGTTGATTCTCAAGTTCAGACATTTTATCTAAGCATGTTTGTTTTTTAATTTTTAGAGAATCATTTTGTTTCTTAAGATTCTGAACATCTAGCATGCATGCATCATAAGACTTTTTCATATTTGGATAGTTTTCACAGGAATCTTTCAGATTTATTCTATCACATTTCTTTTTCAACTTTTTGTTCTCAGATTTCAATTTCTTGGATACTTCTAACAAATTTTCATACATCTCTATTAATTCATCGAAAGAGTATCCATCTGATTCAGAGCTTAACTGAGATGAGATATCATCTTCATCATCCCAATTGGCCATCAAGCAGCTATCACCTTGCTGATTATGCGCAGAAACGACTTTGTCATATATTTCCTTTCCAGATGTGCACCTGAGAACAAAAGGATACATATCAGTATTAACTACAGCTCTCAAGATATTAAGAACTATGGTATTATCGCAATTCTTAGAGCTGTCCTCACTAGACCAATTGGTCTGATCTTTAGGTAAGCGGTGTGGGCCTTTAGATATAAGACTCCACAAATATGGACCAATTGAGTCTATGTACACAGCTAGGCCTCCTAGCCAACTTTCAAAGTTAGAACCATCATAAATCAGAGGTCGAGCCATTAGAATAGATGGTAGAGAAGTTCAGCGAAGTAAAACAAATGACACGAACTCCACTGAAACCAGATAATCAAAATAAGGCACAAGTCAATGAAGCAAGACACGATTTCAAGAGACCCACTCTGAAATGCACCAAACAAATCGGCAGGATCCTCTGCAGATTGTTAGATCTGATAGATCAGAGACCCGCCTTGATACCAATTGTTGGGTTCGGTGCTAGTATTCAGAGGGGGGTGAATGAATATAACCTATAAAAACTTTCACCCAATATAAAATTTCGCTCAAAAAGGAACTATAATGCTAACTAGACAGATTTACCAAATCTGAAAGCTAATCAACTATTCTGTTCTACCAGTTAGCAGACACATGGAGCGCCCCTATGCATTCATCTAGCAGAAGCACAAATGAACAAATCAAACCACAATGCACAAGGGTTTTTAGGTGGTTCGGTCCAGCAGACCTACATCCACCCCACACTCAACCCGAGTGTGGCTTCACTAACCGCTGGGCAACATAGCTTGCCAACAATCAGCTGGGCCTCACAGCTTGCCAACCGCTGAGCATCACAGCTTACTTCCGCTGGGCAATACAGCTTAGCCATCGCTGACTCACAGCTTGAACCCGCTGGGGAATACAGCTTAACCCATCCGAGACCAAGTCTCGCCAGCTGAGGATTACAGCTTTACCTGTCCAGTGGAAACCTCCACTACCCACTGAGCAACACAGCTTGCTGTCCAGTGGAATCCTCCACTGCCCGCTGAGCTACACAGCTTGCTGTCCAGAGGCAGCACCTCTGCAAACCGCTGACAAACAGCTTGAAGAAATGTATAAAGGAAAATGAAAATAGAACAAGACAGCAACGGAAAACTGAAGCAATAAAGCACAAAATATAGCTCAACAATGAGCAACTTCAGATCTGGTTTTGAACCAAAGATCTGAAGAACGAACTCCTTCTCACTCTCTCTCTCTTCTTCTTCTCTTCACACTCTTCTCGAGCTCTCTGCCTCTCTTCTTCTCCTTCTGCTCTTCTTCTTTCTCTTTTTTCTTTTTCTATCTGGATCGTGGCTCTCTGTATCAGCTTTTCTTCTCGCCAACTCGATCTGTCTTCATCTGTGGACGAAGACCTCCTTTTATAACAGCGGCTAGTAGGAGGACAGCCCTGGGCGCGTGTGGCTTCCACATTTCCCACCCAGAACTTTTGGCCACGTGTCAGCTTTCTGTCAGTCCTTCAACCTTGGATCACGTGCCCTCCTTAAGCTTCACGATCAAAGCACCTGTCAAACAGAGTATCGGATAAGTCATCAGTTTAAAGAACAACTCTGTATAGACTTATCAGAAGAACAGCGTTTTAGAAGAAACCTGGACGAGGTTAGAACGAAACAACACGAACTAACAAACGGCAACAACACGGAGACAACACGAAGACACAATAGGGAAAATGACACGAAGTCAGTGAGAACAGCACGAGGACAGAAGAGTGACACGAGGTTCACATAGAAACGACACGAGGTGAAACAAGAACGACACGAAGTGCAGTAGTGACAGAAACACACACTACACAGAGAACAACACGAAGTGGCACAGAAAGCAACACGAGGTGCTGCGATGTCCTGCACGCAATAGAACAAAAATGACACGAAGACGATGAAAACGACACGAGGTGAAGTCACAAAGCGACAAAGGCACGAGGTGTAGGAAACACGACACGAAGACATGAAACAACACGGAGACGAAACAGTAATCGACACGAGTTGAAAACAACACGAAGATGAAAACTGAAATCGACACGGAGTGTGGTCAAAGCGAGAAAGACACGAAGTCTAAAGCGAAAAACCAACACGAAGATAGAATACAAAGAAACGACTCGAAGTTAGGACAACACTTGGAGAAGACTGCACGAAGTGAAAATAACACGAAGACAGAAGATGACACGGATAGAACAACACGAAGTATACCTCATACAAGTTTTCCTGTCAAGCATGGAAATCAACACGAAGTGTTGTGAACATGAACAGCACGAAGATGAAAGGAATAGTGCAATGTATAGACTTTAAGTCCAATGCAAAAGGCTATACAAACTTCATGAACAGTGCATGATTGTACTGGACGATGTATACACTTAGCCTATGCAGACCAATGTACAGACTTTGGTGAGGCAAAAGGCTGTATAGACTTGGAGACCCAAAGCCATTGTATAGACTTTGCCTAAGACAATGCATGAACTGACGTTGTATATACTTAGCCAATCCAGACCAGTCCTATGTATAGACTTTAAAGAAATGCATGCTACAGTGCAATGTCTAGACTTGCTATATGCACGAGACGCTGTCCACTGTCTAGACTTGCGATGCCTTCTCCAAATGCATACTACAGTCCAATGTATGGACTTAGACGAATGATGCATGAGACGCTCAATGTATCGACTTTGAGCTTGCTATGCAGTGTATAGACTTAGAGCATAAACCCCGCGATGCAATGTATAGACTATGCACATACCAGAAGTCTAACACAAACAATATATCAGTCATACACGTGCATTCTCCAGATGATATACAAATCACAATCATGAAGCTATCATCAAAGCACAATGTCATCAAAACACTCATTGTGTTGCTATCATCAAAACAAAACAGCATTGCTATCATCAAATCAGCATAGCACATGCTTGTGCCTAGGGGGCACAACACAAGTGTGTGTTATTTATAATCCTTAAACATTTGTGTATGTGTGGATCTTCTTAGATCCATGTGTGTGTGTTTGATTTTTGTCAGATCTGTGTGTGTTTCGGTGCCCTTGCACCTCCGTTGGAGTTCCTATCCTTCTACGAGTTTGTGTGTGTTCAGATCTTGTAATCCTCTAAAAATTAGTATGTGAATCATCACAGTTTGTGAGGGGTGGACGTAGGTTGCCATCGTTGCATCTGAACCACCTAAAAATCTATGTCTTCCGTGTGGTTTGATCCTTCCCTTCTACCCCCATTCTGTGATAGCATTCTCGTATATTATGTCTACTAATTTCGTCGTTCAAATCTAGCCCAATTGATCATCTTTACGTTAGATCCTTGGTATATCAAAAGCTGGGTTCAGATTGACAAGGTCAACCTTGTCAGGACAATAACACCTTGCGTGAGTAGAATCTTCTGATTCACAACTCCGCGTAGTACAAAAGAACTATCGTGGTGATTGGTTTTGATAGATCTATCTTGTTTTGCATTAGATCTGAATTTGCTAGTTGCTATTTCTTCACACTTGCTTTAAATTGGTTAAAGTTTTCTAAAAACTTGTTATCACCCAATTTACCCCCCCTCTTGGGTGTCATTGATCACGGGACTTCAGGGGATTCTGTCATCGAGGAGACAACTGTTCCACCTTACAGCCATCCAATATCACGACCGGCCAATCCACACTTGGTAATTTCGCAGTAACCATGGACTACCAACCGACCACAACCAACTCTCAGAGCCCGCCTGAACAAATCACCGCTCATGTTAAACAACCACTCGCTTCACACTTTATCCCCTCTTACACCGCTCCTCCTGAGCCAGGGGAATCCTCTGACCTTAGCACCACAATCCGGTCAGTGGCACCTCCAAGGCACCAAGTTCCAAACACTCCCGAGTCTTGCTATTGCCGAGCGCTCCATCTATAGCCAACACATCACTTATCTAGCCTCGGACACCACGTCCGTCGATCCACCATTATACTAAACCATAGATTACCTGGGCGCTTAGACAACTCGAATAGCCCTCCCGACTACTCATGGCATCCCCACAGGGTCGCACCCTTGACACTGACCTGCTCTATTCCTTGAATCAACTTCGAGCAATTCCACATTGATCAAGGTCGGTTCAATCACTGCCCCAACTGCTGGCAACACGCACCAGCGCCCAATAACCAATCCAAATGGCGACGACCTATCTTCAATACACATCATGAACTAACTCCACATCGAGCCATACAACACCATTCGTGCAAAAGACTAGTGCACAATTACTCGCATCCGACAACTTCTATCACCGTGCTACCCAATTCTCAACACTCAGCACGACACCGTCATTGACTCATTGCAATCAAGGCCACACACATGGCCAACGTCGCCTCATATCCCGAGGCAACTCTCTATAATTGACCAAGAAATCTCCAGGACTTGCTCAACACCGAAATAACTGCCACTCTCACTACCAATTCGATCCTATAGCCTGTGGGTCATGGGCCCACCATGCTTCCGCTGCGCGACTCTGCACCAACCATACGTAGAAACAGAGGGTAAAACCTGACATTCGCCATGACACGTGCCCAACATAAATTGGCTAAATCTAGAAGTACGGGTGAAGAAGCTCACACCCCTCGATTCTGGAACGCAGCCTTCCAGTCACTACAAGAAAAATCAGGAATACTGACGGAACTTTCTGACGGAAAAACTTTCATCGGAAATACGTTGAAAACTTCTTTTTTTCTAATGGTAAAAAATTCTGTCAGAACTCAGTCGGTAATTACCGACCTATTTCTAAAATAACATTTTTGTCGGAATTACGTCGGAACTTTTTGACGGAATTTATTTTGTCCGAAATACGTCAAAATTTTCTGATGTATTTTCAATTGAAAAAATTTCGTCAAAAATCCATAAAGAAGGACTAGTGTGGGTTGAAATTTATGAACAGTTTCCGATGAAATTGAAATTGGTCGAAAATACGTTGGAAAGTTTCGACGCATTTTCGACATCCATTTAATTTGTCAAATTTTTTGACATATTTCTAACCAATAATATTTTTGTCGAAAATCATCGAAATATTAATTAATTAATTATAGGAAGGATTTAAAATTATTTAAGTTTTCCACGAAAAAAATTCTCAGTGGCAAATTCGTTGGCACTATTCCGACTGAATTTTAGTTGATCGAAAATATGTCAGAAATTTCTGACTTGTTTTCGATTTGCAATTTTTTGTCGGAAATCTATATGTCACTCATACCAACATATCTCCGACAGAAAATATATCCATCGGAAACCTATTTGTCACCCTTACCAACCTATTTGTCACCCTTGGCGACCTATTTCTCACCCTTAGCAACCTATATGTCAACTTTTAATGTTATTTTCTGATGTATTTCCAACAAAAAAATTTTCCATCGAAAATATGTGTTACCAGCATATTTATCTTTATGTGTCAAATATTTTCGACGGAAATACGTTTTTTTGAAAATACATCAGAAACAATTTATCACCCTTACCCACCGATTTGTCACCCTGGGCGACCTATTTGTCACTGTTAGCAACCTATTTATCAACTTTGTTTCCGACGTATTTTCGACAACAAAATTTTTCATCGAAAACTTGAGTTACATATTTATCTATACGTGTCAAATATTTTTTACGGAAATTAATTTTGTCAGAAATACGTCGGACATTTCTGACGTATTTCGGACAGAACATATATCCGTCGGAAACCTATTTGTCACCCTTACCAGCATATTTGTCACCTTGGACGACCTATTTGTCATCCTTAGCAAACTATTTGTCAACTTTGAAAGTTATATTCCGACATATTTCTGACAAAAAAAATTTTCGTCGAAAATTTGTGTTACCAGCATATTTATCTATATGTGTCAAATATTTCTGATGGAAATTCGTTGTGTCGAAAATACATCAAAAACTTTTTATCACCCATATTGCACCCAAAAAACACATGCCAAACATGTGCTTCGAGCTTGGGCGCGTGGCAGACACAAGAAACATGGAATTCACCTTACCGAGCTATTTGTCAGACTTAATTCGCTATTTGTCACCCTTGTCTTCAGAGCCGTCGCCTTAGCTGCTTTCCTCTTTGCCTTCAACTGTCGCCTTATCCATTTGTTACCCTTGCGGGTGTATTCTTCACGACCTATTTGTCACCCTTAGCAGGGTATTTCACACCCTTACTAAGCTATTTGTCAGCCTTAGGTAGTCATTTTTCACCGTTACCAGTGTATTTGTCTGCCTTAATATTCTTTTGTCATTCTTCTTCTTTTGTCCGTTTCCTATGTCCATTGGAGATGGCAAGAGCTTGATTGGGGCTTTGATTGGACCTTTGAAGTAGGCATTTGCTTGACTTGACTTTGACTAGGTCAATCATTGACTTGGTCAGCTTGAAGTTTAAACATGGCTGGGTCACTTTGACTATCGTTGACTTTAACAAAAATCAACTTTGATTGAGCTGGTTTGACTATGGTCAACACCCTTTGGCAAACGGAATCCAACTACTTCTTCTCCTTTAGCTTCTCAGCCTTACATTCATATCGATCTATTTGTTACCACTATCAGCCTATTTATCACCACTGAGAAGCTATTTTTCACCGTTAAGAAGTCATTTTTCACCACTAAGTATCTATTTTTCACCCTAAGTCTTCTTCAACTGGCCAAGGCTTCTGGCGTACTCTTGCGTCGACTCATCAACAGTGCTGCGTCAACGTAGCTAGCTCATTTCTTCATACCTTTAGGCAGTTATCTATTTTTCACCATTGACAAGCTATTTGTCACCCTTAGGTACCTATTTGTCACCGTTATGCCTCTATTTGTCACCTCTGTGCCTTTATTTGTTACCACTAATCCATCGCCATTGGCCTTAGCATTTCTATCTTACGAGCTGCTCTGGTGTCGACGCTGTGAGCTTCTGACGTCGACCCCATGAACTTGAGATCTTCTTCTGTGGCCATTCTTCAACACTGTGAGCCCATTTGTCACTGGTACGAGACTATTTTTCACCGATATGGGTCCATCTGTCATCGATACTGGTCTGTTTGTCATTGATACGGGACATAGTTCAATGAAGGCTTTCAGTGTATTTTCTAGCTAGGTGGAGTCAACTCCAGTTCACCAAGGAGTCGACTCTCCTTCAGTTCTTTTCAAAGCGGTGAGCTCCCATCAGCCTCTTGAGCTATTTGTCACCCATGGTGACCTATTTTTCACCCTTAGGTACCTATTTGTCACCCTTAGGTATCTATTTGTCACCCTTAGCTGAACAATTGTTAGGGATAGCTTGCGGGCATATTCTTCTTGTTGGATTCGTCTCGAGTTGCATTTGGAGTCGACTCTTCTTCATGATTTTCACATTTCTGGCCATTCTTAGATCAAGAGTCGAAGCTATCTTCACAAGACTCATAGATATTCATGGATTAGTATTAACCGAAATATTTGATAGCATCAAAAACATATGAACATGATCCTTAAGAATCAAAACAAATGAAACTCAAAGAGCAGAAAATGTATGAAACTCAAGATTCAAACTCATGAAATCAAAACACATGATCCTTAAGAATAGATGAGTCATAGTGTTGACATCATCAAAACACAGGGGCACAACAATCTCCCCCTTTTTGATGATGGCAATACTGTAAGTCATAAAAATCAATATAGCATGAAGATCAATATGCACAAGACAGCCACATTTAAACTATGCAACATCTCCTACACCTAATGACAATGACTCACAAACTATTCTCCCCCTTTGACATCATAAAATAAAATAGTTTGAGAGCATAATTAGAACTTAGAGATGAGTGAAACAGAATTTTTCTGAATGGTGGGGCTTTCTCCCCTGGTGACACAAAATTGAAAGGAATCACAACTGACAGCAGGTAGAATCGACATCAATTCAGATGGACAAGGATGTTTGAAGCAATATTTGAAAGATGAAATTGAAGTTTGTCAAAATAGGTCAAGATAAATCTCAATCTGATACAAATCTCATAAATCAATCATGGCTTAAGTGCAGAGTCTTCCATTATAACGAATGTATGATATGTTCCTTATGTATAGCATGGTTCAAATCTAATGAGGTCAGAGTTTAGCAATAAAATTTCATTGAAAAATTTCTGCATTCAAGTTTAATAGAAATGAACCAAATCTGTATATTATAACTTTGTTAATCCTTTTTTATCTTACTTATCCAAAGTTAATGACACATCTAGGAGCTACAAAGACTAGTATTGAGGTTAAGCATGCAAGAATTTCTGAATTCACTCCTGGGTTTCAACAAATTCTCATACTCAATATTTTGCATTCATTTTCAAAATTTTCTTGTGTTCATCAATAATTTTCTTTTAAGAGTACTTAAGTCCAGTAAATACTTTGTATCTAGAGGACACTTGGCAATTAAGTCCAGTAGCAGAGGCTCTGGAATTCTCTTGGATGAGATGATCAATCCACTGAAATTCAATTGGTCCACTTGGCAATGAAGAATATTTCATCCTTGGAAGTGAGCCGGCCATCCTAGGATCACATGTCAATCATTGGAGTTGAAGGCACGAAGATAGCCCAAGTGATCCTCACGTGTTTGGGTCTTGTTCTGCACTGGGGACCTATTGGTTGTTGTGCCTTTTAGGCACAAGCATATGCTATGTTGTTTTGATGATAGCAACACAGTGAGTCAGTATAGATGCATTGCATTATGTCAGTTAGCTTCAGTTCAATATCTGCTTTGTGCATACATTGCATCAGTGCACTTAGATGGGTCGACCCCCCAGATTCGCATGTCTATACATCGCACTTTCTGAAGTGTGTACAGTCAGTGCATCAAGTCTACACAATGCACACACACATAGGTCTACACACTGCACACACATAAGTCTACACACTCAATGTCTATACATTATATTGTGTTGTGTTTGCGATCGTTTAGAACATAAGTCTATACATCCTTTAACTGCGTAAGCTCATACATCGCTTTTGGGGCAGACATGGCAAGTCTATATATTGGACTTGAACATTGGCAAGTCTGTACAGCCGGCCTGTTCATGCATTCATCGAACAAGTCTATACATTCATGCATTGTTCATAAAGTCTGTACATTGCTCACCGTCTCACTGAGCGTCTAAAGTGGACACCAAGTGTGTACACTGCCATCTTACAGCATAGCATAAGTATATACACTGGACCGTCTCAATTAGCATCTTATGCATAGGCGAAGTCTTCACATTGAAGCATGCATTGTTTTCAAGTATGTACAGCGTCCAGTGTCTCACTGTTAAAGTCTGTACAAACTTCATCGTCTCATTCACCGTCTCATGCAAGTCTATACATTGGTATATTTTACCTACGTTGCAACTAGCAAGTCTGTACACTAGTGATTTTACCTACGTTGCACTTGCAAGTCTACACATCGTGAAGTCTATACATTCAATTGCTTTGCTTTGCTCAAGTCTGTACAGTCTTTCCCTTGGCAAGTCTATACATCGTTCGTCTGCATTTAGAAGTCTATACAGCCTTGGCTGTTTAGTGTCTCATGCATCTGGTGAAAAGTCTGTCCAGCCGTCCGTCTCATCTTCCGTCTCAGTTGAACATTGCAAAGTCTATACATCCGTTACATGCATCATTCTTCATGTCCATACACTGCACTGTAGCTGGAGCTGTGCAAGTCTGTACATCGTTGCATTGGCCAAGTATATACAATGCATTTTGTTCATGCATGTTAGCAAGACTGTCTAAGTCTATACATTGGTTCATTTATCAAGTCTGCACATCCCTTACAGCAAGTATATACATTTGTTGTGCATAGTATTGAGCATATAGGAAGTATGTACATCGAGTATGTCTGTACATCGTGCAACTATTGATTCGAAGTCTGTACAGCAAATGTTCTTCAAAGTCTTCACATTGCATCGTGTGCTTCATCATTCAAGTCTGTACAGGGTTTGCCTAGAATGCATTGTACATCAAGTCTACACACTCTGTGTGTCTACATCGCATTCATCAAGTCTCTACACTCTTGTGTTTGCATTGCATTCACGCTAAGTCCATACACTGCATTTGGGCATTGTTCTTCACAGTAAGTATGTACATTGTTCAGAACGCCAAGTCCATACAGCCATTGTGCATGCTTCATCTTGTGCATCACTGCACACACTGCAAAGTCTATACATTGTCTTCGCATTATCAAGTCTACACATTGCTTGATGCATCGAACGAAGTCTATACAATGTGTTGACATTAAACTGATAATTCTCTATCTGACAGGCTCTGTTCGTGAAGCTTAATGAAGGGGCACGTGATCCGAGGTTGGAAGGGCTAACAGGATGACATGTGGCCAAAACACTTGGGCGGGAAATGTGGAAGACACGCGCCCAGTGTTGCTCCTGCTGTGACTGCTTATAAATGGAAACCTTCGTCCACAGATGAAGACTGATCGAAGCAGAAGGAGAGAAAGAGAAGAGCAGAAGCAGAGAGAAAGAATAGAGAGCTGTTCGATCCAGAGAAAAGAGAGGAAGAAGAAAAGAAAGAGAGAAGAAGTAGAAGAGAAAAAGTGAGAGATAGAGAGCTCGAGCAGAGTGTGAAGAGAAGAAGAAGAGAGAGAGAGAGAGAAGGAGTTCATTCCTCAGATCTCTGGTTCAAAACCAGATCTGAGGTTGCTCACTTGTTTGAGCGATATTCCCTACAGGGATACATTTCCTTTTTATTTTGTTTGTCTTTTGTTTTGTCTTCCGAAACTATTGTGTTCAAGCTGTGTGGCAGCACTTGCAGTGGTGGATTCCACTAGACGGCTAAGCTGTATTGTCCAGCAGGTTTTGCAGAGGAGGATTCCTCTGGACAGTAAGCTGTGAGGCTCAGCAGGCGAGGTGGATACCTCGGATAGCAAGCTTTGAGGCTCAGCGGATTGTAGGCAAGCTGTGAGGCCCAGCGGTTCAAGCTGTGAATCAGCTGTAAGCCACACTCGGGTTGAGTGTGGGGTGGATGTAGGTTTGGAGGACCGAACCACCTAAAAATCTTTGTCTACTGTGTGATTGTTTTATGGTTTGCTTAGAATCTATTTTTCTATCTTTGCGCAGTTGATGGTTGCTTAGGACGGTTCTTCATCTGTTCTGGGTGGTTTTCACATTGTGCCCACTATCTGTTTAGTAGAAGTTTTCATTCCGCATTTGATTCTGCTGCAGTAAATTTTTAACGGGTGATTGATCTATTCACCCCCCTCTAGATCACCCTTTAGCGTCCCAACAATTGGTATCAGAGCCTAACTCTTTGTGCAGGACTAACATCCTAAAGAGGATCGGCCATGGATGCTAGAGGTCTAACAGCAGAGGGTCAGTCCACTACGAAGCCACCTTTCTTCGATGGTTCCAACTTCCCATATTGGAAGAACTGGATGCAGGTCTTCCTTCGAGCCAAAGATTATGAGGTATGGAAAATTGTGAGCAAAGGTCCTTATGAGCTACATGAGAATGAGGAATTATGGACCAGAGAAGAAGTCTGAAAATCTACTCTGAATTGGAGCGCTATCAATGCCATTCAGTGTGCACTCCATCCCACTGAATTTGACAGAGTGTCATCCTGCAAGACAGCGCAGGAGATGTGGGATACCCTCGAAGTTATCTATGAGGGAACATCTGAAGTGAGAGAGACAATGGCAAATATGCTAGTGTCAAAGTATGAAGCATTTCGGATGAAGCCTGGTGAGACAGTGACCGAAATGTATGCTCGTCTGACCATCATCACAAATGGTCTAAGAAATCTGGGAAAGAGTTATACTGATCATGAAGTTGTAAGGAAGATCCTTCGATCATTGAGTCCTATATGGTATACCAAAGCAACTGTGGTTGAGGAGTCAAAAGATCTACAAAAGATGAAACCCAATGAGCTGATAGGTTCCTTGATGGCGTACGAGATGAATTTACTACAAGCTGAAGAGCTCGAAAACAGGAAGCCTATCGCTCTGAAGGCCAAGCATAGCTGCTCAAAGTAGTCCAGCAGCATTGGATCATCCAGTGATCGGAGTTCATCTGGATCAGATCTTGAAAAGGATGAAATAGCTATGATCACAAGAGAGTTCAGTAGATTTCTTAAAAGAGAAGGGAAGAATCTCTACAGAAAATACCACAGCAGGAAGCAAAACAGGTATAAATTTAACCCTGCTGAAAAATTTGATGTTAATGCTTGTTATCATTGCAGGAAGACAGGTCATATGAAGGCTGATTGTCCAGAGTTACAGATAATGAAAGGAAGACCATGGAAGAAGGCGCCAAAGGGAAAGGCCATGGTCAGTACATGGAGTGATGAGGAAGAAGGCACGCTGAGCACTTCCTCAGATAGTGGAAAATCAGAAAAGGACATCTGCTTGATGGCCAGAAATGGAGATGAAGAACAAGAGTCTGATCAGGTATCATCCCTTTTCAAACATTACACTATTTCTGATTGGGCAGATGCTTATGGAGATCTGTTAGATAAAACTAATGATATTAGGAAGGAAAACAGACTCTTGAAGAAGAAAATGAACTCTCTGGTTAATGATAAAACACTTTCTTATAAGGTTGCATGCTTACAATCAGAGAATGACAAATTGAAAAATACATGTTCTGATTTTGATAAATTAAAGCATGTTGTGATTGATTGTAGGAAAGAAAAAGAATTGCTAAAAAATGTTGTTGATGAATTAAAATTGAAAATTCAGAAGTCTGAAAAAGAAATAAAGATTTCAAATGAAAAATATGAAGCTACCTTGTCAGTGAATGTTGAATTGAAGAGAACTGAAAAACTAGAAAATGAAAATTCTGATAGAATGAAAATCATTGAAAGCATGACCCAAGGAACAGAAAATCTAAATGCCTTGCTAGGGTCAAGAGTTAATTTCAGAAAGGAGGGTCTCGGCTTTAATCCCTCAGCTAAAAAGAGCTTTGAATTGAAAACTATTTCATGTGTGGGAGAAAAGAATAGAGGACCACTCATAAAAATAGTCAATGAAAAATTTACCTTCAATAATGTTAAATCAAAAGTGCCCAGTGCTAAGGATAAGGGAAAGCAAAAAGTTGTAGAGCCTAGAGCTGCATGCTCTTCTTCCAAGGATAAGTCCAAGGCTAGGGGTCAGCCAGCTTGCACATCAAAACCCCAGCCCAAGGCTGCTAAGTCTCTATCACCATCAACTGCTCTGAAAAAGACCCAATATAAGTCAGTTCAGAAACCTAGAGGGTCAAAGGTGGCAGGGAGACCAAGTGCAGCTAGGAACCCATTTGCTCATCCCTATTTTCCTAGAGCCCAAGTCTATCATACCATTCATCCTCAACCACTTAATAGGTTTGGGTGGAACCCTGGTGTAGATGTGCAATTTATGATTAACCCCAAATTGATAAAAGATGATGATTTTGTTTTAAAACAAGATATTAATCTAGCACTCAATTAATGATGAAAAAAAAGGGGGGAAAATCACATGCAATAATTAAAATCCGTGATCGCCACTGAAGCTAGAAACATGCCAAACAATAAGAGATTAGGATGAGGCATGTCACATACCTCAGAAATTCATAAAGAAGAGCCGGGGGCCTGGAGATTAACGCGCCATATCGTCCTAGCGCTTTCTTCAGGTCGCGCTATCTTCGTATAGCGCGATATCAGACAGGTAGCGGGGTGTATTTGGTTTCGTTCCTTCCTTGCTCCAAGGCCGGCCAAGGTGCAAGGGCTCCACGTATCAATCTTCCAGTGCCTGTGAACAATCATAAACAACAAATATAAAGCCCATTAGATCGAGATTTGAGTATAATCTGCCCTTATCCTTAATCAAAAGCATGTAAAAGGGGGGCTCGATTACCTGAGGGTTTGGTGGTTTTTAAACCCCTATGGATGGGCAAAAGATAGGTGTGGTGTGTGTGAATGCATGTATTTTGTAAAAGGAGTGTTTTGAAATCAGGATGCAATGCAAAGATTAAAAATCCGGAGGGGAAAAGAAAGATGAAAGAGGAAGAACACAAGGAAAAGCCCTAAATACTCCCTTGAACGTGCGAGGAGCGAGGATTTATTGATTGTGCACGGAGTATTTCCTCCTCCTCGTCAATAACTCGAGTTGCATCCCCCTCAGACGACGGCCAAAGGGATGAGTTTATAGGAAAGAGGTCGAACATTAACCCTAGGTCGGAGTTGATTCAATCCGATGATTGGCGGCTCAAATCGAGGTAATATTGCTGATTAATGAGGGGGAAAGGTTCCTGCTAGGTTTAGAAACCTTCCTGGATAAGAAACACAGTCAGCAACTTACCCAATAAGGCCTCTGAATCGAAATAAGGGAGTCCGGCCTGGAGAGGGACTCTGTCTGATAAGGCGCTATACTTCCATAGCGCGATAATGCAGAACGCGCTATGGAGATATAGCGCAACAAGTAAAGGCCCATTAAATGGTATAAAAACGGAGAAAAAACCATTGGGCAGTCATTTAATCAAATGTTGAACGAGAGTAACACCCAAAATGGATGTCATAATGATCAAATGTCAAGAAATAACAACTGATCAAAGGATAATTTTAATTAGATCCACAACGCGCTATGAATAAGAAAGCGATAAGAACGAATAGCACGGGAATGCCAGACTCGAGACGAGATCCAAGGTATGGAATTGAAGCGTTGGGCCAAGAAAGGGTAAGAAATCCCAGAAAATTAACCAATTAAGGATCAATTGGGGCATCGACTAGGAGAACAAAGAAAATGCTCAATTTATCGGCTAAAATTGGGTGTCTACAGATGCCCCTCCTTGATATCCGCTTTGCAGGGGAGCGAAACGGAGGTGAAACAGAAATAACACGGAGATGACACATAGTGGTAGTGACGGGGAGATGAAGTGAAAATGCAGTAGAGCGGACTGAAAAGTGGATATCAAGGAGAAAAGACACCCATTACAACCGACAAATGATAGGAATGATCCAGAAAACTCCGAGCTAACCACAAGGTCAAGCCGGCACCAGTGACTCCTGCCTAGAATGATAGGCACGGAACAAGAAAAAAAAAAAGGAACTGATCAACCTCTTGTACAAAAGAGGCATCCGCAACGCGTAGCAACTACGAATTTTACTCAGTTAGTGGAATAGACGCGAGCTCGGCGGACCCATCGACGCCATCGTGCGGTTCACAGCTAAGGAGTGGATCAAAAGACGGAGATTGGATTAAAAAGGTGATAAGCAAATTCCAGGCAAGGGTCACATCGACCAGCAAGATCCAGTGCTCAACTTGGAGCAATCCTTCAAATTCGGAATGGAATTGAATTTCTTAGTTCAAGAACATAAGCAAAATCGATCCTCAATTAGGAAGAAGAATTGGGCATTTATGGATGCAAAAGAAATGGCATGATGCATGCAGGGCTAAAATAAAAAGAAATCCTTAAAACAAATGTAAAGGAAGGATAAAATATAAGTTACTCAAGGATAATATTGCTAAATCAAACAAACTCGAGTCAAGAATTATCCGCAATCACGACGTGCGAGATAGAGTCCATCGTCCCCAAATTCTTTTGATCTAACGGCCTATCCGACGATTAACTGCATGTTTCTAGATCATCACTATTTTTGGTAGAGGGGAAATCAAATCCCGGAACATACAGAGAACCAGCCGGTCCTTGAGATAATAATATAAATAGCATATAGTAATGCAATAAAAGAAGGGACACAGAAATACTTTCCTGATGGCATGGCATATGTTTCTTCTCTTCCTGCAATCTCAATGTTAGGCACAAGCAAATTCAAGCAAATGCAACCTCAATGTTAAGCAAATTCAAGCAATCTCAATGTTTAAGCAAATTCAAACATAAGTAAACATATAATCAATCACAATGTTTAAGCAAATTCAAGCAAAAGAACACAAGTTCTCATTCATTCATGTCATTCCTCTTCTCTCCCTCCCCCTTTCATTTTCTTATTAATTTACTTATCGCGCTATATGTACATAGCGCGACAGTGTCGCGCTATGAACATGTAGCGCGTCCATTAACCACAGGTTTTCAAAACCGCCCCCCCTTCTATTATTCAAACTTACTCCTTCCCTCTCCCATCTCCTCTCTCGCCTTCTCAGCCTCTCACCAGCCCTAGCCCCCATTTGCATCAATCTGATGGCGGGTGATGCTCCTCGACGCTCCAAACGGCGTGCCACCCGCGGCCGCCAAAGATCGGACGTGGAAGAGGAACGGGCGCCCCCTCCCGCGGAAGAACCCTCCGACTCGGAGGCGACGGTCTCGGCTCGACTCGCGGGAGACGAAATGGACGTCCACCCAGACGAGGCCGAAGAAGTTGAAGGCGTCCCGGCGGCCGAGGAAGTGGCGGCGGAGCCCGTCGGAGGCGCGGCGGCCCGAAAACGCCAGGTGGTAAGAAAATCACCCTAAACTTGTTTTTGATTTGATTTTTCTTATTTTTCCTTTCTTATGTGATGAAAACGGAAAGGGGAATGCCCCTGAAGATCAAAATGTAGGGAAGAATGCCCATAAGACAAATTGCGGGGAATGGAGGTCACCCCCTACCTACAGAAGGGGAACGCGCTATATCTTCATAGCGCGTTCTTGAAGAACGCGCTATGACGATATAGCGCGACATATAACAGCATGCAAGTTTTTCATTTTCTGATTTGCCTTTTGTTTGATGATCACAGAAATTGATTATTTCTTCTTTTACGTTGTGTGCAGGGTGTGGAGGGTGCAGTGCGTGCCCGAATTTCTTGGACATTGGTCCGGGCAGCTTACCACGCACTACCGGAGTTTCAAAGGGCCCGCCTCCGCCATATGGGCTTCGGGGAATTTCTGGAGATAGAAGTGCTGAGGGTTGATGTGGGGTTGATAAGGGCCCTAAAAGTCAGATGGGACACGGGATGCAAGGCTTTCCTCTTCCCCTGAGGTCATATGATCCCGACCTTGGAGGACGTCACGCGCATCACCGGGCTGCGGGTGCACGGATCGGCAGTGACGGGCTACACCTACCTCGACTACCGGGAGATGGCGCGCAGGCTGCTGGGCTTGGAGCTGGAGGGTACAGGCCGGACCTCACTAGTGTCGAGGATCATCCTGCAGGAGAGTCTCGGCCTGTTCCACACACAGAGGGAGGTGGGGGAGACTTCGACAGCTCATGAGAAGAGGCTGGAAGCAGGGGCCAGGGAGAGCTTTACTACTGAGGCAGGCCCACAGGCAGACATGGAGCTGAGGAGGTTCCTCATTTTGCTGATCGGCAAGCTGCTTCTAGCGACCCAGGGCGACGCAGTGAGCTGCCATTTTCTACCCTTATTGGAGGACCTAGACAGAGTGGGACGATATGCCTGGGGTGCGACAGTCCTAGCCCACTTGTTTGACAGCTTCGGCATCTCCTCACTCCAGTCTTCACTCGGGGGGTTCTACCCTCTACTTCAGGTATTTCTCTAGACATCAAACTTGTGAATTATGCACCTGCCTTTTATGTTGATCATATGAGCTATGTTTCAGGTTTGGAGCTACTTATACCTTCCTACCCTCCGACGAGCCTGGGAGGATCGAGGGGACCGACTGCCCCTGGCCAGACGATGGACCCCTACACGAGACGGCCGGTCTCTAAAGGACCAGGTCACCCACATCCAGGAGACGCTAGACATGATGCCCCCTATAGAGGTAAGATTGAATTTTGAAATTGAATTTAGTTATGAGTGAAATTAAGGGCAATGATAAATTGAATTATGCAGGTGGACTGGACTCCCTATCAGGGGAGAGCCGAGGTGATGCCCTGGGTGGAGCCAGCCATCCCTTTCTTCGGGAGAGAGATTTGGTTGCATGCCCTCAACCTGGTCGAGCCACTATACCACAGGTTGATCATGAGGACACTTGGGCTTCATCAGGCGGTGGTGGAGTTCCCGACCCAGGCGACGGACCCACGACCTGGACGACGCTTCCGAGGCCTGCAGGGTACAGACGACTGGCGGCAGCGTGCCCGAGAGCAGTTGGCAGATTGGAAGAAGCATGGCCGAGCAGTTCCTGCAGGAGTACATTCAGATGATGCCTACCTTCAAGCATACTCACAGGCATACGGCAGCCGAGTCTATCAGAGCGCTCGCGGACAGGTATGCCCTTAAATTCGATTGTTGTTGATTATTCAATATGTGATTAACAATGTGTTCTCGCAGTTCGACATAGAGGGGAGACTGGCCATGGTACAGGGACTCCTCGATTCCACAGTCCGACAGCGCAAGGAGCTCCAGCAAACTGTCGATGAGCTGGTAAGCACTTGAAACTTAGAATGATTGGATTTGAAATTCAATTAATGATAATGCTCTTCCTTTTCAGCGTGAGGAGCTAGAGGCAGTCCGATCCTCGCATGGCGCTTCATCTTCTTCACAGCCCGTCTGCGACCACACCGAGCTAGAGAGCCAGCTCGCCAGTGCAGTTGCTCGGGCAGAGGCAGCCGAGGCCTCCCTTCAGGAGAGAGTAAGCAATCTGTTCTCTTAGTCTTGGAGTTTTATCAATTATCAATATTTAATCAAGATTTTGGATGCAGGAACAGGAGCTGCGCGTGGCAGAGGCAGAGCTGAAGCGGCGCGATGCAGAGGAGCTCCCTCGAGATGTAGCAGAGCTGCGCCTTCTCCTCGGGGTGGAGAGGAGTGAGCGGCAGAGGGAGAGGGAGGAGCGAGTGGAGTGCGAGCTGGAGAGAGTACAGTTGATTACCAGATTGGGGATGGCTGAGCAGCGCGTGAAGGACGCGGAGGATCGTTATCGGCGAGGGCGCGAGCGGGCCCAGCGCGAGGGATATTCCCGAGCTTACTCGAGTACCGATTATTTAGTTACTTCCTCCGAGCACCAGAGGAGGGAAGATGCTGAGAGGGGAGCACAGGGTGACAGGGTTTCAGCTTCTCGGGGACAGATGGCTCCTCCTAGGTCTTCCCGGGGAGGACAGGAGGAGGCTGAGAGCTCACGT
The DNA here is from genome assembly GCA_022559845.1 of Amorphophallus konjac. Classification (NCBI taxonomy): domain Eukaryota; kingdom Viridiplantae; phylum Streptophyta; class Magnoliopsida; order Alismatales; family Araceae; genus Amorphophallus; species Amorphophallus konjac. The sequence goes on along the minus strand of CM040125.1, from coordinate 198,483,700 downwards.
AGAGGGGGAGACGAGGAGGGTCGAGGGGAGAGTTGAGAGTTTGTTGTACCCATCTCATATTTGTACTCTTTTGACATGTTATAGTGGAATGAGACAGTTCTTAGCACTTGTTGCGGCTTGTGTGATTGTTCTTCATTTTGCGTGCCTTTTTAAAAGGATGCCATCAGAAATATAATGCAATTTTTTGGAATTTTTTTTGAAAAATATGCAAATTTTTATGAGTTTTGAAAATATTTAAATTTTTATGTGGATTTTGAAAAATATTTAAAAAACTTTTGCAATGTTCAATTTTTTGGCAATATTCTAGTTTCTTTGGAATTTTTTGTCAATATTCAAATTTCTTTGGAATTTTTGGCAATATTCAAATTTTTATGGAGTTTTGGTAATATTCAAATTTTTTGTGGAGTTTTGGTAATATTCAAATTTTTTGTGGAGTTTTGGTAATATTCAAAATTTTTTTTTTGAAGTTTTGGTAAGACATTGCTAATGCAGCATCAAAGGGTGTTTAAACCACTGGCTAGGGGTCCTTGTTCCTTCCCCTTTTACTTAAAACTGCCCAAAGCCGGGCGTGCATTGAAAGTGGCATCCTATAACCGACCGCCTTTGATCAACGGTGCCCCTACCAAGGCCATACCCGAGAAACATTCGGTCTTAGAGAGAGAAGAGAAGAATAATTGAGATAAGCTTTATGCAGGATGGGAGATGTCGGGACTTGAATTCCTTCCAAGGTTTTTCCCCTCAAAGAGGTAGTTTGTTGCGCCGGGACTTTATGCCTTTGATTTTTAGACCCTTGACATGCATATGACCAGGGTTTTCCCTGCGGGGACTTTGCCACTCTTGACATGCCATAATTCACGATTTTGCTTTTATCAAAATTTTGACTTGATTTTCATAATAGCCCTTTTGGCGAGATGTAGATCATGAAATTCATATGAACATTCATATTGATTTTGGGTCAAGACTGCCCCTATTTGAGACTTCTCTCGTATTGGGGATTACCGAGGTTGGGTTATCTTATCCGTCAATCTCTTGCCCTTGCATGCGGCCGAGTAAAGAAGAGAAAAAGACTTTCAGGAATTCCCATGGCATGGCCAAAGTAGGGACGGTGTTTTAACCAAAGGAGCCGGCTAAGGACGCCGTGAAGTGTGTGGGATGCCCAGCTAATGGTTGCTCTTAACAAGCAGGGAGATAACGTTGAATTCCCAGCGCGGGGTTCTTATTAACCAAAGTGCTGCAGTAGCAAGCCTAAAGACTCTTCTTGGAATATTTTAACAAAAGCCTAAGATAAAGGTCTAAAACACCACTTTTGATTTCGTTAAGAAGCACTTTATTTTGAAAATCATGCGTGAAGTAATGAGAAAATGATGTCATAAAAATGTTTACTTACGCAAATATGTTACCTTGCGCCCTTTCTTGAAATAAATGCCGCGAGAGGCGGGGTTGATCATCGTGGAATAGTCCTCTTTTAGCGCATAAAAGGATTGGAAGTGGCTTAACAAGAAGGAGTGATGCCAAGACCAGACTCAGACGAATAAGGAGAAAAGGAAAAGAGGCGAGGGCTGGAACTCTCTCACTAAGGTGTGGAGACCCTGATCACATGAAAGGTCTACAGAAGAAGCGGAGAATTAGAAGGAGGAGTGAGGACTAAAGCCTCGAAAGCAGTGGGAAAAAGGGCAAATGCCCAAGGCAGTGGATGTGGGAGAAGTTGGGTCAGACCCAGAATCAGGAGGAATCAGAAGAAGAAATTGATAGAGGGAAAGAGGCGGATCTGGAGGGTCCGGAGGCAGAGGAGGAGAATCGTGATAGGAGGAATCATCCGGAGGCTCCGGAGGGATGACGAAAGAAGGGACGCGATGCCCTGGAAAAAAATAGGGAAAGAGATGATGGGTAAGGAAGAAGAAAACGAATGATGTGATATTCTGGAAGATCAGAAAGATGAATTGGAAGAAGGATGGAGGGTCCGGAGGTTCCGGTGGAAGAAAATGGAAAGGGGCGTCGTGCCCGAAGGAAAGGTATGAAGGATCCGGAGGTTCCGGAGGAATGAGAAGGGAAGGGACGCGATGTCCAAAGAAGAGGGAAATAGAATCCGGAGGTTCCAGAGGATTAAGATGGAAAGGGGCGTCATGCCCGAGGGGAAAGTCCGGAGGTTCCGGAAGAATAAGGTGGAAAGGGGCGCGATGCCCTGGGAGAAAGTCTGGAGGTTCCGAAAGAATAAGGTGGAAAGGGTCGCGATGCCCTGGGAAAAAGTCCGGAGGTTCCGGAAGAATAAGGTGGAAAGGGGCGCGATGCCCTCGGAGAAAGTCCGGAAGTTCGGAAGAATAAGGTGGAAAGGGGCGCGATGCCCTGGGAGAAAGTCCGGAAGTTCCGGAAGAATGGAATCAGGAGGGAGAATATGGAAAGGGGCGTCATGCCAGGGGAAAAGATAGAGAGAGTCAGATGGAGAATTCGGAGGTTCCGGAGGGATGAAATCAGGAAGGAGAAGATGGAAAGGGGCGCGATGCCCTGAGAAGAGATTGGAGAGGAGGCAATGCCCGAGTAATGAGGATGAAGATGAATAGGATGGGAAATGCGGAATATCCGGAGGTGCCGGAAGGCGGGGAAGATACGGGTTTGGAAACCCGGGGAGCAGGAGGTGCAAATGTAGGCGAATGCAATGCGATGGATGCAATGAATGCAGTGAATAGAATGAATGCATGACAGAAGATGGAAAACAAGAAGAAGATGAAGGGTGAGAAGGAGAGGTCCTCCTCTTTCCCCTGGGAGTGGCCCATGAAGAAAATGTGATAGACAAGAATATGGATGGAATTGAGCGGAAGGTAGATAAGAGAGTGGAAGGCCCCTTAGCGCCAAGATAACTGCCCCTCTACGGCAGTGAAAGAGTATAGCCAATCGGCCCAATGGAAGAAGCTTCGCTAATAAATGACAACCCCCTTTGAAGGCAAGGATCAATGATGTGAGGGAGTTGGAAAGTTGGAACATGAAGCATTGCCATGCCCATTAATTGTGGTGTATAAGAAGTGTTGAACAAAATGGGCATTCGCCCCTTGTATAGAGGAATGGAATCAAGATTTGAAAATTGGAACAAGGGGTGCCCTGCCCGGCCTTTGGGTGACATAAACACCTGGCATTCTCTTCTGAACAATGACGGTGACTTGGCCTCCGCGACCATGCTTGGCACAATAATCTGGATTGGCATCCGGTAAATGAATTCTTGAATCTTGAATCGCATAGCCGTGGCCAAATCTGTCTTGCCCGGCTCTTGATCATCTTCGGCACATATACTTGCAGAAGCACCCACATTCTGAGTAATAGAAGGAGGTGAAGCGGAGGCGGAAGGCTTTGTGAGTGGTGGAGGTATAATGGAAAGTGTTGGCGTAAGTGGAGGCGGAGGTTCAAACACATCGAGTTTCTCCCCTTGCTTGCAAGCGGTTGAGGTTAGCTCGAGTGCAAACGGTGGTGGATCCTGCTCAGGATTAACCATAGGTAAGGGTGAAGGGTTAAATGGTAGGGTAGGTAAAGTGGGTTTTAAGGATGGTGGTAATGGGATAACGGGAGGTTGAATTGGGGACAGTTCAATGGTAGGCTCGGTGGAGGCCGATGTGGAGGTTAATGGCTGAATAGGTGGAGGTTTTAAAATGGAAGGTTCAGTGGTGGCTAATAGTGTGAAGGTTGATGGTATAGTGGGTTGAGGTGTAATTGGTGGAGGGTTAATGGGTGAAGGTTTGGTGCGTAGGAAATGCCGAACGGGGCAAGCGGTGTTAGGAGTGGAGTGGGAGTGGGAATGGGAAGAGACTCAATAGGCGCCGGCGCGGGCGATTGGAATATCGACCCATCGTCGTAACACCAACTAGTCTCATAAACAGGGGTTGAATTAAGGGTGATTTCCTCCTGAGCAGGGGGTTCATCAAATGAAAGTGGGGGAAGTGGGAAACAAAGGAAACTCGAAAGGGGTGCCTGCTGAGCTTCATCATCATCGTATACTGCCTCGGATTCTTCAGTTGTCGGTTCTTCCTCGCTTGGAATGCCGATACCATAATCATCTCTCCTATCCTTCCATTCTCTCTCGAACTTAGTAATCTCGTCCAAAGCGGCGTGGAGAGGATTGACCGGAGCGGTAGGAGCCGTGACCCTCTTTATTTGTTCCTCCATCAAAGTGACTTTATCAAGCAGAGACCGTTGGAGGGGTGTGACTTGAACAACCTAGGGCTGGCAGGGCCTTGAAGGAGGAGGGGCCGCATAAAAAGGCCGTGGAGGGGAGTTGACGGGATGACCCGTAAAAGAACCCGGACGGGCCGGATTGCAAGGAATATAAGGGCCTCGGGGCCGTGATGGAGGAATAGAAGGAGGCGGGTGTCGGATCACCCGAGGAGGAGTGTGAATAGAAGGGGATGGGTAATGGGCTACCCGATTAGGAATATGAGTAGAAGAGGGAGGTGGGTGATGGCCCCCCCGTGGAGGATTGTGAGGAGGATGAGATGAGGGAGATGCACCCTCAACGGCAGCCTTAAGGGCTTGGATCTGTTGAGGGGTGAGATGATCTAATGCATGCAAGATTTGAGAGACTTTCCCATCATTAGGACGAGACGGTCCCGTAGGAATAGTGGCTCGAACTTGAGTAGGGGGACCATGAGGATGGACATTGCCCATGGGTCGGGCATGACCATAAGAAGGGGGATGCGGTCCCTTGAAAGTATGGTGAGAATGATGAACATGTTGAAATTGAGGGGAATAAGATGTGCTAGGTTGATCACCCTCATGAACATTAATTGAATTGAACATGTTATTTTATCTATCAAAGTAAGCCATTATGCAAGCAATTTAATGTGCAAACAATTTGCCAAGGATCACACAAGTTGGAACGGTTACCTTGATTTTTGATGTTTGAACCTTGGTGAATTAATGATTTTATGCAAATTGATATGATTCACACAAGGGGAGGAACCTAGTTTCAAAATGAGATTTAACTCCAATGCCAACTAGGAACACTCTCTCACCACGTATAGGCCAACTAATTCGGCACTTCAAAAGGGTACAACCTGCCCGGCGTCCGTGAGGGAATCCACGGGTGCGGGGACTTATGGAGGCTTGGTTTAGGAACTTCCAATCCAAAGAGACGGAATGCTCAATGGAGGGTCCTTCCTTCACCAAGGGGGTGTGTGGAATCCTAATGTAGAGAGAGGAGGTCTCTTAAACCAAATGCAAGGATGAATGCAACGCTATGGAAGAAAAATCTAAACTAGCACAATAAAAGGAAAATAGATGAAAGAAGTGTTTATACAACAAGAAGTATTCAATGATGCAACCAGAGAAGATGGCAATCAGAACCCCGACAGAGGATGTAGGTGAATATATCCTCTGGTGATTATCGCGCTATATGTCCACAGCGCGATCTACAGAAGGCGCTATGGACACATAGCGCGATACTCGACAGTGGGGAAGGGCTCAAAATCCAATAAACACACACACTGATGTACTGATAAGCAGGCAACAAGAAGAATGCACGTGGTAGCACAAAGGGTCCCACCGTGATCGCCAATTTGTAGATGTGCAATTTATGATTAACCCCAAATTGATAAAAGATGATGATTTTGTTTTAAAACAAGATATTAATCTAGCACTCAATTAATGATGAAAAAAAAGGGGGGGGAAATCACATGCAATAATTAAAATCCGTGATCGCCACTGAAGCTAGAAACATGCCAAACAATAAGAGATTAGGATGGGGCATGTCACATACCTCAGAAATTCATAAAGAACAGCCGGGGGCCTGGAGATTAACGCGCCATATCGTCCTAGCGCTTTCTTCAGGTCGCGCTATCTTCGTATAGCGCGATATTAGACAGGTAGCGGGGTGTATTTGGATTCGTTCCTTCCTTGCTCCAAGGCCGGCCAAGGTGCAAGGGCTCCACGTATCAATCTTCCAGTGCCTGTGAACAATCATAAACAACAAATATAAAGCCCATTAGATCAAGATTTGAGTATAATCTGCCCTTATCCTTAATCAAAAGCATGTAAAAGGGGGGCTCGATTACCTGAGGGTTTGGTGGTTTTTAAACCCCTATGGATGGGCAAAAGATAGGTGTGGTGTGTGTGAATGCATGTATTTTGTAAAAGGAGTGTTTTGAAATCAGGATGCAATGCAAAGATTAAAAATCCGGAGGGGAAAAGAAAGATGAAAGAGGAAGAACACAAGGAAAAGCCCTAAATACTCCCTTGAACGTGCGAGGAGCGAGGATTTATTGATTGTGCACGGAGTATTTCCTCCTCCTCGTCAATAACTCGAGTTGCATCCCCCTCAGACGACGGCCAAAGGGATGAATTTATAGGAAAGAGGTCGAACATTAACCCTAGGTCGGAGTTGATTCTATCCAATGATTGGCGGCTCAAATCGAGGTAATATTGCCGATTAATGAGGGGGAAAGGTTCCTGCTAGGTTTAGAAACCTTCCTGGATAAGAAACACAGTCATCAACTTACCCAATAAGGCCTCTGAATCGAAATAAGGGAGTCCGGCCTAGAGAGGGACTCTGTCTGATAAGGCGCTATACTTCCATAGCGCGATAATGAAGAACGCGCTATGGAGATATAGCGCAACAAGTAAAGGCCCATTAAATGGTATAAAAACGGAGAAAAAACCATTGGGCAATCATTTAATCAAATGTTGAACGAGAGTAACACCCAAAATGGATGTCATAATGATCAAATGTCAAGAAATAACAACTGATCAAAGGATAATTTTAATTAGATCCACAACGCGCTATGAACAAGAAAGCGATAAGAACGAATAGCGCGGGAATGCCAGACTCGAGACGAGATCCAAGGTATGGAATTGAAGCGTTGGGCCAAGAAAGGGGAAGAAATCCCAGAAAATCAACCAATTAAGGATCAATTGGGGCATCGACTAGGAGAACAAAGAAAATGCTCAATTTATCGGCTAAAATTGGGTGTCTACACCTGGATACATGAGGTATAGGTATAAGAATTTCCCCATTTGGTATCAGCCCTATAGACCTCAGCCATCTAGGAGATGGGATAGTCATTTTAGGACATGGAGTCCTAGTCACCAAGGGTTTTTTGGTCAGCCTAGGACCAATTTGGGCCACAACTTCCAGTACATTCATTGGCCAAGGCACTGGCAGAAAAACAAAAATGTTTTTAATAAAATGAATGCCAGGACTACACAACAACCATCAAAGTACCAGAAAAAGAAAACTAAACTTGTTGGTGCTGAGAAAAAGAAAAATAACAAAAAGAACTCTCAAGTGTCTGGTTCTATCTTGGGGCCCAAAATATCTTGGGTTCCAAAACATGCTCCCTAAGTGTGTTTGCAGGTATGTCTGGTAGCCGGGAACAAACTGATGAAACAGAAAAAGCTACTTCGGGCATATGACAAGTGGCAGGGCCAAAATCCTAAGAGCTGAAAGAAATTGGAGGCCTTGTCAAAAATCCGATGCAACACCAAGGGTAAAAATAAATCAATCTGGTAAAGCAGGTAAGTGATTTACCTTCAGAACTGAATTGAGAAAGTCATGTTGATTTGATTATTTGATGTTTGATATTCTATTCTTGTCTAGCTGATCTGTCTGTATTCCAGACTCAACTATTGAATTTAATTCTGCTCAAATTCAATGCTACTCTCTTGCCAGTTATTGCATGTGTACATAAGATGCTATATGCACTACACAACCATGTTCATAGTCAATGCATGTGTCTAATGTTTGCATAGCTTATTGTTGTAGTCTGCATGTCGTGTAATGCATATCATCATATGTTGAAAAATCTGAAAAGGATAAAAATGTTCATGACTTGGGTGCATAAACTTGAAATGATTGCATATCATCATTGTCAGGTTTGGATTTTCTGAACTCTCCTCATACATGATTTGCATATAGATGATTGTCTGAAATTGCATATGCATACATGTTGATTTGTTGGTGCTAAACTGAAGCTTCTGAAATATGAATTGAACAATCATGCTAATGGTAATTCTCTTCTGTCTAATTTGCATGAATCATATCCGAATGCAAATTTTGATATCATGTGATGTGATTTCAATACATTTCATGCATATAGACAGGGGATGTCACGCCCCGAACCGATAGCAGCTGAACGTGTCGTTTGCTCGGAACGTGGCAGTTAAACAAGCGTGAACGATCAAGAGCAATGGCATAAGACAAAAATAATTTTGAACAACAATAGAAATTTTATTTCTAATATAGATCTCTTACAAGAACTTGTTTTCCAACTTAGAGACTCCATCACAATGGAAAGAAAGGAAACGACATACTAACAGACTTAGACAAGATAACTGAATAAGAGACGATAAGCTAACTTAGCTAGACAATACTATCTAGACTCAAGAAAGATAAAAGACTCGGGTTCACTAGTTTTCGAAGCTCGCTTGCACACTTGTCCCGCCCGTGTGAGTCTCGGTCTCGCTAGCCACCTGATTACCTGAAAGATGTTGGAATAAAACGGAGTGAGCGAACACTCAGTAGGAAATTATATCTCAAGAACTAGCAATGGGTTTAAGTAATTATAATTTTTCACATGTAAATGCAATATGGCTATGCATGTAGGAAGAACTGAGCAAGTAAAACTAATCAATAGAATAACACGTCGTATATAAAACATCCAAGTGAGTCTTAAACAAGAGATATTCATGAGAGACTTTATAGATTATTGGCTATTTCACGCAAGTACTTTGCCCGTGTCGGGCCATGCTAGTAAAGTCACGCAAGTCGAGTCACGCACGCAAGAAAGAGAGAGTGTGGAATGCCAAAGATCAAGAGAAAGAGTACTTCGGTGCAATGCAAGACACCGTGATCATTACAACTCCCATGGGCACTAGTACTTTTGGGTGCTCCTCCCTGGACCAGAAGCCCTTATATGCACAGCATTAAAGATAGATCTAGACATCCACGATAATTTATAGCTAATAAGGAATTTCAAGAACAAGCTTTAATAGGATGATAAGATAAGATTTTTATGGAATTCAAGGGCAAGGCCCTTGAGTAAGGACATACTGACGATAAAACCCACGCAAAGCACATAAACCATGACATGTCGATAAACTGGGTGGAATTGGTTCCCTAACTTGGGTACCATAACAATTAAGTGTCCATATCCAGATGGTCACCTATTTGATATAGAATTGAGGTCTACAAGAACAGCCTATTAGTGGCATGATGTTCTTACCCCATTAAGAATATTCTCATGATATCCATTAGCATATCATAAGGGCCGGTATACCATGTTTCTATAGAGTGACATGGCAAAATAGTGTGAAAGGTTTTTATGGTACAACCCGCTCAGTCGGCCTTGAGGGAATCCAAGGCTCGAGGAGTCTTACGGAGGTCTCTATGACTAACTTGCTAGTCCAAAGGAACGGAATGTCCAATGGAGAGCTTGTATGTCACCGAGAATTGAGGGATAAGGCGATAAACCATCGTGAAACATGGGACTATATTCACGGAATGAAAATATAGTGCCAGATAATTATATATATAAAACCCTCGGTTAACAAAAAACAGTTCCAAATAGTAACACAGGAAAATAGCGACTTAATCTAAGTCATTGCTTATCAAATTAACGCCTTCTACAGGGGCGTTTATTTATGATTTGACGACTTATACAGCAGTCGTCCATTATATATTTCTATTTTGCAGAAATTTCTATATTCTGGAATTTTAATAAAAACGCGCCTTGGACAGGGGCGTTACTTTCAAATTCGCGCCCTGGTTCAGGGCGTCACTTTTATAAGAAACGACTTACAAGAGGTCGTTATTTCAGGATTTATCAAATTTTCATATGAACAGTAGAGTTTCTAGATAATAAAATTTCAGGAACAAGGGTACATGATCATGACAGGAAAAATAGCAGGATTTTACGGGTATACTCATGCAATATATTAGATTCATGGTTACATAGATATTAAATTTTAAACGTGGGTATTTATTAATTACATGCAATTGACGACTTCTGGGCAGGGCGTCAAAATAATAATTAGCGCCCTAGTGTGGGTCGCTTCTTTAAATTAGCGCCCTTGTCAAGGGCGTTTCTTTTTGAAATTACATAGAAAACATCTGAAACCACAATAAAACTATATGCATGCACGACCGATGATATTATTAAGATCTTAAGCTAGTTTGGGCTACGATCTTGAGAAAACCTACCTTTTGTTAAAGATTAACCGGATGAAGAAACGGTACTCTGTTATGAACAGAGTATGATGTCTTGTAGGAGATAAAGGAGAGGCAGAAGGTGAAGATGGACGAAGAATACCCGATCTTCAGTCAAAAGGGGTGATCGTCTTCACACCACAGGCAACCTGTAGAGGAAGAGGAAGAAGATGAAGATATTAATAATCTTTAGATACTTATCGAAGGTGATACACACAGAAGAGCAAACCTGAGTTCTTTACAGCTGACCACAATAGCTCGATGGAACAGATCTCTAAAGTAGCGGTCTGGGTGAATCAGGAGGGTATTTATAGGGTTCTTATGATCCTAATGGAGTTAGTGTTGTATTGGAAGTAATATTTCCCCATTAGAGTTCTTACTATAATAAATCTCCCCCGTAGTTATCCAGAAACTTGCTCTGGATAGTCTCCTGGGTGGAACGAAACTCGAACTGAATTAACGTCCTAAGTGAGGGCGTTAATTTAAATTGACGTCTTGTCAAGCGTCGTTTCTTGTATAAAACGCGCCCAGGTGGAGGGCGTTTCCTTTCCTTTCCTTAATTATATTTCCCGTCGTTTGAAATTTGACGCCCTAGGGTGTAGGCGTCCTTTTTAAATAACGTCTTAGACAGAGGCGTTTCCTTTTGAATTAGCGCCTTGATAAAAGGCGTTATTTTCCTCTTGATTAATGATTTATTCATTTAGGCTCTTTGTCATCTATTTATTTATATTTTATTTTAATTTGATTTATTTAAAATTCTTATTTGTATCAAGGTTGCTACATTGCATTAAATGCCTTACTTAAAAATAACTTGTTATTTACTAACCCTCATATACCCATTAATAATTTGTATGTATATAGGGATTTTATTCCTCATAATTTGTTTAACTTTAATTAGTCCTTGTCCTAGGTATCAGAGGCATGTTCGATCTGAGCAACCCTATAGGAATATCACTTGACCATTTATTTCTTTGAATAAATTTTAATTTATTAAACATTATATACTTATAAGGGTATGTATTTATCATTATGTATATTTTTATTCTTATTCCAAAATTACCGGGCGTTACACCCTCCCCCACTTAAAAGAATTTGGTCCCCAAATTCACATCATCTTCCATTCCTAACAGAGAACTTATTATGGGCTTATACAGAAGAAATCTTAAGTATGTAAAAAGAGCTAGTTTATGATTTCGGGTGAGGGGTACCTTCCGCAACCTTCCCTTTGGCAAGTTTGGTTAAATCTTGAACTCCTCTTGGAGGCTTCTTGGTTAGAATAGGGCATTCTGCTATCTTATGATCTAAGCTCCCGCAACGCAGACACGCTCCCGAACTCCACCAACACTTCTTCGATTTGTGACCATATCTTCCACGAGATTTACACTTATCTTGCGAGCGATCTGCCGAAGCTTCCTTCTTATTACACTCCTTACATTTCTGACATTTCTTACACCTTTGTGAAATATCACCCTCATTTATCCTTTTCTTAGTAACGGTGAACTTTTCAGAGTCATCTGTTCGATCCTTCCCTTCAACTCTTTCTTTTTCTTCCACCATTTTCTCTAGCTCTTGAACTCTCTTGACAAGGTCCGCGTAAGCTTGGATATCCACTAAGATCATCTCATGAACAAAGCTTGGCTTAGATGTTTCCATTTTATCTAGGTTCCTGCAAGGATGAGTGGGGAGATAATTTATTGACGCAAGAATTAATGTCAATGAAATGTAAATACTTTATCTTTCTTTTATAACTTTAACCCCAAGTTCTACCCCATCTCTCACGGATTTCCTATAGGATGACCGGCAAGGATACTCAACCTATAACTTGGACTTAACAATCTAAGGATTTTGAAAACCGACTCTAATATGACTGACAAGGATACTTGACCTATCATTGAAACCTAATAATCTTGAGGATGTGAAAGCTGAAGCTCTGATAGGACTGACAAGGATACTTGACCTATCATTCGAACCAAATAACTGGAGGATATGAAAGCCGAAGCTCTGATATGACTAACAAGGATGACCTATCCTTGGGACTTAATAACTGGAGGATATAACAACTGGAGAATGTGAAAGCCGAAGCTCTGATACCACCTCTGTCACGCCCCGAACCGATAGCAGCGGAACGTGTCGTTTGCTCGGAACGTGGCAGTTAAACAGTCATGAACGATCAAGAGCAATGGCATAAGACAAAAATAATTTTGAACAACAATAGAAATTTTATTTCTAATATAGATCTCTTACAAGAACTTGTTTTCCAACTTAGAGACTCCATCACAATGGAAAGAAAGGAAACGACATACTAACAGACTTAGATAAGATAACTGAATAAGAGACGATAAGCTAACTTAGCTAGACAATACTATCTAGACTCAAGAAAGATAAAAGACTCGGGTTCACTAGTTTCCGAAGCTCGCTTACACACTTGTCCCGCCCGTGTGAGTCTCGGTCTCGCTAGCCACCTGATCACCTTAAAGATGTTGGAATAAAACGGAGTGAGCGAACGCTCAGTAGGAAATTATATCTCAAGAACTAGCAATGGGTTTAAGTAATTACAATTTTTCACATGCAAATGCAATATGGCTATGCATGTAGGAAGAACTGAGCAAGTAAAACTAATCAATAGAATAACACGTCGTATATAAAACATCCAAGTGAGTCTTAAACAAGAGATATTCATGAGAGACTTTATAGATTATTGGCTATTTCACGCAAGTACTTTGCCCGTGTCGGGCCACGCTAGTAAAGTCACGCAAGTCGAGTCACGCACGCTAGAAAGAGAGAGTGTGGAATGCCAAAGATCAAGAGAAAGAGTACTTCGGTGCAATGTAAGACACCGTGATCATTACAACTCCCATGGGCACTAGTACTTTTGGGTGCTCCTCCCAGGACCAGATCGGGCCCTTATATGCACAGCATTAAAGATAGATCTAGACATCCACGATAATTTATAGCCAATAAGGAATTTCAAGAACAAGCTTTAATAGGATGATAAGATAAGATTTTTATGGAATTCAAGGGCAAGGCCCTTGAGTAAGGACATACTGGCGATAAAACCCACGCAAAGCACATAAACCATGACATGTCGATAAACTGGGTGGAATTGGTTCCCTAACTTGGGTACCATGACAATTGAGTGTCCATATCCAGATGGTCACCTATTTGATATAGAATTGAGGTCTACAAGAACAGCCTATTAGTGGCATGATGTTCTTACCCCATTAAGAATATTCTCATGATATCCATTAGCATATCATAAGGGCCGGTATACCATGTTTCTATAGAGTGACATGGCAAAATAGTGTGAAAGGTTTTTATGGTACAACCCGCTCAGTCGGCCTTGAGGGAATCCAAGGCTCGAGGAGTCTTACGGAGGTCTCTATGACTAACTCGCTAGTCCAAAGGAATGGAATGTCCAATGGAGAGCTTGTATGTCACCGAGAATTGAGGGGTAAGGCGATAAACCATCGTGAAACATGGGACTATATTCACGGAATGGAAATATAGTGCCAGATAATTATATATATAAAACCCTCGGTTAACAGAAAACAGTTCCAAATAGTAACACAGAAAAATAGCGACTTAATCTAAGTCATTGCTTATCAAATTAACGCCTTCTACAGGGGCGTTTATTTATGATTTGACGACTTATACAGCAGTCGTCCATTATATATTTCTATTTTGAAAAAATTTCTATATTCTGGAATTTTAATAAAAACGTGCCTTGGACAGGGGTGTTACTTTCAAATTCGCGCCCTGGTTCAAGGCGTCACTTTTATAAGAGACGACTTACAGGAGGTCATTATTTCAGGATTTATCAAATTTTCATATGAACAGTAGAGTTTCTAGATAATAAAATTTCAGGAACAAGGGTACATGATCATGACAGGAAAAATAGCAGGATTTTACGGGTATACTCATGCAATATATTAGATTCATGGTTACATAGATATTAAATTTTAAACGTGGGTATTTATTAATTACATGCAATTGACGACTTCTGGGCAGGGCGTCAAAACAATAATTAGCGCCCTAATGTGGGTCGCTTCTTTAAATTAGCGCCCTTGTCAAGGGCGTTTCTTTTTGAAATTACATAGAAAACATCTGAAACCACAATAAAACTATATGCATGCACGACCGATGATATTATTAAGATCTTAAGCTAGTTTGGGCTACGATCTTGAGAAAACCTACCTTTTGTTAAAGATTAACCGGATGATGAAACGGTACTCTGTTACGAACAGAGTATGATGTCTTGGAGGAGATAAAGGAGAGGCAGAAGGTGAAGATGGACGAAGAATACCCGATCTTCAGTCAAAAGGGGTGATCATCTTCACACCACAGGCAACCTGTAGAGGAAGAGGATAAAGATGAAGATATTAATAATCTTCAGATACTTATCGAAGGTGATACACACAGAAGAGCAAACCTGAGTTCTTTATAGCTGACCGTAATAGCTCGATGGAACAGATCGCTAAAGTAGCGGTCTGGGTGAATCAGGAGGGTATTTATAGGGTTCTTATGATCCTAATGGAGTTAGTGTTGTATTGGAAGTAATATTTCCCCATTAGAGTTCTTACTATAATAAATCTCCCCCGTAGTTATCCAGAAACATGCTCTGGATAGTCTCCTGGGTGGAACGAAACTCGAACTGAATTAACGTCCTAAGTGAGGGCGTTAATTTAAATTGATACCTTGTCAAGCGTCGTTTCTTGTATAAAACGTGCCCAGGTGGAGGGCATTTCCTTTCCTTTCCTTAATTTTATTTCTCGTCGTTTGAAATTTGACGCCCTAGGGTGTAGGCGTCCTTTTTAAATTAACATCTTAGACAGAGGCGTTTCCTTTTGAATTAGCGCCTTGATAAAAGGCGTTATTTTCCTCTTGATTAATGATTTATTCATTTATGTCATCTATTTACTTATCTTTTATTTTAATTTGATTTATTTAAAAATCTTATTTGTATCAAGATTGCTACATTGCATTAAATGCCTTACTTAAAAATAACTTGTTATTTACTAACCCTCATATACCCATTAATAATTTGTATGTATATAAGGATTTTATTCCTCATAATTTGTTTAACTTTAATTAGTCCTTGTCCTAGGTATCAGAGGTAGGTTCGATCTGAGCAACCCTATAGGAATATCACTGACCATTTATTTATTTGAATAAATTTTAATTTATTAAACATTATATACTTATAAGGGTATGTATTTATCATTATGTATATTTTTATTCTTATTCCAAAATTACCGGGCGTTACAGGGGAAGCTTGTATGCTGTCGCTTGGTCATCATTATCAGATTTGTTGTATAGTCTGCATGTAGAACAGTGTATTGCATATCATATCTTTTGCATCTTGGTGTCAGGAGGAGCTGAGAGTTCTGTTCAATTCTTTGAATCTTTTCACTTCTCATTGTCCCCATTCAATTCATTCACATTCATTAACATCAGATGCCATTGGACCTTATTGCCTATTGCTATCACTGTTTATCAATTGCCATCATTTCCCTAACCTTCACTGAACAACAGTATTACTTCGGTTTATACATTGAGCTGTGATTATTACAATTGTTCACTTATAAGAATCACACGTACAAATTGAAAGGAACTGAAGGTTTAACTTTTATAAATTGAAGAGTTTACTGTCTGCACTTCAGAAATTGAGATAAAAGAAAACTTTTATAGCTCTTAATCTTTGTCTCGTGGTTAAAATAGTATAAGTTTTTTTTAATGCCTGAAAGTGTTAGACTGGAAATGACTAGAAAAAGTAAATGAGAGTGTGTACTGATTTTTTAAACAATCACTCTAAAAGAAATAAGGGCAGCAGTAAATAAGATCATCAATGTAAAGAGCTGAACATAGTGACAGAGTAATGGCTGAATTGCACTGACAAACTGTGATCTCCTCCAATAAAGCAGGAGAATTCATAAGTCATGAAGTGCTTCGGATTACCTCTGTTCATAGGGTCAAATCTATAGGGGGAGTTTTTCACCAAGTAACTGGGGGTACTGGCCTCTGATCAAGGTGTGCCCTTAATGTCAAAGGTGAAAATTGTTCCTTGCAGGTCTTGATCTGAAATAGATCTAGTAGTTTATGCCTAGTAACTGGGGGTACCTGCCTCTGATCAAGGTGTACACCTAATGTCAAAAGCATAAATGCCACTGGTCTATTCACTTAGCTCAGTTTCTGAAAATTAAAAAGTGAAAAACAAACTGCTGTAACCCTTTGAAATCAAAAGTCATTGAGTGAAAATTATTTTTCTCAATACATATTCAAGTTACCTTTCTTGAACTTCCATGTTTAATCACAAAGGGTATTATTTCTGACTTCTCTATTAAAAACATGTGCCTTAGATTCATTGCTATAAATGCAGTCTAAAACTATTTTCAGTGGTCAACTGCTTTACTCTATTTTTATCACTGTTAAACCTGAATTCTTTCAAGACTGTATATTGCTGAATCTTATACTTTAACAGTCGTTTATAATCATACTCATTTTTCTGAACCATTGCTTCAGCTGTTGTGTAATGACCCCTTATTCTCTTCATGTTCCTTCCCTACCTTTGATCATTTATTTCATCAGTCCATATTCCTTCTCAAAGTGGGAGCCATAATTCAGGGGGAGTCAGTACTTCAGGGGGAGAATATTTGAGCATATATTCTGCATGTTGCACTCATATGTTTCTTTCTTTTTGATCATGTCAAAGGGGGAGAATATATAACTCACTGTCACTTTGTTGCCATTATCAAAAAGGGAGAGAATGTTGTGCCTTTTAGGCACAAGCATATGCTATGTTGTTTTGATGATAGCAACATAGTGAGTCAGTTTAGATGCATTGCATTCTGTCAGTTAGCTTCAGTTCAATATCTGCTTTGTGCATACATTGCATCAGTGCACTTAGATGGGTCGACCCCCCAGATTCGCATGTCTATACATCACGCTTTTTGAAGTGTGTACAGTCAGTGCATCAAGTCTACACAATGCACACACACACAGGTCTACACACTGCACACACACAAGTCTACACACTCAATGTCTATACATTATCTTGTGTTATGTTTGTGATCGTTTAGAACATAAGTCTATACATCCTTTAACTGCGTAAGCTCATACATCGCTTTTGGGGCAGACATGGCAAGTCTATACATTGGACTTGAACATTGGCAAGTATGTACAGCCGGCCTGTTCATGCATTCATCGAACAAGTCTATACATTCATGCATTGTTCATAAAGTTTGTACATTGCTCACCATCTCACTGAGCGTCTCAAGTGGACACCAAGTGTGTACACTGCCATCTTGTAGCACATCATAAGTATATACACTGGACCGTCTCAATTAGCGTCTTATGCATAGGCGAAGTCTTCACATTGAAGCATGCATTATCTTCAAGTATGTACAGCGTCCAGTGTCTCACTGTTAAAGTCTGTATAGACTTCATCGTCTCATTCACCGTCTCATGCAAGTCTATACATTGGTATATTTTACCTACGTTGCAACTAGCAAGTCTGTACACTGGTGATTTTACCTACGTTGCACTTGCAAGTCTACACATCGTGAAGTCTATACATTCAATTGCTTTGCTGTGCTCAAGTCTGTACAGTCTTTCCCTTGGCAAGTCTATACATCGTTCGTCTGCATTTAGAAGTCTATACAGCCTTGGCTGTTTAGCATCTCATGCATCATCTTGGTGGAAAGTCTGTCCAGCCGTCCGTCTCATCTTCCATCTTAGTTGAACATTGCAAAGTCTATACATCCGTTACATGCATCATTCTTCATGTCCATACACTGCACTGTAGCTGGAGCTGTGCAAGTCTGTACATCGTTGCATTGGCCAAGTATATACAATGCCTTTTGTTCATGCATGTTAGCAAGACTGTCTAAGTCTATACACTGGTTCATTTATCAAGTCTGCACATCCCTTACAGCAAGTATATACATTTGTTGTGCATAGTATTGAGCATATAGGAAGTATGTACATCGAGTATGTCTGTACATCGTGCAACTATTGATTCGAAGTCTATACAGCATATGTTCTTCAAAGTCTTCACATTGCATCGTGTGCTTCATCATTCAAGTCTGTACAGGGTTTGCCTAGAATGCATTGTTCATCAAGTCTACACACTCTGTGTGTCTGCATCGCATTCATCAAGTCTATACACTCTTGTGTTTGCATTGCATTCACGCTAAGTCCATACACTGCATTTGGGCATTGTTCTTCACAGTAAGTATGTACATTGTTCAGAACGCCAAGTCCATACAGCCATTGTGCATACTTCATCTTGTGCATCACTGCACACACTGCAAAGTCTATACATTATCTTCGAATTATCAAGTCTACACATTGCTTGATGCATCGAACGAAGTCTATACAATGTGTCGACATTAAACTGATAATTCTCTGTCTGACAGGCTCTGTTCGTGAAGCTTAATGAAGGGGCACGTGATCCGAGGCTGGAAGGGCTGACAGGATGACACGTGGCCAAAACACTTGGGCGGGAAATGTGGCAGACACGCGCCCAGTGCTGCTCCTGCTGTGACTGCTTATAAAAGGAAACCTTCGTCCACAGATGAAGATTGATCGAAGCAGAAGGAGAGAAAGAGAAGAGCATAAGCAGAGAGAAAGAATAGAGAGCTGTTCGATCCAGAGAAAAGAGAAGAAGAAGAAAAGAAAGAGAGAAGAAGCAGAAGAGAAAAAGTGAGAGATAGAGAGCTCGAGCAGAGTGTGAAGAGAAGAAGAAGAGAGAGAGAGAGAGAAGGAGTTCGTTCCTCAGATCTTTGGTTCAAAACCAGATCTGAGGTTGCTCACTTGTTTGAGCGATATTCCCAACAGGGATACATTTCCTTTTTATTTTGTTTGTCTTTTGTTTTGTCTTCCGAAACTATTGTGTTCAAGCTGTGTGGCAGCACTTGCAGTGGTGGATTCCAGTAGACGGCTAAGCTGTATTGCCCAGCGGGTTTTACAGAGGAGTATTCCTCTGGACAGCAAGCTGTGAGGCTCAGCAGGCGAGGTGGATACCTCGGACAGCAAGCTGTGAGGCTCAGCGGGTTGTAGGCAAGCTGTGAGGCCCAGCGGTTCAAGCTGTGAGTCAGCAGTAAGCCACACTCGGGTTGAGTGTGGGGTGGATGTAGGTCTGGAAGACCGAACCACCTAAAAACCTTTGTCTACTGTGTGACTATTTTGTGGTTTGCTTAGATTCTATATTTCTATCTTTGCGCAGTAGATGGTTGCTTAGGATGGTTCTTCATCTGTTCTGGGTGGTTTTCGCATTGTGCCCACTATCTGTTTAGTAGAAGTTTTCATTCCGCATTTGATTTTGCTGCAGTAAATTTTTAACGGGTGATTGATCTATTCACCCCCCTCTAGATCACCCTTTAGCGTCCCAACATTGGTCACCCTTAACAAGTTATCTTTTACCCTTACACACCTATTTGTCAGTGTTAAGGACCTATTTTTCACCCTTATTTCATCGCTAAAGTTCTTCTTCAGCCTTTAGAAGTTTCATTGCTAATGGAGTCGTCTCCAAAGTGTCATGGAGTCGACTCTCCTTCATTTTTCAACACCTTCAGCCCTGTTGTCCATTTTTCAGCCTTAGCCTCTATTTTCACCGTTATCGCCTGGAGCCGTCGCCTTTTGCTCTTTGTCACCGTTAGAAAGCTATTTTTCACCATTAGACAGCTATTTGTTACCACTAGTAGGTATTTGTCACCCATAACGAGCTATTTTTCACCCTTATCGCTCGTTAGCCATCGCCTTTGATCAGCTCCTTAGCTCAACATGATTGGAGTCGACTCCATTTGTAATTTGAGTCGACTCCACTTCACCACTTTTCAAGCTTTTTGATATGTCGTCCATTTTCACCCTTAGGAAGGTATTTATCAGCCTTATCGCCTATTTGTCATCGATGATGACCTATTTGTCACCACTATGCGGCACAGGTTGTCGCCTTTTGTTGCTTCATCTATTGGGTGGCTCTGGCTGAACTAGCATCGATTTCGTGGACTGCTGGAGTCGACTACATAATCATAAAAGCTTCTCTTGGGCCATTTTTCACCCTTGTTTCGTCATTTGTCTTATGCTTTGCATTGTGCTGGAAGAAGATTTTGCTGGATGAGGTGGTACGTTGACGCATTGAGAGCTTCTACGCTAACGCAACCTCATTACTGGAAGGTGTTATACGGGCGAAGGTCTGTGACTGCGTAGACATACCAATGAAGCTCGCACGATAAAACCGATAAAAGATACAACCATATTTTATTATTATTCCGAGTGCTTCCAACATGCCTCCGCGAGGAGCCCTAGCTCCCAAAAAATCATTATAGACGTGTCGGTAAAATCACAACACATGCATGTTGGGGCACGAAACATGAAATGGTCAACATGTGATCGATACGACTCTGAATACCTTTTCACACCCCGATGTGGGGCTTTCAAGGCTTTTCAACACGCTCTCTCTTCTTTTTATAAGAATCGACTTATAGGCCATGCGGCCCCATTTCTTGGCGATTAATCAAACATTTTTTCCTCCACCGCAGGGGATGTAATTAACGCCATGACCTTTATGGTACGGCGGGTCTCCAGTCCCGACCCGATGCCCACCATCGTCTTCTTAGTGAGACGGAGCGCACCTTGGGTTCCAGATCATCCCAGTCTTGGAACCTGAACACATTGTCACACACGTGACTGGCACATCCTCGCACGATAAAATAGATAAAAGATACAATGATATTTTATTATTATCCTGAGTGCTTCCAACATGCCCCCGCGAGGAGCCCTAGCTCCTAAAAAATCATTGTGGACGTGTCGGTAAAATCACAACACATGTATGCTAGGGCACAGAACATGAAATGGTCAACATGTGACTGATATGGCTCTGAATACCTTTTTACACCCCGATGTTGGGCTTTCAAGGCTTTTCAACACGCTCTCTCTTCTTTTTATAGGAATTGACTTATAGGCCATGCGGCCCCATTTCTTGGCGATTAATCAAACGTTTTCCCCTCTACCGTAGGGGATGTAATTAACACCATGACTTTTATGGTACGGTAGGTCTCCAGTCCTGACCCGATGCCCACCATCGTCTGCTTAGTCAGACGGAGTGCACCTTGGGTTCAAGACCATCCTAGTCTTGGAACCTGAACACATTGTCACACACGTGACTGGCACGCCCTCGCACGATAAAACCTATAAAAGATACAATGATCTTTTATTATTATTATGATTGCTTCCAACATTCCCCCGCGAGGAGCCCTAGCTCTCGAAAAATTATTATAGACGTGTCGGTAAAATCACAACACAAGTATGCCGGGTCACGGAACATGAAATGGTCAACATGTGACCGATACGGCTCTGAACACCTTTTCGCACCACGATGTGGGGCTTTCAAGGCTTTTCAAGACGCTCTCTCTTCTTTTAATAGGAATCGACTTATAGGCCATGCGGTCCCATTTCTTGGTGATTAATCAAATGTTTTTCCCTCCACCGCAGGGGATGTAATTAACGCCATGAGCATTATGGTACGGCGGGTCTCCAGTCCCGACCCAATGCCCACCATCGTCTTCTTAGTGAGACGGAGCGCACCTTGGGTTCCAGATCATCCCAGTCTTGGAACCTGAACACATTGCTACACACATGACTGGCACATCCTCGCACGATAAAATGGATAAAAGATACAATGATATTTTATTATTATCCTGAGTGCTTCCAACATGCCCCCGCGAGGAGCCCTAGCTCCCCATCGTCAGCGCTGCTGCTCTCTCCCACTCTAACATTCACAGGTTTTGAAGCGTTTCCATGGGTCCCGTGTTACGTTTCATAAATAAAGTAGAAAATTTCTAAATTATAGATCTTTGGATCTATAAATAATAAATAATAATTTTGTTTTTTAGATGTAATGATATTTTATATTGAGAGACATTTTATCCTATTAGAAGAAATGAATGAACGAGAAAAAATGACGAATGAATGAATGATAAAAATGGTGAAAATGGAAATAAAAAGTAAAAAGAAAGAGAAAAAATGGCGGCAAATGAAAAAATGGTGGCAAATAAAAAGAGAAAAGAATGAGAAAAAACGCCCGTGCCCTAACCCTCCTCCTCTCCTCCTTCCCCCTTCCCCCTCCTCTCCATCTCCCTTCCCTCTCTCACGATCTCACCCCCCTCTCAATCTCTCACGGGCGGGCAGCGGAGTGGCGAGGGTGGTCGGGCGCGGCGGAGTTACCCAGGGACGCCGGTGAGGGGCGACCAGAAGCGACACCGGTAGCGAGGGAGCAGCGGCGGCGGTCAAATTATTTCCGGCGGACACCCCCCACCGTAGGTATTCCCCTCTCTCCCTCTCCCGTTGGCCCCCCTCCCCCTCCCTGCTCCCGCCCTCTATCACTCTCACTCTCACACATAGACACACGCATGGCTCGGCCCCCTCTCCCTGCTCCCGCCCTCTCTCACTCTCACACACACAGGCATAGGGAGGGGGAGCGGCTCGGCTCCCTCTCCCGGCTCCCGCCCTCTCTCACTATCAGTTTCACACACACAGACATAGGGAGGGGGAGGGGCTCGGCCCCCTCTTCCTGCTCCCGCCCTCTCTCACTCTCACTCTCACAGACACAGACACAGGGAGGGGGAGGGGCTTGGCCCCCTCTCCCTGCTCCCGCACAGACACAGGAGATTGAAGGGGCTCGGCCCCCTCTCCCTACTCCCACCCTCTCTCACTCTCACTCTCACATACACAGACATAAGGAGGGGGAGGGGCTCAACCCCCTCTCCCTACTCCCACACAGAGACAGGAGATTGAAGGGGCTCGGTCCCCTCTCCCTTCTCCCGCCCTCTCTCACCCTCACTCTCACACTCACACACACAGACACAGGGAGGGGGCGGGTCTCGGTTGCCAACAAAACTAAAACCAGTTGGTGAAGAATATCCTGATGTAAACATTTTACATTCTCAGTTGCCAGCAAATGGGTCCTCCCCTTTTGGATTCACCTCCTCACAGTGGATACATTGGCTGATTCTGTTATCCATATTACCATGACTGAGTTGCAACATCATGACCCTTTTACTGTGGCCTTAAAGGATTTTGGAGATAAGGCTCGTGAAAGAGAGACTAATGCAATTGTTGAAATATTTAAGGATGGAAAACCAGTAAACATTGTACAACTCGAAAGGCCATGCCAAGAGTTGGCTCTGCAAATGCATGATCAATACGACGAAGAAATAGATGGCGGTGAGGATGAGCCTATCCTTTGTTGAGTCCCGAAAGTTGACAATCAAGAGGGGAGGGGTGAATTGATTGGCCAATTAAAAATTACTTCCAAGTGAAAACTTGTTAATTAAGCATGCAAGCACTAGATCTCACCCGAACATGGATACACTTGTTAATGCATGTGAAAAATGGTAGGTGTTTGATAAAGGAATTGGTGTACGCTCAACTCACCGTGAAGCCCACTCGACTAACAATGCGGAAGAACAAACCACAAGTGACACATGGAATTTTTAGGTGGTTCGGGTACACTCGCGTGTCCCCTACGTCCACCCCTCACTCATGAGGATCAAGACTTCACTATGAAGTGAGCCACACACACACGCTGTGTAGAACAGTAAAAACACACACACACACACACAGCACCCGATCTGGGCTGCCAAACATACACAAACACACACGTTCGTGTTTCCAAACACGAACACCACACACAAGAATCTGATTTAAGATTTACAACAGATGCACAAGCTCAAGCAAAAAGATTCAGAAAATGGAGAGTCAATAAATGTTTATCGTGGTTGAAGCTCCCCCTTTGACTTCCTTGAATGTAATTGAATGCTTCTGCAAGAGGAAGATCGATCCTTGAGGAAGAATGAAGCTTTGTCGCACAAACGAGGTTGTAGCTTAAATGTTCCATGCAGCTCACTATTGGGGACAATGTGGAGGCTTGATTCAAGCTTCTTCCCTTCACTTTCAGGTTCTGAACAAGGTAGAAGAAGGTCCTTGAGCTGCTACTACGAACCTGCACTCACCAAGGTTAGAACAAGAAAAACAACTCTAGACCTTCCTACATCCCTAGGGTTTTCGACCCAATGAGAGGGTTATATCCTTCTAGGACGTTCAATGGACACCATTAGGACAAGATCCATGAAATCTGGAGGAAAACAAGGCGGATTGACATGAGTGGCTGGACGAATGGTTCGAGGACGCAAAAGTCCTAAATCACGGTGCCGTGTAGGTGTCGACACCTTGGGCATTACATGGAGCAAAAACACCAAATAGAGTCCCTAGACGCTGGGTGTCGACACCAGGTGTCGACACCTGGTGTTCTGGCATGCAGCCAGCACCACATCAGGTAGGTGTCGACACTTGGTGTCGACACCTCCTGGACTGGCTGCTGGAAAAAAGGTTCTGGAATAGGGTGTCGAGACCTGGTGTCGACTTTTGCCCTGCCAGAAGGCTCAAAGACCCAAAAAGCTAAGAATTGAAGCATTAACTCCTCCATGGATGATGGCATGATAAAATGAGATTGCTAGGAGGTCTTCCAACCTGTAAAAACACTAAGTATTCGTCAGATTGCTACAACATCATAGAGCTCACAAAATAACCATTCATTTCAACTTGTTTCAATCGAAATGAGGGGACTTAAAAAGATGTTAACAAGGTAGGCTTATTCAAAGCTGTTTCCATTTGTCATTCCAAGAGTAACGGATCAAGGAGGAATGAAAAATCCATATCAAACCACATATCAATATTTCCCTCTTCATTTTACCTGAATTCACCTTCGGTCCTCAATTGCTTGCTCATTTGTTGAATTGTCCATTCAAAGAGCATTGGAGTATTAACCAGTAATCTCCATTGCATGATTAAATAGATGCGGTGTTCATAAGAGTACAAAATTGGTTCACTCAAAACCATGATCGGACATTGCATTCATTAATCATCAAAACTCATTGCTCCACTCATCATAACCTAGGGGGCAAACAATCTCCCCCTTTTTGATGATGACAATAATGCTATGTGCTACGATTTATACAAAGTGACTAGAGTGTGGGTTTTGGTGCAATATGCAAACATCCATCTCATGTAAATGGTATTCATGCAATGAATCACAAGCATAACCAAAAATATAAATATTAATTGATCGGAATGACATTCACAACCACAAGAGGATTTCCACAACCACAATTAAAAGCCTCATTAAATGTTTTGTTTTTGATTACATAATACAAAATGCCACCACATAAACTACTACTATGCTCATGCAATGACTGCTGCAAGGACTCAAGATACAAGACTGACTAAACTTAAGACTTAAGACTCTGACAGCATGAGACCATACAGGCACGCAATTACCAACACATGCACCACACAATAACATAACGCATGCAAAACACAATAACATGAAAGTTACAAAACATAGCATATAGCTAGATAACTCTCCCCCTTTGGCATCAACAAAAACAAGGGGAGCTGGAAGTACAAGTAGCAAGTGCCAACGGGAAGTACCAAGACTCAATCAGACCCGGAGGATGGCAGAGGAGGAGGTCGGCGCATATAATCCACGATGGCTTGGAACTATTTGGTTTGAGCATCCATGGCGGTTTTGAGATAGTCAAGGGAGGTGTTGATGGACTGGAAATCCTGGAGATATGTGGCAAGATTAAGCTTCAATTCAGGCACATCCTGAGTAAGAGTATCCACTGTCTCCCTTAGCTCACCCACATCACCACTCAAGGTCTCCACAGTCAATTGTAACCCATGAACATCCGTGGAGGCAGCTGAAGTGCTGGAGGTCCCGCCATGTACAGGCTGATCGTCGGCTTCTTCTTCGTCCTCATCAGAATCAACTGCAGGTTCTTTCTCTTTCATGGATTTTAGATGCCGAACCAAATGACCGTGAGCATTTCTCTCATAGCCCATAATCTTGCAAACGGAATGAACGGTGTAGATATCACCCTCTATCAAGGTTTGACAATGTTCCTTGCTCAAATCAATGGCAGCCTTACGGAAAACATCAGTTAAGGCGGCGGCATATGGAAGAGTGCGATTCCGATTATGAAGACATGCAGTGATATGATCAAAGAAAAGTGCATGGAAATTGATCTGCTGCCCTTGCAGTAGATTAGCAATAATAAAAGTCTGAATATATGAGACTTTTTCCCTTCCTCCTGCCTTTGGAAGCAAAATATTGGTCACCATATGATGGAGAATGCGCTGCAATGGGGGAAAATGATTGGCGTTTAAGCCACTGACGGTTCTATCTTGCATTTCGTCCCTGGTCAGGAGTTCATATGCCACATCTTCATCAATCATGGCCTCCCCATGAAGTTCGCCAGTAATAGGCATCTTAAAAGCATTAGCTAACTGTTCTTCAGAGATACCAAGAATTTGTCCATTCACCACTGTCATGTATTTGTTGTTCTAGAAAAACATATTTCCATAGTATTGAAGGACAAGGGAATGATATATCTTCTGGTGATCAGCCATAAACGAAAGGAGGTTTGGTTGATTCTTTACCAAAGGGAGCAACTCAGGGAGTCCTTGGTGAAGATTGTTGAAATCAACTACTCGCGGTCGGAGAACCTTCTGATCCATCATTTTGAACTGTGCGGGAGTGGGTTTCTCCAGAATGGCTTCATGCTCTTTGCGCTTAGCCCGAGATTCCCTCTTTCGGCCGGATTCCTCAGCGGGTTCCTTGCCCAGTGCACGTCGTTTGGGTGCCATGGGGGAAACAATCTTGTGCGAAGACGAAGGAGGAGATTAGGAGTTGATTTGGGGTGACAATGTGTCCCTTACTGCTGATGGTAGGAATCTCCACGGATCATCCACGCTCCAGGGAACAAACGGTTGAATGAAAGGCCGCGGATGCTCATCCAAGGAAAGGGCGCGGGTGCCGCGATTGCGTCCGCGCTTTCTAGGGCTTGAAGGTGTGGAGGGTTTAGCAAGAAAGGGATTTGGGGATGAAGGAGTGCAGCACCGGTTGCATAGGGGCGTTAGGGCGTGATGTGGAGTGGGTTCAAAGGGTTGGAGACGGGTTTAAAACCCTTGCGAACCGGTTCGCGAAAAGTCGCGGTCGGTAGGTGTCGACATTGGGTGTCGACACCTACTGCGCCCAGTTCTGCCCAAAAAATAGAACAACACACAGGGCTGGGTGTCGACTTTAGGTGTCGAAACCTCCCTGCTGTCCAAGAAAAAAATGAAGTTTTAGCAGAGATGCAGAATTCCAATGATCAAGGCTTGAGCCCCAAATGACTATAGGAATAATTTGATCAATGCAAAAGGGATATTTTATGGGATTGTCAATTTGGGGTAGTTCTGAGCCAAGATAAATCATATAGGGCCTAACTCCATAACCGATTTCCTGAACATGATTCATCCCGAACTTCTAGTGGCAATGCATTATTATCCAAGGAATATATAGTCATAGAAAATCAAGGGAGGTCAAAAATGTTTGGGTTTTTCAATAAGGTATATATACACACACATCAAGCATTTGGATTTTTCATACAAGCATGCAAAATGCAACACACATTACAATCATATGCATATGCATGATCCAAGGAGTTTGCACAAGCCAAAAATCTAGTGGTGAAATGCAGATGCAAATGCATGAAATGAACTAAAACAAGAACAAGACACTCACTAACTATCTAGATGACAAATGCCTAACTCTCTTCTAAAAGAAGTAAATTTGTCTTCATTGAGAGGTTTGGTGAAGATATCGGCAATTTGATTATCTGTATCAACAAATTTTATTTCAACATCCCCCTTGCTAATATGATCACACAGAAAGTGATGCCTAACCTCAATATGTTTTATGCGAGAATGATGCACTGGATTTTTTGACAGATTAATTGCAGATGTGTTATCACAAAGAATGGCTGTGTTACCTACTGTAATGCCAAAATCAATCAATTGTTGTTGTATCCAGAGCACTTGGGCAACACAGCTACCTGCGGCCACATATTCGGCCTCGGCAGTTGATAATGCCACAAAATTTTGTTTCTTAGAGGCCCATGAAACCAAGCAACCTCCAAGGAACTGACAATACCCACTTGTACTATTTCGGTCTATTTTGCAACCCACGTAATCAGCATCAGAATAATCGATTAAATCAAGAACTGAAGTACGTGGAAACCACAAACCCAATTCACAAGTACTAGCAATGTATCTAAAAATACGCTTCACGGCCGACATGTGAGACTCTTTAGGATTCGATTGAAACCTAGCACACAAACATACTGCAAATTGGATATCGGGCCTACTGGCAGTCAAATGTAACAAGGATCATATCATGCTCCTGAAAAGGGTTTTGTTGACTGATCTACCTTCGTCATCTTGATCAAGTTTCAATGATGTGGACATGGGAGCTGGTTGTGGTTTGCTTGTTGTCAAATTGAATTTCTTTAGCAGGTCCATAGCATATTTCTTTTGATTTATGAATAAACCATCAGCAGTCTGAGTCACCTGCAATCCCAAGAAAAATGTTAGCTCTCCCATAAGACTCATTTCAAACTCACTTTGCATCAATTCAACAAAGTCTTTACTTAGAGCTTCCTTAGTGGAGCCAAAAATGATATCATCTACATACACTTGAACGATTAGAATTTCCTTACCATTCAAGTGTAAAGAGAGTTTGATCAACATTACCTCCTTTGAATCCATTTTGAATAAGGAAATCACTTAACCGTTCATACCATGCTCGGGGTGTTTGTTTCAGACCATAGAGGGCTTTGTCCAGCTTGTACACATGGTCTGGATGCTCCGTATCTTCAAACCCCGGTGGTTGCTCCACATATACATCCTCCTGGATATAGCCATTCAAAAATGCACTTTTAACATCCATTTGAAACAATTTTATGTTATTGCAGGATGCATATGCTAATAAAATCCTCACTGCCTCGAGTCTTGCTACATGAGCAAAAGCCTCATCAAAGTCAATTCCAAGCTCTTGGCTATAGCTTTTGGATATAAGTCTGGCCTTGTTCCTAGTTACCACTCCTTGCTCATTTATTTTATTTCAAAAAACCCACTTTGTTCCGATCATTGAGTGGTTTCTAGGACATGGCACAAGGAACCACACTTTGTTCCTTTGGAACTGGTGTAGTTCTTCTTGCATAGCCATTATCCATGATTCATCTTGCAAGGCCTCTTCTATGGAGTGAGGTTCAAACTGGGAGAGTAAGGCTATGTAATCCATATTTTCAACTTCCCTGAAGGAGGCTCATGTTCTTATTCCCTCATCTACATTGCCCATCACATTCTCCGACGGATGGTCCTTTGTAAATGTCCATTGCCTGGGTAGCTACTGTTCAACTTGATCTTCCTGATTTAAATCATCTTCTTGTGGTTCTTCTACTTCTTGTTTCTCAGTTTTTCTTTCCATCTTCCCGGTAACACCAACATCCAACTCTTCGTCCTACAAAATAGATTTTTCATTAGTGCTTTTGGAAGATGATTCATCAATAATGACATGGGGGCTTTCCTCAACTACAAGAGTTCTCAAGTTATACACTCGATAAGCTCTTGAGCTAAGAGAGTATCCAAGGAATATACCTAAGTCACTTTTGGGGTCAAATTTAGCCAGGTCCACCTTACCATTGTTGTGAATGTAACACACTAAACCGAACGATCTAAAATAGGAGATGTTTGGCTTCTTACCTCGGTACAGCTCATAGGGGGTTTTCTTCAACAGTGATCTTACCATGGCACGATTGACAATGTAGCAAGCAGTGTTCACTGCTTCAGCCCAAAAGTACCTCGGTAAGTTGTTCTCGTTTAGCATGGTTCTTGCCATCTCAATTAGCGTCTTGTTCTTCCTTTCAACAACACCATTCTGTTCGGGGGTTCTTGGTGCGGAGAAGTCATGCATATAGCCTTGGGTCCTGTAAAAGTTGCTGAACTCATGGTTATCAAATTCCTTACTATGATCGCTCTGCACGACTTTGATGCAACACCCCTTTTCATTTTGAACTACCCTACAAAATGCTTCAAAGTCTGTCAGGGCATCATTTGTATGAGAAAGGAAGTAAACCCAACAAAATCTTGAATAATCATCCACAATGACAAAGCCATACAATTTACCACCCAAGCTATGTGTTCTGCTTGGTCCAAAAAGGTCAATGTGGATTAACTCAAAGGGCCTTGATGTAGTTACATCATTCTTGCACTTGAATGATGTCCTTGTTTGCTTACACATGCTGCACACCCGACATACTCCTTCATCAATTGCCTTCCACTTAGGCAATCCAACCACAAGATCATTTCTGGATAATTTCAACCAGACATTAAAACTGGCATGCCCAAGTCGGCGATGCCAAAGCCAAGTATCATCAGAACTCCTTGCAATAAAACACAGATTTTTATGAGAGGGTTCATCCAAATCAATCATATATACATTGTTATGCCTAAAATCAATGAACTTTATCTCATGAGTATTTTTATTCACAACAGTGCAGTGGTTAGAATCAAAAATCACGTTGCATCCTTTGTCACACAATTGACTTATACTTAGAAGACTGTGGTGCAACCCTGTCACTAGCAAGACATTCTCAATTGCATGATTTTGATTCTTTCCTATCTTACCTTCTCCGATGATTTTCCCTTTATCCTTACCACCAAATGCCACTGTCCCACCATCCTTTTCATGCTGGTCCGCAAAAAAATCCTTGTTTCCCATCATGTGCCGAGAGCATCCGATGTCCAAGTACCATCTATTCCTTTGGGCTCTCAAGCAGACCTGCAAGCACAACACAAATACTTATGCGGATTTTGGTACCCAAGCAAGCTTGGGTCCATGATGGTTAGAGACCTGAGATGTATATGATCTCTTTCTCATTCTAGCAAAGCTTTCATCATCAAATTTCAGAATTCTGCAATCATACATGTCATGGCCTAACCTTCCATAATAAAAGCATGTAATGGCTCTATCCCTATTTCTCCTCCTTCCTAGATTCAAGGATGAATTATGCACATTTGTTTTTGACGAGGATGGTGATGAACTTCTGGGAGGCAAATTAGTTGAATGTGTTTTAGATTGTAAAGTTTTTCCTTTTTCAAAAATGGCAATAGCATCCTTCAACTCATGGTTTTCATGCATTAGAGAATGGACTTGATTTTCGGCCTTTTCTTTTGCTTGATTGCATGCCATGCTTTCAAGCTTTTCTTGTTCCAGATTATTTTTCAAATCATCATGCATTTTACTTAGAGTGAATTGCTCCTTTCTCATGCATGAAATCTCTTCTTCAAGCAATTCATTTTTTAACACGAGAAGTTCTTTCTCATTTATCAATTTCTCAATTTCATATTTCAACACATTACAATTTTCACATGAGTTTTCAGCATGCACAAGATGTTCAATTTTCTTTTTCAAATGTCTATTTTTAGATCTGAATTTTTTACATTTTTCATATAACGACTCATATGCAATTTGCCATTGTTCACAAGTAAGACTTTCAGTTTCAGAATCTATCTCATTTCCATCGTCGTCATTGGCCACGAAGCATAGGTTCTGAACCAGCTCATCTAGTCCATCTTCATTCCCGGACTCTTCCTCATCTTCATCGCTCCAAGTGGCCACCATGGCCTTGGGCTTCTTGAATTTTCATTTCTTCAGCTTCTTCATCAGATCGGGGCACTCACCCCACATGTGACTGGGTTTCTTGCATTCGTAGCAGATCACTTCTTCTTTCTTGCTACTTTCTCCTCTGTTCGGACCTTGCCTTCTTGGTCCCTTTTTGAATTGGCCGCCGTAATTTCTGGTCCTTTTGACGAACCTTCTTGCCCTTCTTGTAATCATGGCAACTAGCTCTTCATCTTCAGTGTTGCCGGTTGAATCATTGTCACTGCCCTCTGAATCTCGTGGATTCACTTTTAGGGCCAAAGGTGTGACTACTTTCTTATTTTTGTGGTCCTCCTCGCTCCTCTTGATGTTAATTTTGTAAGTTATCAAGGAGCCAATTAGCTCGTCCAATTTCAAAGTGTTGAGATCCTTTGAGTCCTCGATTACAGTGGCCTTTGTGTGCCATTGTGATGACAAGGATCTCAGTACCTTTCTGACGAGTTTCTTATCGGAATACTCTTTACCAAGACCCTTTAATCCATTCGTGATTTCCGTCAATCTAGCAAACATATCAGAAATGGACTCCTCTGGTTTCATTATAAATAACTCATAATCCCAGACTAATAGATTCGCCTCGGTTTCCTTTACTTCTGATGTTCCTTCATAGATCAACCGCAGCTTGTTCCACATCTCCTACGCAGAAAAACACATGGAAATAAGTGAGTATTCATTAGGATGAATGGCACATTGTATTATATTCATGGCTTTAAAGTTTGTTGAACACTTCTTTATATCCTCATCATCTCACTCATCCTCATTTTGAGACAGAGTATACGGACCCTTGCTAATGACGCGCCACACGTCATAGTCTTGGGCTCGTAGAAAAACATACATTCTATTTTTCCAATAAGGGTAGTTTGATCCATCAAAGAACGGGGGTCTTTGGATCGAATGCCCTTCGGGCATCATCCCCTTGTTTGCCATAAAAAGGGATCTGCTATACGACCGTGTGGTCGAGTGAAACAGAGACCAAAGCTCTGATACCAATTGTTGAGTCCCGAAAGGCGACAATCAAGAGGGGAGGGGTGAATTGATTGGCCAATTAAAACCTACCTCCAAGTGAAAACTTATTAATTAAGCATGCAAGCACTAGATCTCACTCAAACATGGATACACTTGTTAATGCGTGTGGAAAATGGTACGTGTTTGACAATGGAATTGGTGTACGCTTAACTCACCATGAAGCCCACTCGACTAAGGATGCGGAAGAACAAACCACAAGTGACACACGAAATTTTTAGGTGGTTCGGGTACACTGGCGTGTCCCCTACGTCCACCCCTCACTCGTGAAGATCAAGACTTCACTATGAAGTGAGCCACACACATAGGCTGTGTATATCAACAAACACACACACACATGGCACCCGATCTGGGCTGCCAAACATACACACACACACACACACGTTCGTGTTTCTGAACACGAACACCACACACAAGAATCTGAATTAAGATTTACAACAGATGCACAAGCTCAAGCAAAAAGATTCATAAAATGGAGAGTGACGAAATGTTTATCGTGGTTGAAGCTCCCCCTTTCACTTCCTTGAATGTAATTGAATGCTTCTGCAAGAGGAAGATCGATCCTTGAGGATGAATGAAGCTTTGTCGCATAAACGAGGTTGTAGCTTAAATATTCCACGTAGCTCGCTGTTGGGGATGATGTGGAGGCTTGATTCAAGCTTCTTCCCTTCACTTTCAGGTTCTGAACAAGGTGGAAGAAGGTCCTTGAGCTGCTACTACGAACCTGCACTCACCAAGGTTAGAACAAGAAAAACAACTCTAGATCTTCCTACATCCTTAGGGTTTTCAACCCAATGAGAGGGTTATATCCTTCTAGGACGGTCAAGGGACACCATTAGGACAAGATCCATGAAATCTGGAGGAAAACAAGGCAGATTGACGTGAGTGGTTGGACGAATGGTTTGAGGATGTAAAAGTCCTAAATCACGGCTCCGTGTAGGTGTCGACACATGGTGTCGATACCTCGGGCATTACATGGTGCAAAAACACCAAATAGAGTCCCTAGACGCTGGGTGTCGACACCTGGTGTTCTGGCATGCAGCCAGCACCACATCATGTGGGTATCGACACCTGGTGTCGACACCTCCTGGACTGGCTGTTGGAAAAAAGGTTCTGGAACAGGGTGTCGACACTTGGTGTCGACTTTTGCCCTGCCAGAAGGCTCAAAGACTCAAAAAGCTAAGAATTGAAGCATTAACTCCTCCATGGATGATGGCATGATAAAATGAGATTGCTAGGAGGTCTTCCAACCTGTAAAAACACCAAGTATTCGTCAGATTAATACAACATCATAGAGCTCACAAAATAACCATTCATTTCAACTTGTTTCAATGTAAATGAGGGGACTTAAAAAGATGTTAACAAAGTTGGCTTATTCAAAGCCATTTCCATTTGTCGTTCCAAGAGTAACGGATCAAGGAGGAATGAAAAATCCATATCAAACCACATATCAATATTTCCCTCATCATTTTACCTAAATTCACCTTCGGTCCTCAATTGCTTGCTCATTTGTTGAATTGTCCATTCAAAGAGCATTGGAGTATTAACCAGTAATCTCCATTGCATGATTGAATTGATGCGGTGTTCATAAGAGTACAAAATCGGTTCACTCAAAACCATGATCGCACATTGCATTCATTAATCATCAAAACTCATTGCTCTACTCATCATAACCTAGGGGGCAAACATCTTTGTTGATTGTCCATCCAATAAAAAGGGGCTTGGAATTTCATCTGATGTTGTAAGAGTACACCAGGTGATAAGGAGAAAATGTTCATCTTGAAGATCAGGCATGAAGGTTAAAATTCTTAAAGGAGCAGTTGAATTAGTATGCTTGGATACTAATGACATATATCGAACACAAAGTCTTGAATTATCCTGTTGGACAGTCTATGGATATTTGATCATTCGATGTTGTTTATTATATGTGCTTCATGATTATCTTAAAATTTTGATAATATCTTCCCACTCTTCTCCAATATACCTGCTAATTAGTTTTGGATTTTTTATCTTATATGTGCTTCATGACCTATATGCACTTCTGATCATTATTCCACCTCTCCTCGTAATTAGTTTTGGACTAATATGCACTACTTTTATTGTTGTCAACAATTAGATGGTTTGAGGAGGTCGTACCAGGACTTCGAGGAGAGGTGGCTGTGGGAGGGGTTCTAATGGTATGTTTATTTAAATTCCTAGATAAATGAGTAGTGATTATGTACTTTGTTTTGCTCATGACATTTCATGTTTTAGGTCCGAGTGCCTCTGCACCAGTTACATCGCCCCCACCACCTACTGTTGGTATGTTTATTTAAATTCTTAGATAAATGAGTAGTGATTATGCACTTTTTTTTGCTCACAATATTTTATGTCTCTGCACCAGTTACATAGAGTACACCGCCCCCACCACATGTTGTTGGGATGTTTATTTAAATTCTTAGATAAACGAGTAGTGAATATGCACTTTATTTTGCTCACGATATTTTATGTCTCCGCACCAGTTACACAGAGTACACCGCCACCACCATCTGCTACTAGTAAGTTTATTTAAATTCTTACATAAATGAATAGTGATTATGCACTTTGTTTTGCTAACGATATTTTATGTCTCCGCACCAGTTATATAGAGTACACCAACCCCATCACCTGCTACTGGTATGTTTATTTAAATTCTTAGATAAATAAGTAGTGAATATGCACTGTATTTTGCTCACGATATTTTATGTTTACAGGTCCAAGTGCCTCTGCACCAGGTCTACAGAGTACATTGCTTCCATCACATTCTACTGGTATGTTTATTTAAATTCTTAGTTAAATGATGAAAATTCTATATGTTTACTTGTTGAATAAATAGTTTTTTTTAATAATGACCTAAATTCTGATTAACTACTTCTATTTTACTTATAATAGGTACGTCGGGCACACCACTTGCGATTGTTGGCTCATCCGCCCACCTGTGCACGCAACCAACAGACGATGTTGTTAGCCATCACAAGGGCGAGCAGGTGGTGTTGCACGAGGGACACAAGCCATGTTGGGTCTCTGGACTCATGAATTTTATTCGTTATCTATCCATCAACTATATAATTATTGGCTATCATTTTAACATCTGTAATTGTAGGGATAAAGTAGAGCTCAATGACGCTTCTCATTTTAGTACCAACATTATTGAGCGACATGTGACCGACCCATATAAGTCATTTCGAAAGTTTCCTCAGGATATTCACGATCGATTGTATGATGAGTTCCTGGTATACAATAAAATCTTTTAAATTTCATATTTCCCAACTCCGTAATTTCAATTGACTAATTTATAAAATTTGAATTCTGGACAGCGAGGATATCAGTTTGTGAGGCGAGCTGATGCTGGATGAGCTCGACGTGCATGGAAGGCCACAACAATTGTAAATTATAAGCATCAATTACACAGCTATCAGGATCGTGCCAAGGCTCTAGCCAGGGGGAGTGAGGACTGTGGCCTTTGGAAGGCACACGGCCCGACATGGATGAGGAGGGAGCACTGCGAGGACCTCTGTGATAGATGGGCCGAGCTTAATTAGATGGCCAAATCCACAAAAGCCAAAGCCGCACGTGCGTCACATCCTGACGTGCATCTCCATACTTCTGGATCTATTTCCTTTGTGACCCAAAAGGAGTGATTGGTAAGTAATAATATTAATTTTATTATATTTTATTTTTTATATGTCGTTATTTATTCTCTTTAACATGTATAATAGGAAAATAAGAGGGGTGGTACAGTCTCATACCGTGATTTATTTGCTATAGTTCACCAGAAGAAGGGGACTGATCAGTATGTGAGCGAGAGAGCTCGCTCTGTAGTGGTCAGATTATATAGATACAAATTTCTTTTCTATTTTAATTTTTAAATATGATTGATTAATATGAAATTTATAATATTTTTTATTCAATTTGCAGGAGTCATATGACAGGCATATGACTGAAAAGTACGGGGAGGAGGAGACGCAACGGCCGCAGCTAGATCCTGAGGCATGACTGGCAGCAACTGGCCCACCGAAGAAAGGACTAGTATACGATTTTGGACAGAGCTTGGACACCAGCTCGATTCTAGCATCTTATGCTGGTTCAACTTCGTCCTACCCCAGTAGCAATTCCTTCTTTAGTCCCTCCATCGGCACTTCTACGAGTCATATTAGATCCATCCTCCGAAATGAGGTAGACGACATCGAGGAACGCATAGAGGCACGCCTTACTCAGGTAGTTGCTACCCTCCTCTCCCAGGCGGGGATTTTGACTCAGGGAGCACCCTCGAGCACATCACAGCCCTCTCACGTGAGTATTTAATTTAACTTTTAATTTCGTAGACTTTAGAGTTATAATATTATTTTTCGATAAGTAATGAATTATATTAAAAGGACAATGCACATGATGATGGTTACTGACTACACAAGCTGTAGACTAGTAACCTGAGTCATTTAGAAAGCAAGAACTCCAAATAACATTCAACTGCTCTGGTTGGGTCGATTGAATGGGTCGACTCAACCTTCATTCTATTACAATTTGCATAAGAGAATCGATCTGTTAACAGCCCTTCATTAGATTCCATTTATTCAACACTGAATTTCTTAAGACGCCCTTGAGCCATCCCTTAACTTGAGCCATTTATGAAGTCGAATATTGGGAGATCAGGACCATACATGCCGTGTGATGGGGACATCTCCGACCACTCCACATTTTTTTGAGGTTCCTGATGATCACCAGCAGTGCTACATCTTGTTCACCACTTTATTTCGAGTCATATGATGTATTTTTCATTTTCTTATCATGTAATTTTCCTTTTTTTTGAGTCTAGTACCAAGGCATAAGGATCATTTACCTAAGTCTTGAGTCATAGGGTCAATTAAGTAGGCTAATGGACCCAATTCAATGGGCTAGGCCCATGGGCGCCCCCCTTCCCTTGGTTTCTTGTTATTAGTCCAAAAGTCAGGGACTTATGTTTAAATGTGGGATTCCGATAAATAGGACCCCATTCCCCCACTTGAGAACTATTGAATGATATTTTGAATTTGAGTTTCCACAAAAATTGTGTAACTTCTCCTCCTTGGCTGAGATACCCTTTCTCTCTCGCCTCTCCTTCTCTCTCTAGGGGGCGACCCCCTCTCTCTCTCTCCTCCCCTCCCCCAATTTTTGAAATCCTCTCTCTCTCCTCCCCATTCAACTCCCATTAAGATCCCTCTTCCCTCCCCATACCCTATTTAATCCCACAATTACTCCCTCCCCTCCCAAGACAACCCTTGACACTCCCCATACAACCCTTCACTTCCCAACACAACCATTCCTTTTCCCAAGCCACCCCTTCCCTTCCCCAACACACCCCTTCCCAAGACCAGCATTAATTACCCTCCATTAAGCCAAATTCAAACTCCATCGATCTCCCTCCCTACCCCAAGGCCATTTGCGCCCTCCACCAACTCCCCCTCTCTACCTAGGCTGCAGCCTAACTCCATCTTCCCTAGCTGTGACCCCAGCAGCCCCACACCCTCCTCCATCACCCTGGTTCGACCTTCCCTGGCCCCTCTCCCCCCAAGCAGCACCCCAGCCCCATTTCCACCAAGTCCCCTTCTCACTTCCCCTTATTAGCACCCCTGTCCACCCCACACCTAAAACAAGTTTACAGCAGCAGCATACCCTAGAGGTCGAAAGGCTGCGACTTCCTCATCGCGAATCTCCTGGTAGCATATCCTATAGAGGTGGAAAGATCATCAAGTCAGCTTTGCAGGCGAGGTGGTCCTGCCTCCATTCGACGTCCATGCTATTCGGTGGAGCCGTCCTCGCCAGACTGCGCTGACTGTCTCTGGCAGACAGCCAGAGACGACTTGTAGCAGCTCTCACGACCAGATCGGTGAGGATCTTGGTGTGCCATTTGGCTGGAGGAAAGCACTACTAGTCCTCTGTCCAACGCAGCAAGCGGAGCATCGTTCGGAGTTCGGAACTCCCCGTTCCAAATTATTTCCCTAAGGTGCGCCTGGTCAGCTCTCCAGAATCTGGTCAGACACATTCCCACTGTTATCATCGTTGCGGTCAGCCCTGATCTCCATTTTTGACCCCGTTGGTTGCTGCTCAAAGAGGATCCAACCACGATCACAGCCGTTCCAGTCCCGTGACATTCGAACACCGGGAGCATTCGTGGTGACCCTATCTTCCTGCAATAGCATTCTGGGATCAGTTAGAGCCAGAATGGAGTGGTCCAGTTCCAGAGTCTGCCCCGACCTTCGATGATGTCTGTAAATTCCAACAAAATTCAGGAGCCCTCCCGGGTCAATCAGCGAAGATTTGACACTGGTTTTGACTACTTCCAAGTCCGGTAGAGTCCGTGGTGGTGTCAATAACG
This sequence comes from Amorphophallus konjac, assembly GCA_022559845.1. Taxonomy (NCBI): domain Eukaryota; kingdom Viridiplantae; phylum Streptophyta; class Magnoliopsida; order Alismatales; family Araceae; genus Amorphophallus; species Amorphophallus konjac. The sequence goes on along the minus strand of CM040125.1, from coordinate 198,444,529 downwards.
ACCACCTATCAAGCAGTTCCAGAAGAAGGCAGAACCGGCGGAGTATTCAATCAGCGCCCTCTTTAGCTTTCCTCCCTATCCCGCCTGGCCGGCTGACCGCCCCTCCCTGCGTGGAGGTAGTTTTGGTTGTAATTTGATTATCCCTACCCCTAGTCCACCCGCTCCGCGAGGGCATAGTGCATGTATTAGCAGGTTAGTGATCCAAGCTTTGTCAACGCAGCGTGCGGGAAATACCCACGCTTCCCCGCTCGCCCCATCTCCGGCCGGGATCGTAGTCTTCACGCCGATCAGGCGAGCTCCTGACCACACTTCTCTGCTGGATTAATTTTGCTTGCTTAGTATTGAATCTTAGTGCCGTCGATCAGTGAGTGAGTGCTCGGACTATATTGCAAATTACGTGAGTAACCTCTGCGGGCGAGTTGCGAGAAAAACCTTATATCCCACGCCCTTTGCATGCCGGCCACCCGTGAATTGGGCATCCCTGACCCATTGGGTCCTCCCCTAGCTAGCCATACCACTGGAACCCCAAGGTCCAACCCCGGACCCTCAACCCCATCGCCGGTCCACCTACGGACCAGGGTGCACGCTCTGCGGGTGAGTCCGCTTGAGTGAAATCACCGGGTCATTCTTGCTTGCTAATTTAGGTCCAAGGGGTTGTGTCACATCACCATGGACTCAATTAATGTAATTTTAAATTAAACCTTCTGAATATGGCTTCCTCCCTCCTTGTTAACCAGCTCAACCCTTGAAATTCAATACAGCTTCTTGCATCTTCAAGGATCTGGATGAGGAGATTTATTTTTGAGGTTGCTACCATGTCCTCGAATATTCTAGTACAACGTTCCCTCCAAATCTTCCATATAGTGATTCGAAGCAGAATTCTGGCAAGTTTCACCATTGGACAGGAACTTGGAAATTGCTGCTACAGCTGCTGGAGTTCTTGGCATAGCCCAATCTCTGGCTGTCTGTGAAGATCAAACCGAAAATGAATCTGTTTCCATACCCATTGAGCATAAGGACAATCAAAGAAGAGATGTTCCTGAGTTTTATTGGCTTTCCTGCATAGTATACACATGCTCAGAAGGTGGGATCCCCTCCTCTGAAGATTCTCAACTGTGGGCAATTTATTAAGTGCTGCTTGCCATGAATAATGAGAAGCCATTTGTGCAATCGGGTTTTTCCAGATCCACTCATGGTAGAAAAATAAGGGGCCTTTTTCACAGATTGCCTCCAAAATGTGGCTAGTCTTTGCTGCTTGGTCAAGATGTTTACATTTAATAACATCCCTTCCTCCATTGTGAATTTGAACTACATTGATAAGGCTCCACAGATCTGCCATTTCCATGGAGAGAGCAGTGGGGAGATTCCATTTCCCTTTCCGAGATGAACATCCCAACTATAATAATTTTTTCAAGTTCTAGATCCCCTCTGATGTGGTCTACAAATAGCTGATTAATGCTAGTTCCATTCAACCATGGGTCCGACCATATATTCGTATCTTGTCCATTTGAAATGTAGTAGGTAATATGAGTGTTGATCCAACTTCTAGCATGCAGGATACCTTTCCATGCTGAAGAATAGTGAAGCTTGATTTTGGAGTATCAATAATTCTTCTTTTCTAAGTATTTATTCTTGACCCATGAATACCATAATGACTGCTTTTTTTGGAGAATATCCCAAAGCAACTTACCCATACAAGCTTTATTCCATTCTCTAAGATTTTTAAGTCCTAGTCCCCCTTCAGATTTAGGCTTGCATATCTGACTCCAGGAAACCATATGTAAACCTGATTTTGAAGAATGCCCTGTCCAATAGAAGTTTCTCAGAACCCTTTCTCTTTCCTCAATTAGACCTGTAGGTAGAAGGAAAGCAGTTGCCCAGTAGATAGAATAGGATGTGAGCACAAATTTGATCAACTCTAGATGATCGGCTCTTGAGAGCATCCTATTCTTCCAGGAATCAATTCTTCTCTTTATATTATCTACTATTGGAGTGCAATTTCCCTTTTTTATAGATTTAGAGATCAAAGCTAGGAAGCCCAAGATAGGGAACAGGGAGCTCCCCCCCACTCACACCAAGCTGACTGATTACCCAAGATTGGTTTTGAATACAACCTCCTAGGTAGGCTTTACTCTTATCAGAGTTTAGATTTAGCCCTGACATACTAGCAAAACGATGGAGCAGAGGTCCAACATGATTAATAGTGTCAGGATCATCCTTCAGGAAGAGAATCAAATCATCTACAAAAGTTATATGAGATACTTGCATATTACCAGCTGTAGGAGATCGGATATTGCCTTTCAAGACTTCTTCCTCCATCAGGGAAGTGAACCCCTCCATAACAATTGTGAATAAATAGGGTGATAAAGGGTCTCCTTGTCTAATCCCATTGTTGCTGTTGAAAAAACCCTGTGGTGTGCCATTCACTAACATTGAAAATGCAAGGCTATCTAAACAGTTTGATATCCAATCAATGCAAGTGATGGGAAAACCCATTTGATTCATCAGATAGTACAAATAGTTTTTGTTACCAGAGTTAAAGGCTTTTCTGAGGTCTACCTTCATGCAAATGAACTTGCCTTTAGACTTAGAATGCAAATTTCTGATTATATCATTGGCCAGTAGAACATTATGATGAATGCTTCTCCCTTTTATAAAAGCTGATTGGTTGTTACTAATGAGTTTTGGAAGAACTTTCTGAATTCTGTTTAATATTATTTTTTGGTAATGTAGGATCTTCCTGTAGCTGGTGAGGGTGGAGATGCTACGAATGAGGATGATGCAACATATATAGGATGAATTTTTTAATGATACTGTGAAAAAAATGAAACATTTGAATTAATGTAACTGTAACTTTTTTTATTCATTGAGTTGTGTGTTGTGGACGTTGTTTATTGTATGTTCGACGGATTTTATCCTATTGTGTGTTGTATATGTTATTTATTGCGTGTTTTATGGTGAGTTGTATAGGTTGTGTGGTGTATAATTATAGTTTTAAACATGTTTTCAAAATTTTAAAATATATAAAAAAATGTCACAGAAATTTTTCGACGGAATTCTGACGTAAAGCCAGAAATTCGTGAAATTTTTTTGACGTATTTCTGACTATCAACAGTTCCGTCAGAAATAAGGGTGACAAATAGGTCGCTAACGGTGACAAATAGGTTGATATGGGCGACAAATAGGTTTCCGACGTATAGGGTTTTGTCGGAAATAAATCAAAAATTTCTGACGTATTTCCAATCAATATGTTTTTCATCAGAAAATATTACCGATGTTTTATAGACAAATTATATTTTTGTCAAAAAATAATGCGACGTATTTTCCAACAGAAACTTTTTCTGTCGAAAACTTTTATTAAATTTTTATTAATAAAATTTATATATTACCGACAAAATATCGACGGATCCATCGGAAATATTCTGACGTATTTTCGACGAAAAAACATGCGGCAAAAATAATCCTTAATTTTAATAAAATTTAATTGAATATAATATCGACGTATTTTTTGACGGAGTTATTTCCGTCAAAAATATTAATTAATTTTATCATTATTAATTATTATTAATTACCGACATAAATACTGACGAAAGTTTTGACGTTTTTGTTTGTCGACAATTTCCAATGAATTTTTGACGAGAAAATAACATGTCAGAAATTAGCGACCTAACGTTTCCCACGTATGGATTCCATCGGAAATACATCAGAAAGACGTCGGTAAACTCAGTACCGACGGATTTTTGACGTATTTCCAACAGAATCTGTCCGTCGAAAATTACAATTTTTCTTGTCCTGATTCACGCCCATCAACCCACCTACAACACTGGAGGTCTCCACACCAAAACACCTCGGGAGGCCCAACGTAGGCCTCCACAACATGACCTATTAACCCGGTTGGTAACTCTATTCAACCAACTCTATACCATCCTAACGGCGCTTACACCATAACGCCGGGAAAAAGGGCTGAGTATGCGAAAGTTCATCGTTTAAAAACACGCGCGCCAATCTAAAAAAATTTCAACTCGCACTTAAATGAAAAAGACGTAATATAATGGCGATAAGGGTCGAATCCACAGGGAATAAGAGACTTTTAAATTAAGAGCTTTAGATTTCCCATACAAAAAATGTTTGAGATTTGATTGTTTGAAGAAAATGATGAAGCAATGAACGGTCCTAGCAATTAATTAAAAATGCCTATGACTATGCGCCTATGCTATAGGAATGATTGCATAAAGTAAATAGAAGAGATGAAAGGGGGAGATAGAAAGAGAGGAAGAGAGGGAGAGACATGGAGAACAAGATCAAGTTGAACCAAAAGATTGCTTTTATTAATTTAAATAAAAATACACAAATGCAAGATAGGCTTACGCTGAGAACGCGACGGGATTACAATGCAATAAATTGACACAAAAACAATAAAGAAAATACAAAAAGCCTGGAGTTGAAGATGGTGGCAGCAATGGTGATGACGACGCCATCTCATCTTGGCCTTGGATCATGAACCACCACACGAGGATGTTGTCTATGCTGGGAGGAAGTCACCTTCACCTTTGGAGCCGCCCTTGGAGGATGCTGTGTGGAATGAGGATGGAAGTCTAGGGGGGAAGCAAGAGAGGATATGGGAACACTATGGTGAAATGGTGAGAGGCTATGGGTGATCTATGGTTAAATGAAAAGATGCTATGGATGCACTAGGTGAAAGGGAGATGGCAGAATGAGATAGAGAGCTAGGGTGACCTAGGGTGATGATGTGAGAGGCAGAGCCTAGGGGTGGCCTAGGGTGAGATCTTTAAGAGATGGAGAGCTAAGGGACGCACTAGGGTGGAGGGGGAGAAGTTAAGGCTTAATAAAAATTCTCTAGGTAAGAAAAAATTCAAAAAGATCCTCTTCTCTCCATGGAATGGGGTATTTATAGGCAAAATGGGGTCAATGGAAGGTGGAGATTGCATTAGAAGAGGACGGAGGGCTATGATAGAAGGAGAATGAGATGAATGGGGGAGGGAGAGATGGTGGGCACTCCCCTTCCCTAGGGTTTGGGCGCCCCTTTCCTTTTTGGTGAAGATCCCCCCCATTCTCCTCCATTATTCTCTCGTCAATCTCCTCCTTGATTTTCTCTAATTAAATCTTTCAAATTTCTTTTCCCTCTAACAAAAATAGGTGGTGGCTGCATTTGACTTGGTCAAACATGAAGGGGGAAGAGAGAGGGCGCCCTAGGGTTTCTCTCAAGTGGACTTGAGACCATTCTACCCCTATCTTCTCCTGCATATACCTTCAATGTCCTGCACACACATAATTTCAATTTAGTCCATAAAAATTATCATAATGTGCACATAAATCACAAATACTGATAATTATGCAATGGAGAATTAATGCTCATGACCCTCAACTCCATTTTATGAAATTATATCACTGAATCAATCAATTTGCGTGAACTATCTAATTTATATGCGAAGTTGAGTTTAACTATGAAATATGCACAATCGCCTAATTATATGCACATAAAATGGTGTGTATGTAATGAATTATCATAGAAAATGGACACTTATCACATCCCCCAACTTGAAAATTGCTAGTCCCATAGCAATGTAAATAATTATAGAAGTAGGACTAGAAAACACTCATGTGTCACAATTCATGGCTAGAACATTATGCACAATGATTTATACTTTGAAGTATCTTAAGTTCAAGTAGTATGTATTCAGAACAAATTTCATCAGTCTATGTGTTTAGACCTTTCCTTATGATACACTCAAAATTAAATATCCCTTTGTGTAGGAGTGATATAACTTGAGTAGTGACTATCAAACAGTCTAGATGAATGAGTCTTCTACCTTTCACTTAAAGATGATTTTCAATTCTGCCCACATCTCAAATTAAGCTCTCGAATTACAGGTAGCTTCACTCTGCTTGTTTATTCATTCCTTTTTTTGACACCTGGTGTTGCACATCACTTTGTCATTTGATGCGAACCTGAACTCTTGCCTTAGGAGAAGCAGGCCCAGTTAATAAGTTCAAGGGCATTTTCCATGTTTTTTTTGGTAGGTAGCTTTTTCCTCACGATTACTTTCAGCGAATGGGCATAATATCAATCATCACTTAAGTGTTAAGCAAAATTCCCAACATCTTAATATTTGTCATCTACGAATCTTGTTATTATGCAATTGTGTGTAAGTTCAATAGAATTTTTAGGTGTATTCTGAGAAAAGGTTAAAAACATAACCAATTAATTCACCCCTTTAACTTGCTACTCTCATAAGTAAGACTCTAAGTCCTATCATTCTAAAAAAAATTCTCATCATGATATATGAACATGAAGAACTTATTAGGGGTGTGATGAAAGGTTACAAATATTTTGAGAAAATTAGAGCTCAAGCTACCCCCCCTAGCTTAGGTGGCATTCTCCCCAATAGCATGAACAACATATAGAAATGAAATAAAAGCATGAAAAGTAGGGTAAAGATAGATACAACCTGAGAGAGAGATGTCGTCGTCATAAAAATGTTGCTCCATGTTCCTAAAAAAAATAACTCTTTTTTTGAAAGGAGAAAGAGTAATTGGGTTGCCTCCTAATAAGCGCTAAGTTTTACGTCTTCAACCAGACGCAATAGAGCTCACAATGGCTCACTCAGCCTGAGAGAGTCCTCCTACAACGTTAGAATATTTTCAATGTATGGTTTTAAACGTTGACCATTGACAGTGAAAGTTTGACCAATTTTAGGATCGAGAATTATTATTGCACCATGGTCAAATGTTTTAATTTCCACATATGGTCCATCCCATCGAGATTTCAATTTGCCAGGGAATAATCACAGCCTAGAGATAAAAAGCTAGACCTGTTAGTTGATTTGAAAAGTTTTTTGTGAAATGTGTTTATCATGAAATGCCTTAGTCTAGGCTTTATAAATCTTAGAGTTCTCATAGGCTTCATTGCGAAGTTCCTCTAACTCATTCAGTTGAAGGGCTCTGTGCCTGGGCTAAATCAAGATTGAATTGTTTGATTGCCCAATAGGCCCTATGTTCTAATTCGACGGGTAAATGACAGGGTTTTCAAAAACCAATGGGAGTTTTGTAGGTTGTCCGATAGGCCCATCGAGCATCACCTAATCTTTCTGACCAACCTTTCCTATCAGGCCTGATAGACTTTTACAAAATATTTTTTGTCTCCCTATTATAATCCTCAACTTAGCCACTAGTCTGGGGATGGTAGGGGGTAGCAATCTTATTTGTTATTCCATACTTCCTAAGTAAAGCCCAGAATTGAGAATGGATGAAATGCGAACCCCCATCACTAATGATGGCCCTGGGACACCCAAACTGAGAGAAAATTTTCTTACGAATAAATTTCATGATAATTTTATGATAATTAGTCCTTGTGGCTATAGCTTCTATCCACTTAGACACGTAATCCACCGCCACCAAAATGTACTCATGACCAAAAAATGGTGAAAACGGTCCCATGAAGTCAATTCCCTATACATCGACAATTTTCACAACCAGGATAGGGTTTAAAGGCATCATGTCCCTGCGTAACATGTTCCCGACAGCCTGACAACTCTCACAAGATTTACAAAATTTGAATGCATCTTTGAATATTGTGGGCCAGTAGAACCCACTCTACAAAACCAATTGGCTGCCGTTTTCTTACCTGAGAAATGCCCCCCACAAGCTAAGGTGTGGCAAAATGTTAGAATACTATGTTGCTCACTTCTAGGGACACATCTCCTATTGATTTGGTCTGGTCCTAAGTGAAATAGCTCTAGATCTTCCCAAAAGAAATACTTGAGCTTGGCAAAGAAGTGGTCTTTTTCCTTTTTAGACCAACCTTCCAAAATTTTCCCCACGGCTAAATAATTGACAATGTGAGCGTACTATGGGGGTGAGATGTGAGATATGCTGAGGAGGTGCTCATCTGGAAATGAGTCCTATAAGGGTGTGGTTTCAGATGTTATAATCTAGGACAAGTGATCTTCAACAACATTTTCACTCTATTTTTTATCCCAAATTTCCAAATCAAATTCCTGTAACAACAGGATCTATCTAATACACCTATGTTTGGCATCTTTTTAAGACAACAAGTGTCTAAGAGCGGAATGGTTAGAAAACACATCACTTTGGCTCCTAACAGATAGGACCGAAACTTTTCAAGGGCAAAGGCAATTGCAAGGAACTCTTTTTTTGTTATGGTGTACCTAAGTTCGGCATCAGCGAGTGTGCGGCTCGCGTAGTAAATCACCACAAGCTTTTTGTCCACCCTTTGTCTCAAAACAGCACCTAAAGCATAATCCGAGGCATCACACATAATATCAAAAGGCAATGACCAATTGAGAGTTTATAGGATTGGGGCATTGGTCAATGCCATTTTCAATGATTCAAAAGCTTCAAGACATGATTGGCTAAGATGGAATGTGACTTCCTTAGCATGTAGATTAGTGAGGGGTCTAGCAACTTTGGTGAAATCTTGAATAAATCGGCGATGGAACCCAACATGACCCAGAAATGATCGGATTTGTTTCACTGAGGTGGGGTGGTAGTTTGGCAATGAGCTCAACCTTAGCTTTATCCACCTCGATCCCTCTTGCTGACACTATATGCCCCAGAACAATGCCCTCTTTAACCATGGAATAACTTTTTTCCCAACTGAGGACAAGATTAGTGTCTATGCATCTCTTCATGAGTTTGGCTTAGTGATCTAGACATGAATCAATTGTGTCCCCAAAAATGGAGAAATCGTCCATGAAAATCTCTAAAAAGTTGTCCACCATGTCAGAAAAAATTGCTAACATGCATCTCTGAAATTTGGCGGGCGCATTACATAGTCCAAAGGGCATTCTCCGAAAAGCAAAGGTTCCGTAGGGACATGTAAATGTGATTTTTTCCTGATCCTCTGGGTAGATAGCCACCTGATTGTACCAAAAATATCCATCTAGAAAATAGAAGTATTTTTGCCCTGCTAATTTTTTCCAAAATTTGGTCAATGAATGGGAGGGGAAAATGGTCCTTCTTTGTCATGGAGTTGAGCTTCCTATAATCAATGCAGACCCTCCATCCCGTGGTCAACCTAGTAGGTATCAACTCCCCTTGATCATTAAAAATCACAGTCAATCCTGATTTCTTTGGGACTATTTGGGTTGGACTGACCTACGGGCTATCAGAAATTGGGTAGATGATTCTGACATCTAACCACTTGACCACCGCATTTTTGACCACCTCCTTTATATGTGGATTTAATCTCCTTTGCATTTCTCTGCTCAGTTTTGCATTATCCCCCATATAAATGTGGTGCTGACAAATGGATGGACTAATCCCTTTAAGATCAGCGACAGACCAACCTATATCCCCCCCCCTTATGAGATTTAAGGACCTCAACAAGATGCTCCTCATGGTTAGGTGCAAGGTCACTTGCTATGATGACTGGCAATGTTTGGTATGGGCCTAAGAATGCATACTTAAGGGAGGCCGGTAATGGTTTTAATTCAACCTGAGGAGGGGATTGCAAAGTTGGCAGAGCTGGTTCAGATTTAAGCTGAGACAAGGGTTCAACTGGGGGCCACGTCCTAAGTGGAGTTGACAAGATGTCAACTTGTTCTCTCATGATGGTCCTACTTTCCCCTTATATCTCCAATAACTCCGCAATGGTGTCAACAACATAGCAATCTCTTTTTTGATCATGGAATTTGGACGCCTTGAAAATATTGATGCTTACTTTTTGATCCCCAAAGGATATGTCCATAATGCCTGAAGCACAGTTTATATTAGCCCTAGCAGTGGCTAAAAATGGTCTACCCAAAATGATATGAGTGTGTTTGATTTCTTGGGAAGAAACCATGTCCAATATGAGAAAGTCGGTAGGGAAGTAGCACTCATTCACTTTAACAATGACATCCTCAATAAGTCCCTTTGGAGTTTTGATTGATCTATCGATAAGCTGGAGAATAATAGTGATGTGACACACTAAGGAGGTATGCAGCCAAGAGACAAAGATCCTTGGACCTATTCCGCAAGCACAATCACAAAGCAATAAAGTACTAGATTGGGGCCGAATCGCCGTCGCACACACATGAGCCCGGGTGACTTGATGATGCTAAGTGGAGGTGATGGATCAAGATCCTAGCTGGTAGAGTGCCAGCAGGGCTAGGGTTGCCCTCCCGAAGGTACGAGGCCCACGCTTAAGGGGCTGGCCGGGTGCCAATTGGGGCACTAGGTCCCTCTCTCTCACAGCCCACGGTGACCGCTCGTAAGTGGAACACACGGGGTCGGGCGCTCTCTCTCTTGCTCAATGGAGCAATTCCGCGGATATTAGATGAACAAATACGGATAATGGAGCAAAGTTTAGAGCTTACCCTGGTTGGTTTGAAGAAACCAACCCCGTTCGGAGACGAGGGCGAGTGGGGAAGTGTGGGTTCCCCGCACACTGCGCTGATGAAGCTTGATCCATGTTTAATAGTTACAAGCACTACACCTCACACAGGAGGGTGGACTTGGGGTGGGGATATCTGTATTAAAAATCAAACACTACCTCCACACAGGGAGGGGTGTTAAGCCGGCCAGGTGGGGAGGGGAGAGTTGCTCGGATTGCGCCGACGGAGCACCCGGCCGAATCTTCCCGGGTCTGGAACAGCAAGACAGGGGGTCGGTGTAGCCACCTCTGTGAGCTCCCCTAGACTCAGAACTTGATGAGACTTGTGCAAAAACGTCGCTGACGTACCCATGCATGACTGTGAATTTTTGTGGGTGGTTCCGAAGTCTTCTCCGGCAGGGGCAGGCTCTGGAACAGGGTCCCTGCGATCAGGCTCGGACTGCTCCCAGGATGCAACAGCAGACGGATGAAGTCACCACGATCACTCCCGAAGTCCAAACGAGGTGGGACCAAGGCGACCACGACTGTTGGCGAGTCTTCTTCGAGCAGCAAGAAATAACGTCACCGGAGGAGGTCGGGGCTGAGAGCAGCAGTCCGAGAAGTGGAAGGGTGTCAGAGCAGATCCTGACTGACCTGAACAGCATCCCGGTGGTAGAAAATTCGGTACAATTAGCTCCGAAAACTGAATGAGGCCCCGCTGGCTGCGTTGGACAGAGAACAGGTGGATCTTTGCCCTGGTCAAGTGGCGCACCAAGGGGAGCACTGGTGTGGTCATAGGAGCTTCTGCAAGTTGCTTCTGGTTGCAGGCCGGACTGGTTCTGCGCAGTTGGCGAAGGACGGCTCTCCTTTGCAGCTCCGAGCTCGGATTGAGGCAAAACCACCTCGCCTGCGAAGAAGACCGGAAGAGCTTTCCGTCGATGTAGGCCATGCCCCCAGGAGCTCTGGGGTGGAGTCTGAGGCGGTGCTGCAACAGACTGTCGATCTGCAGGTCTTCAGCTGCACACATATTGGAAGAGAGAAATGGTGGAGGGGGGGTTTCTTTGGTGGAGGGGTAAGGGATATGGGTGCTTTGGTGGTGGGGAGGGGTTTGGAAGGTGGGAAGGGGTGGTGAGGGTGGAGGCCAAGGGCGGAGCTAGCAGGGAGAGGGGTGGGTGCGCAAATGGCCAAGGGGAAGGTGGTGGGGAGATGGGGGCGCAAGTGGCTTGGGGGAATGGGGAGGGCTCCTCTTGATTTGGGTGGTGGGTTAATGGGAGGGTTTAATGGAGGTCTAGGGAATAGGAAGGGGTTGCTTTGGGGATGGGAAGGGGTGCCTAGGAGAAGGGAGTCTCCCTTGGGAAGGTGAAAGAGTGTATGGGGAATGTGAAAGGTTGCTTGGGATGTGGAGGTACTAAAGGGGAGTAATGGCTCTAGGGGAGGTGAAAGGGTGGGGGGCTGAGGTGGCAGATGATGTGGCAAGGGAGGGAGGTGAAGGGGCAGGTTCGCCCAAGGGAGAGAGAGAGAGGAGGAGAGAGAGAGGGGTTCACCCCCTTTAGAGAGAGAGAGAGAGAGAGAGATAGAGGGGGAAGACAATTCAAGTGGTTAAACTTTCTTCAATACTTCATTAGCCTCTCCAAGAGGAGATTGGGGTCCGATTTATAGGAAACCCACAATTTACAAAAAAATCCTCACCTTTTGGACTAATGACAAATGACCAAGAAGGGAAGGGGGCGCCCATGGGCCAAGCCCAATGAAGTGGCCCATTAACCCACTAGGCCACTTGATGATACATAGACTTAGATAGATGACTCATTATCTTAGGTACTTGACTCAATAAAAGGGAAAATTACATGGTTAAGACTCATAGAAAAAAATAAAAATTACATAGCAAGACTCAGAAAATCAAGATGAACATAATGGCGAGCATCAGGACCCTTGGAGAAATGGGAAGTGGTAAGCGATGTCCCCATCATACTCCCGGGGTGCAGAGAACTCGACTCTGTCGAGTAAAGATCCATCGTATGCGGAGGAAGCCACGGCGGGGTTGCCCTTAAGTCTACCAAAGGTAGCTGATCCTTTCACCAAGTGAGGTAGCACCCATACCCTTTGCTCCAGATGACAGTGACCTGTTCATATAATATCCGCTCCAATTGCTCACGTTGGCCCCTCTGGGTTGGTGGAACTTTCTCACGGGTGGTGGCTCTCTCAAGGGGTGGAACAAGCTTGATTTCCTCACTAGGTGTCACCGTGGGACCCTTGTATAGCACCAAGTCAGCCACATTGAATGTGGGACTTGCTCCGTACTCCTCGGAGAGGTCCAACACGTAAGCATTTGTGCCGATCCGTCTCAAAACCTGGAAGGGACCTGATCCACGCGACCTCAGTTTGGAGACATTCCCAGGGAATAGTCTCTCGGTTCTCACCATCACAAAGTCACCTACACGAAATTCCTGGTGGCGTCGGTGGGAATCGGACGATTTCTTATATACCTCATTGCTTTTGTTGGGGTGTGTGCGGATGTTACCATGCAGAGTTGTGAATGTTCCTCTAGCGATGAAGGGTGGGCCTGGACAACCAAATTTAGCCTTATCGAGTGTTATGTTGATTTTGATGGTCTTAGGAGGGCCGGGGCATCCATAGATGAAACCATCATGCATAGGGGTGTTTGGGGATCTGGGACATCCATGAATGCTTCCTTCATGTTTTGTCTTCACACTGATTGACCTAGGGGGGCCTGGACATCCAAATGGGGTTCTGACATGTGAGGGTTTCCTATCAAGGTTGACTGCTAAAGGGGGTCCTGGACACCCAGATGTAATCCTATCGTGCATCGATCCTAGTGTGTGAGTGACACAAATGACGTGACTAGCCAGACCACATGATGCAAAATGTTGTGACACATGTATTCCTATCAAGATGGTCCCATCTTTGAGATTTGGGGGTTTCCACTCATGGGGGTCGAAGCGGTTCCAAGAGGTGGACATCTTGGGATGGGTTACTCCTTTATTTCCAAGGTGGATGTCACCCTTGGCCTTGACTCTCATAGTGTGGGCTAAATTTTGGAATGGGTGAGTTAGGTCTGACATGGTGGGTGAGGGTAGGAGGGAGTGGGTGGTGAGTGAGGAGTTCTTGGAAGCCCCTAGGAAGTGGCCAAATAGATCAAGATGGGTTAAGGGGTGGGTGACGTGGAGGTGGGTTTCAATCCAAGTGATCGCCCTAGGGTCCCTAGCACACATAGGGAAGTGGAAATCATGAACCTGGTGGGACCCAACGCAATGCTCCTTGTAGGAGGGCAAGGGGGTGATGTAAAACTCATTAGGCTCAGGTAGAAACAATAAGAGCTTACTCGTGTAAGGACCCTTGGTGTAAATGGAGGTGATGGTCCCGATAAAGGAGTGTGAGAAACTAAGGTACCCCATGTTGCTTGCTTCTAAGGCCCACATGTTTGTCACCTCTATTTGCCAAAGTATACTCTTAACCAAGTCCCTCATGGCTCCCACAAAGGAGAACGATTGGTAGGTTGTGTGGAATGGAGGGGTGGGCACAATTGGGTAATGATCTTCCATAGGGGGGTGCATGATGTGGAGGAGGAGGTCTTGCTTTAGCCACTCAATGAGGGGTTCTCCTAAAATCACAATTCTCATGGAGGGAGGGGTGGGGGGACTTGATTGGTCATCTGGCAACTCTAGGGGGAGGATATTCCTAGTTAGGCTCGTTGTGGTCTCTTTGGATAAAGATTAACCTTCTTGACCCAACCCTTGGCATTGGGCTTCATATTCTTCCTCCCAATCTAGGGGAGCATCATGGATTTCAATCACATTCTCATCCCTTTGGGGTGTAGAGGTTTTACTCTCCAATGGAAGGTCTTTTGGGGATGGGGTGATGATAGCCGGTGTGGGGTGCACTCGGGGTGGTGACCAAGGAGGGGAGTCCGGTGGATGGGAGAGTACTAGGTTGTTGTTGAATTTGAAGGTTCCCGGAAGGTGTGGCGGATGCACTAGGCAAGTCCGACGTGTTTGGTCGATGTTGGCATTCCTTTCATCTTACCATCTCCTACCTAGGATGATGCAAGGGCCCGCCAAAGTACCAATTTGACACCAAGCTCCATCAACATATTTGGTCTTCCCGAACCTTTTATGGAATTCAACGAAGACTTGGTCTCCGTGGTGCACAATTTGTCCGGTCCTAGAAAGAGAGGCAACGATATCGGGGGATATCCAATTATCAGACTCCAAGTCAATAAAATCAATTTCCGTAGGCTCTCCATTGGGTAGGTATGCAAGGAATATGATTGGGAGGGGGATCATTTGGTCCATAGATTCATTGACGATGGGTGGTGAACAATGCATGGGACGGTCTGTCGGGGACTCTAATGCAAGCGTGCCCATGGACTAGACTCGTAGAGACAAGTCTAAAACTTGCTCTGATACCACTTGATGTGACACACTAAGGAGGTATGCAGCCAAGAGACAAAGATCCTTGGACCTATTCCGCAAGCACAATCACAAAGCAATAAAGTACTAGATTGGGGCCGAATCGCAGTCGCACACACACGAGCCCGGGTGACTTGATGATGCTAAGTGGAGGTGATGGATCAAGACCCTAGCTGGTAGAGTGCCAGTAGGGCTAGGGTTGCCCTCCCGAAGGTACGAGGCCCACGCTTAAGGGGCTGGTCGGGTGCCAATTGGGGCACTAGGTCCCTCTCTCTCACAGCCCATGGTGACCGCTCGTAAGTGGAACACACGGGGTCGGGCGCTCTCTCTCTTGCTCAACGGAGCAATTCCACGGATATTAGATGAACAAATACGGATAATGGAGCAAAGTTCAGAGCTTACCCTGGTTGGCTTGAAGAAACCAACCCCGTTCGGAGACGAGGGCGAGCGGGGAAGTGTGGGTTCCCCGCACACTGCGCTGATGAAGCTTGATCCCTGTTTAATAGTTACAAGCACTACACCTCACACAGGAGGGTGGACTTGGGGTGGGGATATCTGTATTAAAAATCAAACACTACCTCCGCACAGGGAGGGGCGTTAAGCCGGCCAGGCGGGTGTTGATTTTATTTTGCTTCTCTATCTTCTTTTTCTTGGGGTCTTAGTGATGATATGTAGCAAGATGACAAGCAAATAATCAAAGATCTGCACTCAACCTATGAACATGTGATCATGAACCTAGGCAACCAAAGCAAGATGTAGCATGGGCATGCTATCTCAATCAAACTAAGCTAAGGAATATAGGAAAAACACACGCCGGGGCATGGAGCAAGGAGTAAATAGAAACACACCGCGAGGGGTGGAACAAGTAAGGAAATAAAAGATGTGAGATGCGAAAGAGAAAGCTAATGCCCAATACTTAAGAAAGATGTGATCGCCACCAAAGTAAAAACAAGCCAAAGTCCTGAAAATACCTTGGAAAAAGGTGGATGAAGCACCCGCCCACGGGAGAGGAAAGATCAAAGAAACCTGCAGGTCAGATGAGAGTAACGGTCAGAATCCCGTGCGTCACTTGGAAGTGACGGTCGCTCGATAGACCGCTGGAAGAATATGACGCGCCTGCACAAGACCGTCAAATAACCTGCAGTAACAAAACGTGAATCCTTTTAACTCCAACTCTTCCAGCCGGCTAGAAGACTTGGGCCTCGTACTGGTGGACCTGTAAACCAGGAAGTTTTGGTTTTTTATCCCCTCTGGGCATTTTAAAAGATTGGGAGGATGTTTAGATGATGAAAACCAGTGAAAAAATGTGGAGAAAGGAGAGAAATAATGCTTATGATGAAAGGGATATGGAAAAGGAATTCAATATGCAAATATGAACTTTGGAACCAAGAGGAACAGATACTCCCTTCACCAGGCAGCAAACGAACGTAAGAAGCACTTCTCCTTGATCAAACGTGACTCTAAAATGCGGCAGCACTTCGACGCAAACTCCAAAATTTCCTCCCTTTTGAGCATGAAGTCAAGGGTTCTATTTATAGACCCTCAAACCCTCAGGTCGAGCAGAGGAAAATCCAGCAAGATAAAGGGATAACTCTTAACAAATCCTTGAAGATAATATCACCAAGAGTCCATAGAATCAAACAGAAGGTCTTGATGATCAGATTTGGAAGAGATATCGTCAATCCAAGTTCTTATCTCAACCACGGAGTAGCAGAGAAAAGGCCTGAACTGTCAGGACTCTCTGAAGGAAGTAACGGCTGCACGATAGACCGCCATAGTGAAATAACGCATCAAGGAACATCCATTACTTTCAACCTTATCCCAAAGAGATAAGATCAACAGGAAGAAGATCAAAACAATAGGACTCTGTAAAGAAAGCAACGGCCAAGGCATGGGGCGTCACAATGAAACAATGGCTGCACGACAGACCGTTATATTCAACATATAGGCCAAAGGATAAGCTTTGGAACAAGACCTTAAGCTTCAGGACTCTTCAAGGAGTAACGGCCTAGGACCCATCCGTTATAAGGAAGAAACGCGCCTGAGATAGACCGTTATTATCAATGGAGTTCAAAAGAAGGAATGAAGGTTTTGCTAAGCTTAGTCAAAATGAAATGCCACAAAGAGCCACATCCGATCAAGGAACCAAGACCCAAGAAATGATCTTCAACTAAACAAAGAGACTCGATGAAGAGTGAACAACTCGGAGCATCATATATAATGAATAAAGAGATGACCCGACTTATTGGTCATAAAACGGGTGTCAACAGATGCCCCTCCTTAACGTCCTCTTTGCAGGGGAGCGAGCGGAGGTGAAGCGGAAATGAAATGGAACATGGAGATGAAGCGGAAGTGGAGCGGAGTGTATCAAAAGGTGGGCGTTAAGGTAAACGACACTCGTTCTTTACCAACAAGCGATAGGAATTTTCTGGAAAAACTTCGAACTGATCACAAGGAAATAGCCAACCAAAGGATGCATGTCTGGAGGAACTAACAACTAAGGAAAGGAAACACGGCTAGCCGTCGGAGGCAACGGAAAGGAAAGAGAATTGACTAAACTCCAGACAGGAATCTTCAGCCAACCAAATCGAGCGACGAGATCAAAGGAAACCTTTTAATTCAGAGTGGAATAATTCTCCTCATTCGAGATCAAGAACACAGCTATTCACCATCATCGATCTACCTTGAACATATGAAGCACATGAATGCTCAAAAGATGCGTATGATGCATGCTGGGCTGAAGAAAAAGAAATCTTTAAAACAAATGCAAAGAAAGATGAAATATCAAGATACTCAAGAATAATATTGTTAAGCTGAAGAACCCAGGGTCAGGACACCATCTGCAACCACGGCGTGCAAGACAGAACCATCGTCCCCAAATTTTTCCAACCTAACGGCCTATCCAACGATTAAACATGTGAACTTAGATCATCATTATTTTTGTTTAAGGGGAACATCAGATCCCGGAACACATGAATGACCAGCCGCTCCTCGAGATAGTATATCATAAATAACATATAGTAATGCATTATAGGGATAAGGGAAAGAGATACAATACCTGACTTACCTGCTTGATGAACGACAGAGCGTGACTTTGTTCATAAATTCCTTCATGGAAAGAGGTTAGCCAATAACAAATATGAACACGAATTAAGGCATAACCATTTGTACGTGCGAGAGGCATCAATAATGAACAACATGGAAGAAAATGGAACCATTTTAACATCAATTAGACCATTTAATTCATCAAGAAACTTGTAAGTTTGTAACGGTCTAGTGTAAGAGCGTCACACAAAATAACGGACCAGCCCTGGGCCATCATAAACCAGGCGGTTCACATTCTTCAATAAAACAGGGCCAACACATGTAACGGTCGAAAATAGACGCGTCAGAAGGATGTGACGGTCGGTCGATAGACCGTCACATTTCCTGAGCGTTCAAAAAATAAAACCCGAACGGTCACGGCCCATTCATTCCACATTCAACACCCCAAAAACTCTCAACCGAGAAACCCTCCGGCGACCACCAACCCCACCGCTCCAATGGCCGGCGACGAGCCATCCCAGCCGCCTCCACAGAAGAGGGAGAGAGGAAAGAGGAAGGCAATACGGCGGTTCCACCGCCGGCTCGAACGGGAAGCAATCCCACCGGTGGAAGAAGAACAAACAGCGAGAAGAGATCCAAGGGAGGAAGAGGAAGCTCCCACGGCTGCAAAGGACCAAGAAGAAGCCCCCTTGGGTGAAGAGGAACCCAAGGAGCCAACAAAAAAGAGGAGAAGGGGCATGGACCGTGAGGTAGGTCACCTCGCACTAATTTCAATTTTTGATTTTTTTGAATTTTATTTGTGAATGCATGCGGGGTTGAAGGGTAGAAATGGGTCCACGAACCCATTAGGAATGATTGTAGGCCATTTGGCCAAGGTGAGAGATCACGGGGATGCAAAGGGAAAAAAAAACCAATAGCAGACAATGTGATGGTTCTGCCAGCGACCGTCACACGCATGACGCGCCACCCTGAGTGCGTCAAAGCCAAGTAACGCCCCACCCCAGGGCCGTTACATCTACCAGAGATCTAAACTATTTTTAGGGTTTTCTAATTTCTGAATTTTTGTTTTCTTTTCATTTTATAAATGTTTATGCAATGATTTTATGATGCAATCAACTAACCAAGGATCTATATGAATGCAGGGAAAGAGAAGAACGCGGATCTCCTGGCTGCAGATCCGGGCAGTGTACCAGGCATTACCCGATTACCAGAGGGAGAGACTGGCCGGGATGGGATTAACCGAGGTGCTCAGCATCGAGGTGATCCGGATGGACACGCCCTTGTTGTACGCGTTGCACGAGAGGTGGGACCCAATCAGTAGAGCCTTCATCTTCCCGTGGGGCCACATGATCCCCACACTAGAAGACATAGCGAGGATTACGGGATTGAGAGTCCACGGAGCTGCAGTGATAGGATGGACGTACGGCGACTACCGGGAGATGGCACAGCAGCTGCTCGGACTGGATCTAATCAGGCCGGGACAGTCCTCATCTCAACTCTCGAGATCAGTACTGCAGGAGAGCTTGGGGTTGAGAGGAGCAGCGATCCCCGTAGGAGAGCTACCCGAGGAGCATCTGGGCAGAGTGATTGACCAGGTGCACCCTTACGTGGCGGAGGAGGCAGGACCTAAGGGGGATAAAGTGCTGCGACGCTTCCTGATGCTGCTATTCGGGAAGCTCCTCTTCACGACTCGGGCGGACGTCATCAGCTGCAGACTTCTTCCGATGATAGAAAAGTTGCACAGAGTCAGGAGATATGCATGGGGAGCAGCAGTGCTCGCGTTCCTGTTCGAGTCCCTCAGCACGACGGATCGACAGACAATGCTGGGCGGCTTCTCGCCTTTTCTGCAGGTGAGTGCAATTTAAATGATTTCTATATTATGCAAAAAACGTTTATGCCATGATTATGCAATTTGACTGACTTGATTTCTAAAATGCAGATCTGGAGCTACATGTATCTCCCGGGCATCCGGAGAGGCACACTACTCCAACCCGGCCGCATCCCGATCGCGAGGCGATGGACGGTAGCGAGGGACACAGGGTCGATCATCAGACTGACCCGGACGATCCAGGACGACCTAGACTCCTACCCACACACGTCGGTAAGTCTAGAACTTGAAATGATTTCTACATGCTTTTAAATGCTTCTACATGATGAACTTATATGCTGAAGAATGGACTTAATGTTTCTAGGTGAGATGGACCCCGTACTGTGGCGAGGGTTACACGGGACAGCCGTGGGTAGAGGCAGCCTTGTCGTACAGGGGGCGAGACATATGGCTGCATTGCATCCACATCATCGAGCCTCTACACTATAGGCTGATCCTGTGGACTCGGGGACTACACTAGCCCGAGGTGACCTTTCCACGCCACAGTGATGACCACCCAGGCAAGTCGGCAAGGGGCATCAGTGGCAACGTGGATTGGTGCGCTCGGAAGGCGAAGTACGTCCACGACTGGAACAAGCGGGGCCGAGCGGTGAAGGAGCAAGATGAGAGCGATGAGACATATCTGAAGGCCTTCGCTCGACTCTACGACGATCGGGTGTACCGAGGTGCCCGACGACCGGTATGCAACTCTACACCTTAAACCTCTTTATATGCAAAAAAATGCAATGTTATATGTAAATGACTCATATGTTTTCTAAATGCAGCTAGACCCTGAGGGACGGATAGCTGAGCTGGAGGGATTACTTCACTCCACCATCCAGCAGCGGGACGAGTACCGGACCGCCCTGGAGCTACTGGTGAGACTCTAAACTTAAGCTTAAATGATTATGCTTATGAAGTGCTTAATGTGATTAATCATGACAATGCAGCGGGCCGAGGGAGCCCAACGAGCTGGACCAGATGCCCCATCGTCTTCCTCTCAGCCTGCGGGAGGCAGGGCAGAGCAGGATGCCGAGTTTGCTCGGGCGGTTGCCCGGGCCGAGGAGGCGGAAGCCACCCTCGCAGAGCGGGTAAGATGCTAAAAATGCTTATGCTCATGATGATGCCAATTAAATGCCTTATGATTAACTATATGAAATGCAATCTACAGGAGAGAGAGGTAGCCGCAGCAGTGGCCGAGGCGAGGCAGGCTCGATCGGAGGCAGAGCGTCTCTAGGCGGAGATAGAGAGGAGCCGGGCCGAGACGGAGAGAGCCCGAGCAGAAACAGAGCTTGTGCGGGCGGAGATGGCCAGATTGCGAGCGGAGACCCCGCGACGCCCGGATGACGGAGAGGTGGAGCGACTCAGGGCCGACATCGCACGTGTAAGAGGCGAGCAAGATCAGTTCCGAGTGCAGACCTTCAAGATGAAGGGCGCGATTGGGGCCTTGAAGGATGCACTCCGGCTTCTAGGGAAGAGGTCGGGGATGAGCAGCCGGAGCCAGAGTGTGGCCCCTATCAGCGGAGTTCACGGGTATTTTACCAGTTCTTCCGGCCATCGGAGGAAGGAGGAGGCGGACCAGAGACGACAGCCAGAGGGTGAGCACAGCGCCATGGGACCAATAGCCAGGCAGCCCGAGGGTACCGGAGATAGTGATGGCGGCCCGGGAGATAAGCCGACCGAGTGATATATATATTTTTCCTTTGCCTTTTTGTTATCACTTGTACATGACTTATATAGAAAAATGAAGTGAAAAAAAGAATTTCCTTTTTGGTCTTTTGTTATTTTGTGTAGGAATGTGTGTTTGTGAAACGCCAAAAACAAATGAAGGATTGTATGTGATGATGAATGTGTAAGATGGGTGTATGAATGCATGTGTGTGATAAATGAAAACAGTTGTGCATGAGAATGTGCGAAGAAGGAGGTGTAAAATGTGAAAGACTGCCAGGTCTAGGCAAGGGCAGGAAGAAATAGCCTCAATTCAGCAGCAGATAATGTAACGGTCCAGGTTCAGACCGTCATAATCAAATAACGCGCTAGATAAGGGCCGTTAACCATGACAGTGGTCAAATTGTAGCTGGGGCTACAGGAAAAGTGACGGTCAAAGGAAGGCGCGTCAAACACAAATAACGGCCTAATGCTAGACCGTTGATCATGGCAGAGCGATGGTTTGCAGGGCAACTAGCAGGAAATGCGACGGCCCAAAGGAGACGCGTCAGGGTGAAG
This sequence comes from Amorphophallus konjac, assembly GCA_022559845.1. Lineage (NCBI taxonomy): Eukaryota > Viridiplantae > Streptophyta > Magnoliopsida > Alismatales > Araceae > Amorphophallus > Amorphophallus konjac. Next base: position 198,422,625 of record CM040125.1, on the reverse strand, counting down.
CAACGGTCTGACCAAGACCGTCGGGAAATGTTTTAGCCCAGAAGCCAAGGAGCTGAACGGCTGAGGGTGTAACGGCTTAGGGTTCACGCGTTACGAAAGAATGACGGTCAAACACTGGATCGTCAGACTTCACAGAACAGGAACGGGCGAACTTGAACCTACAGGAAATGCGACGGCCCCATTCTGGCGCGTCAGAGACAAATGACGGTCCCACGATGGACTGTTGGAGCCTGAGTTGTATTCCGAGATGGATTGAGCTGTGAGAGCCTAAACCCGAGATTTATCCAGTTAATCTCCCACTAGAACTTATCTAGATTAAAGATAAGGCCTCCTAACTCAAGTCTTATCCTTTTAAAACCAAAATTGAGCCTTTAAAACTTGGAAACTCAACCAAAAAATGTAGCTTTGCTGAAACCTCTGCTCTAGGGCTAAAAGACCACTCCGAAAGGCAGAAATCAAGATGAAGAGAAGCTTTGAGGTGATGGCTATGGAGGAGAAGGTCTACATCGGACCTAAGGCTGCAAGAAAGGAATACGGAGAGCTTCAACGGCTAACCTCAATTCCCAAGCACCTAAGCTCTAATGCTCAAAGGGTGGTAAGTCCCAATAACCGGCCAAGTTCAGAATTTTCTACACTTCAATTCCTTTCATGACTCCTTCTTCTTCTCCTTCTTAAGCCCCTTCCTGGCCCAAGATGCTATTCAATTTTGAAGTGGGTGGCTCCCATGGTAAAGGCACTCCCTATAGAAGTCACATCAATCCTTAAAGCATGGCACCTTCAACCTCTCTTGGTCTTAGGCAAAAACTTCCAGAAATTATCTTTAGATTGGTCAAGTATTTCAGCTCTTGTAGAACTATGGCATCCACAAACTCATACCTTCATCTTCCCTTCCTTTGAAGCGACAGTCCTATTAGAAGAGGTAGAGACCTACCTAGCCCTTCCTAAGACTAAGGTGGGGGATGAGGACCGGGTTTGCTACACGGTTGAGCCTATTGACCCATCCTTGATCTTGAGTGATTTTATCCATAATCCGAAGGACGTGAGGACCATGATCAGCCCACACCACATTCATTTGATACCCTTCGCACAATGGATAGTGTCCCATTGCAAGAACAAGTGGGAGAGACATGAAGCAATAGCCAAGGCGGTGGCGGTGTGCTTATGCGGAGTCTTCCTTTTCACCACAACTGACCACCTTTTAGACACAAAAAATCTCAGCATTATTAGTGGGTTGTGGCGGGGAACGTCCATCTCTCAAGCGATCCTCTCATACCTCTATGAAGGACTAAGTTCAGCTTGCCTAGGAGGACCTTTGTTCGGCTCCATGATACTTCTTGAGTGTTGGATGGGAGTAAGAGTCAAATTCCAACCAAAGGAAGACATAACTTCGGCCAGCCGAATCTTCGGGAGCCACCCTCTCTTCTTCATTGGAGGGGCATTTGGATACTCTTCACAGGTTGAATGCAAGATGGTGGATAAGAAAACTCGGGATGAATGGTGCCTCTTCTTCAACACTTTGCCAATAGACAAGTTCAATATGCGACCAAGAATCCTTCGAAGCACTCCTCTTAAAATACCGCGGCGTCAAGGCCTGGACCTCCAGCTAGTGGGGAACACTACAATGGCGATCTACAACCCGCACCGGTGCCATCTTCAGATCAGACTTCCAAGAACCCAAGCTCCTGCACTATCACACTACCCTCCCCTTCTATCTAGGAAGATGGGGACCGAGGAGGATGAAAGAGCGATTCGGAACGCGTTGACCATGTGGGAGATCAGCAAAGTGCACCCGTGGCAAGAAGAAGTTGAAGAGAACGACGAAGCACGCCGAGGTTACGTGAAAGAGTTGAGGAAGATCCGCCCTCTTGCAGATGAAAAACTTAATGTAGCTTGATTTTATTTTTTATTTATGAGAGATGTTGGTTGTATGACAAAAAGGTTGGAATTCTGTGAATTCATTTTTCATTAAGCCTGATTGAATGAGATGAGATTGTCTCAGTTGAATGAGCAAGAGTTTTGTGGCTTAATTGTCTGGACTGATGTGAACAGGCAGAGCCTCTGGAGTATGTAACGGATGTGCACTGGGCCGCTATGAAGAAATGACGGTCTGACGATAGGCCGTCAGAATGGAAGCACGAAGAACCCTGTTCTCTGAGGGATGTAACGGTCAAGACTCAGGCCGTTAGAGTAAGTAACGGTCATAACCCTGGCCGTTAGAAGGATGGCTACTGAAAGAACGAAAGCTTATTCAAGAAGAGGAGTGACGGTAAGGGTATGATCGTCAGATGACTATAGCGGCCTGGTGGTGACGCGTTACAGCCTTTGAATCTGCATAATTGTGAGCTTCTCACTTTGATCTTGATCCTGTGTTCTGCGCACACTTTAGACATGAAACAAGTCAGATCTGTTCTTAGACTCAACCCCTTGCCTCGAAGCAAGTTAGATAATGACCGTTTCTCAATATTTGGTCAGGGGTGGAGCCTTGTTAAAATAGGCGGAAAACATAATAAAAATAATGCAATGCATGCAATGCATATGATGGTGTTTTTCGGGGGTTTTGGAGAATATCTGATTTTTATGAGACTTTGAAAATATTTGATTTGTTTGGGTTTTGAAAATATTTGATATTTTTAGATTTTGGAAATATTCCAATTTTTTTTGGGTTTTGGAAAATATTAAATTTGTTTGGATTTTGAAAATATTTATTTTTTTTGGATTTTGGAAAACCAGTGCTTCCCCAGCAGCGTGAGCCCTTCCTTGTTGATATCGAGTCCGGGGGTGGGTGTGAGAGAAGGTGACGACCCCTGGACAAGGTCCAATTGTCATGACAGTGTTTCTGCCAGGGCCATACCCAGGGTACTAATCTTGGTCCTAAAAGAAAAATAGAATACGGGGGGTAAGCTTTAGGCCAGATATAGAAGTTTTTAAGACTTGATTTCCTTTCCGTACAACCCATTAGAGACTTGGTCTGTTGTGCCGGGGCTTTGAGTCCTTCATCGAACCATAATCCACCCTAGGCATGCATGCGACTGGGCTCATAACGTCCCGTGGGGAACTGTACTGCCACTCTTGTCATGCCTAGCTTTTCTTGCTCTGCCTTTCTGGAGCTTTGGAATTCATAATTCATACTATATCGACTTTGAGGTGATGCTTTTGATTTTGTCATAGAGATTGCCCCTTCGCTGTCTCTTTTGCTTTTTGTGGCGTCAGGTCATAACGGACTGCCCCTATTTGAGACCTCCTCTCGTGAGGGTGTTTGGATCGGTTATCGCCTCTTTATTCACCTCTTGCCCCTGGTTTTAGCTGAAGGAAGAAACGGACAGGGACCTTAACTTTCCCCCAAAGCATGGCCAAGGAGAAACGTTGTCCTTTCTCAACGTGGAAAACCTGACCAGGGACGTCGTGTAGTGTGTGATTGCCTCACTCGGGACTCCTTTAGTGACAGGAGGAACATCTTGCCGCCGGGGTAGCACATGGTTAGACTCTAAGGAAAGAAACGCTTAAGATACAACCCATTCCACAGGTAAGAGAGCTCCTCACCTTCCGCGTTTACTAAACGGTATGCATTTCCTGGATAAGCTTCTTTTACGACAAACGGCCCTTCCCAATTAGGTTGTAATTTAGACCTAGGACCTGCAGACCGAATAAATTTTCGTTTCAAAATCATATCACCTTTTTGAAACTTACGTTCGATTACCTTCTTTTGAAAATAACGCGAAACCCTTTTTTGATAAATGGATACATGATCGGCCGCATTCATCCTCTTCTCATCTAAGAGTTCCAACTAAACCAGCAACGCCTCTCGACGTTCATCGAGATTAAGTTCCTTATCAAGCTGCACTCTAAGGGAAGGGATCGGGATCTCATATGGGAGCACCGCCTCCATCCTGCAGGTAAGAGAATAGGGAGTTTGTCCCGTAGGGGTACGGACGGAGGTGCAGTAAGCTCACAGAGCTTCCACTAATCTTTCTAGCCAATCAGAGAACTTATGAGCTTCACATGTTTTCTTGATGATTTTAAGAAGGGTTTTATTAGTGGCCCCGGCTTGGCCGTTGCCTTGAGGATAATATGGATATGAATGATGCAATGCAATATTGAACTTCTTACATAGGTCCTTGAGCTCTTGGGAAACGAACTGGGGTCCGTTGTAGGTGATGATGCTGCTTGGCACGACGAACCGTGAGATGATATTCTTCATAATAAAGCGGCACACCATTGTAGCTTTGATCTCTGCGTACGCCTCGGCTTCAGCCCACTTGGTGAAGTACTCAGTGGCAGTAAGGATAAAGGATTTCTGCTTGATCTGGGAATTAGGATCACCGAGCGGGCCGACGTCAAAGGCCCACATAGAGAATGGCCAAGGAGCGGTCATAGGATGGAGAGACGAAGCTGGAGAATGAATTTTATCAGCGTGGAGTTGGCACTTAAGACACCTCCGGACATAGAGGGAGCAATCTTCCTCTAGAGTGGGCCAATAGTAGCCCTGCCTCTAGATCTTCCTCGCTAGAGCCTGGCCATTAACATGACCCCCACGCTCACTAGAATGGGCTGCTTCGGCCACCTTCCAAGCTTCAACATCATCTAAGTATCTCATGAGCATCCCATTAGTAGCGTGCCTGTACAGTTCTCCTGCGACAATAGTATACCTTGCGGCGGCTCTTCTGATTGACTTGCGTTGCTCTGCAGTTGCCCCTTCTGGGAACAAAAACAACTCGATTTCATGATACCAAGGCAACTCTTCTTCGTCCAGGATCTCTTCTAGCTCTGTTAAAGATACTTCCTTAAGATCTCCCTTCTCAGCTCTTGCCTCTACAGATTTCCTAACATTAATAAACCAAGGGTCCTGAAGAGAGGGTGCGTCCAATCTCTGAACGACGATAGTCTCAGTGCTCCGACTGAGAGGGAAAGATAGGGAAGAAGCAAGGGATGCCAGAGCATCAACTAGAATGTTCTGAGAACGGGGAGTATGGATATAGATCAGTTTATGGAAATGCCTGGCAAGGAGCGTGACCAAGTCTTGATAAGGCTTGAGCTTGGGGTCAGGAGTACGGTAAGTGGTCAGAACTTGCCGTAGGACGAGTTGAGAATTTCCTATAATGTTTAAATAACGCGCGCCTAGGAGATAGGCATGCTTTAGTCCGGCCAGGAGAGCCTCATACTCAGCGATGTTGTTGGTAGCGGGAAACCGAAGTTGATAAGCAAAGGGAATGGTCACCCCCTCTGGAGTAAGCAGAACAGCACCGATCCCTCGGCCTTGATGATTGAGTGCACCGTCGAAGTGCAGAGACCAGAAGGGGTGACGAGAGATAACAGAAAGATGCTCATCAGGGAAATCGTCCTGGATGGAATCGGTGTAAGGAATGGGGAGATGAGCGAGATGCTCAGTAATGGCATATCCTTTGACCGCCTTCTGAACAACAAAGGTGATGTCGAATTGAGAGAGGAAGCTCTGCCAACGAGCTAACCTACTAGAAAGGATGGGCTTTTCTAAGAGATAGCGAATCGGGTCCATTCTAGAGATCAACCTAACTGGGTGGGCAAGAAAATAGTGTTTAAGCTTCTGAGCTACCCACACTAAGGCAGCACAAGTCTTCTCCATAGCGGTGTATCTGGATTCTATTGGGTTAGATGGACGCAGTCTATCTCCACTAAGTATGGATCTAGAGGGGGGGTGAATAGATCAACTTGCCTAATTTAAAACTACTGTATGTTCTAAAGCGAAATTTAGGCAAACATCAGTTAAGATAAATGAAGAGTGCTAAGCAAAGGGTCGACCCATGAAAGCCATTCACCATATCTTATATCGAAAGCTAGACATAAGTATGAGGATATAATCACTGAAGCTAAGCAAAGGATACCAGCACACACAGTTCACAAGCAATCACACAAACACAATGCACACACGATTTTTAGGTGGTTCGGTCAACGACCTACGTCACCCCACACTCAACCGAGTATGGCTTCCTGCTGCGCAGCATAGCTTGCGTCCGCTGGGCTTTACAGCTTGGCCAAACAATCCGCTGATACACAGCATCGCTGGGCACTACAGCTTGCCGACCAGAGGATCTGATCCTCTGCAACTGCTGGGGAAATACAGCTTAACCCGTCCAGTGGAGACTACCACTGCAAGACCGCTGACACACAGCTTGAAGAAATAGTATTCGGAAATGAAAGATAGAATCAAAACGAAAACAGAAAAACTCAAAAGCAATATATCTCTAAGAGCAAAGCTCAGCTCTGGTTTTGAACCACGAGACTGAGATACAAGCTCACTCTCTCTCGATCTCTTCCTCTCTCTTTTCCTTCTTCTTCTCTATTTCTTCTTCTTCTTCTCTGTATCTTCTTCTTCTCTCTTTTCTCTCTGTGGATCGAAGGCTCACTGCTGCTGAGTGTATAGACTTTCTCTTCTTCTCCTTTGATCTCTCTTCTTCTGTGGAAGAAGGCTTGTTTATATAGCAGCAACAGCAGCAGGCGTGTGCTCTCCACGTTTCCCGCCCAGCAATTTGGACCACGTGGCAGCATCCAATGGAGTGTCAGTACACGTGTCCTCATCTGGATACCTTGTCCTTCTCGGATCACGAGCCAGGTACCTCGGGTCACGTGCCCCTCATTAACTTCTTCAGGCTGATGTATAGAGTTCTCCGTTCACGTACTCAATGACAGCAATCTGACTTGCTGCGTCGACGCTGTCAATCAATGGCGTTAACGCAGTGAGGCATTCCAGTAAGCCATTAGCTTCGTCTCTTTAGCTACTACGTCGACGCTGCTCAATTGTGGCGTTGACGCAGTGGAATAGCCTATGAAGGCCTCTACTTCTTTAACTGCTGCATCGACGCTGCTTGCTTGTGGCGTTGACGCAGTGAAGATATCGTGAAGGCTTCGTCAACTGATGCGTGGACGCTTTAAGCTCCCAGCGTCGACCCTGTTCCCTTCAGCAACAAGAATGAGGTCACAAGATTTAAGTATGTACATTGCAGTGTATATACTTCGTTGTATAGACTTGTGAAGGCGAATGCAACGTACAGACTTGCCCAATGTATGGACTTCATGTAATGCAAACGAATGTGAAGACTTCAGTGTATAGACTTTAGAAGACGAGTGCAATGTATAGACTCCATGAGACTCAAGTGCAGACAGACGATGTATAGAGTTCTCAGTTCAGCCGTCAGTGTATAGACTTGAAAGTCTTGAGGCCAATGTATGGACTTGAGAAGCTGAGGCCAGTGTACAGGCTTGCCACCGACCAGTGTGTAGACTCGATCAGCATAAGGCACAGTATAGACATCAACTCTGCGCATCGAATGTATAGACTTCAAGTGTGAAGACCATTGTAGAGACTTTGGATTCGAAGACCAATGTACAGACTTTGGATTTGAAGACCATGTGCAGACTTTGGATTTGAAGACCAATGTCCAGATTTTGAGTTTGAAGACCAATGTCCAGACTTCAAGTAACACTGTGGATGTATAGACTTGATGGAGCGAAGCGATGTGTAGACTTGAAGATCCTGATGGATGTATAGACTTCAAATATCAAGACGCTAAGGAAGACGGACAATGTACAGACTTGCTGTAACAGTCTGATGTACCGACTTAATGAAGCTCTAGACATTGAATGCTGTACAGACTTAGCCCAATGCCTGAGACGCTAACAAAGATGGACGATGTTCAGACTTGCTGAGAGACCGATGTACAGACTTTGCTCAAATGCATGAGACGCTAACTGAGACGCTGGACTCTGTACAGACTTTGAGCGATGTATGGGCTTCAAAGAAGTTGGCGATTCAATGTACAGACTTGATGAAGCGAAGCCATTGTACAGACTTAAGTGTAGCTAAAGCCTTGATCGTAGGACTAGGCTGGACTGTATAGACTTTAAGCTTCAGAACCGAAGGTACAGACTTCACTTAAGAAACGTAGGAGAAGACCCCAGTGTATAGACTTTGCCTTGAGCGAAAGGTAAGTGATGATTGTATAGACTTTCACTATGTGTAGACTTGAATATGTGAAAGTTATAGTGAAAGAGTGTATACACTTGACCAGATCAAGGGCAATTCGGATGTACAGACTCTGAGGTTCAAGGCCAATGGCTGTACAGACTTAGAATATTAAGACTTATGTACAGACTTCATGCGTTGACGCTGTACACACTTAGCGAGTTGACGCTGTACACACATCCAATGAAGTGCGTTGACGCTGTACACACTTAGCGAGTGAGATGCGTTGACGCTGTACACACTTAACGAGTTCAAATGAAATGCAGTGTGTGGACTTTATCTGAAATGGACGATGTATAGACTCAATTGATATGCAGACAGCAGTGTATTAAATGCAAAGAACACATAGTCAATCTGATAGAACAATTTCATCAAATCAAAAGTAGTTGCCAATCAATCAAAACAATGGTGTTGCCAATGAAATAAAGCAAGTGTCAACATCATCAACATAGAGGGTTCACAACAATCTCCCCCTTTTTGATGATGGCAACCCCATATGAAGTAGAATAGCAACATCCTGTCATATAGATATATGTTTGATGAAAGACATGATGTGTTATGCAGATTGACATGTAGATGCTATGAATGCATGCAACTCACTGCCTCAAAGTCTCCCTTATGTATTCTCCCCTTAGACATCCCCTAGACAATATTCTCCCCCTTTGCCATCAACAAAGAGGAGGGAAAAATTAAATACAATGGAGGAATCAAGAGAAAAATTGACTGGCATTCTGAATAGGTGGTTCATGAATAAGCATTCTAAAGCATAGAGTCTTCAGTCATATGAATTTATAAACTGCTATCAGAAAGATTTCTGGTTTAAGAATGATAAACTTTGGAGTTCATGCACTACAAGCAATAGATAAGTTCACTATGCATGATAAAACATAAACCGGAATCATATTTGCATGAAAGATTCAGTTTCATAATATCTTACTTTCATAGTCTCATAAAAAATATTGAGAGAAATCAAGTCATGCATTGAAACTAAACAAATTGACACTCATGAACTTTTCTTTTGAAGGAGCAGCATTATCAGTATTAGATCATTTTGAGCATTCAGGTACCATAAGTCTTTCTGCGTATGGGTATACGTTTATAAGACGCCAATACCCCTAGATACTCAACAAGATGGACCATTCTGCCTATGATCAAATTCAACAGAACTGAGTTACACCTTTTTGTGTGAGGGTACACGTTTATCAGACGTCAGTTACCCCCAGGTACTCAGTGAAACCAGCCTGCTGTTTTGAACATTTTAAACAGAGATAGCTGATACACTTCATGACATGAGTGTTGTCCACTTCTTTGATGGATCACTCAGTATCTCAGTGATTTACCAGTCATTGCTCTACCAATATTAATTTTCAATGATTTTCAATGTTTTTCAATAACTTTCTTAGCTGTCCTTTTTATGTTTCAGAATGACTTGTTTAAGAACAATACACATACTTAACCTCTCTAACATGATTTCAGATGAGTTTTCAGATTTCAGATATGATTAACTTTGTCTGACATGAAATAAGAAAGAGGTTGAGAGTTTTATCAATTTTCAACTTACTTATATACTTATTGCAATCTTTAAACTCCAACCATTATAAGATTTAAACCATTACATCTGTCTTTGAACAATTCAAATTCTTATAAATGAAGAAGTCCATTTTCTACTGCTTAGAAATCAGAACTGACCAACAGATTGCCATAATGTCAGAGACAAGTATTCAGAGTTAAAGGTTGAATGACTTCAAGAAAGTTGAAACCACTCTGAATTTCTAGCAATACTCCCCATGTCTATATGCATGCAACATGGCAAGAATTAATTGAGAGAGAGCCTATGCATAGGTCATGAATGAATGATATGCAAGGACATGCAAAGACTCGACAAGCTCCCCCTGAATATATGCAATGCAGGACAGTTCTACATCCACATTCACATCCACATGATTTATCCAAGCAATCAAACACAAGTCCACATCAGAGATTTTATTCACAGCAATTAACCAATCATTCATCATGCTGAAATTTACATAAGCCAAGTTCTCTTCTAAGAAACTCAAATTTTTCATTCCCAAGAGGCTTAGTAAAAATATTAGCAATTTAATTTTCAGTTTCTATGAAATTCATTTCAATCTCCTTTTTATTTACAGCATCTCTAAGAAAATGATGTTTTATCTCTATATGCTTAGTCCTAGAATGGTGAACAGGATTTTTAGCAAGACATATAGCACTAGTATTATCACATAAAAGTGGAATGCATCCCAGATTTATCTGATAATCAGCCAGTTGGTGCTTAATCTAAAGTACTTGGGCTGCACAATTACATGCTGCAACATACTCAGCTTCAGCTGTGGATAATGCTACAGTGTGTTGCTTCTTAGATGCCCAAGACACTAGACAGCCACCAAGGAATTGACAGTAGCCACTGGTGCTTTTTCTATCTACTCGACACCCAGCATAGTCTGCATCAGTGTAGGCTAGAAGCTCTAACTCACACTTAGCAGGATACCAGAGACCTAGTTCTTGGGTGCCTAGTAAATACCTAAAAATCCTTTTCACAGCTTTAAAGTGATTTTCTTTAGGACTGGCTTGAAATCTAGAGCATAAACACACAACAAATTGTATGTCAGGCCTAGATGCTGTAAGATAGAGAAAAGATCCGATCATACCTCTGTATAGTCTTTGGTCCACATGTTTACCTTTAGAATCTTCATCCAAACTGGTTGATGTACCCATTGGAGTAGCTATTTCTTTGAGGTTGTCCATTTTGTACTTCTTCAATAAGTTCTTTACATACTTGGACTGAGAGATGAAGGTGCCATCTTCTGTTTGTGTAACCTGCAGTCCAAGGAATAGTTTGAGCTCACCCATTGAGCTCATTTCAAATTCATCAGTCATTACTTGAGAGAATTCCTCACACAATTTGGGGTTAGTTGACCCAAACACAATGTCATCCACATAAATCTGAATGACAAGAATATCTGGATGGCTTACCTTGATAAACAATGTTTGATCAACTATACCTCTTGTGAAGTTCTTGTTGGTGAGAAATTTGCTCAACCTGTCATACCAAGCTCTAGGAGCTTGCTTTAAACCATAGAGAGCTTTATTGAGCTTGTAAACATGATTAGGGAAATCTAAACATTAAAACCCAGGAGGCTATCTCACATAGACATCCTCATTAATTTCCCCATTTAGAAAAGTAGATTTCACATCCATCTGTTGAAGATTTATTCCTAGGGAACATGCATAAGCCAATAAAATTCTTATTGCTTCTAACCTAGCTACAGGGGCAAAAGACTCTTCAAAGTCTATTCTAAATTCCTGATTGTACCCCTGAGCTACAAGTCTGGCTTTATTTTTAGTAACATTCCCTGCTTCATCAGTTTTATTTCTAAATACCCATTTAGTCCCTATGACTGTTTCATGATCAGGAGGTGGAACCAAATGCCACACCTTATTCCTGTCAAACTGATTAAGCTCCTCATGCATGGCATTAATCCAATGCACATCTTGGAGAGCACAGTCAATGGACTTGGGTTCTATGTTTGATACAAAAGCATAAGCATTCAGTTCATGTTGAATTCTTAAGTGGCCTCTAGTTCTAGGAGGGTCATGCAGATTTCCAATAACATTCTCTTCAGGATGATCCTTGAGATATCTAATATTTGCAATTGAACTATCATGAACTTGATTTACCTCCCCTTGAACTGTAGGCTCCTCTTCATTAAGCTCTTTATGTTCTTCTTCATCCTCGGATTTGTCTGCAGGATCTCCTTCCTTCAGAATTTCACCATTGTTTTCATTCCTGCATTGACCAACATTAGAATTTGCCAAGGATTCATCAAAAACTATATGTGGAGATTCTTCAACAGTTTTAGAGTTCAGATTGTACACTCTGTATGCTCGGGTGTTTTCAGAATAGCCAAGAAAAATTCCTAGTTCTCCTTTAGGTTCAAATTTATCAAGGTCCTTTTTATCATTTATGTGAATGAAACATTTACAACCAAAAGCCTTGAAGTGAGCAATAGAAGGTTTCTTACCTTTTAATATCTCATATGGTGTTTGCTGGGTAGAAGGTCTTACCATGGCTCTGTTAATTACATAACAGACAGTGTTCACTGCTTCAACCCAAAATTTCCTTGGTAGACCACCTTCGACAAGGAGTGTACGACCCATTTCCACTAGGGTTCTGTTCCTTCTCTCCACAACTCCATTCTGCTCAGGTGTCCTTGGTGAGGAGTACCTGTGGTTGATTCCATTTGACCTGCAGAATTCATCAAATTGTGAGTTTTCAAACTCACCTCCATGATCAGACAAAATGTTTTCAATTTTCTGATTTGTTTTAACATAGAACTCCTAAAATTCTGAGAAAGCATCACTCTTATTAGATAAGAAATAAACCCAAGTATACCTAGAAAAGTCATCTACCATGACAAACCCATACCTCCTCCCTGATAGGCTAACAGATCTAGTTGGCCCAAAAAGGTCCATATGTATCAGCTCATATGGTTTGGAAGACAGATTTTCTGTTCTAGACTTAAATGACTTTCTAGTTATCTTTGATTGAGTGCATGCATCACAGATTTTGTTTTCTTTCTTAAATGAGACTTCAGGAAGTCCTCTAACCATGCCGTGCTTATTTAATTTGTGCAAAACAGTGTAGCTAGCATGACCTAACCTACGATGCCATAAAAATGCTATGTCTTCTCTACTGGCAGTAAGGCAAAGGTTAGTGTGTTGAATTTCATCTAAATTTATCATGTAAGTATTATTTATTCTTTTTCCAAAAAATTTGACAATATCAGAATCAGGTTCAAAAACCTTGCAGCATTGAGAATTGAATAAAACATTGTAACCTTTATCACATAACTGGCTGATGCTAAGTAGATTATAGGCTAACCCTTCAACCAGCATAACATCATCAATGCAGCAGGTAGAACACTTACCTACCTTACCTGATCCGATAATCCTACCCTTTGTGTTGCTTCCAAAGGTGACAAGGCCTTCTACTTTCTCAGTCAGTATGCAAAATTTGGCCTTATCTCCTGTCATATGCCTGGAGCAACCGCTATCCATGTACCACAAGTTGTTCTTGGCTGCCAGGCATACCTGTATACAGAATTAGGTAGAGAAGTTTGGAACCCAAGACTGATTGGGCTCCAATGTAAATGAACAAGAAGCAAAGCAGGAAAGTAAATGTTTCGGAATCCACATTTGTTTAAATGAATTGTGTTCAGTGGATCCTACAGATTTTCTTCTGTTGTTGTTCCTTTTCTTTTTATTGTTCTTTTTCTTATTGGCAGCAGCATGATTATTGACAGTATTGTTATTTCTGTGCCAGTGCCTTGGCCAGGGTATGTCCACAAAATTTTGGCCATAGTAGTTCCTGGGCTGGCTATGAAAATATTGATTTCTAGATGTCCAGTAACCATACCCATTGACCCAATTTCCACTGTAAGGTCTTTGGTTTTGAGCACCCTGGAATGCAAGACCTGTAAACCTACCCTGAGTTATAGACCAATTTGACCTATTGAAGTAGGTTGGCTGTGCATTGTAGTGGTTCTGAGCTCTGGGTTGATAAAAATAATTGGGTTGACTCCTAGCAGCACTCTGTCTCCCCTGTACTTTGGACCTTGTTGACCTATACATAGGTTTGTATTGGGTCTTCTTAAGAGGTGCAGGTGTTGGTGGAGACTTGGTTACCTTGACCTGGGGTTTACCGGACTGTGTAGGTTGACCCCTAACCTGAGTCTGAGCCCTAGGATTCTGCTTAGATGTGCTAGCTCTACTAAGCTCACTGAGTTTTTGTTTACCCTTCTCCTCAGCACTGGTCTTTTTCAGATTAGCAGTTTTATTTATTAAATTTGTTGAGTTCATGCTAATTAGAGGTCCCTTTTTCTTTTGAGCAACAAATGAAATTGTTTTCATCCCGAATGTTTTTGTTGCACTAGAATTAAATCCTAGGCCCTCTTTTCTGAAATTAACCTTTGACCCTAACAAAGCATTTAAGTTATCTGTTCCTTGGGTCATTTTCTCAATGGTTTTCATTTTATCCTCATTGTCTTTCTGAAGTTCATCAATAGATTTTTTCAGTTCATTGTTGACATTGAGGACAGCTTCATATTTTTCAGAGATAATTTTGACTTCACTTTCACATTTCTAAATCTTCAACTTCCATTCATCAATTTCATTTTCAAGCCTTACATTCTCTTGCTTAGAAGCTTTTAACTCATTTTTGATTTCATCTTCTTCAGAGCATGTGAGTTTCAATTCATCAATCTCAGATTCCAAACATGCAATTTTATCAGTTAGTGTTTTATCATTTTGCATGGAATTGATTTTTCTTCTAAGATGCCTATCTCTTTTCTAATATCATCAGCTCTATCAGCTATGTCATGATAAACATCTACCCAATCAGCAATTGTGAAGTTTTCAAATCTAGTGATTACCTCATCTGTGTCCTCCTCTCTATCTTCGGAGCTTGTTGCCATAAGGCAAATGGGCTGTTCAGATTCGGCTTCACTATCTGAGCTGCTGCTGAAAGAGCCTTCATCTTCAGCACTCCATGTGGTGATCATAGCTCTTCCCTTCTTGGTTTTCTTCTTTGACCTGTCCTTATGTTTCTGATTATCTGGACAGTCAATTTTCAGATGCCCTGGTTTCCTGCATTGATAACAGACATTAGCTTCATTTTTCTTTGCAGGTTTAGATTTATACCTTTTATCCTTTCGGCCACCACTGTATTTCTTCTGGCCGAACCGTCCTGCTCCCTTTCTGAGAAATCGCCTGAACTCTCTAGTCATCATGGCTATCTCAGATCGAGTCACATCTTCTTCTTCATTTAGGCTCTCCTCTGATGATGAAGAGCTGCTGGAGCTAGATTTTGTTGATTTGCTGGAACTAGCCTTCAGCGCTATCGGCTTTTTCTTCCTCTCGGCTTCATCTGTCCTTGGCATGTTTATTTCATATGCCATTAGTGAGCCAATCAGCTCATCAGCTTTAGGATTACGCAAGTCCCTTGACTCCTCCATCATTGTTGCTTTGGTGTGCCAATTGGGAGTCAGAGAGCGCAGAATTTTCCTCACTACATCATACTCTGTCTGAGGTTTCCCAAAACCTCTGAGGCCATTGGTTATGACAGTCAGCCGAGCGTACATTTCGCTGATGGACTCGTTCTGCTTCATCTTGAAGGCTTCATACTCAGATATAAGAAGATTGGCCTTCTGCTCTCTTACTTGAGATGTACCTTCATGAATTACTTCCAGCGCATCCCACATCTCCTTAGCTGATCTGCAAGCAAACACACGGGAGAATTCTGTAGGATGCAGAGCGCACTGGATAGCATTAATAGCACTCCAATTCAGCGTGGACCTTCTGATCTCCTCCTTGGTCCATACATCTTCATTCGGGGACAGCTCATAAGATCCCTTGCTGACAATCTTCCAAATCTCATAATCCTTAGCCCTGAGGAACACTTGCATACGGTTCTTCCAGTATGCGTAGTTTGATCCATCAAAGAATGGGGGCTTCGTTGTTGAGTGACCTTCGGCAGTCATCCCTCGAGCATCCATCTCTGCCTATGCTCTTCGGGCGATGAGTCCCTGCAGAAGAGTTAGGCTCTGATACCAAGTGTTGGGTTAGATGGACGCAGTCTATCTCCACTAAGTGTGGATCTAGAGGGGGGGTGAATAGATCAACTTGCCTAATTTAAAACTACTGTATGTTCTAAAGTGGAATTTAGGCAAACATCAGTTAAGATAAATGAAGAGTGCTAAGCAAAGGGTCGACCCATGAAAGCCATTCACCATATCTTATATCGAAAGCTAGACATAAGTATGAACGATATAATCACTGAAGCTAAGCAAAAGATACCAGCACACACAGTTCACAAGCAATCACACAAACACAATGCACACACATTTTTTAGGTGGTTCGGTCAACGACCTACGTCCACCCCACACTCAACCGAGTATGGCTTCCTGCTGCGCAGCACAGCTTGCGTCCGCTGGGCTTTACAGCTTGGCCAAACAATCCACTGATACACAGCTTCGCTGGGCACTACAGCTTGCCGACCAGAGGATCTGATCCTCTGCAACCGCTGGGGAAATACAGCTTAACCCGTCCAGTGGAGACTACCACTGCAAGACCGCTGACACACAGCTTAAAGAAACAGTATTCGGAAATGAAAGACAGAATCAAAATGAAAACAGAAAAACTCAAAAGCAATATAGCTCTAAGAGCAATGCTCAGCTCTGGTTTTGAACCACGAGACTGAGATACAAGCTCACTCTCTCTCGATCTCTTCCTCTCTCTTTTCCTTCTTCTTCTCTATTTCTTCTTCTTCTTCTCTGTATCTTCTTCTTCTCTCTTTTCTCTCTGTGGATCGAAGGCTCACTGCTGCTGAGTGTATAGACTTTCTCTTCTTCTCCTTTGATCTCTCTTCTTCTGTGGAAGAAGGCTTGTTTATATAGCAGCAACAGCAGCAGGCGTGTGCTCTCCACGTTTCCCGCCCAGCAATTTGGACCACGTGGCAGCATCCAATGGAGTGTCAGTACACGTGTCCTCATCTGGATACCTTGTCCTTCTCGGATCACGAGCCAGGTACCTCGGGTCACGTGCCCCTCATTAACTTCTTCAGTATGATATATAGAGTTCTCCGTTCATGTACTCAATGACAGCAATCTGACTTGTTGCGTCGACGCTGTCAATCAATGGCCTTAACGCAGTGAGGCATTCCAGTAAGCCATTAGCTTCATCTCTTTAGCTGCTACGTCGACGCTGCTCAATTGTGGCGTTGACGCAGTGGAATAGCCTATGAAGGTCTCTACTTATTTAACTGCTGCGTCGACGCTGCTTGCTTGTGGCGTTGACGCAGTGGAAGATATCGTGAAGGCTTCGTCAACTGATGCGTGGACGCTTTAAGCTCCCAGCGTCGACCCTGTTCCCTTCAGCAACAAGAATGAAGTCACAAGATTTAAGTATGTACATTGCAGTGTATATACTTCGTTGTATAGACTTGTGAAGGCGAATGCAACGTACAGACTTGCCCAATGTATGGACTTCATGTAATGCAAACGAATGTCAAGACTTCATGATGCGGGACCGACTGACTCGCTAGCTAACCTAGGACGCTAAAGAACGCGACCAGCACGCGCACGTGGCAAGGCAAGCCGGTGTGACCGACTAACGTGAAATCCCTCCGGGCGGAGGCGTCTCTCAACAGAACTCCGAACCACGGCCGTCCCACGGAGGGAGGCGCGACGGGGTCACAACGGGCGAGAAGCCGCTGGACGACACGGGAGTCTAGTCCGAGCTCGGTGCTCGACTAGGGCCAAGGGAAAAGGCCGCTCTCGTCTCTCTCAACCAGCAGTAATAAATGAAACTAGCTAGGCCCTACACTCACTCGCGCGGCACAATCAATCATATACGTGATAAGCAAGTACTACGGGCGGGAGCGAGACACGTACCTCCACGCCTAAGCGTGGGGAAGGAACCCCGGCCGAGTCCAACCACCCCGATACACGCGTGAGAGAACTAATACAAACATCAAAAGGGCCCACTCCTCGCAGGGAGGTAATAGGCTGCAACCACAGCTACACACGGGGTGGCCGGCGCACGGGCTGACGGGCAGCAGCCGAGGTCGGGGATGAAGCCGGATGCCGACCCTCGCAATGCCGATCGCTCCTGGAGTGGCCTTTGAGGAGGAGGCCCACGTCGCCGTGGGGCACTGCTGGGATGCCGAGCCGGATGGAGGGGCCCCACGCTGCTGCTACGGCCTCGGGGGGGATGTCGGTCCGGCGAGAGGTTGCTGGCTGGTCCCTGTGACAGCGGGCAGAGATGGCGCTGGTACACGGCCGTCCGGACAGCGTTTGTGGCGGCGTCTTCTCTGGTGGAAGGCTGACAGGGGCGGCTATCCAGGGGCAGTGGTGGCCGATGGGGTCCTGTGGAGGGATTGGGTGCGAAGGGCGTGACAACAGGGGTGCACAGACTGCACTTCAGGACAGTCTGACCTGTGACCGAGGGTGAGGTGGTAATGGCGCAAGGGTACAGAAGGAGTTCCGGCCCGAGATGGTTACTGGAGGTGTGGTGGGATGTGAGGAGTCAACCTACCAAGTTGCAGTTCGATCCGAGGACGGGAAATGGTACCCCCTTTGGAGGCCCGCTGCTGACAGTCCCGCTCGGGTACTGTAGTGCAGGATTGCGCACTAAAAGTGTGCTTGAAGACAAAAGTTTACCCCGATGGAGTTTGAAGGCGAGGCCAGAGGGGCTGGATTCGTGACTGGGAGGGGAACAAATGTTATGAAGGGACTGGCGGTGTTTGGGGGCAGGAGAGGCATGCAAACGGGGACCCAAGTCGTCTCGGGTCACAGGCGAGACTGTCAGGGAGGTCGTCAGCGCGACGAAAGTGTCTGTAAAGACAACTTTCTCTGTGGGTGGAATTTTTGGCCAAGGCCGGTGGGGTTGGAAAGATGATTGGAAGGGCTACGAAAGTCGTGAAGAAACTCAGATGAGACGCTGCCGGGAAGCGGACGCACCGGACCGATCTCTGGACACCAAATCTGCTGTCAGCACAGGGACGCCCGGGGAAGAGGATGACGATCCTGCGTGCACCGTCGCTCCACCGACCTCGTCGCCGTGGACGATGATTGAAGGCTGCTGGCGTTGGAATCCCTTGGGGGAGGTCTCCTACCCCTGGGCGTCGCACCCAAGGGCTGGAGAGGAGGTGAGGGCGTCGCACCCTCAAGGAGGAGGAAGAAGAAGGGGTCGCCCCTTTTCACAATGTGGCACTCCACAATGAACACTCAAGCATCAATTTCTTCATTATTCTTTTTGAAAAGAAAATACAAGGTCCTTTTATATGGGATGGGGAAATGCTAGGTTTAAACCCTAGCCAAGGGGAAAGGAGATGGGGGGGGGCGGCCACAACCGGGGAAGGGCATTCAAATCTCCTAGATTCTAGGAGTGAAAGGTGGGGGGGGGGGCGGCCAAAAGAGGGAGAGGGCAAGGGGGGGAAGGGCGGCTGCCATTCCCTCCAAGAGGGAGGGAATGGTCCGCCCCCCAACCCTAACCCTAGGTGGGGCGCGCCTCCCAAGGTGGGCCCAGGGGGGGGGAAGTGGTCAGCCCTAGTGGGCCAGAGAAGTGAACCAAGAAGTGGCCCAATAACCCCCCTAGCCTCTAGCAAGCCTACAAAACACAAATAAAGCCTAATTGGCCTAAAAAAGGGTCCATGACTGAAAGAAAATTGTCCACACACGGACTAAACCAAGGCCCAACATGGCCCAAAGCATAAAATAAGTGATGATAGCTCCGCTAATCTGCCAACTGGTCGCCGAGCCAAAGGGATGCCGGCGAGATCCGTGTACTCCGTCGTAAAGTGTGACGCGTGTCCTCACCAATTCTCCCCGGGTGGGAAGAACTCGACCCCGTCGAGTAAGGGTCACGGTCGCTCAGGTAACGTTCCAGCAAGTCCGGGTCAATCCGCTCCAGCTCTCCCCGCGTGATCCAGGTGTCGTCTGTCTCAGGGCGCCCTCTCCAACGCACTAGGAAGCGCTGGTAGGCCCCGCTCCTGGTGGTGGTCACCTGCTCATCCAGTATACAATCGATGTGCTCGCGTCTCTGTAATGGGGCTGGAGGAGGTGGACTCTCAGAAGGTGTATCGCTCACAACAGGAAGGGGAGGCCCAAGAAGCTCACTGGGAATCACTGCTGGATCCCGATAGGCCACCAGATCAGAGACGTTGAACGTCGAACTGATCCCATAATCATCTGGCAGCTCAATCTCATACGCGTTAGACCCAATCCGCCTCAGAACTCGGAAGGGTCCGGCACCGCGGTCCTGGAGTTTCTTTACGGCCCCCGAAGGGAACCGTTCAGGTCTGACCCTGATCATGACATACTCTCCCTCGCGGAACTCACGCGTGCGTCGATGCACATCAGCTAACTCCTTATATCGTGCGTTGCTGGCCTCAATGTGACGACGTACATGCTCATGCAACTGCCTAACATGCTCAGCAAAGGACTCAGCTGACTCTGAGACACGGGCCTGGACAGGGGATGGGACCAAGTCTATCGGTTTTCTAGGCCTACGACCAGTGACTATCTCAAAAGGACTCAAACCAGTAGACCTATTGACCGAATCATTGTAAGCAAACTCCGCTAGAGGGAGAACTAAATCCCAATCCCGGTCACGCTCACGCACTAGACACCTCAAAAGATTCCCCAAACTCCTATTCACAACCTCTGTTTGACCATCGGTCTGGGGGTGGTAAGCAGTAGAAAACTTCAGCTGTGTGCCCATCATGTGCCATAGGGTCTTCCAGAAATAGCTAGTAAAGCGAACATCCCTATCTGACACAATAGTACGCGGCAACCCAAACCTAGAGACACAATGGGTGAAGAATAGACGGGCAACCCTAGAGGCATCTGATGTTTTAGAACATGGGATAAACAAGGCCATCTTAGAGAATCTGTCCACCACTACGAAAATGGAGTCGTGTCGGCGGAGGGTACGGGGCAAGCCTAAGACAAAGTCCATGCTAATGTCCTGCCATGGACTATCTGGTACCGGGAGGGGAGTGTAAAGGCCGGTATTCTGTTTCCTCTGTTTGGCCAAGGCACAAATGCGGCACTGGGCCACAATCCTAGCAACATCCCGCTTCAGGCTAGGCCAAAAGAAGCGGTACTCAACGGCCTCAATGGTCTTATTCCGGCCAAAGTGGCCGGCTAGACCCCCAGCATGCAACTCCCAAGTAAGAAAATCACGGACCGAGGTCCGTGGGACACAAAGCCTGCTCCCATAGAAAAGGTAGCCATCCTGCAACGTATAGTCGGGGTATTCATGGGACGGACCTGACTGGAGGATGGTGAACATCGGACCGAAATCCGGGCAATCGGCATACAGCTCCCTCATCCTATCCATCCCAACCACCTCCACACTCATGGTGGTCAATAGGTGAGTACGGCGGCTCAAGGCATCAGCAACCCGGTTCTCCACACCGGCCTTGTGCTTCAGCACAAATGTGTACTCCTGGAGGAACTCGACCCATCGGCTATGGCGAGAGTTGAGCTTCTTTTGGGCATGGAGATATCGGAGTGCCTCATGATCAGAATACAACACAAACTCCTGATGTAACAAATAGTGTCTCCAATGCCTCAAAGCTTGCACAACTGCGTAGAATTCCTTATCGTATGTAGAGTAACGCAGTTTCGCATCGCTCAGCTTCTCGCTAAAGAATGCAACGGGATGGGTCTCCTGACTAAGAACTCCTCCTATGCCTACCCCTGAGGCATCACAAGAGACCTCAAACACCTTCGTGAAGTCTGGAAGACGAAGGACGGGTGCCTGGGTCATGCGCTCTTTGAGGAGCGCGAAAGCGGCTGAAGCAGCCTTGGTCCACTCAAAGGCCCCTTTCCTAATGCAGTCCGTGATAGGGGCGGTGATGGAGCTAAAGCCTCGGATAAAACGGCGATAGAAGGTCGCCAGTCCGTGAAAGCTACGGACATCATGTAGGGTACGAGGCTCGGGCCACTCAACAATTGCCCTGACCTTCTCAGGGTCGGCAGACACTCCCTCACTAGAAACAATGAACCCTAGGAAGGTGACCTGAGTGGTCATGAACGCGCATTTCTTAGGGTTGGCAAATAAGCTCTCTCTCCTCAGAATCAAACAGACCTGCCGAAGGTGGTCTAAGTGGATCTCCCGGGTACGGCTGTAAATGAGGATGTCATCGAAGTAAACTACCACGAAGATTCCTATCAAGGGTCGCAAGACCTGAGTCATCAGCCTCATGAAGGTGCTGGGAGCATTGGTCAGCCCAAAGGGCATGACCAGCCACTCATAAAGACCATCCTTGGTCTTGAAGGCCGTCTTCCATTCATCTCCAGGTCTGATCCTTACCTGGTGATAGCCACTTTTTAGATCAATCTTGGAGAACACAGTGGCTCCCGCCATCATATCCATCATATCATCCAGACGGGGAATGGGAAACCTATATTTCACCGTGATCTTGTTGATAGCACGGCTGTCTATGCACATCCTCCAAGTACCGTCTTTCTTGGGGGCAAGTAGGGCGGGGACGGCACAAGGACTCATACTCTCTCGGAGAGATCCCCTAGACATCAACTCATTCACCTGGCGCTGGAGCTCAGCGTGGTCAGTGGGGCTCATCCTATAGTGTGGCAGGTTGGGCAATGAGGACCCCGGGATCAAATCTATAGCATGCTGGATGTCTCTCATGGGAGGAAGACCTTCGGGAAGGTCATCGGGGAAAACATCGGAGAACTCCTGAATAATAGCAGCCACATCGGGTGGGGACTCCCCCTCTGCCTCTCTAGGCCTCTCGCGGACTACTACAGCAAAGATGGGATCTCCTCTCGCAAAGTCGCGCTCCATCTCCCGGGAGCTGACTAACATCAACCTCCTAGCCGGAGGACCAGTGGTAGCAATGGGTGGGGCTGGGTCCTGGGCTGGGGAAGGGGCACTGGGCCCCAGGACATCAGTGCTCGGAGTGCTAGGACCGGTGGGTCCCCGAACGGGAGGACGTGTGGGCTGGGAAGGGTGAAGGGTGATCCTCTGGCCGCTGTGATCAAAAGTGCATGTGTTCAAACGACCATGGAGGGTGGCATCCCTATCAAACAACCAAGGTCTCCCTAGAATGATACTACCTACCTCCATAGGCAAGACGTCACACCAGATCTCATCCTGGTAGGCGTGGAACTGTAAGGGCACTAGGCAACGCTGTCTGACCGGAATGGAGGTAGTGTCTACCCAAGACACACGGTAAGGGGAGGGGTGGTCCACGGGGGTCAATCCTAGGCGTTTCACTGTACCCGTGGAGATGGCATTGATGCAACTCCCACTGTCTATAATCACCTTGCAGACTTTCCCTCCTAGTCTGCAGAAAGTATGAAAGATGGTGGTGCGACGCCAGTCATCACTCACCAAAGGCTGGGTCAAAATACACCTAACAACTCCCAGCTGAACATCATCCTGGTGTTGCGTACCCTGGGTGTCGACCTGCTCGCTTTCTAACAACTCATCGAAAAACTCTTCCGCGAGCTCAAGGTCGGCCTCATAGCTAACAGGTTCAACCTCAGGTACGGTCTCCCCTGCGGATGTCTCTCCTAGAGCCACGGTCTGCTGTCGGGTAGGGCACTGAACAGCGTAATGACCGGCTCCTCCACAACGATAGCAATCACCATGAGGCCTAGGGCCTTGCGGTGCTCCACAGTCATCGGCCCTTTCCCCTTGTCATCACGACGAGCCGGGGGTGGTGGAAACTGGGACCTAGTAGGAATGGCAGGCTGCTGAGGGCGAGGAACCTCAGTGGCAGGGGCCTGGGGTCGAGGGAGGAAGTCCCTCGGGGCGGGAGGGCGAGGCCTAGGGGCAAGGTCCTGGCGAGGGGTCTCCCTAGCAATATCCTGAGGTCGGGTCAAGGGTCCCCTAGAAAACTGCCCCGTAGTGGCGCGAGGATCCGCTCCTCGAGAATAGGTGGGTGTGGGGCGCTGGGCGGGAGCAAAATCTAACTCGAACTGTTCCATCTCGCGGGCCACTTGGTAGGCCTCTTCTAATGTCTGCACATGACGGCGGAGTAACTCCATATGAAGGTGCCGTTTCAAACCCCGACGGAATCGAGCTACCGTCATGATAGTCTCTTCCCTGACCCCACATCTCAGCAGGCACTCATCAAATTCGGCAATGTACTCCATGACAGGCCGATTCCCCTGGGTAAGACTCTGCCACCGATCAATGAGCCGGTGGCGGTGGGATCGGGGGACATACTTCTGCTCTAGTTTCGCCCTCATCTCCTCCCAGGTCTCAATCGGGGGCTCATGCCGTTGCCCAATCAAACTCTCAACTGTAGCCCAGTAGGTCTGGGCCCTGCCAACCAGCTTCATCTTGGCAAACCTGACTTTCCTATGCTCGGCCATGTCTACCCACTCGAAATAGCGGTCCATGCTAGTGGCCCAGTCACTAAACAGGTCAGGGTCCAAGGACCCATCAAAAGAGGGTGGATCTACTCGCACAGATCGGAGGATACGCTCCTCATCCTCATCCCGATGGTACCGTCGGCCCTGTCGTCCACGGCCATAACCCTCACTCTCATTATCGGACCCAAAGTCCTCTACCTCACGTGCGTGGACCTGTCGACCACGGTTATGACCGTCGCCTCCCCTAGGCTGGTTGGGTCGAAGAGCAGGGTCACGTTGGCCATGGGCCTGCTCGGGAACATCTACGGGTGGGACTCTACCCTGGGGGCGATCAACTAGACCCTGAATGGTCCGGTTAGAGGCCTCAATCCGGTCCTCCATATCTCCCATTCGGTCCTCCATGACCTTCAACTGGCCCTCTATCCGGTCGGTCTGACCCCTAATCTCATGTCTCATGGACTCCATGATGGTCTGCATCATCTCCTGCATGGAGAGATCGCTGGGTACGGGGTTCCTAGGATCAGCCATAGGGAGCGGGCGGTGGTAGGAAGTACCACGCCGGGTGGGCATGCAAGACCCTAGGGAACAAGGGTGAAATAGACACGACCACAAAATGGGACACGGACTCAAATGCAAGATGAGACTCAATTGGCCTAGGACTACTAAGGATGCAAAGAACCTAAGACAAATCTAATGACTCAAATGGCCTAAGACCCCAATTTGTAGGAACAAACTGGTTCAACCTGGCTCTGATACCAAAATTTGATGCGGGACCGACTGACTCGCTAGCTAACCTAGGACGCTAAAGAACGCGACCAGCACGCGCACGTGGCAAGGCAAGCCGGTGTGACCGACTAACGTGAAATCCCTCCGGGCGGAGGCGTCTCTCAACAGAACTCCGAACCACGGCCGTCCCACGGAGGGAGGCGCGACGGGGTCACAACGGGCGAGAAGCCGCTGGACGACACGGGAGTCTAGTCCGAGCTCGGTGCTCGACTAGGGCCAAGGGAAAAGGCCGCTCTCGTCTCTCTCAACCAGCAGTAATAAATGAAACTAGCTAGGCCCTACACTCACTCGCGCGGCACAATCAATCATATACGTGATAAGCAAGTACTACGGGCGGGAGCGAGACACGTACCTCCACGCCTAAGCGTGGGGAAGGAACCCCGGCCGAGTCCAACCACCCCGATACACGCGTGAGAGAACTAATACAAACATCAAAAGGGCCCACTCCTCGCAGGGAGGTAATAGGCTGCAACCACAGCTACACACGGGGTGGCCGGCGCACGGGCTGACGGGCAGCAGCCGAGGTCGGGGATGAAGCCGGATGCCGACCCTCGCAATGCCGATCGCTCCTGGAGTGGCCTTTGAGGAGGAGGCCCACGTCGCCGTGGGGCACTGCTGGGATGCCGAGCCGGATGGAGGGGCCCCACGCTGCTGCTACGGCCTCGGGGGGGATGTCGGTCCGGCGAGAGGTTGCTGGCTGGTCCCTGTGACAGCGGGCAGAGATGGCGCTGGTACACGGCCGTCCGGACAGCGTTTGTGGCGGCGTCTTCTCTGGTGGAAGGCTGACAGGGGCGGCTATCCAGGGGCAGTGGTGGCCGATGGGGTCCTGTGGAGGGATTGGGTGCGAAGGGCGTGACAACAGGGGTGCACAGACTGCACTTCAGGACAGTCTGACCTGTGACCGAGGGTGAGGTGGTAATGGCGCAAGGGTACAGAAGGAGTTCCGGCCCGAGATGGTTACTGGAGGTGTGGTGGGATGTGAGGAGTCGACCTACCAAGTTGCAGTTCGATCCGAGGACGGGAAATGGTACCCCCTTTGGAGGCCCGCTGCTGACAGTCCCGCTCGGGTACTGTAGCGCAGGATTGCGCACTAAAAGTGTGCTTGAAGACAAAAGTTTACCCCGATGGAGTTTGAAGGCGAGGCCAGAGGGGCTGGATTCGTGACTGGGAGGGGAACAAATGTTATGAAGGGACTGGCGGTGTTTGGGGGCAGGAGAGGCATGCAAACGGGGACCCAAGTCGTCTCGGGTCACAGGCGAGACTGTCAGGGAGGTCGTCAGCGCGACGAAAGTGTCTGTAAAGACAACTTTCTCTGTGGGTGGAATTTTTGGCCAAGGCCGGTGGGGTTGGAAAGATGATTGGAAGGGCTACGAAAGTCGTGAAGAAACTCAGATGAGACGCTGCCGGGAAGCGGACGCACCGGACCGATCTCTGGACACCAAATCTGCTGTCAGCACAGGGACGCCCGGGGAAGAGGATGACGATCCTGCGTGCACCGTCGCTCCACCGACCTCGTCGCCGTGGACGATGATTGAAGGCTGCTGGCGTTGGAATCCCTTGGGGGAGGTCTCCTACCCCTGGGCGTCGCACCCAAGGGCTGGAGAGGAGGTGAGGGCGTCGCACCCTCAAGGAGGAGGAAGAAGAAGGGGTCGCCCCTTTTCACAATGTGGCACTCCACAATGAACACTCAAGCATCAATTTCTTCATTATTCTTTTTGAAAAGAAAATACAAGGTCCTTTTATATGGGATGGGGAAATGCTAGGTTTAAACCCTAGCCAAGGGGAAAGGAGATGGGGGGGGCGGCCACAACCGGGGAAGGGCATTCAAATCTCCTAGATTCTAGGAGTGAAAGGTGGGGGGGGGGGGGGCGGCCAAAAGAGGGAGAGGGCAAGGGGGGGAAGGGCGGCTGCCATTCCCTCCAAGAGGGGAGGGAATGGTCCGCCCCCCAACCCTAACCCTAGGTGGGGCGCGCCTCCCAAGGTGGGCCCAGGGGGGGGGGAAGTGGTCAGCCCTAGTGGGCCAGAGAAGTGAACCAAGAAGTGGCCCAATAACCCCCCTAGCCTCTAGCAAGCCTACAAAACACAAATAAAGCCTAATTGGCCTAAAAAAGGGTCCATGACTGAAAGAAAATTGTCCACACACGGACTAAACCAAGGCCCAACATGGCCCAAAGCATAAAATAAGTGATGATAGCTCCGCTAATCTGCCAACTGGTCGCCGAGCCAAAGGGATGCCGGCGAGATCCGTGTACTCCGTCGTAAAGTGTGACGCGTGTCCTCACCACTTCAGTGTATAGACTTTAGAAGACGAGTGCAATGTATAGACTCCATGAGACTCTAGTGCAGACAGATGATGTATAGAGTTCTCAGTTCAGCCGTCAGTGTATAGACTTGAAAGTGTTGAAGCCAATGTATGGACTTGAGAAGCTGAGGCCAGTGTACAGGCTTGCCACCGACTAGTGTGTAGACTCGATCAGCATAAGGCACAGTATAGACATCAACTCTGCACATCGAATTTGTAGACTTCAAGTGTGAAGACCATTGTAGAGACTTTGGATTCGAAGACCAATGTACAGACTTTGGATTTGAAGACCATGTGCAGACTTTAGATTTGAAGACCAATGTCCAGATTTTGAGTTTGAAGACCAATGTCCAGACTTCAAGTAACACTGTGGATGTACAGACTTGATGGAGCGAAGCGATGTGTAGACTTGAAGCTCCTGATGGATGTATAGACTTCAAATATCAAGGCGCTAAGGAAGATGGACAATGTACAGACTTGCTGTAACAGTCTGATGTACAGACTTCATGAAGCTCTAGACATTGAATGCTGTACAGACTTAGCCCAATGCCTGAGACGCTAACAAAGACGGACGATGTTCAGACTTGCTGACAGACCGATGTACAGACTTTACTCAAATGCATGAGACGCTAACTGAGACGCTGGACTCTGTATAGACTTTGAGTGATGTATGGGCTTCAAAGAAGTTGGCGATTCAATGTACAGACTTGATGAAGCGAAGCCATTGTACAGACTTGAGTGTAGCTAAAGCCTTGATCGTAGGACTAGGCTGGACTGTATAGACTTTAAGCTTCAGAACCGAATGTACAGACTTCACTTAAGAAACGTAGGAGAAGACCCCAGTGTATAGACTTTACCTTGAGTGAAAGGTAAGTGATGATTGTATAGACTTTGACGATGTGTAGACTTGAATATGTGAAAGCTACAGTGAAAGAGTGTATACACTTGACCAGATCAAGGGCAATTCGGATGTACAGACTCTGAGGTTCAAGGCCAACGGCTGTACAGACTTAGAATATTAAGACTGATGTATAGACTTCATGCGTTGACGCTGTACACACTTAGCGAGTGAGATGCGTTGACGCTGTACACACTTAACGAGTTCAAATGAAATGCAGTGTGTGGACTTTATCTGAAATGGACGATGTATAGACTCAATTGATATGCAGACAGATTCGGCTGGGTTGAATAACCGAGAGAGGTAATACGCAGCCCCCTCTTTTCCTTCATCATCCACTTGTGCTAAGACCGCCCCTAGGGAGTTCTCAATGACCGAGATATATAGGATTAGGGGTTTCCCAGGGACAGGAGGTTCCAAAACCAGGGGATTGGACAGATATTCCTTTAAGTCCTCGTAGGCCTTTTGACAATCTTCATTCCATTCAAACTTAACTCCCGCCTTAAGCAATTCATAAAATGGACGGCACCTTTGAGAATGTTGGGATATGAATCTTCTAATGAATTGCAATCTACCAATCAATCCTCGAAGTTCTGTAATGTTCTTAGGTGGAGGCATATCCATGATGGCCTGTGCTTTGTTAGGATCAATCTGGATCCCCCGTTTGCTCACTATAAAGCCTAGTAGCTGTTGATTGTTTGTTTACCTATCTCTTCTTATCTTCTTTCTTCTTTTTTTTTGTTGATTGTGAGGGTTTTGAAAAATGATATGGCGAGATGATAAATAAACTACCAAAGATCAGCTCAACCTATGCACATGTGAACATGAACCTAGGCAATCAAATCTAACTCTAGCATGGGCATGCTATCTCAATCAAATTACGCTAAGGGAAAAACAAAAACACACGCCGGGGCGTGGAGCAAAGATAAATAAAAACACACCGCTAGGGGTGGAACAATCAAGGGGAATAAAGAGATTTGATGAAAAAGACAGCTAGTGCCCAACACTAAGGAAAGTCGTGATCGCCACCAAAGTAAACACAAGTCAAAGACTCGAATATACCTTGGAAGTAGGTGGATGAAACACCCGCCCACGGGAGAGAAAACCAAGAAAAGCCTGCAGATCAACTTGCAAATAACGGTCCAAACCCTGTGCGTCGCTTTGAAGTAATGGTCGTACGATAGACCGCTAGAAGGAAATAACGCTCCTGCACCTGACCGTCAGATAACCTGCAGTGAAAAGATGTGAATTCTTTGAACTCCAACCCTTCCAGCCGGCTAGAAGGCTTGGGCCTCGTGCTAGTGATCCTGTAAAACCTGCCAAGGATGTAGAAAGCAAAACAACACAACCTCAATTAGCCCTCAACATAAGTATAGCATCAATCCTTAAAAAGCTTAAGAACATCAAAAGGAGAGGGGATTACCGGGGAGTTGTTGGTTTTTTAACCCCTCTGGGCGTTTTTTAAGTTTAGGAGGATATGTGTATGCTTAGCAACAGTGAAAAACGTGGAGGAAGAGGAGGGACAATGCTTTTGATTGATAAAATTAAGGGAAACTTGAGCATGCAATGATGATCTTGACAAGCTAAAACCCAAAATTACTCCCTTGACTTGGAAGATGGACGTGGGAAGCAGCTCCTCCTGGATGTAGATGGCTCCTGAATTTGGCAGCACTTCGTCGTGAATCAAATCTTCCTCCTCTCTGGGTCATGAAATCAAGGGTTCTATTTATAGACTCCCTCAAACTCTCAGGTCGAGTTGAAGATAAATCAGCCAAGAAAGGAGGATAATCCTTAGCAAATCCTTGAGGATAATATCAACAAGAGTCCAAAGAAACAAACGAGAGGTCCTGAGGATTAGAATTGAAGGAGATAATGCCAATCCAAAACCCTATCTCGTCCACGGAGTAGCAGAGAAAAGGCCTGAACTGTCAGGACTCTCTGAAGGAAGTAACGGTCTTACGATAGACCGCCACTTGGAAATAACGCTCCAAGGCATTACCGTCATTTTCAACCCTATCCAAAGGATAAGATCGACGGGAAGAAGATCTAAACAATAGGACTCTGCAAGTAAGTAACGGCCAGGGCATAGGGCGTCATAAGAAAACAACGGCTAGGGAGTAGACCGTTATTATCAAAGGACAACGAGGCCCTAAATCTTGGGACTCTTCAAAGAGTAACGGCCTAGGCTTCATGCGTTATTATGAAATGACGCGCCTAGTCCAGACCGTTATTGTCATTGATTTTCAAGAAAATAGAATGGAGGGATTGCCAAGCTTTTGAACGAAGTGCCACCAGGAACCAGGTCTAATCCAGGAATTGAGACCCAGAAAATAGGCTTCAACTGATTAAAAGGAATTCAATGAAGAGTGAACAACTCGGAGCATCATATTGAATGAATAAGGAGATGACCCGACTTATTGGGTATAAAACGGGTGTCAACAGATGCCCCTCCTTAACGTCCTCTTTGCAGGGGAACGAGCGGAAGTGAAGCGAAAGTGAAATGGAACACGGAGATGAAGCGGAAATGAAGCGGAGTGGATCAAAAAGAGGGCGTTAAGGTAAACGACACCCGTTTTTTACCAACAAGCGATAAGAATTTTCTGGAAAAACTTCAAAACTGATCACAAGGAAATAGCTAACCAAAGGATGCAAGTCTGGAGGATTTAATTAACTAAGGAAAGGAAACACGGCTGGCCGCCGGAGGCAACGGAAAGGAAAGAGACTAAACTCCAGACAGGGATCTTCAGTCAACCAGATCAAGCGAGCAAATCGAAGGAAACCTTCAAATTCAGAGTGGAATAATTCTCCTTATCCAGGATCAAGAACACAGCTGTTCACCGTCAATGAGACCTCTTGAACAAATGAAGCTCATGAATGCTCAAAGAATGCGTATGATGCATGCTGGGCTAAAGAAAAACAAATCTTCAAAGCAAATGCAAAGAAAGATAAAATAACAAGATACTCGAGAATAATATTGCTAGATTGGGGAAACCAGAGTCAAGACACTATCTGCAACCACGGCGTGCAAGATAGAACCATCATCCCTAAATTTTCCAACCTAACGGCCTATCCAACGATTATTCACGTGAACTTAGATCATCATTATTTTTGTTTAAGGGGAACATCAGATCCCAGGACACCTGAATGACCAGCCGGTTCTCGAGATAATATATCATAGATATCATATAGTAATGCATTAAGGGATAAGGGAACGAGATACAATACCTGACTTACCTGCTTGACGGACGGCGAAGCGTGCCTTCTGTTCATAGTTTCTTTCATGAAAGATAGGTTAGCCAATAGTTATGATAATAGTTAAGGCATAACCATTGTTTATGTGATAAACTCATCAAATGTTTTTATGGTGGAGATAAGTTTAAACATTAATTTTGACCATTCATTCATCAAGAAACTTGCAAGCATATAACGGCCTGACTCAGGAGCGTCACATGAAAATGACGGATTAAGCCTAGTCCGTCAACACCAAGTCGGTTCAAATTCTTCAATAAAACAGTCGTCACAAGCGACGGCCTTAGAGGGGGGCGTCAGGATGATGTGACGGTCCAACGATAGACCGTCGCTTCTCCTGAGTTTTCAAAAAAAACAAACCGAACGGCCGTTCGGTCTCACTTCACGCTCAAACAACCAAAACGCCAAACCAGAAAAACCTCACCGGCGATCTCCATCTCCACCCTCCAATGGCCGGCGACGAGGCACCGCAGCCACCACCTCAGAAGAGAGGGAGAGGAAAGAAGATGGCTATAAGGCGGTTCCACCGCCGGCTCGAACGAGAGACCACCCCGCCGTCCGTGGAGGAAGAACCGAGGGGAAGGGAGCCAAGGGAAGAGGAGGAGGTCCCCACGGTCGTGGAAGAACCAACCGAAGCCTCCTTGGGTGCAGAGGAGCCCAAGGAACCAGAGCAGAAGAAGAGGAAGGTCCTCGACCATGAGGTAGGCCCTCCGCCCTAATTTTTAAATTTTTGATTTTTATGTTTTTATTTATGAATGCATGTGGGGGATAAGGGTAGAAATGGGTCTATGAACCCACTAGGAACACTTGTAGGCCATTTGGCCAAAGTGAGAAATCATGGGGATGCAGGGGAGAAATTCCCTACTGGCAGACTAAGTGACGGTCCCGCCAGCGACCGTCACTCTTCTGACGCCTCAAGCTAAGGCCGTCAGAGACAAGTAACGCCCCATCCCAGGGCCGTTACTTCTGCCAGGGTTCCAAACTCTTTTTAGGGTTTTCAATTTTCAAATTTTTGTTTTCCTTTTCGATATTTAATGTTTATGCAATGTCTATATGATACGAATGGACTAATTAGTGCTCTAATATGCAATGCAGGGAAAGAGGAGATCGAGGATCTCATGGCTGCAGATTCGGGCGGTGTACCAGGCACTGCCCGACTACCAGAGAGACAGACTCGCAGAGATGGGTTTCGCCGAGATGCTCAGCATCGAGGTGATCCGGATGGATACGCCATTGCTGTACGCTTTGCACGAGAGGTGGGACCCGGTTAGCAGGGCATTCATCTTCCCGTGGGGCCACATGATCCCCACGCTAGAAGACATGGCGAGAATTACAGGCCTGAGAGTCCACGGCGCTGCAGTGACCGGGTGGACGTACGGCGACTATCGGGAGATAGCGCAGCAGCTACTGGGGTTGGACCTGATCAGGCCGGGTCAGTCTTCATCCCAGCTCTCGAGATCAGTGCTGCAGGAGAGTTTGGGGCTGAGAGGGGCAGCGATTGCCGTGGGGGAACTGCCCGAGGAGCATTTGGGCAGAGTGATTGACCAGGTACGCCCTCGTGTGGCGGCAGAGGCAGGAGAGGAGGGGGATCGAGTGATGAGGCGCTTCTTGATACTGTTGTTCGGGAAGCTCCTGTTCGCGACCAGAGCGGATGTCATCAGCTGCAGACTGCTGCCGCTGATAGAGGATTTAAGCAGAGTGAGGAAATACGCCTGGGGAGCAGCGGTCTTGGCCTTCCTGATCAACTCGTTGAGCACCACGGACCGACTGACGATGCTGGGAGGCTTCTCGCCCTTCCTACAGGTAAAAATGCGCTTAAGTGCTTTCTACTATGCCATGATGTATGCTATGATTGATGATTTATGTAACTGACTTGATTCCTAAATGCAGATCTGGAGCTATTTGCACCTCCCGGGCATTGGGAGAGGCGCATTACTCCATCCTGGCCTGATACCGATCGCGAGGCGATGGTCGGTGGCGAGGGATACGGGGTCGGTCTTGAGACAGACCCGGATGATCCAGGAGGACCTGGACTCCTACCCACACACATCGGTGAGCCCAGAACTTAAATGCTTTAAATGCTTTATATGCCTATATGTGCTCATGCCATGCGAATGCTAATGGATCTAAATGCCTGCAGGTGAGGTGGACCCCTTACCGCGGTGAGGGCTACACAGGACAGCCATGGGTGGAGGCGTCTCTATCGTATCGGGGACGAGACGTCTGGCTGCACTGCCTCCACATCATCGAGCCTCTGCACTACAGGCTGATCTTGCGGACCCGAGGACTACACCAGCCCGAGGTGACCTTTCCACGCCGCACCGACGACCATCCAGGCAAGTCGGCGAGAGGTATTAGTGGGAATGTGGATTGGCGTGCCCGGAAGGCGAAGTACGTCCTCGACTGGAGGCAGCGAGGCAGGGCTGTGAAAGAGCGGGCAGAGAGCGACGAGGCCTACCTGAAGGCCTTTGCTCGACACTACGGCGACCGGGTATACCGAGGTACCCGACGACCGGTATGCAATTCTAAACTAAAAAACTCTTTCTATATGATGAAATGCGGATGTGACATGCTGGCTCATGCTTTCTACATGCAGCTCGATCCTGAGGGGCGGATAGCTGAGCTAGAGGGACTACTCCACTCTACCATCCAGCAGCGGGATGAGTACCGGACTGCTTTGGAGCTCCTAGTGAGATTCTGAATGCTTATGATATGACTATGATTATGCATGATGCTAATGCTTTGGCTATGACAATGCAGCGGGCAGAGGGAGCTCAACGAGCAGGACCGGATGCCCCATCGTCGTCCTCGCAGCCTGCGGGAGACAGGGCTGGGCGAGATGCTGACTTTGCTCGGGCGGTCGCCCGGGCCGAGGAGGCGGAGGCCACCCTCGCGGAGCGGGTAAGATACTTACATGCTTTATGATTATGCTTATGCTAATTAAATTTATATGACTAACCTATATGCAATGCAATGCAATCTACAGGCGATAGAGCTGGCAGCGGCAGTGGCGGAGGCCACCCAGGCGAGGGCAGAGGTGGAGAGGAGCCGGGCCGAGACTGATCGAGCTCGAGCAGAGACGGAGCTCGTGCGGGCAGAGATAGCCCGACTGAGAGCGGAGACCCCTCGACATGTGGACGATGTGGAGATGGAGCGACTTCGGGCAGACTTAGCACGGGCGCAGGCCGAGGTGAAGGACCTTCGCCTTGGGACCGCGGATCTTGATCGCTACCGGACCGAGGCACGGGAGACGCGACGCCAGATCTTCACGCTGAAGATCAGGCTGCAGACAATGGAGCAGACGGTCCGGATGCTAGGCCGGGCACCAGAGCGGAGTTCTTCCCGGAGCGGGGCTCATAGGAGTGCTGCCCCCAGTGGCTCGGTTGGGGATTTCCTAGTTAGTTCCGCCGGCCAACAGAGAAATGAGAGGGCGGAGAGAGGACAGCAGGAGGAGAGTGCTTCCATAGCACCGCCACCCAGGAAACCCGAGGGTGGAGAGGATGAGGGCGGCCCGACGGATAAGCCGGCCGAATGATGTACTTTTATGCTTTTCTTACCACTTGTACATGCCTTTTTATGAAAATGAAGTTTTTGTTGACTTTTTTATGTGGATGTATGAATGGATATGCACGAATGAGTGATGGAAAGTACGCATGATGGATGTGTATGGGTGAGTGAATGCTTGTGTGGAGAAGGTGTGGTGTACAGATGTGAAAGACCGCCAGGTCTAGGCAAAGGATAGACAAACTGCCTGAATTTAGTAGCAGAGGAAATGACGGTCTGGTCTTGGACCGTCATAATCAAACGACGCGCCTACCTTAGGCCGTCATTCATGAAATATCTTATTCTGATAGCCGGGCTGCAGAGGAAATAGCGGCCCATGGTAGGAGCGTTAAAAGAAAACAACGGTCCTAGACCAGACCGTTGTTCATGGCAGAACATGGTTTTAGAACTACTCGCAGAAAATGCGACGGTCTGAAGGAGACGCGTCATAACGAAACGACGGTCCTAACCTGACCGTTACATGTCGTTCAGCCCAGAAGAGAGAAACTTGAGCGTTTTGAAGGATATAACGGATTAGGGTTCGTCCGTTGAAAGGCGACGGTCTGAGACCAGACCGTAAACAGCCACAGAACATGTTCTAAGGAAAACCCAACCCACAGAAAAAGTGACGGCCCAGGGTAGGCGCGCCAGAGTGAAGTAACGGCCCTACGACAGACCGTCAGAGTCTGGGTCGTTTCCAAAACGGATTCGGCCGTGAGAGCTTAGAGTCCGAGGTTCAGCCACTTAATCTCTTGCTAGAACTTATCCAAATTTCAGATAAAGCCCCCCAACTCCAATCTTATCCTTCCAAAGTTAATAAAAAGCCCCAGCAACTTGGGAAACTTATCCAAAATCGCAGCTTGCAAAAACCTCTGTTCTAGGGTTGAAGAATTCTCCCTAACAAGCAGAAATCAAGATGAAGAGGTGCTTCGAGATGGCGGCTATGGAAGAGAAGATCTACACCGGCCCTAAGGCTGCAAGGAGGGAACATGGGGAGCTTCAACGGCTGTCCTCGATCCCCAAGCATCTAAGCTCTAATGTCCAAAGGGTGGTAAGCTTGCATGACTTCATCCAAAGTTCAGATTTTTTGCTGCACTTTAATTTTCTTCATAACCTTCCTTCTTCTTTTCTTCTTCAAGCCTCTTCCTGGCCCAAGGTGTTACTCCAACCTGAAGTGGGTGGCTCCCATGGTAAAGGCACTCCCTTTAGAGGTGGTATCAATCCTCAAAGCATGGCACCTCCAACCCCTCTTGGTTCTAGGCAAAAACTTCCAGAAATTGTCTTTGGATTGGCCATGCCTTTCAGCCCTTGTGGAACTATGGCATCCACAAACTCATACCTTCATCTTCCCCTCCTTTGAAGCAACCGTCCTATTGGAGGAGGTAGAGACCTACCTAGCCCTTCCTAAGACTAAGTTGGGGGATGAGGATCGGGTTTGCTATACAATAGAACCTATTGATCCGTCCTTGATCTTAAGCGACTTCATTCATAACCCAAAGGACGTGCGGACCATGATCAGCCCGCGCCACATTCACATGATCCCTATGGCACAATGGATAGTGTCTCACTGTAAAAATAAGTGGGAGAGACACGAAGCAATAGCCAAGGCGGTGGCGGTTTGCTTGTGCGGGGTCTTCCTTTTCTCCACAACCGACCACCTCTTAGATATCCAAAATCTTAGCATTATTAGTGGACTGTGGCGGGGTATGTCTATTTCTCAAGCGGTCCTCTCATACCTCTATGAAGGACTAAGCTCGGCTTGCCTTGGAGGGCCTTTGTTCGGTTCCATGATACTCCTTGAGTGTTGGATAGGAGTGAGAATCAAATTCCTTCCCAAGGAAGATATAACTTCGGCGAGCCGGATCTTCGGGAGCCACCCCCTCTTCTTCATTGGAGGGGCTTTTGGATATTCTTCTCATGTTGAATGCAGGACGGCGGATAAGAAAACGCGGGATGAATGGCGCCTCTTCTTCAATGCTTTGCCTCTTGAAAAGTTCATCATGCGACCAAGAGCTCTTCGAAGCATTCTTCTTAAAATACCGCGGCGTCAAGGCCTCGACCTTCAGCTAGTAGGGAACACTACCATGGCGATCTACAACCCGCACCGATGCCATCTTCAAATCAGATTACCTCGAATCGGCGTTTCTGCACTATCACACTACCCTCCCCTTCTACCTAGGAAGATGGGGACCGAGGAAGATGAAAGATCGATCCGGAACGTGCTGACCATGTGGGAGATCAGCAAGGTGCGCCCGTGGCAAGCAGAAGTTGAAGAGAATGACGAAATACGCCGAGATTACGTGAAAGAGTTGAGAAGAATCTGCCCTCTTGCGGATACGAAACTGAATGTATCTTGATTTTCCTTTGTTTATGAGAGATATCATGTAATGGACAATCAAAGTTGAATTCATCAAGATCTATATTTCATTAATCTTTGCTTGAATGAGATGAGATTGCCACAGTTGAGGGATCTTGAGTTCCATCATGTGGAATGCTAGAATGATGTGAGCAGACAGGGCTTCTGGAGGCTGTAACGGATGTACTCTAGGCCGTTATTTGTAAATGACGGTCTGCGATAGGCCGTCATAATGGAAGTAACAAGAGCTCAGTCCCTGAAGGATGTGACGGATGGGTCTTGAGCCGTTATTTGTAATTAACGGTAGGTCTCAGACCGTTATAATGATGGTTTAATTGAAAGGAAAAGGGGCCCATGCCAAGGGAAGTGACGGTCAAAGAGGGGCCCGTTATATGACTGTAACGGTCCGATCCTGGCGCGTTACACGCTCTGAACCTGCATAGCTGTGAGCTTCTGCTTTTGGGCTTGTTCCTGTATTCTGCACACACTTAGACATGAAAACAAGTTAGATCTGTTCTTAGACTCAACCCCTTGCCCTGAAGCAAGTTTAGAAAATGACCGTTTCTTGATATTTGGTCAAGGGGTGGAGCCTTATTAAATAGGCGAAAAACATAATGAAAATGCGATGCATGCTATGCATATGATGGTATTTTGGGGGTTTTGGAAAATCTTTAATGTTTTGGATTTTTTGAAAATATGTGTTGTTTTTAGATTTTGAAAATATTTGATTGTTTTTGGATTTTGAAAATATTTGTTGTTTTTAGATTTTAAAAATATTTGTTGTTTTTGGATTTTTGGAAATATTCGTTGTTTTTGGATTTTGGAAATATTCGTTGTTTTTGGATTTTTGGAAAACCAGTGCCTCTCTAGCAACACGAGACCTCCCTTGTTTTAGCTTGAGTCTCGAGACCGGCGTGCAATAGCGTGGCGACCCCTGGCCGAGACCTGATCATCGTGACGGTGTTTTTACCAAAACCATACCTAGGGTACTCGTCTCAGTCCTAAAAAAAAAAGAATATGGGGGGTAAGCTTAGGCCAGGTATGGAAGTTTTTAGAACTTGATTCCCTCACCGTACAACCTTTTTTAGAGATTCGGTCTGTTGTGCCGGGGCTTTTTATGTCCGTCATCGAACCTTTGTCCACTTAGGCATGCATGCGACCGGGCTCATAACGTCCCGCGGGGAACTGTACTGCCACTCTTGTCATGCCTAATCTTCTTTTTCTTTTGGAGCTTTTGAGAATTCATTCACAGACCTTGAGATGATGCTTTTGATTTCATGGTAAAGAGCACTTCTTTGCTTTTCTTTTCTTTTCTTTCTTGTGGAGTCAGGTCATAACGGACTTGCCCCTATTTGAGACCTCTTCTCGTTAGGGAGTTTGGA
This sequence comes from Amorphophallus konjac, assembly GCA_022559845.1. NCBI lineage: Eukaryota > Viridiplantae > Streptophyta > Magnoliopsida > Alismatales > Araceae > Amorphophallus > Amorphophallus konjac. The sequence continues at coordinate 198,384,184 of CM040125.1, read as the reverse complement.
TCGGTTGTCGCCTTCTTATTCACTCCTTGCCCCTGGATGCAGCCGAAGAATGAAACGTACAGGGACTTTGACTTTCCCCCAAAGCATGGCCGAGGAAAAACGGTGTCTTTCTAAGCAAGGACCCGACCAGGGGCGTCGTGTAGTGTGTGTTTGCCTTACTCAAGACTCTCTTTTGAAGATAGGGAGGCAGTTCTTATTGCCGGAAAAGCACATGGTTTAGATTTTTAAGGAAAGAAACGCTTAAGATACAACCCATTCCACGGGTGAGAGAGCTCCTCACCTTCCGCGTTGATTAGACGATAGGCATTCCCTGAATAAGCTTCTTTTATTACAAACGGCCCTTCCCAGTTAGGTTGCAATTTAGACCTAGGACCTGTAGACCGAATGAATTTGCGTTTCAAAACCATTTCACCCTTGCAAAATTTTCGTTCAATTACCTTCTTTTGAAAATAACGCGAAACTCTCTTTTGATAAACGGATACGTGATCGGCCGCATTCATCCTCTTCTCATCTAGGAGTTCCAGTTGGACCAGCAACGCCTCTCGACGTTCATCGAGATTAAGTTCCTTATCGAGCTGTACTCTGAGTGAAGGGATTAGATCTCATATGGGAGCACCGCCTCCATCCCGTAGGTTAGAGAATAGGGAGTTTGTCCCGTAGGAGTACGGACGGAGGTGCGGTAAGCCCACAGAGCTTCCACCAATCTTTCAGGCCAATCAGAAAATTTATGCGCTTCGCATGTTTTCTTAATGATTTTAAGAAGAGTTTTATTAGTGGCTTCGGCTTGACCGTTGCCTTGAGGGTAATATGGTGATGAATGATGCAATGTAATTTTGAACTTCTTACAGAGGTCTTTAAGCTCCTGGGAAACGAACTGGGGTCCGTTGTCGGTGATGATGCTGCTTGGCACTCCGAACCGCGAGATGATATTCTTCATGATAAAGCGGCACACCGTTGTAGCTTTGATCTCTGCGTACGCCTCGGCTTCGGCCCATTTGGTGAAGTACTCAGTTGCTGTGAGAATGAAGGATTTCTGCTTGGTCTGAGAATTAGGATCACCGAGTGGGCCGACGACGTCGAAAGCCCACATAGAGAATGGCCAAGGAGCGGTCATAGGATGAAGAGATGAAGCTGGAGAGTGGATTTTATCAGCGTGGAGTTGGCATTTAAGGCACCTCCGGACATAGAGGGAGCAATCCTCCTCCAGAGTGGGCCAATAGTAGCCCTGCCTAAGAATCCTCTTCGCTAGAGCCTGGCCATTGACATGACCTCCACACTCGCTGGAATGTGCTGCTTCTGCTACTTTCCAAGCTTCCACATCATCTAGGCATCTCATGAGCATTCCATTAGTAGCGCGCCTGTACAGTTCTCCTGCAATGATAGTGTACCTTGCGGCGGCCCTTCTTATTGCTTTGCGCTGCTCAGCTCTTGCCCCTTCTGGGAATGCCCCTTCTTTGCAAAATAACTCGATTTCATGGTACCAAGGCAATTCTTCTTCATCCAAAATCTCCTCTAGTTCTGCCAATGATACCTCCTCGAGATCTTCCTTTTCAGCTCTCACTTCTGCAGACTTCCTAAGGTTGGTGAACCAAGGATCCTGGAGAGAGGGTGCGTCCATCTCTGGACGACGACAGTCTCAGTACTACGACTGAGAGGGAAGTATAAGGAGGAGGCCAGAGATGCCAATGCATCCGCCAGAATGTTCAGAGAACGGGGAGTATGGATATAGATTAGCTTGCGGAATCGCTTAGCGATGAGCGTGACCAAATCTTGATAGGGCTTGAGCTTGGGGTCACGGGTACGGTAAGTGGACAGAACTTGCCGTAAGACGAGCTGAGAGTCTCCTATGATGTTTAAATAACGCGCGCCTAAGAGATAGGCGTGCTTCAAGCCGGCCAGGAGAGCCTCATACTCAGCGATGTTGTTGGTAGCAGGAAATCGAAGTTGATAAGCGAAGGGGATGGTTACTCCCTCTGGAGTAAGCAAGACAGCCCCGATCCCTTGGCCCTGTGAGTTAAGCGCACCGTCAAAGTGCAGAGACCAGAAGGGATGCTGAGAAAGGACAGAGAGATGCTCATCAGGGAAATCGTCCTGAATAGAGTCGGTGTGAGGAATAGGGAGATGTGCAAGATGCTCAGCGATGGCATATCCTTTGACTGCCCTCTGAACGACAAAGGTGATATCGAATTGAGAGAGGAAGCTCTGCCAGCGAGCTAACCTACTAGAAAGAACGGGCTTTTCTAAGAGATAACGGATCGGGTCCATTCTAGAGATCAGCCTAACTGGGTGGGCGAGAAAGTAATGTTTAAGCTTCTGAACTACCCATACTAAGGCGGCACAAGTCTTCTCCATAGCGGGGTACCTGGATTCAGCTGGATTAAACAATAGAGAAAGATAGTACGCAGCCCGCTCTTTTCCTTCGTCATCCACTTGTGCTAAAACCACCCCTAGGGTGTCCTCAATGACCGAGATGTATAGGATCAGGAGTTTCCCAGGGACAGGGGGTTGCAAAACCGGGGGATTGGATAGATATTCCTTGAGGTCCTCATAGGCCTTTTGACAATCTTGATTCCATTCGAACTTGACCCCCGCCTTGAGCAATTCATAAAACAGACGGCACCTTTGAGAATGCTGGGATATGAATCTTCTAATGAATTGCAATCTACCAATCAGTCCTCGAAGTTCCGTAATGTTCTTTGGCGGAGGCATATCCATGACGGCCTGTGCTTTGTTAGGATCAATCTGGATCCCCCGTTTGCTCACTATGAAACCTAGCAGCTTCCCCGAGGAGACTCCGAATACGCACTTCTTCGGATTCATCTTTAGCTTGTACTCCCTGGCTCTCTGCAGCACTTTAGCCAAAATAGAGGGGTGTTCTTCCTTTGATCTTGACTTCACCAGAATGTCATCCACGTAAGCTTCCATATAGATGTGCATCATGTCGTGGAAGATAGCCATCATCGCCCTTTGATAGGTGGCGCCTGCGTTCTTTAATCCAAAAGGCATAACTACATAGCAGTATGTGCCCCAGGGCGTGGTGAAGGAAGTTTTCTCTTGATCTTCAGGAGCGAGACGGATCTGATTATAGCCCGAGTACCCATCCATGAACTATAGAGCTTCGTACCCGGCAGTGTTATCAACAAGGACGTCTATATGAGGCAGCGGGAAATCGTCTTTAGGACATGCTTTGTTAAGGTCCCTGAAATCAATGCATATGCGCACTTTCCCGTCCTTCTTGAGAACAGGGACTATGTTTGCCACCCACTGAGGATATAAAACTACTCTGACGAACTTGGCCTTGTAAAGTTTGTCGACCTCTTCCTTAATCCGCAAGGCCATGTGGGGGTGAAATCTTCTCGACTTTTGTTTAACAGGTGTTGCCCCTGGTTTAAGCACGAGTCGGTGTTCCACTAAGGAGGGGTCAAGACCTGGCATGTCCTCATAAGACCAGGCGAAAGAATCGCTATACTCCCTCAGTACCTTAATTAGATCCTCTTCTACCTGTGGAGGGAGATTAGCTGAAATATTGATGGGCCTTGGATCTTCTTCTGTTCCCAAGTTGATTTCCTTTGTAGGTTCATCCACTGCCGTCGACGGCTGGTCGAATCTCTTCAGTCCCTTTGCATATAAGTCGGCAGTGTCCTCTACGTCGCTGTCTTCATCAATTGGGTCTTTCTCATCCAGCACTTCATAGACGCCTAATCCGTCATCGCTCCACACCCCTTCTATTTCCTCTTCATCTTCAATTGCAATCGCCGTGGCGACGAATTCTGGGCACTTCAAAAGAGCATGACACCGCTGAGCTAGATCTTGCAAGAACCTATCAGGAATAGATCGGGAAGGATGCGCAAGCGAGCGCGGCTCAGGAGGGGAAGGGTTGAACGACCTAGAACAAGACCCTACTTCTTTAGACCTAACTGACTCTTCTTCTCTAGACTCGCTAGACCCTAACTCTGACCTAGGAGAGAGGAAGCTTAATGGAAGGGAAGGAGCAGGGGACTCGTGCCCCTGGGACGAGGAGGATGGAGACAGGATAGCATAATCTTCCACTGAAATCTCTGTTTCACATTTGACGTTTTTTTTTTGGAGATCAGAGGAGACCACGCAACACGACGGAGGAGGCGGGAGCTGCATAGGGAACAGCTCAGGAAAGATGTAATCGAAGAAAAGATCACAAGAGGAGGAACCCCACATCTCGTGGATTTGAGAGTTAAAAAACGGAGGGATGGGGAAAGCAGGCAGATTAATGGGGCAGCGAGGCCCATAAGCAAGAGGATTGATTGAAATCTGGAATGGATCACAGAAAGATGGATTAATCATAATCGGAGGAGGACGGGGTACAAACCCCTTCAGCTGGATCATGCACTGAAAATGAGAGGGAGATAGAGAAAGAGCAATCAGCGAGCTCCCTTCTTTCTTTGAATCATCACCAGGCCGCTTCTTCGGCCTCCACTGCATAAGCTGAACCTTCTGTGGCTTCTGGCTGCCTCGGTCACAAAACAGCCCCTGGAGGGCCCAGCTGTAGTCGATCACATCATCATTTAGCCCCCTTGGCAACGGGGGTGGACTGGTGACCGGACAAACCGTGTCGGTTTCTGACTGGACTGGCTTCGCAGCTAACGTGCCCGGCTGTGGGGGCCCTCTGACAAAATGCTGACGGTAATCCCAGGTAAGCGGCCCAGAGTCACCCATCATTGATAATGCTGTCTCCTTGTAACCGAGACCTCGTCTGCCCATTTTTCTTCCTTTTGGTATGGGCTTGGTCATCCCTTGCAGCTGTGCACCGAGGCCTCTCCCCGATTGATAGCCCAGTTTCAATATAATGTTCCACCCCTTTGAATCTCGAATCTGCGGCTTTACCTTGATATTGACCGGGGTAGTGACGGGCCTAGGAGTGGTGTACGCCCAAGGAAAGTTTAGGTCTAGCACTGATAGCACGGGCCGGCTGCTTGGCCAGAGAGTAGGAAGAATCTGTTCAGAGATGGCCTTCACTGACTGTACCGTGGATAAACTTTTAACTTTGACGACCCTCCCTTGAAAAGGGAATTTAATGCATTGGTGCGCGGTAGAGGGCACGGCGCCAAGTGTGTCGATCCAGGGACGACCCAAGATAGCTTTGAACATAGGGTCGATATCAAGTACATAGAATTCTACAGCCATGGAAAGAGGCCCGAGCTCAGCCTGAATAGTGACTACCCCGTGACATGCCCGCCTTGAGTTGTCGTATGCTGCTATAGTGGTGGGAGTAGGCCGTAGTAACTCCTCAGATATATTGCAGGCTCGGAGAGTGCTGAGGGGGCAGACATTAATTGAGGCCCCAGTGTCTACCAGTGCTGCTTCAACGTCGACTTTGTTCAAAGTAATTGTTATGCAGAGCGGCATTTACCGAGCCCCCGGAGATGCAAGCTCGGTCTCAGAGAATGTGATTGCCGGCCCTTTAGAGATAGTTGCTAGTGCCGTTGGTAGACTGTCGACTGCCATGTCTTCACTAACCATGACCTTCTGCAAAAAATCCCTCAGTGCATCTTGATGGAGAGTGGACCTCTTGATTAACTCCAGCACAGATATCTTGGCGGGTACTCGATCTAGATGATGTAGTAAATCATATCGAGTCCCCGGTAACGGTTCAGCTTCCTCTTGCTCGGCCACCGGTTGGGAAGACTGGGGATTGCTAGTAGTGGCGTAGTTCCGATGGAACATCTTCCCGCTCCTTAGAGCACAATTTGCCGCGGCATCGGGGGATAGTATGATGGGCCCTGCGGGGCGAATGAGCGGAATAGGTGGCGCGGGGGAGGCAGTTTGGTAAAGCGGAGGGTTGGTGAAGTTAATGGGGGATGCGCGGATGATAGGTGAAGGATTGGTGGGTGGTAGGGTGGTGATGGACGTGGATGCTGGTGAAGGCAGGGTGAATGAATGGGTAAGGATAGGTGCGGGATTTGATGGTGGTGTGATGACGGTGATGGGGGTTGGCGAAGGATACGATGGGATGGTGAGCGGATTTGGCGGAGCGGGTGTGAATTGTGTTATGAGCGGAGAGGGTGTTGGTTGTGTAGGGAGGATGAAGGAAGGTTTGTGGTGGAAGGCCATGACCTGTGGTGCGGCGCCATCCTCATCAAATGACCACCCGGCGTTGGAGGCCGGTGGTTGGACTACATTAACTTGTGCCGGTGCTGGCGGCTGTTGCGGAGGAGCGGGTTGATGGTTCGGCATCGGATTCTGATGGATGCCCAGATCTTGTGCTTGCTGCGGTGGCTGCTGTTGTGGCGGCTGCTACGGCTGCGGCGCTGGATGCTGCTGCACTTGCTGCCCCTGCGGCTGCCTTCTCTTCTCTTTGATTTCCATAATGGCCCTATGCATCTCGGCCCAGTCTATTCTCTGCCCTTCGTGTAAGTCGTACACGAGATCTCGGAAGTGAAAGCATCCTTCTATAGTGTGACCCGGCTGCCGGTGGAACATGCAATACTTAGTTTGATCAACAGCTGGGTTCCAAACAGTCCTTTCTGGAGGAAGTTGAATTGCATTTACTGCCATGAGCGCTGAGAATATGTCTGTAAGTGTCTCTGGCAATGGAGGATACTGGGCTCTTCTGGGAGCCGGGCGCTTGCTATTGGGATTATTATTGTTATAGCCGCCGGGTGGAGGGACGTTATGATATTGCGGTGATGGTGGTGGTTGTTGTGGTGCGGTGAAGGTGTTTTGCGGGATGGTGAAGGTAGGCGGAGGGTTTTGTGGAGTGTTTTGAAAGTGTTACGGAGCGGAGTTTTGCGGATTGCGGGGGCTTTGGTTGTAGCGGAATGGTGCGGCTTGGTAGGGAAAAGCAACAGCTTGTACTTGCTCATTTGTCTGGACTCCTTTAGTAACCGGCCCCTGTGGCTTCTTATGGTACTTGGGCTTTTGATTTTCGAAAAGAGAATGGATAGGGGAGTCCTTAAACTGAGTTTGTATAAATCGCGCCCGGCTATACAGTTGATGCATATTGGCTATATCGTTCATTGCCAGGATGTTCTTGAAGGTGGGCGTAGCATTTGAAATTAGCAGTTTAACTTTTTCTTCCTCTGGAATATGGCCGGGCACCCTAGCGGCCATCTGCCTCCATCTATCTGCATAAGTTGCGAATTCCTCATTCGGCTTCATTTTCTCGGCCACCAGATCTGTGAATGAATATTCCGGGCCGACCCGATCTTGAAACCGCTGAATAAACTTGTCCTTGACCACTTTGAAGCTCTCGGCCTCTTCTAGGGGTAGAGAATAAAACCATTCCAGAGCAACGCCATCCAATGATCGGCGGAATAGGTACGCCATAAGGCGATCATCATATTGGAACTGCGCCGATTCATACAGAAAATCCCTCACATGGATGAAGGGATTGCTGTTCCCATCATACTTACGGTAGTTGGGGAGCTCAGACTGCGGAGGGAAACGGATGTTCTGGAAGCTTGGGACGGGAATATCAGCCAAGGATTGTGGGCCCACCTTCTTCTAGAGAAAATCAAGTTGTTGCTGCATGGTGGCCCACTTATTAAGCAAATCCTGCTCTCGAGAGTGAGCAGGGGCAGTGAAGGGAGTTGATTGTATCTGGTGAGCAGGAGGAATGGCGGTTGCCGAGGGCGGGAGCCCATAGGACGGAGCAGAAGGATAACTAGTGGAATTAGGGGGGCTGTAAGAAGGATACTGGGCCTGAGATAGACCCAGATTGGAGTGAAATTGGGCCACCCCGTGCTGTTGGGGCAAGAAATCGGATGGGCCCATGAGGACCTGTGGAGCCTCCAGAGCAGAGGGGTGATAATCCATCGGAAGAGAGGGGATAGGCGATTTCCCCTTATCAAAAGATTGATGGGTCGAATTGGAGGATTGACCCATCTCCATGCCAGCAAAGGTGATGGTCCGGGGCTGGACCGGGGTGAGCTCAATCGGGGTGGGCTGAACAGACGGCCCAATAATGGAAGAATTAGAGTGCCCCTGGACGGTGGCGGAGGGAGGAGGATTGGACCCTTGCATGGCCTGATAGAGGACCTGGAGTTGGGTCGGATCCAACTGGGCCATCATATGGAGGACAGAGCCCGCGGAAGGAGCGGATAAAGAAGGGATGACCTGACCACCTTCTATGGGAGTGGAGGATGAGAGAGGGGCGGTCCCCTCTCCAGCGGAGAAAGAAATAACCCTCGGGGGGTTCTCAAGGAGCCCTTGAGGAAGGGAATCCTCTTGGGAGCGAGGAGGATTGCAGGATGCCATGGTAGATTCGAAGAGGGGATTGGAATAGAATGTGAAGGAGGAAGCGACTCGAGGAGATGATTCGGACGAACGAAAACAACTCCACATGCAACGGACAACCTTGATAAATGCAAAACAACAAACACAACAAACACACAATGAGCAACCGCACCTAGGTGATTCAAACAAGATATAAGTGATAGGGAATGAAGACACTCAAAAGCCAACCAAGTTGCTTAAGATGATGTAAACAAAGTTTCTTTATGGTTTCTCCTTTGGAACTTTTAGTGAATTGATTGATATGTGTTCTCTCCAAATGGGTTCCTGATAGGAGGTGGATATGGACTTGGCCCGACTTTAAGTGTGACCACTCCTTCACTTATGCAACCCTAGACACAAGGGGGGAAAGGTACAACCGGCCCGGCGTCCGTGTGGGAATCCACGGCTCGCGGGGACTTATGGAGGTCCCTGCTGTGATTTCCTAGTCGGCCCCAAGGAATATGGAGACGAGAGGTCCTCACAACAAGGTAGGAAAATGCAGTCTAATATATGAAAAGATGGATGACCCTATGTGCACCGGAGTGCATGCAAAGTCTAGCCTAGAATCTAGCAAACAACGGTGCACATAATGATATGAAGATATGAATGGAATTATGGCAGAAATCAAGCAGCACCCAAGCAATAAATCACAGCCAAAAATTGCGGAAATAACTGCACCTCGGATGCGTACCTGCCAGGAGAGTGACGGACGAAGGCCCCTGCGTCAGAGCCAAATAACGGTCAGAGACCAGACCACCATAAATAATGTAACGCAGGGGTTCCAGACCGTCGTATGAGCCAGGGAACCAAAAAAACAAACTGTAGTAACAGGAAAACCCGTGAAAGCTCACACCACAGAGACAAGCGATGGCCTGATGTCCCCGCGTCAGAACACTTTAACGCGCCGAGACAGGGCCGTCATATGATTCAGAAAACCAGAAAGAGGGGTGAAAACAAAGGGATCAGAAGACAACTGAACAAACAAATGATGGCAGGTTTAAACAGGAATCAGAAGCATGATTGGCACTAGTTGTCCCACCGTGATCGCCAAAAAATTATCTGTTGATTGTTTGTTTACCTATCTCTTCTTATCTTCTTTCTTTTTTTTTTGTTGATTGTGAGGGTTTTGAAAAATGATATGGCGAGATGATAAATAAACTACCAAAGATCAGCTCAACCTATGCACATGTGAACATGAACCTAGGCAATCAAATCTAACTCTAGCATGGGCATGCTATCTCAATCAAATTACGCTAAGGGAAAAACAAAAGCACACGCCGGGGCGTGGAGCAAAGATAAATAAAAACACACCGCTAGGGGTGGAACAATCAAGGGGAATAAAGAGATTTGATGAAAAAGATAGCTAGTGCCCAACACTAAGGAAAGTCGTGATCGCCACCAAAGTAAACACAAGTCAAAGACTCGAATATACCTTGGAAGTAGGTGGATGAAACACCCGCCCACGAGAGAGAAAACCAAGAAAAGCATGCAGATCAACTTGCAAATAACGGTCCAAACCCTGTGCGTCGCTTAGAAATAACGGTCGTACGATAGACCGCCAGAAGGAAATAACGCTCCTGCACCTGACCGTCAGATAACCCGCAGTGAAAAGATGTGAATTCTTTGAACTCCAACCCTTCCAGTCGGCTAGAAGGCTTGGGCCTCGTGCTAGTGATCCTGTAAAACCTGCCAAGGATGTAGAAAGCAAAACAACACAACCTCAATTAGCCCTCAACATAAGTATAGCATCAATCCTTAAAAAGCTTAAGAACATCAAAAGGAGAGGGGATTACCGGGGAGTTGTTGGTTTTTTAACCCCTCTAGGCATTTTTTAAGTTTAGGAGGATATGTGTATGCTCAGCAACAGTGAAAAACGTGGAGGAAGAGGAGGGACAATACTTTTGATTGATAAAATTAAGGGAAACTTGAGCATGCAATGATGATCTTGACAAGCTAAAACCCAAAATTACTCCCTTGACTTGGAAGATGGACGTGGGAAGCAGCTCCTCCTGGATGTAGATGGCTCCTGAATTTGGCAGCACTTCGTCGTGAATCAAATCTTCCTCTCTCTTGGGTCATGAAATCAAGGGTTCTATTTATAGACTCCCTCAAACTCTCAGGTCGAGTTGAAGATAAATCAGCCAAGAAAGGAGGATAATCCTTAGCAAATCCTTGAGGATAATATCAACAAGAGTCCAAAGAAACAAACGAGAGGTCCTGAGGATTAGAATTGAAGGAGATAATGCCAATCCAAAACCCTATCTCGTCCACGGAGTAGCAGAGAAAAGGCCTGAACTGTCAGTACTCTCTGAAGGAAGTAACAGTCTTACGATAGACCGCCACTTGGAAATAACGCTCCAAGGCATTACCGTCATTTTCAACCCTATCCAAAGGATAAGATCGACGGGAAGAAGATCTAAACAATAGGACTCTGCAAGTAAGTAACGGCCAGGGTATAGGGCGTCATAAGTAAAAAACGGCTAGGGAGTAGACCGTTATTATCAAAGGACAACGAGGCCCTAAATCTTGGGACTCTTCAAAGAGTAACGGCCTAGGCTTCATGCGTTATTATGAAATGACGCACCTCGTCCAGACCGTTATTGTCATTGATTTTCAAGAAAATAGAATGGAGGGATTGCCAAGCTTTTGAACGAAGTGCCACCAGGAACCAGGTCTAATCCAGGAATTGAGACTCAGAAAATAGGCTTCAACTGATTAAAAGGAATTCAATGAAGAGTGAACAACTCGGAGCATCATATTGAATAAATAAGGAGATGACCCGACTTATTGGGTATAAAACGGGTGTCAACAGTAGCTTCCCTGAGGTGACTCCGAATACACACTTCTTCGGATTCATCTTAAGCTTGTACTCCCTGGCTCTTTGCAGTACCTTAGCTAGAATAGAGGGGTGCTCTTCCTTAGTCCTTGACATCACCAAAATGTCATCCACGTAAGCTTCCATATAGATATGCATCATGTCATGGAAGATGGCCATCATCGCCTTTTGATAGGTGGCGCCCGCGTTCTTCAGACCAAATGGCATAACCACATAATAGTACGTGCCCCAGGGTGTGGTGAAGGAAGTTTTCTCTTGATCTTCGGGAGCGAGACGGATTTGATTGTAGCCCGAATATCCATCCATGAATGATAGAGCTTCATACCCGGCGGTGTTGTCTACTAGGACGTCTATATGAGGCAGCGGGAAATCATCCTTGGGACATGCTTTATTGAGATCCCTAAATCGATGCAAATACGCACCTTTCCATCATTCTTGATAACATGGACTATGTTTGCCACCCACTGAGGATATAGAACAACTCTGATGAATCTGGCCTTATATAACTTGTCAACTTCTTCCTTAAGGCCATGTGGGGGTGAAATCTTCTTGACCGTTGTTTGACAGGTGTTGCCCCTGGTTTAAGCACGAGTCGATGTTCCACTAAAGAGGGGTCAAGACCTGGCATGTCCTCGTAAGACCAGGCAAAGGAATCGCTATACTCCCTTAGAACTTTGATTAAATCCTCTTCTACTTGTGGAGGGAGGTTAGCAGCAATAATGATAGGCCTAGGATCTTCTTCAGTCCCCAAGTCGATTTCCTTTGTAGGTTCGTCCACTGCCGTCGACGGCTCGTCGAATCTCTTCAGTCCTTGTGCATACAGATCGGCAGTGTCATCTACATTGCTGTCCTCATTAACCGGATCTTTTTCACCCAGGATTTCATAGACGCCGAGTCCGTCATCACCCCACGCCCCTTCTATTTCTTCTTCATCCTCAATCGTAATTGCCGTAGCAACAAATTCCAGACATTTTAAAAGGGCATGACAGCGCTGAGCTAGGTCTTGCAAGAACCTATCAGGAACAGATTTGGGAGGACGCGCAAGTGGGCGTGGCTCAGAGGAGGAAGGGTTGGATGACCTAGAACAAGACCCTACTTCTTTAGACCTAACTAATTCTACTTCCCTAGACTCGATAGACCCTAATCCTAACCTAGGAGAAAGGAGACCTAGTGGAAGGGAAGGAGCAGGGGACTCGTGCCCCTGGGATGAGGATGGAGATAGGGTAGCATAATCTTCCACTGAAATCTCCATTTTGAATTTGACGTTTTTTTTTTGGAGATCAGCAGAGACTATACAGCAAGATGGAGGAGGCGGGAGCTGCATAGGGAATAGCTCAGGGAAGATGCAGTCAAAGAAGGGATCGGAAGATGAGAACCACATCTCATGGAGTTGGGCGTTGGGAGGAGGAGGAGTGGATAAATCAATGGGCAGGCAGTGCCCGCAAGTGCAAGGAACAAATAGAATCTTGGGCGGATCAACGAAGGATGGATTTACCATGATAGGAGGAAGACGGGGTAAGAACTCCCATTGCTGGAGGAGAGATTGAAAGCGGGAGGGAGACCAAGAAAAGACAATCGGCGAGCTCCCCTCCTCCCGTGGATCATCGTCTGGCCGCTTCTTCGGTCTCCATTGCATGAGCCGAACCTCTTGCTTCTTTTGGCAGTCTTCTTCATGAAACAATCCCTGAAGGGTTTGACCATAATCAAGCATATCATGTTCTGGCCTTTTTAGTGCCGGCGGAGGACTGGCAATCGGACATACTGTATTTCTCTCTAACGGAGCTGGCTGCAGAGCTAATGTGCCGGGCTGGAGAGGTCCTCGGACAAAGTGCTGGTGGTAGTCCCAGGTGAGTGGCCCAGAATCACCCATCACAGATAATGCGGTTTCTTTGTAGCCAAGACCTCTCCTGCCCATCTTTCTTCCCTTAGGTATGGGCTTGGTCATTCCTTGTAATTGTGCACCGAGGCCTCTCCCCGGTTGGTAGCCCAGTTTCAGTATAATGTTCCAGCCTTTTGAGTCTCGGATTTGGGGCTTCATCTTGATGTTAACTGGAGTAGTGATGGGCCTAGGAGGCGTATAAGCCCAAGGGAAGTTTAAATCCAGCACTGATATGACGGGTCGGCTGCTTGGCCAAAGTGTAGGAAGAATCTGTTCTGAAATGGCCTTAACCGATTGCACTGTAGATAGGCTTTTGACCTTGACGACCCTCCCTTGGAAAGGGAATTTGACGCACTGATGTGCGGTGGAGGGCATGACACCGAGCGTATCAAGCCATGGATGACCCAAGATAGCCTTGAACATAGGGTCGATGTCTAGTACATAGAATTCTACGGCCATTGTAAGGGGTCCGAGCTCTGCTTAGATAGTGACCACCCCGTGACATGCTCGCCTTGAATTGACATATGTTGCTATAGTGGTCGGGGTAGGTTTTAATAACTCTTTGGATATGTTGCAAGCTCGTAGAGTGCTGAGTGGGCACACATTGATTGAAGCCCCTGTGTCAACCAGTGCTGCTTCAATGCTGACTTTGTTCAGAGTGATTGTAATGCAGAGCGGCATTTGCCGAGCTTCCGGGAGCGCTAGCTCGGATTCTGAAAATGTGATTGCTGGCCCTTTGGAAATAGTTGCTAGGGCCGTTGGTAAGCTGTCAACTGCCATATCTTCGCTGACCATTACCTTCTGTAAGAAATCTCTCAGTGCATCCTGATGAAGGGTAGACCTTTTGATCAGCTCCAGCACAGATATTTTAGCGGGCACTCGATCCAGATGATGCAGCAAGTCATATTGAGTACCCGGCAGAGGTTCGGCTTCTTCTTGCTCGGCTGTTGGCTGAGAGGACTGGGGATTGGAATTAGTAGGATAATTTCGATGAAATAACTTCCCGCTCATTAAGGCGTAACTTGTAGCGGCCGTGGCATCGGTGGATAGTATGATGGGCCCTGCGGGGTGGATGAGCGGTGTAGGCTGTGCGGGGGAGATGATTTGGTGGGGTGTAAGGTTAGTGATGGTGGTGAGTGGTGGTGAGCGGATGATGGGTGAAGGATTGATGGAAGGTGGGATGGTGATGGTGGATGGTATGGATGGAGGGAGTGTTGCTGGAGGAGTCAAGACAGGTGATAGGTTAGGCGATGGCGTGATGATGGTAGCAGAGGCAAGTGGCGAAGGGTATGACGGAGTGGTGGGTGGTAGTGAATTTGTTGGAGCGGGCGTAAACGAGAGGACAAGTGGAGAGGATATTGGGTGTGAAGGAAGGACGAAGGAGGGGGTAAGAGGATTGCGGTGGTTGTGGTGGAGGGCCATGACTTGTGGTGTGGCGCCATCGTCATCAAAAGACCACTCGGCACTAGGGGCCGGGGGTTGAACTACGTTCACATGAGCCGGTGCAGGCGGCTGAGGTTGCTGTAGAGCAGGCAGATGATTTGGCATCGAATTTTGATGGATCCCCAGATCCTGAGCCTGTTGTAGTTGCTGTTGTGGTAGTGGCTGCTGCGGCTGCGGTGCTTGTTGCTGCTGTACTTGCTGCCTCGGCTGTTGCCCTCTTTTCTCTTTGATTTCAACAATGGCCCGATGCATCGCGGCCCAATCGATTCTCTATCCCTCATGGAGATCGTATACCAGATCCCGGAACTGATAACATCCTTCGATAGTGTGGCCTGGCTGCCTATGGAACATGCAATATTTCATCTGATCAACGGCTGGGTTCCAGTTAGGCCGTTTCGGAGGAAGTTGAATTGCATTCACCGACATAAGAGCCGAGAAGATATCCGTGAGGGTCTCTGGCAGTGGAGGATATTGTGCCCTCTTGGGAGCCGGGCGCTTGTTGTTCGGATTGTTGTTATAGCCATTGGGTGGAGGGACATTATGGTATTGCGGAGGTGGTGGTTGTTGCTGTGGAGCGATGAAGGCATTTTGTGGGATGGTGAAGGTAGGCGAAGGGTTTTGTGGAGCGGCTTGAAAGTTTTGTGAAGCGGATTTTGTGGAGTGCGGGGGTTTTGGGGGAAGCGGAATGGTGCGGCTTGGAATGGAAAGGCAACGGCTTGTACCTGTTCGTTTGTCTGGACCCCCTTGGTAACCGGCCCTTGTGTTTTCCTGTGATATTTGGGCTTTTGGTTTTCAAATAGGGCGTGTATGGGAGAATCTTTGAACTGGGTTTGTATGAAGCGCGCCCGGCTGTAGAGTTGATGCATGTTAGCTATATCATTCATTGCCAGGATGTTCCTGAAGGTCGGGGTAGCATTTGAAATGAGCAGCTTGACCTTCTCTTCCTCCGGAATGTGGCCAGGCACTCTAGCAGCCATCTGTCTCCACCTGTCTGCATAAGTGGCGAACTCCTCATCTGGCTTCATCTTCTCGGCTACTAGATCTGTAAATGAGTATTCCGGGCCGACCCTGTCTTGGAACCGCTAGATAAATTTGTCCTTTACTACCTTGAAACTTTCAGCTTCTTCTAGCGGCAAAGAGTAGAACCACTCCAGAGCAACACCATCCAAAGATCGGCGGAATAAGTACGCCATAAGGCGATCATCATATTGGAACTGTGCCGACTCATATAGGAAATCCCTCACATGAATGAAGGGAATGCTGTTCCCGTCGTACTTGCGATAGCTGGGGAGCTCTGATTGTGGAGGGAACCGAATGTTCTGAAAGCTCGGGATAGGAACATCTGCCAAAGATTGTGGGCCAACCCGCTTCTGGAGGAAATCGAGCTGTTGCTGCATGGTGGCCCATTTATCAAGCAAGTCCTGCTCTCGGGAGGGAGCAGGGGTAGTGAAGGACGCTGATTGAATTTGGGGAGCAGATGGGACGATTGTGGCAGAAGGTGGAAGCCCATAGGCAGGAGTGGAGGGATAAACAGTAGAGGTGGGGGGCCCATAAGAAGGATATTGGGCCTGAGACTGGCCCAAATTAGAATGGGCTTGAGCCACCCCTTGCTGAGGGCACAAGAAATCTGAAGGGCCCATGAGAACTTGTGGAGCCATCGGGCCCGATGTATGATGATCCACCTGAGCAAAGGAAGGGACTGGTGACTTCCCTTTATCAAAACATTGATAGGCTGAGTTGGAAGATTGGCCCGTCTCCATGCCTGTAAAAGTGATGGTCCGAGGTTGGACCGGGGTGAGATCAATCGGAGTGGGCTGGACAGAGGGCCCACTAATTCTAGATGGATCGATAGGAGGGTTGGATTTAGAAGGAGATGCGTTGGACCCTTGCATGGCCTGATAAAGAACTTGAAGTTGGGTCGAATCCAATTGGGCCATCATCTGAAGATGGAGCCCGCGGAAGGAGTGGAGAGAGAAGGGGTAGCTTGACCACCTTCTATAGAAGTGGAGGATGGAAGGGGGGTAGTCCCCTCTCCAGAAGAAAAGGTGATAACCCTAGGAGGGTTTTCAAGGAGCCCTTGAGGAAGAGAGTCCTCTTGGGAACGGGGAGGATTGAATGATGCCATGGCGGACTCGAAGAGAGGATTGGAATAGAACGTGAAGAAGGAATTGACTTGAGGAGATGGTTCGGACGGACGAAAACAACTCCACATGCAACGGACAACCTTGACGATGCAAACAATCAACACAAACAATCACACAATGAGAAACCACACTTGGATGTTTTAACTAAAGATGTAAGTGATAAAAGATGAAGACACCCCAAGTCAACTAAGTTGTTTAAGATGATGCAGCAAGATTCTTGTGATTTCTCCTTCGAAACTTTAGTGAATTGATTGAAACGTGCTCTCAACAATGGGTTCCTAACAGGAGATGGGTATGGGACTCGGCTTGACTCTAAGTGTAATCACTCCTTCACTTATGCAACCCTAGACACGGGGTGGGAAAGGTACAACCAGCCCGGCGTCCGTGTGGGAATCCACGGCTCGCGGGGACTTATGGAGGTCCCTGGTGTGATTTCCTAGTCGGCCCCAAGGAATATGGAGACGAGAGGTCCTCACAACAAGGTAGGAAGATGCAATCTATGATATGAATGTATGAATGCCCCTATGTGCACTGGAGTACATGCAAAGTCTAGCCTATGATCTAACAAACAATGATGCACGCAATGATATGGAGATATGAAACAAAGCAAGGAGGAAGTCAAGTATCACCCAAGCAAAGGGTCACAGCAGAAACTGCAGAAATTAATGCACCTCGGATGCATACCTGTCTGGAGTATAACGGTCGAGGAACCCTGCGTCAGAATAAAATAATGGTCGAAGACCAGACCGCCAGAAGTAATATAACACAGGGAGGTAGGACCGTCAAATGAGCCAGAGAGCCAAAATCAACCAGAAGTAACAGGAAAATACCGTGAAAACTCTCGCAGTAGAACAGATGTGGCGGTCTAATGACCCTACGTCAGAGGACTCCAACGCAGGGACACAAGGCCGTCAGAACGCTCAGAAAACTAGGATCAACAGGAAATAAGAGGAAAACGAGAGGGGAACAACACAAGAGATGATGGCAGGTTTAATAGGAATCAAAAGCACGATTGGCACAAGCAGTCCCACCGTGATCGCCAAAAAATTATCTGTTGATTTTATTTTGCTTCTCTATCTTCTTTTTCTTGGGGTCTTAGTGATGATATGTAGCAAGATGACAAGCAAATAATCAAAGATATGCACTCAACCTATGAACATGTGATCATGAACCTAGGCAACAAAAGCAAGCTGTAGCATGGGCATGCTATCTCAATCAAACTAAGCTAAGGAATAAAGGAAAAACACACGCCGGGGCGTGGAGCAAGGAGTAAATAGAAACACACCGCGAGGGGTGGAACAAGGAAGGAAATAAAAGATGTTAGATGCGAAAGAGAAAGCTAATGCCCAATACTTAAGAAAGATGTGATCGCCACCAAAGTAAAAACAAGCCAAAGACCTGAAAATACCTTGGAAATAGGTGGATGAAGCACCCGCCCACGGGAGAGGAAAGATCAAAGAAACCTGCAGCTCAGATAAGAGTAACGGTCAGAACCCCGTGCGTCACTTGGAAGTGACGGTCGCTCGATACACCGCTGGAAGAATATGACGCACCTGCACAAGACCGTCAAATAACCTGCAGTAACAAAACATGAATCCTTTTAACTCCAACTCTTCCAGTCGGCTAGAAGACTTGGGCCTCGTACTGGTGGACCTGTAAACCGGGAAGTTTTGGTTTTTTAACCCCTTTGGGCATTTTAAAAGATTGGGAGGATGTTTAGATGATGAAAACCAGTGAAAAAATGTGGAGAAAGGAGAGAAATAATGCTTATGATGAAAGGGATATGGAAAAGGAATTCAATATGCAAATATGAACTTTGGAACCAAGAGGAACAGATACTCCCTTCACCAGGCAGCAAACGAACGTGAGAAGCACTTCTCCTTGATCAAACGTGACTCTAAAATGCGGCAACACTTCGACGCAAACTCCAGAATTTCCTCCCTTTTGAGCATGAAGTCAAGGGTTCTATTTATAGACCCTCAAACCCTCAGGTCGAGCAGAGGAAAATCCAGCAAGATAAAGGGATAACTCTTAACAAATCCTTGAAGATAATATCACCAAGAGTCCATAGAATCAAACAGAAGGTCTTGAGGATCAGATTTGGAAGAGATATCATCAATCCAAGTTCTTATCTCGACCACGGAGTAGCAGAGAAAAGGCCTGAACTGCCAGGACTCTCTGAAGGAAGTAACGGCTGCATGACAGACCGCCACAGTTAAATAACGCATCAAGGAACATCCGTTACTTTCAACCTTATCCCAAAGAGATAAGATCAACAGGAAGAAGATCAAAACAATAGGACTCTGTAAAAAAAGCAACGGCCAAGGCATGGGGCGTCACAATGAAACAACGGATGCACGACAGACCGTTATATTCAACATATAGGCCAAAGGATAAGCTTTGGAACAAGACCTTAAGCTTCAGGACTCTTCAAGGAGTAACGGCCCAGGACCCATCCGTTATAAGGAAGAAACGCGCCTGGGACAGACCGTTATTATCAATGGAGTTCAAAAGAAGGAATGAAGGTTTTGCTAAGCTTAGTCAAAATGAAATGCCACAAAGAGCCACATCCGATCAAGGAACCAAGACCCAAGAAATGATCTTCAACTAAACAAAGAGACTTGATGAAGAGTGAACAACTCGGAGCATCATATATAATAATTAAAGAGATGACCCGACTTGTTAGTCATAAAACGGGTGTCAACAGCGGGGAGGGGAGAGTTGCTCGGATTGCGCCGACGGAGCACCCGGCCGAATCTGCCCGGGTCTGGAACAGCAAGATAGGGGGTCGGTGTAGCCGCCACTGTGAGCTCCCCCAGACTCATAACTTGATGAGACTTGCGCCAAAACGTTGCTGACATACCCAGGCATGACTGTGAATTTTTGTACGCGGGTCCGAAGTCGTCACCGGCAGGGACAGGCTCTGGAACAGGGTCCCTGCGATCAGGCTCGGACTGCTCCCAGGATGCAACAGCAGACGGATGAAGTCACCACGGTCACTCCCGAAGTCCAAACAAGGTGGGACCAATACGAGCACGACCGTGGGCAAGTCTTCTTCAAGCAGCAGGAAAGAACGGCACCGGAGGAGGTCGGGGCCGAGAGCAGCAGTCCGAGAAGTGGAAGGGTGTCGGAGCAGATCCTGACTGACCTGAACAGCATCCCGGTGGTAGAAAATTCGGTACAATTAGCTCCGACCTTTGAATGAGGCCCCGCTGGCTGAGTTGGACATAGAACAGGTGGATATTTTCCCCGGTCAAGTGGTGCGCCAAGGGGAGCACTGGTGTGGTCGCAGGAGTATCTGCAAGTTGCTTCTGGTTGCAGGCCGGACTGGTTCTACGCAGTTGGCGAAGGACGGCTCTCCTGTGCAGCTCCGACCTCGGATTGAGGCGAAACCACCTCACCTGCGAAGACGACCGGAAGAGCTTTCCGTCAATGTAGGCCACGCCCCATGGAGCTCCGGGGTGGAGTCTAAGGCGGTGCTGCAACAGACTGTCAATCTGCAGGTCTTCAGCTGCACACAGATTGGAAGAGAGAAATGGTGGAGGGGGGGTTTCTTTGGTGGAGGGGTAAGGGATATGGGTGCTTTGGTGGTGGGGAGGGGTTTGGAAGGTGGGAAGGGGTGGTGAGGGTTGAGGCCAGGGGCGGAGCTAGCAGGGAGAGGGGTGGGTGCGCAAATGGCCAAGGGGAAGGTGGTGGGGAGATGGGGGCGCAAGTGGCTTGGGGGAATGGGGAGGGATCCTCTTGATTTGGGTGGTGGGTTAATGGGAGGGTTTAATGGAGGTCTAGGGAATAGGAAGGGGTTGCTTTGGGGCTGGGAAGGGGTTCCTAGGAGAAGGGAGTCTCCCTTGGGAAGGTGAAAGAGTGTATGGGGAATGGGAAAGGTTGCTTGGGATGTGGAGGTACTAAAGGGGAGTAATGGCTCTAGGGGAGGTGAAAGGGTGGGGGGCTGAGGTGGCGGATGATGTGGCAAGGGAGGGAGGTGAAGGGGCAGGTTCGCCTAAGGGAGAGAGAGAGGGGTTCACCCCCTTTAGAGAGAGAGAGATAGAGAGAGAGATAGAGAGATAGAGGGGGAAGACAATTCAAGTGGTTAATCTTTCTTCAATACTTCATTAGCCTCTCCAAGAGGGGATTGGGGTCCTATTTATAGGAAACCCATAATTTACAAAAAAGTCCTCACCTTTTGGACTAATGGCAAATGACCAAGAAGGTAAGGGGGCGCCCATGGGCCAAGCCCAATGAAGTGGCCCATTAACCCACTAGGCCACATGATGATACATAGACTTAGATAGATGCATCACTATCTTAGGTACTTGACTCAATAAAAGGGAAAATTACATGGTTAAGACTCACAGAAAGAAATGAAAATTACATAGCAAGACTCAGAAAATCAAGATGAACATAATGGCGAGCATCAGGACCCTTGGAGAAATGGGAAGTGGTAAGCGATGTCCCTATCAAATAGGTGTAGGCTTGAGCTCGTCGATGTCAAACTGCTCAAAGATGGAGGTGGGGAGTAAATTCACACTAGCTCCTAAATCAAGGAGAGCCTTATCAAAGGTCACACCCCCAATGTTGCAAGAGATAAGAGGTGCTCCAAGGTCCTTTAACTTCCTTGGAAGTTGGTTGAGGACCACCGCACTAATGTTCTCAGGAAGCTGAACCTTTTCTGGGGTCACTCGTGGCTCCCGCCTAGGAGTGCACATTTCATTTAAGAATCTATCATAGGTAGGGACATGTTTCATAGCATCGAGGAGAGGGATGTTGATGTGTACTTGTTTGAAGAGCTCCATCATCTTCTCATTATGGGCCAGTTGTTTCTTTTTTAGCTTTAACGCACTAGGAAATGGCACTGTATGTTGGTAAGTGCTAGGCCCTTCATCTATTTTCCGCTTTCCCTTGACATCCTTTTCCTAGCTGGGTTCATCTTCACTATCAGAAGATATTTCTGGGGCCTAGATCAATGAAGTAGAAGTATACCCCTGGAGATCTTGGAGGACTTTACCACTTCTTAAGGCCGAAATTGCTTTAGCATTTTTGAGTTGCAGGCCTTTTGTGGTATTTGGCTTGATGGGTGCTGGAGGAGAGGAGCAATTGGCTGGTTAATGGGGAGGTTTGGTTTTGGGAAGCTTGGAGGATTATATCATGGGTTAGCAACGGGCTGACTTGGCAGTTGGCCCACTTCCCTTCTTATGGTGGCTTTAGCCAATTGGCCCAATTGGGTCTCCAACTTAGAGATAGTTTGCTGGTGGGCTTGGAGGGTCTGTTGGAAAGATTGACTTTGAGCTTGAATGGTCTGTTGGAAGGATTGGTTTTGGGCCAAAATTAGTTGTTGTAACTGATGGAATCTATCATCAGTTTGGGAGTCATGGTGGTGTTGTAGAGGAGGTTGATAGGTTTGTTGGGAATTGGAAGACTGCCCATAATTGGGTTGAGGAGGTTGGTATGGGGCCTACCCCTGGTTGAATCGGGGAAGTGGTTGTTGGGTTTGCGGTCCTCGACTATAAGCATTTCCTTGAAATGGTGGTTGATCCTAGAATTGGAGTTGGATGGGTGCCCTGTGCGTATGAGAAGCAGAGGGATTGGTGGGCGGAGTAGGAGCTTGCTGATTCCTCCAATTAAAATTGGGGTGATTTCTTCAGCCCGAATTGTAGGTGTTAGAGAATGGGTCAAAGTTGGGCTTGGAGAACCCCTGAGCTACTTGGACTTGCTCTTGTATAAAAGGTGGTAATTGGGCCGCTGTTGGGCAATCAAACACATGATGGTCCGGGCTAGCAAATAAAGTACATACCTCATGGTGTGTTGGGTCCGGGTATGGGTTGGACATAGGTGGGATTGTGGTTTCTTGTTTGTTTTGGGACAGAAGCTGGTCTAACTTGTGGGCCAGCATATCAACATGTTCTAGCTTTTGGGCCATGATGTCCACCTTCTCCAATTTTTGATGGATGAAATTTACATCCACTCTAGCTTCAAGTTCCACACGATACATCCCGACCCGTTTAGAGGGACCAATGGTTCTCTCATATGAGGATAAGGAAGCATGGTTGATTGAATTCTCACTCAACATTTCAAATAAATCATAGGCCTCATCTTCACTCTTGCTCATAAAGGCCCCACCACATGATGCATCCACAATCTGCCTAACTTGATCATCTAAGCCCTCATAAAAAGCTTGCACTATTTACCATTTGGAAAGCCCATGATGTTGGTATTTTTTGAGGAGTTCTTTTAATCTCTCCTATGATTCAGGTATTTGTTCATTCGGGAGTTGCACGAATCCTGTGATTGTGCATCTCATGGTGTTGGTTCTACCGATAGGATAGAACTTCTCAAGGAACTCATGATGCATATATGTCCATGTGCCAATAGGTTTCCCTAAAGTCTCTAGCCAGTATAAATGACTTTGTCCTTAAGTGAGAAAGAGAATAAGGTTAGGCGGCGGGCATCATCTCTGAGAAATTCTAAATTTTCATAGTGGAACAAATTTCCAAAAATTCATCCAGATGTTTATAGAGATCTTCATTGGTTTTCCCATAAACGGATGGGAGCATCTGAATGGTGCTAGATTTGATCTCATATTGCAGAGTAGGGATATTAGGCAATTGGATACATGTGGATGGCTGATAATGAGAAGGCATAAAATATTCCATCATCTGTTTGTGCACCCCTAGTTGTGTTGTCCGGCCATGGGTTGGATTTGATTTTGGGCCAGATTAAAAATGAATCGCTAATCTCACTAATGGGCTCAACTAAGTTAGGGTGTTGAGATCTTCTCCCTTGGATAAACCAAGGTTAATGATTTGGATCATAAGAAGTGAGCCTAGCCCAAACAAATTTGTCTCTTTTTTTGAGTATTTTTTTTTTAAAAATTGATCCTTTTTTTGAAGAAAGGAAAAATGAAATTCTTTTTTTAAAATATTATTTTATCTTTTTTTTATTTTTGCAAACACTTGTTCAAAAAAATAACCTACAAGACTTAGGGCTCCTTGGACTGAGAAGCACAAATAGTGATAATTCCCCAAAGTTCAATTGCAAGCTTACACACACTAACCTTCGAATTGGCCAGGTAAGAGGTAGGATCCTGAGAGGTTCCCCTTGCTTTCGCAAGCTCCTAGTTAATGAATCACGAATCCACTTAGGCGTAGCCTTTTAACCCCTTCCCTAGACACCAACCTTAGATAGTGGTGCAAACATAATCTCCCTTAGGTTCCAACCACTAAGTGGGCTCAATGTTAGCTTTCTCACAAATCAACTTAAATCTAGCCCAAGTCCACTATCAAATTTGTCCACTACCTAGGTAAGAGGTGGGGTTGTGGGAGGCTCCCCCTACTTTCGTAGGGACCTAATTAAGTAACCACAAGCCCGCTTAAGGCGTTTGCCATTGGACCTCTTTCCTAGACACCAATTTTCAAATTGATAAACGGCCTAAGTGGACCCAAATCTCAATGTGAACCCTAGGGCCAATGTCTACTGAAATTTATTTAGTTTGGGTTATGCAAGATGTAAGAATTGTGATTTTTGGGCGAAGGAAGGGTGATCAAATCCCCACCTTATGTGATTATGGGCTTTACCCATAAGATAATTTAAAATGAAATGTAACACCGCAAAGTCAAACAAGGGGTTCTTATGCAAATATGCATGAGAATGTGTTGAAGGAGAAGTTTGGAAGAACTCACCTTGCCCCCGCAATCTTCAATAATGCAATTAAGAAAAAAATTAAACACAAAGAAAAATTCTATCCTAAATGATGTATGACCTAAAACATGGAAGTGTAGGTGCTACTCTTGTAATGAATATTTTTATTGATGTTCAAGTGATTTTTTATTTTTTTAATGAACCTATCTAACCACAAGATATGAAAAATGGAGAAATGAAACTAGAATGAAAGAGGGAAAGTTTGAATACTTATTTGAAAAGTGATCCCTCGTCTTTTTTTTTGAAATAAATGACTAAATCATAAAACTAAGGAAAAGTAGGACAACTTACCTTTGATTTTTTTTGTTGTCTTTTCTGATTTTTTTTCTTTTTGGACTTTTTTTCTCCAGAATAGGACCTTCGCTTACCGATTTTTGCTTTCTACGGCAGTTATTTTCTCTGAATTTTTTTCTTTTTGTCCTCTGCACCTACGCTTCTGCTTTCTGCGACAGATTTCCTGACAGTTTTTTTTCTGGATTTTCAGAATTGATTTTTTCTCCTTTTTTTTCTTTTTTGTATGCAAAAATAAGAAAGAGAAAGAGATATTAGTACACTATAAACACAAGGAAAACAAAGTTCTTAAATAAAAAATTACATTCTTCCCCGGTAACGGCATCAAAAATTGACTACGCAAAAGTTCATCGTTTAAAAACATGCGCGCCAATCTTACAAAATTCCAACTCGCACTTAAATGAAAAAGACGTAATATAATGGCGAGAAGGGTCGAATCCACATGGAAGAAGAGACTTTGAAATTAAGAGCTTTAGATTCCCTTAGAAAAATATTTAAGATTTGATTATTTGAAGAAAATGATGAAGTAATGAACGGTCCTAGCAATTAATTAAAAACGCCTATGACTATGCGTGTATGCTATGGGAACGATTGCATGAAGTAAAAAGAAGAGATAGAAGGGGGAGATAGAGAGAGAGGAAGAGACGGAGAGACATGGAGAACAAGATCAAGTTGAACCAAAAGATTACTTTTATTAATTTAAAGAGAAGTACACAAATGCAAGATAGGCATATGCTAAGAACGCGATGAGATTATAATGCAATAAATTGACACAAAAATAATGAAGAAAACATAAAAAGCCTGGAGTTGAAGATGGTGGCAGCAATGGGGATGATGGCACCGTCTCCTCTTGTCCTTGGATCACGAACCACCACACGAGGATGTCGTCTACGCTTGGAGGAAGTCACCTTCGCCTTTGGAGCCGCCCTTCAAGGATGCTATGTGGAATGAGGATGGAAGTCTAGGGGGGAAGGAAGAAAGGATATGGGCACACTATCGTGAAATGGTGAGAGGCTATGGGTGATCTATGGTGAAATGAAAAGATGCTATGGATGCACTAGGTGAAAGGGAGATGGAGGAAGGAGATAGAGAGCTAGGGTGTCCTAGGGTGATGGTGTGAGAGGGAGAGAGCCTAGGGGCGGCCTAGGGTGAGAGTGGGAGAGCTAAGGGACGCACTATGGTAGAGGGGGAGAAGTTAAGGCTTAGTAAAAATTCTCTAGGCAAGTAAAAGTTCAAAGAGATCCTCTTCTCTGCAAGGAATGGGGTATTTATAGACAAAATGGGGTCAAGGGAAGGTAGAGATTGCATTAGAAGAGGATGGAGTGCTAGGATAGAAGGAGAATGAGATGAATGGGGGAGGAAGAGATGGTGGGCGCCCCCTTCCCTAGGGTTTAGGCGCCCCTTACCTTTGTGGTGAAGATCCTCCCCCATTCTCCTCTTTTATTCTCTCCTCAATGTCCTGCTTCATTTTCTCCAATGAAATCTTTTAAATTTCTTTTCCCTCCAAAAAAATAGGTGGCGGCTGCATTTGACTTTGTCAAACATGACGGTGGAAGAGAGAGGGTGCCCTAGGGTTTCTCTCAAGTGGTCTTGAGACCATTCTGCCCCTAGCTTCTCCTACATATACCTTAAGTGTCCTGCACACACATAATTTCGATTTAGTCCATAAAAATTATCATAATGTGCACAGAAATCACAAATGCTCATAATTATGCAATAGAGAATTAATGCTCACGATGCTCAACTCCATTTTATTAAATGATATCACCGAATTAATTAATTTGCGTGAAATGTCCAATTTATATGTGAAGTTGAGATTAACTATGAAATATGCACAATCGCCTAATTATATGCAAATAAAATGGTGTGTATGCAATGAATTATCATAGAAAATGGACACTTATCAAGGGTGCACAACTCCTAATAGACAGCTCCATTTCCAACACATCAGACACCCTTACAGACCCCGAAACATTTAGGGAGGGATACATACACATTTGAAATGAGAAATATGCAGAATTAACCAAAATACACAGCAAGGAATTAACTCAAAAAAAACAACGCATACCATTCAAGAGGTAGGACGCCTCCACTACCACTAGGGCCATGCATCGCATGCCTAGAAAATCATGCCTCGCTGTATCAAAAATTGCTACCTCAGCTGGGATGGCCCCTTAGGGCAATCACGTGCCTTGTGACCTGCCTGACCAAACCTGTGGCACCTCCCAGCACTCGAACACGATCTGCCTAGATGCAGACTGCCACAACTCAAACACTGACTCTGCTGACCTCCAGCCACACTCTATCGTTGAATCTGGACCCAAGACTATGGCACGCTCTCCCCAGAAGCCTGCCTCTGACCGTTAAGCCACTGCCTGTATCTCCATCCCAATGTCTGAGGACGCCTATCGGAAGGTGAAGATGCCACCAAGGATGGCTGGCTCGAAGGCTGCTGAACCTCCATCTGCTGATCAATGATCTGCTGAACCTGACTCGGCAAAAATGGCTCTACCTGAAACTCCCAGATCCTCAAAATGTCTGCCTCCAAAGTCGCCGCTACCTGGAATGTCGCGTCCAAACCTACAACTCGAGTCGCAATCAGGATATGCCGCCACTCAGCTCTCAAATCTCGAAGAAATTGACGAGTCCTCAAAACTTCATTTGCCATCACATGAGGAACATAGTGGCCCAATTCCACCAAACGGGCCCGATACTGCAACACCGACATTTCACCCTGCTGTAAATTCAAGAGCTGGAACATCCTCTCCATCTGTAGGAACTCAAGACTATAAGTGTGCTCAAAAGCTTCAACAAACTCCTGCAAAGAAATCTGTCGATGTGGTCGAGACTGAAAGGTCGTCTCCCACTCCGAGGTCCACCACGAGAGAGCAGGACCATGCAACCGATAGCTCACCAGCATGACTCTCTCATCATCTACACATTCCATCCACCAGAACACTCGTTCCACCGCATCGATCCACGATCTTGCTGTATCAGGATCTTGTTATGTTAGATGGAAGCACTCCATCACCACAGAGAGTGGATCTAGAGGGGGGTGAATAGATCGATGGCCTAATTAAAACCAATATAAGGCTCTAATGCGTAATTAAAACAAGCAGCTGATGAACAACTGAATGATCACAATAATATCAGAACAAAGCAGATCACAGTGATTGCGGACCTAAGCAATCATCTACTATGATACGAATGGTTGAACTGAAATCACAAGAACCACAAGGCAATCACACAGTAGACAGCAATTTTAAGGTGGTTCGATCTCAACACAGAGATCTACGTCCACCCCACACTCCAACTAGAGTGTGGATTCCGCTGACTCATAGCTTGAACTGCTGGGCAATACAGCTTAGCCTACAACTGCTGAGCTTCACAGCATGCTGTCCGAGACTAAGTCTCGCCCGCTGAGGATTACAGCTTCACCTGTCTAGTGGGATCCTCCACTGCAACCGCTGGGGATTACAGCTTGACCCGTCTAGAGGCAGCACCTCTGCAAACGCTGACTCACAGCTTGAAAAGAAGAGTTCGAAAAACAAAAATAGAAACATGCGAAAACAAGAAAGCCCAGAAGGGAATATAGCTCTCAATGAGCAAAACTCAGCTCTGGTATCTGAACCAAGAGTCTGAGTAATAACCTCTCAAATAAACTCTCTCAACTCATCTCTCTCAATCTTCTCTTCTTTCTCTTTTTCTTCTCTCTGCTTTTCTTCTCTGTGGATGTCGGTGGCTCTCTGCTGCTACAGCTTTTTCTGCTCGAGCTTCACCTCTTCGATCAGCCTTCTTCTGAGGAAGAAGACTTCCTTTTATAGCAGCAGCAAGCAAGAGGGCGTGTGGCTTCCACATTTCCCGCCCAGAGCACCTTGATCAAGTGGCAGCATCCAGGCTCGTTGTTGTACACGTGTCACGATCCTGGCACTCCTATTATCCTCGGATCATGTGCCATTCTTAATCTTCTCGACAAGGTACCTATCAGTCAGTCGAAGAAACTTATCAGTTTAAGGTTGAAACCTTGTACAGACTTTATAGTATGTAATGTGCAGACATTGTATAGACTTGCTGAAGTGTAATGCAGTGTGAACAAGGTGAAGTATGCATAACAAAAAGATGACTCTTTCCTAGGCGTCAGATTCAGAACGGACGCCCCTATTGATGGGCGTCAAATTTCAAGCATAATAGAATGTATAGACTTTCTACGGCATCAAGGCAACCATGATGATGTGCAATGTTCAGACTTGACAATATATGAAGAACATATGCTGTACAGACTTCGAATCAATAGATGCACGATGTACAGACTTTGCATGAGATGCTAGACGCTGTACAGACTTAGCATATGCATGAGACGCTAAGTGAGACGGTGCATGTATAGACTTGAATGAGACACATCATAAGACGCTGAACAGCCAAGGATGTATAGACTTAGCATGAGACGCTATGTGAGATGGACGATGTATATACTTTGCCGATGCAGACTTAGTCCGATGTACATACTTTGCATTTGATGTACAGACTAGCTGGTTAGAAAGACAAAAACTCTGTACAGACTTCGAATCAACGGATGTATAGACTTTGCTCAGTTCAGCTGGTGGATGTACAGACTTGAGATGAAATGCATTGGCTGTACAGACTTAGACACTAACTGAGCTATCGGATGTATAGACTTTGCTCAGTTCAGTTGGTGGATGTATAGACTTGAGATGAATGCTTGAACAAGCCGATGTACAGACTTGACCAGCACAGAAACGCTAAGAGAGACGCTGATAGGCTGTATAGACTTTAGCGTGCAGACAGGACATTTGAATGTATAGACTTGTGTTCTAAATGATGCACAAACACAACACAAAGTAATGTATAGACTCTACGTGCATGCTTCAATGCAATGTGTAGACTTTGAGTGTGTTGACTTCTGTGTGTGTGCAATGTGTAGACCTGTATGTGTGTGCATGACGATGTATAGACTCTGACTGCATGGAACACACAGACAATCTGATAAAGATAGTTTCATCAAAACATAAACAATTGCCAATCAATCAAAACAAGCTGTTGCCAATGAAGTAAAGCTTATTGTCAACATCGTCAACACAGAGGAGTCACAACAGATCTGGCTAGCCCTCAAATGTCAGTGGCTAAAACTACAAAAACTTCAACAGAACACGTCCTCGGCCACCATGCGATGAATTACCTTCGCCAGCCTCTTGACCACGACGCTACTGACCCTACTGTTGCAAGAAATACTGATACATGTCGACAAAAAACTCAGCCTGACTCAGCACACCCCGGGACGCTACCTCTGGAGGAGGTGATTCAAGACCTAGTACTTCTCTACTCGGCTCCTCCAGAGCACTCATTGGCACCCCTGACAGCGATCGAACTAGCCTCCTCGGTGCCATCTGACCCTTAACATAAACACAAGAAACAAGGGGGAGGTCAATAAAATAAAACACCCTATGCCAGCTATCGACTGTACTGGACTCTCTAGACTCTTAGTCACTGCAACTATTTTGAATTCCCATGCATTTTCACAACCACGCTCTAATACCATCTGTAATGACCCAAGATCCAAATACCGAGTCAAACCAAATATCATTTGGATCCTACACCGCCACCCATGAGTTGGGAAGCTTAGAAGGCTTAATAGAAATGGTGTGGTTATGCATTGAAATTCCAAACAAAGCAGGAAATAAACTACAAAAATAATAATTAACTAAAAGAAATAAACTTAACATTTTATAACAATTAAATCTAACTACAGAATCCAGTCCACAAGTACAGTCAACAAGAAAAGAAATGTGCACTACCTCGGGGCATACCCTGGCACTGGCGAGCTGGCTGCTAAACGATCCCTTGATCGAGACGAACTATCTCAAGGAGAAACGCTGCATCTGAAAAAGCAGGAAGTGAGCCTCATCTCATTGGCTACGTAGGGATCCCACGGATCCCCACCACAGCAAAAGTGGTAACAAAAGTAACAGCGTCAGAAATAACAACAGTAAAGGAAAGCAGTAAGAACAACAATAACACGAGCAACAGTAGTGACAAAGCAACTAAAATGGCAACAATAACAACGACGGTGGCTATAACGATAGAACAGTGAACGACAAGACCATAGAGTCTCTACACTACTCCTACCTTCACAAGGGAACCATGATCTCAAATCAGAACCGCCGATCAAAGGAAGGTCATGGTCATACTGTCGAAGAACCTATCTAGCCTTTATGTAGGGAAAGTCCTCACGGATGGGAGCCACAACAAAAACCACATAGCCAAAACTTCCTATCCTAGCTACCGGGAGAACCCAGACCTTGGGAAACCTTGGCCTCACAGGTGAGTGTAGGTGCCAGAAGGCGAAGGCGTATGTCGCACGTGTGTGTCCTCCCAAACTTGTGCTGCTGCTACCTACAGTGCATAGGTTAGAAAGAAAGAGATAGAGTGATCGCCAGAGGTGTTTACCTGATCCTCACAGGGGTAGAATGATCGCGAACACCTTAGGAACGGGAGAATGTGGGTTCTTCCTGTCCTCACTCTCTGCCGGCCAAGAACAAGGAGCTCTGCAAGTCGATGACGAGGTTCCTGCAAATTAACCAGCAAACAGAAAGACCATTAGAATGAGAAAGTGTGGTAAATGCTCATAGAAGTAAAGAACACATGCAAATGGGGTCAATCGTACCGGGAAGGGGGATGGCTGAGAGTTTCGACCATCCGCCTTTCCTATGTTTTGGATTGGAAAACCTCTTTAAAATAGGAAACTAGGAAGATCTAGTATGCATTCATGTAGAAAAATGGGAAGGAACGTAGCAATATAGGGAACAAGGGAAAGAAGGATGGGGTTTGCCCGTCAACCAGCAGGAGGCGGCCAGCTATTTGGCAGTTCAAAAGAGGTGGGTGACCATGTCGATGCCCGCCCCCTGTAACCTAGACTCTCTAGTCACGGAGCTCTTCAACGGCAGGTTCTGCTGCTAGGGGAAGGTCAGGAAGGATGCTTTCTGATGCTCACAGCTCTCTCTCCGAGCCGTGAACTACTGGAACCTCCTCTCCTCACCAAATGTATAACCCCCTCCGTCAGAAAATGCCCCCCCTCCCTCTTTGTGATTGAGCGAGGAGTTTTTGTATGTGGGGGATTTCCCTGCATGAAAACCATTCGAAAATATAGTGCGTGTGAGGCTACGTGGGTCTCGAACCCCCCGGAGTGGGAGTAGTTGTGGAGGACATGCCTGGAGTGGGCAGAAACTTGGGATTGACTACTGTTATCAAGAGGCGACCAAGTTGAGGGCCGTTCAAAGGGAGCTGGGCGGCCATGTCACTGGCCACCTTGAGGAGGTAGGCGGCCAGGAGTTTTGCCACCTTGGGATGTGGGCGGCCAGCTCTCTGGCCATCTTGAGGTGGGGGCGGCCAGGTCGATGGTCACCTACGGACCTGGGCGGCCAAGTACCTGGCCTTCAAGGAAGAGATAGGCGGCCAACCATCTGGCCGCCCAGGGTGTTGGGTGGCCTACCTGGTGGCCTTCCTGGGAGAGATCTATGCGGCCATCTATCTGGTCGCCCAGGGTGTTACGTGGCCAAGACTTTGGCCTTCTTGGGGAATCAATGGAGAATGCCGAGAATCATATATAATACCCCAAAAAATTCACCTCGGGGCCTCACGCCCCCGAACCCCCGACCTTACGGGCATGGCGGTGCTGCCCCCCTGCAACCCCCCGCCAACTTACCGTGAACTTGGATCCGGAAAAGGATAGGGTGGAGCCTACCTAAACAAGGATAAGACTCCACACTCTCAATCAACCAGGAGGAAGTGTCACTTCTATGATGGCTAGACAAGGGTCTGCGGGATGTTCGGAATCAGGCGTCAACAAATGCCCCTCCGGAACGCCCATTTTGCAAGGGAGCCCGGCGGACTGATAAATGGGTGTTTCGGTAAAGAAGCAAGCCTAATAAGGACATCCCGCTCAAGGAGATTCTTGAGCTAAGATTGAACTTCACATATGAACAGGCCCATGTCCCTCTATTTTGGTTAGAGCTGCGTTGACAGATCGCGCCCACCCTGTTTGGTCACTGCTTTCGATTCTTGGCCCGGTGATGAATGAATTGGTCTCCTTCCAATTAACTCCGGGGTCAGACCAGCTAGTGTGGATGCACACTGTGAGTGGGGCTTTCTCTGTGAAATCTACTTTTCATATGGTCACTGGCCGTGGTGCACCCTGTCATTATTTTCAGGAGTTGTGGCGCCCTGGTCTACCTTTGAGGGCGGCGACCTTTATCTGGAGATTGCTTCATAATGCTGTGTCCGTGGATGCGGCTGTTATTGATTGTGGGATTCCTCTGGTGTCTAAGTGTTCTTGTTGTGTAGCCTCTCCTAGCATTGAAAGTGCCAGCCACTTATTTATTTGGGGTGAGTTGGGAAAGTTCTTCTGGGATTGGCTAGCTTCTGTGTGGCACCTTTCCTTTGATCCCAGCCTCTCTGTTGTGGATCGAGTGCAACAGTTGCTTCAACAATGTAACTCTCGGTGCCCTGCTAGCTTTGTGTGCATTTACCTTCAGTTAATGATCATCTGGACTATTTGGAAGAGCAAGTGTAGCAGGAGATTTGATGGGATCTCTGAGGCTCCAGCTAGGAGCATCACTCGGATTATCATATCTTTACAGGATTCTTTCCACAGACAATGGTTTAAGACAATGCCCTCTTCCCATGGGTGACAAACTCTGGCAAAACTTGGACTTTCCTACCTGTATAAATAGACGGTGTTTTTTACATTGTGTTGGCGGCCCCCGGAGCAGGGCCTGGTGCTTAATGTAGATGGTGCTTCTAAAGGAAATCCTCAACCTTCTGGAGGGGGTGGATGTATTTGCGACACTGACGGTAAATTCTTGTTTGGGTTCTCCTATTTTTTTTGGCCATGGTACCAATATCATGGCAGAATGCAGGGTGCTACTTGATGGTTTGAGACTTGCTATACAATACAACTTAAAGCTCTCTATGATATACTCCGACTCGATGGTGATTGTGCAATTGTTAAAGGCTGGTTCTAAACCCCCTTGGTCTATCCTACCTTGGTGGGATTCTCTGCTTCGCATCTATAGCCAGGTCTGCGCTCTGATTCTCCATTACTATATGGAATGCAACTACGTGGCGGATGCATTAGCTAATGCGGCGTTGGTGGGGGAGAACAATTCTGAATTTTTTCATTGGCGTCAGCTGCCATGGCAAGCAAGAGGCGCTATCATTCTTGATGCAGCTGGCCTGCCCTCAATAAGAGCTTTTCATCCTACTTAGTGCCTTGCAGATTTGGACCTTGGTGAGCCAAGCGTGGCCCTAGTATGGGATAGATTTTGTTGGTTGCTCTCATTCAGGGGTATGCCCCGGTGTTTTTGTAAGACTTTTCTCCTCTAGTTAATATATTCTTTGTTTGAATTTAAAAAAAAACATATGAACAGACAAGCATAATGTGACAAGGAGGTCAGTCAAAAGGAGAGGAAGGAAGGCAAATTTAATCTAAGAGGGCTTGTATCTGCGGTCGCATGAGACCCCCTAGCATAGCGTTGTGGGACTTTAGAGGACGAACACAATCTAGCTCAAGGAGATACAAGACACCTAAAATAGGAGTGGGTAACAAAATCAGGATAAGGGAAAATGACCTTCAAATCTCATAATACTCATAACGATCGCATGCAAAAAACACTCTCGACTTGTCGAATCAGAGTGGAATAAAGGTAGACAACAAAAAAGTGATGGACTTGAGAACTTGGATGATTGACAAAAGAGGGATAGAGTCCAAGGCAGATTGATTGGCAAACCCTTCTCTCGACCCTTCTCTCCTTCTTGCTGCATGAATGCATGCCATGCTTTTCTAAATGCATTTTTTTTGTTCCTATGATCGATGGTGGGACTAAAAGTGACCTATATGATGCATGCTGGGTTTAAAAGGAAAAACCTATCTAATGCATATCTAGAGGTATTATTGTCTGGCTTCGGGAAAGACGTCGATCGAGAGTCCGACGAGTCCGACATCCCGAAGTCAATCATGAAACCAAACGGCCGTCGAATAACTTAGGGCACATAAACCCCTCATTGTTTTTATTAGAGGGGAACTCAGAGTTTATGTGCCTGAAGTTATTAGCCTCCGGGCTCTATATAATATAGTATATATATAATAGTAGGAGAAGGCGATGAAGAGCGAATCCCGATGCTATATGACCTATAGCTGCATAAACACACATTAGTGAAGTTCACAAACAAATAAGCATTTAAAGAGGAATCATTCACTAAGGGGAATAGGAATGGGAAAGCAAGCACCATCCTTCGGATTTACAGTGGGCCTAATGGACATAATTGAATTCCGCAAGGATGGTCACCAGGGTGTAAATACGTTGATGGGATTCAACACCGAGCACTAACATTTTATTTTTGCATTTGTGTCCTTTTGTTAGTATTTATATCCTTGGCTAAATGGGTTTCAATTGTATGACAACTATAAGCCAAAGTGTTAGTCCCTAGAAGTCTTTGTGTTTCTTTGCAAAAAGGCCATGTTGACCCGACGGGAACCCCACCTTATTTCCCATTGGGCCACCTAGTCTCTAGGGCCCATGTGGGGCTAGTCCAAAGTCCAAGGTGGGCTTGGACCATGACATTTCAAAGTTGGACCAAGAAAGTCCAATTTTACCTCTCTTGGTCAAGGGGGTGCCCCCCTTATATTCCTATTTTATTGATGTTGTATTTTTTTTATTATTCTGGCCATTTTGACCACATGGGGGATTAATGTCTCATACCCCATTTGCCCCTCCCTAACCCTAGATCTAGGGGTAGTTTTAGTCTTTTATACATTTCTATAAATCCCTTGTATTTCCATTTTTGATAGAATTAATGTGAAAAATCAAGAGCCCTTGGGTGCCCCCCTCTCCCTCTCCCTCTTGCAGTAGGATTGATGTGGTTTCTAGGGTGGATTCCCTATAAAAACATGGTGGATTCCAAGGTTTATCTCTTCCCCTGGGTGTGAAGCTCAACCAACTCTGCCGCCGCCGCCGTTCATGCCGCCAACGAGCCGCCACAAGCCACCCTTCCCCTTGCTATCCTGAACCACGAAATCTAGAATAGGAACCTAAAGATCAGGTTGGTTCTCCCAGCTCCCAGCTCTGATTGAGCTGAGATTGGGAGAGATTGTTCCCCTTCGTGTTAGCTTTCCATCCATATAAGCGTTGTTCCATTCCGCTATTGATGTGACACAACCTCGGACTTAGTCAAACAAGCACATCTAAGCATCCAAATGGGCCTTAATGGGCCACCGCTCTCTTCGTTGCACTCTATTCCCGGGGTGACTATGTGATACCAAGGGTGACTTATGGGAATGGACCCTTGCTGGTAGAGGGCCAGCAAGGCCAAGAATTGATTCCCCAAGGTTGGTTGCCCAATTCGATTGGGGCCGACAAAGTGCACTCGGGCACCGGGTCACACTAACCCACGGCGATCACTCTAAGTCATGGACTTGAGGATCGGGCGCTCCTCACGAATTCAGCGGTGCATGAATCAAATATTGAGAGAGCTACACTAGGTGAGCAAGGAAGAGACACTTACTCGACCGGTTTGAAGAAACCGGTCCCGGTCGGAGACGAGGGCGAGCGGGGAGGCGGTGGTTCCCCACACGCCGCGGCGGTGTCGCTTGACCTGCCAAACCACTTACAAAACTACTCCTCTCGCAGGAGGGGGGATCTTGGGGTAGGGGTTAATATGATACATTCAAACACTACCACCACGCAGGGTGGGGCCTTCAGCCGGCCAAGCGGGGAGGGGTTGGTGGACCGAAACGAAGAGAAATGAGAACTAGGGAAGTTGCAGCTTCAATCTGGAATTCTGGACAGGGGGTCGCTGTGATGGCTATGCCGGGCTTGTCCGGACTCCAAATTGATCGAAACTAGCTCCTGAAGCTTCCTGACTGGAAGAGGTGGACTCCAGAATTTTTTGGGGAAGCTCAGATGGTCGGAGGTGTCTGCACCAGCAACAGGAAGTAGCCTCCTCTGTCTGGCCGCAGGTACTGTCTGGACTGTAACAGCAAGTTGCAGAAGTGACTGAGTGCCCTCCCGAGCTCCGATCAGCACGAAACCAGCGGCATCATCTTCGTGGTCGAGGTAGCTTTCAGCAGGAGGTGACGGAGATGCATTCAGAGGTCAAGGATGGCAGGGGTACCCAGAAGAGTGGGTACTGGTCGGAGTAGACAGCAGAAAACAGAACTAGATAGATCGGGGGAGAAAATTCGTAACTTCTTCCTCCGGTGGCCGAACAGGGTTCTGTTTCTTGATCTTGAAAGATGACCGGTAGAGGAAGAACTGTGATGAAGGGGCTTCAGCCTGAATCCACTGGGGTTTGTCGTGGCAGAAGGATCTTCCACGCTCTGGTCCAGGATGAAGACCTCTCTGCGCACTGTTGGGAGAATGGCTCTATCTAGCAGCTCCGAGCTCCGATCATGTTGATTCCACCTCGCCTGCGAAGTAGACTGGAAGGCCTTTCCAGAAAGGTAGGCCACGCCTTCTGAAGAACTAGGATGAATCCGTGGTTGACGCTGCAACAAGGGATGTTCTGCAGATCTGCACAGCTCCAACCTACTAGAAGAAATGAGAGGGAGATGTGGCTTCTTTGGTGGAGGGAAATGGTAGGAATGACCTAAGGGAGAGTGGGGGCTCTTGTGGGGTGGAGAAGGGAGCTAATGGTGATGGGGAATGAGGTGGAGAATGGCTGGAAGCAAGTGCTAGTAGGTGGAGGAGGAAGAGCTACGAATTTGGGGAAGGTGGGTGAGAGGAGAAGGTGAGGGGGGCACAAGTGAGTGGAGGGAAGGGTGGATTTCAAATTCAAAAGGTCTTGGAAGGTGGGTGATTATGTTGGGAAGTGGAGTGCTTGCATTGGAATGGGGTAGATTTGGTTGGAAGGTGGAGGAAGGTGTTGGAATGGGGAGACTTCTACCTAGGAACTAGGGAGTGGAGTAATGGAGGCCATGGGGAAGTGGAGGGCATTAAAGGAGGTGGTTGGAGGTTGGAAGTGGATGGGAGGAGGGAGGAGAGAGAAGGAAATTCGGATTTGGGGTTGGAGGAGAGAGAAAGAGGGGTGAAATAGAGAGATTAAGAGGGGAATGGGTGGGGAATCTCTCCCCTAGGGTCTCTCGCCCAAAAACTAGAGGAATCACTCCAATTTGAACTCAAATGACAAGTTTAACTCAAAAGGATGTAATCATTCATTGATTCATTACTTCCAAATGAAGGAAATGGGGCCCTATATATAGGAAACCCACATTTTAAAATAAGTCCCTTACAAAAGACTCAATAACAAATAACCGAAGGGGTAGGGGGGCTCATGGGCCAAGCCCGAAGAATTGGGCCCAATAGCACATTACACAATTTAATGACACTCAAACTTAGGAAAATAAATGCAAGACCTAGGAACATGACTCAAATAAAAGGGAAAATACATCAAATGACTCAAATAAAATTACATAGGACTTAAAATTAAATGACTAAACCATGCCGGATGCAACCGGGGCGAGGAGACGAGCTGTGAACGTGGGCATGGGAGGTGATATCCCCATCATACTCCCGGGGTGCGGAGAACTCGACTCCGTCGAGTAAGTGTCATTCCCTCCTTGGAGGGTGTAGAAGTGGTATTGCCCTCAAGTCTTCCGAACGAGTCCGATCCATCCACCTTTCGAGATAGCGCTCGTATACCTTGCTCCGAGTGGTAGTGACTTGTTCATCCAATATTTGTTCACGCTGGGCT
The DNA here is from genome assembly GCA_022559845.1 of Amorphophallus konjac. Lineage (NCBI taxonomy): Eukaryota > Viridiplantae > Streptophyta > Magnoliopsida > Alismatales > Araceae > Amorphophallus > Amorphophallus konjac. The sequence goes on along the minus strand of CM040125.1, from coordinate 198,345,885 downwards.
CTCTTGGCTGGTGATCTCTCTTCACGGGTGGGTGCTCTCTCAAGGGAAGAAGTGGGCTCAATCTCCTCACTAGGTACCACCGTGGGTCCCTTATATGACACTAGGTCGGCCACATTGAATGTGGGACTTATTGCATACTCCTCAGGGAGATCTAACTCGTAGGCATTTGCACCGATGCGCCTCAAGACCTGGAAGGGACCAGCCCCACGTGGCCTCAGTTTAAAGTTGGCTCCCGGGGAGAGCCTCTCCGTCCTTACCATCACAAAGTCACCCTCATGGAAGTCTCGGTGACGCCGATGAGAGTCGGCCCGCCTCTTATAAGCCTCATTCTTTTTGCTTATGTGCTTGCAAAGGCTTTCATGCAATTTCGTGAATGTTGACATTCTAGGGGTGATGGGTGGACCTGGGCAACCGAAAGTAGACCGATCATGCTTTGATGCCAAGAAGCCTTTGATGGATTTTGGAGGGCCGGGGCAACCATATGTGGACTTATCATGCAATGTTGTCATGTAGACTTTGGTGGGCCTAGGTGGGCCGGGGCACTCGTAGGTGAACCTATCATGCAAAGTGGTGATGAATGTGGGGGGACCCGGACATCCGTAGATACTTTTGACATGCTTAAGATCCATGATGAATGAAGGAGGACCATGACATCCGAATGTGGACCACTCATACTTTCTACTTGATATGTGGGTGATATGAATGAATGGACCCAACATAGTGTTCATGCCAAGGGGTATGGTAAGCCTAGACACATGCATGCTTTTCTCAAAGGTGACTTCCATGTGTATAGGTGTGGGACAACCTTTGAACTCCCATTGGAAAGGATCGAATGGATCTAAGAAGGTAGTCATCATGGGGTGGGGTACAACCTGATTACCTAGGGATATATGGCCCAAGGTCATGGCTCCCAAGGTATAACCCGAGTCATGGATGAGGTGGGTTTGGCCCAATATGGTGGGTGAGGGTAGGAAAGGGTGGGTGGTTGGTAAGATGGTTGGGTCATATGAGTCCCTTGACTCCCATTGGAATGGATCATATGGATCATAAAATGGGTCATCTAGGGGGAGGAACTCCATGTCCTCAAGATCCTTAAAAGGTGCTAAGTCATCCTTCTCCATGATAGTTGGGCCAATGTTCTTGACAAGTGGGTCGGCCATGAGTGGAGGGCTTGGCTTTCTACCCGAGATAAGAAGCTCTAAATCGAGGAGAAGGTTGGGCTCATCGGGTGTAGGGAGGAATAGAAGGAGGTCGCTAGTGTAGCAACCAATGGTGCAAACTGAGGTGATAGACCCTATGCATAGGTGTAGGAGACTAAGGCTCCTAGGTTGTTCTACCATAGGGGTCAACATGCTAGTCATCTCTAATTGCCATGCTATGCCCTTGAGAAGGTCTTCTAAGGTCTCCACTTGATAGGATGCTTGGATTGTGGTGTGATAGGAGAAGAAGGGCACTAAGGGAAGGTCTTGTTCTATGGGAGGGAAAATATGGGCCCGGGTCTCTCCAATTGGGCTCTCCTTTAGCCAACTAACAATGGGTTCTCCTAAGATGAGCTTGGTCCCAACTAGAGAGGGTGATGTAAGGTGAAGACCCTCATGTGTTGTTTCTTCTTCAATTTGGGCTTGGGTTTCCTCCAAGGTGGAGAGTGGGTTTGGAGTGTTCACCACTATGGGGTGGGGTATGGGTTCTTCTTCCAAGGAGGTGAGAGGGGCTTTTGAGGGTGTGGTGATGATTGGGGCATGGTGTATCCGGGGTGGTAGGTAGTGGGAATCTTGGGTTAGGATAGGTGAGGGTAGTAGTGGAGGCTTTGGTGGGAGTTGGATTGGGGTAGGGAGAGGAAGATGGGTGGGTTGAAGGGGTTTGGGTTGATTTGTTTTGGGAGGAGTGTCTCTTTTTGGGGGTGATGGAGAGGTAGTGGTGGGGGTTACCATGGGCCTAGGTGGAGAGTTGGCCATGGGGCCCAATTGGGTATGGGGGCTTATGGTTGTGGTGTGGACTTGGAGATGGGGTGTAAATGTAGTGGTTGGGGTGGGAGAGATGGGAAGTGGTAGGGAATGGGTGATTGGGGTCTTGGATTGATCGGGTGGGGATGAAGGAGTTGAAGTACTCCTTGGGCTTTTGTGATTTGAGTAGGAGGGAGAGGGTTGGAGAGTGTAGGTTTTCCTAAGCTCGACCTTCATCTCATCCCAAGTGCTAATGGGGGCCTCCCTGCGGATCCTTCTTAAACCTTCCACAACTAACCAATGAGTTTTAGCTTGTTTGGAGAGGTGTGCCTTGGCTAGCCTCATTCTCCTTTCATCGTTCAAGGGGCAACTTTTAAAGAATTGGTCTAGGGAAATCTCCCAATCTATGTAAAGGCTTGGGCTGTTGGATCCATCAAAGGCGGGGGTTTTGATTTTCAAGTGTTCTAAAAATATGGTTTCTAGATTTCCCCAAAGGTCACTCTCATTCACTCTTGGTGCACGGCTATTTCCTTCAAGTCGATCGAGTCGAGACATGATATCTTCAAGCCGATTAAGGACATTAGGTAGGGCTTCTATGATAGAGGTGTTGCTACCCACTTTGTTGGCAATGGAGCTTCCATGAGGATTTGGGCTTCTTGGGAAAGTTGATGGGGATGAATATGACGGGTATGAAGTGGCCATTCTAGTGGACATGGGAGATGCAACCGAGGACTCTAAATGCATAAACATGCCCTAGGACCAACTTGTGGAGAGACAAGTTGTGAACTTGCTCTGATACCACTTGATGTGACACAACCTCGGACTTAGTCAAACAAGCACATCTAAGCATCCAAATGGGCCTTAATGGGCCACTGCTCTCTTCGTTGCACTCTATTCCCGGGGTGACTATGTGATACCAAGGGTGACTTATGGGAATGGACCCTTGCTGGTAGAGGGCCAGCAAGGCCAAGAATTGATTCCCCAAGGTTGGTTGCCCAATTCGATTGGGGCCGACAAAGTGCACTCGGGCACCGGGTCACACTAACCCACGGCGATCACTCTAAGTCATGGACTTGAGGATCGGGCGCTCCTCACAAATTCAGCGGTGCATGAATCAAATATTGAGAGAGCTACACTAGGTGAGCAAGGAAGAGACACTTACTCGACCGGTTTGAAGAAACCGGTCCCGGTCGGAGACGAGGGCGAGCGGGGAGGCGGTGGTTCCCCACACGTCGCGGCGGTGTCGCTTGACCTGCCAAACCACTTACAAAACTACTCCTCTCGCAGGAGGGGGGATCTTGGGGTAGGGTTTAATATGATACATTCAAACACTACCACCACGCAGGGTGGGGCCTTCAGCCGGCCAAGCGGGGAGGGGTTGGTGGACCGAAACGAAGAGAAATGAGAACTAGGGAAGTTGCAGCTTCAATTTGGAATTCTGGACAGGGGGTCGCTGTGATGGCTATGCCGGGCTTGTCCGGACTCCAAATTGATCGAAACCAGCTCCTGAAGCTTCCTGACTGGAAGAGGTGGACTCCAGAATTTTTTGGGGAAGCTCAGACGGTCGGAGGTGGCTGCACCAGCAACAGGAAGTAGCCTCCTCTGTCTGGCCGCAGGTACTGTCTGGACTATAACAGTAAGTTGCAGAAGTGACTGAGCGCCCTCCCTAGCTCCGATCAGCACGAAACCAGCGGCATCATCTTCGTGGTCGAGGTAGCTTTCAGCAGGAGGTGACGGAGATGCATTCAGAGGTCGAGGATGGCCGGGGCACCCAGAAGAGTGGGTACTGGTCAGAGTAGACAGCAGAAAACAGAACTAGGTAGATCGGGGGAGAAAATTCGTAACTTCTTCCTCCGGTGGCCGAACGGGGTTCTGTTTCTTGATCTTGAAAGATGACCGGTAGAGGAAGAACTTTGATGAAGGGGCTTCACCTGAATCCGCTGGGGTTTGTCGTGGCAGAAGGATCTTCCACGCTCTGGTCCAGGATGAAGACCTCTCTGTGCACTATTGGGAGAATGGCTCTATCTGGCAGCTCCGAGCTCCGATCGTGTTGATTCCACCTCGCCCGTGAAGTAGACTGGAAGGCCTTTCCAGAAAGGTAGGCCACGCCTTCTGAAGAACTAGGATGAATCCGTGGTTGACGCTGCAACAAGGGCTGTTCTGCAGATCTGCACAGCTCCAACCTACTAGAAGAAATGAGAGGGAGATGTGGCTTCTTTGGTGGAGGGAAATGGTAGGAATGACCTAAGGGAGAGTGGGGGCTCTTGTGGGGTGGAGAAGGGAGCTAATGGTGATGGGGAATGAGGTGGAGAATGGCTGGAAGCAAGTGCTAGCAGGTGGAGGAGGAAGAGCTACGAATTTGGGGAAGGTGGGTGAGAGGAGAAGGTGAGGGGGGCACAAGTGAGTGGAGGGAAGGGTGGATTTCAAATTCAAAAGGTCTTGGAAGGTGGGTGATTATGTTGGGAAGTGGAGTGCTTGCATTGGAATGGGGTAGATTTGGTTAGAAGGTGGAGGAAGGTGTTGGAATGGGGAGACTTCTACCTAGGAACTAGGGAGTGGAGTAATGGAGGCCATGGGGAAGTGGAGGGCATTAAAGGAGGTGGTTGGAGGTTGGAAGTGGATGGGAGGAGGGAGGAGAGAGAAGGAAATTCGGATTTGGGGTTGGAGGAGAGAGAAAGAGGGGTGAAATAGAGAGATTAAGAGGGGAATGGGTGGGGAATCTCTCCCCTAGGGTCTCTCACCCAAAAACTAGAGGAATCACTCCAATTTGAACTCAAATGGCAAGTTTAACTCAAAAGGATGTAATCATTCATTGATTCATTACTTCCAAATGAAGGAAATGGGGCCCTATATATAGGAAACCCACATTTTACAATAAGTCCCTTACAAAAGACTCAATAACAAATAACCGAAGGGGTAGGGGGGGCTCATGGGCCAAGCCCGAAGAATTGGGCCCAATAGCACATTACACAATTTAATGACACTCAAACTTAGGAAAATAAATGCAAGACCTAGGAACATGACTCAAATAAAAGGGAAAATACATCAAATGACTCAAATAAAATTACATAGGACTTAAAATTAAATGACTAAACCATGCCGGATGCAACCGGGGCGAGGAGACGAGCTGTGAACGTGGGCATGGGAGGTGATGTCCCCATCAGCTATCGTTTGCCCTTTTTCCCAACTTTTATTCTCCACCCTGCGCAATCTGCCATTCTACAGAACGTGATAGTATCTAGTTCCTCTATTTTTCCCACCCTTCAACCCTCATCAGAAAAATCCCTAAAAATTCCTGCATGTCCCTCACATCCCCTTCCATCCCCCATAAAATCCCCAGCTCCCAGATCTACCACCTTCCCCTCGGTCAAAATCCATTTTCAGGCAAATCTTATTTTGTCCTGTGTGTCTGTAATTCCAAGTCAGAAGCAACAGCAAACCACATAGGTTTTCATTTCTAATCCGTCTACTGGATGGACCTGAAATAATTATATGTTGTAGCCCTTGGAGCCCTCTATCCATCGATACAATTTTTTTCTCGATCCAACAACGGATCTGGGCGCATAAATTCTTTTCGTGGAGGCGCGCATTTCTGATCCGAGCCAGGCCAGTAAAAGGGTGTTGGGAAATAATTCCCAATAAATTATCACAACTCAGATTCAATGATCGCCACTTCAGGGACTCGACCCGGGACGTCCCGCCATCGTCCCAACTAAACCCCCCCTTCAGAAGATCCCAGGAGGACGTCATCCCTTTGGTGGTCGTTGTACGCTGTCCAGCGGGCTGAACCGGGTTTGAACAGTGCTGAGTCGGACCAGCAACCCGTCTCCGCCCCGAGCCCTTCCGGCTGGCTGCCCGTCAACCAAAGATCGATCCTCCCAGACCCCACTTGTAGCCCTTTACCTCCCTGCGTAGAGTGGGCAGTGAAACCCTTGCTGTAATTATTGTAATTATTTTTGACCGGGAGTCTGAATCTTGGCCAGGGTCATCTTCCCCATGCCCGGAGCGTGGAGGTACGTTTTTGCTCCTTCGTTGATGCATTTGCTTATCTCATATACTTTTGAATGCCGCTGCATGAGCGATTGTTAGGATATTAGCTCGTTCAAATTTCATCGTCGCTGCGAGCGAGTGAGGGGAACCCGTCCCGTGACTCAATCCGAGCAAGCGGAAAGCCGATACCCGAGACTCATTACCTGTTTCTCAACCACGCAGATCCACGCGTTTCCGTCGCTTAGGGATGTCCGCGAGCTAGAGTCCTAGGTTCACGTCCCGTCCCGCATCAAATTGGTATCAGAGCTAAGTTGAGTCTAGGGTAGTCGGTTAGTTGGTCCAAGGTGTCGCATTGCATTCCTATACCCGGTATATCAAAAGGTGTTCCTGGAATGATAGGTTACGTCTATCGGGAAGGTAGCACACTTGCGTGAGTGCGATCTTCAGATCAAACCTCTGCCATGTATCGAATGCTGGTTGAGTATAGGTTTGTATTCGAGTCTGTATTTTACCCCTTGTCACCATGTAGAGGGTCTAGGTGCTTGCATTAGTTTTACATAAAAAAAAAAGAAAAAAAGAGTCTCTTGCATGCCCACTTATAACTATGGCCAATGCCTACGCCCAAGTCACAACTAAAATGGTACACACCCTCATGGATAGGATGGACAAGCATGACCGAGATATACGGGAATAATTTTACAATGCCAAGGCTAGGCTTAACGCCGTGAAGGATAGGATGGACGCTACCGACCGGACTATCAAGGTCTGGTTACACAAGTCCCCACCCTAGAGAATGCCCCGATCAGGCCCGTCCAAGGCAACAAGTCCGTGTTTGAGTACATTCAGGACTATGATGAATACCGGTTGGGATATGGAGTTGGAGAGGAGAGCACCACGACCGCATTTCAGTTCTGGAGAGGTTTGCGGCTTCACTACCAGTTCGAATTGCTTTGCCGCGACGTGACCACTCTGGCGCATTCTTATCTGGTCGCTCTAGAGGTTGAGCCATTCGAGTCAAAATTTTATGCTGCCCTTCGGCAAGCATCTACCCCTCAGCCGAGTGCCGAGCCAGTCGGACAGCCTGCCCCATGGCCTTCCCCACACCATCCGGGGAACCCTTCCCCTAGAGCTCCTTTGCCACCTACTTCTGATCCTTATTCGGAGCCACCTCATTTGGAACCACCCGTGTTTCTAACGGGAAAGCTAATCATTGTCGAGCCACTACTTAGTTGGATCAAGATAGGCTTGGTCCCTAGACTACCTTGCTACCCATCCATGGACCCAACACTCCTAATAGTACCCATTAACTCCTTTCACACCTCTTTCAAGTCCTTTTGCTTCATAGAAAGTGTGAAGGATCTACTAAGGAGTTTAGAATTTCAATGGTAGATGACATGTATGTTGGCCTTAGGGTCTAACCAACCCTATATTCATAGCTTCATGCTCCCGACTTTGGGGTCTATTACCTCGGTGTACACCTTGGGTCATATCACCACCGAGGTCATGTTGTTCTTCCCCGTTCTCGATGGGCTTGACTTTACCCCCTCTTACAGTATTGCCATCCCGAGGGAGGACCCATATCTACTCCATGAGATCACCATCACTCTTACCATAATGGATGAAGGTGACCATCTACACCTTCAAAAACCTTAGACATGGGACCGTGACCTGTGGGAACCTAGTTCAAGGGGTCACACTTTCTTTGATCCCTTCGACCCCTTCCCTAGTGAACCCCTGGACCCACCATATCTACGCCAATTCTATAGGAAAGTTCACTACCACACCACTACCCCACCGGCCAGTCCGCCTACACTCCACAAGGAGCCCGTTCATTGGGGTACGAAAGACGGTGCATTCAACCCTCCTGGCCCACCCAAACCTCGCAAATCCAAAAGACCATCTGTGCATGAGTGATGCACTTTGGGATATATAGGAGTCCTTGATCCCACTGACATTTGGTTGCGTCTTATGTATGCATGGCACACATTCGGATGTCCTAATCCACCATTGCATATGTATGGGTCAGACTAACAGTAGGTTTGTCTAGGGTCATGTGTGAGTCTGTGTCTTTCTTTATATGTCTAGTTTGTCAAGATTGTCGAGTGCATAGTGAGTCCGCATGTGTCGAGCATATTAGGAGTTGCATAGTCGATCTCATGTCCGCTCGCGATGTCAGTCCCTTTCGAGTGTGAGGCAAGTCGGGTCTAATGCGTACATTGTGTTGTATATGCCTTGCATATGTTTTTGATGATAACTAAACTTTATGTTTGTTGCACATGTTCTTGCTTGCACATGTTCTTGACGTCAGTATGCATCTCATGATGTATTAATCTTGCATATCTTGAATTGTAGGATAAAACATCATGATGGTCGCTTGGAAGGTAAAACAAACGTGTGGATAAGCACATTGCTATCTACAATCTAAAACAAGTGGTCAACCATGTCTACACTCTTCAAGAACCCTTGGTAAGGCTATGGCATTCTCAATTCTGGTAAAGCAAATAAAGTTGACTTGCCTTCATGGGAATTTCATTTGGTCTGATGTGAAAAGGTTCTCTATGCTTGAACATATGGATTTGCTTCTTGGTGGATCGATTGACTTAACCTTGATCAATAGAGTAGAAGCTATGATACTTAGGCTTTCAAAGGTTTCTCATGCATATCTTTTCATGTGCTCTCAATGGGTTGAACTTGTTCCTTGCATTTCCACAAAGAGTCATTTTGAAATGAGATTTCATGAGTGTTTTGCATAATATTGAATGCATTCCATGCATAATCTTCAAGAACGAGCATTGAACATGTTTCAAGGTCATTCTCACCAAGGCCAATATTCAACCTTATCATGTCTTAACAAATACCCCATCAAGTCCAAGCAGGCTCATATTATTTGGACATTCCTTTGCAAGCACAAGTCTTCAATATTTAGATATGTTTCATGAACTGAACTACTTTGTTTATACAAGATTTCTAGAGTTCGGTCGACCTGGAAGACTAGTCCGGTTGACCTGATTTACTAGCACCTAGAAATCTGGAATTTTACAGATTTCGGTCGACCGTCAACCCAGGGCCGGTCGGCCAGTTTTCCCAGCAATGAAATCTTCATTTCCTATAAAATTCCGATCGACCGCCCCCCTATTTCTGGTCGACCTCCAGCTTCGCAGCCCCTATTTTTGACTTGGTTCCCTTCAACATTTTCAGCCCTCTCTTTAGGACTTTTGGGTTCCCAAGCCACAAGATATGCCTAAAATCGTGAATCTATGTTTTGGCATGTCCCTTGACCAACCCAAGGCTTATAAAAACATCTCTTAGGGCAAAGAAACCCTAATCACAAAAGGGATTCAAAGGAGGCTATCAAGGGAGAAAGAAGGCTACTGCAAATACTCCATGAACAGTACTTCATCCAGCCATTCTTCATCAAACCTCAAGCATTTGAAGATCATTCTGAAGCCAATCAAGTGGAAATCAAGTGGAGATTCAAGCCTCATTTAAGATCTGCATCATACACTCAAGGGGAGCCTAAATCAGGAGTTTTCTAAACTGTGTTTCATTTGTCTTTGTGTTTTGAACTTCAAGTCTTGTTCTTTGTAATCTGCAAACATCAGTGTGTGTGTGTATCGATTCAGATCTGTGGTCGTATGGATTGTCTTGTTCAGATCTGTATGTGTGCGTGGATCTTCTTAGATCTGCATGTGTGTGTGTGGATCTATCCAGATCCGGTTGTTCAAGTCTATAGAGTGCTGCATCTATCGCAACGTGTGTGTGTGTGTGTGTGTGTGTTGTTGATCCGGTCATCGGATCGTGTTGGAGCTCGTCTCCGTGTGTGTGTTGGAGCACGTCTCTGTATGTGTTGGGGCGTGTCCCCGTGTGTTTGTGTGCATGCGTCACCCTACGTATGTGGTTGGAGTGTGTCTCCGTGTTGGGGATTATCCCCGTGCTGGTTTACAATAGTGAAGCCTCACCGAGTTTTGGTGAGGGGTGGACGTAGGTTGCCATCGTTACATCTGAACCATCTTAAAAATCATCGTGCATTGTGGTTTGAATTGTGTGGTTTGGCTCATTTCTTCTACCCTCATTTCATGTGATTTTTAGTGCATATTGTTATTCCGGATTGATCACTTAGATTTAACATAATCGATCTTTTCACTAAATAGATCTTGGGTATATCAAAAGGTGCCTTTGAATTGACAAGGTCATTCATGTCAGGACAATAGCACTTTGCGTGAGAAGAATTCCTGGATTCACATCTCCGCCTAGTACCAAGAACTATCGTGAAGATAGATTTTGATAAATCTAACTTATGGATAAACAGATTTGAATGTCCTAGTTGATGCTTCATCATATTCATTTAAATCAGGTAAAAATTTGCTAAAAGTTATAATCACCCAATCACCCCCCCTCTTGGGTGTCATTGATCGTGGGACTTCAATTGGTATCAGAGCTAAGGCTCGATTTTTCATAGATTTAACAATCTAGAGAGATCCAAATCAATGACTATCAAAATGTACACCTTGAATTCTCCACCGGTGTTTGATGGTTCTAACATTGATTTGTGGTTAGGAAGAATGTGTAGTCCAGTCAACTCATACGATCCTAAGCTATGAAAGCTTATTTCACATGGTCCTTATGAGTTGCCTAAAGACAAAACTATCTGGACTGCAGATTATAAGTTCAAACATGATCAGAATTGCTTGGTTCTAAGTTTATTCACTGTCGCAATTAATGCTAATAGTTTTCTCTTTGTCTCCCATTGCAGCTCCGCAAAGGACATATTGGATGGCTTAGCCGGCTTCCAGGAAGAGCCTGAAGACAAATGTCTTATGGCAGGCACGAGTGATCACGGCAGTGATCTACAGAATGGATCACCCTTAGAGGTAAATTCAGATTCTGAAAATATATCTCTTGATGATCTATTGGTTGCATACGATGAGCTTGCAAATAAATATAAGAAGCTAAAATCTGAAAGTAAAAACATAAAAAAGAATATTGAACAAAATAACTGTGATTCCTCCTGTAAAAAATGCTCACATTTAGAGGAACTGATTAAGGCTCATGTCTTCGACATTGAATTTCACAAAGATAAAATTTCCTCCTTGAGAAATGAAAATAAAGAGTTGAGGGAGAAAATAAGTTCAATGGACAATGGTCAAAATGAACTTGTTCATGATAAAAAGCTTGAAAAAGAAAATGAGAAACTGAAGGAATTGAACACGGTCATTTTTGAAAGATTGGTGATTCTAGAAAAATGAAAGTTTGTAGCTGAAAGTGAATGTGAAAATGTGGATGGACTACAACAGGAAGTAGACAGCCTCAAGACCACTAATGCATTATTGAATGTCAGGCTTGCTAGTTTTGAAGATGAATTTGCCAGTGCAGAATTGCACATTTCATCTCTTCAATCTGAAATCCAGGACTTAAATAATTCGCTGTCCAAGTTTGTGGATGGACAAGATAATCTGGATAAACTTTTGGGCATGAAAGTTAATTTTCTAAGGGAAGTGCTTGGCTACAATCCTGTAAAAAAGAAGTCTTTTGTTAATAAGATTTATACCTCTTTTTTTCATAGTTCAAATATAGCCAGTACCTCTACTTCATCCCCAAAGCAGTCTTTTGTCCAAGTGATTAAAAAAAATAAAAATCAGAAAGTCAATTTGCATCAAAATTTAAAAATGCTACTAGCATCACTATGCATGTTAAACATACTTCTGCCACATACACACATCAACCTAGAAAGAAAATATCATGTTTTTATTACGGAAGACATGGACATGCCATGCAGGATTGCTTTACAATGAAGAATGATGATTTAGAAGCATGCAGAAAAAGAATGAACAATGAAAAAGGTAAGGGTTGGTCGACGCATCCCAAGGCTAAACAACACTACCAACCTATGGTGTCAACACATCCTATGTTCTTGACCCATTATCCGCAGCCAAAACCAAGGGAAGGTCGACCTACGATCTCTAATGTGTTTAACACACCTCTTGCCAATTGGAAACAATATTGGAACAAAAAGTCATATGCTTCAAAAAATCCTCATGCTTTTAAGTTTTCAAAATCATGTTGTCATTACTGTGGCAAATCAGGGCATTACATGTATGATTATTTTTTGAAGAAAAATGATGAATTGAATGTTGTCAAAAAGTTGAAGCCACGTGCCAATTTTCCTTCTAACCCACAAGGACCCAAGATGGTTTGGGTACCTAAGAATGCAAATTGAGAAATCTATTTTACAGGTGTGCCATGAGAATATGAAGTGTGAAATTTGTTTTCAGTTAAGAAGGTAAGGCACACGGGCCAAGCGACATAAGTCAGGTTAAAAGAAAAATAAAAATTAAATCTGAATACTCAAGTGATATCCCTCTTACTCTCTCCAGAAATTGTGCCATGTATTGATTCATATTGTACTGAATAGTTATGTGATCATGCATATGTCTGTGTGATGAATGGTTATGTGATCATGTGTATGTCTGTACATGCATTTCATCCGCAGTCGTTTGCATATCCCTGTTCATATCACTTGTCACATAGCATCTTGTTGAAGGGGAGTTTGAATCATTTCAAATCAAAGTTTCACTACATACATTGAGTCTGCATACACCTTCACATGTTGGCATGCACAAGAGTTGAAGAATCTATTTTCAAACTAGAATGAATTCACGTCATAATGCATTGCAATCCTCCTGTCTTCATCACATCAAGGACTACATAGTATATGAAATGGTGACGTGTGGAAGGGCAAGTTAAGCCTATCTGAAAATTATCACTACGCGTGAGGTGATCTTCGGATTTAAGTTCTCCGCCTGGTACTATGAGTCAATTATTTATAGGTTGCATATAGCATTAAATTTTTCACTGAACATTCTTAATTCTTGCACACATTAAGGGGAAGTTATTAGCTTAGACATGTGAACTTAATGCCTAGAGTCATTCCTAGGGAAATAAGCTCTGTGCATTTGTTGTCATATCATTGTTAGATCAATCTGAAGTGTAACTAACAAATCAAATCCTTTCAATCTTGGATGCAGTTTACACCTCCAAAATCCAAATGATGTTGGGCTAGCTATGGCCAAGTTTGAATCAACTAAATGAACATCTTGCGAGGATGAAGATGATGAAAATTTCCTCAACTTGCTACCAGGAGATGGGGAGTGATTTTGATAAGTCTTTTGCACCAGTTGCTAGATTAGAAGCAGTCCGTACTCTCTTGCCCATGCTTGTTCACTGAATTTTAAATTATCTTAAAATGGATGTTAAATCTGCCATTCTTAATGGGAACATAAGAGGATGTCTTTGTAAAATAACCTCCAAGATCCAAAACATCCACAGCATTTGTACAAACTGCAGAAAGTCTTGTACGGACTGAAGCAAGCACCAAGGGTATGATATGAGAGGCTCATCTCACTCTTACCTAAAAATTGACTCACGAGAGGTAAGGTTGATCAGACCCCATTCACAAGAAATTTAGATAAAGACATGCTAATGGTTCAGGTTTATGAAGACTATATCATCTCTTGAACTATCTTGAACTATTAACAATTCCTTGTGTGATGGATCTACAATAATCACCCAGGGTAAAGTTGAAATGAGCTTAATTAGTGAATTGACATCTTTCTCTCCTTGGCTTGCAGATTAAGCAAACGCTCCAAGGAATCCTCATAATCTAAGCCAAATACGCCGTTGAGTTTCTAAAGGAATATGGCATGAAAGAAGCAAAGCCAATGTCAACTCCGATGGCCACAGCCACGAAGTTAGACAAAGATAAAAAGGGAGTGACTTGAGGGCAATGAAGAAATTAAGAAAAATAAGGGATTCTCAAGGACAAGGTAAGAAAATAAAAATCTGAAATACTGACCTTCATAAGGTTAGTGATTTTGGTGCTTGAAGGCATATGGTACTGCCTGCTGAACTAAGGTAACTCAACCTTTTGCTATGGAAATGAAATTTCATGCATTAGCTTATGGTATTATGTGGTATTGTTCTTATGACAGGAACTGAGTCTGAAAATCTTGAACTAATGTCCCTTTACTATGTTGTGCCTGTCCAAATGATTATTTGAACAATTCTTGATTGGAACTGCATGTCTTAGATCACACTTGAGCTTAACTGCGTAGCTGGTATCTAAAATGGTGTGTAGTGAAAATGTGGATTACGCCCACCTAGAAACTCTCACTATGCGTGAGTTGATTTTTTTTTTTGGACCAAAGTTCTCTGCCTCGTACCAGAACTCATAGAAATCGAATGATTGGCCTTGAATGAATTTTCTGATGCTATTCTATGCTCCTTTGTTAGCTAACCCCTTGTCATAAGAAAACACATTGCAGTTTCACTGAATTTTTATAAAATTCATGTATTTGTCAAAGGGGAGTCTTGCTAGCTAAACAACTTGAAATCAATGCTATTTCATTTTCTATTGACTGAGTGATCTCCAATTGTAACATGCAACATGCTTATGATGCATTGCTTCAAATTTTCTGAAGTTGATCCTTAATGATGTGAAAAGTTTTACAATGGAAATGTCAATTCCCGAATGGCTTGTGAATATCTTCAAAACTTTTGAAAAATGATTGAAAATATGCTCTTGAACAATTTCTGAAAATAAATAGGTTGCATTACTCATTTCTGATCTTTTCTGCACTCTTGTTCAAAAAGGTCACGTGATGAAAAATGCTTGTTGTTCATCTCTCAAAACTAAATGCCCTCTTGAGGAATTTGACAAATGTTCTGAAAATCAAGCTCTCCCATCTTGCATTCCATTCTCATATAATTATAGGTTGCTTGTATTTAGGACATTCAAATGAAATCTAAAATTTTGCATTCATAATGTATTCTGCATTTTACATCGCACATTGCATATCTTCCAAATTGTGTGCTTGCATGTTACTATATGCTATTCACCTCCATCCTTGAAACTTCTATGATCTTATGTCTTCTTGCTAATAACGTTGCATATGAGTCTTTACTGGAGTGTTTCATGTCATACACTTAGGGGGAGTAAATATTTGATAAGTGCAACTATTTAGGGGGAGGTGCACTGTTATGTGTTCATAATATTTTCGGTATTCATGCTGAATCAAATTCTCACACGTCTTGCATAATATATGTAAATGACTATTAAACATAAGGATATATGAATTTCCTTTCAACACTCTAGAGATATTAAACTTGCTGCATGTATGTTGTAGAGACAGTTGAGGAAAAAGTTGCGTACATATCCTTATTGAAAGAATCTGAAAAGAATGACAGAGCAATGCTAAGTCTCACTGAGTAAACGGGATACATGTCACCTGAGACGTGATGTGGTTCATTTCTGAAAAGTGTTGACTAAAGTACCTCTGTTCAAAATGAGGTGAAATGGTTCAATATTCTGAGTAACCGGGGAGTTTGGCATAAGCTCCATGTGTCTACTTGCGTAAAAAAGAATTATTTGAACCTAATCATTCTTAGAACAATTCTGATTATCTTTGAGAAATCATTGAAAAATTTAATGTGATAAATTATTGAGGTAGAGCGTAGCCTCCAATATGCTGTTCTCATAAACTGAAATGCAGTCTATAAAATCTCTCATTGTGTTGTTTTGAAAATCTGAATATCCATATGGCTATAGTTATTTTTCATGTTATTCACTTATACACTTGAAAATTTGATTCAATATGTATTCCGAAAATTGATTGGATGCATTGACTATTGCATGATTTTCCTATGTGATTGCACTATCTCTGAGGTGCTATATATGAACATTCCGGTTATCATGACTTTCATGCACTTTTCTTATACCTATTCCCTCCTTAAATAAGTGGGGGGGAGATATGTTGCATGTATATATACATACTTGCTTGGTTGCATCATGTGCATCTCATACGTCATCATTTGTTTGCATATTGCCTCATGCATCTCAAAGAAAATGTAAAAATCTGAAAATCAATAAAATTCCAAATTTTTAGACTTCAAATTGTTTACACTTGCTACATGTGGTGTTGGCTTTGACAGGTATCATCTTGATTTGTGAATCTTGGTCTGTAACTCTTAAGACTACACATTGTTCTGTCTCCATAATGAACAATTAGAATCACAAAGAATCAACATGTCTTTTGTTCACCATATCCTTGACTTGCTATTGCCTCATTTGAACTGTTGAAGTGGGCTCTTATTGATTTATGAATCTGCTTGCTGAAACTTGAACTCCATTGCCTTTCTCCCACATTTTGATCATGTCAAAGGGAGAGAAGAATATGATCTTGTCTGTGTCAGGAATGGAGTTTGTCATGATCAAAAAGGGGGAGATTGCTGTATATGTCTTGCATATGTTTTTGATGATAACTAAACTTTATGTTTGTTGCACATGTTCTTGCTTGCGCATGTTCTTGATGTCAGTATGCATCTCATGATGTATTAACCTTGCATATCTTGAATTGTATGATAAAATATCATGGTGGTCGCTTGGAAGGTAAAACAAACGTGTGGATAAGCACATTGCTATCTACAATCTAAAACAAGTGGTAAACCATGTCCACGCTCTTCAAGAACCCTTGATAAGGTTATAGCATTCTCAATTCTGGTAAAGCAAATAAAGTTGACTTGCCTTCATGGGAAGTTGATTTGGTCTGATGTGAAAAGGTTCTATATGCTTGAACATATGGATTTGCTTCTTGGTGGATCTATTGACTTAACCTTGATCAATAGATTGAAAGCTATGATACTCAAGCTTTCAAAGGTTTCTCATGCATATCTTTTCATGTGCTCTTAATGGGTTGAACTTGTTCCTTGCATTTCCACAAAGAGTCATTTTGAAATGAGATTTCATGAGTGTTTTGCATAATATTGAATGCATTCCATACATAATCTTCAAGAGAGAGCATTGAACACGTTTCAAGGTCATTCTCACCAAAGCCAATGTTCAACCTTATCATGTCTTAACAAATACCCCATCAAGTCCAAACAGGCTCATATTTTTTGGACATTCCTTTGCAAGCACAAGTCTTCAATATTTAGATATGTTTCATGAACTGAACTACATTGTTTTTGCAGGATTTCCATAGTTCGGTCGACCTGGAAGACTGGTCTGGTTGACCTGATTTACCAGCACCTTGAAATCTGGAATTTTACAGATTTCAGTCGACCGCCAACCCAGGGCGGTCGACTGGTTTTCCCAGCAACGAAATCTTCATTTCCTGTAAAATTCCGATCGACCGCCCCCCTATTTCTGGTCGATTGCTAGCTTCGCAGCCCCTATTTTTGACTTTGTTCCCTTCAACATTTTCAGCCCTCTCTTTAGGACTTTTGGGTTCTCTGTTGACACCCATTTTTTGCCGATAAGTTGAGTCATTTCTCTTACCATCATTTATTGATGCCTCGAGTTGTCCATTATTCATTGGGCTATTTTCAAGCAGCTTATTGGGCCTATTTTATGGGCACCTCACTCCCTGACTCGGTCGGCTTCAATGCAGGGCTTAATGGGCCTTGGTTTTGCTCGTTTTGTCACATTTTGAATGATTTTCAAGTGTTCAGCCATTACGTGGTCCATCGCTTGACCATCTAGTTTTAGAGCGGTTGACTATGGACTGTGTCACTATTTATTGGGTATTAAGGTGATTTATTTGAATTTCCACCAACAAACTTTTGCACGGTTCATAGCTAACCGGTCACACTTATTGAACGGCAAGTACATGACCGTCCATATCTCAGAGTCCCAGATTCGTTAATAGTTCAGATAATTATCTAATTATCTAATTTATTCTGATTTACCACCGACAGGAATTGGGCGGTTGGGCTATGGCCGTTCCATGGCCTAGGTGGTCCATTTGTAACCGCCCAATTCATGAGAATCCAATGGCAAAATCATCGGGCAGTTCAATGGATATTTGGATAATATTACTTATTTACTTAATTTCCATCGACAGGTTGGACGGTCTTGTGACCGACCGCGCAATGGACTGGGCGGTCTATCGCACGACCGCGCAATGGTTCGATGGCTGAAAAATTAAGGGTTTTTCTCCCTCTATCCGTGATTTTATCCTTGATTTGTTCCAACTATTTCTCCACGGTTTCTCAACCAAATGGAGTGCCGTTGAACTGGTTGGAAGATAATTATATTATCTACGAATTTTACGTTGATATCTCGAACTGATGTCCATTGAAAACCCTAATTTTGAGGTTGGCTTTTAAGGCTCTATAAATAGGACCCTAAGGTCAAGATTTGAAGGGGGGGAAGATTTGAAGGTCACGGCAAAGCTCTGTCGAATTCTCAAGCGACCTACAATCAGGGAGGGAGGCTTTCCACGTCAATACAAGCCTCCGGTTTAGGGAGTACTCAGTGTTTTGAGTCTTCGTTCTCGTAGTTTTGCCATTCGCTTGTCATTGCATGCATAGTGTTTCTTTGTTCTTCACCTACGTTTTTCATCATCACCCTTCATCTCACACACCCTCCTATCTTTTTGATGCCCCTAGGGGTTTAAAAACTCCTAGGTATCCCCCATTTCATGTTAGTTAGTTCATTTTGCGTAGTCTTTTATAGTTGCTACACTTCGTAGTACTGATCTTGGGTTCTTTCTGTGTTCTAAACGTTGTTTTTTCAGGTCAGCATCATCGCAACGCGAGGCCCATTCCCTTCGCCGGCCGGAAGGAGTGGAGGATCATGTCCCCCAACCATGGAGTCTGGAGATTTGGACGGTCATTTTTCATCCGTTTGCAGATTAGAGCGGCCTTCCACGAGCCGTTCAGGCCCTTCGAGCGGCTTTCTGCGAACCGTCCAGTTGCTAGACCCGTCAGAGTCCCGCTTCCCTCTTCGGCGCTGTGAGCGGTCTGTCGAGCGACCGTTCCATACACTAAGCGGTTCCTCCAAGACCGTTTGATTCTACAGCGTTGCATTCTTTAGGCGAGTGTCTCCCCTTCCTTTCCAAGGTATGGTGTATTTGCTTACATTCGGCACCTTGGTGGTGATCACACACACACTCTACATCCTTCCCCCTATTTTTAATACAGTGTTTATTTCTTTACAATAGCATAGTGAAGAAGGGGTTGGAAGTAAAAAAAAAAAGCAGAAAGTAGAAAAACATGTCAACACCCTCTTTTTTGGCGATCACGGTGGGACACCTAGTGCCCATCGTGTTAGTGTTTTGTTGACCTGTTTGTCTGTTTTGTTAGTTCCTTCTTTGAGTATTTTAGGGTGATCTTCGGCCCATCTTGCGTTTCTATCCTCTGGAGTTTACGCGGTCCTTTGTGAGCCGCCTATGATCTTGAACGACAGGACATTGACCGTCCCATGATCATCACAGAACTCCTGACGCGCCAGCCCATTACACCCAGCGGTTCTGTATAAACCGTCCACTTTCTCCCACGGTCTGATACAGACCATTCATCATTGCTGGCTCAGGTACGCTGATGTGCTTACATTTGTATTTTCCGTTGATATTTCGCGGTTGTTTCAGGTCCGTTCCAGACTCTGAGCGGTCTATCGAAAGACTGCCCAGACAGGTACGCTCCTGTCACCATCTCTTTCATCCATTTCAGGTTCTGTTTGATTATTTATTACTACTCCTTGCTGCTCCACGGTCCATTCCAGACCGTTTGAAATCCCTGAACGGTCCATTCTAGGCCGTGTACGCACCCTGAGCGGTCTTCATCAGATCATCCTTTACTGCTACAATGCACCCGAGGCTACGTTTTGCTTATTGATTTATATCATTACCTATATACATTTGGTGCTGTTTGGATCTCCCACTGCTGTTGTTATATTGGTGCATGATCATGACCATGTCATTTTCTCATATTTGCTTGATCATTGTCTGCTAGATCTAGGCTAGATTCTGCATGCACTCCGGTGCGCATAGGGGCATACATACTTTTCATTAGTAGTTGCATTCCTACCGAGGTAGGGTTTCCTCTCGTCTCCATACTCCTTGGAGCCGACTAAGTGACCTTGTTGAGGGCCTCCGTAAGTCCCCGTGAGCCGTGGATTCCCACACGGACGCCGGGCAGGTTGTACCGTACCACCCCCCCAGTCTAGGGTTTGCATTCGCGAGAGAGAGTCCCTTTAGAGTCAGCCAGTTCCCCATTTCTCACCCTGGTTAGGTACCTTATGGTTGAGTGAACTCACATCTTAATTAACCCACTAAGGTCCTACAAGGAAAGATTCATAAGATCTGTCGCGCATCATCCATAATTTGAGTGTTCACTTGGTTGTCTCTCTTCTCGTCTCTTCTGTCTCTTGTGTACGCATCACTTCAGTGCTGTTTAGATTTTGGGTAGGATTGTTTGCTTCTTCTTCCCAGGTGCTCAGTGTATGTGGAGCTGTCTCACACCCTCAGGATCATCTCTTAAGGGTGGTTCGCCTTCCCATTCTTATTTCAATCCCTTGTTCGATTCACCTCCGATTATGTCATCTTACAACTTCTCCCATCCCCCTGAGGATTCTCTCCCTCGGGGACTTCTGGAGGACCCACCTAGGGTCGCTCATGTGCAAGGGGGAGAGGGGACTGCCCCTCCTCTCCCGACCATTGTTGTTGAGGGTGCTCAACCATCCCTCTCAGATTCATCCACTCGCGGCTCAGCCAGTCAGGTTCTCCATATGATGGCCCAGCTGGATCTTACTCAACTCCACCTGCTGAAACATGCCTTGCAAGGCCCAGATACCCCGCCCTCAGTACTTTCTTTTGGCATGACTGCTGTCGCCAGTTCCACACCCCCGATTGTTGGATTAGGGGCCACCTCCGTAGCCCCCATCGATCTTACTCCCATCCGTCCTCAGGCTCTTCGATTCTCCACCATGGAAACGAGCCAGGCTTCCACCTCGGCCCATCAGTCAATTGATAAGGGGAAGACTCAGATCCCCTCCGGTTCTTATGCTGACCCTTAAACCACGTTCCCTCCAACATCACAATCACTCGTGGCCCCGCCTAATTCCGTCCTTCTGTAATCAAGGGCCGCCCAGTTGGCTCATGCGGATATGGGCCCTTCCCTGGCCCATTATCCATCTTATGGGCCGCCCCCTCAATCAGTCTATCCTTCGGCTCTATACTCTGGTTCGATCCTTCCTGTTGTATCTTCCCCTTCCCGGGAACGGGAACTTCTGGACAAATGGGCTGCCATGCAGTAGCAGATTGACCTCCTTCACAAGTGGGTCAGCCTGCAGTCTTTAGCTGATGACCCCATTCCTAACTTCAGGGACATTCGTTTCCCACCGCAGTCTGAGCTCCCCGTGTATCGAAAATATGACGGGAATGGCAACCCGTTTATTCATGTCAGGGAGTTTCTCTATGAATCGGCGCAATTCTAGCATGACGACCGCCTAATGGCGTATCTATTTCGCCGATCCTTGGACTGGGTCGCCCTTGAATGGTTCTACACATTGCCTTCGGAGGAGGCGAAAAGTTTTAAGACCGTGAAGGAGAAGTTTATCTAGAGATTTCAGGATCGGGTTGGGCCCGAGTATTCTTTTACAGACTTGGTAGCAGAAAAGATGAAGCCGGACGAATACTTTGCCGCATATGCAGATCGATGGAGGCAGATGGCCTCGCGTGTTCCCGGGCAGATCCCAGAAGAGGAAAAGGTTAAATTACGTATTTCTAATGCTACCCCGACATTCCGGAATATATTGGCAATGAACGATATATCTAACATGCATTAGTTGTACAGTCGGGCCCGGTTCATCCAGACCCAATTTAAAGACTCTCCCATCCATTCACTTTTTGAGACCCAGAAATCCAAAACTACCTGGAAATCCCAGGGCCCAGTAATTGAGGGAGTTCAAGTCAATGAGCAGGTCCATGCTGTTCAATTCCCTAACCAACCCGCTACACCCCGTTTCCATCAACCTCCTCGCAACCCCCAGTTCTCCGGTCCACAAGCCCCCCGACCCACTTTCCAATCTTCTCAGCACCCACAACAACCGCCACCACCTCAATAGCCACAACTGCCACCCCAGTACCATAACGTCTCTCCTCCTGCTGGTTATGGGCCTGCTCGACCGGGACCCAAGAGGGTCAACTACCCACCACTTCCAGAAACCCTCCCCGATATCTTTCTAGCTCTAATGTACACAAGTGACATTCAATTGCCTCCGGAGCGTCAGAATTGGAATCCGACAGCCGATCAGTCAAGGTATTGCATATACCATCGGTAGCCTAGTCACACCATAGAGAGATGCTACCAGTTTAGAGATCTGGTGTATGACTTGCATGAGGGCCAGAGGATTGATTGGGCCCACAAGCATAGGTTGATTGAAGATATCAAGGAAAGAAGAAGACAAGCCAGGCCGCAGCAGGCGGCGCCTCAGCAACAACAGTTCCAGCCACCTCTACAACAACAACAACCCCAACAGTAGTAGCAGCAGCACCAAGACCTCGGGATTCATCAGAATCTCATGCCAGAACATCCTCCCGCTCCACAAAAACAACCACAACCGTCGGCACCGGCTCAAGTGAATGCAGTCCACCGCCTGTGGATGGGCATAAATCCCACACAAAAAAAAATCACAAGAGAATAATGATGTGATAAAACATGGAGGAGATAATGATGATTAATGCATAAATAAGGGGAAGAAAAGCTTGCACGTGGTGCAAATATGGAGATGTGATCGCCAGAGGGGTTACCTCAATAAAAAAAAGAGATCGCGAATACCTGGTGAAGATTGAAACACGGGATGATGTGAAGTTCCTTCCTCCTTCCCCAATCGGCCGGCCGATGAGAAGGGTTCTCTTTTTGATTACCTTGCAAATAAAACAATGAAATAACAAAGCAAAAGATGGGATCAGCCAATGCAAGTAGTATCAATCCAAAATAAACACAAGATGATGAATAGAAAACCACATGCGCACCTTATTGTTTTGGTTTTAAAAACCCCTAAAGAAGAATTAGGGAGAGAGGAAGATATGTGAATAAATCTAATGTAGACGTGAAAAGAAAAAGAAAAGAAAAAAAAAGAACTGAGGATGGAATTGATTAATGCAAAAGACGTAAAAAGAGCACAGTGGATGATCGGATGATGAAGACAAAACCAAACAAACGAAATAAGAAGAAAATCCTACTGTCCCTGTTGACAGTAAAGGGAAGATGGACGCGGTTGACCGGATGAGGAAACAGAGGAAGCCGAAATCTTCCTATCAAGCACACGATAGTAGGGAAGCAGAGGAAGCCGTCTGGAGCTTTTCTAATCTCTTCAACCTCTGAAAACGTCAAGAACATCAACCTCTTCTAACCTCTTCAAACTCTGGAAATCGTCAACCCCTGCTTCGATCGCCCAGATCATGTTTTTATAGGATTTCAGTGAGAGATAAGCTTGAATTTGGTAAGATAAGGATAGGCAAGGTTCAAAGAAGGTAGGACTCTACCGCCAATTCGAGCAAGGAGACCATTAGAGGCAGGACTCCATACAGGAAAGAGGAGTTCAAGTGGGACACAAAGGGTAAAACATGACCTTGCGAAGGGCGTCAAATCAAGAATTGACGACACACCATACGGCGTTTCATAAAACACGACTCAACACAGGGCGTTTCTTCCTGGATTTAATTTTGACAATAAAACCTTCCTTGTTTGAAAATCATTAGAACCCGCCTAAGATAGAGGCGTTAAATTAAAACACGCCCTGCTGAAGGATGTTAACCAATAATTAGATTGATTTTGCATTTACTTTAAAACCGGATAATACCAGCAATTGACGCCCTGACATTGGGTCGTCCTTTCTTGAGAAAACGCCCTTGATATGGTCGCTATTTAAATAACGCCCCTCTTCAGGTCGTGAATCACATAATGCAATAAATCAAAACCACACACAAGAAAATAGAAAAACTTCATATTATGAATATATTGAAGTTCACTTGGGGCGTCATCATAGTGACATGAGATTTGGTCAACATAGCGTCATTTTTGGCGTGTCTACAGCTGCCCCGCCTTGGCGTCTGCTTTGGAAGGGAGTGAGACGAAAATGGAGTGAAAGTGCAACAAATGGAATGAAGTGGAGCGAACTGATAAGTAGATGCCAAGGTGTGATGTGACACGCCTCAGACACTAAGCACTAGAAATCTTTCCAAGATTCTGAATGAAACAACTCTGAATAAATCCAAGGACGCATCGATTTGTCGGATAAAGGAGATTAAAACTAGTAAAGTAAAAATGTGCGCGCGGGCACGATAGGGAAAGACCATTGGAGAGCGGTTACCAGCCAATGTGGACGTGCTACAACCAAAGTAATTTTTGTAGAAAAAATAAAGAGAATTGGGATGGAGTTCCAACGAAAGGACATTTTCAAGGAACCATCCTGAGCGGCTTCAGATAGAACAAAGTACTTGATTTGGAGTGGAATATCTCATGTCAACTCATCAAAGAGCGAGTGACCTTCATTATTACCATAATATGAAAATTTTCAGCATGAAACTCAAAGTCCTACATGATGCATGCTGGGCTAAAAGAAAAGATAAAACAAACTAAAAATAGAAAATAATCAAGGATAATATTGCTAAGCCATCTGGATTTGGTCAAGAATCCAAGTTTCTGAGCCAACACTAAGCCGAAGCTCGTTTGTCCACGCATTAACCTAGAAAGTGGAACCATCATCCCAAACCTTGAACGACTCAACGGCCTATCCGTGTGATCAAGACTCTCCTGGAATCATCATCATTTTTTTTATTTTTTTATGAAGGGAACTCAAATTCAAGAGTCATCAGAACCACAAGGTCCTTGATATGCTATAATAGCGTAGATATCCTATAGTAACAATGCTTACAACGAACAAATATAAGATGACAAATGCGATGCTATTTCCATGAGCAACCCAAGCATCCCGGAACCTGCAAACTTCTGCACTTTTAAAATTCATCAGTTTTCGAAATTCAGATTAATCAAACATAATTTTTCATTTAAATCATTATATGATCATAAGTGCTCAATTAAAAATAATTCAATGAAATAATAGCACTTAAGTTCATTAACACACATGAATATCTAGATTCATAACACACATGAAATAAGCTAAATAAAAACACGCCTGCAAAGAACGGCGTCAAATCATGAAAAAGCGCCTTAACGTAGGTCGCTTTCAACATTCCTGTGCACATATCTGACGCCTTCACAAATAGGCGTTACTTTAAATAACGACTTAAAACAAGGCGTTAATCGATTCAAATTCCCAAACTATATTCGTTGAAATTCCAAAAGTAACGCCTTGAGGAAGGTCACGTTTCAATCAGGTAACGTCTTTAGCTCAGGCGTGAGTAAAAACCATAATAATTACTTCGATCACATCAATCAACGCTTATTGAATGCGTCTGGCGACGGTTATCATTCCCTATGCAAATGAAATTGACGCCTCGTGCAACGTCATCTATATTATAAACACGCCCGTGTCGTAGTCGTGACTTACACAAAAAACGCCTCTTCTCAGGGCGTCTCTTCTTTTCGAATGCTAACAAGGGCTTTCCCCCTTTCTTCTTCTTCCTTCGTTCCATTCTCTCTTCTCTGCAACCCTAACCGAAGCTCCCCCTCCCCTCTTCTCTCTCATTCTCTCTCCCTCTATCCTTAACCCTAACCATGGCCGGCGGGCGCAGCTTGAAGAGACAAAGGGTAACGGCCCCGGAGACGGTCAATCTGGAGGTCACCCACGCCGAGGAGGAACTCGCCGTAGGGGAGCTTGCTCTCGCGGCGGTTGAAGAGGAACCGGCGGCGATGGCCGGTGACGAGGCCGACGAAGGCCGAGAGACCCACGACGAAGGGGACGGAGAAGATCAAGAAGGTGAAGAATGGGGAGAGGAAGAAGAAGAAGAAGGAGAAGGAGGAGAGGAAGGTGAGGAACCACCGGCCACGGCGGCGCCCTCTCCCCGTGCCGGCCAACTTCGGCGGCCACGGCAACCACGGCCTCGACCACAAAATCAGAAGCACAAGAAGGTAAGCCTCAAACCCTTTTCCCATTTTAATTATTTTAATTTCATTTTTTTGTCTGATTTTCCATCGCCCTCGGGTATAAACCCTGCAACCCAGAAAGAAGACGCCCTCAGGGGGCGTCGCGATTTCAAAATACACGCCCGACCCAAGGGCGTTAAATTATATTATTTTCATGAAAAACAAATAAACCTAAGAGAACACGCCCTAAAGCATGTCGCCCAATTAAATTTACATATTTGCTGTTAATTTTCGCATGCTGTTATTTTTATTCCAT
This sequence comes from Amorphophallus konjac, assembly GCA_022559845.1. Taxonomy (NCBI): domain Eukaryota; kingdom Viridiplantae; phylum Streptophyta; class Magnoliopsida; order Alismatales; family Araceae; genus Amorphophallus; species Amorphophallus konjac. The sequence goes on along the minus strand of CM040125.1, from coordinate 198,319,809 downwards.
TTTCTGAAAAACTGGAAACCACGCCCCATACCAGGGCGTCAATTAAAAAACAGACGACCAAACCAGCGGTCGCCCATTCATTAATTATTTGATTAATTAACGAACCCAAGTTGAAAAACGCCCCACCACAGGGCGTGACTTGATAAAATCTTTAGGATTAATAGAAATTAACCACAAAACACACGCCCGTCAGAGAGGCGTTTCATAGATGAAAAATGACCTAGGATAGGTCGTTAGCTAGAAACCCAAACAGAACCACGCCCCTCTTAAGGGCGCCACTTCAACAAAAAACGACCTGAGGAAGGTCATTAATTCCAACAATAATAACATTCGATCTGAGGTAATCAGAATGAAACGAGCATGAATATTCCCAACAATTAAATCAAAAATTCTTATTTTATGCATGCAGGGGCTGATGAGGACGCGCATCTCATGGGTCATGGTCCGGGCAGCATACTACGGCCTCCCCGAGTTCCAGAGAGAGAGGGTAGACGCGATGGGGTTCGGGGCCTTCCTTAGCATAGAGCCAGTCAGACCCGACCTACCACTTATCCAGGTTCTACGGGAGAGATGGGATAGGACTAGCCGGGCATTCTTGATGCCATGGGGGCACATGGTTCCCACCCTAGAGGATGTGGCTAGGATCACCGGGTTGAGGGTAGACGGTGAGGCTGTGAGCGGGATTACCTACCCAGACTACACCGAGCATGCCCAGAGATTGCTAGGGCTAGAGATGGTCTACGAGACCCCTAGCGAGTGCAGGACGATCTTCCGTACTGACCTCACCACAGTGATGGGTTTAGGGAATGCTAGGCACAGGTCAGGGGAGACCCTAGAGCAGTTTTCACAGAGGCTGATAGATGGGGCTAGGGCGGTGTACTGCCAGGACCCAGCCGACAGGGAGGGAGCTGACCTAGACTTGAGGAGGTTCTTGCTACTGCTACTGGGGAGGCTGTTGCTCGGGACAAAGGGCGACATCATCAACCGCCGATTTCTAGGGATACTCGAGGACCTGGAGGCAGTTGGCAGCTACGCCTGGGGAGCGGCTCTGCTGGCGCACATGATGGCCGACCTGTCCACGGGGACAGGGCGAGAGACGACCGTCAGTGGCTTCTCACCTTTTCTCCAGGTATGCATTTTTTTCATCATTTTTTTTCTTTCTTTTATGTATACTTTTATGTGCATGCGAATGCCTAATTAATGCAATGCATGGATGCAGGTTTGGAGTCACCTCTACATGCCGATGGGGCGCGTTGACCCACGGCCTGGGAATGAGGGAGCTTTCCCTCTAGCACGGCGTTGGGTGCCGGTCGTCTTCGGCGCCCCGCTCGGCTACGAGTTGTGGGTTCTACGGAGAGAGCTCCGTGACTTCCCTCCCTCGCTGGTATGTATGAATGCTATGCATCTTTCTTTTGCTTTTTATTTGATTTTATGATGATGACGATGAAATGATGATATGTATGTTTATGAATGTAGGTGCAGTGGAGACCCTATGAGGGGATGACAGACGAGGGCCAGCCTTGGGTCGTAGCGGGCCGACCTCGCTTTGGGCGTGAGCTTTGGGTTCACTGTTTGAGCGAGATTGAGCCGTTACGGCTTAGGTTGGTGATGAGGACGCTAGGCCTCCACCAGGAGTGGATCAAGGTAGGCGATCCGCGGGGCATCGAGAAGAAGACTCGCGGTCGTACAAAGGCGACCGACTGGAGGGTACGATTCGAGGAGCAGCACGCTGACTGGCAGCGAGGCGGGACCAGAGTCACCTCCCGGGCGACTGACAGCTCCGAGTACCTCCGGCGCTACTGGGAGGTATACGCCGGCCGTCCCCAGATGAGGGTCTTAGGGGTATGGGTGAATGCACTTATTTCTAAATTAAATGCAAATGCTTATGTGACTATCATGCGACTAATATGTGATGAATGCAGGATGCGCGGGACATAGCGGCGATAGATGCCCAGGCCCACCTACACAACCTGGAGGACCAGCTGGCCGCCACACAAGCAGACCTAGAGACCCTGGTGAGTGTTTAAATTATTTCTATATGCAAATGAATGTATTTTTGTTGAATTATTGATGATTAGCCACTGACGATCTCAATGAATGCAGCGTGCCCAGTAGGGAGCAGTGAGGAGAGACCCAGGGGAGGCCTCCAGCTCGAGAGGGCCTAGTGCAGAGGTGACTGCACTGGCAGAGTAGCTAGCGGGAGCGGTGGCACGAGCGGAGGCAGCAGAGCGCGACCTCGCTTCACGGGTAAATTTCAAAACACAACTCCATTTAAACATTGATTATATAATTGTGTACTGATAAAAATTCACTTTACAGACTGAGGAGCTACGAGCCGCTCTTAACTACGTCTGCGAGGGACAGCAGGCGATGACTGCCCAGGTGAGTGATTTACCTTTCGTTATGCATTTCCTGAATTATTGAACTGTGGAACTGATGATTTGTCTACCTGTTGCAGACCAGACAGTTACAGGCGGCGCATACTCAGGTTGCCTTGGCTGGTACAGAGCTGTCGATCCCCGAGCAGCGGATTACAGAGCTGGAGCGGACCGTGAGGCAACGAGAGGAGCTGCCTCAGGACGTGGCAGAGCTGCGGATTGCCCTTGAGCTAGAGCGACGAGAGCGTGCCCGGGAGCGCGAGGAGCGGGCTCGTGAGCGTGCGGAGTTGGCAGACTTGAGGACCCAGCTAATCCTTTCCCAAGAGCGACTGCGAGTGTCCGAGGAGCATCTCCAGCGGGGACGTGAGCGAGCACGGGCTGCGGGGTACTCCTTCACCAGCTCCACCTTTATGGCGGGCTCTTCCCTCCGAGAGAGGAGCGAGGCAGGGGGACACGTTCGGGTTCTGGCTTCTTCACGGGGGCCCATGCCTCCTCTACCAGCACCAGCTCGGGACGGCGAGGAGGAGGTTGAGAGTAGGAGAGAGGAGGGTGGAGGCGAGAGCTGAGAGATTTACTTGTACTTATCCACCCTCACACCTGTACTTACACATTCGTGATGTATATATATATATATATGAGATCGAGATTTTTGTCAATTACCTGAGTACTTTGTGTGGTTGTGGGCCTATGTTTGTGTATTTTCTTATTTCCACGTTCTTCGTGTTCGCTTTACTTTGCCCTGTACCTGCAGCTGCGGTTTTCACTTAAACAAAACAGGTTAATTCATTTGTTCGACTTGGCCCCTTGCCCAATGAGCAAGGGGTGGCAATATTCTGACCTTAGTGACGGGTCAAGGGGCCAAGCCTTTAATCAAGATAAGGCAAAAGGAAATAGCTGATAGCGGGATATGCATCATGCAAAGCACACATATGCAAACTATAAATAAAAGATGCCCATGCAAAAGAATGCAAGCATACATCGTGAAGAAATGCATTTTTTTTTCTTTTCACTTATATATATATATATTTTTTGGGATTTTTCTTAAAAAATGCGCCTTAGAGTAAGGCGTTAATAGAAAAAGATGCCTACGGGGACGGCGTTAATTCTAAAAGGAAATCTAATTTTTGAAAAGACACGACCGTCTCAGAGACGTTAGTCTGAAGAAGACGACCTAATCTAGGATGTTAATTTGAGAAAAGGCGCCTTAGCAGAAGGCGTTAATTAAATCATTCTGCAAAAGGGTATCAAGGCTATCAAGACCACGGGTCCTACACGGTCACCATTTAAAATTCATCAACTTTTCTTGAGTGATTAAAAGGGAGTTGACGTGCTCATAGTTGACTTGTATTCGAGATTTCGCTCAGTGCAATTTCTTAAGTCTGTCTTGACCATCCTGCCAGTTCACGACTTTTACTACATAGAAAGGATGGAAGAAAATATAAGGGAAGCCCATAAGGGATTCTGAGGTACTCAAAGCAAAGCTACCTCCCCTACCCTATGCCTGTTGGGGTTCGGTCTTTGGCGTAGGGAAAATTTATTGCCCTTATGCCCTTGTTATATTGCATGCATAAGCCCAAGGTTTTCCTTGCGGGGACTTTGCCCTCTTGACATGCTTTTCTTTTCATAACTTGACTTTCACTTTGGAATTGATTTGCATTGATGAAAATAAACCTAATTGTACTTGGGCTTTTGTGGCATTTGCTCCCTTTTGGGCCGTGACTTCCACCTACTAGGGCGGCGGATAGGCTTGGCGCATCTACCTCAAGGTCTCCCTTCCTCCCTTATGGGCCGAAGAAGAAAAGAACGGGTATTGTCTTTCACTTTCAGTCAGGTTTTTGACTTTCCATTGGATTTTGCACTGTTTGAGTTCAAGAATAAAGCGTGTAGTGTGTGCGGGAGTCAACCCCCTTTTAAGTTAGCAAGACTGATGAATGAATTCTGCATTTTGACCTTTCGGACATTGATCCTTCGTGTGCCATGGCACCAATTTTGATCTCTTTTTGATTTTTTTTGAAGAATTTCTATTTTTGTTTGCTTTTTGGAGTTTCTGTTTTTTATGGTTTTCAGGGATATTCCTTTTTTGTTTAGATTTTTGTGAAGACATATATTTATATTTTTTGGATTTTTGAATCAAGGGTAGTATTTCTTAAGATATAAACCATTCCAAGGATGAGTTAACTCTTCGCCTTCAGCATTAACCAGTTTATAAGCATTGCCAGGATAAACATCTTTTATAATGAACGGTCCTTCCCAATTGGGTTGGAGTTTTGAGCGGGGGCCACCCGGCTTTACAAAAATTCTTTTGATTATGATCTCACCGATTTTTAAATTTTCTCTCAATTACTTTCTTTTGATAAAAATGTGAGAGCCTGTTTTGATAAACGCGCGCATGCTCAGCGGCGACCAGACGCTTCCCATCTAGGAGTTCCAGTTAGGCCAAGAGTGAATCACGACGCACATCAATAGAAAATTCCTTATCAAATTGTACTCGTAGAGAGGGAACGAGAATCTCATAAGGGACTACTGCCTCCATTCCATAAGTGAGGGCGAAAGGGGTTTGCCCAGTGGGGGTGCGAATGGAAGTGCGATAGGCCCAAAGAGCTTCAACCAGCTTGTCTGGCCAATCCGAAAATTTATTAGCCTCATACGTCTTTTTAACGATTTTGATCAACGTTTTATTAGTTGCCTCTGCTTGGCCATTGCCCTACGGATAATAGGGAGAAGAATGATGCAGTGCAATGTTATACCTGTTGCAGAGATCTTTAAGCTCTTGAGAGATAAATTGAGGTCCATTGTCGGTGACGATGGTGCTCGGGATGCCGAACCTCGTGATGATGTTCCTCATGATAAATTTACAGATGGTTGACGCTTTAATTTCCACGTAAGCTTCTGCTTCCGCCCACTTGGTGAAGTATTCCGTTGCCGTGAGGATGAACGAATTTTGTTTGGTCAGGAGATTCGAGTCACCAAGAGGTCCAATGATATCAAAAGCCCACATGGAAAAAGGCCATGGGGAGGACGTAGGATGGAGTGAAGAAGTAGGAGAATGAATCTTGTCGGCGTGCAGTTGGCACTTAACACACCTTCGAACATAGATAGAACAATCCTCTTCCAGAGTTGGCAAATAGAAACATAGCCTAAGAATCTTCTTAGCTAACATCTGGCTATTCACATGACCACCACACACTCCAGAATGCGCCTCTTCCACAACTTTCCAAGATTCATCATCATCGAGGCATCTTAACAGAACACCGGTGAGCCCTCTTCTGTAGAGCACACCTCCAACCAAAACATAACGTTGAGCCACTCTTCTAATTGCTTTCTTCTCTTCTGCAGTGGCTTCTTCGGGATAGGACTGATCATTGCAATACCTGGCAATCTCATAATACCAAGGCTTCTCTTCGTCAACCAAATCTTCTTGCCAATCCAAAAGCATGACTTCCTTACCTTTAAGGGCTTCCTTCAGCTTAACCTTCTCAAGCACTTGATCCCTAATATCAAGGAATGCGTGATCCTTAATAGCCGGGGTGTCCCGCTGATGAATCAGGGGAACATGAAAATCACGCTCAGGAGGGAAAACTAAAGCGGAAGCCAAAGAGGCGAGAGCGTCAACCAAGATGTTCTGGCTGCCAGGGACATGAACGAAGATCAATTTAGTGAAGAGTTTGGCATAAGCTGAAGCGAGTTCCTGGTAGGGCTTGAGCTTAGGATTGATGGTGCGGCACTTGACCAACACCTGGCGCAAAATGAGCTGACTATCACCGACAATCCTCAAATGGGTGACACCATATCGATGAGCAGTTTGAAGACCGGCCAAAAGAGCTTCATACTCAGCTATATTGTTGGTGACGGGGAAAGTGAGCCGAGCAGTAAAAGGAATGGTGACCCCTTCTGGTGTTAAAAGAACCATGCCGATCCCACTTCCTTGAGAATTTAGAGCTCCATCAAAATGTAATGTCCACATAGGATCGTGGGGTTGATTGATGGACATTAATTCTTCATCTGGGAACTCCGAATTGACCGGATCAAAACGGGGGAGAGGGTGATGAGCAAGGTGTTCGGCAATGGCATAACCTTTGACGGCTTTTTGCTGAATGTAAGTGATGTCAAATTGAGAAAGGAAGCTTTGCCAGCGTGCTAATCGATCAGTGAGGACAGATTTTTCAAGGAGGAATTTAATTGGATTCATGCGAGCAATGAGGTGAACCTCGTGAGCTAGGAAATAGTGCTTTAACTTCTGAACTACCCAAACCAAAGCTGCACAAGTCTTCTCCATGGCTGAGTACCTCTGCTCACAGGGGTTAAGAAGCTTAGACAAGTAGTATGCTGCTCTCTCCTTACTTTCTTCATCCACTTGAGCTAGGACAACACCTACAGAGTCATCCAGGATAGAAACATAGAGAATGAGTGGCTTGCCTGGAATTGGCGGCCTCAGGACAGGAGGATTGGCCAAATAATCCTTCAATCCGTCAAAGGCTGCCTGACACTTGTCATCCCAATTAAACTTGACTCCCGGCTTAGTAAGCTCGTAAAACGGCCTACATCTTTGTGAATGCTGAGAGACGAAGCGGCGAATGAATTGCAACCTCCCGATTAATCCTCGAACTTCCTTCAAATTCTTGGGAGGGGGCATATCTCTAATGGCCTTTGCCTTGTTGGGATCAACTTCAATTCCCCTCTTGCTGAGAATGAAACCAAGTAATTTCCCTGAAGAAACGCCAAATACGCATTTCTTGGGGTTCATTTTCAAATGATATTCTCGTGACCTTTGTAAATCCTTAGCCAGAACCCCAGGATGCTCAATCCTTGTCCTTGATTTCACTACTAGGTCATCCACATACACCTCAATATAAATATGAATCATGTCATGAAAAATCGTCATCATAGCCCTCTGGTAGGTGGCTCCAGCATTCTTAAGTCCAAAGGACATGACCACATAGCAATATGTACCCCATGGTGCAGTGAATGATGTTTTCTCTTGATCCTCTTCAGAAAGACGAATCTGATTGTAACCTGAAAAGCCATCCATAAATGAAAGAGTCTCAAATCCTGCCGTATTATCAATTAGAACATCAATATGGGGGAGGGGGAAGTCATCTTTAGGACACGCTCGGTTGCGGTCCTGGAAGTCTATGCAAATCCGAACCTTCCCATCTGGCTTCATAACCGGGACAATGTTAGCCACCCAATTGGGGTAAAGGACAACTCTAACAAATCTAGCTTTGTGGAGTTTATCGACCTCTTCTTTCATTTTTAAAGCCATATTAGGGTGGAAACGCCTCAACCGTTGTTTGACCGGGACAGCCCCTGGCTTAAGTGTAAGGCGGTGTTCAACGAGCGCAGGGTCTAATCCTGGCATATCCTCATAACTCCAAGCAAACGTGTCTTTGTATTCTTGAAGAACTAAAATGAGCGCCTCCTCCTCGGAGGGCGGCAAATTCTGGCTAATGAGGACAATCCTAGGATCTTCCTCGGTACCCAGATTAATTTCTTTGGTGGGTTCTTCTACGGAGGCTGATGGTTCATCGAATCTTCTCATACCACTAGCAAAAGCATCAGCCTCGTCCTCATATTCTTCGTAACTTTCATCCCCCTCTTCAATAGGGTCTTCATCATTCATAATTTCGTAAACGCCCAAACCCTCATAAGAAGCAACAGCATCTTCAAATTCTAACTCTGGCAGAATAATTGGACTTCCTACAAACTCAGGGAATGCTAAACAAGCTTGGCATCTGATAGCCAATTCCAATAAAAATCTGCGAGGGATCTCCTTACCCTTGGATTTCTTATGTGAATCTACCTCATGAATTTTATTAGAAGAAGAAGAAGAGGAGGAGGAGCAACTAGCCTGATTAGAAAGAAAAGAAGGAGGTGAAAAAGCGGATACAAAAGGTGATACAGAGGAAGACCCCTCGCCAGAGGGGGAAAAGAGATCTATCAAGGAATCTTGAAAGAGCGGCCCCTGGGTCGGGACGCACTCGGGAGAGAAATAGGAAGTCTCCTCAACGGAGATGGAGGATTGGAAAGTTGGAAATTCGACGTTTTTTTTTCATTTTTATCTTTTTCTTCATTTTTATTTTTTTTTCAAGGAGAAAGTAGTGTGATGGGAGAATAGCAAGAGGGGTGGAAATCGCAAGGTTAGAGAAAGATTTAATTAATGATGGCTCATGGGGGGGCGAGATGGAGATTTTAGAAAATTGCTCGAGGAGCGAAGGAGGAATCGGGAGAGAAACTTGGATTGAACTTGGAGCAAAGCTGATTGTAATCGGAGGTGGTCTTGGCACAGGACCAAACCAATGAGAATGTAGAGAAGCAAGCACAGATGGATGTAGCGAAGTGAGAGAAAAGAGGCCGGCCCACAGCCTGTCCACAGTAAAACCTTCTTCAAAGGGGACATCTGGCTCCCCAGTATCCGTATAGTCACTCAGCAGCTGCCTCTTGTCTGTGATCGCTACTGGCGTTTCAATCAATTCCTGTATGAGCGGTGGCCATTCCGGATCTGTCGGCATGAAGAGGCGGCTCAAAGAAATAGTAATGTCATTCATGTCGAACCACCTGTACTAGTCACATTCTGGATCACCCATTTTCCTTCTCTTGTCCGGCCTTAAAGACTCCAGGGCTTTGTAGGTAACCAGTGGGGCAATGTGACGAGCAAACTGTCTGGCATGAACATCTTGATAGTCAAGCAATGAAGTAACTATGGTAGTCTGCTCATTATTCTGAATGCTACCAGTAACAAAATGTGTTCTCAGTGTCCAGGAGAGTGGCTGGCGATCAGTCTTCAAAGTAGAAGTCATAAATGCCCATGGCTCTTCTTTATTTTTGTTTGGCCCTTTATAGCCTAAACCGCCTCGTACCAGCAATTTTTGCGGCTTAATGGGCCTAATCCTGCCCTGACAGTTGGCACCCAAGCCTTTGCCATCTTGATACCCCATTTTTAACAGAATGTTCCAACCGGGGGTATTAATCATGCTCTTTTTCTTCTTTCCCTTAGAAGGCAGGGGTGTCATAGCAACCGTGGTAACAGTTTCAGATGGCATTGGCCGTGGACGGGGGACGTCCAGCACAGATAATAGTGGCTTATTGGCAGGCCAAATAGAAGGGACTGATGAAGCCGCATGAATATCTTCCTCTGGCAGAATCAGCATGCTGGTTACCTTGATAATATGGCCATTGTGTGGGAATTTGAGACACTGATGATTTGTAGAGGGCACTGCATCAAGCTGCTGGATGTACGGGCGGCCAAGGATGCCATTAAATGTCAGATCCATGTCCAAGATGTGAAAATCTGCTGTGATGGTGGCAGGACCCAAGCTAACTTTCAATGTGATCATGCCTAGAGGAGGCTTCTTTGTGTTGTCATATGCAGTGACCGTTATGGTGGACGGATGAATCTGGCTTTCTGGTATGCCACATAACTTCAAGGTGCTCGGTGGCAAAACATTGATGGATGCCCCAGTATCCACCAGACATTGCTTAACAGCCACCTTATTGATGTCGACTGTGATGCATAAGGCATACTTCCTTGCCGAGATTGGTGCCAGCTCATGTTCATGAAAAGTAATTGCTGGCTGACTGCTAGCAGGTGTTAACATTGTGAGTATCTGCTCAACTGGGATGTCTTCATTAACCATTACCTTCTGCAGATATTCCTTTAGAGCCAGTTGATGAGTGGTGGACCGTTTGATCAATTCCAGGATTGAAATTCTTGCCGGTGTCCGGTCCAAATGTTTTAACAAATCACATTCAGTGCCCGGTATATACCCTTGTTCTTGTTCTTGCTCTTGCGGCCCCTGCACGGGCTCTAGCTCTCTTTGTGGAAAAATACGGTGGAAAATCCGTCCGCTGCGGAGCGGCGCCACGCCTTGTAGAGCCTCTGTCGGGGCAAGTGTGGGGGGAGAATTAGAAGAAGAGGAGGAGGAGGCAATGTTCGATAATGGGGGTGCCCCTGTAGGAGGCGTGGGAGTAATGTTTAGCAAAGATGCCCCCATGGGAGGCGTAGAAGAGTGGTTTGACGAAGATGCCCCGTCAGAGGGCGTGGAATTAGAAAGGGATACCCGAATGCGAGGAGCATTGGCGGGTGGTGTAACAAGAAGAGATCTGGGTATGAGAGGTGGAGGAACTGATGGCGGAGGAGCCCTTGCTGGTGTAGGAGTGGCAAGGGGTGTAGCGGGTGCTAGCGGTGAGCGAAGTAGGAGTGGCCTGGACGGCGGAGGTATAGAGTTGGTGGTGGAAGGTGGGGTTTGTCGTGCGGTAGGTTGTGGAGGTGGCAAATGGGTAAGGAGAGAGCGGGCCGGCAAGGCCGTAGAACTGGTGAAGGTAGATGGGTTAACGGGGCGTAGAAGGGGACGTCCCGATAGGGGAGTAGAAGAAGAAGGAAGGGTGCGTAAAAGGCGCGGTGGTTGATTTTGGTTCGGATTGTGATAAAATGTCCCGACAGAGGCGTTTTCTTCGTGCCATCCCTGTCCTCTCTGCACTTCGTAGAGGGACGTGACAGGGTTCACATGCTGATTAGGGGCGTGTTCTGGCAATGGATTACGGACAATCCCCATATCCTGCTGGGGTGCTGGAGCTTGCTGTGGTTGAACTTGTTGTGGAGCGGATTGCTGGAGTTGTTGATTTTGCTGTTGCCGAGAAGCCCTTCTTTCTTTCATAGCGGCTATGAATTGCCTCATCTCATCCCAATTGATGTCACCCTGGTCATTTAGATCGTAGATGTAATCTCTAAAGTGGAAGCAATGATCGAGGTTGTGACCAGGGCTGCGATGAAAAGCACAATAACGGGATGTATCAACATTAGCGGGCAACACGGTTCTTTCCCTTGGCAAGGCGAGCAAGTTGGCGGCCATCAGAGCATTAAAAATATCGGGGAGACTTTCGGGAAGTGGGGGATAGTGGTCTCTTTTGGGGCCAAGTGGTGGTCTCCATTGTTGTTGTTGGCCATAGTTGGCAGGTGGGGGCACTTGATGATATTGTGGTGGAGCTGGAGGGTCTACGCGGGGGGCTTGGTTTTGCAGCGGAGCGAAAGAGCGTTGTGGTGCGAATTGGGGTTGTGGAGTGGGGTTAAAATGAGCGTTCTGTCGTGGAGGCGGTGGTGGACGTGGGTTAGCTTGATGGTGGGGGTTGCCAACTGCGCCGACTTGCTAATTTGTGACGGTGCCCTCAGTTGTGGGCCCGCTGTTAACATTGGTGGTTTTCTTAAACAGTCGAGGCTTCGGCTCAAACATGCCCATAATGGGCGAATCCTTCATCTGTGTCTGGATGTAACGAGCCCTCTCATAGAGCTCTTCCATAGTAGTCAGTCGGTTCATGGCCAAAATATGGCGGAATTGAGAAGTTGCATTAGAAATAACCATCTTTACTTGCTCCTGTTCTGACAAAGTGTCTTTCAGCTTCTCGGCCATCGACCGCCATCTGTCAGCAAATATGATGAAGTCCTCCTCAGACTTCATTTTCTCTACGACTAAATCTGTAACGGACAGAGAGGGTCCAACATAGTCTCTATACTTTTGCAGGAATTTCCTTTGGACAACATCGAAGTCACCGGCATCAGCTGGCTCCAAGGAATAAAACCATTCGAGGGCTGGCCCCTCTAGAGATCTTCTGAATAAATAGGCCAAAGAAGCCTTGTTGCCTTGCCAGAAGGAGGTTTCGTACATAAACTCCTTCAAATGAATGATCGGATTGCCAGTTCCATTGTACCGCCGAAAGTTCGGCATCTCAGACGGAGGAAGATGGAAAATTGGCAGAGTGGGGAGCGAGATTTCTGGTGCATTCTTGGCCGTAGTGACTTTCCTAAGCTGTTCTTCCATGTGGGCCATCTTCTGAAGTAGCAAAGCATTAGAGTCGGACTCAACTGGGGCCTGAACAAAAGAATGTGGTATAGGCGGCCGTAGAATCTGAGGAGGTTGGGGGAATTGGTGCCTAACCGTAGAATAACTCGCCTGCTGGGCCGGTATGGCCGTGACAAGCGTTGGTGGACGAGAGGGGGGTTTGTGCAAGACCGCCTGGTCGTTAACGGGGTGATGGCCACTCTCGGCCGGAGGGGGGTTGGAAGATGAAGAGGGAACCGACTTCCCTTTCAAAGCGGCCTGGACAGCCTGCCGCTGGGAATCATCCAACTGAGATAGTGCATTAATTAAGTCCGTGACATTAAAAGAGGGGGAAGGGTTCCCCGAAGTGTTGGAGGGCAAAGTCTGGGAAGAGGGCACAACCTCTTGAGGAGTGGTATCAATCACATGGATTTGAGGATGATGGGACTGAGGGTGAGAGTAATTTCCCTCATAATAGATGGAATCCTGGAGGGGGGTCTCATATTGACCAAAGACGTTCTCGTTCTCATCGTCATAAGAATACCCATAGCCTGCCATGTTGATGATCTTACCTGAACGGAGTTTCATGTTTTTAAGAGGAGAAACAATTTTATAAAGGCACTATCAAACAAACAACCACTCGATCCAAACAAGCCAAATCACCCAAGCGAGTGTATGCAACCAAGTTGGGATGAACGCAAGGTTTTAGTGTTCCGCTTGAGATTAGAGTAGATTGATTTGTTGAATAGTTCACTTATGTTTGCAATGTGAAACCTAGTTGATCCAAGCGTAACCTCCGGGTCAACTAGATTCTTTCTCTCTCCTCACCAACGATAGGTTCTCTAAACTCCAGGTACTTCGAGGGTACAACCAGCCCGACGTCCGTGAGGGAATCCACGGGTGCGGGGACTTATGGAGGTCTTGGAAAAGGGATTTCCGGTCCAAGGAGACGGAGTGCTCAATGGAGGGTTGTCCCGATTCCAAGAGAGGTGTGTGGAATCCTAGTGTAGAGAGAGGAGGTCTCTCAACCAAATGCCACAATATGCAAAGTAATATGATCAAATCAGAGCAATATAGGTAAGCAATATGACAATCAAACAAAACTATCACAGACAGCAGCAGGAAGCAAGGTTCTGTAAAACGCAGGAAAGAGACGACCTAGGTCAGGTCGCTATCAACCAAAGCAACGACAGGGTCACTGTCGTGAATCACTGCGAGAGGCTATGAGCCAGCAGCGAGAAACAGAAACACGCCTCTGGTAGGGGCGCGAAATCTGAAAAAGTCGCCTCGAATTTAGGGCGTCAAATCTTAGGAAGCACCTTACAGTGAGGCGCTATGTAATAAAGAACGCCCTTGGACAGGGCGTGAATTCACAGGCAGGATGATTAAAGCAGTAAGATGCTGTAAAGACGTCTCGACGGCAGACGTAACATAAAAATAACACGCCCTGAATAAAGGCGTTAGAAAACGATAACACGCCCTGGAGGTGGGCGTTAATTCTCAGACCGTATAATGAGCAGCAACAAAGCAGCAAATATGCTGAAAGATGCCCTGGAAAGGGGCGTTAATAAACTAAAACACGCCCCTGTAAAGGGCATTTAAACCAAACAGCGCCCTCGTGGAAGGCGTTAATTCAGAGAAATATGCAAACGCAAGCTGGCTGATCCCGGAGTGTGCAGTGTGCACAGTGGAGGGTGCCCGAGGGACACAAGGGAGAGGGTACCGAGGGTACCAAGGGGGAGAGGGCACGCGTGGGTGCCAAAGGGGAAGGGGCACACGAGGGTGCCAAAGGGGAAAGGGCACGCGAGGGTGCCAATGGAGATGGTAATCAAAAAGAAAACAGTGGAGGTCCCACCGTGATCGCCAATTTGTGGATGGGCATAAATCCCACACAAAAAAAAAATCACAAGAGAATAATGATGTGATAAAACATGGAGGAGATAATGATGATTAATGCATAAATAAGGGGAAGAAAAGCTTGCACGTGGTGCAAATATGGAGAAGTGATCGCCAGAGGGGTTACCTCAATAAAAAAAAGAGATCGCGAATACCTGGTGAAGTTTGAAACACGGGATGATGTGAAGTTCCTTCCTCCTTCCCCAATCGGCCGGTCGATGAGAAGGGTTCTCTTTTTGATTACCTTGCAAAAAAAACAATGAAATAACAAAGCAAAAGAGGGGATCAGCCAATGCAAGTAGTATCAATCCAAAATAAACATAAGATGATGAATAGAAAATCACATGCGCACCTTATTGTTTTTGTTTTGAAAACCCCTAAAGAAGAATTAGGGAGAGAGGAAGATATGTGAATAAATCTAATGCAGACGTGAAAAGAAAAAGAAAAGAAAAAAAAAGAACTGAGGATGGAATTGATTAATGCAAAAGACGTAAAAAGAGCACAGTGGATGATCGGATGATGAAGACAAAACCAAACAAACGAAATAAGAAGAAAATCCTACTGTCCCTGTTGACAGTAAAGGGAAGATGGACGCGGTTGACCGGATGAGGAAACAGAGGAAGCCGAAATCTTCCTATCAAGCACACGATAGTAGGGAAGCAGAGGAAGCCGTCTGGAGCTTTTCTAATCTCTTCAACCTCTGAAAACGTCAAGAACATCAACCTCTTCTAACCTCTTCAAACTCTGGAAATCGTCAACCCCTGCTTCGATCGCCCAGATCATGTTTTTATAGGATTTCAGTGAGAGATAAGCTTGAATTTGGTAAGATAAGGATAGGCAAGGTTCAAAGAAGGCAGGACTCTACCTCCAATTCGAGCAAGGAGACCATTAGAGGCAGGACTCCATACAGGAAAGAGGAGTTCAAGCGGGACACGAAGGGTAAAACACGACCTTGCGAAGGGCGTCAAATCAAGAATTGACGACACACCATACGGCGTTTCATAAAACACGACTCAACACAGGGCGTTTCTTCCTGGATTTAATTTTGGCAATAAAACCTTCCTTGTTTGAAAATCATTAGAACACGCCTAAGATAGAGGCGTTAAATTAAAACACGCCCTGCTGAAGGACGTTAACCAATAATTAGATTGATTTTGCATTTACTTTAAAATCGGATAATACCAGCAATTGACGCCCTGACATTGGGTCGTCCTTTCTTGAGAAAACGCCCTTGATATGGTCGCTATTTAAATAACGCCCCTCTTCAGGTCGCGAATCACATAATGCAATAAATCAAAACCACACACAAGAAAATAGAAAAACTTCATATTATGAATATATTGAAGTTCACTTGGGGCGTCATCATAGTGACATGAGATTTGATCAACATAGCGTCATTTTTGGCGTGTCTACACCGCCCAGCCCCTAATGCTGGGTGGTCTTTTCATGATGAGACCCCTGCTCACCTTTTGGCCTTCCACCACACCAACTTCCCCGCACCTTTTGTTCCTTCCTTTCGCCGGCCCACCACCTTGGCCACCGCTCCACTTCGTGTCCTCTCCCAATCACCTATTGCACCCCCCACGTTCCCCACCGTTCCGCCAACCCTTCCACCATTACCCACCATGCCCTCCATCATCACCCCTCCATTTAACTCTTCACCAATCATTACCACTCCGCCAGGGCCTGTCAGTCCGACCTCTTCCATTCTCACCCCCATTTCTACCCATTCCACTTACCCCACTGGGCCAATAGGGGGTCCATCTGATGCTGTGCCGGCAGGACAATGCGCCCTCCAGAGCGGGCATCCATTCCACCGCACTTACCCTTTCCCTGGTGCGTCTGCACCCAACCCTCAAGTTCCTTCCTCAGCAGTCGAAGCAGACGAAGTAGATCCCGTGCCAGGCACGAAATATGACTTGCTACAACACTTAGACCGAATGCCGGCCAAGATATTAGTTTTGGAGTTTATTAAAAGGTCCACGCTACATCAGGACGCCCTCAAAGCTTTTTTGCAGAAGGTTATGGTCAACGAGGACGTGGCGGTGGACAGCTTGCCATCAGTGTTGGCAACTATTACCAGGGGGACCTTCCATTTCATTCTCTAAGTCAGAATTGGCACCCCCAGAGGCACGACAGATGCCACTCTACATTACCATTTCTTTGAACAAAGTGGCGGTAGAGTCAGCTCTAGTGGATACAGGTTCTTCCATCAATGTGTGTCCACTCAGTACCGTACGTGCCTGCAACATTTCAAAAGATATGCTTAGGCCAACACTGACTACAATTGCAGCGTATGACAACTCCAGACAAGCGTTCCATGGGGTCGTGACAGTTCAGGCCGAGCTAGGGCCTTTGGTGATGGATGTGGAGTTTTACGTGTTGGAGATAGACCCGATGTTCAAGGCAATTCTAGGTCGTCCATGGATAGACAGTATGAATGTTGTGCCTTCAACCGCCCATCAATGCCTTAAATTCCCATTTAATGGTCGGGTAGTTAATGTGAAGAGTATCTCCACAGTCCAGTCAGTTGATGCGATTACTGATAAAATTCTTCCCACTCTGTGGACGAGTAACAGGTCAGTTCTTTCTGTAATGGACTTAAATTACCCTTGGGCATATGCATCACGCAAGCCCACCACTGCGCCAGTAAATGTGAAAATTAAGTCCAAGATCAGAGATTCAAAAGGATGGCATATGATTTTAAAGTTAGGCTATCAGCCGGGCTTGGGCCTTGGCGCACAACTGCAAGGGCGAACTAAGCCCGTTCCTAAAGGTAGAAAGATGGGCCGGAGAGGCCTTGGCTACCGGGAGTCAGCACTATCTATCCTGGGAGACTCCGGGCCGCTGACGTGGGATTACCGTCAACACTTTGTGAAAGGCCCGTTGCAGCCCGGCACCTTGAGGAAGCCGCCGCCCTGTCCTGTTGAGAAGATTGATGCCACCCATGTTGTTGCTGACCCACCGCCGCCGCTGAAGGGGCTAGTGGGTGATATGGAAGATTTCTACAGCTATTTTGAGAAGCTGTTCCAAGAAGAAGAAGTTTGCCGGAAGAAGAGGGAGATGCAGCTGGTAAAGCATTCTCCGACTGAGCTAGCTCACTAGAGGCTGCGAGAAGCGGGGAGCTCCATCACTACTTTTTCTTTGTCCCTGTCCCATCTTGCCTCCTTGTTTCAGAAATTGGGGATTGTTCCCCGTTCCCCTCTGATCATGGTCGACCCGTACTTCATGGAAAGATCGCCTAAAATCATGTTTGTGCCATGTGCATGTGGGCGCTGCCCACCCATTGATTTATCAACCTTGTTTACTCCTCCTTCCCCCAATGCCCAACTCCACGAAATGTGGTTTTCATCTTCCGACCCATTCTTCGATTTTATCTTCCCCGATCTGTTTCCCATGCAACTCCCTCCTCCCCCATCTTCTTCTTCCTGTTACGTGATCTCCTCCGACCTCCAAAAAAATGCCAATTTTAAAACGGAGGTCTCAATGGAGGATTACGCTATGTTCTGCTCATCTTCCCAGGGGCATGAGACCCCTGCTCCTTTCCCTGTAGACTTCCTGTCTCCTAGGGTAGATGTACGTTGTGCAGAGTCTCCTAGGTTGGTAGAGTCAGTCGGGGTAGAGTCTAGTTCTAGTGTGGTCAGCCCATCCACGACCGCGGCGCACCCAGTGATGCGTCATCCTAAAACCGTTCCAGATAGGTTCCTCCAAGACTTAGCTCAGAGATGTCATGCCCTTCTTAAATGCCCTGAATTTGTGGATACCGTGATTGTTTTAGAAGATGGTGAGGAATTAGAAGGGGTGTGGAGCAATGACGGATTAGGTGTATATGAGATCATAGATGAGAAGGACCCAGCCGATGATGAGGAAAGCGATGTGGATGACACCGCCGATCTGTATGCGTAAGGTTTGAAGAGGTTTGATGAACCATCGTCGGCAGTGGATGAACCTACCAAAGAGATTAATCTTGGAACCGAAGAGGACCCCAGGCCCATAATTATTTCTTCTAATCTCCCTCCTCAGGTTGAAGAGGAGCTGATCAAGGTTTTGAGAGAGTACATCGATTCATTTGCCTGGTCCTATGAGGACATGCCGGGTCTTGACCCCACGTTGGTCGAACACCGACTCATTCTTAAACCAGGGGCAACACCCGTTAAGCAAAAGGCGAGAAGGTTCCACTAGCAAATGGCCTTAAGGATAAAGGAAGAAGTCGATAAATTGCATAAGGCCAGGTTTATCAGAGTGGTTTTATATCCGCAATGGGTGGCGAACAAAGTCCCGGTAATGAAGAAAGATGGAAGAATTCGGATTTGTATCGATTTCAGGGACTTAAAGAAGGCATGTCCGAAGGATGATTTCCCGCTTCCTCACATTGATGTACTGGTGGACAACACGGCTGGGTATGAGGCCCTCTCATTTATGGACGGGTATTCTGGTTACAATCAAATCCGCCTTACTCCTAAGGACCAAGAGAAGACCTCTTTCACCACGCCCTGGGGCACGTACTGCTATGTGGTTATGCCATTCGGATTAAAGAATGCAAGTGCCACCTATCAACGGGCAATGATGGCTATCTTCCACGACATGATGTATGTGTACTTAGAAGCTTACGTGGATGATATCCTTATAATGTCGAGGTCCAAAGAAGAGCACCCCGCCATTTTAGCCAAGGTGTTGCAAAGGGCTAGGGAGTACAAATTGAAAATGAATCCAAAAAAATGCATATTTGGAGTTGCATCAGGGAAATTGCTGGGGTTTATAGTTAGCAAACGGGGGATCCAGATTGATTCGAATAAAGCTAAGGCCGTTATGGAGATGTCGTTGCCTAAGAACATCACTGAACTCAGGGGTCTTATTGGGCGCTTGCAATTCATTAGAAGATTTATATCTCAACACTCGCAAAGGTGCCACCCATTTTATGAATTGTTGAAAGTGGGGGCTAAGTTTGAATGGAACAAACAATGTTAGAAGGCCTATGAGGATCTTAAGGTCTATCTTTCCAATCCCCCGGTTCTGCAACCACTCGTCCCTGGGAAACCCCTGATCCTATACATTTCTGTGATCGAGGACTCCCTAGGAGCTGTTCTGGCTCAGGTGGATGATGAAGGAAGGGAAAGGGCAGCATACTACCTTTCGAGGTTGTTTAATCCCGCTGAATCCAAGTATACTGCCATGGAAAAGACCTGCGTAGCGTTAGTATGGGTAGCTCAGAAGCTCAAACAGTATTTCCTTGCCCATGAGGTTAAGCTGATCTCTAGAATAGACCCCATTCGTTACTTGTTAGAAAAACCTGTCCTTTCTATCCTGTTAGCTCGCTGGCAGAGCTTCCTTTCCCAATTTGATATCAGCTTCGTTGTTCAAAAGGCGATCAAGGGATATGCGATTGCTGAACATCTTGCTCATTCTCCTATCCCTCGTTCTGACTCAATACGGGACGAATTTCTTGATGAACACTTGGTTGTATTCACTCATCTTCCATTTTGGTCTCTTCACTTTGACGATGCTCTCAACTCCCAGGGCCGTGGAATCGGTGATGTTCTCCTCACTCCGGAAGGGGTGACCATCCCTATCGCTTATCAACTCTCTTTTCCTGCCACTAATAATATAGCCGAGTATGAGGCTCTCCTTGTCGGTCTGAAGCACGCCTACCTCATGGGCGCACGATACCTAAACATCATAGGAGACTCTCAATTGGTGCTGCGTCAAGTTCTGTCAACTTACCGCACCCGTGACCCTAAACTTAAACCCTATCAAGATTTGGTCACACTCTTGGCTAGACAATTACGGAAGCTCATCTATATTTATACTACTCGTTCTCAGAATATCCTGGCCGATGCACTTGCATCGCTTGCTTCTTCTCTTTCCTTCTCGCTTAGTCATTCCACCGAGACCATTGTGGTCCAGGGGTTAGATGCTCCTTCCCTTCAGATTCCCTGGTTTGACAACCTTAGGAAGTCTGTAGAAAGGAAGGCGGAGAGGGAAGATCTGAAAGAAGTTTCATTAACTGAGCTTGATGAGATCATAGAGGAAGAGGAGTTGCCGTGGTATCACGAGATAGAGCAGTATTGCAGGGATGGTTCCTTTCCTGAGAGGGCAAATGTCGAGCAGTACAAGGCCATTCGAAGAGTCACCGCCAAATACACAATTATTACTGGAGAGCTATACAGGCGGGCTCTCAATGGAGTTCTAACGAGGTGTTTGGATGACGATGAGGCTTGGAAGGTAGTAGAGGCCGCTCACTCTAGTGAGTGTGGAGGGCACGTTAATGGGCAAGCTTTGACGAAGAAGATTCTTAGGCAGGGCTATTATTGGCCAACCCTAGAAGAAGACTGCTCCACCTATATCCATAGGTGTTTTCAATGCCAGTTTCATGCCGATAAAATCCACGCTCCGAATTCTTCTCTCCATCCTCTTTCTGCTCCTTGGCCATTCTCGATGTGGGCCTTTGATATCGTTGGACCATTTGTTGACCCTAATGCTCAAGTTAAACAGAAATCCTTCATTCTGACGGCTACAGAGTACTTCACCAAGTGGGCAGAAGCTGAAGCTTATGCATAAATCAAAGCCACCACCGTATGCCGCTTCATCCTCAAGAATATCATCTCGCGGTTTGGAGTGCCAAGTGATATCGTCACCGACAATGGGCCTCAATTTGTTTCTCAAGAACTTCGGGACCTCTGTAAGAAATTTAATATTGCATTGCATCACTCATCACCATACTACCCTTAAGTTAATGGCCAAGCTGTGGCCACAAACCAAACCCTTCTTAAAATCATTAAGAAAATATACGAGTCGCACAAATTTGCGGATTGGGCCGACAAACTGATAGAAGCTCTATGGGCTTATCGCACCTCCGTACGTACTCCCACGGGGCAAAATCCTTTTTCTCTTACCTATGGGATGGAGGCGGTACTCCCATACGAGATCTTGATCGCTTCCCTAAGAGTGCAGCTAGACAAAGAACTTAATCTCGACGAGCGTTGAGAGGCGTTGCTAGTCCAACTGGAACTCTTAGAGGAGAAGAGGCTAAATGTGGCCAATCACGTCTCGGTTTATCAAAAATGTGTCTCGCGGTATTTTCAAAAGAAGGTTATTGAAAGAAAATTCCAAGTGGGTAACATGGTTTTGAAATGTAAATTTATCAGATCAACAGGTCCTAGGTCTAAGCTGCAACCCAACTGGGAAGGGCCATTTGTAGTTAAGGAAGTCTATCCTGGTAACGCGTATCGTTTAATTAACGCAGAGGGTGAAGAATTACCGAATCCGTGGAATGGGCTATATTTAAAATGATTTTATCCATAGAGTCAAGCCAGCAATGGCCCGGCGGCGGGGCATGCCTCTACTTGATCGTGAAGGAAGATCCCCGGTTCAACATACACACACTACACGACCCCCTGTGGTTCGGTTCCCTTCTTTTGCACAACATCGTCTCTCCCATGGCCATGCTTTGGGGAAAGTGAAATTCCTTGTTTTTTTCTCTCTCTCGGCTGAAAGTAGGGGCAAGTGGCAAATAAGGGGGCGAGAATTGATCTGGACCCCCCGATAAAAGAGGTCTCAAATAGGGGCAGTCCGTCATGACCTTATTCCACAGTTGTAAGAGCAAAGGAAAAAGAAAGAAAAAAAATGGAGAAAAGGGGCAAAATCAAAGGCAAAGCTAAAAGCTCATCCAAAGCTCGAAGCTAAAAAATCTAAAAGTCTCCAAAATGATGAAACTAGGCTTGGCAAGAGTGGCAGTACAGTTTCCCCGCGGGACGTTATGAGCCCGGTCGTATGCGTGCCTAGAGCGGATGTAGGTTCAACGACGGACACAAAGCCCCGCGCAACATACCAAATTCTTTGAAAAGGGGTGTCATGAGAAGAACTCAAGCCCTAAAAACCTCTATACCTATCACCAGCTTGTCTATCAAATTCTCTTTTATTTTCCAAGGAATGGATCCCACCTCGGGTATGGCCTCGGTAGAGGCACCGTTAAGCGAAATCGGCCCTGGCCACGGGCGGTCCTTTATAACGCACGTTGAACCCAAGAGTCCACAAGTGAGATATGAGGTTCCCCGTCGTCAGGTTTGAGCTGGTTTCAAAATCTAAAAAAAATCAAACATTTCAAAATCCAAAAAAAATAATTAATTAACTATTTTAAAAATCTAAAAAAATCAAATATTTTAAAATCCAAAAAAATCAAATATTTCAAAATCTAAAAAAATTAGATATTTCAAAATCCAAAAAAATCAAATATTTTAAAATCACAACAAAGGTTTTCATCGTCATGATTTGCATTCCATAGCATGCATTGCATTCATTTCTATTTCTGTTACTTGCCTATTTAATAAGGCTTTCCCCCTTGACGAAAAATCAAGAG
Source organism: Amorphophallus konjac (assembly GCA_022559845.1). Lineage (NCBI taxonomy): Eukaryota > Viridiplantae > Streptophyta > Magnoliopsida > Alismatales > Araceae > Amorphophallus > Amorphophallus konjac. The sequence goes on along the minus strand of CM040125.1, from coordinate 198,297,367 downwards.
CTGGTCATTTCCTAACTTGCTACAGGTAAGGGGTTAAGCCTAAAACAAATTTAATTTATTTTCGTTGATTATGTGTGTACAGGGGCAGGTTGAAATTGAAGGTTCAGTCAGTCCGTGACCGTGTGCATTTCAAAGTCATATCCCAACTCACTCAATCACACAAAGTAAAGCCCAAACTCAAACCAATCAAATCATCAACTTTATCCATTCATATATCAAACTCTCTAAGCATAAGTCTCTACATCAAGCATCATGAAAGAAAAGAAAAATCACTCAGTCCTCCCATGGGCATCCCCGAGGGGACGTATCTCTCTTAGCTCTCTAACGTAAGCCTGGCGTGTCGCCGGAATCTCTGCAACCTCCACTGGAAGGGTAAGCACCCTGCTCACCTCCCACATGATCAGGGCACTCCTGACCGCCTACTCGTCCTCTTCTGAATCGATCCTCCTCGCCTACAGTGCGGGAAGGTGGGGTAGTTGTGACGACCCAGAGTTCAGGATACCGATATACCGATAACATCGATACACCGATACCAAGAACTGGGGAAGCCACCCAAGAGGCTGATGAGGCCCCTGAAGGGTTAGTGGGGGTTTATCGAGGAGGTGCATAACGAATTGCAATTTGGAACGCGCATATTACAATTAAGCAATAAAATTAACAGAAGTGCGGAAGCAATTCAAAATAACCAGAGTGATACATATATAAACTAGTCCAGAGACACAAAGGTACTAGTCCAAAAAGGTACAACTACACGGGGCATACCCCGGCAAAAGTACAACAAAGGCCCAAAAAGGTGGCCCGTCTACTGCTGGCAGCTAAGCACGGTCTCCGAGTAACTCACGAAACACCGGGAGACGGCGGGCGCAGCTCACCTGAAAGAAGAAGGGTGAGTCACAGCCAGACTCAGTAGGGGTCACGCGGATCCCTACCTCGCACTAAATAAGCATACATGCAAATATAAAGGCAATTAGAGCATGCATTTAAGTAAAATAACAAGCATTGGCATGGATAAACTAATCACAGAAAAGCTGTAAACTCTAACTAAACAGGTATAATAGCTACTACATGCCATTCATGAGTAAGTCCAAACGATAGAAACTAAATATACCAGTAGAATATGCCTCAACTAATCCAAGCAGCAGGGAGTAGGACAACCACTAGGAACAGAAACTAGATGCGTCCACTGACGACTTATACTGCGTCTCAAGCACTCGCAGTCGGCAACACGACAAGCTGAGCGCGTAAACAGTACCAAACCAAGTGACCAGTCAGAGTGGCATTCGTCAATGTCAGTCCACAGCCCCTGACCACGTGTGCACACACTGACTCTCGCCTGAGCCAGGCCCTCTAGCTAGTTTTCTCCCTCGGTAGGACGCTACCGTTGGCCGGGAGCCCACGGAACTAGCTTACAAACCGTATATGGGAATGCCCCTCCGCTATCCCCAAGCGGGTCGGTACTCAAAGACCTTAGGGTCACAACAGTGGTTCCATTGTAAGGAAAGAAAAGCTACTCTATTGGAATTTACAAACATGCCATTATATAATAAAATAACTCAACATGGCATATAAACATTTCGGAATGCATAAAGAATAAGTCGGCAACTTTTTGAATCTGACAGGCAAGTGGCGGTCTGCTGCCACCGCGTCACAGGTGTGTGACGGTCGTGGACTGGCGCGTTACATCGATTGTAACGCGTCCGTCCCCGGCCGTTACAACCACCAAAGCTCCAGCCTCAATCCGTGAGAATGGGGTGTGACGGCCCACAGCCACGCCGTCACAGGACCTAACGGTTGGGGCGCAGCGCGTTACATCAACTGTAACGCGTTCGGCCCTGGCCGTTACATCCACCCGAGGCCAAAACCAACGCACAGTATTTCAAAACCGTTTGCAGGCGATGTGACACGCTCACCCAAGCGCGTCAGGGCACCCTGACGGCCGGCCGACTGGCCGTCACGTTAACCGCCTGACCCGGTCAACGCACTTCAACGGACGAGTAACGGTTGGGAGCCCCACCGTTACTCTCAATATGACGCCCCTTCAAAGGACCGTTACATTTATGTAACGCGTCCTCTACGGACCGTTACTAGTGTGACGGTTCCTTGAAGGACCGTCACACCATCTGGGTTACGGACGGGTTATGTTTGAAAACCGGTTCCCTCCCGGATGACCGAAATCGTCGGGTAACGACGAAACGAACCTGTTCCTGTCAAACCACACGTCCTAAACAACAATATAACAACTAAAACCATCACATGCAAGGGCTACAATAGCTTAATCGCAAGGACTAAGCTTAAACACTAACAATGGAAAAATATCCAATATGCATGCCACAGGGGTTTAAACATGAAAACATGCTATAGGAAATGATCCTAGCGAGCTCAAGATTCCATCCCCCTACCTCGTTCAAGCCGAAACGGCAAGAAAAGCCGCATGCAAGAGGAAAGGTTCACCAGGCCTCCACACTCCGTCCTGCTCCCACGATCTCTGAACCACGCCAAGATGAGTACCCACGCATTCCTCTCGACACGAGGAATCCACCGGTACCTTCCACACCTCAATCCGACGTCGTCTCGCCCGAATTCCAAGAAGTGGGGAGAGGGGCGATCGGACTAGTGAGAGAAAGAGGGGGTGAGAGTGAGATCAACGAGGGAGAGAGAGGGGGTGAGGGTGAGGGATTAAAAGAAAAAAAATAAAATTAATATATATAATAATCTTATTATTTACTAATAACCCTCAATTAAATCCAAATAAATCTGAAAAAATAATAGAAAAATTCCTAAAAATTCAAAAAAATAGCCAGAAATTCTAGAATAAATTCTAGATCCAAACCACTAAGGATCCACTAAGGCACGGGTCTCACAGTCCCTCCCTCGTAAAAAAAATTTCACCCTTGAAATTTACAACAACGGATAAGGAGGAAACTGAGAAAAGAATTATACCTCACTGGAATAAGAAAGGAAAAAGCTGATGCATCTCATCTTCACGTTCCCAAGTATACTCATTACCAGAGTGACGCTGCCAAAAAACTCTTACCAGAGGGATAACCTTATTTCTCAACCGCTGCTCACGACGGTCTTCAATTCTGATAGGAAACTCTGGCGTAGACAAATCAGCAGTCACTTCGGGCCAAACTGAATCATCAAGAACATGAGAAGCATCTGGCACATACTTCCTCAACTGAGAGACGTGGAACACATCATGAATAGCTTGCATAGCCGTTGGTAGTTGCAGACGATAAGCTACCTGACCCACAGCTTCAATGATAGGAAATGTGCCAACATAACGCGGACTCAGCTTTCCACGCTTCCCAAATCTGGAAACACCTTTCATCAGAGATACCTTGACAAAAATCATATATCCTGGCTCAAACTGTAGTGGACGTCTGCACTGATCTGCAGAACTTTTCTGTCGACTCTGAGCCGTCAACAATCTCTGCCGAATCAGACAAACCACATCAGAACACTGCTGCACCATGTCAGGTCCCGTCAAAAGTCTATCCCCGCAAACCAGTTCGGAGGGGTGCGATAAGGACAACCATATAGTGCCTCATAAGGAGCCATGCCAATACTGGAATGAATACTGTTATTATAAGCAAATTCAACAAGTGGCAAATGTTGATTCCACGAACCTTTCCAATCAAGGCAACACGATCTCAGCATGTCTTCCAGAGTCTGAATAGTCCTCTCCGACTGTCCATCTGACTGTGGGTGATACGCTGAACTGAATGCTAACTCAGTGCCCAAGGCTCTCTGAAAACTACGCCAGAAGCCAGAGGTAAAATGTGGATCACGATCTGATACAAGTGAAATTGGAATTCCATGTAGTGGCACGATCTTCTGCACATAAAGCTCGGCCAACCTCTGCACATTCCAAGCAACTTTTATTGGCAACAATCTGGCAATTTTAGTCAATCAGTCGACAAGCAACCAGCTACCATCAAAACCTTGAGAAGTCCGAGGCAAGCCCACCACAAAATCTGTAGTAACATGGTCCCATTTCCACATTGGAATTTCTAACAGCTGAAGCAAACCACCTGGCTTTTGATGTTCGGCTTCAACCTGCTGACAAGTCAAGCACTTATAAACAAACACAGCCACGTCTGACTTCATACCTGGTCACCAGAACTGCTTTTTCAAATTCTGATACATCTTAGTGACACCTGGGTGAATAGCAAAACGGGAACCATGGGCTTCACTCAGAACCGCAAGTCTCAATGCATCATCAGCGGGAACATACAATCTTCCCTGGAAACTGACGACCAGCTCATCATCAAATTCCACATCATATCTTGATACAATACGGGCCAAATCAGAATCAGCTTGCTGGGCTTCTTTAATCTACTGATATAAAGCTGAACCCAATGCCAAACTGGCACAAATTGCCATCCTCAGATCGGCAGGAATCTCTACACTGAATGCCTCGCTTGGAAGCTGTTCCCACAATTTCCATTCATGAAGCAACAGACGATTGACTTGCACCTTCCTGCTCAGAGCATCAGCGACAACATTCATTTTACCCGGCTGATAGGAGAGTGTAAAGTCATAATCTTTCATGAATTCCATCCATCGCCTCTGCCTGAGATTCAGATCTTTCTGGGAGATTATATACTGTAAACTCTGATGATCAGTAAAAATTTGACATTTCTTACCATATAGATAATGTTTCCAGATCTTCAAGGCAAAAATAACTACAGCCAGCTCCAGATCATGCGTAGGGTAATTTTCTTCATGCTGTTTCAATTGCCGAGATGCATATGTAGTAACCTTACCATGTTGCATCAGCACTGCACCCAAACCCACTCGAGAAGCATCTGTGCAAACAACAAATCCACCCGAGCCGGAAGGCAAAATCAACACTGGAGAAGAAGTCAAGAGCCTTTTCAATTCAACAAAGCTCTCCTCACACTGATCCGACCAGACAAAAGGTACATCTTTACGAGTCAGTCTAGTCATAGGTGCTGTAATCTTTGCAAAATCCTGGATGAATCTGCGATAATACCCAGCCAAACCTAAGAAGCTTCTTATCTCTGTTACAGTTCTCGGTCTCTGCCAATTCAAAACAGCTTCAATTTTTGCAGGGTCCACTGCCACTCCGTCACCAGAAATCACGTGGCCAAGAAAATGAATCTCCCGAAGCCAGAATTCACATTTACTGAACTTCGCATAAAGCTCGTGATCTCTTAGAGTCTGCAGAACGATCCTCAAATGTTGCACATGATCTTCATCAGAAGTAGAGTAAATCAGGATATCATTAACAAAGATCACCATGAATTGATCGAGAAATGGATGAAAAATACGCTGCATTAGGTCCATGAAAGATGCTGGGGCATTCGTGAATCCAAACGGCATTACCAGAAATTCATAATGACCATAACAAGTATTGAAAGCCGTCTTCTCCACATCAGATTCTCAGATTCGCAACTGAAAGTAGCCAGACCGGAGGTCAATCCGTGAAAAGATAGTAGCAGACTGTAACTAGTCAAACAAATCATCAATCCTAGGAAGCGGATATTTATTCTTGATAGTCACCTGATTCAGCTGTCTATAATCAATACAAAGTCTCAGGCTTCCATCTTTCTGTTTCACAAATAGCACTGGAGCACTCCACAGGGAAAAACTGGGGCGAATATAGCCTTTTTCCAGCAATTCAAGCAACTGTGCTCGCAGTTCTTTCAGTTCAGCTGGAGCCATTCGGTACGGTGCCTTTGCTAACGGGCCAGTACTAGGAATCAGTTTAATCACCATCTCAATCTCCCGCTTTGGAGGCAAGCCTGGAAACTCGTCAGGAAACACATCAGGGAACTCACAAACAACATGAATATCACCGACCTCCTGTCGTGGTTTTTCAACAGCAACCACAGCAGCTAAGAATCCCTGGCAACCTGCACTAAGCAACCTATAGGCTCGAATAGCAGAAATAATCATGCGAGAAGAACGGGATCGAATACCGTGGAAATCAAAAGCTGATTTTCCCTATGACTGAAAATAGACTTTCTTCGATCTGCAGTCAACCACAGCTCCATAATGCTCCAACCAATCCATTCCCAGAATAACATCATAATCTGCCAGCTACAACGCATACAATCTCGCCGGCAACCAATGATTATTAATCATAACAGGAGACTCTTCCAAACACAGAGGTGTAATCATGAAATCTCCAGAAGGTAATTCAACAAATAGCTCACAAGTCATTTCTGATGTCGGCTCCTCAACACATGCCATGGAATCCTCAAAAATAAAAGAGTGAGAAGCACCAGAATCAAATAAGACACGAGCTGAATGACCATAAAGCATAATCGTACCTTCCACCAGATGGGATGCAACCGCTTCAGCTCTAGTCATATGAGAAACCTTGCCTTTCATCTGGCTGAAGATTGCTGAGAAGACGCCGAAGCTTGAGAATAGAACTGTTGTTGAGGTACAGGAGGTCTGAATTGCGACTGCTGAGGCTGAGATAACAGAGGAGCTTGTACCGGTTTCGGCCTCAACGGATAATCTCGAACAACGTGACCAGGCTGGTCACAACGAAAGCACACAACTGGAAGAGAACACGGCTGACCCTTATGGTGACCACCGCATCTCCGACAAGTCCACGGCTGACTGAGAGCAGAACTCTGACGAGTTTGAGAAGAAGGCATTATCGGCTGCTGAATAGAATCTGTACCGGACGACGGCTGCTGGAAAAACTTCTTCTTCTTCTTGAACCTCTTAAACTTGGTTTTGGAAGGGGAAGAAGCACTGCTAACATCTGGAGCGATTGAGGGGACTCCTCCCACCGACGGTCGGTAAACCGGTTGAAACAGAACTATCGGCTGAACTGACCCCGCCTGCGGATATCCACCTTGTCTCGACATCTCCAGCTCAAGTGCCACGGTTGCTTGGCACGCACCATCTAAATCAGCAACACGACTCGCGATCAAAGGCAATTTCAACTCTGGCCTCAACCCTCGCAAGAATTGCCGAGTCTTCAAAGCTTCATTAGCCAGCACATGGGGCGCATATTTACCCAATTCCATAAACTTGTTCCGATACTGAAGCACAGTCATGCTACCCTGAGTCAGCTCCATAAATTGATACATCTTAGCCATCTGCAAACAGGCAGGAGTGTAGGCGCGCTCGAAAGCAGCAACAAACTCTGCCCAAGTGATCTGCCGAAGAGGTCTAGAGTGAAACGCAATCTGCCACTCAGCTTTCCACCACATAATGGCTATACCTTGGAGTTGAAATGCAGCAAGCATAACCTTCTCATCCTCAGTGCACTCCATAGACAAGAACACACGTTCAACTGCATCCAGCCACTACCTCGCAACCTCTAGATCAGCTTGTCCATCAAAGGCAGGCAGATTGAATAGGAGAAATTCCTTCAAAGCCTTGCCTCGACTACCAGGCACTTCAACCTGAGGAGCAACGACGGGCACTGGAGGAGGAACAACAGGAACAACGAGAACTGCAAGAGGAGGTGCAGAACCACTTTCTTCCCTGGGCGCATCTCTAGGATCTCGAGGAACTCGAGGAGGTCTTCCTCGACGAGGCGGCATCTTGCACTGCCGAAAAATAGAAGGCAACAAGAATCACATCAATCACGTAGAAAACATCCTATGCCAGCAATAGACAACACAAAGGACTAGCTCTGGACAAGTTGCAAATTCCAATTCCTTATACAAATCCTCAACTCCGCTCTGATACCAGCTGTGACGACCTAGAGTTCAGGATACTGATATACCGATAACATCGATACACCGATACCAAGAACTGGGGAAGCCACCCAAGAGGCTGATGAGGCCCCTGAAGGGTTAGTGGGGGTTTGTCGAGGAGGTGCATAACGAATTGCAATTTGGAACGCGCATATTACAATTAAGCAATAAAATTAACAGAAGTGCGGAAGCAATTCAAAATAACCAGAGTGATACATATATAAACTAGTCCAGAGACACAAAGGTACTAGTCCAAAAAGGTACAACTACACGGGGCATACCCCGGCAAAAGTACAATAAAGGCCCAAAAAGGCGACCCGTTTACTGCTGGTAGCTAAGCACGGTCTCCGAGTAACTCACAAAACACCGGGAGACGGCGGGCGCGGCTCACCTGAAAGAAGAAGGGTGAGTCACATCCAGACTCAGTAGGGGTCACGCGGATCCCTACCTCGCACTAAACAAGCATACATGCAAATATAAAGGTAATTAGAGCATGCATTTAAGTAAAATAACAAGCATTGGCATGGATAAACTAATCACAGAAAAGCTGTAAACTCTAACTAAACAGGTATAACAACTACTACATGACAATAACGAGTAAGTCCAAACAATAGAAACTAAATCTACCAGTAGAATATGCCTCAACTAATCCAAGCAGCAGGGAGTAGGACAACCACTAGGAATAGAAACCATATGCGTCCACTGACGACTTATACTGCGTCTCAAGCACTCGTAGTCAGCAACACGACAAGCTGAGCGCGTAAACAGTACCAAACCAAGTGACCAGTCAGAGTGACATTCGTCAATGTCAGTCCACAGCCTCTGACCACGTGTGCACACACTGACTCTCACCTGAGCCAGGCCCTCTAGCTAGTTTTCTCCCTCGGTAGGACGCTACCGTTGGCCAGGAGCCCACGGAACTAGCTTACAAACCGTATATGGGAACGCCCCTCCGCTATCCCCAAGCGGGTCAGTACTCAAAGACCTTAGGGTCACAACAGTGGTTCCATTGCAAGGAAAGAAAAGCTACTCTATTGGGATTTACAAACATGCCATTAGATAATAAAATAACTCAACATGGCATATAAACATTTCGGAATGCATAAAGAATAAGTCGGTGACTTTTTGAATCTGACAGGCAAGTGGCGGTCTACTGCCACCGCGTCACAGGTGTGTGACGGTCGTGGACTGGCGCGTTACATCGATTGTAACGTGTCCGTCCCCGGCCGTTACAACCACCAAAGCTCCAGCCTCAATCTGCGAGAATGGGGTGTGACGGCCCACAGCCACACCGTCACAGGACCTAATGGTCGGGGCGCAGCGCGTTACATCAACTGTAACGCGTTGGGCCCTGGCCGTTACATCCACCCGAGGCCAAAACCAATGCACAGTATTTCAAAACCGTTTGCAGGTGATGTGACGCGCTCGCCCAAGCGCGTCAGGGCACCTTGATGGCCGACCGACTGGCCGTCAGGTTAACCGCCTGACCCGGTCAACGCAATTCAACGGACGAGTAACGGTTTGGAGCCCCACCGTTACTCTCAATATGACGCCCCTTCAAAGGGCCGTTACATTTATGTAACGCGTCCTCTACGGACCGTTACTAGTGTGACGGTTCCTGGAAGGATCGTCACACCGTCTGGGTTACGGACGAGTTATGTTTGAAAATCGGTTCCCTCCTGGACGACCGAAATCATCGGGTAACGACGAAACGAACCTGTTCCTGTCAAACCACACGTCCTAAACAACAATATAACAACTAAAACCATCACATGCAAGGCCTACAATAGCTTAAATGCAAGGACTAAGCTTAAACACTAACAATGGAAAAATATCCAATATGCATGCCACAGGGGTTTAAACATGAAAACATGCTATAGGAAATGATCCTAGCGAGCTCAGGATTCCATCCCCCTACCTCGTTCAAGCTGAAACGGCCAGAAAAGCCGCATGCAAGAGGAAGGGTTCACCGGGCCTCCACACTCCGTCCTACTCCCACGATCTCCGAACCACGCCAAGATGAGTACCCACGTGTTCCTCTCGACACGAGGAATCCACCGGTCCCTTCCACGCCTCAATTCGACGTCGTCTCGCCCGAATTCCAAGAAGAGGGGAGAGGGGCGATCGGACTAGAGAGAGAAATAGGGGGTGAGAGTGAGATCAACGAGGGAGAGAGAGGGGGTGAGGGTGAGGGATTAAAAGAAAAAAAAATAAAATTAATATATATAATAATCTTATTATTTACTACTAACCCTCATTTAAATCCAAATAAATCCAGAAAAATACCAGAAAAATTCCTAAAAATTCAAAAAAAATAGCCGAAAATTCCAGAATAAAGTCTAGATCCAAACCACTAATGATCCACTACGGCACGGGTCTCACAGTAGTGCTGGAAGAACGGTCCTGGGTAGTCCAACCTGTAGGTAGCACCGGTGCGGCCTGTACATCGCCAGTGCGATGTCTCTCACGAGCCTCAGATCCAAGCCTGGCCTCCTAGGTACTCTGATAGTGGTGTCGCGGAGGAAGTCTGGACGCATCACGAACCAATCTAGGGGAAGCTTGTTGATGTGCAATCGCCACTCGTCCCTGGTCTTCTTCTCTACTATCCTGCACTCTACCTGTGGAGAGAATCCGAATGCGCCACCTATGAAGAAGAGGGGGAGGCTCCCGAAGATTCTGCTGGCTGAGGTGACATCCTCCTTGTGAATGAATTTCATCCTGACACCCATCCAACACTCTAGAAGGATCATAGAACCAAAGAGAGGACCTCCTAGGGCTGCTAAGGTAAGACCCGCGTACAAGTAGGCTAGGACGGCCTGGGAGATAGAAAGACCCTGCCACAGGCCACTGATGGTACTAAGGAGGGGAGTCTCTAGCACATGGTCAACAGAGGGGAACAAGATAGCCCCGCACAAGCAAATAGAAGCGGCCTTGGCTATGTCCTCATCCCACCCACGCCTATTCCTACAATGTTCAACTACCCACTGGCTAAGAGGAAGAAGGTGGATCTGGCGTGGGCCTATGAAGGTATGGATATCCCTGCTGCCTGGTATAAACCCTCCCAAGATAAGCCTTGGGTCAATGGGGGCAACCGTGTGACACACTAGGTCCTCCTCACCCACCTTAGACCTAGGAAGAGAAAGATAGGTCTCTACCTCCTCCAGTAGGATAGTGGCCTCGAAAGATGGAAATATGAATGTATGGGTCTGAGGGTGCCATATTTCTACCACGGCAGAGATGCTGTGCCAGTCAAGGGAGAGATTTAAGTAATTTTGGCCGAATACCAAGAGTGGGTGTAGGTGCCAGGACTTCAGGATGGATATCACTCCTAGGGGGAATGTGCGGATCATGGGAGCCACCCACTTTAAAGTGGAGTAGCGTCTGGAGCCAGGGAGAAGCTGAGATGGAAAAGAGAAAAAGAGAAACAGAGGAAGAATGTGTAAGTAAGTGAATAAACTTATTTGAATGAAATCATGCAAACGTACCTCTCTCAAAGGGCTCGAGTTCAAATGACGGGGGATCGTAGTCAGCCGTTGGAGCACTTCACGCTCCCTCCTAGCCGGCTTTGGCCCTTCATAAGTTGCCCCCTCCATGGAACTCCCCTCTAAGGACCTTTTCATGATGATTTGATGAAGAATAACAAAGGTTTGAGGCCTAGAAAGAGGGGTGTGGTGTGAGTTGTGAATTTAGAGCCCCCTCCTACTTATAGGGATTAGGTAGAGGCCTAAACCCACTAGAAGTGATGTAGGACAGGCCTAAATCGAGTTGGGATAAGGATTAGCTCGGTTTAGGACGTCTATCTTCGGGTTAGGACTCTCCAACAGAGTCCCGTTCGAACTCTCAGGTCGTGCCATTGCGCGGTCTCTCGATAGACCGCCCTACTCATTGAACGGTCTTATTAAGGCCGTTTAGAAGCTTCTATACAATTCGAATCCTGGTGGTCAAGCGGTCTGCAATCGACCGTTCTATAAATCACACGGTCAGAATGAAACCGTCCTATCATTGGAGTGGCTAACATTAAACCATTTGATCACCTCGACTGAGAGGCTCTGAACGGTCTACAAGAAGGCCGTGTGGCGGTTTGAGCGGTCCCTTTTCCACCGCCTAGGCATCTGAAGCCCTATTTTGACATGTTCTTACCTATATCACTCAAGCGGTGGTCTCGGCTCTCTCACCCAGTCGCGTCTCTCTCTCTCTCTCTCTCTCTCAGTTTGGCGTCTCTTAGTTTGGTGTCTCTCAGTTCGGCATCTCTCAGTTCGGTGTCTCTCAGTTTGGCGTCTCTCTTTCGGCGTCTCTCTTTCCCACTTAGTTTTGGCATTTCTCATGGTCGTAGTTGTCCCTCACCCGCACTCGCAGTCGTCTCACTCTGAGTCGGCGACTCTCTCTCACTCTGAGTCGGCGTCTCTCTCTCACTCTGAGTCGGTGTCACTCTCTCGCTCTAGTCGGCGTCTCTCTCCTCACTCACTCACTCGTGCCGTCTCTCCCTCGCTCGTGTCCGTCTCACTCATGTCGTAGTTAGTGGGTCAATATCAATCATTTGCATTCATTCATACATGCATACATCCACAAAATCAAAATGAAAATCATATCACTATCATATCATGTACAAAAAGGTCGGGCCCCGAGTACAAGTCAGGCCTGTTCCTCTCCCTGACCCACCTCGCTGTCTCCGCCACCCTCATGCCTCTTCGGGGGAGGCATCGCTGAGGTCGCCTCGTCGCGACGCCGCGGGCGCTGCTCCTCATCCTCATTCCTCCGGTGATCGGAAGAACTGGTAAAGTAACTCCTCACAGAGCCATGAGTGCCGTGGCTACCGCTCGGAGTCCCGCTGCGTGATCGCCGGCACATCTCCTTATAGGCCCGTAACTCTCCACTCAGCCCGGACGCCTCGATCAGAGCCTGATCCCGCTCGGCCCGAACCCGCACTAGCTCCTCCGCTCCAGCTCGGAGTCGCTATAGCTCAGCCCGTAGGAGTGCCGTCTCCAACGTGTCCGCCGGTCGGCTCTGTGCTGCCTCCTTCCGCATGCGGGCCACCTCCTCCCGAGCCACTACCCGGCTCTGCTCAAGCTCGGTCCTAAGGTGGGTCAGCTCGGTCGTCTAGATATGCATCGTCATGGTTAGTCAATAACATTTCATGCATTTCATAATCATAAACAACAGGGAAAGTGCAGTAGTTGCGTACCCTTTCGGTGAGCGCCACCTCGGCTCCTTGGCCCGCGCCACCATCCGTGAGAAGTCGGCATCCCGCTCAGCTCGATCTACGGGAGTCTGGGTGGAAGAAGAAGAAGGAGCGTATGTCCCCTTGCGCTGGGTCCCCTCGCCTCACTGCATCCAAAACTCCAGGTCAGTCACATGCATAATCATAAGCATTTGCATAATTTAAAGAGTTTAGGGTTTAGAAAACTCACCAGTAGGGCCAGGGCCTGGCGGGCCTCCTCGCACTCGCGGATCGTCGCATGGAGGAGCCACTATAGCTCTGCGATCCGTCCCTCAGGGTCGATCTGAATTTAGAAAGTTCAAGCATCAGTGCATAGGCATATAGGAAGAGCATTTAGGGCTTAGAAGTCGTACTGGTCGGCGGGCACCACGGAACACCTGGTCCCGGTAGTGCCTCGCGTACGCTATATAGTATGCCACGTCGCTCTCTGCCCGGGCGGTCACCACTCGCCCGCGTGCTGTCCTATCTGTAATCTGCTTCGCTGCTCGCTCTCTCCAAGCCACCACCGTCGCTGCTCCCCGTGGGTGCTGGCTGACGCGCTCTCCTGACGCTGGAAAGTCCACTATTGACTGTGGGATGCCGGTCGTCCTCATCACCAATCTGTAGTGTAGTGGCTCCACTACATTCATGCAGTGTAGCCATACATCACGTCCTAAGAAGGTAAGGGCCCCTGCTACCCAGGGCTGACCCTTGTGCCCCTCCCCTGCATAAGGAGTCCACCGTACCTGTCAAGTGAAAGAGTCACATCAGTATCATAATCATTTAGAATTGCATTTATTTGAAGAGTCTGAGTTTAGAGTCGTACCGAGGTGTACGATAGAGTGTCCATGTCATCCTGGAGCTCCCAGACCTGTCTCTGGAGACCTCCGCTCTCCCGAGGTACGGTCCACCTCCGGGCAATACGTAGTCAGTCCGGGTGGGTATCCTTGCCTCGCCCGAGCCCATGTAGGTACTCGTAGGCCCACACCTACATTGCATGTCACTAAGAGTCAGCATACGGCAATCGTAGGAGTCCTATAATTAGATGCATAGTAAAAGTCAGAGTCGTACCTGGAGTAGAGGGAGAAGCCCCCAAGCATCATCCGCAGGGACATCGAGCTCAACGTGTCAAAGAGAAACGCAAGGACGACAGCCCCCACGCATAGTCGCCCACATGATCAAGGTCCTGGAGCAACGATAAGAAACGGCAGCTGATGACGTCCCCTCGCGTCGTGAAAAGAAGTCAGCCGAACAGCAACGTCAGGAACCACCGCAGTACTCTGTCCGCCTCTGGTCCCGCCTCCGCTGTAACTCGTGGTCTGGCTAGCTCCGCGAGTCTCTCGAGGTGCTGCTCGGGTAGCTCTCCGATCGCGATCCCCGCTCGTCGAAGCCCCAGGCTGTCCTGTAGGGCCGCTCGAGTCAAGGTAGTGGACTGCCACATAGGATGCAGCAGGTCCATTCCCATGAGCTCCTGAACCATCTCCCGGTAGTCAGGATATGTGCTCCCGCTGACCGGCGACCCATGCACGCGAAGGGCAGTAAGTCGGGCCACGTCCTCGAGCGTGGGGACCATGTGCCCCCACGGAAAGAGAAACATGCGACTCACTGGGTCCCAGCGATCGTGTAGAGCGTAGAGTAGCGGTGTGTCAAACCGACTGACCTCCACGCTCAGGAACTCTGAGAATCCCATGACTCTCAGCCTCTCACGCTAGAAGTCGAGCAGAGCGAGGTACACTGCCCGAACCTACAGCCATGAGATCTGGGTCCAACGCTTTCCCTGCATACATTTAGATTAATTGCATCTTAGTTTAGAATTTTGGCATTTAATTTAATAATTCACTCTCAGCTTGCTAAACGGTGCCTTATGATCCGTTTTCCATTCCAACGGTTGAGCTCTAACCGTTTAAATAAGTCCCATGGATCACCTTGAGCCGTCTTTCTATCTGATGTTTGCCCTAAAGCGGACCACACTTGGCCGCTCAGTAATTACACGGTCCCCATCTGACCGCGTCCCATCCCTTTCAAGTGGTTAGTCATTTGGGGTTGCACGGTCTGTAGACCGACCGTTCTATATTTCACGGTTTGAATCCAACTGTTCTATCTTTAAGTGTTCCAGGTTCTGAGTGGGCTAGGTAAATCCGTCCTAGGTTCCACGGTCTGATGGAGACCGTTCTGTTTTCAACGTTCCACATTCTAAGCGGACCAAAATGGGCCGCCCTATCCTCAGATGATTTACAGGGGACCGCCCTGTGATGTCGATTCGCATTCTTTGAACGGCCACCCACGAGCCGTGTTTTCTTTGAACGGTTCTATGGGAACCGTGTTGTTTTGTTAGGCGGTTACTGTTAAATAGTGCTATTACCGTCATCTCCGACTATGGGAAACCCTCTCACCACCTCCGTTCACGGCCCAAATGGCCTTCCATGGTATTCCTAAGGGGTCGTGTGCCCTTATTATCCCCCTAAAGCTAACATGCACAAAATGAAAAGATGAAATAGGGGGGGTTTAGTGCACCTACCTCAGTCGGATGAGGTCCTTTGGCCGGCTTCTCCGTCGGTGCTCCCTCATCGGCGTTTTCATCCCCTGGTACAATGGCTCCAGCTTCTTCCCCAGTCTCAGACGATGGCGGGGGAGCCTCTCCCTCGGCTGGCGGTGGTGCCGGCATCTCCTCTACCGGTGGTACCTCCACCGCGGTGGCGATCGTCGGCGGTGGCGCGTCCGCGTTAATCATCGAGGGCCACCTAGCTTCGTGTTTCAAGCGCATACGGGGGGAGACGGGGAGATGGAGTGAGAGGGGGTTGAGAAGAGAGTGAGAGGAAGAGGGAGTGAGGAGCGGTGGCATTCTCCCTCCTCCCGCCGTCGGTTACGGTGGGGAGGGAGGGAGATGAAGTGTTTTTTGTTTAAACGTTGCCAGTATTGCGCGGTCTATCGCCAGACCGTCCCAACATTGAGCGGTCCACATATGACCATTTTCAGAAAAACGTTACTTTGCATTACGCGGCTAAAATTTGGCCGTTCACTATTTTGCACGGTCTACATGTGGGCCGCGTATTATGTCGTTCATGTTCAAATGGTTGATGATTGAACGGTCTCGTGTGAGCCGTTCTGTGATCTGGGCGGTCTATTTTTGACCGTTTGTGTGCTTAAATGATGTGGTTTTGCCCTTTAGCACTGCATTAAGTGATTCACTGGTAAATTTAACTATATATAGTGCGAATTGTAACCATCTTTACAGCATCACTTTCATTTGCCGTTTCGCCTGCACAGGTAAGTAAGGTATGGCTTTCTATCCCTACATCCCTTATTGCATTACTATATGGTACTATACTATATTATCTCGAGAACCAGTTGGTTGCTCACGTGTTCCAGGATCTGATGTTCTCCTTTAACAAAAACAATGATGATCCAGGTTCACATGTTTAACCATCGGATAGGCTGTTATATTGGGAAAACATGGGAAGGATGGTTCTATCCTACACGCTGTGGTTGCGGATAGTGTCTTGACTCTGATTCTCCCAGCTTAGCAATATTATCATCAAGTATTTTATATTTTATCCTTTCTTTGCATTTATTTTAATGATTTCTTTTATTTTAGCCCAGCATGCATCATACGCATCTTTTAAGCATTCATGGCCCATGATTTGCCTACTGATGTCCCACCAATGATGGATAGCTGTGTGTTCAGTGTTTGGGTAAGAGGAATAATTCCACTCTGAGTTGGAAGGTTCTCTCTAGTTTTTTCACTCGGTTTGGTTGATTAAGAGGTCCCCGCCTGGAGTTTTAGTCTGTCTCTTTACTTTCGCTTATTCCGGACTCCTCATTGGTCCGTGGAATTATGTCCCCCATGAGGTTGATCTTGTGTTCCCTTTAGTTAGTTAATCCCTCCAGATTGGTGTCACTTTTGGTCTAGCTATTACTTGTGGTTAATTCAGAATTTTCCAGAAGATTCCTATCGCTTGTTGGCAAAACGGGTGTCGTTTTACGTTAACGCCCGCTTTTTAGTCCGCTCCGCTACATTTTCGCTTCATCTCCATGTTCCATTTCGCTTTCGCTCCACCTCCACTCGCTCCCCTGCAAAGAGGACGTTAAGGAGGGGCATCTGTTGACACCCATTTTTTACCGATAAGTTGAGTCATTTCTCTTACCATCATTTATTGATGCCTCGAGTTATCCATTATTCATTGGGCTATTTTGAGGCAGCTTATTGGGCCTATTTTATGGGTACCTCCCTCCCTGACTCGGTCTGCTTCAATGCAGGGCTTAATGGGCCTTGGTTTTGCTCATTTTGTCACATTTTGAATGATTTTCAAGTGTTCAGCCATTACGCGGTCCATCGCTTGACCGTCTAGTTTTGGAGCAGTTGACTATGGACCATGTCACTATTTATTGGGTATTAAGGTGAATTATTTGAATTTCCACCGACAAGCTTTTGCACGGTTCATAACTAACTGTTCACACTTATTGAACGGCAAGTACATGACCGTCCATATCTCAGAGTCCCAAATTCGTTAATAGTTCAGATAATTATCTAATTATCTAATTTATTCTGATTTACCACCGACAGGAATTGGGCGGTTGGGCTATGGCCGTTCCATGGCCTGGGTGGTCCATTTGTAACCGCCCAATTCATGAGAGTCCAATGGCGAAATCATCGGGCAGTTCGATGGATATTTGGATAATATTGCTTATTTACTTAATTTCCACCGATAGGTTGGACGGTCTTGTGACCGACCGCGCAATAGACTGGGCGGTCTATCGTACGACCGCGCAATGGTTCGATGGCTGAAAAATTAAGGGTTTCTCTCTCTATATCCGTGGTTTTATCCTTGATTTGTTCCAACTATTTCTCCACAGTTTCTCAACCAAATGGGGTGCCGTTTGAACTGGTTGGAAGATAATTATATTATCTACGGATTTTACGTTGATATCTCGAACTGATTTTAATTGAAAACCCTAATTTCGAGGTTGGCTTTTAAGGATCTATAAATAGACCCTAAGGTCAAGCTTTGAAGGGGGGAAGATTTGAAGGTCACGGCAAAGCTCTGCCGAATTCTCAAGCGACCTATAGTCAGGGAGGGAGGCTTTCCACGTCCATACAAGCCTCCGATTTAGGGAGTACTCAGTGTTTTGAGTCTTCGTTCCCGTAGTTTCGCCATTCGCTTGTCATTGCATGCATTATTTTTCTTTGTTCTTCACCCACGTTTTTCATCATCACCCTTCATGTCACACACCCTCCTATCTTTTTGACGTCCATAGGGGTTTAAAAACTCTCAGGTATCCCCCATTTCATGTTAGTTAGTTCATTTTGCACAGTCTTTTATAGTTGCTACACTTCGCAGTACTGATCTTGGGTTCGTTCTGTGTTCTATACGTTGTTTTTGCAGGTCAGCATCATCGCAACGCGGGGCCAATTCCCTCCAGCCGGCCGAAAGAAGTGGAGGATCAAGTCCCCCAACCTTGGAGTCTGGAGATATGGACGGTCATTCTTCATCCGTTTGCAGATTAGAGCGGCCTTACGCGAGCCGTTCAGGCCCATCAAGCGGCTTTTTGCGAACCGTCCAGTTGCTAGACCCGTCAGAGTCCTGCTTCCCTCTTCGACCCTGTGAGCGGTCTGTCGAGCGACCGTTCCATACACTAATCGGTTCCTCCAAGACCGTTTGATTCTGCAGTGCTGCATTCTTTAGGCGAGTGTCTCTCATTCCTTTCCAAGGTACGGTGTATTTGCTTACATTCAGCACCTTGGTGGCGATCACACACACACTCTACATCATTCCCCCAGTTCTTTATACAATGTTTAGTTCTTTACAATAGCATAGTGACGAAGGGGTTGGAAGGATAATTAAAAAGGGGAAAGTAGGAAAACATGTCAACATTCCCAACCCACCAGATATGCCTAAAATCGTGGATCTATGTTTTGGCATGTCCCTTGACCAACCCAAGGCTTATAAAAACATCTGTTAGGGCAAAGAAACCCTAATCACAAAAGGGATTGAAAGGAGGCTATCAAGGGAGAAAGAAGGCTACTGCAAATACTCTATGAACAGTACTTCGTCCAGCCATTCTTCATCAAACCTCAAGCATTTGAAGATCATTCTGAAGCCAATCAAGTGGAAATCAAGTGGAGATTCAAGCCTCATTTAAGATATGCATCATACACTTAAGGGGAGCCTAAATCCGGAGTTTTCTCAACTGTGTTTCATTTGTCTTTGTGTTTTGAGCTTCAAGTCTTGTTCTTTGTAATTTGTAAACATCAGTGTGCGCGTGGATCTTCATAGATTTACGTGTATGTCTGTGGATCTATCCAGATCCGGTTGTTCAAGTGTGTAGAGTATTGCATCTGTCGCAGCGTGTGTGTGTATGTGTTGTTGATCCGGTCATCAGATCGTGTTGGAGCTCATCTCCGTGTGTGTGTTGGAGCTAGTCTCTGTGTGTGTGTTGGAGCTCATCTCCGTATGTGTTGGGGGGCGTCCCCGTGTGTGTGTGTGTGCAGGCGTCACCCTGCGTGTGTGGTTGGAGTGTGTCTCCGTGTTGGGGATTATCCCCGTGCTGGTTTACAGCAGTGAAGCATCACCGAGTTTTGGTGAGGGGTGGACGTAGGTTGCCGTCGTTGCATTCGAACCAGCTTAAAAATCATCGTGTATTGTGGTTTGAATTGTGTGGTTTGGCTCATTTCTTCTACCCCCATTCCATGTGATTGTTAGTGCATATTGCTGTTCCGGATTGATCACTTAGATTTAACATAATCGATCTTTTCACTAAATAGATCTTGGGTATATCAAAAGGTGCCTTTGAATTGACAAGGTCATTCCTATCAGGACAATAGCACTTTGCGTGAGAAGAATTCCTGGATTCACATCTCCGCCTAGTACCAAGAACTATCGTGGAGATAGATTTTGATAAATCTAACTTGTGGATAAACATATTTGAATGTCCTAGTTGATGCTTCATCATATTCATTTTAATCGGGTAAAAATTTGCTAAAAGTTATAATCACCCAATTCACCCCCCATCTTGGGTGTCATTGATCGCGGGGCTTCGCGTTGTAGACCTGTCAGAATTTGGGACCGGCTCTACCATTCTATGTCTCGGATCTAGTCGCATAAAGGGACCCAGCGGTGATTCCTAGTGAGTCATTGGGCCGTCTCCTTCCTTTGAGAGTGACCCCACCCCAGAGTGTCCATCACTAAGCCTCATTCTCACAGCAGCATGTGCATATCAAATATATACGGGAAGAGTAGGTGACGATTACTTGGAATGGAGCGTACTGCACGCTACCTGGTATGGTGTTACATCCGCCGGAGCAACAAGAGCAACCGCACCCCTTACTCGACAGGGTCGAGTTCTTCCCACTTGGGAAAAATTGATGGGAATCTACACCGAGCAATAGCATTTTATTTTTGCATTTGTGTCCTTTTGTTTGTATTTATATCCTTGGCTACATGGGTTTACAATTGTATGGCAACTATAAGCCAAAGTGTTAGTCCCTAGAAGTATTTGGGTTTCTTTGCAAAAAGGCCATGTTGGCCCGGCGGGACCCCTACCTTATTTCCCATTGGGCCACCTAGGCTCTAGGGCCCATGTGGGGCTGGTTCAAAGTCCAAGGTGGGCTTGGACCATGACATTTCAAAGTTGGACCAAGAAAGTCCAAGTTTACCTCTCTTGGTCAAGGGGGCGCCCCCCTTATATTCATATTTTATTCCTGTTGTATTTTTTTTATTATTGTGGCCACTTTGACCACATGAGGGATTAATGTCTCATACCCTATTTTCCCCTCCCTAACCCTAGATTCAGGGGTAGTTTTGATCTTTTATACATTTCTATAAATGCCTTGTATTTCCATTTTTGACAGAATTAATGAGAAGAATTAATGTGAAAATTCAAGAGCCCTTGGGCGCCCCCCTCTCCCTCTCCCTCTTGCAGCAGGATTGATGTGGTTTCTAGGGTGGATTCCCTACAAAAACTTGGTGGATTTAAAGGTTTATCTCTTCCCTTAGGTGTGAAGCTCAGCCATCTCTGCCGCCGCCGCCGTTCGTGCTGCCAACGAGCCGCCACAAGTCACCCTTCCCCTTGTTGTCCTGAACCACGAAATCCAGAACAACAGCCTAACGATCAGATTGGTTCTCCCAGCTCCCAGCTCCGATCGAGCTGAGATTTTGAGGGATTGTTCCCCATCATGTTAGCTTTCCATCCATATAAATTTTGTTCCATTCCTCCACCGTTTGCCCTTTTTAACGACTTTTATTCTCCACCTTGCGCAATCTGCCATTCTGCAAACCTACGTGATAGTATCTAGTTCCTCCATTTTTCCCACCCTTGAACCCTCATCATAAAAATCCCTAAAAATTCCTACACGTTCCTCACATCCCCTTCCATCCCCCATAAAATCCCCAGCTCCCAGATCTACCACCTCACCCTCGGTCAAAATCCATTTTTAGGAAGATCTTATTCTATCATGTGTGTCTGTAATTCCAAGTCAGAAGCAACAGAAAACCACAGAGGTTTTCATTTCTAATCCGTCTACTCGATGGACCTAAAATAATTATATGTTGTAGCCCTTGGAGTCCTCTATCCATCGGTACCAATTTTCCTTCGATCTAACACCAGATATGGGCACAGAAATTCTTTTCGTGGAGGCGCGCATTTTTGATCCGAGCTAGGCCAGTAAAAGGGTGTTAGGAAATAATTCCCAATAAATTATCACAACTCAGATTCAGCGACCGCCACTTCAGGGAGTCGACCCGGGACGTCCCGCCATCATCCCAACCAAACGCCGCCTTCAGAAGATCCCAGGAGGACGTCGTCCCTTTGGAGGTCGTTGTACGCTGTCCAACGGGCTGAACTGAGTTTGAACAATGCTGAGTCGGACCAGCAACCCGTCTCCACCTCGAGAGCCCTTCCGACTTGCTGCCCGTTAACCCAAGATCGGTCCTCCCGGACCCCACTTTTAGCCCTTTACCTCCTTGCGTGGAGTGGGTAGTGAAACCCTTACTGTAATTATAGTAATTATTTTTGACTGGGAATCCGAATCTTGGCCGGGGTCATCTTCCCCATGCCCGGAGCGTGGAGGTACGTTTTTGCTCCTTCGTTGATGCATTTGCTTATCTTGTATATTTTTGAATGCCGATGCATGAGCGATTGTTAGGATATTAGCTCGTTCAAATTTCATCGCCGTTGTGAGCGAGTGAGTGGAACCCGTCCCGTGACTCGATCCGAGCATGCGGAAAGCCGATGCCCGAGACTCATTACCGGTTTCTCAACCACGCAGATCCACGCGTTTCCCTCGCTTAGGGACGTTAGTGAGCTAGAGTCCTAGGTTCGCGTCCCATCCTGCATCATACGTCCCTGGAGGTGATCATTCTCGGTGATGGGGAAGCCTATGCAAAATTTGCCTAGCACATCAATTAACTCTAGCAAGGTGTCTGGTTGGGGGAAGACATACCAAAAGGATGATTCAAGCTCCATAGCCGAAGTCCGTCTTGGACCCGCTGACATAAGTAGGACGTTTGTCCAATCAGGGGGATATGAAGTGGAGAGTGTAAGGAAAAGGATATTCGTAATGCAACCTGGCATCTGTTGAAAATCAAATGATATAGAGGTTTCATTTGCTTAGGACTCAAGCTGAAGTGTCGTGCTGGCGGAGTTTAATTGCCATTAAGATTTATGGAAAGTGAAGGAATGAGGAATGCTCCTCCTTCCCAACAAGGTAGCCAGGGGTTTGGCTAGCTTGGATGGGCAGATGGGAGTGCAATTTGCCCCTAGTTTGAGTTGGTAGCAGTGCAAGTATAAATCCCCTGGTGGGATGGAATGAAGTGAGGGGAGTGGCCTTTGGATTCGCAGTTGTGGGGTAGTGATGAGGGAAATGAGGTAGTGTGGTGTGAGTGAGATACATGTTTTGGGGAGATGCCCCTCCATTTTTTTGGGTTTCTTTTGGAATATTCAGATCTTTCTAATATTTTCACATATTTCAATTTTTGTTGGAATTAAATATTTTGACTTTTTTATGGATTTTTGACATATTTTTGAATTTTTTGGCCAACGTCTGGCAACTGCCCATGAGACATCACAATAATGATGGAAGGATAGGCTCTTTCTACAACCTCCCAAGTATCCTGAGTGCACATCTAGGTTGATTTGGGCCTCTAGACTTCTCGAATGATGGTCTCGCCAGTTAAGACTTATCCTGATGATAATGTCGTCATGCCAAGCTTAGGCTCCCAGTTGCTTCCAACCGCAGAGATACACCTAAAAAGTGTTCAAGGTAAATGATTTGCCTAACTTGGGTCTATTTCCTCACAAATCTAGATGATATATGATGGAACACCTTGGAACTCTAATGGCCAACCACGCGACGTTGACTCGGAAGCAGACGTTGTCGCACCGACAGGTGACGCGCATGCGTTGACCTAAGCCCGAGGTTGTTAAAATAAGACACTAAAGGGGATGGGAATCCTTGACATCCCAGAAACATGGATATTTCTTTGTAGGAAAGGCTTTTATTCTTTTGGGGTAGACAATCATATAGTGTGTTTTTGAAAAATGACTACAAGCCTTTAAAGAGTTATATCCTTTGGAGTTTCAATTGGATTCTGAGTCCTCGAAAGAAAAAAAATGAATGGGATAAACCTCACAAGAGGATCAGCAAACCCATTAAAACGATGAGCTATGAGTGAGCTTATTTCACTCTACCCTTTCTGTGATTTCGGACCACCTTCGGAATGTTATGCTTTTTGTGTTGCCTCTTCAATTGGAACTTGATTTGTAGGGCTTTCTTTATCTTGACCAGGCACGGTCACGACCAGGCTTTTTTCAGTTGTTCCTTTTTGGGATTTTTCTTTCTTTTCATTATTTCACTAGAAATTTTGAGAATTTTGGGAATTTTGCTCCCTTTTTGACTTTTCCTTGTTTGCCTGCGGGGACACTGCCCTCTTCATGTGCTTTGGTCTCATTTTGCAAGGAAGGTGAGTCCTACTCTCACTTGAGGGTATTGTGCTTCAGCTGCTAAGCTGGAGGCCTTAAGGGCGCCGACTGTCTTGATCGGTCGAGTAGAGAGGAAAAGGAGGATTTTGGAGTCTTCAATAAATCTTTGGGATAGTCACCCATTTTAGGCCGTTGCCGTATTTTGAAAGCATGTGAGTGTGTGCATATTGCTTGCCCCTTGGAGCATTAGCAACTTAGCTGGGTGGAATTCTCCTCAGTTCCAGTAGATCAAAGTCCCAATCCATTGAGGCTTTAATGCAACCTAACCTTATCATGCATGAAGGGATGGAGATTGGAACACATGGCAGCTGCCAGACAATTGATTTTATTTGATTTCTGATTTTTTTGGATTTTGGGTTTGAATTTTTTATTTTGTTTTGGATTTTGGATTATGGATTATTAGCTATGTACAAGGTTTCCTACAGAGTGGACGATATCGTCTGGGCACTATGTGGACTATTGGATGGATCATGAAGAGCAGTCCGCCTCCTTGGTAGGCCAGAAACAAGGTTCAAGTGAACAGGAAGCAAGTATGCGACTGTGGACACGACCTCTATACCTACTAGGATTAGTTGGTTCATTGACCTGAATTTGTTTGGCCATAGGAGGCGGGTTAGATCGTGTCTCATCTTGTAAAAGTTTTATTGAATTCATTAAACTAAACATTAAGATTTGAGTTAACAAATGATAACTTTCGGCTAGACCTGACCAAAGTTTGTAGGGAATTTGGGTGCCCCTATCCTTCTTGTGTGGCGTAACCAAAGGTTTGGACTCTTCTAAATCTGACCTATTATGTACAAGGCACATGCCCTTGGCAGGGCTGTTGATTGGAGCTGTGTGATTAAAGATGGAGGATGAAAGTTCGCAAGCTGGGGAATCTTGGATTGAAAGTTTTGCCCCTAGAGTGGGCTTACCAATGATAGCTTTAGGCTATACTTTTTGGAATTGATCAGCTTTGGAGATGGGACAACTTTTGAAGGATGTAATCAAGAGGAATAAAAAAGAGAGGAGGACTAACAAAGTCAGTTCTCCTTTTGCTACATGGATTTCTTCTTGGGTTATCTGGTGGGACAATGATTCTTCAGAGAATAGTTTTGATAAACCCAAATCCTCTATGTCTACATCATGGGACTTATCATTTGGTTCCAGATACTCATCTTCATGGCATGTTTTCACATTTGCGATTCTCTCTTCCAATGGACAGGATTCCTTTACAAAATGATCGTGCAAATTCCACATGTTTGATTCATCTTTGCTAACCTTAGTTGGTTGACACCCTAATCCAAATCTCTCAAGTGTTTCATTTTCTTCAATCGGCTCCTTGATTCCTTGTTCTTCCTTTCCCAACCCTGTGCCAGATGAATAACCCATCTTGGACATTATGTGCCATCCTACATCTTGGGATTTCTCCTTAGGTATGGGTGACTCTAATGATTTAGAGAATGGAGTAGATCAATGGACATTCAAGGCGGAGATGATGGGGTCCTTGCCTTTTGATGACATGAGCGTGGCCGGGTCCAACATCGTGGAGATGTCAGCCAAAATTTGTAAAGGAGGAGCAATCTGAGGGTTGGGGATTTGTAAAGAGATTGATTGGGAAGTTGGAATGACATCTTGATTTGGGAGAGCAAATCCAGAATCTGGCTCATCAAAAGGAATGGATTCATGTTGGGGAAGCTAAATCGGAGCTAGATCAATTGGGGTAGGTGTCCCAAATGACTCATCAACAACATGGGTTGATTCAAATTGAGTTGGCAGCATGGTTGGGGTAAGAGCTAGCTTGATTTGATCAAGAGATGATAGTAGCTCCTCCTGCGAGGTGTCTTGGTGAAAAATGGATGAAGTTGAGTGATCCTCTGCCATGAGCGGAGGAGAGACACCTTGATTTAATTGCCGAGTAGATGAGCCCTTAGGTAGAATGAGAACCACAGGTCTTGCCCCTATAGGTGGAGTTGGAGTGGAAGGAGGGATGTCCTGGCTTTGTTGGGGTGGTTCACCCTTTGGTCGGGTCAAGACCAAAAGTCTTGCCCCTTGTCCATGGGCAATCATGTGTCCTGTGTCCGAGCTCACTATGGGTTGGTCATTCACCACCTCTTCCTCATCATATTTCCAATGTTGTCCTCTTTCCATTAGCATACATTCTTGATTGCCCCTAACCATTGCTAACCTTTCATGAGTGTAGGATGGAACATGAGGTGATTGATGGAAAGGAAAAGAATTGGGGACATTCTCCTGCCCCTTGGTAGGCGCCCCATGGCATGCAGTGGCAACCATGGGATAGGTAGAATTGGATAGTTGATTGAAGGCATTGATATGATCATTGGAAGTTGCCCCTTCCAAAGTTGGGACATTAAAATCATCATCTAGATAGAATGGAAAGGAAGAATTCTTGAGTTGAGCTTGGACAACATGAGCTCTTTTGTAAAGTTGGGCAAATGTGTGAAATTCTCTAAGCATCAAGATAGTGCGGAGCTAAGGAGTTGCATTGTTCATTAGAAGAGTGATAGCTTGAGATTCTGGGATGGCAATCCTGGACATAGAAGCCATAGCTCTCCATCTATTGGCAAATTGAGTGAAGTGCTCATTGGGATTCATCTTATCCATGATAAGGTCCGTGAGAGTAGGAGCTACACTAGCCATGTGGTCGAAATGAGCGACAAAATGCTTGGACACAACGTCAAAGTTGATAAGATCAATGGCCGGGAGTGAAGAGAACCACCTAAAGGCCTCTCCTTCAAGAGATTTTTGAAAGAGATGAACTAGGAGGACCCGATCACAAAGCCATTAGTGAGAATCCATTAGAAAGCAAGAAAGATGTTCATGTGGATCCGTGGAACCATCATACTTCCGATATTTGGGGGATTTGAAACCCGGAGGAAAATAAGCATCCGGAAGTTTGCAGTAGTTAGTGAAGGAATGAGGATGAGTTTTGGGGAGACTTTCGGCAACCACTTGACGAACATACCTTTCCACCTCTTGTTGGGAGATGAGATTGGATTGCTTAAGGGGTGCATTGCCATTTGGTAGAGCATGAGAAATTGGCGAGGATGCAACCCCTTGATGATGAAGATGATGGTTAGGTTGATTAGGAGCACGAGAGGAAGTCCTATTGAATGAATTTGGCATTGGGATTGGAGATCTCCTTTGAATGGATTTAGCATTGAGATGGGATTTTCCTTGGGAAGCTAGAGCAACCAAATATTTAGGGGAATATCGAGATAACACTCTAGCTAGCTCTTGGTCTTCCTTTGGGGAGATTGATGGGGTTTTGGCAATGACGGGCACTTCACTTTGGGAGGATGATTCTTCACTAGTTGTGCTTTGACCCACATGAATTGGTGAATTTTGACCCATCCCAATGAAGACATTGGGTGTATCTATTTCAAAATCAAGTTGGGTTTGTGTGCCATAGGATTCAAAATCATCCTCATCAACCATATGCATGTTAGAATAACATTGAGCCATTGCAACTCAACCTAATTAAGTTTTAGGAAATTCAAGTGGAATTTTTAAGGCCAATTAGGATTGAGTTAAATGGTATCTAACAACAAGCATGTTTTTGATGTGACCCCTCTATGTTGATGATGTTGACACTTGCTTTATTTCATTGGCAACACCGTTGTTTTGATTGATTGGCAATTGCTTTTGATTTGATGAAATTGCTCTATCAGATTGACTATGGGTTCTTTGCTTTTAATACACTACTGTCTGCATGTCTCACTGACACTGGAAGCTCTCATATCAATTGACGCTATACATCGTCCATTTCAGATAAAGTCCACACACTGCATTTCATTTGAATTGGTTAAGTGTGTACAATGTCAACGCATCTCACTGGCTCATGTTACAGCGTCAACGCACTTCATTGGATGTGTGTACATCGTCAACTCGCTAAGTGTGTACAGCGTCAACGCATGAAGTCTGTACATCAATCTTAATATTCTAAGTCTGTACAGCCATTGGCTTTGAACCTCATAGTCTGTACATCCGAATTGCCCTTGATCTGGTCAGGTGTATACACTCTTTCACTGTAGCTTTCACATATTCAAGTCTACACATCGTGAAAGTCTATACACTCATCACTTACCTTCGTTCAAGGCAAAGTCTATACACTGGGGACTTTTCCTACATTTCTTAGGCGAAGTCTGAACATTCGGTTCTGAAGCCTGAAGTCTATACACTCCAGCCTATTCCTATGTTCAAGGCTTCAGCTACACATTAAGTCTGTACATTGGCTTCGCTTCATCAAGTCTGTACATTGACTCGCCAACTTCTTTGAAGTCTGTATATTGCTTCAGGAGCTTCAAGTCTACACATCGCTTCGCTCCATGAAGTCTGTACATCCACAGTGTTACTTGAAGTCTGAACATTGGTCTTCAAACTCAAAGTCTGCACATTATCTTCGAATCCAAAGTCTATTCAATGGTCTGCATACTTGAAGTCCATACATTCGATATGCAGAGTTGAAGTCCATACTGTGCCTCAGGCTGATAAAGTTCACACACTAGTCGGTGGCAAGCCTGTACACTGGCCTCAGCTTTCCAAAGTCTACACATTGGCCTCCTTGCATAAAGTATATACACTGGACTGTTTGGCAAGTCTATACATCGGCCCTTGTCTTCGATGTCTGTACAGCCCTTTAGCTTGCTCAAGTCCATACATTGGCTTCAAGACTTTCAAGTCTATACACTGACGGCTGAACTGAGAACTCTATACATCGTCTGTCTGCACTAGAGTCTCATGGAGTCTATACATTGCACTCGTCTTCTAAAGTCTATACACTGAAGTCTTCACATTCGTTTGCATTACATGAAGTCCATACATTGGGCAAGTCTGTACGTTGCATTCGCCTTCACAAGTCTATACAGCAAAGTATATACACTGCAATGTACATATTTAAATCTTATGACTTCATTCTTATTGTTGAAGGGAACAGGGTCGACGCTGGGAGCTTAAAGCGTCCACGCATCAGTTGACGAAGCCTTCACGATATCTTCCACTGCGTCAACGCCCCAAACAAGCAGCGTCGACGCAGCAGTTAAAGAAGCAGAGACCTTCATAGGCTATTCCACTGCGTCAATGCCACAATTGGATAGCGTCGACGCAGAAGCTAAAGAGACGAACCTAATGGCTTACTGGAATGCCTCACTGCGTTAACGCCATTAATTGACAGCGTCGACGCAGCAAGTCAGATTGCTATCATTGAGCACGTGAACTGAGAACTCTATACATCGGACTGAAGAGGCTAATGAAGGGCACATGATCCGAGGTACCTGGCTCATGATCCGAGAAGGACAAGGTATCCAGATGAGAACACGTGTACTGACACTCCATTGGATGCTGCCACGTGGTCCAAATTACTGTGCGGGAAACGTGGAGAGCACACGCCTGCTGCTGTTGCTGCTATATAAACAAGCCTTCTTCCACAGAAGAAGACATATCGAAGGAGAAGAAGAGAAAGTCTATACACTCAGTAGCAGTGAGCCTTCGATCCACAGAGAGAAAAGAGAGAAGAAGAAGATATAGAGAAGAAGAAGAAAAGAAATAGAGAAGAAGAAAACGAGAGAAGAAGAGATCGAGAGAGATGAGTTGAGAGAGAGCTGATTGAGAGTGAGATTAAGAGTGAGCTTGTATCTCAATCTCGTGGTTCAAAACCAGAGCTGAGCTTTGCTCTTAGAGCTATATTGCTTTTGAGTTTTTCTGTTTTCGTTTTGATTCTGTCTTTCATTTCTGAATACTATTTCTTCAAGCTGTGTGTCAGCGGTCTTGCAGTGGTAGTCTCCACTGGACGGGTTAAGCTGTATTTCCCCAGTGTTTGCAGAGGATCAGATCCTTTGGTCGGCAAGCTGTAGTGCCCAGCGAAGTTGTGTATCAGCGGATTGTTTGGCCAAGATGTAAAGCCCAGCGGACGCAAGCTGTGCTGCGCAGCAGAAAGCCATACTCGGTTGAGTGTGGGGTGGACGTAGGTCGTTGACCGAACCACCTAAAAATCGTGTGTGCATTATGTTTGTGTTTTTGTTTGATCTGTGTGCGATGGGAATTCATGCTTAGCTTATTTGGTTTCATCGCTCATGCTCATGTCTAGCTTTTGATATATATAGATATGGTGAATGGCTTTCATGGGTCGACCCTTTGCTTAGCACTCTTCATTTAGCTTAACTGATGTTTGCCTAAATTCCGCTTAAGAACTTACAGTAGTTTTAAATTATGCAAGTTGATCTATTCACCCCCCTCTAGATCCACACTTAGTGGAGATAGACTGCGTCCATCTAACCCAACACTTGGTATCAGAGCCTAACTCTTCTGCAGGGACTCATCGCCTGAAGAGAATAGGCAGAGATTGATGCTCGAGGGATGACTGCCGAAGGTCACTCAACAACGAAGCCCCCATTCTTTGATGGATCAAACTATGCATACTGGAAGAACCGTATGCAAGTGTTCCTCAGGGCTAAGGATTATGAGATTTGGAAGATTGTCAGCAAGGGACCTTATGAGCTGTCCCCGAATGAAGATGTATGGACCAAGGAGGAGATCAGAAGGTCCACGCTGAATTAGAGTGCTATTAATGCTATCCAGTGCGCTCTGCATCCTACAGAATTCTCCCGTGTGTCTGCTTGAAAATCAGCTAAGGAGATGTGGGATGCGCTGGAAGTAATTCATGAAAGTACATCTCAAGTAAGAGAGCATAAGGCCAATCTTCTTGTATCTGAGTATGAAGCCTTCAAGATGAAGCAGAACGAGTCCATCAGCGAAATGTACGCTTGGCTGACTGTCATAACCAATGGCCTCAGAGGTTTTGGGAAACCTCAGATAGAGTATGATGTAGTGAGGAAAATTTTGCGCTCCCTGACTCCCAATTGGCACACCAAAGCAACAGTGATGGAGGAGTCAAGGGACTTGCGTAATACTAAAGCTGATGAGCTGATTGGCTCACTAATGGCATATGAAATAAACATGCCAAGGACAGATGAAGCCGAGAGGAAGAAAAAGCCGATAGCGCTGAAGGCTAGTTCCAGCAAATCAACAAAATCCAGCTCCAGCAGCTCTTCATCATCAGAGGAGAGCCTAAATGAAGAAGAAGATGTGACTCGATCTGAGATAGCCATGATGACTAGAGAGTTCAGGCGATTTCTCAGAAAGGGAGCAAGACGGTTCGGCCAGAAGAAATACAATGGTGGCCGAAAGGACAAAAGGTATAAATCTAAACCTGCAAATAAAAATGAAGCTTATGTCTGTTATCAATGCAGGAAACCAGTGCATCTGAAAATTGACTGTGCAAACAATCAGAAACATAAGGACAGGTCAAAGAAGAAAACCAAGAAGGGAAGAGCTATGATCACCACATGGAGTGATGAAGATGAAGGCTCTTTCAGTAGCAGCTCAGATAGTGAAGCCGAATCTGAACAGCCCATTTGCCTTATGGCAACAAGCTCCGTGGACAGAGAGGAGGACACAGATGAGGTAATCACTAGATTTGAAAACTTCACAATTGCTGATTGGGTAGATGCTTATCATGACATAGCTGATAGAGCTGATGATATTAGAAAAGAGAATATGCATCTTAGAAGAAAAATCAATTCCATGTAAAATGATAAAACACTAACTGATAAAATTGCATGTTTGGAATCTGAGATTGATGAATTGAAACTCACATGCTCTGAAGAAGATGAAATCAAAAATGAGTTAAAAGCTTCTAAGGAAGAGAATCTAAGGCTTGAAAATGAAATTGATGAATGGAAGCTGAAGATTCAGAAATGTGAAAGTGAAGTCAAAATTATCTCTGAAAAATATGAAGCTGTCCTCAATGTCAACAATGAACTGAAAAAATCTATTGATGAACTTCAGAAAGACAATGAGGATAAAATGAAAACCATTCAGAAAATGACCCAAGGAACAGATAACTTAAATGCTTTGTTAGGGTCAAAGGTTAATTTCAGAAAAGAGGGCCTAGGATTTAATTCTAGTGCAACAAAAACATTCGGAATGAAAACAATTTCATTTGTTGCTCAAAAGGAAAAGGGACCTCTAATTAACATGAACTCAACAAATTTAATGAACAAAACTGCTAATCTGAAAAAGACCAGTGCTGAGGAGAAGGGTAAGCAAAAACTCAGTGAGCCTAGTAGAGCTAGCACATCTAAGCAGAATCCTAGGGCTCAGACTCAGGTTAGGGGTCAACCTACACAGTCCAGTAAACCCCAGGTCAAGGTAACCCAGTCTCCACCAACAACTCCACCTCTTAAGAAGACCCAATACAAACCTGTGTATAGGTCAGCAGGGTCCAAAGTACAGGGGAGACAGGGTGCTGCTAGGAGTCAACCCAATTATTTTTATCAACCCAGAGCTCAGACCCACTACAATGCACAGCCAACCTACTTCAATAGGTCAAATTGGTCTAGAACTCAGGGTAGGTTTACAGGTCTTGCATACCAGGGTGCTCAAAATCAAAGACCTTACAATGGAAATTGGGTTAATGGGTATGGTTACTGGACATCTAGAAACCAATATTTCTATAGCCAACCCAGGAACTACTATGGCCAAAATTTTGTGAACACACCCTGGCTAAGGCACTGGCACAGAAATAATAACACTGTCAATAATCATGCTGCTGCCAATAAGAAAAAGAATAATAAAAAGAAAAGGAACAACAACAGAAGAAAATCTGTAGGATCCACTGAACAAAATTCATTTAAACAAATGTGGATTCCGAAACATTTGCTTTCCTGTTTTGCTTCTAGTTCATTTACATTGGAGCCCAATCAGTCTTGGGTTCCAAACTTTTCTACCTAATTGTGTATGCAGGTATGCCTGGCAGCCAAGAACAACTTGTGGTACATGGACAGCGGCTGCTCCAGGCATATGACAGGAGATAAGGCCAAATTTTACATACTGACTGAGAAAGTAGAAGGCCTTGTCACCTTTGGAAGCAACACAAAGGGTAGGATTATTGGATCAGGTAAGGTAGGTAAGTGTTCTACCTACTGCATTGATGATGTTATGCTGGTTGAAGGGTTAGCCTATAATCTACTTAGCATCAGCCAGTTATGTGATAAAGGTTACAATGTTTTATTCAATTCTCAATGCTGCAAGGTTTTTTGAACCTGATTCTGATATTGTCAAATTTTCTGGAAAAAGAATAAATAATAATTACATGATAAATTTAGATGAAATTCAACACACTAACCTTTGCCTTACTGCCAGTAGAGAAGACATAGCATTTTTATGGCATCGTAGGTTAGGTCATGCTAACTACACTGTTTTGCACAAATTAAATAAGCATGGCATGGTTAGAGGACTTCCTGAAGTCTCATTCAAGAAAGAAAACAAAATCTTTGATGCATGCACTCAATCAAAGATAACTAGAAAATCATTTAAGTATAGAACTGAAAATCTGTCTTCCAAACCCTATGAGCTGATACATATGGACCTCTTTGGGCCAACTAGATCTGTCAGCCTATCAGGGAGGAGGTATGGGTTTGTCATGGTAGATGACTTTTGATGTGACACAACCTCGGACTTAGTCAAACAAGCACATCTAAGCATCCAAATGGGCCTTAATGGGCCACCGCTCTCTTCGTTGCACTCTATTCCCGGGGTGACTATGTGATACCAAGGGTGACTTATGGGAATGGACCCTTGCTGGTAGAGGGCCAGCAAGGCCAAGAATTGATTCCCCAAGGTTGGTTGCCCAATTCGATTGGGGCCGACAAAGTGCACTCGGGCACCGGGTCACACTAACCCACGGCGATCACTCTAAGTCATGGACTTGAGGATCGGGCGCTCCTCACGAATTCAGCGGTGCATGAATCAAATATTGAGAGAGCTACACTAGGTGAGCAAGGAAGAGACACTTACTCGACCGGTTTGAAGAAACTGGTCCCGGTCGGAGACGAGGGCGAGTGGGGAGGCGGTGGTTCCCCACACGCCGCGGCGGTGTCGCTTGACCTGCCAAACCACTTACAAAACTACTCCTCTCGCAGGAGGGGGGATCTTGGGGTAGGGGTTAATATGATACATTCAAACACTACCACCACGCAGGGTGGGGCCTTCAGCCGGCCAAGCGGGGAGGGGTTGGTGGACCGAAACGAAGAGAAATGAGAACTAGGGAGGTTACAGCTTCAATCTGGAATTCTGGACAGGGGGTCGCTGTGATGGCTATGCCGGGCTTGTCCGGACTCCAAATTGATCGAAACCAGCTCCTGAAGCTTCCTGCCTGGAGGAGGTGGACTCCAGAATTTTTGGGGAAGCTCAGACGGTCGGAGGTGGCTGCACCAGCAACAGGAAGTAGCCTCCTCTGTCTGGCCGCAGGTACTGTCTGGACTGTAACAGCAAGTTGCAGAAGTGACTGAGCGCCCTCCCGAGCTCCGATCAGCACGAAGCCAGCGGCATCATCTTCGTGGTCGAGGTAGCTTTCAGCAGGAGGTGACGGAGATGCATTCATAGGTCGAGGATGGCCGGGACACCCAGAAGAGTGGGTACTGGTCGGAGTAGACAGCAGAAAACAGAACTAGATAGATCGGGGGAGAAAATTCGTAACTTCTTCCTCCTGTGGCCGAACGGGGTTCTGTTTCTTGATCTTGAAAGATGACCGGTAGAGGAAGAACTTTGATGAAGGGGCTTCAGCCTGAATCCGCTGGGGTTTGTCGTGGCAGAAGGATCTTCCACGCTCTGGTCCAGGATGAAGACCTCTCTGCGCACTGTTGGGAGAATGGCTCTATCTGGCAGCTCCGAGCTCCGATCGTGTTGATTCCACCTCTCCTGCGAAGTAGACTGGAAGGCCTTTCCAGAAAGGTAGGCCACGCCTTCTGAAGAACTAGGATGAATCCGTGGTTGACGCTGCAACAAGGGCTGTTCTGCAGATCTGCACAGCTCCAACCTACTAGAAGAAATGAGAGGGAGATATGGCTTCTTTGGTGGAGGGAAATGGTAGGAATGACCTAAGGGAGAGTGGGGGCTCTTGTGGGGTGGAGAAGGGAGCTAATGGTGATGGGGAATGAGGTGGAGAATGGCTGGAAGCAAGTGCTAGCAGGTGGAGGAGGAAGAGCTATGAATTTGGGGAAGGTGGGTGAGAGGAGAAGGTGAGGGGGGCACAAGTGAGTGGAGGGAAGGGTGGATTTCAAATTCAAAAGGTCTTGGAAGGTGGGTGATTATGTTGGGAAGTGGAGTGCTTGCATTGGAATGGGGTAGATTTGGTTGGAAGGTGGAGGAAGGTGTTGGAATGGGGAGACTTCTACCTAGGAACTAGGGAGTGGAGTAATGGAGGCCATGGGGAAGTGGAGGGCATTAAAGGAGGTGGTTGGAGGTTGGAACTGGATGGGAGGAGGGAGGAGAGAGAAGGAAATTCGGATTTGGGGTTGGAGGAGAGAGAAAGAGGGGTGAAATAGAGAGATTAAGAGGGGAATGGGTGGGGAATCTCTCCCCTAGGGTCTCTCACCCAAAAACTAGAGGAATCACTCCAATTTGAACTCAAATGGCAAGTTTAACTCAAAAGGATGTAATAATTCATTAACTTCAAATGAGGGGAGTGGGGTCCTATATATAGGCAACCCACTCTTTACAATAAGTCCCTGACAAAATAAACAACTACAAATAACCAAGGGGGTTGGGAGTGCTAATGGGCCTAGTCCAACGAATGGGGCCCAATAGCTTACATTAGACATCATGATGATACCAAACATAGGAAAATAAGTGCTAGACTTAGGGAAATGACTCAAATAAAATGGAAATACATCAAAATGACTCAAAGGAAAACTACAAAATGGATAAGGGGCCTTAATAGAGTGAGGCCCAAACTCAACTAGCTCCCGAATGTGAAGAAGTGGACCCGAGCCAAAGGGAGTCGTGGGTGATGCCTCCATCAAATCCCCTGGGCCGCAAAGAGCTCGACTCTGTCGAGTAAGGGTCCATCCGGCTAAGGTACCGCTCGAGGAGATCTGGATCCAATCGCTGTAGGTCCTCCCGACTTACCCATGAGTCTTCCAACGGAGGCCGATCCTTCCACCTGACGAGATAGCGCTCATAGACCTTGCTCCGGGTGGTAGTGACCTGCTCATCCAATATTTGTTCAATGCGA
This sequence comes from Amorphophallus konjac, assembly GCA_022559845.1. Taxonomy (NCBI): domain Eukaryota; kingdom Viridiplantae; phylum Streptophyta; class Magnoliopsida; order Alismatales; family Araceae; genus Amorphophallus; species Amorphophallus konjac. The sequence continues at coordinate 198,261,426 of CM040125.1, read as the reverse complement.
TCACACTGAGCTCTTTTGGCTAGTGGACTCTCCTCTCGGGTGGGTGCTCTCTTAAAGGAGGGAGTGGGCTCGATCTCCTCACTAGGTCTCACCGTGGGGCCCTTGTAAGACACTAAGTCGGCGACATTGAATGTAGGACTTACCCCATAATCCTCGGGGAGATCTAATTCATAAGCATTCGCACCAATACGCCTCAAGACCTGGAAGGACCCAGTCCCACGTGGTCTCAACTTGGAGTTGGCTCCTGGGGAGAGCCTCTCCGTCCTTACCATCACAAAGTCACCCTCTTGGAACTCTAAGTGACGCCGGTGAGAGTCAGCCAACCTTTTATAAGCCTCAGTTTTTATGCTAATGTGCTTGCGAATTTCCTCATGCAATTTTGTGAGTGCTGACCTTCTAGTGGTTATGGGTGGACCTGGACAACCATATATAGACCATTTATGCCATGATGCCATATGGACCTTGATGAGCCTTGGTGGGCCGGGGCAACCATATGTGGACTTATCATGCAATGTTGTCATGTAGACTTTGGTGGGCTTAGGTGGACCGGGGCAACCATATGTGAATCTATCATGCAAAGTGGTGATGCATGTCGGGGGACCCGGACATCCGTAGATGCCTTTGATATGCTTAAGACCCATGATGAATGAAGGTGGACCACTACATCCAAATTTGGACCACTCATGCTTTCTACTTGACATGTGGGTGATATGAATGAATGGACCCAACATAGTGTTCATGCCAAGGGGTGTGGAAAGTCTAGACACATGCATACTTTTCCCAAAAGTGACTTCCATGTGTATAGGGGTGGGACAACCTTTGAATTCCCATTGGAACGGATCGAATGGATCTAAGAAGGTGGTCATCATGGGGTGGGGCACAACTTTATTACCTAGGGATATGTGGCCCAAGGTCTTGGCTCCCAAGGTGTAACCCGGGTCATGGATGAGATTGGTTTGGCCCAATATGATGGGTGAGGGTAGGAAAGGGTGGGTGGTGGGTAAGATGGTTGGGTTACATGGGGAACTAGACTCCCATAGGAAGGGATCAAAGGGGTCGTAGAAAGGTCTTCCTAGAGGGAGGCACTCTATGTCTTCAAGGTTCCCAAATTGTGAGTCATCCTCCTCCAAGGTTAGTGGGCCAAGTTTTCTAGTGGGTTGGCCGAACAAAGTGTTTGGGATCTTAATGGGTGGGTATAGGAAGGGATCGAAGGGGTCATGGTAAGGGTCACCTAAGGAGAGGAACCCTGGGTCCTTTTGGTCCTCACAACCCCTTGATGGTGGATTCTCCTCCTCTAGTAAAGTGATCGGGCCAAAGTTTTTGGTGGGATGGTCGGCCATGAATGGAGGACTAGGCTTTCTACCCGAGATAAGAAGCTCTAAATCGAGGAGAAGGTTGGGCTCATCGGGTGTAGGGAGGAATAGAAGGAGGTCACTAGTGTAGCAACCAATGGTGCAAATCGAGGTGATAGACCCTATGCATAGGTGTAGGAGGCCAAGGCTCTTAGGTGGTTTGGCCATAGGGGTCAACATGCTAGTGAACTCAATTTGCCATGCTACGCCCTTAAGAAGATTCTCTAAGGTTTCCACTTGGTAGGATGTTTGGATTATGGTGTGATAGGAGTTAATGGGTGCAATGGGAATGTTTTTCTCCATGGGTGGGTAAACATAGGACACGATGGGGTGAAGTGGTCTCTCCTTTAGCCATCTAGCTAGGGGCCCATCTATGATTATGGTGCTATTTGTGAAGGCTTGTGGCTCTTGGGGGTCCAAGCTAGGGGACATTTGTGATTCTTCCTTACCACGGATATGAACTTGGGTTTCCTCAATGATGGGGATGGGTTCATCTACTCCCATGTGGATGGTTGTGGTCTCCTTTCTCAAGGGAATGGGAAGGTCTATTGGGGGTGGGGTGATGATGGTTGGTGCATGGTGTACCCGGGGTGGTGGGTGATGGGAAACTTTGGCTTGGATAGGGAGGGGAAGTAGTGGAAGCCTAGGACTTTGGACTTTTGGGGTAGGGAGTGGGAGATGGGTTGGTTGGGGTGGCTTGGGTTGATTGGTTTTGGGGGGAATGTCCTTTTTCGGGGACAAGGGAGGGGTGGTGGTGGGGACCAAGGGGTTTTGTGGGGTAGGGGTTTGGTGGGAGCTTCTGGATTGGAGGGTGGTGACAATCATGGGCCTAGGTGGAGGGGTGGACACGGTGTCCACTTGGTTTTGAATGGTGAGGGTTGGTTGAGTGGTGGTCATCATGGAGGGGATTGGGTCGATTAGGGTCTTGGATTGACCGGGTGGGGATGATGGAGTTGAAGTGCTCCTTGGACTTTGGTGATTTGAGTAGGAGGGAGAGGGTTGGAGAGTGTAGGGTTTTCTAAGCTCGGTCTTCATCTCATCCCAAGTGCTAATTGGAGCCTCAATACGGATCTTTCTCAAACCTTCCACAACTAACCAATGAGTTTTAGCTTGTTTGGAGAGGTGTGCCTTGGCTAGCCTCATTCTCCTTTCTTCGTTCAAGGGGAAACTTTTAAAGAATTGGTCGAGAGAAATCTCCCAATCTAGGTAAAGACTTGGGCTATTGGATCCATCAAAGGGGGGGGGTTTAATTTTCAAGTGTTCTAAAAATATGGTTTCTAGATTTCCCCAAAGGTCACTCTCATTTACTCTTGGTGCACGGCTATTTCCTTCAAGTCGGTCGAGTCGAGACATGATATCTTCAAGCCGATTAAGGACATTAGGTAGGGCTTCTATGATAGAGGTGTTGCTACCCACTTTGTTGGTAATGGAACTTCCATGAGGATTTGGGCTTCTTGGGAAAGTTGATGGGGATGGATATGACGGGTATGAAGCGGCCATTCTAGTGGACATGAGAGATGCAACTGAGGACTCTAAATGCATAAAAATGGCCTAGGACCAACTTGATAGAGACAAGTTGTGAACTTGCTCTGATACCACTTGATGTGACACAACCTCGGACTTAGTCAAACAAGCACATCTAAGCATCCAAATGGGCCTTAATGGGCCACCGCTCTCTTCGTTGCACTCTATTCCCGGGGTGACTATGTGATACCAAGGGTGACTTATGGGAATGGACCCTTACTGGTAGAGGGCCAGCAAGGCCAAGAATTGATTCCCCAAGGTTGGTTGCCCAATTCGATTGGGGCCGACAAAGTGCACTCGGGCACCGGGTCACACTAACCCACGGCGATCACTCTAAGTCATGGACTTGAGGATCGGGCGCTCCTCACGAATTCAGCGGTGCATGAATCAAATATTGAGAGAGCTACACTAGGTGAGCAAGGAAGAGACACTTACTCGACCGGTTTGAAGAAACCGGTCCCGGTCGGAGACGAGGGCGAGCGGGGAGGCGGTGGTTCCCCACACGCCGCGGCGGTGTCGCTTGACCTGCCAAACCACTTACAAAACTACTCCTCTCGCAGGAGGGGGGATCTTGGGGTAGGGGTTAATATGATACATTCAAACACTACCACCACGCAGGGTGGGGCCTTCAGCCGGCCAAGCGGGGAGGGGTTGGTGGACCGAAACGAAGAGAAATGAGAACTAGGGAGGTTACAGCTTCAATCTGGAATTCTGGATAGGGGGTCGCTGTGATGGCTATGCCGGGCTTGTCCGGACTCCAAATTGATCAAAACTAGCTCCTGAAGCTTCCTGACTGGAAGAGGTGGACTCCAGAATTTTTGGGGAAGCTCAGACGGTCGGAGGTGGCTGCACCAGCAACAGGAAGTAGCCTCCTCTGTCTGGCCGCAGGTACTGTCTGGACTGTAACAGCAAGTTGCAGAAGTGACTGAGCACCCTCCTGAGCTCCGATCAGCACGAAACCAGCGGCATCATCTTCGTGGTCGAGGTAGCTTTCAGCAGGAGGTGACGGAGATGCATTCAGAGGTCGAGGATGGCCGGGGCACCCAGAAGAGTGGGTACTGGTCGGAGTAGACAGCAGAAAACAGAACTAGATAGATCGGGGGAGAAAATTCGTAACTTCTTCCTCTGGTGGCCGAATAGGGTTCTGTTTCTTGATCTTGAAAGATGACCGGTAGAGGAAGAACTTTGATGAAGGGGCTTCAGCCTGAATCCGCTGGGGTTTGTCGTGGCAGAAGGATCTTCCACGCTCTGGTCTAGGATGAAGACCTCTCTGCGCACTGTTGGGAGAATGGCTCTATCTGGCAGCTCCGAGCTCCGATCGTGTTGATTCCACCTCGCCTGCGAAGTAGACTGGAAGGCCTTTCCAGAAAGGTAGGCCACGCCTTTTGAAGAACTAGGATGAATCCGTGGTTGACGCTGCAACAAGGGCTGTTCTGCAGATCTGCACAGCTCCAACCTACTAGAAGAAATGAGAGGGAGATATGGCTTCTTTGGTGGAGGGAAATGGTAGGAATGACCTAAGGGAGAGTGGGGGCTCTTGTGGGGTGGAGAAGGGAGCTAATGGTGATGGGGAATGAGGTGGAGAATGGCTGGAAGCAAGTGCTAGCAGGTGGAGGAGGAAGAGCTACGAATTTGGGGAAGGTGGGTGAGAGGAGAAGGTGAGGGGGGCACAAGTGAGTGGAGGGAAGGGTGGATTTCAAATTCAAAAGGTCTTGGAAGGTGGGTGATTATGTTGGGAAGTGGAGTGCTTGCATTGGAATGGGGTAGATTTGGTTGGAAGGTGGAGGAAGGTGTTGGAATGGGGAGACTTCTACCTAGGAACTAGGGAGTGGAGTAATGGAGGCCATGGGGAAGTGGAGGGCATTAAAGGAGGTGGTTGGAGGTTGGAAGTGGATGGGAGGAGGGAGGAGAGAGAAGGAAATTCGGATTTGGGGTTGGAGGAGAGAGAAAGAGGGGTGAAATAGAGAGATTAAGAGGGGAATGGGTGGGGAATCTCTCCCCTAGGGTCTCTCACCCAAAAACTAGAGGAATCACTCCAATTTGAACTCAAATGGCAAGTTTAACTCAAAAGGATGTAATCATTCATTAACTTCAAATGAGGGGAGTGGGGTCCTATATATAGGCAACCCACTCTTTACAATAAGTCCCTGACAAAATAAACAACTACAAATAACCAAGGGGGTTGGGAGTGCTAATGGGCCTAGTCCAACGAATGGGGCCCAATAGCTTACATTAGACATCATGATGATACCAAACATAGGAAAATAAGTGCTAGACTTAGGGAAATGACTCAAATAAAATGGAAATACATCAAAATGACTCAAAGGAAAACTACAAAATGGATAAGGGGCCTTAATAGAGTGAGGCCCAAACTCAACTAGCTCCCGAATGTGAAGAAGTGGACCCGAGCCAAAGGGAGTCGTGGGTGATGCCTCCATCAACTTTTCTAGGTATACTTGGGTTTATTTCTTATCTAATAAGAGTGATGCTTTCTCAGAATTTCAGGAGTTCTATATTAAAACAAATCAGAAAATTGAAAACATTTTGTCTGATCATGGAGGTGAGTTTGAAAACTCACAATTTGATGAATTCTGCAGGTCAAATGGACTCAACCACAGGTATTCCTCAGCAAGGACACCTGAGCAGAATGGAGTTGTGGAGAGAAGGAACAGAACCCTAGTGGAAATGGGTCGTACACTCCTTGTCGAAGGTGGTCTACCAAGGAAATTTGGGCTGAAGTAGTGAACACTGCCTGTTATGTAATTAACAGAGCCATGGTAAGACCTTCTACCCAGCAAACACCATATGAGATATTAAAAGGTAAGAAACCTTCTATTGCCCACTTCAAGGTTTTTGGTTGTAAATGTTTCATTCACATAAATGATAAAAAGGACCTTGATAAATTTGAACCTAAAGGAGAACCAGGAATTTTTCTTGGCTATTCTGAAAACACCCGAGCATACAGAGTGTACAATCTGAACTCTAAAACTGTTGAAGAATCTCCACACATAGTTTTTGATGAATCCTTGGCAAATTCTAATGTTGGTCAATGCAGGAATGAAAACAATGGTGAAATTCTGAAGGAAGGAGATCCTACAGACAAATCCGAGGATGAAGAAGAACATAAAGAGCTTAATGAAGAGGAGCCTACAGTTCAGGGGGAGGTAAATCAAGTTCATGATAGTCCAATTGCAAATATTAGATATCTCAAGGATCATCCTGTAGATAATGTTATTAGAAATTTGCATGACCCTCCTGGGACTAGAGGCCACTTAAGAATTCAACATGAACTGAATGATTATGCTTTTGTATCAAACACAGAACCCAAGTCCATTGACTGTGCTCTCCAAGATGTGCATTGTATTAATTCCATGCATGAGGAGCTCAATCAATTTGACAGGAATAAGGTGTGGTTTTTGGTTCCACCTCCTGATCATGAAACAGTCATAGGGACTAAATGGGTATTTAGAAACAAAACTGATGAAGCAGGGAATGTTACTAAAAATAAAGCCAGACTTGTAGCTCAGGGGTACAATCAGGAATTTGGAATAGACTTTGAAGAGTCTTTTGCCCCTGTAGCTAGGTTAGAAGCAATAAGAATTTTATTGGCTTATGCATGTTCCCTAGGAATAACCCTTCAGCAGATGGATGTGAAATCTGCTTTTCTAAATGGGGAAATTAATGAGGATGTATATGTGAGACAGCCTCCTGGGTTTGAATGTTTAGATATCCCTAATCATGTGTACAAGCTCAATAAAGCTCTCTATGGTTTAAAGAAAGCTCCTAGAGCTTGGTATGACAGGTTGAGCAAATTCCTCACCGACAAGAACTTCACAAGAGGTGTAGTTGATCAAACATTGTTTACCAAGGTAAGCCATTCAGATATTCTTATCATTAAGATTTATGTGGATGACATTGTGTTTGGGTCAACTAACCCCAAACTGTGTGAGGAATTCTCTCAATTAATGACTGATGAATTTGAAATGAGCTCAATGGGTGAGCTCAAACTATTCCTTGGACTGTAGGTTACACAAACAGAAGATGGCACCTTCATCTCTCAGTCCAAGTATGTAAAGAACTTATTGAAGAAGTACAAAATGGACAACCTCAAGGAAATAGCTACTCCAATGTGTACCTCAACCAGTTTGGATGAAGATTCTAAAGGTAAACCTGTGGACCAAAAGCTATACAGAGGTATGATCGGATCTCTTCTCTATCTTACAGCATCTAGGCCTGATATACAATTTGCTGTGTGTTTATGCTCTAGATTTCAGGCAAGTCCTAAAGAAACTCACTTTAAAGCTGTGAAAAGGATTTTTAGGTATTTACTAGGCACCCAAGAACTAGGTCTCTGGTATCCTGCTAAGTGTGAGTTAGAGCTTCTAGCCTACACTGATGCAGACTATGCTGGGTGTCGAGTAGATAGAAAAAGCACCAGTGGCTACTGTCAATTCCTTGGTGGCTGTCTAGTGTCTTGGGCATCTAAGAAGCAACACACTGTAGCATTATCCACAGCTGAAGCTGAGTATGTTGTAGCATGTAATTGTGCAGCCCAAGTACTTTGGATTAAGCACCAACTGGCTGATTATCAGATAAATCTGGGATGCATTCCACTTTTATGTGATAATACTAGTGCTATATGCCTTGCTAAAAATCCTGTTCACCATTCTAGGACTAAGCGTATAGAGATAAAACATCATTTTCTTAGAGATGCTGTAAATAAAAAGGAGATTGAAATGAATTTCATAGAAACTGAAAAATAAATTGCTAATATTTTTACTAAGCCTCTTGGGAATGAAAAATTTGAGTTTCTTAGAAGAGAACTTGGCTTATGTAAATTTCAGCATGATGAATGATTGGTTAATTGCTGTGAATAAAATCTCTGATGTGGACTTGTGTTTGATTGCTTGGATAAATCATGTGGATGTGAATGTGGATGTAGAACTGTCCTGCATTGCATATATTCAGGGGGAGCTTGTCGAGTCTTTGCATGTCCTTGCATATCATTCATTCATGACCTATGCATAAGCTCTCTCTCAATTAATTCTTGCCATGTTGCATGCATATAGACAGGGGGAGTATTGCTAGAAATTCAGAGTGGTTTCAACTTTCTTGAAGTCATTCAACCTTTAACTCTGAATACTTGTCTCTGATATTATGGCAATCTGTTGGTCAGTTCTGATTTCTAAGTAGTAGAAAATGGACTTCTTCATTTATAAGAATTTGAATTGTTCAAAGACAGATGTAATGGTTTAAATCTTATAATGGTTGGAGTTTAAAGATTGCAATAAGTATATAAGTAAGTTGAAAATTGATAAAACTCTCAACCTCTTTCTTATTTCATGTCAGACAAAGTTAATCATATCTGAAATCTGAAAACTCATCTGAAATCATGTTAGAGAGGTTAAGTATGTGTATTGTTCTTAAACAAGTCATTCTGAAATATAAAAAGGACAGCTAAGAAAGTTATTGAAAAATATTGAAAATCATTAAAAATTAATATTGGCAGAGCAATGACTGGTAAATCACTGAGAAACTGAGTGATCCATCAAAGAAGTGGACAACACTCATGTCATGAAGTGTATCAGCTATCTCTGTTTAAAATGTTCAAAACAGCAGGCTGGTTTCACTGAGTACCTGGGGGTAACTGGCGTCTGATAAATGTGTACCCTCACACAAAAAGGTGTAACTCAGTTCTGTTGAATTTGATCATAGGCAGAATGGTCCATCTTGTTTAGTATCTAGGGGTATTGGCGTCTTATAAACGTATACCCTTACATAGAAAGACTTATGGTACCTGAATGCTCAAAATGATCTAATACTGATAATGCTGCTCCTTCAAAAGAAAAGTTCATGAGGGTCAATTTGTTTAGTTTCAATACATGACTTGATTTCTCTCAATTTTTTTTTGACTATGAAAGTAAGATATTATGAAACTGAATCTTTCATACACATATGATTCTGGTTTATTATTTTATCATGCACAGTGAACTTATCTATTGCTTGTAGTGCATGAACTCCAAATTTTATCATCCTTAAACCAGAACTCTTTCTGACAGCAGTTTCTAATTTCATATGACTGAAGACTCTATGCTTTAGAATGCTTATTCATGAACTACCTGTTCAGAATGCCAGTCAGTTCTTCTCTTGCTTCCTCCATTGTATTTAATATTTCCCTCCTCTTTGTTGATGGCAAAGGGGGAGAATATTGTCTAGGGGATGTCTAGGGGGAGAATACATAACTGTCTGAATTCTGAATTCAATTCTGAATTGATTCCAAGGGAGAGTTTGAGGCAGTGAGTTGCATGCATTCATAGCATCTGCATGTCAATCTGCATAACACATCATGTCTTTCATCAAACATATATCTATATGACAGGATGTTGCTATTCTACTTCATATGGGGTTGCCATCATCAAAAAGGGGGAGATTGTTGTGACCCCTCTATGTTGATGATGTTGACACTTGCTTTATTTCATTGGCAACACCGTTGTTTTGATTGATTGGCAACTGCTTTTGATTTGATGAAATTGCTCTATCAGATTGACTATGTGTTCTTTGCATTTAATACACTGCTGTCTGCATGTCTCACTGACACTGGAAGCTCTCATATCAATTGACGCTATACATCATCCATTTCAGATAAAGTCCACACACTGCATTTCATTTGAATTGGTTAAGTGTGTACAGCGTCAACGCATCTCACTGGCTCATGTTACAGCGTCAACGCACTTCATTGGATGTGTGTACAGTGTCAACTCGCTAAGTGTGTACAGCGTCAACACATGAAGTCTGTACATCAATCTTAATATTCTAAGTCTGTACAGCCGTTGGCTTTGAACCTCAGAGTCTGTACATCCGAATTGCCCTTGATCTGGTCAAGTGTATACACTCTTTCACTGTAGCTTTCACATATTCAAGTCTACACATCGTGAAAGTCTATACACTCATCACTTACCTTCGTTCAAGGCAAAGTCTATACACTGGGGACTTTTCCTACGTTTCTTAGGCGAAGTCTGAACATTCGGTTCTGAAGCCTGAAGTCTATACACTCCAGCCTATTCCTATGTTCAAGGCTTCAGCTACACATTAAGTCTGTACATTGGCTTCGCTTCATCAAGTCTGTACATTGACTCGCCAACTTCTTTGAAGTCTGTATATTGCTTCAGGAGCTTCAAGTCTACACATCGCTTCGCTCCATGAAGTCTGTACATCCACAGTGTTACTTGAAGTCTGAACATTGGTCTTCAAACTCAAAGTCTGCACATTGTCTTCGAATCCAAAGTCTATTCAATGGTCTTCATACTTGAAGTCCATACATTCGATATGCAGAGTTGAAGTCCATACTGTGCCTCAGGCTGATAAAGTTCACACACTGGTCGGTGGCAAGCCTGTACACTGGCCTCAGCTTTCTAAAGTCTACACATTGGCCTCCTTGCATAAAGTATATACACTGGACTGTTTGGCAAGTCTATACATCGGCCCTTGTCTTCGATGTCTGTACAGCCCTTTAGCTTGCTCAAGTCCATACATTGGCTTCAAGACTATCAAGTCTATACACTGACGGCTGAACTGAGAACTCTATACATCGTCTGTCTACACTAGAGTCTCATGGAGTCTATACATTGCACTCGTCTTCTAAAGTCTATACACTGAAGTCTTCACATACGTTTGCATTACATGAAGTCCATACATTGGGCAAGTCTGTACGTTGCATTCGCCTTCACAAGTCTATACAACGAAGTATATACACTGCAATGTACATACTTAAATCTTATGACTTCATTTTTGTTGCTGAAGGGAACAGGGTCGACACTGGGAGCTTAAAGCGTCCACGCATCAGTTGACGAAGCCTTCACGATATCTTCCACTGCGTCAACGCCACAAGCAAGCAGCGTCGACGCAGCAGTTAAAGAAGCAGAGACCTTCACAGGCTATTCCACTGCGTCAACGCTACAATTGGACAGCGTCGACGCAGCAGCTAAAGAGACGAACCTAATGGCTTACTGGAATGCCTCACTGCGTTAACGCCATTGATTGACAGCGTCGACGCAGCAAGTCAGATTGCGGTCATTGAGCATGTGAACTGAGAACTCTATACATCGGACTGAAGAGGCTAATGAAGGGCACGTGATCCGAGATACCTGGCTCGTGATCTGAGAAGGACAAGGTATCCAGATGAGGACACGTGTACTGACACTCCATTGGATGCTGCCACGTGGTCCAAATTGCTGGGCGGGAAACGTGGAGAGCACACGCCTGCTGTTGTTGTTGCTATATAAACAAGCCTTCTTCCACAGAAGAAGACAGATCAAAGGAGAAGAAGAGAAAGTCTATACACTCAGCAGTAGTGAGCCTTCGATCCACAGAGAGAAAAGAGAGAAGAAGAAGATACAGAGAAGAAGAAGAAAAGAAATAGAGAAGAAGAAAACAAGAGAAGAAGAGATCGAGAGAGATGAGTTGAGAGAGAGCTGATTGAGAGTGAGATTGAGAGTGAGCTTGTATCTCAGTCTCGTGGTTCAAAACCAGAGCTGAGCTTTGCTCTTAAAGCTATATTGCTTTTGAGTTTTTCTGTTTTCATTTTGATTCTGTCTTTCATTTCCGAATACTGTTTCTTCAAGCTGTGTGTCAGCGGTCTTGCAGTGGTAGTCTCGACTGGACGGGTTAAGCTATATTTCCCCAGCGGTTGCAGAGGATCTGATCCTCTGGTCGGCAAGCTATAGTGCCCAGTGAAGCTGTGTATCAGCGGATTGTTTGGCCAAGCTGTAAAGTCCAGCGGACGAAAGCTGTGCTGCGCAGCAGGAAGCCATACTCGGTTGAGTGTGGGGTGGACGTAGGTCGTTGACCGAACCACCTAAAAATTGTGTGTGCATTGTGTTTGTGTTTTTGTTTGATCTGTGTGCGATGGGAATTCTTGCTTAGCTTATTTGGTTTCATCGCTCATGCTCATGTCTAGCTTTTGATATATATAGATATGGTGAATGGCTTTCATGGGTCGACCCTTTGCTTAGCACTCTTCATTTAGCTTAACTGATGTTTGCCTAAATTTCGCTTTAGAACTTACAGTAGTTTTAAATTAGGCAAGTTGATCTATTCACCCCCCTCTAGATCCACACTTAGTGGAGATAGACTGCGTCCATCTAACCCAACAGTTTTCAAACAATGCGCCCCAACACTTTTAATTAGGTTAATCCTGTGATTAGTTCGATTTGAATTTGTTCCCTCTTAGATGAGCATGGAATTTTCTAGGGGAATCAAAGCCAAACTCCGGGATAATCCTAATATGAATCTCACTCAAAACCCTTTAGGAAATCTAATAGGACTTCAACGGTACAACCTGCCTGGCGACCGTGTGGGAATCCACAGTTCACGTGGACTCACGGAAGTTCCCAATTGAAAAGGACTAGTTACACCTGAGGGAGAATCCTCAGGTGAAGAGTCCAAATCAACAGGAGGGTGTTCCTAATATGTGTGATGCCGGCTCTTCCTAAGCCCACCCAGACTCAAACCTGTAATGTGAGAATAAACAAAAGCAAAAATACACAAAACAAAAGCTAAACTATGAAAATAGGATTGAAACGGCAGTAGAAACGCGAATAGGAGACAGCCAAATCGATGGCCGCTCTATGGACTTGGGCGACCAGGTGCATGGCCACCTTGGGTTCTAGGCGGCCAAGTCTTTGGCCTTCTAGGATGTGGTGGGCGGCCAGGTCTTTGGTCGCCCTGGGACCTGGGCGACCAGAAACCTAGCCGCCCTCTATTTTGGTCCTGCAAGTCCACCAAGCGTAGAACAGGCACAGAGAGAAACTAAAAGTGAAAAATAAAGATGGGAAAAAGCTATTTGCTGGAAACTAAATGTAGTAGACTTCAATCTAAAGACTCACAGTGAGCAATGAGTGTCCCACCGTGATCGCCAGAAGGTTGTAGGTGCCGGAAGGTGAAGGCGTATGTCATGCGTGTGTGTCCTCCCAAACTTGTGCTGCTGCTACCTACAGTGCACATGTTAGAAAGAAAGAGATAGTGTGATCACCAGAGGTGTTTACCTGAACCTCACAGGGGTAGAATGATTGTGAACGCCTTAGGAATGAGAGAATGTGGGTTCTTCCTATCCTCGCTCTCGGTCGGCCAAGAACAAGGAGCTCTGCAAGTCGATGACGAGGTTCCTACAAATTAACCAGCAAATAGAAAGACCATTGGACTGAGAAAGTGTGGTAAATGCTCATGGAAGTAAAGAACACATGCAAATGGGGTCAATCATACCAGGAAGGGGGGCAGAAAGGGGGATGGTTGAGACCTTCGACCATCCGCCTTTCCTAGGTTTTGGATTGGAAAACCTCTTTAAAATAGGAAGCTAGGAAGATCTAGTGTGCATGCATGTAGTAAAATAGGAAGGAACGTGGCAATATAGGGAACAAGGGAAAGAAGGATGGGGTTTGCCTGTCAACCAGCAGGAGGCGGCCAGCTATTTGGCCATTCAAAAGAGGTGGGCGGCCATGTCGATGGCCGCCCCCTGTAACCTGGACTCTCCGGTGGCGGAGCTCTTCAACGGCAGGTTCTGCTACTAGGGGAATGCTCACAGCTCTCTCTCCGAGCCGTGAACTACCGGAACCTCCTCCCCTCACCAAATGTCCAACCCCCTCCGTCAGAAAATGTCCCCCCTCCCTCTCTGTGACCGAGTGAGGAGTTTTTGTTGTGTCGTGGTGGCGGATCTAGAGGGGAGGGGTGAATAGATCAGCCCCCTTTTTAAAAATTAAGGCACAGCGGAATGAAAGGTAAACTAACGCCCAGGAAGATCCACAAGATAGGAGTCAAAGAGAGATAGGAAGACGGCCTATGCAAGCATCTACCGCAAAACAAGCCCACAGACAACCACACTAGACAAGGAGTTTTAAGGTGGTTCAGACTCAATCCCAGAGTCCTACGTCCACCCCTCACTCAACCAAGTGAGGGTTCACTAGTGCAACTGTACTAAACAAATGCTGACACACAGCTTGCGGGCTCACATAGCCAAGTTGACACATAGTTTACGGGATCACACAGCCAACTCACAGAACAGAAACACCTTCTATCTGTCTTCCTACAACTCCCTTTAGGGACCGAACGAAGTATCAAATGGAGTGTTCAAATAAAGGAAAGATAACCCAAATGAAAAACCTAGACAGGATGTAAGACTCTTGAGGATAGAACAAAAGGCCTTGTCTGGAATCTGGATGGCGATCCACGCTTCTTCCAAATGGAGTGCTTCCTAGAAGGGCAAATTCTCCTTCAAAGGAAGTCGATGCTTCTTCTTCTTCTTCTCGCAGGATGAGGAGAGAAGATGAAGACGTCTGTCTTCAGATGCTTCAAGGCTGGAGCTGGGCCTTGGCATGAGGCTTCACTTGGCAAAGCTTCTTCTTCCAACTACTGGCTTCCATGAGCTCTCTACATACTTTCTGCTTGGTGCTCCTTCCATATATAAGCTCCGCCTCATTCTCTGGTGAACTTGGTGCCCGGCGTTCTCTCAAGCTTTTCTTACCATCTTTGGACAAGTCCACCTTTTTCTTTGAACTTGCTGCATGATCTTCTTTTGCTGAGTATGTCTCCCATCTGATATGCCTTTGGGGTAGACATTATTTTCTTCTTGTCTGCAACGTACGAGGTTGGTAGCTCCTGATCTGGTAAGACGAAAGCTGGGCCATCTATCTTCATCAGAGAAGACGAGATGCCAGACCACGGTGACCTCTGATTGGTTCAGAAGTGATAAGGTGCAGTGAGTTCTCATTGGCTGCCCAGACTGCTTCGAGCGGTACACTGTAGTTCCCATTTGCTGGCTGATCATATCTTCATCAAGTACAAGATTTTCTCCTCAAGGTTTGACCCCTTTTCGGATGGAGACCCTTTCTAGGTGACTGCCATTGGTCCACTTGGAAAGTAGGAATCTTTTCTGCCAGTAGATCTTCCAGAACTTGTACTTCCAATGGAGGTGACATCTATTTGATGAAATGCCTATTTCTAAGTGCACGGACCTTATCCTTGAATATGCTCAGCCCTTGTAACAGCTCGGACCTTGAAAGTTGCTCAGACCTTAAAAGGACTCGGACTTGATTTGCAGCATGTGTGTAGACCTCATAAGGCATGTGGAGAAATGTGCACCGACTTGGTTCATGCTATCGAAAGGTTGCTCAGACCTTGCTATGTTGAAGGTAAGATGTGCACCGACTTTGCTTTTGTTGAAAGCAGAATGTGCATAGACATTGAAGTGTTGAAGGGTAAATGTGCACAGAATTTGCTTTTGTTGAAAGCAGAATGTGCACAGACCTTGAAGTGTTTAAGGGTAAATGTGCACATACCGTGAAGTGTTCAAGGGTAAATGTGCACAGACCTTGAAGTGTTGAAGGGTAAATGTGCACAGACCTTAGTTTGCATTGTAAGCAAACTTGCACTGACCTTCTATGCCTTAGACAAGAATGTTCAATGACTTTGATATCAAACTGAAAAGTGCACAAACTTTGTATGCGTTGGAAGGCAAATGTGCATGGACCTTGTAGCTTGAAGGTGAGATGTGCACAGACCTTGTATGCGTTGAGAGCATATGTGCACAAACTGTCACACCTCGACGCGGAATATCGGGACCGACAGTAGAAAATGCTAGTAAAGATAACAAGCTAAGCTAAGAATTAACATAACGCCGTTAACAGAAATAACTCCAAATCTATTACAATAACCATCAAACCGTCTTAAACATAATCAAGCACAACCTCTACTCGACTCCGTTACAAAGACTAACACAAACTCTAAGGCATAGCTAGGTGTAAAACAACTATAACAATCTCAACATAACTATCAACTGATACACTCTAAGTCATCACTCTGGCCCATTCCCATCCATATGTGAATTTTCACCTGAGCTGCCTAGAAAGGGGGAAAATAACTATATGAGCGAACGCTCAGTAGGTAACAACAGGCAAGTGTAGGTAATTAACCAATTAATTACATGTTATATGAAACGGAAGAAAAGAAATGACGAACGGATGAAACAACATAAAAGGAAAGTTCTAAGAATGAAATGAAATAACAATATTGCAAAATGATGTAACTACAAGAATAGCAAGATTATGAACAATATAAATAACAGGAAATGGTAGGAAATTGGCCAACAAGTAAGAATATATAACCAAGTCAAACATGATTCAAGTAAGAGATCATTGTCATAGACATCACGCTAGTCATGCACTCGGTGCAATACCTCACCATGTCATTACAAAGTCCCATGGGCACAAGTACTTTTCGGGCGCTCTCCCCAGGACCAGACCGGACCCTTATGATGCGTTGACATTGATTTATTGGATCAAAGATCCCAAGTTCTGTCTAGACTTTAATCAAGTTAAACTGGCCAATTATAATCAAGTATAAACTTACCTCGGAACATCCCAAGGCTAAGTTGAAGAGATACTGTCCAAAATTTCTGTCCAGGAGTTTAAGTTATCAAGAACCATCATGTTCTTGGATTCAAAACCATAAAACACGGAGAAAACTAGTCTCTGGATGATATGCGGTCACTCCTGGGCCGCTCAAGACTTGTACGGTCGACTATGGGCCGCACTAATAGGAACTGGGCTGAGGTTTAGCCCTCAGGAGGTCAAGGTTGAACAATTGCTAAAGGGCCGCTCTACTATATGAACGGTAAGTATTGGGCCGCTCAAGGCCATAAGTTTATAAAATCGAGGTCAGGATATGCGGTCCTGATAGAGCCGCTCATTAATTGAACGGTCTACTAAGGGCTGAATGTCAGATGTACGGGCCATTACTGGCCGCACAACACAGGGCCTAATAATAATCTAGAAATTCACCCAAGTGGGCTCCCGGGCTGCCATAGGCAGGGTGGAACTGAACCAGAGTCTAGCCCACTGTCTTTTGGTCGGCCTGGGGTCTACTGGGCTGATCAAATCAGGAATTGGCCGAAGATGGATCAAGGATAATCGGCCAAAACTAATTAGCATTAGCTAGGGATGAACGGTCGCTACTGGGCCGTTCAGGGCGATATGCGGTCGGATAAAGGCCGTGCATGTCCCTGCTAGTCCAATTCGGACTAACACAAAACACAGCAATTCGATTGGGTCCAATTCCAAAACTAGGGGATAATAATGGTTCAAGATTAACGGTTCAGGTCTAAGGTTAAAAACAAGTGTAACCCTAATAGCCATTTCAATTATAAATGATTCACAATTTAGATTGACATTCATGGAAAGATGAATCAAGGTCGAGCTCTAATTAAATAAATCAGCAAGAATCATTTACTGTCATGAATTACAGTTTATTAGATGTGTTGCTAACATGCCATTTACCACTAACATAACATGCTGCAATTACAATTAATCTGTTCTGTTACAGATGTGCGGTCGGTTCTGGACCTTACATCCCCATATACGGTCACAGGCAGGCCGCTCATTCCCTCCTAGGTCTAAAGGCCTGTAAGAGATGGACGGTCGGTAATGTGCCGCTGGGAAGGATGTGCGGTCTGGAACTGGCCGCAAGATAGACATGCGGTTGGGATTCGGCTGCATGTTCCAGGGAAACGATTTGAGATTGAAACGTATAAACGGTCATCAATAGGCCGCCTGTCTTGGATGTGCGGTCTATCGTGTGGCGGCACAAGTCCAGATAGGTCGCTGCCCCTTTCACCTTGCCCGACTCCGGCGAGGTTTCTAGGGTTAGACTAAAACATGGAATTCGCACGATATAAAGCATTAAATTTAGGGGTTTTACTATCAAAAGAAAGAGCACGAAAAACTCTACAAGATGCATGGATCAATTTTATGTTTACAGCCTGAAATTACTACTTAATCGAAAGGGAACAGTTATAACCGTAGTTCTGACATGCTTCCACTAAAATAAAAAATTCTCGCAGAGCACTTGATAAAAGTTAAAGCTTTCTACATCAATGAAAAACTGACACGATGATGCTTCCAACCATATATTATTTGTTGGGTTTGGCTTGCTATCACCTACCTAAATCGGATGAAGAAGGAAGGTGAAAGAAAACCCAAGACGCCGGTACACGCAGCCACTAATCACTAGAGATCTCCCTCGATCCAACTCCTCTGCAGCTGCCACTGGTTCTAAACGATTCCAGGGTTAGAGAGCTTCATTTTTATAGGTCACACGCCTTCTAAAGGTTTCTATGCGCGGAGTATTCGTCGACTCAAGTTGGGCAAATGTGAACGCCGCCACAATTGTGACGCGAACCAATCACCGTCGATTGCACCTCCTAGGGTTAGGGTTTTGAGAGATTAAGAGAGGGGAATAGATCCTCTCATCCTGGCCTTTCACTTGCCACCGGTTTGGGCTCATTTGATGGAGTATTGGGCTCGAATTTTACGTTTTAAGGCATGGTTAACTAAGTGTTCAATTTGGGCTGAATCCACTAATTGGGCATACATATAGATTTTATCTGGGTTGGTCACAGAAGACAAGTTTGTTAAACGTGTTATCCTCTACATGAATATATTTTTTTGGATTTTTATAAAATTGTTAAAATCTAGTTCATTCTATTTATTAAGAAATTTTAATTAATAAATTTCTAATTAATTAATTTCAAATTTCTAATTAATTTCTTAAACAATCGGGGTATTACACCCTCCCCCACTTAAGGAATTTGGTCCTCCAAATTCAATGCACTTAATAATAAAAAGAGGGAGTGAGACAGCTCACCTAGAATAAGTCAGGGTACTGCCTCCGCATAGTATCTTCTGACTCCCAAGTAGCTTCTTCAGTTCCACGACGACTCCACTGCACTTTAACCATCTGTATGGAACGATTCCTGAGTTGTTGTTGCTTCTGATCCAGAATCTTGATCGATCTTTCTTCATAAGTCAGATCTTCCTTCAATTTGAAGTCCATATGCTGAATAATGTGAGTGGGATCATACACATATTTCCGTAACATAGACACATGGAAAATATTGTGTACTCCAGATAACTGAGGTGGTAGTGCCAAACGGTAAGCAACCACCCCTACTCCTTCCAGAATCTCGAATGGACCAATGTATCTTGGACTTAGTTTGCCCTGAATACCAAACCTTCGAATCCCTCTCATAGGAGAAACCTTTAAAAACACATGCTCACCAACTTGAAATTCCAATGCTCTCCTCCTGGTGTCGGCATAACTCTTCTGTCTTGATTGTGCTACTTGTAACCGATCTCTGATAATATGGATGTTCTTGGACGATTCGAAAATGAGATCTGGTCCAAGCCATTGCTTCTCACCTACCTTGTCCTAACATAACGGGGATCGACAGCTTCTACCATACAAAGCTTCAAATGGAGCCATCTGAATG
Organism: Amorphophallus konjac; assembly: GCA_022559845.1. NCBI lineage: Eukaryota > Viridiplantae > Streptophyta > Magnoliopsida > Alismatales > Araceae > Amorphophallus > Amorphophallus konjac. The sequence continues at coordinate 198,242,235 of CM040125.1, read as the reverse complement.
CTGGACTGGTAACTGTTGTTATAGGCGAATTTCACCAATGCCAAGTGATCACTCCAACTACCTCCAAAGTCAATCAAGCATGCTCTAAGCATATCTTCCACTATCTGGTTGGTCCTTTTAGTCTGTCCGTCTGTTTGTGGATGGAAAGCAATACTGAAATTCAGACGAGTTCCCAAGGACTCTTGCAATCCTTTCCAAAAATGAGAAGTGAACTTGGGGTCTCTATCAGACACAATACTGACTAGTATACCATGTAGTCTTACCACTTCCTTCATATACAAAGCAGCCAAAACATCAACTGTCCATTTAGACTTAATAGATAAGAAATGAGCCGATTTCGTCAATCTGTCGACAATCACCCATATTGCATCAAATTCACTACGAGTCCTAGGTAGACCCATAATGAAATCCATGCCAATGCTCTCCCACTTCCATTGGGGTATATCAAGGGGTTTCAATTTCCCTGCTGGTCTGAAATGCTCAGCCTTGACTTGCTGACAAACCAAGCATCTACTTACGAAGTCCGCAACTTCTCTTTTCATATTCGGCCACCAAAAAGATCTTTTCAAATCCTTAAACATCTTAGTACCTCCAGGATGAATGGTGTATCTGGATCTATGAGCTTCCTTAAGGATCTTACTCTTTATCTCAACTATATCAGGTACATAAGTTCTTTCTTGAAATAACAATCTTCCATCATCAGCCATCAAGAAGTCAGGTCTGTTACTCAAGCTTCCCTTGATCTCTACCAACTCTGGGTCATCATCTTGCAGAGACTTGATTTTCATCAATAATTCGGGCTTAAGTTGAATCTGAGCAATCATAACCCGATCCTTGTCAACACTAAGATCCAAATTAGCTAACTGCTCCAGCAATCTCCATTCTTGTAACATGAGGCTTGACAACATAGCTATAGGCTTGCGGCTTAAGGCATCTGCCACAACATTACCTTTTCTAGGATGATACTCAATGGAGAAATCGAAATCCTTCAAATACTCCAGCCATCTTCATTGCCTCATAGAGTTCCTTCTGAGAAAATAAGTATTTCAAACTCTTATGATCTGAAAACACCGTAAATGCCTCTCCATACAAGTAGTGCCTCCATATCTTCAAGGCGAACACCACTACTGCTAGCTCCAAATCATGAACAGGATAATTCACTTCATGCTTCCTCAATTGCCTAGAAGAATATGCTATCACTTTCCTGTGCTGCATGAGTACACACCCTAAACCAATACCTGAAGCATCAGTGTATACAACAAAACCTCCTTCGCCAGAAGGTAAAGCCAAAACAGGTGCAGTAGTCAAACATTCCTTCAAGGTCTGAAAGCTTCGCTCGCAATCTTCTGACCATTCAAATTTGATCTCTGAAAGGGCGTGATCTCGCGCGGCTCCTGAGTGGGGTAGATGATCACCGAACAGTGAACTGTAGAGAAAGGGAAACGGATCAGAAGGCCCAGGGGAGGTTCCTTGGGGAAAACCCTCCGATGCTAAAGTCAGTAGAGCAATGGTGGAAGATAGGGAGGGAGGTGGAAAGAGGTGCACGAGATCCCCCTACACCAAGGTGGTGAAGTGGTTCCTGCTCAAGGGATTTTAGGCGTGTATTGCCCTTACCTTTTACTGGAGGGAGTCCCAGGTTTATATAGTGTGCTCGCCTCAGGAGTCCCGTAAGCTGAGGAGTTTCAGGCAGGAGTTACGTCCTCATCGTGGGGTCTTTACGTCCTCATTGTGGGATCTTTATAGCCTTGAGGGATCATGGGTCCCTTATCCTCATAAAATCCTACTCATAAAAGGGCTCACAACCGCAGCGTGGATAAGCAATCGTCGGTCGAGCTGAGCATAAAAGGTGCCAACCCTGTCCGGGCGTAGGCATAGCTCGGATGAAGATAGGTCGGAGTGGGCGCTGAGCGCTTGCCTCTATCCCGATGAGGGGATAACTCGGGTGTGGGTCTTCCTCCGTTCTGACCGACACTCGGGCCTTCCGAGCCTAAGGGCCGCCGAGGAAGGATTAGATCCCGAGTAATCTTATTGGGCTTTTTAGCCTAAGTGGGCCCTGTGGGGCTGTCACTTGGATGAGCCGGGCCTCGTTTGGTCCTGATGGACCTAGTTTGACTGCTCTTAGATGGGCTACAGAAATCTCTCTCTCTACTTGTCCCCCTCCTACTCCCGAGCTTTAGTAAGCTCGGAAGAGTAGTTGTTGGGGTTTTAGACCAGCGTGGTTCCGGTGGGTGGAGATCTGGCGATGTTAGGAAGCCACGTGTCATGGTCACCTGGGCCCATAATAATGATGATCCTGACGGATTTGAACTGAAGGGGCCCCCTTTTCTTGGAGGTCGGAATGACTCGCCGCCTTCCGCGTGGGGATATAGGCGTTGGGTGCTTATTGTCATTCCAGACTCCCTCTGTCTTTAGGGTTTTGGCTCTCCTCCGTTCTTGCTTTTGGGCTCTTTGATGCGTCGTGAGAACATGATGGAAGACCAGAGGCTTGCAGCGGCGTTCGTGGAGTTGGCGGAGATAACCACGGAGGCAGTCCGGCGGCTTCCTCTTCCCCCAGAATCTTTGGGGTCTCGAGATCACCTTTCCTCCAACTCTTCTCCAGATTCCATGGCGGACCAACGTTCGGATGCTGAGGAGTGGGAGGATGAGCCAGTGGTGAAGGCGCCAGTTCCAAATTGCAGTGAACTGGGGGAGGCGGATGTGAGAAGGGTGGAGCACCATTATCACCTGCCCCACAAGTTCCGCTTTGCCGCGGCCTCTCTACATGAGACGAGCGTGGACTCTCGTACATGCCATATCTGTACTTTCCTTCTGTCGTGGAAGGGTGGGTTCCGCCTTCCCTTTGAACCTTTCGCTTCAGCTTCTAAATTTTTTCCTATTGGCACCCATTCAGTTGGTAGCCAATTCTTGTCTTCTTCTTTTCGCCTTCCGCATTCTCTGCTGCCAGTGTGGAGTTCCTCCTTCCTTGGACCTCTTTCACTATTTCTTTGAGTTGAAAGCACATCCTTCGGCCGGGAAGGGTTTCTATTTCATCCAGGCAAGGCGGAATAGGAGCTTTATCTCCTTGGCTGCGAAGGATTCTTCACATAAGGGGTGGAAAACTCAATTCTTCTGGATGGGGATTTGTTCGGGGGAGAAAACCTGGAGGTGTCCAGTAATCCCAAATTTCCACCCGAATATCCCTCCCAGGCAGTATGAGTTCCCTCCACATGTGGAGAAATATGCGACTATCTTGCTAAAGCACCGCCAATCCACAGAGGAGCTGGTTACTCCAGAGAATATCGAGCGGTGTCTTCTTACGCGGCTGCATCCATCGGGTTCAAGTGCCACAAGCTAGGTTCTCCTTTGGATGTTGAGATCATTTTTCTTTTTCTGAATACGTCTTCCTTCTCGTGCAGACACCAGGCGGCAGGCTTTGGAGGAGGTCGCATAGGTGATCGAGCTTGGCGATAACTCGGCTGCTGATGAATCGGCTACTCCTACGGGTCACTCCCGAGCCAGAGATACGGGCAAGGGGGCGGCCTAGGGTGAATCCTCCAGGCCGTGGGGGTCCAAGCGTAAGGATCCCGCAGAAGGCATGATTCGGGCCGCCGCGAAGGCCAGGAAGCGGGCCAAGAAGGTCTGGGTCATAGCCGTAGTCGAAGGCGACCTTGCTGCGGCTCGCCACTCCGCCGAGCATGATGGGGCCGACCCTACCGGGCGAGCTCTCCCACCCGCCGAGCAAGAGGGGGCCGAGGAGGTTAGGAATGCTCCTGCGGTCGGCGATGATGCTGGCTCGGCTCCTCCTTCGGCCAGAGCTGAGGGGGCTGGGGCTGCTCCTGCGATTGGTGGCGGTGCTAGCCCGGCTCTCCCCTCGGTAGGAGCCGAGGGGGCCGTAGACGAGGGGGGTGATGTTGGGGCCGTGGCTGAGGTTGGCGCTTCAGGTGGTGGTGTAGGTGCCGAGCCGGTCTAGGTTGGGGGGCCGCAAGAAAATTTGACCGAGGCACGAGAGGTGACCGAGGCCGGGGCTTGGTCCGAGCCACTCGGTGGGGCCCCGGGCAATGGGGGGTTCTCTATTCCAGCGGCCTTGGAGAGGCTTGGTATCCCGGCCCCTCTGCACCAGGTATGCCGCGGTATAGCCGCGAAGGTGAGGGGGGGAGGTAGGTAGTACTCTCCGTCCGCGGCCCTCGCGGGGGTTATGGAGGGCGGCCTGGTCCTGGCCCAGATGGGGGCCACTATGGCAGAAGCATACGCTAGATCGGAGTCGGAGCGAGCGAACCGGGCCTGGACCCTTGGTGGGTCTGACAGGAGGTTGGCTCGGCTTGCCGAGGAGCGTGATGGGCTTCGGCGGAAGCTTTCCTCAGTCAGGGAGCTGGTGCAGTCGAGCCAGGTGGAGACCCGGGCGCTAACCAAGCAGCTAGCTAAGGCCCGCGAATCGCTCGAGAGGAAGAATAGGCTTCTTGAAGGGGAGCGCCTTTTACGTGTTGAGCTGGATGGCCGGTGGGAGATCGAACGTGTAGAGCTGGTGGACCGAGCGGAGGAAGCCGAGTGCCTTCGGCGGGAGGCCGAGGCTGATCGGGCCGAGGTGGAGAAGTAGGTGGCGGAGGTCGAAAAGCGGACGGCTGAGGCCGAGCGGAAGTTAGCCGAGGCAGAGCGGATGAAGGCCGAGCTCGCTGGTAGGGTGGGATCGGCCGGGGCGGAGGCTCTCGAGCAGTACAAAAGCTCAGAGGCCTACCGGGTCGACCTTAAGGAGGCTGCCCTTCCCTACTACGAGTCAGCACTTCGCCGGGGCATCCGCAAGGGGTTCAAGCAAGGCTACAACCAGGCCGTCTCTTATGCCGAGGGGCAGGCGTCCGGGGTAGTTGACTTCCCATCCGGGTAATGATATGACTCGGACTTGTCATCCTCCAGTTCCTCTGCTTCGACGTCGGATGAAGAGGATCACGGGGGCTCTTCGTCCGAGGGGTCGCCAACTCCGAATGCCTCGGGAGGGCACGCAACAAGGAAGTTCCCACGCCGCTGGGGTCAGTGCCAGGGTCGGACGTCGTCGAGGGTGCCGGGGGCAGACCGTTTGAGCCCTCCACTTCCGAGCTTCAAGGTGGGCTGGAGGCCTGATGTATCTGCTTTGCTTCCTCTTTTTGTATGTCTTTTTCCTTTTGAAGAAAAATTTTCTCTTTTGTGTAGAAAAATAGATAAGGCAATAGCATTGGGACGAAGACTTAACTGTTTCGTACCGCCATTGTAGCACCCCGTATAAAAAAATGATTAATTTTTTTTTATTAATAATATTTCTCAAATATAAAAAAATATTAGATAAACTCTATAGGAAGTTTATGTAAGAAGTTAGAACACGGAGTTATCATATGTAAAGATTATTCACTTAACAAGTGACTTCCTGGTGTAGTTGGTTAAGTGATGTGCCTTTCAACCTAGTGACCAGGGTTCCAATCCCAGCATTTACCATTTACCTTTTGTGCCAAATAATTATACGTTATAGGCTAGTAAAACTTGCACCGAGGCAGAATCCTATATGCAACCAGTCAATGTATAGACTTTGAGCTGGTGAACGTAGGTAAAGATAGGAATGTACAGACTTTGTGTTGCAGCAACGTAGGTAAAGATAGGAATGTATAGACTTTGAGGAATGTATAGACTTTGAGGATGTACAGACTTTGTGTTGAGCCGATGTGCAGACTTTGTGTTGCACAGACTTTGTGTTGAGCGCCGATGTACAGACTTTGTGTTGCATAGACTTTGTGTTGAGCCGAGGTATAGACTTTGAGAGGATGTACAGACTTTGTGAAGCCAATGTATAGACTTTGGGCTTAGACTTTGAGGATGTACAGATTTTGTGAAGTCAATGTTGTATAGACTTTGAGGATGTATAGACTTTGAGGAAGTCAATGTATAGACTTTGAGAGGATGTACAGACTTTGTGAAGCCAATGTATATACTTTGAGGAAGCCAATGTATAGACTTTGAGGATGTACTTTGAGGAAGCCAATGTATAGACTTTGAGGATGTACAGACTTTGTGAAGTCAATGTTGTATAGACTTTGATGATGTACAGACTTTGTGAAGCCAATGTATAGACTTTGAGGATGTACAGACTTTGTGAAGCCAATGTATAGACTTTGAGGATGTACAGACTTTGAAAGTGTGCACATTAAAGAGGGATCGTGTATGAATGTGGGAGACAAACTTTACGATTTGGGCCATGGATTGGCTGTCCAAACATTATCCCTTATCTCTCCAGCCTGTACAAGCTGTAAGGCCCCATTATTCCAGATCTTGCCCCCCTATCCGGTCATACCAGACCCTATAACATACCCTTTGCTACCCCCATTCTAGGTTAGCTAAGGTTGGGGCAAAGCTCTACAGGGATTACACAGTCACCTAGAAGGGTTCTGCTACTGCTAGAGATCTTCCAACAAGGTTGGTGTTCTCAATTTTTAACTAAACTAGTAGCTAATCTAGGATGATTAGTCTAGGCAGTTAGTCTTCGGCTCATCTCCATGTGATATTTCGTGTTTATACAGCATGTGTTAGCCTCATAGTTAGCATGTATTAGCTTTAATCTAAGAAAAGTAGTAAAATTAGTAAAGTAATTAGTTTCATAACCAGGATAATTAACATGCAATAGCTTCAATCTGGGACAATTAGCAAGTATTAGTCTCATGCCCCAGATAATTAGCATATATTAGCTTCATTAACTAATCTATTAGCATACCTAATATATTAGCATACCTAATTAACCTGTTAATCTACCAAATCTATACCCCTAGTGTAGACGCTTGGTGTTGACACCTCCAAGCTAAATGTCGACACCTCTATTAATTGTATATACATAACACCTTCACACACATATATATATAACACCTCCCTATATATATATATATATATATATAACTAAAACCTCCCTATATACAAATGTCGACACCTCCATTCTAACAAATGTCGACACCTCTATATATACAAATGTCGACAGTATATATATAACGCCTTCATTATACCTCCATTAATTGTATATATAAAACACCTCCATTATATATCGTAAGACAAGAATATATATATATATATAACTAATGTCTACACCTCCAGTACATACTGTTAGAACTAATGTCTACACCTCCATTCTCACCGAATATATATATATAGAGAGAACATAATATAATATAAAATGGACTCCTCCATTCTTACAGAGTATATACATATAGAACAATGTAATATATACAAAATATATATAGACCAATGTAAAATATGTAGATATACATATAAAAAAATATATAGATATACAGGAATATACAATGTAATAATATATAGATATACAAGAATAGACAATGTAATAATATATAGATATACAGAAATATACAATGTAATATATATACAGAATATATATAGACCAATATAAAATATGTACATATACATATAGAAAAATATAGATATACAGGAATATACAATGTAATATATATACATAATATATATAGACCAATGTAAAATATGTAGATATACATATAGAAAAATATATATATATACAGAAATATACAATGTAATAAATACAGAATATATATAGACCAATGTAAAATATGTAGATATACATCTAGAATATATATATATATATATGTAGATATACAAGAATATATATATATAACTAAGTGACTATTATACAGGATATCTATATATATAGCTAAATGTAGACACCTCCCTATACCAAAACATGAATATATATATATAACTAAATGCCGACACCTCTCTATATGTATATGTCGACACCTCCCCAAAACCTCCTTATATATAAATGTCGACACCTCACTATATATATAAATGTATATAAATGTATATAAATGTCGACACCATATAAATAAATGTCGACACCTCATATATATATATTGGACAGAAGATATATATATCTATAACCTCCATTATAAATATATAACAGGATGTTATATACATATTGGACAACCTCCATTATATATATATTGGTTAGAATTCAATAACCTCCATTATATATATAACAGGATATATATATATACATATTGGACAAAATATATATAACTAATGTCGACACCTCATATAATTGTACAGGAATATGTATATCTATATATAGAGAGAGAGAGAGAACTAATGTCGAAATCAAGTATCGACATTTACAATCAACAGATTGATGTCGGTATTTACTATAAGAAGGAAAAATCAGAACGAGTGGAACAATAAATAAACAATGTTAACCTCACCAAGGACAATGGTAAGACAAAATGAGTTATGTGAAGTTCTGAAATTCTCAAAGTTTCCTCTATATGTCCACATCATCAATTTGCATAACTCGACTTAAATTGATGGGCGTCCCTGACCCGGACGCTATTCATTGACCAGCGGCCGTATAACAGACGCTTATTCCAAACGAAAAATCCAAACAGAAAATAGGCAGTAAAGTTAAACTCTAGCTACTTAGCTAACCTAGACTGGTTAAATCTCGATTTAACCAATAAATCATCTAGTCAACCTGGTTAAGCCAAAGCCTACACGGCACCAATCTCACCTAGTTTTTTAATGCTTCAAACGTTGCTGGTTTAACTCCTAGTTCGTCCCTACATAACGATATGCCTTGGATTCTATTATATAATCCACCTTATATACATCCTACCTGGTCAACCTTGAAATTCCATATTGGCTATAAACGAGAGTGGATGTCGACAAACATGACCAATGTTGTGCATATAGGGCCCGGTCTGGTCCTGGGAGGAGCACCCGAAGGTACTTGTGCCCATGGGAGTTTATTGACCACGGTGTTTGGCATTGCACCGGAGTACTTTCTTGCTAGACTTTAGGCATTCCACTCATTCTCGTTATATTACTTGATTGATTGACTTGAGACCCGCAGAAGGGTAAAAGTGTTTACTTGAATGAATTGATAAATAGCCAATTCCAGTTATACATGTTTGAAATTACTTTGCTTACTATTGCTTGATTGACATGTTGTTATTCCAGTTATTACTCCTCAGTTATCACTTGCTTGATATCATTGACTATCACTTGCTATTGCTGCTTGAAAATGCGAAATCTATATGCTCTAACTTTCTACTCTTGTCGACCTTACGATTCCTTGATATCTATCTGTTTGCATGCATAGATTACCCACATTAAATGAACTTGTAATTCACTTAAAGCATGTTAAATCTTGAGATGTAATTCCTACTGAGCTTTATGCTCATTCAGTGTTAATTAATATTTTTCAGGTTGTCTCGAGGATAGCTAGCAAGCATGGGCAAGAGTGTTGTAGTGTACCAAGATGTCATAGTAGACCATGTTTCTCAGTATAGAATTGAGAGTTATCTTATTATAAGAGTATTCTTGTAATTATCTTGAGAGCTAGTGTTGTCCATGAAATTTTGGAAGAGTTGTAAAAAGTAAAATTTTATAGTGGAGATTTTTATATCAAGTGATGTAATTAGAATTTCTAGTCTTGATTGAGTGAGGGGTTTTCTCCCCTGTCGTGCTTCGATATTCCGCGTCGGGGCGTGACAGTTGTGGTATCAGAGCCTAGGTTATTTAGACCCTAGGTTTCTAAGTTTCCTTGTTATTAAAAAACTCATTTAGGTGTCTTAGGTTGGAGTTCTAGATCTAACATCTTGTAGTTATCCGGTGAGATTGGGTAGAGCATTGGGTTATGTGCTAGAATAGCCATAATCCTAGTAAATAAGATAAGTATTTATTATAATTTATTTTGAATTATGTTATAATTTTTATATTGCAAGTGTAATAAAAGGAAGCTACTTGAAGATTGAAGAAGTACTTAAGAAGTATAATTGGAACTTATTCGCAGGTTAGTATTTTTAATAATCTTCTTTAATTTAATTATTTAAATATCATGTGAATTTGGGGACCAAATTCTTTTAAGTGGGAGAGGGTGTAGCACCCCGTATAAAAAAATGATTAAATTTTTTATTATTATTATTAATATTTCCCAAATAAAAAAAATATTAGATAAACTCTATAGGAAGCTTATGTAAGAAGTTGGAACACGGAGTTATCATATGTAAAGATTATTTACTTAACAAGTGACTTCCTGGTGTAGTTGGTTAAGTGATGTGCCTTTCAACCTAGTGATCAGGGTTCCAATCCCAGCATCCACTATTTACTTTTTGTGCCAAATAATTATACGTTATAGGCTAGTAAAACTTGCACCGAGACAGAAACCTATATGCAACCAGCAACGTAGGTAAAGATAGGAATGTACAGACTTTGTGTTGAGTCGATGTACAGACTTTGTGTTGCATAGACTTTGTGTTGAGCCGATGTATAGACTTTGTGTTGTACAGACTTTGTGTTGAGCCGAGGTATAGACTTTGAGAGGATGTACAGACTTTGTGAAGCCAGTGTATAGATTTTGGGCTTAGACTTTGAGGATGTACAGACTTTGAGGAAGCCAATGTATAGACTTTGAGGATGTACAGACTTTGAGGAAGCCATTGTATAGACTTTGAGAATGTACAGACTTTGTGAAGTCAATGTTGTATAGACTTTGAGGATGTACAGACTTTGAGGAAGCCAATGTATAGACTTTGAGGATGTACAGACTTTTGTGAAGCCAATGTATAGGCTTTGAGGATGTACAGATTTTGTGAAGTCAATGTTGTATAGACTTTGAGGATGTACAGACTTTGAGGAATCCAATGTATAGACTTTGAGGATGTACAGACTTTGTGAAGCCAATGTATAGACTTTGAGGATGTACAGACTTTGAAAGTGTGCACATTGAAGAGGGATCGTGTATGAATGTGGGAGACAGACTTTACGATTTGGGCCATGGATTGGCTGTCCAAACATTATCCCTTATCTCTCCAGCCTGTACAAGCTGTAAAGCCCCATTATTCCAGATCTTGCCCCCCTATCCGGTCATACCAGACCCTATAACATACCCTTTGCTACCCCCATTCTAGGTTAGCTAAGGTTGGGGCAAAGCTCTGCAGGGATTACACAGTCACCAAGAAGGGTTCTGCTACTGCTAGAGATCTTCCAACAAGGTAGGTGTTCTCAATTTTTAACTAAACTAGTAGCTAATCTATGATGATTAGTCTAGGCAGTTAGTCTTAGGCTCATCTCCATGCGATATTTCGTGTTTATACAGCATGTGTTAGCCTCATAGTTAGCATGTATTAACTTTAATCTAAGAAAAGTAATAAAATTAGTAAAGTAATTAGTTTCATAACCAGGATAATTAGCATGCAATAGCTTCAATCTGGGATAATTAGCAAGTATTAGTCTCATGCCCCAGATAATTAGCATGTATTAGCTTCATTAACTAATCTATTAGCATACCTAATCTATTAGCATACCTAATTAACTTGTTAATCTACCAAATCTATACCCCTAGTGTAGACACTTGGTGTTGACACCTCCAAGCTAAATGTCGACACCTCTATTAATTGTATATATATAACACCTTCACATATATATATATAACACATCCCTATATATATATATATAACTAAAACCTCCCTATATACAAATGTCGACACCTCCATTCTAACAAATGTCGGCACCTCTATATATACAAATGTCGACAGTATACATATAACGCCTCCATTATACCTCCATTAATTGTATATATAAAACACCTCCATTATATATTGTTAGACAAGAATATATATATATATATAACTAATGTCTACACCTCTAGTATATACTGTTAGAACTAATGTCTACACCTCCATTCTCACCGAATATATATATATAGAGTACAGAATATAATATAAAATGGACTCCTCCATTCTTACAGAGTATATACATATAGAACAATGTAATATATACAGAATATATATAGACCAATGTAAAATATGTAGATATACATATAGAAAAATATAGATATACAGTAATATATAATGTAATATATATACAGAATATATATAGACCAATGTAAAATATGTAGATATACATATAGAAAAATATATATATATTCAGGAATATACAATGTAATATATACAGAATATATGTAGACCAATGTAAAATATGTAGATATACATCTAGAAAATATATATATATATGTAGATATACGTGAATATATATATATAACTAAATGATATAACTAAGTGACTATTGTACAGGATATCTGTATATATAGCTAAATGTAGACACCTCCCTATACCAAAACAGGAATATATATAAAACTAAATGCCGACACCTCTCTATATGTATATGTCGACACCTCCTCAAAACCTCCTTATATATAAATGTCGACACCTCACTATATATATAAATGTATATAAATGTATATAAATGTATATAAATGTCGACACCATATAAATAAATGTCGACACATCATATATATATATATATTGGACAGAAGATATATATATCTATAACCTCCATTATAAATATATAACATGATGTTATATACATATTGGACAGAATTCTATAACCTCCATTATATATATATTGGACAGAATTCTATAACCTCCATTATATATATATAACATGATATATATATATACATATTGGATAAAATATATATAACTAATGTCGACACCTCATATAATTGGACAGGAATATGTATATATATATATATATAGAGAGAGAGAGAGAGAGAGAACTAATGTCGAAATCAAGTATCGACATTTACAATCAATAGATTGATGTCGGCATTTACTATAAGAAGGAAAAATCAGAACGAGTGGAACAATAAATAAACAAAGTTAACCTCACCAAGGACAATGGCAAGACAAAATGGGTTATGTGAAGTTCTGAAATTCTTAAAGTTTCCTCTATATGTCCACATCATCAATTTGCATAACTCGACTTAAATTGATGGGCGTCCCTGACCCGGACGCTATTCATTGACCAGCGGCCGTATAACAGACGCTTATTCCAAACGAAAAATCCAAACAGAAAATAGGCAGTAAAGTTAAACTCTAGCTACTTAGCTAACCTAGACTGGTTAAATCTCGATTTAACCAATAAATCATCTAGTCAACCTAGTTAAGCCAAAGCCTACAGGGCACCAATCTCACCTAGTTTTTTCATGCTTCAAACGTTGCTGGTTTAACTCCTAGTTCGTCCCTACATAACGATATGCCTTGGATTCTATTATATAATCCACCTTATATACATCCTACCTGGTCAACCTTGAAATTCCATATTGGCTATAAACGAGAGTGGATGTCGACAAACATGACCAATGCTGTGCATATAGGGCCCGGTCTGGTCCTGGGAGGAGCACCCGAAGGTACTTGTGCCCATGGAAGTTTATTGACCACGGTGTTTGGCATTGCACCGGAGTACTTGCTTGCTAGACTTTAGGCATTCCACTCATTCTCGTGATATTACTTGATTGATTGACTTGAGACCCGCAGAAGGGTAAAAGTGTTTACTTGAATGAATTGATAAATAGCCAATTTCAGTTATACATGCTTGAAATTACTTTGCTTACTATTGCTTGATTGACATGTTGTTATTCCAGTTATTACTCCTCAGTTATCACTTGCTTGATATCATTGGCTATCACTTGCTACTGCTGCTTAAAAATGCGAAATCTATATGCTCTCACTTTCTACTCTTGTCGATCTTAAGATTCCTTGATATCTATCTGTCTGCATGCATAGATTACCCACATTAAATGAACTTGTAATTCACTTAAAGCATGTTAAATCTTGAGATGTAATTCCTACTGAGCTTTATGCTCATTCAGTGTTAATTAATATTTTTCAGGTTGTCTCGAGGATAGCTAGCAAGCATGGACAAGAGTGTTGGAGTGTACCAAGATGTCATAGTAGACCATGTTTCTCAGTATAGAATTGAGAGTTATCTTATTATAAGAGTATTCTTGTAATTTACTTGAGAGCTAGTGTTGTCCTTGAAATTTTGGAAGAGTTGTAAAAATTGAAATTTTATAGTGGAGATTTTTATATCAAGTGATGCAATTAGAATTTCTAGTCTTGATTGAGTGAGGGGTTTTCTCCCCTGTCGTGCTTTGATATTCTGCGTCGGGGCGTGACAGCCATTGTCGTATTTTGTTCAGCGTATCTGCAGTGGTTGGAAAGAGAAGATACTTTCTGCGTGGATCTCACCTGATGGTTGGGTGAGCGTCTGATAGGGTGTCTTTCCGTTTTCTTATGCTTTGAATGCTTGGCCGCTTTGTGTGTCCCGCTGGAGGCGGAAATGAGAAGTTTGAGGTGACCGTTCGTAGGGAGAGATCCCTTTGGCATATTTTCGAGGAGAGAATCATTTAAGGAAAATAGCCTCCCTTCGCCTATAAAAGGTCTGAAGGGCGTCCCTTCCTCTCCACCGCTTAGGGTTTTCCCTGACAGTCTTTCCTCGTTCTTTCTTCACGTAGCGTTGTGCCATTATATTTGGAGCATGGAAGACGCCCTGGAAGATGAAGCTGCCGATGGCGGAGGGCAGAGAGTCCTTGCTGCTTCGGGTTTGAAGGAGGTCTGACAGCCGGCGGACGGGTTTAAAGAAGGTCCGACGTGTGGAGGCACGTCGTCTTCTTTTTATCAGTTCCGGCGGCGCTTGCAGGGGGGCGAGATTGTGGACGGATGGGGGCATTAGGCATCCCTGTCGCCCGTCCCTTCCTGCTCGCTCCATGGAGGGGAGGAGGAAGACAATTAGGCTCCCTCCTTCCCCGGCTTTCTCCTGCCTCCTCATCCAGCTCTGCTAGTTTCTTTTCCCCCCCGCAGCCTCTTTTGCTCTTCTCATCATTTCTTTCACTCTTCAGAGGGTTCCTGCACTCTCTTCCTTCCAAAGAGTTGGCAGGTTGGCGGGGAGGATGATTTCATATGCGTTCCCTCTCCCCTTTCTCTTCCAAGTTCAACTTGGAAGGTAGCCTTCTCCTTCCTAATCCCTCTGCCACCTTTGTCACGAGTTGCTCGAGTCAACGGGGTCGACTACCCTTTATCCGAGCCAGTTTCTGCACGAGGCAGAGTCAGTGGCTGGATGCAGGAAGGTCAACCGAGTCAGCCGAGCGATGGGCTCATACGGCGGTGCCAGATGGATTTTTTGCTTTTTTGACATGTATTTTCTTGGCTTCGGCCTTCCTGATGTACAAGCGAGTTGTTTGAATAAAAGAAAGGAGCCTTTTGTTTTATCTCATGTCGTTTACACAATGCTCAGTATTCAGAAGTAGAACTTGCGTAGTGTAGTCGCGTTCCAGGTCTGAGGGATGAGCTCTCCTTCCATCGTGGATAGACGGTATGCTCCTTTTCCGAGCGTCTCGACCACTCGGTATGGGCCTTCCCAATTAGGGGATAACTTGCCCGTCGCCTCAAGTGGTCGAGAGGCTTCGGCTTTCCTGAGGATGAAGTCTCCCGGATAAAAGTGTATATCTCGGACTTTGGCATTGTAGTATCGAGTGAGGCGGCATTGGTATTCCGTTGCTCGGATGCTGGCAATCTCTCGGACTTCATCTGCTAGGTCGAGGTTTTCGAGTAGTTTCTAGTCGTTTGCCTCGGACAAGAAGCAGATGACTCGGAGGGAGGGGTTGCCAATCTCCAACGGGATCATGGCCTCGGTACCGTATACCAGCTGAAAGGGGCTTTCACTGGTTGCCGTTCTGGGAGTCGTTCTGTGTGACCAAAGTACGTTTGGCAATTCCTCAAGCCAGCTGCCCTTGGCTTTGCCGAGCCTAGTCTTGATGCCTTTTAAGATAGTCTTATTGGCATTTTCAAACAGCCCGTTAGCCTGAGGGTGGGCGACCGAGGTGAAGTGATTGCGAATGCCCAGGTCGGCACATCTGTCTCAGAAATAACAAGAATCAAATTGCCGACCATTATCGCTTACTATCACCCGGGGGATGCCGTAACAACAGATGATCGACTTCTAGATGAAATTCCAGACGACTGTCTCGGTGATCCTTACTGTGGCTTCGGCCTCCATCAACTTAGTGAAGTAATCGATGGCGATGATAATGAACTTCTTCTGGGCCTGGGCCGTGGGGAATGGCCCGAGGATGTCGATTCCCCAGCGAGCGAAAGGGTAAGGCTCGGCTATGGTGATGAGCTCCGTTGCTGGCTGATGGTCCAAGTGGTCAAATCGTTGGCACCGGTCACAGTGTTATGTGTAGGTCGAGCAGTCGCACTGCAGAGTGGGCCACCAATAACCTAGCCGTAGCAAGATCCTGGCGAGCGACCTACCTCCTAAATGGGCTCCACACAGACCTTCGTGAACTTCTTCGATCGCTCGGTTGGCTTCGTCGGTGCTAAGGCACTTCAAGAGAGGACCGGAGAAGGATCTCCGGTAGACAGCACCATCCAGAGTGACGAATCACCGAGCTTGGTACTTCAATCTTCGGGCTTCCCGAGGGTTGGGGGGCTCCTGAGAATCTTGGAGCCACGATAGGTACGGGGTACGCTAGTCACTTGGGGAGGCAGAGTCAACAGCTAGGAGCTCCGAATCGATGCTCAGCCGCTTTAGCTCTTCGAGAAGGACCTATCGAGTACCCTCGGGGTCAAGAGAGGAGGCCAGCCGAGAGAGGGCGTCCGCTCGGGAGTTTTCCTCCTGAGCTATACAGACTACCTCAAAACTCTTGAACTGTTGTGCCACGGTCTTGAACAGCTGGAGGTATTTGATCATCGGTGCTTCTCGAGCTTCATAACCGCCGTTGACCTGGCTAGCGACCAGTTGGGAGTCAGTGTGAATCCTGACTCGCTCAGCCCCCAACCGCCGGGCCATGTGGGCTCCCGATATGAGGGCCTCATACTCGGAAGCGTTGTTAGATGCTTGGAAGTTGAACTTCGGGGTGTACTGTAGCTCTGCTCCTTTGGGGGACTTTAGGAGGATCTCGGCGTCGGTCCCGGCTGAGTTGGAGGATCCGTCGACGAACAGTTCCCACGTCGGCCCGGGCGCAGACAGAGATCTTTCTTCAGTCGGGATGGTGCTCTCGACGATGAAGTCAGCGAGCGCCTGGCCTTTGATAGCCGAGCGAGGCCAATAGGATATATCGTAGGCCCCGAGCATGATGGCCCACTTGACGAGGTGTCCTGAGGCTTCAGGGTGAGTGAGGATCCTCTTCAATGGTTTGCCGGTTAGCACGGTGATGGAGTGCCCTTAGAAATAGGGTCGGAGGCGCTTGGCCGAGGTAACCAACGCTAGCACGAGTCTCTCGGTTGTGGGGTACCTTCTTTCAGCCTCATTGAGCACCTTGCTGGTGTAGTACACCGGTCTCTCGACTCCCGAGTCATTTCTGACTAGTACCGAGCAAACTGTAGATGGAGTCGCCGAGAGATAGAGATGTAAGGTTTCACCTGGGACGGGATTGGAAAGCACCGGAGGTGAAGCCAGGAACTCCTTAAGCTTGGCAAACACTTTTTGGCATTACTCGTCCCACGTGAATGTAGCAGATGCCATTTTAGGCCCCCTCAATAGTTTGAAGAAGGGTAGGCATCGTTCAGCCGCGCGGGACAGGAGTCTGCTGAGCGCGGTAATGCGCCCGGTAAGGCGTTGAACATCTTTGATGCAGGTGGGTGGGCGCATGTCCAGGATGGCCTGGACCTTGTCGGGGTTGGCCTTGATCCCACGCTGGGTGACTAAGAAGCCCAAGAATTTCCCGGACCTTACTCCGAAGGCACACTTGGCAGGGTTGAGCTTCTTGTTGTACTTCAGGAGGGTGTCCAAGGTTTCAGCTAGGTTGGCAAAGTGGTCCTCAGCCTTGGGGGTCTTTACGAGCATGTCGTAAATATAGGCCTCGACGTTCCGATCGAGCTGTCTCTCAAACATATGATTGACCAGACTCTGGTATGTGGCTCCAGCGTTCTTCAACCCGAAAGGCATCCGGGTGTAGCAGTATACGCCGAAGTTGGTGATAAAGGTGGGCTTCTCGATGTCTTCTGGATTCATTCTGATCTGATGGTAACCTAAATAGGCGTCTAGGAAGCTGAGTATCACGTTGCCCGAGGTTGAGTCAACCAGTTGGTCGATGCTCGGTAACGGATCGTAGTCCTTTGAAGTAGCCTTGTTCAAGTCGGTGAAGTCCTTGCACATTCGCCACTTTCCCAAAGCTTTTGGTACCAGGACGACGTTAGCCAGCCATGTCAGGTACAGGACCGGTCTGAAAAGACCAATCTTTTGCCCCTTGGTGACTTGCTCCTTGATGATCGCCTGCTTCTCTGGCGCGTGCTTCCTTCTGCGTTGTTGTACAGCTTTGATGGTTGGATCGAGGTTGAGCTTATGCATCACCGTCTCCTCTGGTATCCCAGGGAGTTGATCATCAGACCATGCAAAGACTCGGACGAACGCGGAAAGAAACTCTTTGTATTGCTATTGGGCTTCAGATGTTAGGTCGGCTCCAATCTTTACTCCCAGGGTCGGGTCGTCGTTTAGGAAAACCACTAGCAAATCGCCTCCAGGCTCGGCGGTTGCAGATTTTTCCTCGACTTCTCGGGGGCCCCTATTCTTCCCGTCCGGCCTTGTGGCTTCAACCGAGATATTGTAGCACCTTCTGGCCATGGTCTGGTTACATCGGACCTCCCCCAACCCATTTTTGGTGGGGAACTTCATCTTCTGGTGATAGGTAGAAGGCACTGCTTTCGTTCAGCTGAGGATCCCTCAGCAGAAGATTGCATTGTATGCTATCATACCCTTGATCACTATGAAGTCCGCCATAACCGTAACGGTCTTGGGTGGGGTGCCAAGAGTAACCGACAGGCTGAGGGCTCCCTTGGAATAAGTGGCCTGGCCATTGAACCCGCACAGGGGGGTTCGGATCGGGCGGAGTTTAGATAGATCCTCCCCCATCTTAAGGTAACATTCATAGGATGATACATCAGGGCACTTCTATTGTCAACTAGAATCCTATCTACGTTACAATGGTTTATTATCGCCGATATGACTAGGGCATCGTCATGCGGGGTGGTCAGCTCTTCCAGGTCTCTGTCGGAGAATATTATGACCTGAGGCTCACTCGGCGGGGCCTTGGGAGGCTCGACAGCTCGGCTCTCCCGCTCAGCATGACGCTTCCTTCCTCGGCCACTGTCCCCTCCTGATGCAGCTCCTCCAGCGATGACGTTGATATGGACCCCTCGAGGGGCATTGTCGATTTCCTCTGGGGTGCCTCGGTCCTCCTTATGCCCGGCCACAAACCGGGATAGGTGTCCCTGGCGGACGAGGCGCTCGATCTCATCCTGGAGCTGATGGCAATCGCCGGTGTGATGCCCGTGGTCGCTGTGGAACTGGCAATGTTTGCTGCGATTGCGGCTTTTCGACCTCATTGGCTCGGGTTGGCGGAGGAGGCCCAAGCCTTTGATGTCTTCATATATTTCGTACACTGGAGCGGTTAGAGGAGTGTACCGCTCATACTTCCTGGACGGTTCTTTGTGCTCCCCGTCTCGGTTCCGCCTCTTTCCTTGGCCCGAGCTTGACTCGGGTGCTCGCTTGTTGTCCCCCTCCCGACCCGAGCCGGTTGTGCCTCGGCATACGCTGAGAACTTCTTCGCACTCAACATGGCGTAATGCCAGAGTCACTAGCTCGGCAAGGGTCAAGGGAGGGTGGAGGACAAGTTCACGACGGAGGTTCTCATCCCAGGTGCCTCCGGTCAGCGCGGTTATGGCCGAGGATACATCCAAGCAGGGGATTCTCAGGGCTTCCGATTTGAATCGGTTGATGTAGGCCTGGAGTCTCTCCCCTTGCGCCTGTTTGAGAGCCAAAAGCCCCGCTACCGACCTCGGGGGGCTGCTGCCGGTGAAACTCTCCTTGAATACTCGCCCAAACTACTTGAAGTCTCGGATGGATCCGGGGGTGAGGGCCCGGAACCATGCTTGGGCGCCTTGGACCAAGGTGGTCGCAAAAGCTCGGCATTTGATGGCGTCGGACGCTCCATGAAGGGTCATCAGGGCGTCGAAGCTGTCGAAGTGGTCGGCCGGGTCGCCTTGGCCGTCGTAAGGCTTGAAGGTCGGGATGGAGGTTCTGGGAGATACCTCTGCCTAAGATATAGTCAGAGAATGGGTATCTGTCCTCATCCTCTGGTGGAGAGCTCTTCTGCAAGGCTCGTAAGATGCGCTCATGTGCTACGAAGCGCCTCCCGAAGTCTCATAGACGGAGGGACAACTCTGGCTGTTGTTACGTCGCAGGGCTAAGGGGGCGTGATGGCAGGCTGTCCTGGGGCTCCCTAAGGACTTCGGTCTTCGGGAGTGGATGGCGTGCCCCATGTTTACCCCGCTTCGGTGTGGAGGAGGCCTCTTGCTCCGGAGGGGGGGCTTGTGAGGGTCCTCCTGTCTTGTTGCGAATAAGCTGCTGCCCTCGGAGGGTGAAGCGACCTCCGGCGGTGTGCTGGGACATGTTCTCATGGGGGGGGCTCTCCGGAGGGGCGCGTGACCTTCCATCCCTGGCCACCTGAGTCCTCATGAGTTCCACGAGGACATCCAGTTTTACGTTGAGGGCTTGGAAGGCGTCAGCGCCGCCGTTAAGCGGTACCCCTACCGCGGCGGCGGGAGGGGGCGGTCTGTCGGTGGGGGTGCTGGCATTGGAGGGGGGATTTTGTGAGGCTTGAGAAGGTCCTCCTCCTGCCGCCACCATGGTCTTTCCCCTGTCACCGGCGGACCTCCTCCCTGAACTTCTTCGCACCATACTGGCTCTTCGGTTGTTTCCCACAGACGGTGCCAGATGAAGGGGCGTGATCTCGCGCAGCTCCTGAGCGGGGTAGATGATCACCGAATAGTGAACTGTAGAGAAAGGGAGACGGTTCAGGGGGCCCAGGGGAGGTTCTCTAGGGAAAACCCTCCGATGCTTAAGTCAGTAGAGCAATGGTGGAAGATAGGGAGGGAGGTAGAAAGAGGTGCACGAGATCCCCCTACACCAAGGTGGTGAAGTTATTCCTGCTCAAGGGATTTTAGGCGTGTATTGCCCTTACCTTTTATTGGAGGGAGTCCCAGGTTTATATAGTGTGCTCGCCTCAGGAGTCCCGTAAGCTGAGGAGTTTCAGGCGGGAGTTACGTGCTCATCGTGGGGTCTTTACATCCTCATCGTGGGATCTTTATAGCCTTAAGGGATCATGGGTCCCTTATCCTCATAAGCTCCTGCTCATAAAAGGGCTCTCAACGGCAACGTGGATAAGCAATCATCGGTCGAGCTGAGCATAAAAGGTGCCAACCCTGTTCGGGCGATAAGCATAGCTCGGATGAAGATAGGTCGGAGTGGGCGCTGAGCGTTTGCCTCTATCACGATGAGGGGATACCTCGGACGTGGGCCTTCCTCCGTTCTGACCGACGCTCGGGCCTTCCGAGCCTAAGGGCCGCCGAGGATGGATTAGATACCGAGTAATCTTATTGGGCTTTTTAGCCTAAGTGGGCCCTGTAGGGCTGTCACTTGGATGAGCTGGGCCTCGTTTGGTCCTGATGGACCTAGTTTGGCTGCTCTTAGATGGGCTACAGAAATCCCCCTCTCCAATCTCCTTGCGGGTTAATCTTGTCAGAGGTACCGTAATCTTGCAGAAATCTTGAATAAACATTCGGTAGTAACTTGCTAAGCCTAGGAAACTCCTCACCTCAGTCACACTAGTAGGCTTATCCCAATTCTTTACTACCTCTACCTTCGAAGGATCAACAGAAACACATTATTTTGTGATGATTTGCCCTAGAAAGGACACCTCTTGCATCCAGAAATAACACTTACTAAAGTTGGCATATAACTGATGATCTCTCAATAGTTGCAATGCCATCCTCAAATGTTCATCATGCTCCTCCTCACTCTTAGAATAAATCAAGATGTCATTAATGAACACCACGACCCATTGATCATGATAGGGCCGAAATACATCGTTCATCAGCTGCATGAAAGTTGCAGGTGCATTCGTTAGCCCAAAAGGCATTACTATAAATTCAAAATGCCCATACTTGCTGCGGAAGGCTGTTTTATAGATATCCTCTTCCTTAATTCGTAACTGATGATATCCAGATCGAAGGTCGATCTTAGAAAAATACTGAGCTCCTGCTTTCTGATCAAACAACTCATCAATCCTTGGTAATGGATATCTGTTCTTGATAGTTAATTGGTTCCATTACTGATAATCGATGCACAACCTCATCGAACCATCCTTCTTCCGAATGAATAATACAGGGGCTCCCCACGGGGAAGTACTAGGATGAATGAACCCTTTCTCAAGCAATTCCATCAACTGCTGCTTTAGTTCCCTTACCTCCGCAGGAGACATACGATAAGGAGCTTTGAAAATAGGGGTCGCACCAGGAATTAGATCAACAGAGAAGATAACTTCCCTTTCAGGAGGAAGTCTTGGCAGTTCTTCAAGAAAGACATCTGGAAAATCTCGGATGACAGAAAAGTCATCAATCTCAATCTTCTGCTCAGGGGTCACAAAAATAAAGGCTAGAAAAGCCTTACATCCTCTCCTCATCAGCTTATCAACTCGAAGAACCGAAACAAGTGGAACAGACTTATGGTGTCTAGTTCCTATAAAAGAAAGTCCAGGGTGTCCAGTGAAAGACACGGAACTAGATCTGCATTGAACATTGGCCTCATACTTAGCCAACCAATCTGCTCCTATTATTACGTCATAATCCTTCATGTCCATACAAACTAAATCAGCTGGTAGGTTTTGTTCATTGATCATGACCTTACTAGAAGGATAGAAATACTTAATTGCTGATCCGGAACCAAAAGGGTTCGAAATCTCTAACAGAGAATTCATCAAAACTAGCTTCACAACTAAAGACTTCGTAAATCTCCGAGAAATAAAAGAATGAGTGGCACCAGTATCAAAAAGAAAAAAAGCTAATTTATCATGTATAATAAGAGTACCTTTGACGAGTCCACCCTCCTCGGTGGGTCATGTCTCATCTTCTTGTAGAGCCTGGAGCTTGCCTTGCTGCTTCTTGAATCCTTACAGTTTCACCGGGGTAGCTCGCTCAGATAAAAAGGGACACTCGAGAATACGGTGGTCCCTACTGTCACAACGTAAACAGGCACCCAGCTTGCGCCAGCACTCCTCCATCTTGTGACCTGGATGATCATAGTACTTGCATATGCCCTTGAATGGAACAATAGGGCTAGGCTTCTTGTCTTCAATCTTCGACATATTGCCCTTCCATGAACCAGACTCGCTAATGGGCCTCTTCCCGCCATGACCGGGCTTGATACTCCCAGAACCAGTATGGTGTAGTTCTTTCTTAACATTCTTTCCATGGATTCTCTCAGTCATTTCTAAAGTATCTTCCAATACTTGAGTCTTTCTCACCATCTCGGAATAAGTTCAAATTTCCATCGGTCCTAACTAGTTGATATACTGCAGCTTTAGCCCATTAAGAAAGCGCTTAGCCTTCATCTTCTCGGTAGATATCAAGTGAGTAGCATAACGAGATAGCCGAGAGAACTGAGCTTCATATTCAGCTACAGATAGATTTCGTTGCTTCAAAGCAGCAAACTCAGCCGCCTTCTTCTCTTGTACTATATCAGAGAAATATTTACCATTGAAGAATTCCTCGAACTCTTCCCATGTGACTTGTCTATCACCAAGGGTAGCCTTCACTGCGTCCCACCATGTCCTCGCATCACATTCAAGTTGAAAGGTTGACAAGAGGACACGTTCTTGATCGCTGTATTGCATCACTTCAAAAATTCTCCCTATCTCTTCAAGCCAGTGCTCGACTTCATCAGGGTCAGTCGAGCCACCAAATCGCGTGGGATTCATCCCACGAAAGTTCTGATAAAGATCGCCAGTGCCATGGTTTGCAGCTACTCCTTGGGCCACTTGTTGCAAGACCTGAGTAAGTCCTTGAACCGTACGCTGCAAGTTCCTCCATTCTGCGCGTTCTCCTGCCATTGCAAAAGCCTACACGTGGAATAGGTTATGTAAGGTTCAATTAAGAATGGATAATCGTGCAATTAGATTATTAACTCAACCCCAGTCTTCTACCCAAATCTCACCAGGTTGGGTCCTTAGACTTATAACAAGGTTATAGGTCCTATGATATCACTTAGGATCCTAGAACTTAGAGAACCTAGGAATATCAGAAAACCTAGGCTCTGATACCACCAATCTGTCATGCCCCGATGCGGAATATCGGGACCGACAGTAGAAAATGCTAGTAAAGATAACAAACTAAGCTAGGAATTAACATAACGCCATTAACAGAAACAAGTCCAAATCTATTATAATAACCATCAAACCGTCTTAAACATAATCAAGCACAACCTCTACGTGACTCTGTTACAAAGACTAACACAAACTCTAAGGCATAGCTAGGTGTAAAACAACTATAATAATATCAACATAACTATCAGCTGATACACTCCAAGTCATCACTCTGGCCCATTCCCATCCATCTGTGAATCTTCACCTGAGTTACATGGAAAGGGGGAAAACAACTATATGAGTGAACGCTCAGTAGGTAACAACATGCAAGTGTAAGTAATTAACCAATTAATTACATGTTATATGAAACGGAAGAAAAGAAATGACGAACAGATGAAACAACATAAAAAGAAAGTGCTAAGAATGAAATGAAATAACAATATGGCAGAATGATGTAACTACAAGAATAGCAAGATTATGAACAATAGAAATAACAGGAAATGGTAGGAAATTGGCCAACAAGTAAGAATATATAACCAAGTCAAACACGATTCAAGTAAGAGATCATTGTCATAGACATCACGCTCGTCATGCACTCGGTGCAATGCCTCACCATGTCATTACAAACTCCCATGGGCACAAGTACTTTTCGGGCGCTCTCCCCAGGACCAGACCGGACCCTTATGATGCGTTGACATTGATTTATTGGATCCAAGATCCCAAGTTCCGTCTAGACTTTAATCAAGTTAAAATGGCTAATTGTAATCAAGTATAAACTTACCTCGGAACGTCCCAAGGCTAAGTTGAAGAGATACTATGTAGAATTTCTATCCAGGAGTTCAAGTTATCAAGAACCATCATGTTCTTAGATTCAAAACAATAAAACATGAAAAAAACTAGTCTCTGGATGATATGCGGTCACTCCTGGGCCACTCAAGACTTGTACGGTCGACTATGGGCCGCACTAACAGAAACTGGGCTGAGGTTTAGCCCTCGGGAGGTCAAGGTTGAACGGCTGCTAAAGGGCCGCTCTACTATATGAACGGTAAGTATTGGGCCGCTCAAGGCCAGAAGCTTATAAAATCGAGGTCAGGATATGCGGTCCTAACAGAGCCGCTCATTAATTGAACGGTCTACTATGGGCCGCCTGTCAGATGTACGCGCCATTACTGGCCGCACAACATAGGGCCTATCAATAATCTAGAAATTCGCCCAAGTGGGCTCTTGGGCTGCCATAGGCAGGGTAGAACTGAACCGGAGTCCAGCCCACTGTCTACTGGTCGGCCTAGGGTCTACTGGGCTGATCAAATCAGGAATTGGCCGAAGATGGATCAAGGATAATCGGCCAAAACTAATTAGCATTAGCCAGGGATGAACAGTCGCTACTGGGCCGTTTAGGGCGATATGCGGTCGGATAACGGCCGCGCATGTCCCTGCTAGTCCAATTCGGACTAACACAAATCATAGAAATTCGATTGGGTCCAATTCCAAAACTAGGGGATAATAATGGTTCAAGATTAATGGTTCAGGTCTAAGGCTAAAAACAAGTGTAACCCTAATAGTCATTTTAATTATAAATGATTCACAATTTAGATTGACATTCATGGAAAGATGAATAAAGATCGAGCTCTAATTAAATAAATCAGCAAGAATCATTTACTATCATGAATTACAGTTTATTAGATGCCATTTACCACTAACATAACATGCTGCAATTACAATTAATCTGTTCTGTTATAGATGTGCGGTCGGTTCTAGACCTTACATCCCCATATACGGTCACAAGCAAGCCGCTCATTCCCTCCTAGGTCCGAAGGCCTGCAGGAGATGGACGGTCGGTAGTGTGCCGCTGGGAAGGATGTGCGGTCTGGAACTGGCCGCAGGATAGACTTGCGGTTGGGATTCGACCGCACGTTCCAGGGAAACTATTTGAGATAGAAATGTATAAATGGTGATCAATAGGCCGCCTGTCTTGGATGTTCGGTCTATCGTGTGGCCGCACAAGTCTAGACAGGTCGCTGCCCCTTTCACGTTGCCCGACTTCGGCGAGGTTTCTAGGGTTAGACTAAAACATGGAATTCGCACGATATAAAGCATTAAATTTTGGGCTTTTACTATCAAAAGAAAGAGCACAAAAAACTCTACAAGATGCACGGGTCAATTTTATGTTTACATCCTGAAATTACTACTTAGTCGAAAGGGAACAGTTATAACCCTAGTTCTGACATGCTTCCACTAAAACCAAAAATTCTCACAGAGCACTTGATAAAATTTAGGGCTTTCTACATCAATGAAAAGATGACACGATGATGCTTCCAACCATATATTATTTGTTGGGTTTGGCTTGCTATCACCTACCTGAATCGGATGAGGAAGGAAAGTGAAAGAAAACCCAAGACGCCGATACACGCAGCCACTAATCACTGGAATTCTCCCTCGATCCAACTCATCTGTAGCCGCCACTGGTTCTAAACGATTCTAGGGTTAGAGAGCTTCATTTTTATAGGTCACACACCTTCTAGAGGTTTCTATGCGCGGAGTATTCATCGACGCAAGTTGGGCTAATGTGAACGCCGCCGTAATTGTTGACGCGAACCAATTGCCGCCGATTGCACCTCTTAGGGTTAGGGTTTCGAGAGATTAAGAGAAGGGAAATGATCCTCTCATCCTGGCCTTTCATTTGCCACAGGTTTGGGCTCATTTGATGGAGTATTGGGTTCGAATTTCACGTTTTACGGTATGGTTAACTAAGTGTTCAATTTGGGCTTAATCCACTAATTCGGCATACATACAGATTTTATCTGGGTTGGTCACAGAAGACAAGTTTGTTAAATGTGTTATCCTCTACAAGAATAAAATTTATCTGGATTTTTATAAAATGGTCAAAATCTAGTTCATTCTATTTATTAAGAAATTTCTAATTAATTAATTTTGAATTTCTAATTAATTTCTCAAAAAATTGGGGTATTACACAGACCTTGCTTCGTAATAGCAAAAGGTGCACTGACCTTCATATGTGCTATTCAGAAGTTGCACCGACCGTGTCTTCATATGTGCACAGACCTTGTATAGTAACGTGCACAGACTTTGTGCGTTGAAGTAAAACCTGCACCGACCTTGTAACATGCTAGTCAGAAGTTGCACCGACCATGTCTTCATATGTGCATAGACCTTGTACAGTAATGTGCACCGACCTTGTGCGTTGAAGCAAACCTGCACCGACCTTGATGTGCAGAATGCATGCATGTGCACCGACCTCGTAGTGTTGAAGACAAATGTGCACCGACCTTGAATTGTCATGTGCTAGTCAGAAATTTCACCGACCTTGAATGCTCACAACAAAACTTTCACCGACCTTATGTGGTCACAGCGAAACCTGCACCGACTCCATATGCCCAAAACAAAACCTTAATCATGTAGAAGTCCAAACTGGCATTGACCTTAGATGCTTGAAGGCTGAAGTAGCATCGACCTTACTTCATCACTGACTAAAGTAGCATCGACCTTAATTCCTCATACTGAGATATGCATTGACCAAATCTATCAACGAGCTGACTTCCAGTTTGATCAGTAGCGTTAACCTTCATTGACCAGCGTTGACCAGTGTTGACTTTTCAAGGAATATTTCAACTTCTTCATAGGCCAATCAACACATTAGAAATGCCATTAGCAACATTATTATTAACCATATGTATGACTCATAGTTCAAGCATCATTAAAACATATTTAGAGAATTAAACCATAGCCACAGGGGCACAACATTCTCCCCCTTTTTGATGATGGCAATTACTATGAGTCATAAATAACTAATAAATGGCGTTCATTGACATGAAGACCTCATATAGATGATCATGCACATCATGCACATGTTACTAGCTTGCAATCACACACACGCTCACACGCTTACTCTCCCCCTTTGACAACATCAAAAAGCAATGGGATGGAAGCTTGTAGCTAGAGGGAAAATGAATGGTTGGTAAAGAGAGGGTTGCAGAAAAGTCAATCTAAAACAAGATTCATTAACCAAGCTAGTAGTTTTCAGATTCTTCTGCACTAAGAACTCCCATGATCAATCGCTATTATTTGCATGGTTTATGAAAAATACAAGTAGAGTTGGAATTAATTTCCAGTCAGATGTAATAGAAATAAACCAAGTTTACAAAGTCTTATCCAAGTTTAGCTCTTTGAAACTTACTCATTTAAAATCAGTAACTCCCCGAGGAGTGACCATTTAGAGGTCTTGAAAATAAACAAGATGAACATAGCTGAGCTTACTTCAGGAATACAACAATATGTCTGACCTTTGGCCAAGTTCACACTTTGTTTTGGCTCATCATACTTTTGTTTGAACAATAAAGTTTAGTCTACACCTTTTTGCCTAAGGATGGACGTTGATTAGACGCCCTCACTCCTAGTTACTTAGTGAGACTAACTATTCTATCTCATTTTGAACAGAGATAGCAATGGCACTTCATGACATAGGTTGATCCTCATTTCTTTGATGAAGGACCTAGTTTCTCTGTGCATACAGCCATTGCTTTGTCATGAGTGTTAGCGCAGCAAGAGTGATATAGAAGGGGGGGATGAATAGATCACTCCCAATTTGTAGAAACTTAAGCGGAATATAATTTCTACAGCTAACGCACCTCCTTAAACCGTACACAGAGGGATGTAAATGAGAATGAAGAGTGAATCACATGGAAGCAAAGAGTCGAGCAGATGAAGAGCGTAGAGAACAATAGCAAACCACAGAGGAGGCACTCGATTTTTTAGGTGGTTCGATTGCAGTCCGCAATCTACATCCACCCTCACTCCAACTATAGTGAGGATTCCACTAGACGATGCTAGATCAATGCAGACTCAGTCTGCGAACAACGTGCTGCCACACAGCTTGAACACCAAGGGAAACAAATCCCTCAATCAAGTTCTGCCATCCACAGAACCTGAAACCTGTTCTAGCTCCCAGCTAGAACACAACCGGAGAATCCTCTCCCTTCCTCCACACACCGGAGGGAAACTGTTAATGACAGCCAGTCACTAACACCACCAGAGATCACCGATCTCTCTTCCTCTGCAACACAGAGGGAAACTGGAGTAATACTCCCTTCCTCCACACACCGGAGGGACAACAATTCAGATCAGAATAGAAGGACGAAAAATAAACG
Source organism: Amorphophallus konjac (assembly GCA_022559845.1). Lineage (NCBI taxonomy): Eukaryota > Viridiplantae > Streptophyta > Magnoliopsida > Alismatales > Araceae > Amorphophallus > Amorphophallus konjac. The sequence goes on along the minus strand of CM040125.1, from coordinate 198,213,081 downwards.
AAAGCAAAGTGGAAAACGAAAAACAATGAGAAGGAATCGGTTCTGAAACCCAATACAAATGTAGCTTCAAATGAAGCAATTCATCAATCAGCACACACACTCTCTCTCTCTCGACCAAACTCCTCTCAGATATTGAACTCTCTGCTCTTTTCCTTTCTCTTTCTTTCTCTCTGCACTTTTCTTTCCTTTTCTGGATCGAAGGACGTATATGCTCTCCAGGCTTCTTCTTAGATCCCTCTTCATCTGAAGACGAAGGATACATTATATACCAGCAGCAGTAGGGCGCGTGTGGCTTCCACAGTTCCCACCCTAAGAGTTCGGACTACGTGGCAGCATCCAGCAGGCTGTCAGACCACGTGTCCTCATCTGGGCATTTTCCTTATCCTCGGATCACGTGCACAGCACCAGTACGCTCAGCAACTGGAGGTAGATGGCGTCGACTCACTTGCTCCAAAGAGTTGACGCAGTCATCAGAAATCTTCAAACTTCTTAACCGCTGCGTCGACTCCATCAGCCTATTGCATTGACGCAACGGTATCGGCAGTCCAGTGTTCAAGTCTTCAACAGATAGGCGAGCTGCGTCGACGTTATCAGCATATTGCGTTGACGTATTGAAGGCATCCAGAGATAAGTCGTCCCTTTCTTGGACTACTGCGTCGACGCTGCCAGTTGGTGGCGTTGACGCACGAACGTGTACATTTCTATACTGGCATCTCTTAAGCCGCTGCGTCGACGCTGCTTGTTGATGGCGTTGATGCAGTGGAAGATTTCGTGAAGGCTTCATTGCTTGTAAGAGTCTCTGCTACTTTAACTGCTGCGTCGACGCTGCTTGCTTGTGGCGTTGACGCAATATAAGAAATCGTGAAAGCTTCGTCTACTGATGCGCGGACGCTTTAAGCTTCAGGCGTCGACCCTGCTCCCTTCAGCAACAAGAAAGAAGTGTATAGACTTAGTGTTAACGTTGAGCTCAATGTACAGACTCAATCAAATGCGGAGTTTCCAGTGTATGGACTTGCAATTCAAACAACAATGAATAGACTTTAGAGAAATGAAGTCTAGTGTATAGACATGGAGAGCTGTTCAATGTGTTGGGTTGACGTTGTATAGACTTGGCTTTGAGCACTTAGGCTGAAGGTAATGTGCAGACTATGCGATGTATAGACTTTGCCCAAGGAGCCGAATGTATAGACTTCGCCACAGTCTAATGAACATACTTTACAGAATGGAACGAGCCAAGGTGTAGACTTCAAAAGAAGCAGTCCGATGTACAGACTTCAAGGAGTCTTGACAACGGACGCTGTTCAGACTTTGCAAACACGAGACGATGTATAGACATTAAGCTTGACACTCCAATGTATAGAGTTGAGGATTGGAAGGATGTATAGGGTTGAGCTGAACTGATTTTTGCAAAGTATGGACTTAGTTGGTCGGGCAGTGTACAGACTTGGAATTCTAATGCCAGTGTGTAGACTTCAGTTAGAAGGTGCCCGATGTACAGACTTAAAGGAGTTATGCCAAAGAACAGATGAGTCGACGCATCAGCAAGGTTGGGTCGACCCACTGCTGTCAAAACCAGCTAAGCAAAGTGTAGATAAAATCATAATAGCATGCTTATCTGACACCCAAATAAACCGTACTTACTCACATGATGAAACAACATTAATCTAAACATAGAGGACTGATTTATAGTGTGAGACATCATCAAAACCATCATCAAAACCATAGGGATTCAATAATCTCCCCCTTTTTGATGATGACAACACTATGAATCAAGCAATATCAAGTTTCAACAAGAAGTTAATACCAGCTGCAATAAGCAAAATACATTCAAGGCATGCTCATACAGATGAATTAAACATTCCCTGCAACACACTCTCATCCTCATCTCCCCCACAACTTATAACCAACTCCAGACAAGTCCAATACTCACTCATATTGCAAGCTCCTTGTCTAATACTCACTCATATTGCAAGCTCCTCTCCCCCTTTGACATCAGCAAAAAGAACTGCAGAATGTATGACAGTGCTGGAAACATGAGGACTGAGGGCAGTAACTTCTTAGTGCAGAAAGTCACGAGTAGTTCTTAAGAGAATAAGTGAGTTTCTAATCTCAAGAGAGGATTCTTGAGACTTTAGTACACAGTAGAGAAGTGGAATGATGGACAAGTTTATCAGCATACATAGTGGATGATTTAGAGCAGGAGTTCACAAGTATGGCCAAATATAGCTGATCATTCAACTATTCCATACGACAGCAAGAGACAAAATCAGAGAGATGATCTCAAGGTATTGAAGACAAGCAGTCCATTAGTTGCATAACAGTAAGGAATTTTGTTAGAGATGATTTTCAAGAAGATCAATGAGTAAGTTGGTAGTTCACTTCCTTTGACATTAGGGAGACACCTTGATTAGAGGCCTGAATCCCCAGTTACTCAGAGTGAGTACCTCGTTACTTCCTTCCTTTTTTTTAAATAAGGAACAGAGTTAGTAACTATGGCTTTTGACATTAGGGAAACACCTTGATTAGGGGCCAGAGTCCCTAGTTACTCACCAGCAAGCCACCATTGCTCTGTCATGACTTTTCATTCATTTTAAGTATTTGTCACCTCATGACATAGGAGAGATATTCATTTCATTGATGAAGCTCCCAGTTTCTCAGTGATCAAACCTGAACATTTTAGTTCAGTTAATCCCTTGAGTTAAAAAGATAGAATGATTGAAGACAATACCAAAAAGGACTTTTCTTGATTTGAGTCGTGAAGTCTAGATTTCAAGTTGATTGGGTCAGATATCAAGACATACAAGTTTTTGGCCTGAACCATAATCAATAATAATGTAGGCTGATATACTTTATTCAATTAGTTCAGATCTCTGAAGGAGTACCAAAGGAAGAATTCTAACTTGACGATTAGAGACACTGATTTATAGACTTAAGAGATAAGTGACATTCTATTTTCTGAGAGAACCACACTAAATCAGTCATGCAAGACCAGCAAAGGTACACATCTGGATAGCCATTTTGAATCTGTCAAAGAACTTCTCTTCTCACATTACAACTCAGCTCCCCCTAAGACATAGCACTCCTCAATGCAAAATTCCAGCAAAAACTCAACGCTTCCCCTTTATTTAGAGCATTCCTGACAGCTAACTAGTAAGCATTCTGAACTCCCCCTTAAACCAGCATGTAAGAAGGCTAAACATCAGATAGACACAATTCCCCCTCACACCAAGAACAGGCTTCATAATTAAGACAATTTGTATAAGCCTAATTCTCTTCTCAATATGGAAAATTTTTCATTATCCAGAGGTTTTGTGAATATGTCAGCAATCTGATTATCTGTGCCTACATGAATCAGTTCAAAATTATTCTTAGACACCTCATCTCTTATAAAATGATGTCTTATCTCTATGTGTTTGGTTCGTGAATGCAAAACATGATTTTTAGCAAGATTGATGGCACTAGTATTATCACAGTAAATAGGTGTGCACCCCAGGTCTACTTGGTAGTCCTGAAGCTGGTGTTTAATCTATATGACTTGTGTTCCACAACTCCCTGCAGCCACATATTCAGCTTCTGCAGTGGAGAGGGCCACAGAATATTATTTCTTGGAGCCCCAAGATACTAAACACCCACCCAAGAATTCACAATGGCCACTTGTGCTTTTCCTGTCTAGTTTACAGCCTGCATAGTCAGCATCTGTGTATGCTACTAGATTCAATGTGCGAGATGCAGGAAACCATAAACCAAGAGAGTGACTAGCTGACAAATATCTGAAGATTCTTTTAACTGCAGCTAAGTGTAGTTCAGTGGGTCTAGACTGATACCTTGCACACATTCCTACACTGAATTGTATATCAGGTCTAGAGGCTGTCAAGTAAAGAAGTGATCCAATCATACCTCTATAAAGTTTGGCATTTACTTCTTTACATGTCTCATCTGCATCCAATGATGTATTGGTGCCCATGGGTGTAGTAATGTGCTTTAAGTTTTCCATGCCAAACCTTTTGAACAGTTCCATTGTGTATTTGGTTTAGTTGATGAAGCACCCATCTTCTAGCTGCTGTACCTGCAATCCAAGAAAATATTTTAGTTCTCCAACCAAGCTCATTTCAAATTCAGCAGACATCATGGTAGAAAATTCATCACATAGTTCATGCCTAGTTGATCCAAATATAATGTCATCTACATATACCTGAACTATGATGAGATCTTTATTCATGCCCTTGGTAAATAAAGTCTGATCAACTTTACATCTTTTGTAGCCCTTGCTGATCAGAAATTCAGACAATCTTTCATACCAAGCTCTTGCAGCCTGCTTTAGACCATACAAGGCTTTGTTTAACCTGAAAACTTGGTTAGGTTGAGGAGAAAATTGAAATCCAGGAGGTTGTTCAACGAACACTTCTTCTTTAATAACTCCATTTAAAAAAGCACTTTTAACATCCATTTGTTGGAGTTTAATGTTCTTTGAGCATGCAAAGGCAAGCAACAATCTTATAGCTTCCATCCTAGTAACTGGTGCATAGGATTCATCAAAGTCTACACCGAATTCCTGACAGTAGCCTTTGGCTACTAGTCTGGCCTTATTTCTCGAGATGATTCCATCTTCATTCATCTTATTTTTGAACACCCACTTGGTTCCTATAATATTTATACCATCTGGTCTTGGGACAAGCTCCCAGACATTATTCCTTTCAAACTGACCTAATTCCTCACTCATAGCATTGACCCAAGCTTGATCAGCTAAGGCCTCTTCTACTGTTTTGGGTTCAATTTGTGAGACCAAAGCAATTAAGTCATCATTATTCACATTTCTAAAATGAGACCTAGTCCGAAGAGGTTCTTCAGGTTGCCTATGACATTATCTAAAGGATGGTCTTTAAGGAATCTAATATTTGTTGAAGACTCACCTGTTTCTCTTGGACCTTCCTGATTTGGGGAATTTGTTTCTCCATTCTACTGAGTCTTCTCTTCTTCTTGTTGGTTTTCTAGAAAATCTCTACTATGATTGGAGTCCCTGTCAAGATTTTCAACATTAGAAACATCTTTCTTTTCACTAAAAAGAATGTGTGGAGATTCTTCCACTTTCTGATCTGATACGTTAAATACCCTATATGCCCTTGACACTTCAGAGTAACCCAAGAATATTCCAGGTGAACTCTTGCCTTCAAACTTGTCTAAATCTTTCTTATCATTGTTATGAATAAAATATTTTGCTCCAAAAATTCTGAAATGAAACAAGTTTGGTTTCTTACCTTTTAGAAGCTCATAGGGTGTTTTCTTGTGTATGGGTCTTACTATGGCCCTGTTGATTATGTAGGTTGCTGTATTGGCCGCTTCTGCCCAAAACCTTCTAGGTAATTTACTTTCAATCAACATGGTTCGGGCCATCTCCACCACTGTTCTATTTCTTCTCTCCACAATCCCATTTTGTTCAGGTGTCCTGGGAGAAGAAAACATGTGAGTTAGTCCTTCTTTGTCACAAAGTTCAGTAAACATGGAGTTTTCAAACTCACCTCCATGGTCAGATTGAATAGAACTAACCTTGTACTTCCCTTCTTGTTTGACCTTATTGAAAAATAGATTAAACTTTTGAAATACATCACTCTTATTTGCTAAGAAAAATATCCATGAATATCTGGAGAAGTCATCTATGATGACATAGCCAAACCTATTTTCATTAAGACTCTGAGTTCTAGTTGGACCGAAAAGGTCCATATGAAGAAGTTCCATTGGTCTAGAAGACAATGGCTCAGATCTTAATTTAAAGGAATTTCTGGTCTGTTTGCCTAGAGCACAGGCATCACATGCTTTTGATATTGAGTTGAATTTAATTCTAGGCATGTCTCTAACTAAATCATGCTTGACCAATTTATTTAAAGTTGAAAAGCTAGCATGACCTAGACGTCTATGCCATTCAAAGGCATCATTTTTAGAATTGGCAGATAAGCAAATAGTAGATTCAGAATTCTCATCTAAGTCTACAATGTAGACATTATTAATCCTGTTGGCTACAAATTTAACCATGTCAGAATTTGTTTCAAGGATTTTACATGAGCTATCATCAAATACAACCCTGTGACCCCTGTCACATAATTGGCTAATGCTAATCAGGTTGTGTTGTAGCCCTTCCACAAGTAATACTTTTTCAATGGAATTTGTGGAAGACTTACCTACTGTGCCGACTCCAATTATTTTACCTTTGTTCTTTCCTCCAAACTTGACCAGACCTCCTGGCTTCATCTCTATCTTGATGAACTTGGATCGGTCTCCTATCATATGCCTGGAGCAGCCACTGTCGAGGTACCACTTGTTGTCTTCAGCTGCCAGGCCGACCTACACAAGTATATCAAGCAGAGTGATTTGGAACCCAAGATGAGTTGGGTCCAAGGACATTGTTTAAATCTCTGATCAAGTGTTTAGGTATCCAGATTTGTTTCAGCAAGGTTTTCTCTGGCACCTTCCTTTCTGGTTTATTAAAGTTCAATCCAGCTGAACTGGAGAAGTGAGTTCTATTTCGTTCATTGGTCTTCCTATTCTTAGGAAATTTCCTGTAGGCTTGTTGATTGGCATATCTTTGACCATGAAAGTTATTCCTCCAGTAGGTCTTGTTTAGACCCATCTGATTGTTATAATTTCAGCTCTTATTCTGATTTGTTTTCTTGGTCCAGCTACCATTTGTGTTCTGGTGAATGGACTTAATGTTATTCTTCATAAAGTTCATTCCAATCTTAAATGGTTGTTCAGTACTGATTTTTATGTTTTCTTTAGGACTTTGAGTTTCCTTAGAGCTGTTTGAGCTGGATGGTGTGTCCAGCTTTTCTTTTCCCTTCTCTGGACAGAAGGTGATGGTCTTGAATTGCAAGGGTCTCTTGTTGGTTGGGTCATAGCCTAGACCTTCCTTATTGAAATTGACCCTAGTCCCAAGTATAACATCTAGGCTAGTCTTTCCTTGGACAAACTTTTCTAAGATTTTCTGTTTATCTTCCAGCTCCTTTTGAAGAGACTCAGAATTGTTTAGGAGTTCAGCATTTACTTTCTTTACAGCTTCATATTTCCCTGAATTCACTCTAATTTCATTCATGCTTTCTTCAATTTTAGTTTTGAATTCATTGAGCTGTTTTTGACTTTCTTGAATTTCTCCCTTAAGCTTATCATTCTCTTTCCTTAGTGAGGTCATTTCTTCTAGTTGTTCTTTTAGCTTTTCATTTTCCTCACAGACCAGAGTTTGTTCTTCAATATTTGTGTTAAATTTTCTTTTCAGAACTCTGTGCTATTTGCTAAGAGAATTAAATTTATCTAACAAATCACCATAAGCATCCTCCCAGTCATCAATTGAGAAATTTTCAAAAACGTTTATTACCTCCTCTTCACTGTTTTCCATAAGGCAAATTCCATCTTCATATTCTTCTGAGGAAGCATCTTCGGGATCTTCTTCTTCCTCGCTCCATGTGCAGACCATCGCCTGTGGCTTCTTCTTCTTCTGCACCTTTATGTTTTTCTTCTGAAGATAAGGACCCTTCTTCTGGAAGTCTGGGCATTCGCCTCTCATGTGTCCCTATTTGTTACAATTAAAACAAGTCAGTTTCTTAGGATTTCTATCCCTGTAACTGGTAAATTCAGCATTCTTGTTAAAGGGTTGTGGCTTCTTCTTCCTAAAGGTCTTTCCCTTTTTCTTCAAAAATTTTTTGAACTGTCTAGTGAGCATTGCCTGCTCCTCCTGGTCGAGATTTGATAAACCTTCAAGCTCGGACTCAGACTCGGGGCTACTGTTGCTGCTCCCACTGTTACTACCCTTGTTGCGGGAAGCTCTTAGAGCTACATTTTTACCCTTCCTCTCACTTCCTTCTCCACCTCCTTGGAAATTCATCTCATAGGTCATCAGGGATCCTATGAGTTCATTCACAGTTAAGACAGTCAAATCTTTTGACTCCTCAATCACAGTGGCCTTAGTGTGCCATGCCGAGGATAAAGATCTAAGGATTTTCCTGACTATATCTGCCTCAGCAAGATCCTTCCCTAGCCCTTTAAGAGTGTTAGTGATCAAGGATAACCTGGCATACATTTCGGTTATATTCTCATCTGCATTCATCTTAAACATTTCATACTTAGAAGTGTAGAGGTTTACCTTCGAGGCTTTCACTTGAGCTGTACCTTCATAGATCAATTGCAGCTCATCCCACATTCGCTTGGCAGTTATGTATGCAGATATACGAGCATATTCCTCTGGATGAATAGCACACTGGATTATGTTCAGCGCCGTCCAGTTGAGTGACGAGAGCTTCACATGATCATCTGTCCCAGCATCCTCGTTTGGTGGCAGCTCATATGGCCCCACCGTGATTACTCTCCACAATTTATGACTCTGAGCTCTGATGAACACTTCCATCCTGTTCTTCCAAAATAGATAGTTACTACCATCGAAATAAGGAGGGCGACTAATGGATTGACCTTCGGCCATGAAGGTTCTAGGACCACCACCATTTCCTTGACCGTTCGTCCACATGGCGTAAACCTGCTCTGATACCAAATGTTAGCGCAGCAAGAGTGATATAGAAGGGGGGGGAAGAATAGATCACTCCCAATTTGTAGAAACTTAAGCGGAATATAATTTCTACTGCTAACGCACCTCCTTAAACTGTACACAGAGGGATGTAAATGAGAATGAAGAGCGAATCACATGGAAGCAAAGAGCCGAGCAGATGAAGAGCGTAGAGAACAATAGCAAACCACAGAGGAGGCACTCGGTTTTTTAGGTGGTTCGATTGCAGTCCGCAATCTACATCCACCCCTCACTCTAACTAGAGTGAGGATTCCACTAGACGATGCTAGATCAATGCAGACTCAGTCTGCGAACAATGTGCTGCCACACAGCTTGAACACCAAGGGAAACAAATCCCTCAATCAAGTTCTGCCATCCACAGAACCTGAAACCTGTTCTAGCTCCCAGCTAGAACACAACCGGAGAATCCTCTCCCTTCCTCCACACACCGGAGGGAAACTGTTAATGACAGCCAGTCACTAACACCACCAGAGATCACCGATCTCTCTTCCTCTGCAACACAGAGGGAAACTGGAGTAATACTCCCTTCCTCCACACACCGGAGGGACAACAATTCAGATCAGAATAGAAGGACGAAAAATAAACGAAAGCAAAGTGGAAAACAAAAAATAATGAGAAGGAATCGGTTCTGAAACCCAATACAAATGTAGCTTCAAATGAAGCAATTCATCAATCAACACACACTCTCTCTCTCTCTCGACCAAACACCTCTCAGATATTGAACTCTCTGCTCTTTTCCTTTCTCTTTCTTTCTCTCTGCACTTTTCTTTCCTTTTCTGGATCGAAGGACGTATATGCTCTCCAGGCTTCTTCTTCGATCCCTCTTCATCTGAAGACGAAGGATACAATATATACCAGCAGTAGCAGGGCGTGTGTGGCTTCCATAGTTCCCGCCCTAAGAGTTCGGACTACGTGGCAGCATCCAGCAGGCTGCCAGACCACGTGTCCTCATCTGGACATTTTCCTTATCCTCGGATCACGTGCCCAGCACCAGTACGCTCAGCAACAGGGGGTAGATGGCGTCGACTCACTTGCTCCAAAGAGTTGACGCAGTCATCAGAAATCTTCAAACTTCTTAACCACTGTGTCGACTCCATCAGCCTATTGCGTTGACGCAACGGTATCGGCAGTCCAGTGTTCAAGTCTTCAACAGATAGGCGAGCTGCGTCGACGTTATCAGCATATTGCGTTGACGTATTGAAGGCATCCAGAGATAAGTCGTCCCTTTCTTGGACTGCTGCATCGACGCTGCCAGTTGGTGGTGTTGACGCACGAACGTGTACATTTCTATACTGGCATCTCTTAAGCTGCTGCGTCGACGCTGCTTGTTGATGGCGTTGACGCAGTGGAAGATTTTGGGAAGGCTTCATTGCTTGTAAGAGTCTCTGCTACTTTAACTGCTGCGTCGACGCTGCTTGCTTGTGGCGTTGACGCAATAGAAGAAATCGTGAAAGCTTCGTCTACTGATGCGTGGACGCTTTAAGCTTCAGGCGTCGACCCTGCTCCCTTCAGCAACAAGAAAGAAGTGTATAGACTTAGTGTTAACGTTGAGCTCAATGTACAGACTCAATCAAATGAGGAGTTTCCAGTGTATGGACTTGCAATTCAAACAATAATGAATAGACTTTAGAGAAATGAAGTCTAGTGTATATACATGGAGAGCTGTTCAATGTGTTGGGTTGGCGTTGTATAGACTTGGCTTTGAGCACTTGGGCTGAAGGTAATGTGCAGACTATGTGATGTATAGACTTTGCCCAAGGAGCCGAAGGTATAGACTTCGCCACAGTCTAATGAACATACTTTGCAGAAGGGAACGAGCCAAGGTGTAGACTTCAAAAGAAGTAGTCCGATGTACAGACTTCAAGGAGTCTTGACAACGGACGCTGTTCAGACTTTGCAAACACGAGATGATGTATAGACATTAAGCTTGACACTCCAATGTATAGAGTTGAGGATTGGAAGGATGTATAGGGTTGAGCTGAACTGATTTTTGCAAAGTACAGACTTAGTTGGTCGGGCAGTGTACAGACTTGGAATTCTAATGCCAGTGTGTAGACTTTAGTTAGAAGGTGCTCGATGTACAGACTTGAAGGAGTTATGCCAAAGAACAGATGAGTCGACGCATCAGCAAGGTTGGGTCGACCCACTGCTGTCAAAACCAGCTAAGCAAAGTGTAGATAAAATCATAATAGCATGCTTATCTGACACCCAAATAAACTATACTTACTCACATGATGAAACAACATTAATCTAAACATAGAGGATTGATTTATAGTGTGAGACATCATCAAAACCATCATCAAAACCATAGGGATTCAACAATGAGCATTGATAAAATTTTTGACATGTGCTGTCCTTGAGAAAATTTCAGACTATGCAATGTTTAAGGACAATACTTAAGCAAAGTTGCTCAACCACGGTTGCTAGTGATCTCAAATTTTCTGATTCCTAGAGAGTGCACATGGACACGACATTTTGTAGAAGATGGTTGAGGTCTATTAAACCTGAGGAGTTTATCTCCCAAACTTTAGAAATGTAGTTGACCTAAACCATTAGAGTTATTCAAGGTCAATCAGAGAGCCTACTTGCAAGAAGATTCCTATAAATGATTTGCTCAATTGTAATGAATAGATGATTAGATTGACAAAATTCTGAATCATGGGCAGTTCAAAGAGAGGCAATTTGTAATGAGAAGAGAGTTTTTGATTGACTAAAAAATATAACAGATGGACTGACCCAAATGCAGTTCCCAAAATTTGACAGATGCTCCCCCTGAGAGTATGCATGACAATTGATCTTTTTGGAATTTTCAAAAAGAGTGATATGCTGTGCACTCAGAACGTCTCCCCCCATATGCATGCAATGTATGAGAATTCTGAATGTAGCATATATGCAGGGATTCAAATGAGGTATCAACAGAAATGTCTAGACTCTTCTACATGATACCTTGACCCTTGGTACTTGGCGGAGAACATAGGTCCTAAGACCACCTCACGCATAGTGAGTGCTTTCAGGCAAGCATAACCTGCCTTTCTACAACTCAGTATTTTATATACCATGGTCAAACAAAGACTTGCAAAGCAACCCATCACCATGCAATGCTTTATGAATATGCAGTTGACTAGTCACAGTAAAATGCAATATGAACAATAATCACTTTGATTATTCATGAGAGTGTAAACTGGTATCAACAAGATAAAGTCAGATATGCATGTGATTTTTATTTATTACAGTCCAAAGACAATTAAACTCCCCTTTTTCAGTTCAGCAGATAATTTTAGAAAATAGGTACTTATAGTCATTATGCTAGGAACACAGTGAGAGAGTTAATCAATCAATTCAAACATGTTTTGATTGAGGTCTACATAGACCCAAATCCCTTCTTAGAGTAGAAAACCTGTCTGTGCATAATGGCTTGGTGAAGATATCTACAACCTGATTTTTTGATTGGACAAAATGCAGCTCAAACTTTTTCTTGAAAACTTCATCTCTAATAAAGTGATGCATGATATCTATGTGCTTGGTCCTAGAGTGCAGGACTAGATTTTTAGCAAGACTTATAGCACTAGTGTTATCACATAAGATAGGGACACATCCAAGATCCACTAAGAAATCGTGTAGTTGATGTTTAATCCACAACACTTGGGTGTCACAACTCCTTGCAGCTACATATCCTGCCTCTGCAGTAGAGAGTGCAACCGAGTGTTGTTTCTTGGAAGCCCAAGAGACTAAACATCCACCCAAGAATTGGCAATAGCCACTAGTGCTCTTGCGATCCAGTTTGCATCCTGCAAAGTCATCATCTGAATAAGCAATGAGAGAAAATTCACAAGATGCTGGATACAACAATCCCAGTCTTGAGTGCTAGCAATGTTTCTAAAAATACGTTTGACAGCAGTCAAGTGAGATTCTCTAGGACTAGCTTGGAATCTAGCACAAAGGTAAACACTAAACTGGATGTCTGGTCTTGATGCAGTTAAATAGAGTAATGATCCAATCATACCTCTATAGTTCTTTGCATCCACCAACTGTCCTTTCTCATCTGCATACAATGATGTAGTTGTTCCCATAGGAGTTGAGATAGATTTACAATTTGTCATATCAAACCTTTTCAGTAACTCCTTCACATACTTGGCTTGATTTATAAAGCATCCTTCCTCGCTCTGACAGATCTGCAAGCCAAGAAAAAATTTAAGCTCACCCATTAGGCTCATCTCAAACTCGCTGGTCATAAGGTCAGCAAAATCCTCACACATTTTGGGCTTTGTAGAACCAAATACAACATCATCAACATGTATTTGAACTAACAAGATATCTTTACCTTATCTTTTTGTGAAGAGGGTTTGGTCCACATTACCTCTAACGTAGCCTTTTTCAGTGAGGAACGAGCTTAGTCTATCATACCAAGCTCGGGGTGCTTGCTTCAGACCATGGAGAGCCATGTCCAACTTGAATACATAATCTTCATGATAAGAACATTCAAAACCAGGGGGTTGTTCAACAAACACCTCTTCTTTTATCAAGCCATTCAGAAAGGCACTCTTTACATCCATTTGTTGTAGTTTTATTTTATGAGCACAAGCAAAAGCAAGTAAAATCCTAATTGCTTCTAATCTAGCTAAAGGGGCAAAAGACTCTTCAAAATCAATTCCAAATTCTTGAGCATACCCCTGAGCCACTAATCTAGCTTTATTCCTAAGTATGGTTCCATCTTCACTAAACTTGTTCCTAAAAACCCATTTAGTACCTATGATAGTTTTTGATGAGGGTCTAGGAACTAGATGCCACACATTATTTCTTTGAAACTGGTTTAATTATTCTTGCATGGAATTTATCCAGTTCTCAACTTTCAAAGCTTCTTCAATGTTCTTTGGTTCAATTTGGGAGACAAGAGCAAGTTGTTCTAGTTCATCAACAATTTTGAAATGTGACCTAGTTCTAGGTGGATCTTGTAAGCTTCCTATGATATTTTCTAGCAGATGATCTTTTTGCACTCTAACATCCATAGGATTGTTACCTGCACCTGTACCCGTGACCGCTGTATTTCTTGGATCTGCCACATCATCATTTCTTTTTGTCTCTTCCTGTGAAGGGTCATTCTTTTCTTTGGTCTCTATGAACTCCTTATCATCATCATTTTTCCTGTTACATTTATCATCATAAGTTTCATCAAATGTAACATGAGGTGACTCTTCCGCAGTTAGACTTTTGAGATTATAGACCCTATAAGCCCTGGACCTATCAGAATATCCAAGAAATACACCTTCTTCACTCTTGGGCTCAAATTTGTCTAAATCTCTTTCGTCATTGTTATGAATAAAACATTTTGAACAAAATACTTTCCTGTAAGAGAGAGATGACTTCTTACCTTTGAACAGCTCATAAGGTGTCATCTTAGTGAACGGCCTTACCATTGATCGGTTGATAATATAGCATGCAGTGTTCACTGCTTCTGCCCAAAACCTCTTTGGTAGTTGCTTTTCAGCAAGCATGGTCCTGGCCATTTCTATGAGAGTTCTATTTCTTCTCTCAGCCACCTCATTTTGTTCAGGGGTTCTTGGTGATGAGAACCTATGATTTATCCCTTCAGTCTTGCAAAGATTATCAAAATCAGCATTTTCGAACTCACCACCATGTTCTGAAAGTATGTTAGAAATTTTAAACTTACCATCTTGCTTCACCTTCATGTAGAGAGCTTGAAACTCACCAACAGTATCATTTTTATGCACAAGAGGAAACACCCATGTGAACCTAGAGAAATCATCTACTAAAACATACCCATATCTCCATCCACTTAAGCTAGATGTTCTTGTTGGACCGAACAAGTCCATATGGATTAGTTCAAGCGGTTTGGATGATAGGCTTACAGTTCTGCTGGAGAAAAGATTTTCTAGTTTGTTTTCCTAGAGTGCATGCCTCACAGATTTTGTCATTTTGTTTGAATTTGAGTTCAGGCAGTCCTTTCACCATACAATGTTTCAAGAGTTTGTGTAGAACATTATAGCTAGCATGTCCTAGTCTACGATGCCACAGACATGCAAGTTCAGATTGAGGTGCAGCAAGACAAAGATTCAAATGGGCTGGATCATCTATGTCAATTATGTACACATTGTTGACTCTTTTTCCAAAAAACCTTTTTTCTTTGGAGTTTGGTTTCAAAATTTTATATTCAGAAGAGTCAAACACTACTCTATGTCCTTTATCATACAATTGACTCTACTCTATGTCCTTTATCATACAATTGACTTATACTCAAAAGATTATATTTCAACCCTTCATCCAACAAGACATTTTCAATGGAATTTGAGGGATTTTTGCCAACTTTACCTGAACCGATGATTTTTCCTTTATTGTTCCCACCAAAGGTTATATGCCCACCTTCTTTTTCCACTAAGAGACAAGACTTTGTTCTATCCTCAGTCATGTGTCTTGAGCAGCCACTATCAAGATACCATTTATTGTGCACGGCTGCAAGACACTCCTACACAGGTGATCAAGTAACAATGTTTGGAACCCAAGGACAATTGGGTCCCAGCAAACTTTTCATTTTAGCAAACCAAGATAAAATAGATTTAGGAATGCAAATTTTCTTCTCATTTTTCATTTTCTTGCTTGATGAAGAGTTTCTGTTTTCAATTTTCAATTTTCTACCCTCGTCAGGAACCTTGTTACCCTTTCGCTTTTTGAAGAAGTTTGGAAAGGGGTGATTCTGGTTCCTATAGTTTGTCCTTGGCTTATAGAAGGTATAGTGGTTCATAGGGTAATAGGTTGGATTAGGTCTGTATGTGTATGACTGCACCGACCTATGATAGGGCCAACCATATGACTGCATTGACCTATAGGATTTTGTGCGTTGATGCATGAAGGGGTTTCTATCTTCCTGACTATTGGAATACCAGGGATGCCTTGACCCTTGCTGAGGATGATATAGACCAGCATTCCCCGTTTGACCACTTCTAACCTTGGTGTAAACTGGCTTGACCTTTGATTTCTGGTGGTTCGGCTGTGATTTCTGAGGAGAATTTTTGGGTTTTTCAAGATTTTTCTTTATGGGTTCTCCCACCTTTTCTTTTCCTTTGTTTTGAGCAGGTTTGGTGTTTGAACTTGAGGCACCTACAGAAGATACAAAAGTGACAGTTTTCAAACCAATTTTGTTTTTATTTGTGAGATTAAAACCTAACCCTTCTTTGTTGAAGTTCATTTTAGAACCTAGCAAAGCATCTAGGTTATCTCTTCCATCTACAAACTTCTCCAAAGAATTTTGTTTATCTTTCAACTCTTTTTGAAGTTTTTCAGCATCTTCAAGTAGCTTAGAGTTGACTTGTTTTAAAGCTTCATATTTTTCATTGCTCAAATTTTTATCTTTTTCATAACTTTCCATTTTTCTTTTCAGATCATCAATTTCATCTCTCAGATTTTCGTTTTCAACTTCCAGATCTTTCATTTCACTTCTCCCTTGTTCCATGTCTTCTATCATTTTCTTCAAATCTTCAATTTCATATTATAGTGAAGCAATTTTATCATCTAAGCCGTGATCATGCACAGTTGAGTTGATTTTATTTTTTAAGGCCTTGTTTTCTTTTTTATACATGTCATATTTTTTCATAAGCTCAATATAAGCTTCTTCCCAGTCAGTGATTGTAAAATGCTCAACAGGGAAACGTACCTCAGATTGTTCATCCCCATTTGCGATGAGGCAGATGTCTTCTGTTGCATCTTCTGAGGAGCTTGTTTCATCTTCCTCCTCTTTCTCATCACTCCATGTGCACACCATGGCTTTGTTTTTCTTCTTCTTGCCTTTCACCTTCCTGAAGGCTTTCTCCACTTGTTCAGGACACTCAGTTTGGATATGCCCTGGTTTGTTGCAAGAATAATAAATAACTCTGTCAGATTTGTTTAAGTTTCAGGTTTAGATTTGAACGCTTTCTATACCTGAGGCTTCCATTTTATGAAGCCTTTACCTTCATTTTTCAAAAAATTTCTGAACCTGTGAGTGAGCATAGCCACTTGATCTTCATCTTGCTCACTGCAAGAGGTCTCACCTTCCTCGGAAGTGGCTTGAGTGCTTAGTCCAGCTTTCAGAGTGAGAGGCTTTTTCTTACTTACCTCGACTTCTTTACTCTTCAAGTTTATCTCATAGGTCATCAGAGAACCTATGAGTTCATCCACCTTAGTTTTTGAAAGGTCTTTTGACTCTTCTACAACAGTTGCCTTCGTGTGCCAGGCCGGAGTCAATGACCTTAAAATTTTTCTTACAATCTCCTGTTCTGTATATGTCTTTCCTAAACCAGTCAAACTATTAGTGAGCAGAGACAGACGAGTGTACATGTCTGAAGTAGATTCTTCAGGCCTCATCTTAAACATATCATATTCTGTAATGAGTAGGTTGGCCTTTGTTTCACGTACCTGAGCAGTGCCTTCATAGATTACTTCCAATTTGTCCCACATCTCTTTGGCAGAGATACATGTAGACACTCTTGAGAACTCAGGTAGGTGAAAAGAGCACTGCATTAAATGCCTTGCGCCCCAATTGAGTGTAGATTTTTTTATGTGTTCCTCAGTCCATTGCTCTTCATCGGGAGGTAGCTCGTACAGACCTTTGCTCACTACCTTCCACATCTCATAGCCTTGCACCCGAATGAACACCTGCATGCGATTTTTCCAATACGGGTAATCAGTACCAGTGAAGAAGGGTGGCCGGTTAACAGAATGACCCTCAGACATTTGACCCCTTGATGCCATTCCACCGTTTCTCTCAAGGTCGTTGGACCCTTGCATGAGAGATTGGCTTCGGTACTGTTAGGGTGCTAGGCCCGGATACAGAGGGGGGTGAATGTATCCTTCTATGTATAATGGCCAAATAAAACTTTAAAGCTCAGATATGCGGAATAAGACTAATGAGCTGTCCAAGATGAAATGACAAGGCAACACATGGACAAACAGTTGGACTGCAACCATGCAGCCACCTGATCAACCAGAAACGAAGGCAGAGATAAACAACGCAAACACACTAAGCAGAATATAATGCTCAAAGATTAACTCTCTAGATAATGCAACTAGCCAAGCATGCGCAACCTGTGAATGGGAGGTAGAAGATATGGAGCTAACGCAAGGCAAACCATTGCACAAATAGTTTTAAGGTGGTTCGGTCCTTCAGACCTACATCCACCCCTCACTCCCAACCGGAGTGAGGCTTCACTAGCCAATGCTAGAACCAAGCGGACTCAGTCTGCAAACAGATGCTGCCACATAGCTTGACAAGGGGAACATCCTCCCCTCTTCCTCCCAACGAGAGGGACACCCAAGTGACTCCCAGCCACTTGGAAACTAGAGGTCGAAGACCTCTCTTTTTCCAGACCAGGAGGGACCACTGGACTTACAACCACAAGCCCAGAACCGGAGGACTAGCCTCCCTTCCTCTAACCAGAGGGCAACCCACAAGTGACAACCTGTCACTTGCAACATGGAGATCAGATCTCCCTTCTCCTGAACCAACAGGAGGAACCCGATCCCCAACAGGGCAATCGGAAGAACAAAGATGATCAGAAAACAAAGGAAAACAATAAAGGAAAATAACACAGCAATCAGAAAGCTGTAAAATGAAATGCACAATGTGGCTCTCAACAGAGCTGACTGGCCTGGATCTGATCCATGGTCCAGTGAAGACAGATCTTCAAGCAGCTTCTTCCTTCTTCTCCACGAGCTCTCTCGCTCACTCTCTTTCTCTCTTTCTTTCTCTTCTGCTCTCCAAATCTCTCACTCTCTATCTCTCTTTCTTTCTCTTCTGCTCTCCAAATCTCTCACTCTCTATCTCTCTTTCTTTCTCTTCTGATCTCCTAATCTCTCACTCACCGCTCTCTCTTCACGGCTTCTCTCTTCTATCTCTTCTTCCTCTCTTTTCCTTCTTTTTCTCTTTTTCTGGATCGAAGGGCTTTCTGCTCTTCAGGCTTCTGCTTCGATCAACCTTCATCTGAAGATGAAGGCTCCATTATATACCAGCAGCAGCAGGTGGGTAAGGTGTAGAACGTGTGTGCCTCCCACGCTTCATCCAGAACCTTCTTGCCACGTGCCCTTATAGCAATGGTTCCTTTAGTATCGGATCACGTGCAGCCCAGACACCAGTGTATGTTCTTCCTCAGACCTGCAAGGAGATAAAAACCATTAACACTGAGGGCCACAAGAACTAAAACTGCATGAGGTATGTGATAGCAATACGAGATGCACTTTACTGAGAATGACATGAGATACACAAGATTATTACAGTACGAGACAAGGAGAGAATGACACGAGGTCAGATGCAAACAGCACGAGGTAAAAAAGAGAACGACACGAAGTATCACTGTAACAAAACAAATACTACGAAGAGAACGACACGAGATACATAATAATAAAGCTAACACCACAAAGAAAACGACACGAAGTCAGAAGAGAACAGCACGAGGTGAGAAGGAAGTCTCACGGAGTGAAAAAGGTAGACAGACACGCGATCAGAAGGAACCAGGACGAAGATAGAAATAAACAATCACGAGGACATAAACATAAGAATAACACGAAGACACGAATACAAAAGCAACACGAAGACATGAATACAAAAATAACACGACATAACAAACTCGCTCGAACTTACAAACGACTCGAAGACGAGGATGACACGGACTAAAACCAACTCGAAGATGAAAATAGAAACCGACATGAAGTGTGGTCACAAAGCAAAAAGGACACGGGGTCTAGGAGAAACAACACGAAGAGAAAAAAAAACAAAGAAACGACTCGAACTAAGGACGACATGGAGACAACACAGTCAGACTCGACTTGAGACACTTAAAGCTTGAATTTAGAGAAGAATGCACGAAGTAAAATCAACACGAAGACAGAAGACAGAAATAACATGAAGACTCAAACACAAAAATAACACGAAGACATGAAAATAACACGAAGACCCAAACGCAGAAATAACTTGAGGACACAACAAGAGACAGTCAACGAGACGCTGACTCGGTACAGACTTAAGCTCAAGCAAGACAGTCGATGTATAGACTTGACAGAGATCTCTGCAGCGAATGTATAGACTTAGAATCATGGAGGCAAATGTATAGAAATCTGAGGAAATGAAACGAGTCAGTGTACAGACTTCAAATTCCACCGACCAGTGTATGGACTTCAACAGTGAACGGCTGTACATACTTCATGTGAAAAACCCAATGTACAAACTTTGAATTCGAAGACCAATGTGCAGACTTCACACTGTACAGACTTTCCAAAGATAACGTAACGCTGTACAGACTTGAACTGAAGACCAATGTATGGACTTCAAAACAGATGCTAAGGCCAAGAGGAGTGTATAGACTTTCACGATGTATGGACTTGGTGATCTTCAAAGCACAATGTCCAGACTTTGCCACTGTATGGACTTGAAGAAACAGTGCAACGTATGGACTTGATCTCAAGAAATGTAAGCGATGTACACACTTAGCCAATGTGTAGACTTTGCCTTAGACACTAAATGAGACGCTAAAGTCTGTATAGACTTAGCCTAAGACAATGTATGAACATATCAGCAGAGAAGCAATGCACAGAACAGAAATCAAGAACAGAAATCAAGCACAAGCCAATATATCACAGCATGACTCAAGCATACACATGCGTTCTTCACAATTCAGACATGGCACACTTATGCAATCTCCCACAGAAAAGGTCAGACATATTCAAGATAATGTGGTGACTCATTCATGTTGCTATCATTAAAACATCACATCATCAACAAAGCACAAGGGGCACAACAATCTCCCTCTTTTTGATGATGGCAACATAATGAGTCACACTGACTCATCAAACTATTCTCCCCCTTTGACATAATCAAAAAGAAGGGAAATGGTTTGATAGTGAAATGCAGCACAACAATGCAGAGAATGAGTCAAGGTTCTTTAAAATGAAGATCTCCCTTATGACCATGAAATAGTTCTCCCCCTATCAACATACATGATTGATTACTCTCCCCTTAGATGAAAATAAACCATAACTCCCCCTGAGGCACAGGAATGGACTCTAGTTATCCAATAAATCAATCTGAAATCGTACCACAAAATCAGAACTTATTGCAGAATAAGATGGAAGATTCCAACAGTGTAGAGAGAAATACATCTCAGGAATCAATCTGAAATCCACCATCATAAAGATTCTTAGGTTCAGAAGGCTGCAAGTGAACAAGGTAGTAATGGGAGTGGCACCTCACATTTGTATGGTCAGAAAAATGCAGATGGAATCAGTCAACTGATAAGAAAGGAGTTGACTATACAGTTTTTGTTGATCATGCATAAATCTGATCATGAGGGATTTGAATGCAAGGTCACAAATGATATGAACATGATTCAGTATGACAAGGAATGCTCCCCCTGAATAGATGCCACTTGGTATGCAAGTGATGCATGACATGGAAGCTCCCCCTCAATAAGTGGAATCTTATGAGATAGATGAGAAGGAGACCACAGGGGCAGACAAGGAGAAGTTCAGGTCAATGATCTAAGGAAAGTGAGCAGAAAGATTTTCAAGGAGATATCAATCTCATAAATCCAAAACATAATTTTTCAAGGTAATCCATTATAGGGACTTATGAATGAGCCTTTTGAACAACATGGTTTAAACATGATGTATGCAGAGTTTATCAATAAAATTCTGTATTGATATCTAAAACCATGTTTTAATAAAGATGAACAAAGCCCTCATATTTATCTTGATTAATCTCCCTTTCTCTTACACAATCAAATCTATTGACTTCTTTCAGAATTACATGCACTAGTATTGAAGTCAAGCAATTATGAAGTCATATGATTTTGTCTAGGGTTGCAGCAATTTGATTTTAGCATCAATATTCAGATATTGAGATATGTTCAACAATTTTTCATGCTACAAATTTTACGAGCAGTCTAGTTCAGTTCACACTTTGTAACTAGAGGATATACCTTGATCAGAGGCCAATATCCCTAAGCACTTAGTGTGACTAACTGTCATGCTATATATGAACAGAGATAGCATTTACACATCATGACACACTCTAAATCATTTCTTGATGAGTGAGTTGTATTTCTCAGTGTGCATGCCATTGCTCTGCCTTAATTTCAATGAATTCTTAATCAGAGTTAACTAAGGCACCTCATGACACAGTCCTTTGGACATGTGTTTCTCAGTGACCAATGTCATTGCTCTGACAGATATTACCCTTTAGACATTTCAGAAAAATTTATTTGCTTCAAATCAATAATAGTTTCATGTACTTAATCAGTTGAAGTCATGTATTCAAAAGTGCAGATTTCAGAAGTTTTCAAGACACAGCATGAAATAGATGGTTAATGTTTATTAAACATGCTTCAGATATTTTTAAGAGATTTTAAAGTCAAACCTTGAGTACATTAAACTTAAACCACCTGAGTTATTTCAGATATTCATAAAAACGTATAATAGAAGATTTCTAGTTCAAAAGTTTTCAGATTTATGATCGAGATAGCCCATTGAAATCTTCATGAAGGACTGATAGAATTTTGAACCCAAATCATACCAATTGATAGGAGAAATACCAATTGTTAAGAGAGATTGTGAAGCTCAAAGTTTTCATAATATGATTAAGGTTTGTCAACAAAATCAGTAAGAAAGGATATGCAATGAGTTCTAACACATGTATGCATTTGACAACCTATATGCAATGCATTGACTCCCCCTCACAATATGCATTCAAACTCTTTTTTTGGCATTTTCAATATAAGGAAATGTAATGCACTATATGTATGCAGGGACATGCAAAGACTCAACATTGAATGCTATGTAAGGATATGCAACTTACTCCCCCTGAAAACATGCGATGTTTGCACTGAAAACTGAACATATGATTCCAAATGATATTGTGACTTGTGCACAATCAGACTGTCCTATCAGCAAAGTGACCCATGGTACTAGGCGGAGCACTTGGTCTAAAAGACCACCTCACACATAGTAAGAACCTCCAGATAGACTTCCCTGCCTTTTGGTACCTTACCATTTATATACCATTGAGGTCATGCATAATTATTCAACCTGCAGTTCTATATGCAATTCAGAATTTCAGTGAGCTATTGGAACACACAAATTTCAAGTCACACTCATATGCAGTTCAGATTTTTCAGAAAATTTGAAATGCAATTTGTTTTCAAAGTCTATGCATAACACAATTATCAAGCAATTGAAATTAGCCTATGTATGCATCAGATACAGACAACCCTTCTTAATCTGATATTTGCACAGAACTCTCAGCAAATGCATGATCAGAAAATAATGCACATGGCAAATGATGAATGAAAATGCAAAAACAGATTTAACTTGCTATGCATTAAAACTAAAAAACAAGAAGAGCAGGAAGTTTACCTGAAAAGTTCAGTATGGGGTTTTCTTCTTGAGTGCCTTGGATCATTACCCCTTTTTATTTCAGTCCCAAGGCACACCTGCACAGCAATGTTATTTTGCACAAACAGGTACCCAAGAAGTCTTGGGTCCTGACAAAATAATATTACTCCTAGCAGGTTTTCTCAGCACATTTCTAGGAGCAGTTTTCAGATCTGATTTATGCACATTCTTGTTAGCATGAATTTTATGTGCATAAGCATGAGATTTCTTGTTAACAGAATAAAAATTCTGTTTGCCAAAACCAGTTTGGTTTTGATATCCTGCCAGCCAACAGGTTGCAGCCCTGTGACCTGGCTTCCCACAGTTATAACATGCAGGAATCTTTTCCTTAAAAATAGATTTATCCCTCCCATAATCATTCTGGTGAACATGATTAACATGAGAATAGAATTTTTTCTTGCCTTCAGCTGACCAGCACTGAACAGCAACATGTCCCAGTTTACCAAGCTTATAACAATGAATTTTCTTTTCCCAAAGGACATGAGTTTTAGCATGATTTTTCTGTGAATTAATAGCAGCAAGGTCATCTAACTCTAATGATTTGCATTCATGCATGAGATGACCCATTTTATGACAGTAAAAACATTTGGATTTCCTGTTTTGAGCCGAATAGGATTTCTTAGCATAAGAAGTCCTAACATGAAATCTATCATTATCATTCTTCATGACAAGGCAATCATCAAGTACATGGCCAGAACTTCCACAATAGAAGCATTCAACATTCCTTCTGTGGATAATTAGAAATTTTCTAGCCTTAGGCTTGTTTGCATGAAATTTACTATTCTTCTTCAGTGTTCTCATTTTCACATTTTCTTTCTGTTTTTGAATCTTCTGATCATCTGACTGTTTTGAAGAAGGTGCAGAAATACTAGCTAAGTTTGAGCTACTCACAAATGTTGCGTATAGTTTGTTCCGTACAGCTTGCTTAACTTGAGAATTGCACCTTTTCTCTTCATTCAGTTTGGTGACTTCCACATTCAAAGAATCTTTCATTTTTTCTTTACCTTTGGCAAATTTTGACAGAGAGTTGTTTAGGTTTTCAATTTCAATTTGCAAGGTCATAATGTGGTCTTCACACGAGATAACCTGATTTTGTAACCCATCATTCAGACTTTTCAGGATCTCATTCTCCTGAGTTAGCTTCAATTCAATGTTCACTTCTTTTTCTTTCAAAACTGATTTTTCTCTTTCTACCATTAGCCATCTTTCAGAGAAAACAGTGTTAAGGACCATTAGCTTTTTATTTTGTTCCTTCAGATGGATGTTTTCTTCAATCAGCTTATCTTTTAATTTATCAATTTCCTTCTTCTGAGTTAGCAGAGAATCATTTTCTTCTTTCAAGGAAGTGATTAAGTTTTCCTGTACATTATCATCAGAATGTAATTCTTCAATCAATTCCTTCAATTTAGATTTTAGATTTTCATTTTCAGCCTTTAGACATGTGATTTCAGCATTTTTCTCTTTTCTTAATTTTCTCTTTCCTGATTTGACTCTTTCATATTTATCTAGAAGATGCTCATGCATGGCAACTAACTCATCATGGCTAATATCCTCGGTCTCAGAGATTACCTGGGATGAGGACTCATCTGATTGATCACTCCTTCTTGCCATGAGACATTCTTCTTCATGTTCCACGTGTGTTGTAGTCACTCTATCAAACATTCCCTTTGCAGTGCTACAATCTGAGAAAGAGGAAAAATCATCAGAACCGATTGCAGCCTTCATTAAATTTAGAGCTCTCACATTATCATCATTTTTCAACTTGTGAACATGAGTCCACTTGGACTTATCCTTAGGAAGTTCATGTGGACTGTGAGAGATAACCTTCCACAATTGTGGATTAATAGAGTTAACATGCTTGTGCATACGATATAGCCAGAATTTAATATTTGAACCACTGAATAGTGGAGGATGAGCCATGACAGCACAACAGATTAATGCAACAGGAATATTGATGCACTAAAAACAAATTAGCACCGAAAACCAGAGATCGAATCTGCAGGTCGTTGGACCTTGTATGCAGACACCGCTCTGATACCAACTGTTAGGGTGCTAGGCCCGGATACAGAGGGGGGTGAATGTATCCTTCTATGTATAATGGCCAAATAAAACTTCAAAGCTCAGATATGCGGAATAAGACTAATGAGCTGTCCAAGATGAAATGACAAGGCAACACATGGACAAACAGTTGGACTGCAACCATGCAGCCACCTGATCAACCAGAAACGAAGGCAGAGCTAAACAACGCAAACACACTAAGCAGAATATAATGCTCAAAGATTAACTCTCTAGATAATGCAACTAGCCAAGCATGCGCAACCTGTGAATGGGAGGTAGAAGATATGGAGCTAACGCAAGGCAAACCACTGCACAAATAGTTTTAAGGTGGTTCGATCCTTCAGACCTACATCCACCCCTCACTCCTAACCGGAGTGAGGCTTCACTAGCCAATGCTATAACCAAGCAGACTCAGTGTGCAAACAGATGCTGCCACACAGCTTGACCAGGGGAACAACCTCCCCTCTTCCTCCCAACCGGAGGGACACCCAAGTGACTCCCAGCCACTTGGAAACTAGAGGTCGAAGACCTCTCTTCCTCCAGACCAGGAGGGACCACTGGACTTGCAACCACAAGCCCAGAACCGGAGGACTAGCCTCCCTTCCTCTAACCAGAGGGCAACCCACAAGTGACAACCTATCACTTGCAACCTGGAGATCAGATCTCCCTTCTCCTGAACCAACAGGAGGAACCCGATCCCCAACAGGGCAATCGGAAGAACAAAGATGATCAGAAAACAAAGGATAACAATAAAGGAAAATAACACAGTAATCAGAAAGCTGTAAAACGAAATGCACAATGTGGCTCTCAACGGAGCTGACTGGCCTGGATCTGATCCACGGTCCAGTGAAGACAGATCTTCAAGCAGCTTCTTCCTTCTTCTCCACGAGCTCTCTCGCTCACTCTCTTTCTCTCTTTCTTTCTCTTCTGCTCTCCAAATCTCTCACTCTCTATCTCTCTTTCTTTCTCTTCTGCTCTCCAAATCTCTCACTCTCTATCTCTCTTTCTTTCTCTTCTGCTCTCCTAATCTCTCACTCACCGCTCTCTCTTCACGGCTTCTCTCTTCTATCTCTTCTTCCTCTCTTTTCCTTCTTTTTCTCTTTTTCTGGATCGAAGGGCTTTCTGCTCTTCAGGCTTCTGCTTCGATCAACCTTCATCTGAAGACGAAGGCTCCATTATATACCAACAGCAGTAGGTGGGTAAGGTGCAGAACGTGTGTGCCTCCCACGCTTCATCGAGAACCTTCTTCCCACGTGCCCTTATAGCATTGGTTCCTTTAGTATCGGATCACGTGCAGCCCAGACACCAGTGTATGTTCTTCCTCGGACCTGCAAGGAGATAAAAACCATTAACACTGAGGGCCACAAGAACTAAAATTGCATGAGGTATGTGATAGCAATACGAGATGCACTTTACTAAGAACGACACGAGATACACAAGATTATTACAGTACGAGACAAGGAGAGAATGACACGAGGTCAGATGCAAACAGCACGAGGTAAAAAAGAGAACGACACGAAGTATCACTGTAACAAAACAAATACTACGAAGAGAACGACACGAGATACATAATAATAAAGCTAACACCACAAAGAAAATGACACGAAGTCAGAAGAGAACAGCACGAGGTGAGAAGGAAGTCTCACGGAGTGAAAAAGGTAGACAGACACGCGATCAGAAGGAACCAGGATGAAGATAGAAATAAACAATCACGAGGACATAAACATAAGAATAACACGAAGACACGAATACAAAAGCAACACAAAGACATGAATACAAAAACAACACGACATAACAAACTCGCTCGAACTTACAAACGACTCGAAGACGAGGATGACACGGACTAAAACCAACTCGAAGACGAAAACAGAAACCGACACGAAGTGTGGTCACAAAGCAAAGAGGACACGGGGTCTAGGAGAAACAACACGAAGAGAAAAAAAAATGACTCGAACTAAGGACGACATGGAGACAACACAGTCATACTCGACTTGAGACACTTAAAGCTTGAATTTAGAGAAGAATGCACGAAGTAAAATCAACACGAAGACAG
Organism: Amorphophallus konjac; assembly: GCA_022559845.1. Lineage (NCBI taxonomy): Eukaryota > Viridiplantae > Streptophyta > Magnoliopsida > Alismatales > Araceae > Amorphophallus > Amorphophallus konjac. Next base: position 198,185,977 of record CM040125.1, on the reverse strand, counting down.
AAGACAGAAATAACATGAAGACTCAAACACAAAAATAACACGAAGATATGAAAACAACACGAAGACCCAAACGCAGAAATAACATGAGGACACAACAAGAGACAGTCAACGAGACGCTGACTCGGTACAGACTTAAGCTCAAGCAAGACAGTCGATGTATAGACTTGACAGAGATCTCTGCAGCGAATGTATAGACTTAGAATCATGGAGGCAAATGTATAGACATCTGAGGAAATGAAACGAGTCAATGTACAGACTTCAAATTCCACCGACCAGTGTATGGACTTCAACAGTGAACGGCTGTACATACTTCATGTGAAAAACCCAATGTACAGACTTTGAATTTGAAGACCAATGTGCAGACTTCACGCTGTACAGACTTTCCAAAGATAACGTAATGCTGTACAGACTTGAACTGAAGACCAATGTATGGACTTCAAAATAGATGCTAAGGCCAAGAGGAGTGTATAGACTTTCACGATGTATGGACTTGGTGATCTTCAAAGCACAATGTCCAGACTTTGCCACTGTATGGACTTGAAGAAACAGTGCAACGTATGGACTTGATCTCAAGAAATGTAAGCGATGTACACACTTAGCCAATGTGTAGACTTTGCCTTAGACGCTAAATGAGACGCTAAAGTCTGTATAGACTTAGCCTAAGACAATGTATGAACATATCAGCAGAGAAGCAATGCACAGAACAGAAATCAAGAACAGAAATCAAGCACAAGCCAATATATCACAGCATGACTCAAGCATACACATGCGTTCTTCACAATTCAGACATGGCACACTTATGCAATCTCCCACAGAAAAGGTCAGACATATTCAAGACAATGTGGTGACTCATTCATGTTGCTATCATTAAAACATCACATCATCAACAAAGCACAAGGGGCACAATAGGTACCACTTGTTGTGTGGTGGTGGCGGATTTAGAGGGGAGGGGTGAATAGATCAGCCCCCTTTTAAAAAAATTACGGCACAACGGAATGAAAGGTAAACTAACGCCTAGGAAGGTCCACAAGATAGGAGTCAAAGAAAGATAGGAAGATGGCCTATGCAAGCATCTACCACAAAACAAGCCTACAGACAACCACACTAGACAAGGAGTTTTAAGGTGGTTCGGACTCAATCCAAAAGTCCTACGTCCACCCCTCACTCAACCAAGTGAGGCTTCACTAGTGCAACCGCACTCAACAAATGTTGACATATAGCTTGCGGGCTCACATAGCCAAGCTGACACACAGCTTACGGGCTTACACAGCCAACCCACATAACAGAAACACCTTATGTCTATCTTCCTACAACTCCCTGTAGGGACCGAACCAAGTATCAAATGGTGTGTTCAAATAGAGGAAAGATAACCCAAATGAAAAACCCAGATATGATGTAAGACTCTTGAGGATAGAACAAAAGGCCATGTCTGGAATCTAGATGGCGATCCTCGCTTCTTCCAGATGGAGTGCTTCCTAGAAGGGCAGATTCTCCTTCAAAGGAAGTCGAAGCTTCTTCTTCTTCTTCTTCTTCTTCTTCTTCTTCTCGCAGGATGAAGAGAGAAGATGAAGACGTTTGTCTTCAGATGCTTCAAGACTGGAGCTGGGCCTTCGCAGCAGGCTTCACTTTGCAAGGCTTCTTCTTCCAACTATTGGCTTCCATGAGCTCTCTGCATACTTTCTGCTTGGTGCTCCTTTCGTATATAAGCTCAGCCTCATTCTTTGGTGCACTTGGTGCCCAGCGTTCTCTCAAGCTTTTCTTACCATCTTTGGACAAGTCCACCTTTTTCTTTGAACTTGCTACACGATCTTCTTTTGCTGAGTATGTCTCCCCGCTGATATGCCTTTGGGGTAGACATTCTTTTCTTCTTGTCTGCAACATACAAGGTTGGTAGCTCCTGATCTGGTAAGATGAAATCTAGGCCATCTATCTTCATTAGAGAGGACCAGATGGCAGACCACGGTGACCTCTGATTAGTTCAGAAGTGAAAAGGTGCAGTGAGTTCTCATTGGCTGCCCAGACTGCTTCAAGCGGTACACTGCAGTTCCCATTTGCTGGCCGATCATATCTTCATCAAGTACAAGATTTTCTTCTCAAGGTTTGACCCCTTTTCAGATGGAGACCCTTTCTAGGTGACTGCCATTGGTCTACTTGGAAAGTAGGAATCTTTTCTACCAATAGATCTTCTAGAACTTGTACTTCCAGTGGAGGTGACATCTGTTTGATGAAATGCCTATTTCTGAGTGCACAGACCTTATCCTTGAATATGCCCAGCCATTGTAACATGCTCGGACCTTGAAAGTTGCTCAGACCTTAAAAGTGCTCGGACTTGATTTGCAGCATGTGTGTAGACCTCATAAAGCATGAGGAGAAATGTGCACCCACTTGGTTCGTGCTATTGAAAGGTTGCTCGGACCTTGCTATGTTGAAGGTAAGATGTGCACCGACTTTGCTTTTGTTGAAAGCAAAATGTGCATAGACCTTGAAGTGTTGAAGGATAAATGTGCACATACTTTACTTTTGTTGAAAGCAGAATGTGCACAGACCTTGAAGTGTTAAAGGGTAAATGCGCACAGACCTTGAAGTGTTGAAGGGTAAATGTGCACAGACCTTAGTTTGCGTTGTAAGCAAACATGCACTGACCTTCTATGCCTTAGACTAGAATGTGCATTGACTTTGATATCAAACTGAAAAGTTCACAGACTTTGTATGCGTTGGAAGGCAAATGTGCATGGACCTTGTAGCTTGAAGGTGAGATGTGTTGCACTCCTACAGTTTGGATGATGTCTCACACTATAAGTCAATCTTGATGATCTATATCAATACATTCCACTTATTCATTTTTCAGATACTCCATTCTCTAGTTCTACTCAGATAGTCCGTGCATATGCTACTTTTTCAACTGAGTAGAGTATGTGCATGCAAGCATCTAGTTGGTGCAATCTTAGTTGTTGCAAGTGACTAAGTCGCTGCATTGTCTGTTCATGCATTAGTCAAGTCGGTGCAATTCTCGCACTGTGCACATTTAAAGTCTGTACACTCTTTCTTGCCTAGTCCGTGCATAAGAAGCTATAGGTATAACCTCAGTGCAAGTGTTGGCTCGCACAGGTCGGTGCATACTCTACACGCATCAAGTCAGTGCATTCGATGCCAGGACACAAATACGAGGTTGGTGCAAATGTCATTTATGCATGATCAACGTCGGTGTAATTTCTTGTCTTAGGCATGATTTGAGTCTGTGCACTATTCCAATCTTGAGCAATTATGTCCGTGCATGTTTGTGTTATGAAGCATTTTAAGTCTGTGCAAGTCTTACATTATCTTACCCATACTAAGTCGGTGCAGGGTTCATTTTGTGCTAAACAAGTCAGTGCACATCCTCTTGTCTTGCATATCTTCTATTATGCACATCACAGTCTATGCATTCTTTGCATTAGGGCACATGAACTAGGTGCAATTTCTATCTCGGTGCATCTCATCGTTGGTGTAGTTTTTCTTATAGAAGGCATGTTAGTGTCCGTGCTTTGTTTTTGTCTTGTGCAATAATACCCATGCAATCTTTGCATTGGGTTGCATAAGCTCAGTGCAACCTTTGTTCATGCACGCATGTAAGACCTGTGCATGTCTTGGCTTATGCCCAATCAAGGTCTGTGCATGCTCGTGATCAGTGTAGCTTCCACTAATGTCTTCTCTTGCTTGGCAGGTCTGTCACCTGGTCGAGCAGGTGTTTGGCGAACCCAAAACCAGTGAGGGTACTCCACATGGAAGTCAATGTACCAGGACTTAGGGCTCGTGATCCGCGGGAACAAAGAGAAAGGATGATCCTGCCACGTGGAAACAAAAAGGGATCAGCTCTGCCAGAAGGAATGGGCAAGAATCGTGTTAACCACATGCCTCCTTCTAGCTATAAAAGAGGTCGAAGGCTGTAAGAGAAAGTTGCTGAAGAGTAGAAAAAGAAAGAGAGCATCTGCAGCCACTGAAGAATTTCCCTATATGAGAGAAGAGCCTGAAGTGTTTGAGTGATCATTGTTGGGTTTTGGAGCTTGGAAGATTGCTTCTCAGGAAGCTACATTTTTCGATGTTTTGAGTGATTGATTTCTTCTCATTTTTTCATTTTCAAGTTGTTTTCTCCATTTTCTTATATACTATCTTGTTACCCTCTAAGTGTTCTTAGAGGAAGGGAGATTGGTTCTCCAGTTGCGAGTGAAGGCACTTCGCTCGTGTGTACCCTCTGGTTTAAAGGAAGGGAGATTTGTCCTCCGGTTCTGATCTTGCTGGGACAAGGTCAGGTTCAGATCCTGTTGGTAGCAGGATCGGTGTTGAGGGATTTGTTCCCTTGTGGCAAGCTGTGCCACAGTGGAGGTCTGCAGACTGAGTCTGCTATGCTTTATATTGCTTAGTGCAAGGAAGCGTTACTCCTGTGGAGTAAGGGGTGGACGTAGATTGCTGTTCGCAATCGAACCACCTAAAAACTCTGTCTCCTTTATGGTTGGGTGCTTGGTTGACTGCTTCTGTGTGGTTCGTTCCGCTGATCTTTTGTTGTGGTTCAAGCCATCTGCTGTTCGATCACTGTTCTATTTCAACTTATTCTTGTTTAGTTTCTACTTAGTGTCTCTCTATGTGGGATGTTCTGTAAGATTCACTTACTACAACTAGGATTTCATCGCTCTTAATTCAAATCATTTTAAATCGGGGAGTGATCTATTCATCGCCCCCACTCTAGCTCACTCTTCGTGCTATCAATTGGTATCAGAGCAGGTTACCCATCATGTGGTCCAACGGCCAGGGTAATCCTGGATCTAGCGATCCTCGAAGCTTCATGGGTGAGGGACAGTCCATAAGTCGCCCTCCTTTCTTTAATGGTACTAACTATTTCTACTAGAAAAATAGGATGGAGGTGTTTATGAGAGCCGAGAGCCACAAGCTCTGGACAGTGATCACCGTAGGGCCTTATAAGCTTCCACCTAATGAAGATGCATGGATGGATGATCACGTCAAACTGTCAACCATCAACTGGTCGGCCCAGAACATCATATAGTGCGCGGTTCACCCTAATGAATATGCCCGGATTTCAGCCTACAAGACTGCCAAAAAGATGTGGGATGAATTGTAGCTGATCTACGAAGGTACATCCCAAGTGAAGGCCACTAAGGTAAACATGCTTACCTCAGAATATGAATTATTTAAAATGAAATCTGAGGAGACGATCACTGAAATGTATGCCCGGTTGTCTTTGATAACTAATAGTCTTAATGGGCTTGGGAAACAAATTTCAGAGGGGGACATTGTCAGGAAAGTTCTTAGGTCGCTATCCCTCGCCTGGCACACTAAGTCCATAGTGATAGAAGAGTCTAGGGACCTGTCGAAAATGATAGTCACTGAACTGATAGGATCCCTAATGACCTACGAAATGAACTTCAAAAGGAATAGTAAAGGAAGTGAGAAGAAGGGCAAGAAAATTGCCCTCAAGGTGTCCACTAGTAAAGCTAGCAGCAGCAGTGGTAGTAGTAGTGGAGAGTCTGACGGTCTGTCAGACCTTGATCAAGAGGAGCAGGCTATGCTCACTCGTCAGTTTCGAAAATTTTTGAGAATGAAGGGAAAAACATTCAGAAGAAAAGGGTCGTACTCTTCTGGTAAGAAGTTTGATTCCAATAATGATAAAACAAGAAGCACTAAGAAGATTACATGTTATCACTGCAGGAAGACAAAACCCATAAAAGGTGAATGTTCTGAGCTCCAGAAGAAGGCCTCCAAGGTGCAGAAAAAGAAACCTCAAGCTATGGTCTGCACGTGGAGTGATGAGGAGGAAGACCCAGAGGCCAACTCGTTAGAGGAAGATGAAGAAGGAATATGTGTCATGGCCAAAAGCGACGAAGAGGTAACAAACATTTTTAAGAACTTTACAATTGATGATTGGGAAGATTCCTATGCCGGATTACTAGCTAAGTTTAATGCTTTGAGTAAAGAGCATAGGATGGTAAAGAGAAAATTGAATGCTATGACTGAAGAACAGATCGAAACTAACAAAGAAAATCAAAAGGTCAAGGAAGAACTAGAAGAGATGAACTCTCTCAGGAGAGAAAATGATGACCTCAAGTCTGAAAACTAGGAAGTTCATAAACAGCTTGATGAACTTAAGTTAAAGCTTCAAGAGAGTCAAAGTGAAAACAACTTAATCATTGAGAAAAATGAAGTTGTGAGGAAAGTGAATTCTGAACTCCTGAATAACTGTGAAACTCTGCAGAAAGAGCTGGAAGATAAACAAAAAACCCTAGAAAATTTTTTTCAAGGAAAGTCGAACTTAGATACTATGTTGGGTGCTATGGTTAATTTCAATAAGGAACGATTGTGCTACAATCCGGCACAGAAAAGACCATTTGAATTCAAAACTACAACATTTTGCCCAGCTAAAGGGAAAGAAAACTTGGACACACCATCCAGTTCTAACAATGTTCAAAATGTTCAACATCCAAAGGAAAACTCAACAAACAATGCTGGACGACAATCTAAAACAGGAATGAACTTTGTGAAGCAACCTACTATGCCCATTCACCAGAAAAAGAATAGGTCAAGCTATGTGAGTCAAAACAGAAACTTCAACTTCTATAACAGAATGGGTCAGTACAAAACAAACTGGAAAGGTCCTGCATATTCATAGAAATTTTTTAATAAACCAAACTCTTCTAGATAGTTTGGGTACAGTAGATAACCGAGGAATGTTCAGTCCACCAACAGGAACAGGTTCAACATCAATAAATCAAGTGGACAGAACTTGAGTCATAACTTCAATAAAACTGCAAATGGAGTACAAATGAAAAATACCATGAGACAAATATGGATTCCAAAGTGCTTGCTTAGAGAATTGAATAATATTTTTGGACCCGACCTATCTTGGGTTCCAAACCACTTTGCTTAATTTGCTCCATGCAGGTTTGCCAAGCAGCCGAGAACAACAAGTGGTATCTAGATAGCGGCTGCTCCAGGCACATGACGGGTGACCGATCCAAATTCAGCAAGCTGGAGATGAAGGTAGGGGGTATGGTCAAGTTCAGAGGAAAGAACAGAGGTAAAATTGTTTGTATTGGAATAGTTGGTAAGTCCCCCACTACCTCTATTGAGAAAGTTCTTCTAGTGGAAGGTCTACAACACAACTTGAACAGTATTAGTCAGCTATGCGACAAGGGTCACAGAGTTGTGTTTGATAATGATTCATGCAAAATTCTGGAAATAAATTCTGATAATGTGAAGTTTGTAGCCAATAGGGTCAATAACGTCTACATTGTGGACTTAGATGATAAATCTGACTTAAATCTCTATTTGTCTGCTGATTTTGAAAATAATGCTTTCAATTGGCATAGGCGCTTAGGTCATGCTAGCTACACTACCTTAAATAAATTGGTGAAATTTGATCTTGTTAGGAGTTTGCCTAAAATAAATTTCAACTCAAAATTAAAAATTTGTGATGCCTGTGCTCTAGGCAAACAGACTCGAAAGTCTTTTAAACTAAGATCTGAGTCATTATCTTCCAGACCAATGGAACTTCTTCATATGGACCTCTTCGGTCCTACTAGAACTCAGAGTCTTAATGGAAGTAGGTTTGGTTATGTGATTATTGATGACCACTCTAGATTTTCATTGATCTTTTTCTTAGCTAACAAAAATGATGCTTTTCAAAAATTCAAACAGTTTTTCAGTTAGGTCAAACAAGAAGGAAAACACAAAATTTGCTCAATTCAATCTGACCATGAAGGTGAGTTTGAAAACTCCATGTTTTCTGATCTTTGTGAAATTGAGGGACTAACGCACAAGTTTTCTTCTCCCAGGACACCGGAGCAGAATGGAATTGTTGAGAGAAGAAATCGAACCATTGTGGAAATGGCCCGAACTATGCTGATCGAGAGTCAGCTACCAAGGAAGTTTTGGGCAGAGGCAGCCAATACAGTAACTTATACAATCAATAGGGCCATGGTAAGACCAGTTCACAAGAAAACTCTTTATGAGCTATTGAAAGGTAAGAAACGAAACTTAGCTCATTTCAGGATTTTTGGTGCTAAATGTTTTATCCATAATAATGACAAGAAGGACCTAGATAAAATTGATGCTAAAAGCTGTCCTGGAATATTTTTAGGATACTCTGAAGTTTCTAGAGAATATAGGGTTTTTAACATTGCTGAACAAAAAATTGAAGAGTCTCCACATGTCATTTTTGATGAAACAAAAGGTGCTACTAATATTGAAAATGATGACGGGGAGTCAAAGCATGATGGAGAATTCCTAGAAGATAAAGAAGAAAAAGAGTTTCAGCCAAATAAAACACCAGACGATCCCAATCAGGTAAGGCCAGCTGAAACAGGTGAGTCTTCAATAAATGTTAGATTTCTAAAAGACCATCCTATCCAAAACATGATAGGAGATTTGAATGATCCCCCGAGGACAAGATCTCATTTTAGAAATGTTCAAAATCAAGACGTAGTTGCCTTGGTCTCACAAATAGAACCCAAAAATGTTGAAGAAGCTTTAAAAGATGACAGTTGGGTTAATGCAATGAATGAGGAACTAGGACAGTTTGAACGAAACAATGTGTGAGAGCTAGTTCCAAGACCAGAAAATACTAATGTCATAGAACTAAGTGGGTGTTTAAGAATAAAATGAATGAAGATGAGATTATCTCTAGAATTAAAGCCAGACTAGTAGCCAAGGGCTACTGTAAGGAATTTGGTGTTAATTTCGATGAATCCTATGCACCAGTTGCTATGATGGAAGCTATTAGGATTTTACTGGCTTTCGCTTGCTCTAAAAATATAAAACTTCAACAAATGGACGTTAAGAGTGCATTTTTAAATGGAATTATCAAAGAGGAAGTTTTTGTTGAGCAACCTCTCGGATTTCAATTTTCCCTTCAACCTAACCAAGTTTTCAGGTTGAATAAAACCCTGTACGGTCTAAAGTAGGCTCCTCGAGCATGGTATGAAAGGTTGACAGAATTTCTGATCAGCAAGGGCTACCACAGAGGTAAGGTGGATCAAACCTTACTCCCCAAGAGTTCAAATAAAGACCTCATCATAGTTCAGGTATATGTAGATGATATCATCTTCGACTCAACAAGTATTGAACTATGCAATGAATTTTCTCAATTGATGTCTGCTGAGTTTGAGATGAGTTTGGTAGGTGAATTAAAATACTTTCTTGGCTTGCAGGTACAGCAACTGGAGGATGGATGCTTCATCAACTAGACCAAATACACATTGGACATTCTCAAGAGGTTTGGCATGAACAATTTGAAGCACATCACAACACCAATGGGTACCAACACATCATTAGATGCAGATGAATCAGGTAAAGAAGTTGATGCACAACTATACTGAGGTATGATTGGATCCTTGCTCTACTTAACTGCCTCGAGACCTGATATACAATTCAGTGTAGGATTGTGTGCTAGGTATCAATCTAGACCCACTAAATTACACTTAGCAGCTATAAAAAGAATTTTCATATACTTATCTGCTACACACACCCTAGGCTTATGGTTTCCTGCATCACACACTTTAGATCTTGTTGCTTATACAGATGCTGACTATGCTGGGTGTAAGTTAGATAGAAAAGGCACTAGTGGTCATTGTGAATTTCTAGGTGGGTGTTTAGTCTCTTGGGGTTCAAAGAAGTAACACTCAATGGCCCTCTCTATTGCAGAGGCTGAGTACGTAGCTGCAGGGAGTTATGGTACACAAGTCATTTGGATCAAACACCAACTTCAGGACTACCAAGTAGACCTGGGGTGCATACCTATATATTATGACAATGCTAGTGCCATCAATCTAGCCAAGAATCCTGTTTTGCATTCTCGAACCAAACACATAGAAATAAGACATCATTTTATTAGGGATGAGGTTTCCAAAGGAAATTTTGAACTAATCCATGTAGGCACTGCAAACCAAGTAGTTGATATCTTCACTAAGCCACTGGATAATGAAATATTCACTTCCTTGAGAAGAGAGTTAGGCATTTTTAAATCTTAGCTTCATGAATAAAATGCCCTCGTGTTTTTGACTTACACTTACACTCTCTTGAATCAAATGCTTTACTTCCATGAATAAAATTTGTTTTTTTCTCTAAGCTCTTAACAACTCAGCATGAGTATGTCTGCTTACCATGTCATAATGTGACGGGGAGTCCTATCTATGTTCATATGCTAGCTGTTAAGCTGAGGGGTCTGTGCATTTGCATATACTGCATGCGCCATACATGTATAACAGATCATTGAGTGAGGGGGAGTTGTCTTTGAGAAGGAGTGTTTACTCTTATAAATTTTTGTATTTTGTGAGGGGAGCTGGTTAGCATGTGAAGATTGACTGATTTAGAAGCATGTGAGAGATGTATGTTGCTGTTGTTTCTTATGAAAGCTTTAATACAGTGATTCACAACAAGTAGAATCCCACGCGTGTCTTAAATTCTTAAGTCTGAACCACTAAAGCTTAGCTAGAATCTTTTATCTTGTAATTTAGCAGTGACTTGGATAAGGTGTTTGAAGTATATCTCCTTACACATTTCATGATCTTGGAACAAGCTAAACTTATATGTCATGAACTCTGCTAAAAACTTGAAACCTAGACCTCAATGATCTCATTCCTTAAGAATCAGTGTTTCTGGTAGGTATTGGTTTCAATCACTTCATATTAAAAAAAATTCAAGGGATAAAAACAAAACAAAAAGTTACTTGCTCAGAGCGATGGTCTGATCATTGAGAAACTGAGTGTTTCATCAAAGGGAAATGAAAACTTTCCTTAGTCATGAGGTGTCAGATTATCTCTGTTAAGAAGTGAAATTTTTTGATAATGATAGAGTAATGGTAATAAATTGGTGAGTAACTGGGGAGTTTGGCCTCTGATCAAGGTGTCTCCTCACGTAAAAAGCCACAATTACTAACTATGTTCTCTAAAAAGAGAGGTAATACGGTTTTCACATTGAGTAACTGGGGAGTCCGGCCTCTAATCAAGGTGTCTCCTTAATGTCAAAGATGTGATTTACCAATTTACTCAATGCTCTATATACTGCTTCTTAAGGGAAAATATGGTTTACTAAGATCCCTCATGTTGTGCGAGTTTGTGGATTGATTGTCCTCAATACTTCAAGTACCTGTTTCTGAGGATCAGTCTCTTGAAGTCTATCTCGTATAGTTTTGATCAGATCTTTGTTGGCATATTTGTACACTCTTGCTTCCTCATCATATCTCTTATACGCAGATAAACTTCACTTTCTCTTCTAAGTCTTTCTTGATAACATGATTTGAAGAATCTACACTTGTTTTAGTGCCCCACGTACTCTTTTAAGATATGATCATGGGTTATTATCACTGTGAACAAACTGTGTTTTCCTCTCCACTCTCCAACGGCTGCATATCTCTTTCATCTCCTTTTGACGATGTCAAAGGGGGAGAGGGTGAGTCAAGTTTAAAGAGGAGAGGGTGAGGGTGAGTCAAGTTTAAGGGGGAGAGAGTCAAGAGGAGGAGAGAGAGGTTTTGCATCTGAGGGGGAGAGACAGGAGGAAGAGTCATATGGTGGAGAGAGTGTCTTGCATTGGCAGCCTTTAGTGTGCTTACTGCTTGATCACTCGACCTTGATTGTATTGACATAAATTGACTCATAGTGTTGCCATCATCAAAAAGGGGGGAGATTGTTGCACTCCTAAAGTTTTGATGATGTCTCACACTATAAGTCAATCTTGATGATCTATATCAATACATTCCACTTATTCATTTTTCAGATACTGCATTCTCTAGTTCTACTCAGATAGTCCGTGCATACTTAGTACATCCTGCATTGCGTCCGTGCATATGCTGCTTTTTCAACTGAGTAGAGTCTGTGCATGCAAGCATCTAGTCGGTGCAATCTTAGTTGCTGCACGTGACTAAGTCGTTGCATTGTCTGTTGATGCATTAGTCAAGTCGGTGCAATTCTCGCACCGTGCACATTTAAAGTATGTGCACTCTTTCTTGCCTTGTCTGTGCATAAGAAGCTATAGTTATGACCTCGGTGCAAGCTTTGGCTCGCACAGGTCGGTGCATACTCTGCACGCATCAAGTCAGTGCATTCGATGCCAGGACACACATACGAGGTCAGTGCAAATGTCATTTATGCATGATCAACGTCGGTGCAATTTCTTGTCTTAGGCATGATTTGAGTCTGTGCACTGTTCCAGTCCTGAGTAATTATGTCTGTGCATGTTTGTGTTATGAAGCATTTTAAGTCTGTGCAAGTCTTACATTATCTTACCCATACTAAGTCGGTGCAGGGTTCATTTTGTGCTAAACAGGTCAGTGCACATCCTCTTGTCTTGCATATCTTCTATTATTCACATCACAGTCTGTGCATTCTTTGCATTAGAGCACCTGAACTAGGTGTAATTTCTATCTTGGTGCATCTCATCGTTGGTGTAGTTTTTCTTACAGAAGGCATGTTAGTGTCCGTGCTTTGTTTTTGTCTTGTGCAATAATACCCGTGCAATCTTTGCATTGGGTTGCATAAGGTCGGTGCAACCTTTGTTCATGCACGCACGTAAGGCTTGTGCATGTATTGGGTTATGCCCAATCAAGGTCTGTGCATGCTCGTGATCAGTGTAGCTTCCACTAATGTCTTCTCTTGCTTGGCAGGTCTGTCACCTGGTCGAGCAGGTATTTGGCGAACCCAAAACCGGTGAGGGTACTCCACATGGAAGTCAATGTACCAGGACTTAGGGCTCGTGATCCGCGGGAACAAAGAGAAAGGATGATCCTGCCACGTGGAAACAAAAAGGGATCAGCTCTGCCAGAAGGAATGGGCAAGAATCGTGTTAACCACATGCCTCCTTCTAGCTATAAAAGAGGTCGAAGGCTGCAAGAGAAAGTTGCTGAAGAATAGAAAAAGAAAGAGAGCATCTGCAGCCACTGAAGAATTTCCCTATATGAGAGAAGAGCCTGAAGTGTTTGAGTGATCATTGTTGGGTTTTGGAGCTTGGAAGATTGCTTCTCAGGAAGCTACATTTTTCGATGTTTTGAGTGATTGATTTCTTCTCATTTTTTCATTTTCAAGTTTTTTTCTCCATTTTCTTATATACTATCTTGTTACCCTCTAAGTGTTCTTAGAGGAAGGGAGATTGGTTCTCCAGTTGCGAGTGAAGGCACTTCGCTCGTGTGTACCCTCTGGTTTAAAGGAAGGGAGATTTGTCCTCCGATTCTGATCTTGTTGGGACAAGGTCAAGTTTAGATCCTGTGGGTAGTAGGATCGGTGTTGAGGGATTTGTTCCCTTGTGGCAAGCTGTGCAACAACGGATGTCTGCAGACTGAGTCTGCTGTGCTTTATATTGCTTAGTGCAAGGAAGCCTTACTCCTGTGGAGTAAGGGGTGGACGTAGATTGCTGTTCGCAATCGAACCACCTAAAAACTCTTTGTCTCCTTTGTGGTTAGGTGCTTGGTTGAATGCTTCTATGTGGTTCGTTCCGCTAATCTTTTGTTGTGGTTCAAGCCCATCTGCTCTTCGATCACGATTCTATTTCAACTCATTCTCGTTTAGTTTCTACTTAGTGTCTCTCTCTGTGGACTGTTATGTAAGATTCACTTACTGCAACTAGGATTTCATCACTCCTAATTCAATTCGTTTTAAATTGGGGAGTGATCTATTCATCCCCCCCCCCCTTCTAGCTCACTCTTCGTGCTATCACGATGTACACAGACCTTGTATGCGTTGAGAGAAAATGTGCACATACCTTGCTTCGTGTTAACAAAAGGTGCACCGACCTTCATATGTGCTATTCAGAAGTTGCACTGACCATGTCTTCATATGTGCACAGACCTTGTACAGTAACGTGCACAGACTTTGTGCGTTGAAGTAAAACCTGCACCGATCTTGTATCATGCTAGCCAGAAGTTGCACCGACCATGTCTTCATATGTGCATAGACCTTGCACAGTAACGTGCACTGACCTTGTGCGTTGAAGCAAACCTCCACCAACCATGGTATGCAGAATGCATGCATGTGCACCGACCTCGTAGTGTTGAAGATAAATGTGCACTGACCTTGAATTGTCATGTGCTAGTCAGAAGTTGCACCGACCTTGAATGCTCACAACAAAACTTGCACCAACCTTATGTGGTCACAACGAAACCTGCACCGACTCCGTATGCCCAAAACAAAACCATAGTCATGCAGAAGTCCAAACTGGCATCGACCTTAGATGCTTGAAGGCTGAAGTAGCATCGACCTTACTGCATCACTGACTAAAGTAGCATCGACCTTAGTTCCTCATACTGAGATATGCATTGACCAAGTCTGTCAACGAGATGACTTCTAGTTTGATCAGTAGCGTTAACCTTAATTGACCAGCATTGACCAGCGTTGACTTTTCAAGGAATATTTCCACTTCTTCATAGGCCAATCAACACATTAGAAATGCCATTAGAAACAGTATTATCAACCATATGTATGACTCAAAGTTCAAGCATCATTAAAACAAATTTAGAGAATTAAACCATAGTCACAGGGGCACAATAGTTTTTGTATGTGGGCAATTTCCCTCCATGAAAACCATTAGAAAATAGAGTGCGTGTGAGGCTATGAGTGTATCAAACTCCCCGGAGTGGGAGCAGTTGTGGAGGACATGCCCGGAGTGGGCGGAAACGTGGGATTGACGGTAGTTATCAGGAGGCATCCAAGTTGAGGGCCGTTCAAAGGGAGCTAGATGGCCATGTCGTTGGCAACCTTAAGGAGCTAGGCGGCCAGGAGTTTGGCCACCTTGGGATGTGGGCGGCCAGCTCTCTGGCCGTCTTGAGGTGGGGGCGGCCAGGTCGATGGCCACCTTGGGATGTGGGCGGCCAAGTACCTAGCCTTCCAGGGAAGAGATAGGCGGCCAACCATCTGGCTGCCTAGGGTGTTGGGCGGCCAACCCGGTGGCCTTCCAGGGAGAGAGTTAGGTGGCCATCTATCTGGCCGCCGAGTGTGTTAGGCGGCCAAAACTTTGGCCTTCTTGGGGAATCAATGGATAACGCCGAGAATCATATATAATACCCCAAAAATTTTTCCTCAAGGCCTCACGCCCCCGAACCCCCGACCTTACGGGCAGGGGGGCACTGCCCCCCTGCAACCCCCCGCCAACTTGCCGCGCAGTTGACTCCGCAAAGGGACAGGGTGGAGCCGACCTAAACAAGGATAAGACTCCACACTCTCAATCAACCAGGAGGAAGTGTCACCTCTATGATGGCTAGACAAGGGTCCGCGGGATGTCCGAAATCAGGCGTCTACAGTGAGAAGTCACGCTAAAGTCACCCGGTCAGAACGCACTACCCCTACTCCGGAGAACCATGGCTCACGGTCGGGAACGAAACCCACGGGTGACTGAGGTACTCCATCACTAGCACCGGATGGATCCGTCCACTGACGTCTTACATCACGCTAACTCTCCCTAACCTGTCTACCTCTCCTAGAGACTGAGGCAAGGGACTGGGTCGGATGCGTCCCAGACATCTTACACCGCCCACTACGCTCACACCTGCCTGTTGTTGACACCCATTTTCAGCCAGCAAGTTGAGTTGTTTCTCTTATCTATCTTGGTGATGTCCCAAATTACCCGTGGTTTCGGAGCACTCCTTGATATTATTTAGAACCCATTTCTTGATCATTTCCCTAGCAAATTAAGCTTGGTGGCTAATTTCTATAAGTTCCAAACTATTTCCCATGGTTTCCCGATGTTCTGGACTATTACCCATCGTCCCGTCGGCTGTTGTTCCTTCTGCCAGTAGGGTGGTGGTGGCAGTCTTCTGGATGACCGCCATCATCAGATGGCGGTCTTCCAGATGACTGCCTCCTTCTTGTGCAGTCTGGGGGATGGTGGCGGTCTCCCAGATGACCGCCATCATCAGATGGCGGTCTTCTAGAAGACCGCCTTTTTCCTGCTTTCGCTTGGTTGCCGTGTACGTCGACGCAACTGTGCGTGTTAATCCTTTGGGTTAGATGGCGGTCTTAGGGTGACTGTCTTCATCAGATTGTGGTGTCGCGACCAACCGCCTTCTTAGTACAGAGTTCAGATCACCCTAGACTCTATTTTCTTCGCCCGAGGACTCTTCGGAGTCATATTTCGTGCCAATTTCAATGAGAATATTCTACCACCTCGAGTTTTATACATCCTAGGGATACTATCCCACTATTATCTCAAGGTTTTGCCAATCAAATTCCCTTATTTTAGTGTTTATCCTCAAATTTCAACCCTAGGTTTTATGGGTTCTATAAATAGCCTTCATTTGCAACTGCGCAAAGGAGGGCACTTCTTCGGTTCGGGGGAAGCCATGCCGCATCGCCGAGTCTCTACTGCAACTCTAGGCCGTCCAGGGGAATATTAACTTCATCCTCCATCACTTAAGGTGTCACGCCTGAGCGCGGAAGGAACCCGGTACGTGTTATAAGTTATATCAATCAGGTCAATCAGAGCATACTTGTATTCGACACATAGACAGAGCGCGCAAAAGTAGAGATAAACCAAATTCTTTATTCATAACAACATTCAAGGTACTTCTATTACAAAATCTCAATAAAGTACTGAGGACAATCTTGACTAAAGAAATGAAAATTACAATGGTTAACTCAAGAAAGTAGGAAAGACACGACTGGATAGACACTCTAATAGGCGGGTGGCTCTATACTCTTCACTCATGTCCATTCCCTTCCGAGTGATCTTCGTCATCGGAATTACCCGAAATATATGGGGAACACTAGGGTGAGCGAACGCTCAGAAGGAATTATATCTCAAGTACAAGCATACTTTAAGTAATTACATGTTACATGAATACAAGTATAGCTATTGTAGCAACCCTAATAAATGAATAATTGAAATGAATTAAAACATATATATTACAGAAGTAATATATATATAAAAGGAATAGGGTTAATTGGACGAAATAAAACAAATTAAAAATAACGCCTCTTATTAAGGCGTTAATTTATAAATAAACGCCTCTACCAATGGCGTGAATAAAGAAAGGACGCCCACACCTACGGTCGTCAGTTCTCACGCGACCAAATGAGTAAGTAAAAGAAACGCCTCTACCTTGGGCGTGTTTTAAAACAAGAAACGCCCTTTTTAAAGGCGCTTTTTAAGAAACGCCCTTATGCAAGGCGTTAATTCAAGAATACACGCCCTGACCAAAGGCGTTAATTCCATTCGAGTTCCGTTCGAACCCAGAGCTTATCCAAGGAAAGATTAACCTAATCTAGTAAGTGTCTATTAAAGTAAGGACTCTATTAAGGATATATTACCCTCAATCAAACACTACTCTTGTTAGGACTTCCAAAATCCTATAAATAACATGTTCGATCGAACCCTAAAACCCATTTGATCGAACGTCTGCTGCTAGGTACGTGAAGAAAAAACGGTTCCTCTATTCTTTTATTTTTTCTGCTTCTATTACATGAAGAACTAATGTTCTTCATCTGATTCTGTTATAGGTCTGTAAGGTGGCGTACGTGAAAGAACAAGGTATGTTCTTCACCATATACCTGTGAAGATTGATTTCATATCTTCATATTCCTTCCTCTCTTTTCCTACAGGTTGATTGAAGGCTATCATCTCCGTCATATTCATCAACTAAAATCTTCCTTCTTCCTGTCCAAGGTGTTCTTCTCAAGTTATTCACCGGTCATCTCCAAATCTATTTTTAAGGTAGGATTTTCTCAAGTTATTGTAGCCCAAATAAGAATTAATGCAAGATATCTATACATACGTATATGAGCATGGCATGCATACTGTTTATAAGGTTTTATTACATTTTCTGCAAAATTTTGAAAGAAACGCCCTTGATTAGGGCGCTAATTTAAAAGAAACGACCATGCTAGTGGTCGTCAATTTAATATTTGACGCCCTCTACGCAGGCGTTAATTTCATAAGAATCGCATGTGGTTAATAATTGATCCTGTTTAAAAATTACAATACATATGAAATATTGATTTTTAATATCTTGCATGACTCTGTGAATTCCTGTTAAATTTTACTGCCATGACATGTCTCCTGTCTCTCGAAATATTATTTATTAAAATATCGTAAATCCCTTGAAATTCACGACTTGGACAAAGTCGTTTTCCATATTCTAACGCCCCAGTACAAGGCGTGAATCTGAAAAGTAACGCCCCTTCCTAGGGCGTGTATCTGCTAAAATCCTGAAATTCACATATTCTGTAAAATGGAATTAGAAAGTAACGCCCCTTCCAAGGGCGCGTTTTTGATAAATTTCTGAGAATAATTATATCCTGTCGAATATGTAAATGATGAGACGCCTGCCTCTGCAGTCGTCAACTTTGAAGAAACGCCCCCAGGAAAGGCGTGTTTTTGATAAATTAATGAAATAATGGAAATTCTGCAAATTGGCAATACATGTAAACGCCCTTCTGTTAGGCGTTAATTATTCAATACACGACTTTACTTAAGTCGTTATTTTACTGTAAACTGATTTTATCCTGGTTCTATTACCGATGGTTTCATATTATACATATATATATATATATCGGCACTATTCTCCACTCCGTGAGTATAGTCCCACGTTTCATGTTGATTTATCGATCACACTCAACTCTCATTGACATACAAGCTCTCCATTGGACATTCCGTTCCTTTGGACTAGCGAGTTAGTCATAGAGACCTCCGTAAGACTCCTGGTAGCCTTGGATTCCCTCAAGGCCGACTGAGCTGGTTGTACCATAAAAACCCATTACACGATCCTTGCCATGTCAATCTAAAGAAACATGGTATACCGGCCCTTATGATTATACAAAGAGTATATCATAAGCAATTCTTGATGGGATGATGATATCATGCCATAGCGTGTCATTCTTGTAAACCCCAATTCTATGATAAGAATGAGGGTATCTTGCTTGATCTAATGTTCATGTGGACCTCAATTCTATATAAAGAATGTCCCTATTGATTTGTCATGGTACCTAAGTTAAGGGAACCATATTCTACCTAGTTTTATCGACATCGTGATTATACCGTTATTATCGCCATTCTATGTCCTTTGTCATATTTTGAACTCTATTCTATCAAAGTTGTCATACGTATCTACAAGCTTGATTATTGAAATTCTATATTGGCTATACAAACAAGAGTGGATGTCAAAACACATGATAAATGCCTGCGCATATAGGGCCCGATCTGGTCCTGGGAGGAGCACCCGAAAGTACTTGTGCCCATGGGAGTTAAAATGATAAGGTATCTGGCATTATACCGAGTACTTGACTTGCTTGATTGGACATTCCACACACATCTTGTACTTGACTCGTACTTGACATGAAATGAAATGCGTGGCCCGAAAAAGGGTAATTTACTTGCTTGATACATGATAGCCAAAGTTCTTGACATGACTTGTTAAATGTACTTGCTTGAATATCTCGAATAAACTTGTTATCTTGTTGGAAGTTCATGACTAAGTTCATCTTATTTTCTTGATATTACATTTTCTCTATCTTGTCGTTTCATGCGAGCATGCATAGCTTTATTGCATCCATGAAAATGTAATTACTTAAACCACTTGCTAGTACTTGAGATATAATTTCCTACTGAGCGTTCGCTCATTCCGTTTGTCCCTTTTTACTTTTCAGGTAAGTCCGACGACGATGGAAGTCAATCGGATGGGAATGGTCAAGAGTGAAAGTGATAGAGCTTCTACAAGTGTCGTCTAGTCTTTTCCATAGTTTCTTGAGTCAAATATGTATTCTTTTCCTTTTTGTTAAACAGAGTATTGGATTTGTAATAGTCTATCCATTATGAAATAAAGGATTGGGTTATCTTGCTATTTTTGCGCATCTCTGTCTTTGTGTCGAATACACGACCACTCTGATTGACATGATTGATATAGACACGTCGCGCATCTCCGGGTATCTTCCGCGCTCGGGGCGTGACAGTCTTTGTGGTATCAGAGCCTAAGGTATTCAATTCCTAGGAAACCCAAGTCCAAGGATAGGTTTCAAAACCTTTAACCAAGTGAGAGTGGGTAGAACCAAGGGTTAAATGATCAATGAGTCTTTTATAAGATCATAGTGATATAATACTAACATAGCTATTGTAATTGTAGGATAATGGCTGCCGAACGTGCTCAATGGCGCAACATGCAGCGTACCCTTCAAGGGATGACCCAAGTGCTACAACAGGTAGCACAAGGTGGTGCTCCACGAGCTGGAAGCTTACACCAAGCATTCAAGAATATGAATCCCCCGAAGTTCATGGGATCGACCGATCCAGACGATGCCGAGCATTGGGTTCGGGAGATTGAACGTATATTCCGTGTCATGCAATGCACGGATCAGGACAAAGTCTTATTAGCTACTTTCCAGTTAGAAAAGGATGCTAGATGCTGGTGGGAGTCGATTGAAGCTACTATTGACCCAACTCAAGTTACATGGGGTGAATTCGTTGAATATTTCAACGCCAAATATTTCTCTGATAGGGTCCAGGAAAGGAAGGCCGCCGAATTTGCCGCATTAAAGCAAAGATCTTTATCGGTGGCTGATTATGAAGCACAGTTCTCTAGACTGTCTAGATATGCTAAGCATTTAATTGGCACGGAAAAGATGAAAGCCCGTAGATTTCTTAATGGGCTTAGGCCCCACTACATTACTCAACTGGCGCCTATGGATATTCAAGTTTATACTGAAATAGTGCGCCGAGCTCAGTTGCTTGAAGATGCCACGGAACTATCTGATAGGATCCGTGGGAAAGACAAAAAGGAGCAAGTCACAAGTTCGGGTTCTTTTAAACCCAACTTTAAGAAGAGGCCCAATAATGGAGGTTCTTCCTCTCAAGATCAGAAGTACAAGAAATCCAAGCCTTTCTCTATCACCACTACCCCTTCAAACGTAGTATGCAAGCATTGTGACAAGGCTGGTCACAAAACAGAAGAATGCTGGAGGAAATTAGGAGCATGTCTCCGTTGTGGGAGTCGTGAACATCGGATTCCCGATTATCCATTAATGAATGACCAAGACGGTGAGGGTAAACGCCCAGTGACAAGGAACGCGCGTCTTCATGCAATCCAAGAGACCGAACCAGAAGAAGAAGGCGGATTGGTGGAAGGTACATTAAAAATTTGTTCCAAATATGCACATGTCTTATTTGATACGGGTGCATCGCATTCCATTATTTCCAAGAAGTTTGCTGACCCATTACCTCTAGAACCTGAATGGATGAAAATAGTGTTGTCTACTCCTCTCGGAAACGAGACGGATATCACGCATCATTACCAAAACTGTGAGGTGTTGGTTCGAGGAAAGAATTTTCCTATTGATCTTATCTGCTTAGATCTAAAAGAATATGATGTTATACTAGGAGCAGATTGGTTATCTAAGTACCAGGCAACGGTTGATTGCCGTAATAGCAAGATTGTTTTCAAAGAATTTCCAGAACTGACTTATACTAGTCCTAAGAGTCGAAGCAAATCCCCTCTTATTTCGGCTCTTCGAGCAAGCAAGCTCGTCAGGAAAGGATGTGTATCCTTCCTTGCTTTTGTCACTAATAAAGAAGCTAAGGAAACCAAGATAGAAGACGTTCAAGTAGTACGAGAATTCCCAGACGTATTTCCGGAAGAATTGCCGGGATTACCCCCGCAAAGAGATGTGGCCTTTACCATCGACTTAGTCCCTGGTGCTGGTCCGGTTTCAAAGGCACCATATAGAATGTCCCCTGCTGAACTCAAGGAGTTGAAGGAGCAGTTGATGGAACTAATCCGAAAAGGGTTTATTAGACCAAGTACTTCCCCGTGGGGAGCACCAGTCTTATTTGTAAAGAAGAAGGATGGATCCATGAGATTGTGTATTGACTATCGACAGTTGAATCATCTTACTATCAAGAACAAGTATCCACTGCCGAGAATCGATGAATTGTTTGATCAGATTTCAGGATCCAAATATTTCTCCAAGATTGATCTCCGGTCGGGATATCATCAATTAAGGATCAAGGATGATGACATTCACAAGACCGCATTCAGAAGCAGGTATGGCCATTACGAATTTGTTGTTATGCCTTTTGGACTAACAAATGCCCCTGCTGCCTTTATGCAGTTAATGAATAGCATATTCAGGCCTTACTTGGATCAATTCATAGTAGTCTTCATCGATGATATATTGATATATTCTAAGACTAAGGAAGAACATGAAGAGCATTTGAGGATTGCATTTCAAGTCTTGAGGACAAATCAATTATATGCTAAACTCAGCAAATGCGAGTTCTGGCTTGAAGAAGTGGCTTTTCTCGGACATGTCATATCCAAGGACGGTTTATCTGTGGATCCGTCAAAAGTTGAAGCTGTGAGAGACTGGGAGAGACCCACTAACGCAAGCGAGATCAGAAGTTTCTTAGGTCTTGCAGGCTATTATCGGCGATTTATCAAAGATTTCTCTAAGATCGCCGTACCACTTACAAGATTAACTCGTAAGGAGATCCGATATGAATGGAGTGAGGAATGTGAAAGCAGTTTCCAAACTCTCAAGGATCATCTCACCACAGCTCCGGTCTTAGCCCTACCAATTGAAGGAGAGAAATTCGAGGTCTACACTGATGCTTCTGGCATTGGCCTCGGATGTGTTCTAATGCAACATGGGAAGGTCATAGCATACTCTTCTCGTCAACTGAAGAAGCATGAGGAGAATTACCCCGTCCATGACTTGGAATTGGCCGCGGTAGTATTTGCCCTAAAGATATGGAGACACTATCTCTATGGGGTACAGTTTACTGTATACTCCGATCACAAAAGTCTCAAATATCTATTTTCACAAAAGGAGCTGAACATGAGACAAAGACGTTGGCTAGAATATCTCAAGGACTTCGACTTCAGTATACAATACCATCCCGGAAAGGGTAATTATGTGGCTGATGCCCTTAGTCGAAAGCCGAGAGCAAAGATAGCAAATTGTATGATACAAGAATGGAAGTTACTTGAACAATTCTCCGAGCTCAATATAAGCTTGGACACGGAATCCAAACTTGTCACACTATCCCATGTAAGCATACAGTCAGATTTGTTATCTGAGATACAAACACTTCAGGATGATGATCCTATGTTAATAGAAATCAAAGGCAGATTAGAAGGACAATCCGATTTTCAACTAACTTCTGATGGAAGATTATCGTTCAAAGATAGAACTTGTATACCCGATTGTCCGGAATTAAAGAAGAAGATCTTAGATGAAGCTCACAGATCAAGATACACTATTCATCCTGGATCAACTAAAATGTACCAAGATGTAAAGAGGAACTTTTGGTGGCCCAATATGAAAAGAGAAATAGCGGACTATGTATCACGCTGTCTCACATGCCAACAGGTCAAGGCGGAACACCAAAAGCCTGCGGGAAAACTACATCCTCTAGATATTCCTAAGTGGAAATGGGAGGATATTGGTATGGACTTCATCATGGGTTTGTCTAAATCTAAAGGAGGACATGATGGAATCTGGGTTATCATTGACCGATTGACTAAATCGGCACATTTCTTGCCAATCAAAAGCCGATGGTCGATTGATGTGCTAGCTGCACTATACATTAAAGAAATAGTCAGGATACATGGAATTCCTGTCTCAATCGTGTCTGATAGGGATCCCCGTTTTACTTCTCATTTTTGGAAGGGATTACAACATTCGTTGGGGACAAGGCTCAACTTTAGTACTGCTTTTCACCCACAAACGGATGGTCAGACCGAGCGAACTAATCAAGTTGTTGAAGATATGCTGAGAGCATGCATTATTGACTTTGGAGGAAGCTGGCATGACCACTTACCTTTAGTTGAATTTGCATATAATAATAGCTACCAAGCTAGTATCCAAATGGCACCTTTCGAAGCCTTATACGGAAGGAGTTGCCGATCTCCCATATGTTGGAACGAAGTTGGAGAGAAACAACTATTAGGTCCAGACATGGTAAGGGATACAATTGAGAAGATACAGGTAATCAGAGAAAGATTACAAGTTGCTCAGACCAGACAAAAGACTTATGCAGATACAAGAAGAAGAGATCTTGAATTCCAAATCGGAGATCATGTATTTCTTAAAATATCCCCTGGACGTGGCATACGAAGATTTGGTGTTAAGGGCAAGCTTACGCCAAGATTCATCGGACCATTTGAGGTACTCGAAAGAGTTGGCGAGGTTGCTTATCGCATCGCGTTGCCTCCTCAGTTGTCCGAGGTACACAATGTATTTCACATATCTATGTTGAAGAAGTATGTGCACGATCCGTCACATATTATTGAGCATGGAGATCTGGTGATCCAGAAAGATCTCACATATGAACAGAGGCCCTTGAAGATATTAGATCGAGAAATACGAGCTCTAAGGAATAAGGTTATTCCCATGATCAAGGTGCAATGGAATAAGAATCCTGAACGCGAAGCGACATGGGAGACCGAGGAATCTATGAAGAAACGATTTCCCGAGTTATTCTAAGAGGTATATGTCCTACACTCTCCGCATGTATAATTATATATATATTGAATTTGGGGACCAAATTCTTTTTAAGTGGGGGAGGGTGTAGCAACCCTAATAAATGAATAATTGAAATGAATTAAAACATATATATTACAGAAGTAATATATATATATAAGGAATAGGGTTAATTGGACGAAATAAAACAAATTAAAAATAACGCCTCTTATTAAGGCGTTAATTTATAAATAAACGCCTCTACCAATGGCGTGAATAAAGAAAGGACGCCCACACCTACGGTCGTCAGTTCTCACGCGACCAAATGAGTAAGTAAAAGAAACGCCTCTACCTTGGGCGTGTTTTAAAACAAGAAACGCCCTTTTTAAAGGCGCTTTTTAAGAAACGCCCTTATGCAAGGCGTTAATTCAAGAATACACGCCCTGACCAAAGGCGTTAATTCCATTCGAGTTCCGTTCGAACCCAGAGCTTATCCAAGGAAAGATTAACCTAATCTAGTAAGTGTCTATTAAAGTAAGGACTCTATTAAGGATATATTACCCTCAATCAAACACTACTCTTGTTAGGACTTCCAAAATCCTATAAATAACATGTTCGATCGAACCCTAAAACCCATTTGATCGAACGTCTGCTGCTAGGTACGTGAAGAAAAAACGGTTCCTCTATTCTTTTATTTTTTCTGCTTCTATTACATGAAGAACTAATGTTCTTCATCTGATTCTGTTATAGGTCTGTAAGGTGGCGTACGTGAAAGAACAAGGTATGTTCTTCACCATATACCTGTGAAGATTGATTTCATATCTTCATATTCCTTCCTCTCTTTTCCTACAGGTTGATTGAAGGCTATCATCTCCGTCATATTCATCAACTAAAATCTTCCTTCTTCCTGTCCAAGGTGTTCTTCTCAAGTTATTCACCGGTCATCTCCAAATCTATTTTTAAGGTAGGATTTTCTCAAGTTATTGTAGCCCAAATAAGAATTAATGCAAGATATCTATACATACGTATATGAGCATGGCATGCATACTGTTTATAAGGTTTTATTACGTTTTCTGCAAAATTTTGAAAGAAACGCCCTTGATTAGGGCGCTAATTTAAAAGAAACGACCATGCTAGTGGTCGTCAATTTAATATTTGACGCCCTCTACGCAGGCGTTAATTTCATAAGAATCGCATGTGGTTAATAATTGATCCTGTTTAAAAATTACAATACATATGAAATATTGATTTTTAATATCTTGCATGACTCTGTGAATTCCTGTTAAATTTTACTGCCATGACATGTCTCCTGTCTCTCGAAATATTATTTATTAAAATATCGTAAATCCCTTGAAATTCACGACTTGGACAAAGTCGTTTTCCATATTCTAACGCCCCAGTACAAGGCGTGAATCTGAAAAGTAACGCCCCTTCCTAGGGCGTGTATCTGCTAAAATCCTGAAATTCACATATTCTGTAAAATGGAATTAGAAAGTAACGCCCCTTCCAAGGGCGCGTTTTTGATAAATTTCTGAGAATAATTATATCCTGTCGAATATGTAAATGATGAGACGCCTGCCTCTGCAGTCGTCAACTTTGAAGAAACGCCCCCAGGAAAGGCGTGTTTTTGATAAATTAATGAAATAATGGAAATTCTGCAAATTGGCAATACATGTAAACGCCCTTCTGTTAGGCGTTAATTATTCAATACACGACTTTACTTAAGTCGTTATTTTACTGTAAACTGATTTTATCCTGGTTCTATTACCGATGGTTTCATATTATACATATATATATATATATCGGCACTATTCTCCACTCCGTGAGTATAGTCCCACGTTTCATGTTGATTTATCGATCACACTCAACTCTCATTGACATACAAGCTCTCCATTGGACATTCCGTTCCTTTGGACTAGCGAGTTAGTCATAGAGACCTCCGTAAGACTCCTCGTAGCCTTGGATTCCCTCAAGGCCGACTGAGCTGGTTGTACCATAAAAACCCATTACACGATCCTTGCCATGTCAATCTAAAGAAACATGGTATACCGGCCCTTATGATTATACAAAGAGTATATCATAAGCAATTCTTGATGGGATGATGATATCATGCCATAGCGTGTCATTCTTGTAAACCCCAATTCTATGATAAGAATGAGGGTATCTTGCTTGATCTAATGTTCATGTGGACCTCAATTCTATATAAAGAATGTCCCTATTGATTTGTCATGGTACCTAAGTTAAGGGAACCATATTCTACCTAGTTTTATCGACATCGTGATTATACCGTTATTATCGCCATTCTATGTCCTTTGTCATATTTTGAACTCTATTCTATCAAAGTTGTCATACGTATCTACAAGCTTGATTATTGAAATTCTATATTGGCTATACAAACAAGAGTGGATGTCAAAACACATGATAAATGCCTGCGCATATAGGGCCCGATCTGGTCCTGGGAGGAGCACCCGAAAGTACTTGTGCCCATGGGAGTTAAAATGATAAGGTATCTGGAATTATACCGAGTACTTGACTTGCTTGATTGGACATTCCACACACATCTTGTACTTGACTCGTACTTGACATGAAATGAAATGCGTGGCCCGAAAAAGGGTAATTTACTTGCTTGATACATGATAGCCAAAGTTCTTGACATGACTTGTTAAATGTACTTGCTTGAATATCTCGAATAAACTTGTTATCTTGTTGGAAGTTCATGACTAAGTTCATCTTATTTTCTTGATATTAC
Organism: Amorphophallus konjac; assembly: GCA_022559845.1. Classification (NCBI taxonomy): domain Eukaryota; kingdom Viridiplantae; phylum Streptophyta; class Magnoliopsida; order Alismatales; family Araceae; genus Amorphophallus; species Amorphophallus konjac. The sequence goes on along the minus strand of CM040125.1, from coordinate 198,158,812 downwards.
ATTTTCTCTATCTTGTCGTTTCATGCGAGCATGCATAGCTTTATTGCATCCATGAAAATGTAATTACTTAAACCACTTGCTAGTACTTGAGATATAATTTCCTACTGAGCGTTCGCTCATTCCGTTTGTCCCTTTTTACTTTTCACGTAAGTCCGACGACGATGGAAGTCAATCGGATGGGAATGGTCAAGAGTGAAAGTGATAGAGCTTCTACAAGTGTCGTCTAGTCTTTTCCATAGTTTCTTGAGTCAAATATGTATTCTTTTCCTTTTTGTTAAACAGAGTATTGGATTTGTAATAGTCTATCCATTATGAAATAAAGGATTGGGTTATCTTGCTATTTTTGCGCATCTCTGTCTTTGTGTCGAATACACGACCACTCTGATTGACATGATTGATATAGACACGTCGCGCATCTCCGGGTATCTTCCGCGCTCGGGGCGTGACAGCTATGCATGTACGCATGAAAACGATAAGAGAGAGAGTATCAATAGAGCTGAACTAACAAGAATTCAAGATAATCATGTGAAAGGTCACAAGATAGTCAAACATGTAAATATTTCAAGTCATGTCACATGAATTGGCTATTTTAATATCAAGCAAGTAATTACGCATTTCGGGCCACGCAAGTCATGTCATGTCAAGTCAAGTATGAGATTGTGAAATGCCATGAAATTCTAGAATGACAAGTACTTCGGTGCAATGCCACACCGTGATCATTATTGCTCCCATGGGCGCAAGTACTTTCCGGTGCTACTCCCCGGACCAGATCGGGCCCTATATGCGCATGCATTAGGTCATGTATATTTTAGACATCCACTATAGTTATAGCCAATATAGAGTTCCAAAGGATAAACCATTGTAAGATGATAGGATAGATTTCACGACTGAAGGAGTTCAAGGACTGAACTTTTGACAAGTCGGATACGTCATTAAATCCTCAAGAAAACCAAGACATGGTGTAAAATAGGGAAATGGCGCCCACCTAGTCGCCACCAATTACAGAAATAGCGCCCACATGTGTGGTCACCTATTCCTGTGAACAGTACATGCTTGATGAAATAACGCCCAGTCTCAGGTCGCCATATCAGGAAATAACGGCACTGGATAGGTTGCCAATTCCTTATGGCACCCATATCTGTGTTGCCAATTACTGATAGATAACAGAGTTCTCAAAGATGCTAGAAACAGTGCTCTATGAGGGCTAAAGCATCACGTTTCTTCTGAGTGACGTCATAAGACACGGTGTCATGGGTTTTTAGGGTACAACATACTCGACGGCCTTGAGGGAATCTAAGGCTTCGCGTAGACTTACGGAGGTCTCTATGATGAAATCACCAGTCCGAAGGAAGGAATATCCCGCGGAGGGTTCAAACATCACCGAGAATTGAGTGTGTAATCGATAGAATGAAAACTGAGACACCATCAATGGATGTGAGATGAGAGTGTCACTAGACCCGCGGTATGGGCCAAAAACGCGATAAAACTGTGGAACAGGAAAACAACGCTTGTACAGAAGTCACTATTTAATGAAATAGCGACCTTTTGAAAGGTCCTTCAATGAGGATTATATCAGAATTTTCATGTAAATATCTAAAATTAACCACACTGTATAAGGGCGTTAATTCTAGGATTTTTCCAATAATTAATATTTAGGTTTTCAATTAGCGACTATGTACAGTGGCGTTCATTCTTTAAATGATGCCCTGACTTCGATCGTTAATTCATGATTTTCAATATATTCTACTTTTGCTAGTCATTTAGGAAATTAGCGCCCCTTCGTGAGGGCGTTCTTTATTTAAATAGGGACTATGTAGCTGTTGCCCATTATTTGTCTCATGCTACGCATCGGGCAGGTACAATCATAGACATATGGTATTTTTAATTTATCAGAACAGGAAAGTGAATACATGAACATGTAGAAGAAAATATCGGGATTTCTGGAGCATGATCATGCAATATTTTTAACGTCAGGTTTTTATAGATATTAATTTTTTTAAACAGGTGATATTTATTAAATGCTAAAAAAATTAGCGGATTGACAAAGGGTCGTTCATGAAATGACGCCCTGACCGCTGTCACTATTCCACAAGAATTAGCGACCGTGTATGCGCTCATTCATTAAATCAGCGCCCATGACAGGGCCGATATTTACTGAAATACAATAAAAAACTACGGTACTGTATCTGAAAATATGGTAACATGCTATATAACCTATATGCATGTAATTAAAGTGATTAATAGGTTGGGCTTCGTGACTTGAGAACACCTACCTTGTTTGGGGTCTTGGACGATGGACAGAGAAGATAATAAGAACAACTACGGTAGCAGTACCCGACAGCAACTATAAGAACGACAAAGAAGTTCGGGAGAAGAATTGAGAAAGTGCAGCAGCAGCTTCAGTAGCAATTGTAGCAGGAAGTAGAGGTAGAAGAACACGGCGTCTTCTTCACAAAAGAGGCAGTAGCGAAGAAGCAACTGGCTTCTTTCACGGTAGTATTATGGCAGCAACTGCAGCTTCAAACCTCATCAATAACAGATGACATCTAGGAACTGAAGGAAGAGGCTAGGGTTCCTTCTTCACAACAGCTTTGGCAAGAAGGAGACACATACGACAGCAGGCAAAGGGAGGGCTCGAACGTATTAGCAGCAATAGCCTTGGCTTGTTCGACGGAGGGGTTTATTTATAGGATTGGAGGTTTTACAATCCTAATGGTATATAAATTTCCATGTAAACAATCCTACTCGATCTATCGTTTCCCATGTAATCTCTATATTGCTATATCCATAGCCACCTTCCTAATTGAATCGGAAACCTGAAAGTCCTATACTCATGCAAGCTTCGAACGTCTAATGGGCTTGGGCATGCTTCACCCGGGTTTTGGCCTCTTGGAAACATATCACAAAATACTCATATATGTATTCTTACCCTTTGAGCGTAGGAAAGGTTAAGGGCATTTAAGGCCCATTAGTTCTCTTAGGTAATTTATGTGTATGGGAGGCCCATACTCGTGTGGCTTAAAAGTTTAAGTATAGTAAAGCCCATTTATATCTCGGCTTTTGTTGTTTTGTTTGGAAAATTTATTTGTTGATTCCTTTTATTTATCCGGGTTGCTACATCCTCTCCCACTTAAAAGAATTTGGTCCCCAAATTCAATTTCATATAAACATGGAGAGTGCAAAGTACATATCATTTTGAAATAAGTTTGAGAATCTTTTCTTCATGGACTCTTCGGTCTCCCATGTGGCTTCTTGTTCTGAGCACTTGCTCCATTGAACCTTGATCATGGGAATCATCTTGTTCCTTAATGCACGAACCTCGTGATCAAGGATCTTCAAAGGCTTTTGTTCATATGTGAGATCCTTTTGTATCACCAGGTCGCCATGATCTATGACGTGTGATGGATCATGAACATATTTCTTCAACATAGAAATGTGGGACACATTGTGGACATCGGACAATTGAGGAGGGAAGGCGATGCGGTAGGCGACCTCGCCAACTCTTTCTAATACTTCGAAGGGATCGATATATCTTGGTGTAAGCTTGCCCTTAACACTAAACCTTCTAATTCCTCACCCTGGAGAAACCTTAAGAATGACGTGATCTCCGACTTGAAATTTGAGATCTCTCCTTCTAATATCGGCGTAAGTCTTCTGTCTAGACTGAGCCATTTGGAGTCCCTCTCTAATTAGCTGAACCTTTTCTGTGGTGTCTCTCACCATGTCTGTGCCTAGTAGTTACTTTTCGCCAACTTCATACCAGCATAAAGGTGATCGGCAACTTCTTCCATATAATTCTTTGAAAGGTGCTATTTGAAAACTTGCCTGGTAGCTGTTGTTATATGCAAACTTGACCGTAGGCAAGTGATCATGCCAGCTTCCACCGAAATCGATGATACAAGCTCTGATAATGTCTTCTATGACTTGATTTATTCTCTCGGTCTGACCATCCGTCTGAGGATGAAAGGCAGTACTAAAGTTGAGTCTTGTCCCCAATGAAAGTTGTAGACCCTTCCAAAAATGTGAAGTGAATCACGTGTATCGATCAGACACGATCGATATAGGAACTCCATGAGTCTAACGACCTCTTTGATGTACAAGGCAGCAAGAACATCAACTGACCATCGGCTCATTATTGGCAGAAAGTGAGCTAACTTGGTCAATCGATCTATGATGACCCATATTCCATCATGTCCACCTTTAGATTTGGACAGACCCATAATGAAGTACATACCGATATCCTCCCACTTTCACTTAGGAATATCCAGAAGATGTAGCTTACCGATAGGCTTTTGGTGTTCGGCCTTCACTTGTTGGCAGGTGAGACAGCGAGATACAAAGTCTGTCACCTCCTTTTTCATGTTGGGCCTCCAAAAGGTTCGTTTCAAGTCCTGGTACATCTTGGTCAATTTGGGATGAATTGTGTACCTTGATCTGTGAGCTTCTTCTAAAATTTTCTTCTACAATTCTGGGCAATCCGGTACACAAGTCCTCTCCCTAAATAATAATCTTCCATTAGAGGCTACCTTGAAGTGTGGTCGTTCTTCTAGCTTATCTTTGAGTTCGACTAACACTGGGTCACTATCTTGAAGCTCCTTGATTTCTGAGAGTAGATCCGGTTGTATCCTCTTGTGTGATAGAGTAATACACCTTTTCTTCAGGTCCATACTTATATCAAGTTTAGAGAATTGCTCTAGTAACTTTCACTCTTGGATCATATAGTTGGCTAACAAGGTTCTCGGCTTTCGACTGAGGGCATCAGCTATAGAATTACCCTTTCCAGGATGGTATAGTATTGTAAAGTCAAGGTCCTTAAGATACTCTAGTCAACGCCTTTGTCTCATGTTTAATTCCTTCGGAGAGAATAGATATTTGAGACTCTTGTGATCTGAGTACACGGTGAACTATTCGCCATAGAGATAGTGTCTCCAGATCTTTAAAGCAAATACCACCGCGGCCAACTCTAAGTCATGCACCGGGTAGTTCTCTTCATGCTTCTTTAACTGTCGGGATGAGTAGGCGATGACTCTCCCTTGTTGCATTTACACGCAGCCGAGGCCAATGCCACACGCATCGATATATACCTCAAATTTCTCCTCTTCAATTGATAATGCCAATACCGAGATAGTTGTCAGATGATCTTTCAAGACCTAAAAACTCTTCTCACAATCTTCATCCCACTTATAAGATATCTCCTTACGGGTTAGCCTAGAAAGAGGAACGGCGATCTTTGAGAAGTCCTTGATGAATCGCTTGTAATAACCAGCTAGACCCAAGAAACTACGGATCTCAGTAGCATTGGTCGGCCTTTCCCAACTCTTCATGCCCTCGACTTTTGACGGGTCAATAGAAATCCCATCCTTCACGATCACATGTCCTAGGAAGGACACTTCCTCGAGGCAAAAGTTGCACTTGTTGAGTTTGGCATAGAGTTGATTACTCCTTAATATTTACAACGCAATCCTCAAGTGTTCCTCATGATCCTCTTCGATCTTTGAATAAATTAATATGTCATCAATGAAGACCACAACAAATTGATCCAGATGAGGCCTGAATATGCTATTCATCAACTACATAAAGGCTGCAGGGGCATTCGTTAGTCCAAAAGGCATAACAACAAATTCGTAGTGTCCATACCTGCTCCGGAATGCGGTCTTATGAATGTCCTCATCCTTGATCCTTAGTTAGTGATATCCCGACCTTAGATCAATCTTGGAGAAATACTTAGTTTTAGATATCTGATCAAATAACTCATCGATCCTCGAGAGTGGATACTTGTGCTTGATAGTAAGATGGTTCAACTGCCGATAGTCAATGCAGAGTCTCATCGATCCATACTTCTTCTTTAAAAATAACACGGGCGCTCCCCATGGGGAACTGCTTGGTCTGATAAATCCTTTCTTAAAAAGTTCCATCAATTGCTCCTTTAATTCATTGAGCTCGGTAGGGACATCCTATATGGTGCCTTAGAAACTGGACCAGCACCAGGGTTAAAGTCGATGGTGAAGGCCACTTCTCTTTGTGGGGGTAATCCGGGCAAATCTTCTACGAACACATCGGGAAACTCTCGAACCACTTGGATGTCTTCTATCTTGGATTCCTTAGTCTCTTTCATAGTGACAAAAGCAAGGAAGGATACACACCCTTTCCTTATTAGCTTATGGGCTCGAAGAGCTAAAATAAGTGGTGACTTGTTCCGACCCTTAGGGATAGTGTAGATGAGTTCCGGGAACTTCTTAAAAGTTACCTTGCCGTTACGAAAATCTGCAACTGCCTTGTGTGTGGATAGCCAATCGGCTCCTAGTATGACATCATAATCCTTCATGTCTAGGCATATTAGGTTAGCGAGTAGATTTTTTTCTCTTAAACATAACTTCAGAATTTAGAGAATGATGTGTAATATCGGATTCATTTTCAAGAGGAGTTGAAATAAATAGATTGATCCACTCCAGTTCCATAAGTAATGGATCGGCAAACTTTTTGGAAATAAATGAATGTGATGTGTCGGTATCAAACAAGACACGAGCAGACTTGGAATAAATCTTTAAGGTACCTTCCACCAGTCCGCCTTCATCTTGTTCCGCCTCTTGAAGAGCTTGGAGACGTGCTTGCTTCTTCACCAGGCGCTTCTCGTCTCCGGCTTGTTCATGAAGCAAGGGGCAGTCAACAATCTGATGATCACGGCTCCTGCAAATAAGACAAGCTCCCAGTCTCCTCCAGCATTCCTCGGCCTTATGGATGGCCTTGTCGCAGTGCTTACACACCTCCTTGGAAGGTGTGGTGGTAATGGAGAAGGGCTTACTAATCTTCTTGAACTTTTTGTCTTGGGAGGAATCTCCTCCGTTGCTTGACCTCTTCTTAGTGAAGGTTGGCTTGAAAGTGCAGAAGCTGGTAACGTGCTCCTTCTTATCTTTTCCACGGATCCTGTCGGACAGCTCCGTGGCATCTTCCAATAACTGGGCTCTTCGCACCATTTCTGAATAGACTTGAACGTCCACCGGCGCTAGTTGGGTAATATATTACGGTTGGAGCCCATTAAGAAACCTTCTAGTCGTCATTTTCTCCGTATGCACTAGATGCGGTGCATACCTTGACAGACGAGAGGACTATGCCTCATACTTGGCCACAAATAATGTCCTTTGCTTCAATGCGGCAAACTCCGCAGCCTTCTTCTCTTGGATACAGTCTGAAAAGTATTTATTGTTGAAATAATCAACAAACTCACCCCACGTGACTTGTTCTTGGGGTAAGATAGCTTCCACTGACTCCCACCAAAAACGAGCATCTCACTCTAATTGGAAGGTTGCCAATAATACTTTCTCATCATCCGTGCATTACATAACATGGAATATCTGTTCAATCTCCCTGATCCAGTGCTCGACATCATCAGGGTCGTTCGAGCCAATGAATTTTGGTGGGTTCATGTTACGGAAACTTCGGTGGAGATCTCCTGCTCCACGGTTGTTTCCTCCCTGCGCCACTTGCTGTAGCGCCTGAGTAAGACCCTGAACAGTGCGTTGCATATCACGAGACTGGGCACGTTCGACAGTCATGGTCCTACAAGAATTTAAATAACTATATTATTATATGATTAACCAAGAGTCAAAGTCCCTAAGTTAACTAAACCCATGGCTCTACCCAATCTCACTGGGTAAAGGTATAAACCTATCCTTGGACTTGGTTTTCCTAGGAATTGAATATCTTAGGCTCTGATACCACAAAAACTGTCACGCCCCGAGCACGGAAGGAGCCTGGTACGCATGACGAGTTATATCAATCATGTCAATCAGAGCATAAGTGTATTCGACACATAGATAAAGCGCGCAAAAGTAGAGATAAACCAAATCCTTTATTCATAATAACCTCAAGGTACTTCTATTACAAAATCTCAATAAAGTACTGAGGACAATCTTGACTCAAGAAAAGAAAATTACAATGGTTGACTCAAGAAAGTAGAAAAGACACGACTAGATAGACACTCCAATAGGCGGGTGGCTCTATACTCTTCACTCATGTCCATTCCCTTCCGAGTGATCTTCGTCATCGAAATTACCTGAAAAATATGGGAAACACTAGGGTGAGCGAACACTCAGTATGAATTATATCTCAAGTACAAGCATGCTTTAAGTAATTGCATGTTATATGAATGCAAGTATAGCTATGCATGTACACATGAAAACGACAAGAGAGAGAGTATAAATAGAGTTAAACTAACAAGAATTCAAGATAATCATGCGAAAGGTAACAATATAGTCAAACATGTAAATATTTCAAGTCATGTCACGTGAATTGACTATTTTAATATCAAGCAAGTAATTACCCATTTTGGACCACGCAAGTCATGTCATGTCAAGTCAAGTACGAGATTGTGGAATGCCATTAAATTCTAGAACGACAAGTACCTCGGTGCAATGCCACACCGTGATTAATATAGCTCCCATGGGCACAAGTACTTTCGGGTGCTCCTCCCAGGACTAGATCGGGCCCTATATGCATAGGCATTGGGTCATGTATATTTTAGACATCCATTATAGTTATAGCCAATATAGATTTCCAAAGGATAAACCATTGTAGGATGATAAGATAGATTTCATGAATGAAGGAGTTCAAGGACTGAACTTTTGACAAGTAGGACACATCATTAAATCCTCATGAAAACAAAGACATGGCGTAAAACATGGTAAATGGCGCCCACTCAGTCACCACCAATTACAGAAATAGCGCCCATAGGAGTGGTCGCCTATTCCTGTGAACAATACATGCTTGACGAAATAGCGCCCAATCTCAGGTCGCCATATCAGGAAATAACGGCACTAGACAGGTTGCCAATTCCTTATGGCGCCCATGTCTGTGTCACCAATTACTGATAGATAAAAGAGTTCCCAAAGAGGCTAGAAACAACAGTCTATGAGGGCTAAAGCATCACGTTTCTTCAGAGTGACGTGACAAGACACGGTGCCATGGGTTTTTAGGGTACAACCTGCTCGGCGACCTTGAGGGAACCCAAGGCTTCGCGTAGACTTACGGAGGTCTCTATGATGAAATCACCAGTTCGAAGGAAGGAATATCCCACGGAGGGTTCATACATCACCGATGATGTGACACAACCTAGGACTTACCAAGCAAGCACAATTGGCATTCCAAACGGACTGATAACGGCGACTGCTCACCCGATGCTCACCATGACCTGGGGTAACTTGGCAATGCCAAGTGGAGGATGTGAGGGCTGGGCCCTTGCTGGTAGAGGGCCAGCAAGGCCAAGGAATGTTCTCCCAAGGGTATGGCTGCCCAATTCAAGGGAGCCGACGTTGTGCCAAGGGCATGGGTACACTCCTCTCACCACGGTGATCGCTTGAAGCAAAGGAACTTAAGGATCGAGCTCTCACTCTCACGGCCAGCGGAACTATGAACTAATATTGAAAGAACAAGCACAAAATTAGAGTTAGGTTGGAGCACTTACTCGACCGGTTTGAAGAAACCGGTCCCGCTTGGAGACGAGGGCGAGCGGGGAAGCGTGGGTTCCCCACACGCCGCACCGGAGAACCTTGACCTGTTTAAGTGTTACAACACTACACCTCTCGCAGGAGGGGGATCTTGGGGTGGGGATAAATTGTTATTACATCTAAAACTACCTTCACACAGGGAGGGGCCTTCAGCCGGCCAAGCGGGGTGGGGCGAAATCGAGCTAGAAGCTAACAAGGGAGTCGATGCCGATTCTGTCCGCTTCCTACGCTTTAGGACAGACAGTTGGATAACTTGACGCTGCGAACACTCCCGATTTTTTTGATGACGAAACCAGTTGGAATTTATTCGTAGCTGGATCGGGATGACGTTTAAATTTTTTTGATTTCTCTGGTCATAGGTGCTAGTCGAGGAAGAAGCTTGAACAGGGTGGCAGGTCTTCAATTCTGACTGCTTTAGGTTCACAACAGCAGGAAGAAGCGGTTGCCACAAGCGCTCCAGAGCTCAGAATCAGGCACTGCTAGTGTCGTTGGAACCGTCGGTGTGTCCTCTTCGAAGCAAGACCAACGGGGATGCCAAGAGTTGTCAGAGTAGACCGGTAGATCCAGAGCAATGAGGGGGGGTCGGAGCAGACTGTCAGGAAGCAGAACCACACACCCGGAGGAAGAAAATGAGAACTCTTGATTCCAGGCGCAAAACAGAGCTCCGCTTCTTGATTCTGGAAGTCGACTTATCGAAAAAGCTCTCGGACAAGACTTGCCTCCATATCTTCAAGAGAGTGGTCGTGGTAGCTTCAGGAGTCAGCTTCAGGTTGCTCTTCAAGGAGAAAGTGCGCAGTCGGGGAAGATCGACTGCTCAGGACGGCCCCGAACTTAGAATGGGATGAGACCACCGCCGTTACGAAGAGGACGGAGAGACGCTTCAAACGGTATCTCTTGGGACACTGGGATGAAGTCGGAGCCGGCTCTGCAAGTTGCTGGTACTCTGCTGCCTGCGAACTGAGAACTATAGGTTGAAGATGATGGGGGGAAATGGGGTATATGGGAAGGGAAATGGGTGTGGATGAGTGTGGGGAGAACCTTGGCTGTGAGGGGGTCTGGGAGGGGCTGTTCCAACGTGTGGGAAGGGGAGAATGGGGGCTAGAATGGGGTGTTTACAGTGGGTGAGAGAGGAGCTGTGAATTTGGGATGGTGGGTGAGAGGGAAGGAGAGATCTATCTCCAAGGTTTGAAAGTGGACTAAAGGGGTGATTAATGGGGGCTTTGGGGATGGGAAGGGTTGTATTGGGGAAGGGAAGGGGTGCTTAGGGAGTGGAGAAGTCTCCCTTGGGAGATGAGAGGGTGCTTAGGGAAGGGGATTGGGTAGTTGGTTGTTGGGTGGTGGAGTATGGATTGGTAGAGGGTCTCTTGGGACTAGGGGTGGAGTAATGAGGGTTGGGGGTAGTTGGAATGACCTTAATGGAGGGGGGGAGGAGAGAGAAAGGTGGTTGGGAGGGGAGGAGAGAGAAAGAGGCGCATGTTTTAGAGAGAGAAAGTGGAGGAGAGAGAAAATGACTTTCTAGAGAGAGGGGGGTAGGGGCTTCTCACCCACTCAATTGGCTTCTCACCAAAAGAAGAATATTTAAGTTGGACACTAGAGAATTCAAATTTTCATTCATTCATTCATTGATTTGAAATGGGGGGAATGGGGTCCTATATATAAGCAACCCACATTTCACAAAAAGTCCCTGACTCATGCAACAATGACAAATAACCAAGGGGTAGGGGGCACCCTTGGGCCTAGCCCAATGAATTGAGCCCAATAACAAACTAATCAACCTAATGACACTCAAACTTAGGGAAATAAATAAAAGTCCTAGGGACATGACTCAAATAAAAGGGAAAATACAATGATATGACTTGAAAAAAATTACATAGGACTTAAAATAAATAACTAGACCATGCCGGATGCAACCGGGGCGAGGAGACGAGCCGTGAATGTGGGCATGGGAGGTGATGTCCCCATCATACTCCCAGGGTGCGGAGAACTCGACTCCGTCGAGTAAGAGTCCTTCCCTCCTCGGACGGTGTAGAAGCGATACCGCCCGCAAGTCTTCCAAAGGAGACCGATCCATCCACCCGACGAGATAGTGCTCAGTCACCTTCCTCCTGGTGGTAGTGACCTGTTCATCCAATATTTGCTCAATTTGCTCACACTGGGCTCTCCTAGCTAGTGGACTCTTCTCACGGGTGGGTGCTCTCTCAATGAGGGGTGTGGGCTCAATATCCTCACTGGGTACCACCGTGGGACCCTTATATGGCACTACGTCGGTCACGTTGAATGTGGGGCTCACTTCGTACTCCTCGGAAAGATCTAATGATGAGGGCATCTCCCGACACCCCTCTAGCTTTGATCGCCTGCACACTCTTGATATGGATTGATCATGGTCTACACTTGTTATCTTCATTTCCAAAGTTTCATTTTATGTATTTTCTTTTTATTGAGTCCTATCTTATGTATTTTCCTTTATTGAGTCATATGGTTTTAGTCCATTTCCCTTGTTATGTTTAATTGGGCCTTATTACTTTAGTTATGGGCCCATAGGATTGAGTCTAGGATATGCTCGGTCTTTTATCTTATTGTCAAGGGTATTTTGGTCATGTAAAGAATGGTTGCCTATATATAGGCCCCATCTCTCCTCTTGTATTCAACTTTTGATGAATATTGAAGAAAACCCTTTCAAACTCTCTCAATATCTCTCTCTCTCTCATTATCTCTCCATTATCTCTCCTCCTCTCTCTAAATTTCGAAATTCACTCTCTCTCCTCCCCCTCTCAACCACTTCCAACCCCCACCTACCTCCATTAACTCCCCACAACTTCCCACAACCCCTCTTTAATCCTCACCTAGTCCCAAGGAAGTTCCACCACTCAAAACCCCACCCTCCAACCACCACCTACCCCTTTCACTTCCCTAAGCATATCTCCACCTTCCCAAGGCTGAATTAACTCATTCCAAAGCCCAAATTCGAATCTCCCCTTCCCTCCTTGCTCCCTAGGTCGCACCCCTCCTCTCCCCTCAAGCCAAGTTCACCCCCTCCTCTCTTCTCCACTCCAGCTTTGTGTGCAGGCCGACCTGCAGTTTAGCACTCTGTTGCAGCGACGTCCACGACTGCATCCTGGTTCTGCTGGTGGCGTGGCCTAACTTTCTGGAAAGGCCTCCCTGTGCTCTTCGCAGGCGAGGTGGAATCACTCCATTCTGAGTTCGTGGCCATCCGTGAAGGCTGTTCTTCCCCGACTGCGCAGAACCTCTCAGACCAGGAGCCAGAGCGGCAGAGAAGACTCTCCCACGACGAACCTTGAAGGAACCAGTCTTCGAGGTCTTCTACAAAGTTCTTCCTCCCCCTGTCAGCGTCCAGGAACAGAAGGCGGAACCCCGTTCGGCATCCGAAAACCAGAGATAACAATTTTCTACCACACCCACGCCGGTCTGCCTCCTCACAGTCTGCACCGACCACCGTCCACTTCTCTGGACACCCAGCTCATCTCCAACATCAGAAGACTTCCCCGTTTCTTTTGATGCAAATTAGACTCATCCACAATTCCAACGAGTCTAGCGGTGCCAAATTTGGAGCTAAGGAGCGATCGTGGCAGCTTCTGCAACCTGCTGTTTCAGACTGAGCTCGGCCAGAGACCAGAGCTGCATCCATCTTCCAGTCGCTGGAGCAGTCAGCCCCCAGATCAGAACGTCGTCCAAAAATTCAAGCCGCACCCCTCTCCGGTTAGCAAGCTTTTGGCGCAAGTTTCATCAGATTCCAAGCTTGTTGGAATTATTGGCAGCATCAACATCGGACCTCTGTCCAGAATTACAGAAGCTAGGCAGAATCGGCAAAGCTCGGAAAGTCGACTCTATCTCGCTCGTTCCCCTCCCCGCTTGGCCGGCTGAAGGCCCCTCCCTGCGTGGAGGTAATTTTTGGTTGTAATACATTAACACCCACCCCAAGATCCCCCCCTTGCAAGGGGCGTAGTGCTGTACCTCTTCACATTTTCAGGTCAAGCTCCATTGCCGCGGCGATCGGGTGTATACCCTCGCCTCCCGGCGCGCCCTCGTCTCTGAACGGGATCGGTGTCTTCACACCGATCAGGTGAGCTTCTGATCACACCCTTGTAGCTTCATTTCTGCAAATGTAGTATTGCCTTGAATTCCCGTCGGACGGTAAGAGAGTGCTCGGAATTCATTTTAAGCAATATCGTGCCCACCGCGGCCCGTGAGTGAGTGCCACCCCACACCCCGCCTTGCGGGCCAGCCACCCACAAAGTTGGGACTCCCAGGCCCATTGGAGGTCAGCCTTAGCATTGTAAGTCCATTAGGACAATTGGGTCCCGCCTCGGACCCTCACCATCATCTCCCGGACCCACCGGGTGAACGTGTGAACCGAGTGAGCAGAAATCGTCGTTGTGAGAATCATTGAGCGCTTGTATGCTTGCGGGTCTAAGTCCTAGGGTCACCTTATCATATTTAGTGGTCTTTGGGCTGTGCCACATCAAGTGGTATCAGAGCGGTCATAGGCTTGTCCTTACAAGTCTAGTCTTGGGTCACACTAAGTCTTTCATAGGTGCATCCGCACACCCTTGCATAGCCCACCCAACCTTGCATGACCACTCGTAGTGGTACTCGCTTTCAACCCAATACTACATCTTCCAATCCCACAATGAATCCAAAACCCCAAGGGATGCCTACCACTAACACTCATGACTTCAACTACTTCATGAAAGCCTTGACCTATGCCAATGAGCGGCTTGATAACATATCGGGCCGACTCAACCAACTTGGAAAAAATAGGCCTGCCCTAAGGACGGACGATAGGATGGCCCCTTTCCCACTTCCCACCTTTGATGGGACCTCTCCTAGCAAATATTTAGATTGGGAAGCTACAATGGACCAATACTTCAATTGGTATCATATTTCGAGGATGAAAAGGCATGGGTTGCCAAAATACAACTAACCAAAAGGGCTCAAACTCATTGGTGTAAAATTGAGGGCTTAAGGATAATTAGACGGGAAGCTCCCCTCACCACATGGGAGGACATGAAGGATCAACTAAGGGCTAGGTATGTGTCCCCTTCCCACTCGGATCACCAAAACCCAAGGAGCACTCCCACTCCTCCCACCCCACCCGTCCAAACCCTTATCACTAAAACCCAAGTACCTAAGACCTCCACCTCCCCACCTAACCCCATGAGGTCCCCCACATCCCAACCAAAACCCCCTTCCCTAACCTACACTAGTCAAGCCCCTTTAGCCCCCACTTCCACCCCAAGTGATCCCAAGGGCAAGAGACCCCTAACCAACCCAATTCCCTCCATGGTGACCACCACTCATCCAACCCTCACCATTAAAAACCATGTGGACACCATGTCCACCCCTCCACTAAGGCCCATAATGGCCACCACCCCAAAACCCAAAACCCCTCACCCAACCCACCTCCCGCTTCCTACACCAATCTTACCCCAAATTAGGCCTCCACTACTTCCACTCCCAAGTCCAACCCATGTCCAACCTTGCTCACCTCCTCGAGTGCGCCATGCCTCGACTAACACCAACCCACCCACCATAGACCTTCCTACCCCATTGTCCTTAGGAGTTGCAACCCACACACCTACCCAAGTGGAGAGGGATACCAATTCGGATCCACCTCCCAAAATCAAGGAAATCCAAGGGCCATACAACTCACCCACCCCTCCTAACCTAGTTCCTCAAGAGCTATACACCCTTCCCCATGATACCATCACCATAGATAAGTCCATATTCCTATGGCTCAAGCGAGGCCTCACCATTCCTAGTTTACAACCAAGCCACCTACTCATGGGACATCAATCCCAACTCATTCCCACTCAGCCTCATGTCACTTATCAAACCTCCTATTGTGTAGAAGATTTGGGAGACTTAGTGGCCTACCTACATTGGCAAGTCCACTTGACCGATATGCTAGCCATGAGGCCATCAGAGTCTAGCACCATTAGCCTAGCTTACCCCACCATTGGCTCCATCACTTCCATCTACACCAATGGCCAATTTACAAGTGAGATCATACTCCTTCTTCCCATGGAGGAGGAACCCATCCTAGTCTACTCCCCAACCATTGAGATCCCAAGTACTTTGATTGGCCAACCCATTAGCAACCTTGGCCCAATTATCTTAGAGAGAGATGATTCGCCATTTGAGGACCTTGAGAACATGGAGTACCCCTACCTAGGTGACCCTTACCATAATCCCTTTGACCCTTTTCTATGGGAGCCTAAATCTCCATGTGACCCACTTTCCCTATTCACCACCCACCTCACCTTACCCACATCGCCCATGTCGACCCAAACTCCTCCCTTCCTAGAATCGGGTTACAACATGAGAGCCTTGACCTTAGGCAACAAACACCATGGGATTGATGAAGTGCCCCACCCCATAACCACGTTCGTAGATCCCTTCGACCCATTCACGTGGACGTTCAAAAGTCATCCCACATCTATGTCCATGGAAGTCACCTTTGGGATAAACATGCATGTGTCCAGGCCTACCACACCATTTGACATGATTCATAAGTCGGGTACATTCATCCACATCACCCACATGTCAAGTAGGCAGCATAAGTGGACCATATTCGGATGTATTGGCCCACCTTCATTCATCATGAGTCTTAAGCATGATAGGAGCATACATGGATGTCCGGGTCCCCCGACATTTATCACACCCATGCATAAAAGGTTTATCTATGGATGTCCCGGCCCTCCTAAGACTACCACAGTCTTCATAACATCAAAGTGTGATCGGTCTACATTTGACTGCCCAGGTCCACCTTGGCATACGCATTCTCGCAAGCATATAGGAAGGATCAATGAGACTTACAAAAGGCGGGCAGATGCTCATCGGCGCCACTACGAGTTCCAAGTGGGAGACTCGGTGATGGTGAGGACGGAGCAGCTCCTTCTGGGACCTGCCTCCAAGTTGAGGGCACGGGGTTCGGGACCCTTTCGAGTTCTACGACGACTTGGCAGCAATGCTTATGAGCTTGACCTACCAGAAAGCTATGGGGTGCACCCTACCTTCAGTGTGGCGGACCTGGTACCCCACAAAGGCCCCGCGGTGGAACCCAGTGAGGAGCTTGAGCCTTTACCCCCCCTTATGAGAGACACTCCCGGAGGGACTCCACTTTCTAGCTTGAGAGACCGACGAGAGTAGGTAGAGGCAATACTGGATGAGCAGAGTATCATTACGAGGCACAGGGTGTATCAGCGCTATCTGGTTAGGTGGAAGAGCCGTCCCCCGATCGAGGATACATGGGTGAGTCGGGAGGATTTGATATGCTTGGATCCCGACATGATGGAGCAGTACGACAGCCAGGCAGACCCATACTCGATAGGGTCGAGCTCTCCCCACCCCGGGGGATTTGATGAGGGCATCTCCCGACACCCCTCTAGCTTTGATCGCCTGCACACTCTTGATATGGATTGATCATGGTCTACACTTGTTATCTTCATTTCCAAGTTTCATTTTATGTATTTTCTTTTTATTGAGTCCTATCTTATGTATTTTCCTTTATTGAGTCATATGGTTTTAGTCCATTTCCCTTGTTATGTTTAATTGGGCCTTATTACTTTAGTTATGGGCCCATAGGATTGAGTCTAGGATATGCTCGGTCTTTTATCTTATTGTCAAGGGTATTTTGGTCATGTAAAGAATGGTTGCCTATATATAGGCCCCATCTCTCCTCTTGTATTCAACTTTTGATGAATATTGAAGAAAACCCTTTCAAACTCTCTCAATATCTCTCTCTCTCTCATTATCTCTCCATTATCTCTCCTCCTCTCTCTAAATTTCGAAATTCACTCTCTCTCCTCCCCCTCTCAACCACTTCCAACCCCCACCTACCTCCATTAACTCCCCACAACTTCCCACAACCCCTCTTTAATCCTCACCTAGTCCCAAGGAAGTTCCACCACTCAAAACCCCACCCTCCAACCACCACCTACCCCTTTCACTTCCCTAAGCATATCTCCACCTTCCCAAGGCTGAATTAACTCATTCCAAAGCCCAAATTCGAATCTCCCCTTCCCTCCTTGCTCTCTAGGTCGCACCCCTCCTCTCCCCTCAAGCCAAGTTCGCCCCCTCCTCTCTTCTCCACTCCAGCTTTGTGTGCAGGCCGACCTACAGTTTAGCACTCCGTTGCAGCGACGTCCACGACTGCATCCAGGTTCTGCTGGTGTCGTGGCCTAACTTTCTGGAAAGGCCTCCCTGTGCTCTTCGCAGGCGAGGTGGAATCACTCCATTCCGAGTTCGTGGCCATCCGTGAAGGCTGTTCTTCCCCGACTGCGCAGAACCTCTCAGACTAGGAGCCAGAGCGGCAGAGAAGACTCTCCCACGACGAACCTTGAAGGAACCAGTCTTCGAGGTCTTCTACAAAGTTCTTCCTCCCCCTGTCAGCGTCCAGGAACAGAAGGCGGAACCCCGTTCGGCATCCGAAAACCAGAGATACCAATTTTCTACCACACCCACGCCGGTCTGCCTCCTCACAGTCTGCACCGACCACTGTCCACTTCTCTGGACACCCAGCTCATCTCCAACATCAGAAGACTTCCACGTTTGTTTTGATGCAAAGTAGACTTATCCGCGATTCCAACGAGTCTAGCGGTGCCAAATTTGGAGCTAAGGAGCGATCGTGGCAGCTTCTGCAACCTGCTGTTTCAGACTGAGCTCGGCCAGAGACCAGAGCTGCATCCATCTTCCAGTCGCTGGAGCAGTCATCCCCCAGATCAGAACGTCGTCCAAAAATTCAAGCCGCACCCCTCTCCGGTTAGCAAGCTTTTGGCGCAAGTTTCATCAGATTCCAAGCTTGTTGGAATTATTGGCAGCATCAACATCGGCCCTCTGTCCAGAATTACAGAAGCTATGCAGAATCGGCAAAGCTCGGAAAGTTGACTCTATCTCGCTCGTTCCCCTCCCCGCTTGGCCGGCTGAAGGCCCCTCCCTGCGTGGAGGTAATTTTTGGTTGTAATACATTAACACCCACCCCAAGATCCCCCCCTTGCAAGGGGCGTAGTGCTGTACCTCTTCACATTTTCAGGTCAAGCTCCATTGCCGCGGCGATCGGGTGTATACCCTCGCCTCCCGGCGCGCCCTCGTCTCCGAACGGGATCGGTGTCTTCACACCGATCAGGTGA
Source organism: Amorphophallus konjac (assembly GCA_022559845.1). Lineage (NCBI taxonomy): Eukaryota > Viridiplantae > Streptophyta > Magnoliopsida > Alismatales > Araceae > Amorphophallus > Amorphophallus konjac. The sequence goes on along the minus strand of CM040125.1, from coordinate 198,140,160 downwards.
GCTTCTGATCACACCCTTGTAGCTTGATTTCTGCAAATGTAGTATTGCCTTGAATTCCCGTCGGACGGTAAGAGAGTGCTCAGAATTCATTTTAAGCAATATCGTGCCCACCGCGGCCCGTGAGTGAGTGCCACCCCACACCCCGCCTTGCGGGCCAGCCACCCACAACGTTGGGACTCCCAGGCCCATTGGAGGTCAGCCTTAGCATTGTAAGTCCATTAGGACAATTGGGTCCCGCCTCGGACCCTCACCATCATCTCCCGGACCCACCGGGTGAACGTGTGAACCGAGTGAGCAGAAATCGTCGTTGTGAGAATCATTGAGCGCTTGTATGCTTGCGGGTCTAAGTCCTAGGGTCACCTTATCATATTTAGTGGTCTTTGGGCTGTGCCACATCATCTAAGTTATAGGCACTAGTGCCAATGCACCTCAGAACCTGGAAGGGACCAGCCCCACGAGGCCTCAATTTGGAGATGGCTCCCGGGGAGAGCCTCTCCATCCTGACCATCACAAAGTTACCCACGTGGAATTCTTGGTGATGCCTATGGGAGTCAGCCTGCCTTTTATAAGTCTCATTTTCCTTGCTGATGTGTTTGCAAAGATTTTCATGCAATTTTGTGAATGCTGACTTTCTAGGGGTGATGGGTGGACCTGAGCAACCAAAAGTAGACCAATCATGCTTTGACGCCAAGAAGACTTTGATGGAATGGGGAGGACCGGGGCATCGTTAGGTGATCCGGTCATGGATGGGGGTGACAAATGCCGGGGGACCCAGACATCCATGAATACTCCTATCATGCCTACGACCCATGATGAATGAAGGAGGACAATTACATCCGAATTTGGACCATTCATGCTTTCTACTTGACATGTGGGTGATATGAATGAATGGACCCAACATAGTGTTCATGTTAAGTAGTGTGGTAAGCCTAGACACATACATGCTTTTCCCAAAGGTGACTTCCATGTGTATAGGTGTGGGACAACCTTTGAACTCCCATTGGAAAGGATCGAATGGATCTAAGAAGGTGGTCATCATGGGGTGGGGCACAACCTTATTACCTAGGGATATGTGGCCCAAGGTCATGGCTCCCAAGGTGTAACCCGGGTCTAGGATGGGGTGGATTGGGTCAAACATACTGGGTTGGGATAGGGAAAGGTGGGTGCTGGATAAGGTGGTTGGGTCCCATGGGTTCTTTGACCCCCGTTGGAAGGGATCAAAGGGATCATAAAAAGGGTTATCGAGGGGGAGGGGCCCTATGTCCTCAAGATCCTCAAATAGTGGTGGGTCATCCTCCTCTAATGAGACAATTGGGCCGAAGTTCTTTGTGGGTGGCTCGGCCATGAGGGGAGGGCTTGACTTTCCACCCAATATAAGAAGCTCCAAATTGAGGAGAAGGTCTGGCTCATCGGGTGTGGAGAGGAATAGAAGAAGGTCGCTAGTGTAGCAACTAATGGTGCAAATCGAGGTGATAGACCCGACACAAAGGTGTAGGAGGTCAAGGCTCCTAGATTGGTGGGCCATGGGGGTCAACAAGCCGGTCAACTCAAATTGCCAAGCTAAGCCCTTGAGAAGGTCCTCTAAGGTTTCCACTTGGTAGGATGTTTGGATTATGTTGTGATAGGAGGAGAGGTGCACTATGGGAAGGTTTTCTTTTATGGGAGGGAAATCATAGGCCGTGATCTCTCTTATTGGGATCTTCTTTAGCCAACTAATAAGGGGTTCCCCTAAGATGAGTTTGGCCCTAACTAGAGAGGGTGGTGTAAGGTGAAGGTCACCATGTGATGTTACTTCTTCTACTTGGTCATGGGTGGTCTCCGTGGTAGGGATAGGGTCCGGAGTGTTCACCACTATGGGGTCGGGTATGGGTTTCTCCTCTAAGGAGGTTAGAGGGTCTTTTGGTGGTATGGTGATGAGGGTTGGTGCATGGTGCACCCGGGGTGGAAGGTAAAGGGAAACTTGGTTTGGGATAGGGAGGGGAAGTAGTGGGGGACTAGGACATGGGAGTTTTGGGAGAGGGAGTGGAAGATGGGTTGGTTGGGGTGGCTTGGGTTGGTCGGTCTTGGGGGGTGTGTTCCTTATAGGGAAAAATGGAGGGGTAGTGGTGGTCATTATTGGGGAAACCGGGTCAGTTAGGGGTCTCTTCCCCTTAGGATCGGCGGGTTGTGGAGAGGTGGAAGTGGGGGCTAATTGGGTTTGGATAGTGAGGTTTGTGGAAGGGGGTTTTGGTTGGGGTGTAGGGACCCTCATGGGGTTAGGTGGGGAGGTGGATGCTTGGATTATTTGGGTCCTAAGGGACAGGATTTGGTGGTGGAGTGTAGCGGTGATGGTTGAGAGGGGATTTTTTGGGAGTGGTGGGGGTGGAGGCCTAAAGGTGGTCTCAAGTTGGCTGGGTGGGGATGAAGGAGTGGTAGTGCTCCTCGGGCTACGGGTGTTTGAGTAGGAGGGGTGGGAATATTTGGGGATGTAGATCTTCCTAAGTTCTTCTTTCATATCATCCCATGAAGAAATGGGCTCTTGCCTCCTAACCCTTCTTAATCCCTCTATGTGTTCCCACTTACTCTTGGCTTGACCCCGAAATCGTCCCTTGGCCTTACGGACTCTTGCGGGTCCATATACCCAAGTCTTTTCAAAATATCTTTCCATGGTAGCCTCCCACCTATCATAATCACTAGAATGTGATCCGTTAAAGGTAATATCATCATCTAGAATGAAGTCCATGGCTGGCGAGTGTAGACACGCCATTCCTGACGTCTCCTGAGAAAGTCTCATATTACTATACGACGCCCCGCAACGGCTTACGCATTTTGAATCGCTCGAGTGCTTCCTTTTCTTGAGTCTTCTCCCGCCCTTCTCAGCATCCGGAATCGTCTCGTCACGACATTCGGACGGCATCAACACCAATCGGAAGCACCGGAAGGTTTCGAAACCAGGAAGGGTGCCTGTCGGGGAGCTGCCGACGCCTTTTCAGCGGACCCGGGGGGGTCTTATGGAGGCGTCCAGGCTCCTGGACGCCTCCATAACTTTAATATATATAAAAATACAAAAAACACATTAAAATAATAATAATTAATGGAGGCGTCCAGACCCCTGGACGCCTCCATAAAAACAAAATATAAAAAATGCCTTATACCAGTTTTGGTATAAAAACAAAACATAAAAATAATAATAATTTATGGAGGCGTCCAGGCCCCTGGACGCCTCCATGAAAACAAATATAAATAATACATAATGCCAGCTTTGGCATAAAAACAAAACAAAAAAACAATATATTTTCTTGGAGGCGTCCAGTCCTCTGGACGCCTCCATCAACTCCCTCACGGGCGCCGCCCACCGAACGACGGTTTATCGTGTGTGAAAAAAGCCAAATTGAGGCGCCGCTCACAAAATCAGGCGTTGTGCCGAACCGCGTGCGGCCGTCGGTGGTCTTCGGTGGACCTGTTGGAGGCGTTCGGGGCCCTGGACGCCTCCACAAAAATATTCCAAAAAAATAAATAAAAATAGAATAAAATATTAGTTCGGCCCTGATGGAGGTGTCCAGGGTCCTGGACGCCTCCACCCTCCGGAGCCCTATAAATAGAGCCCCACCCCCTCAGTTCTGGGAGAGCTTGGAAGAGATCCGATAGGCTGTCGGAGCCCAGAGGCTACGGAGCCATTTCTAACCCGTGGGGTCTTTTGTAGGTGGAGGTTCTGCCAACTTCTCGGGTGCCCACGCTCGCGAGAGGAAGGTTGTCTTCATCCACCGCGCTTCCACGTCATCCCTACGCTGCCGGAGCTCCGCCGGATCTCACCCTCGGCTCATCCAATAAGCCTTTTCTTCCCCTTTTCCTCCATAGTTCTTTACATTCATCATATTGCATCCTCTATCCCCCTTCATAAGGGCGCCTCTTCTTATATACTTCTTGCATCCATCATCTCATTTTCCTCCTACTCGAGTCCGAGAGCGGTTTAAAAGATAACACCAACCAGGTGTGTGTCTTGCCATCATTTCGTCATTTTTATCGCAAGGATTTGAATACTACACCTTCATCTTTCTAATCCACTTGTTACTTGTTTGTCGTTGTTTTGCAAGGGTACCCAAGGAAAGCCCTCTCCGTCGGCCAGCCGAAGGGGGAGGAAGAAGCAGCCCGCCATCTCCCGCTCTTGAGGTAGGTGCGATCACTTTCTTCATTTTGGGGTCTTTCGGCCCCTAGCGATCACATCTTGTTCTCGAGGCCGCGGCGAGTCACTTCCCCAATGGCCGTTTAAATTTCCGTTCTTATATTCTCTTTATATTCTGTTATATTCTGCTCATATGCTCGAGGCCGCGGCGTGTCACTTCCCCAATGGCCGTTTAAATTCCCGTTCTTATATGTTATATTCTTATCTATTCATGTTCTTGAGGCCGCGGCGAGTCACTTCCCTAATGGCCATTTAAATTCTCTTTATATCCTGTCATATTCTTATCTATCCATATTCTCGAGGCCGCGGCGAGTCACTTCCCCAATGGCCGTTTCAATTCTTGCTATTTAATTTCTGCACCATTCCCGTCCCCCGAGGTCACGGCGAGTCACTTCCCGCTATGGCCGTTTAACCCCCATATCTTGCTATATTAAATTTGTCCCGCTCGCCCCGCCGGAGCAATCTCCCGTGGTGGCCCCTTCTCTTTTCTCTTATTTTTGTGTTGCAGCAAACAAAAAGAAGGAGCCCGCGCGCTCCGCGTCTTCTCCGCTTCCCCGAACCGCGTGACGTCGCTCACAGATTGGCGATCACGGTGGGACCTCTACTGCTTCCTTTCGGCTACCCTTGCAAGTTCGGCACCATCCGTGCCTCTCCACCTTGGCGCCCGCGCGCGCCCCCGTTGTGCTCACGGCAGCACTGTCAATTGTGATTGGTTGTTTGTTTATTATATGTCTGTTATTTCTGTTGTTTTCCCACTCCATATCTCTGTCAGCATTTCATTGCATGCATCCATCCCTCTTTTCTATCCTTTTTTCATTTTTTTGAGGATCACCCTTTCCCGGTGAAGGAAGGACTCTCCGTTTGGGAATTCCTCTCAACGGACTAGAATCTCCTACACTGGGACCTCCGTAAGTCCCCGACATCGAAGAATCTCCTCTTCGTTCACTAGGCTGGTTGTACCATTGAAGTTCCCCGGAGTTAGTCATTTCATTCGTGGTGAGACGAGAGACCCTAGCTGACACGGCGGTGAAACAAAAATAAACTAGGGTCCCTATTTTGTGTGAACTTCAGATCTCGCTAAAAACACACAAAAAATCATCAAAATCAAAACACAAAAAAAAGGGCGTAAAGGCATCCACTTGTTTGATAATCTCTGCTACCTGCTTGCTAGTGTATGTTTTTGCGTTCTGGGAAAACTGTGAGCATGGCTCACGAGTCTTTTGAGGAAAACCACCCTAATCGTGGTTTGTCAGCCGACCCGCGAGTCTTTGCTATGGACTCGGGTCCTTCTCATGAGCCCTCGCATGAGGTGCAGGTTATTGCCGGGGACACGTCCCCACCACAGGATATCTCTTCCTTACTGGGTGTCCTCGCCAACACGGAGCTTACCTCTGAACAGCTCCGGGCCTTCCAAGCCATTCTGAAGGGGAAATCTATTTCCCCCACGCCCCAAGAATCAACTCCGGCCATCGCACCTCTCCAAGAGTCCGTGCAGGCCATTCCATCTCCTTCATTAGCGCAAGCCATCCAGTCTCCCTCGCTTCAAGGACAAGCGAGCCAACAACCACCCTCATTCCAGTTCCCGTCACAATCTCAAACTCCCGTTGTTCCCCACACACCGCTTCAGCCAGGGCCAACTGTCGGCGGTCCGACAGCTCCCTCTCATTCCGGGTTCCCCCCTCAAGTCTCCGGGAGATAATTTCTCCCCCAGTGGCAAGTGCCACCTTCACCTCCAGAGGAGCTCGCCCAATCGCTCCTCAATAGGTTCAATCGCATGGACGAGCAGTTTCAAAATCTGAGAAGGATGGTGGACGTGAAAGCCACCCTGGAGGTTGCTTTGCCAATCCTTCCCGTCATTCATCTTCCTCCCTCCGAAATGCCCACGTACCGCAGATACAATGGTACCGGCAACCCCTTCATTCACCTCAAGGATTTCATGTATGAGTCCTCCTATTGGCAAAACGATCAGAGGTCCCTAGCATACCTCTTTCGGAGATCATTGGATGGTCCCGCGCTAGAGTGGTTCTATTCTTTGGAGCCCCACGAGGCCGAGAATTTTGAAATAGTCCAGAGAAGGTTCTTGCAGAAATATAGGGATAGGGTCGGTCCCTCACTCTCCATTACCGACCTAGTGGCCGAAAAGATGAAGCCCGACGAGGATTTTGTCCGCTATGCTGATAGATGGAGGTCTCTGGAGGATAGAATAAGGGATACCCTCTCTGAGCCCGAACAAGTGAAGATGATTATGTCTAATGCAACCCCACAGTTCAGACACGTCCTGGCCATGAATAAACTTACTACAATGGAGGAACTATATGAAAGGGCCCGATACATCCAAACCCAGTTAAAAGACTCCCCCATTATGAACATGTTTGGGTCGTCGAAGCCCAAAGTGGTCAGAAGGACAGGCGCTGGTGTCCCGGGCGGAGCCACAGAAGGGGTCGTGACAAATGAGCAAGTGGGTGCGGTCAACAATGCCAACTATGCGGTCAACCCAAGGCCTCCACAAATGCCCTGACTTCCCCTCCAACCAGGTCCTTTCCCTCTTCATCCTCCACCCCAAAATAATCCACCCCAATATAATATGCCTCCATTACGCCAACCCCAGCAACAACAACCACAACCTCAGCAACAACAACCACCGTTTCAGTACAACCAAGTTCCACCCCCGGGGAACTATGGTCCCCAACAGTAACAAAGGAGGTCGCTCGGTCCCAAGAGAGCCTACTATCCACCATTGCCAGAAACCTTAGCAGACATTTTTAATGCCCTCATGGCATCAAACCAACTCGCCCTACCCAGAGAAAGGCCCGTGTGGCCCCCAAATGTTGATACCTCCAAATACTGCGTCTACCACAGGCAACCAGGACACACAATAGATTACTGCTTCCATTTCAAAGATTACATCCATGATATGAATTATGAACATCAAATAGATTGGGATGAAATGAGAGGATGCGTCGCCGCTCTCAAGGCTAGGAGACCTCCTCAGAGGCCACCGCAGCAGTTACAACAGCAGCAGCAGCAGCAACCACAACAACAACAGCAGCCTCAGTAGGCCCCACAACAACAGCCCAACATGGGCATAATCCAGAATCCACTACCGGAGCACCAACAGCCCAATCATCAGGTTAACCCCATCTCCTCCTTCCCGGAAGTCGGGAGAGAGCAGGTGTGGCACCAGGAAAGTACCTCTATTCTTTCTTCCTCCAACCCCATCGTCATGCAACCCCCTCGCCTTGCCCGGGTAGCACCTCTCTCTCATCAACCCGCGTCAATATCGCCTTCACCATTTCCACTATCATTACGCCCTCTCATCCGTACCCCGATCTCCTATCAACCGACACTCTCCACTACGCCTTCACACCCTCTCATCTTCTCTCACTCCCCCACTTTACCATCCACCTCTACCACATTTACCCCTACGCCTTCTAAACCCCTTATCATTCGCCAACCATACATAACCCCATCTTTCTCCATCGTATCACCATTAATGCCTTCAAAACCACTCATTACCCATCACCCACCTCAAAATCATTGCCCGCTTCAAGCCCTACCCACTTCTACTTCGTCTCCACCTCCACCTTCCAGACCCCTTATCCTTCATAATCCGCGCGATATCCCCTCTACCTCCACCATGTCTCCACCTAACAAACCCCTCATCAGAATCCTTGCTCCCGTCATCACCCCTGCTTCATCAACCATTCCTCCACCACTACCCCTCAAATCCCTGTTAAAACCCACTGCTACCCCCACAGAGGTACAAAAGCCGCAGGCAATGGTGCTCCGGAGTGGAAGGATCTTCCACAGGGTTTTCCCCCATAACAGTCAGAATCCTGAGCAGTCTCAGTCAGAGAAGGATGATGGAGAACAACCAGAAAGAGCTATCCTTGGAACACAGTATGATCTATTAAAACATTTGGACAAGACGCCTGCTCGGATCTCCATCCTGGAGCTTCTTCAAATATCCACATCCCACCAGGCAGCCTTAATGGAGTACCTTCAAAGAGTCATGGTTAATGAAGACCTCCCCGTGGAGAAGATTTCGACCGTCCTGACCCCAACAGACACACAACCGGCCATCATGTTCCACAACTACGAGCTCGCTCCCAAGGAAGCTCGAAAATATGCATTGTGCATTTCAATAAAAATTAATGGGGTATCCATAAACCCGTGTCTTGTGGACACGGGTGCGTCCATAAATGTGATCTCCATGAGCACTCTTCAGTTGTGTGGGGTCGACGAGGAACAAATAAGACCTTCCTCGATCACGGTCACGGCTTATGACAATAGCAAAAGGCCGCCGCAGGGGATGATTATTCTGAAGGCAGAACTAGGCCCCATGTCAATTCCCACGGAATTCCATGTCCTCGACATGGACACCACATTCAAGGCTATACTGGGTCGCATACTGGGTCGCCCTTACATCAAAGCCATGGACGCTGTGCCTTCCACCAACCATCAGTGCATGAAGTTTCCTTACAATGGGAGAATTATTAAAGTGGTCAGTACACCTGTCCTTCACACAGTGGATGCTATCAACACCTCTCTGCACTCTGTTTGGCCGTCTCATCGGCCCATATTGTCACTACTGGATGTACGTGATTCATCTCACGTTCCACTAGCACCAAAGGAGCCGGTCAGGACAATCGCAACATCATGTCTCCCTTTTCACTCCAAAGGGTGGGAGATTATGAGGAACATCGGCTACCAACAGGGTAAAGGTCTGGGCGCACAGTTACAGGGTAGGCTCAAACCGCCAAAGGAAATTAGGCCGAACCGCAGGTTTGGCCTAGGCTTCAAAGGACCGTTCAAGGCGGATTGGAAGCCCCTCACATGGACTCTATCAAACCACTTCAACAGAGGGCCCGTTGTTCAGATAGGAGATCACTCATGAGAAGCATATGGGGGATCACATGCTGTATATTTGGCTGAAAATGTCTGAGGATCACCAAAAGAGGCAAGATCAAAGATCCGGAATGCGAGTGGAACAAATGGTTTGACATACGGTACATTTCCGTTGCACTGGAAAGGATGTTCTCGTCTCTGCAACTTGAAGGACCGCCATTGATCTCTGGAATACCAGAGAATATTACCACTCTTGCCAAGGTTACAAACTATCCTCGTCCTCGCCAGAAGGACTCTGTCATCGACGGATCTTCATCTGTCCTCAACATTGCCGTCGACGGCTCATTAGCCGCCATCTTCTCCATCCACTCATCTCAGCCTTTGCTGATATCTTCTTCCTGGGCCAGACAATTGTCTGATGATATTCCCAGATCCCCTTCTCTGTTTACATACCTACGCGGGCTTTTCAATTCACGCCAGGTCTTCAACCATGATCTGCTCTATGAGCCTCACAATCCTCTAGCCATAACCACTTTTCTCTCTCCTCCAATCTCTTTTCACTGCTTTGTCATTAAAAATGAAAACGAAAAAAAAACGTCAATTTTCAAACTCTCCAACAACACATCTTCGTTGAGGAAACCTCCTACATCTCCCAAGGGTGCGTACCGCCTTGCGGACCACCCGTCCAAGGTCCGATGAGTGACCTTTTCTACCCCTCCTCTGAGGGGTCTTCTCCTGTACATTCTACACCATCCTCTTCGTCTTCCTCTTCTTCTGTAAATATTGTCAATCAATCTAGGAATGATAGGCCAAGGGTAGTACCTAGCAAGAAATCCAAGGGTAGGCAGATCCCTCGTCGATTCCTTCTGGATTTAGCCGCAAGGTGTCAAGCCCTCCTTGCCATCCCCCAGTTGCTAGAAAATCCCATCCGGCTACCGGAAATAGAATGTTAGGGCGACTGTGCATTTGATGAAGGGTATGGAGTCTACGAGATAACGGATGAAGAATGCCCCACTGAAGATGAGGGTGAAGAATATGAGGATGCGGCG